>JAQSUU010000558.1:23792843-25057125 GCA_038087645.1 Saccharum hybrid cultivar R570
CAGCAACTCACATGGAAGGTGACCTTGTACTGTACTGATATCAGTGGAAGTAAACTGGATAGGCTAAGAGGCTGCTCTTCTGTACATTGGTCTTGAGACCTGACTCCTGATGCCTCATCAAACATTTGTGAACTATTATAATCAAATCATTTGAAGTTTAGCATCTGTAAACTGTGCTGTTCTGTACTTTTTGTTTATTGCATGACAATCATGTCTACAGTAAAATTTTCCCTAACTTGTTTTTGTATTGCAAAACAATTTCCTAATTTATTTGCGGACTGCCTTTGGCAATTCAGACAAAGGGATGTAAAGGGAAAAAGGGTGGGCATGAATCTGATGGGTATGGTGAGGAGAATGTCTCCACTTCTGATCAACCAAATGATAAACATTTAGAAGGAACACCTCAAATGTCAGATGTGCCTGGAGAACACATGGTATGACTGCCTTTTACTTTCTAGTCTCATTTATTTTAATAGTGGAAAAGAAAAAATGAAACAGCTATGCTTTGCCTTTGCCAGAATATTTTCAAATATGGGTACTATGTACATGTATCTTTAAGCAGAACATGAGAATGCTTATTCTTGGTTTCAAGGATTGAAAAAACACCAGATGCAGAAAAAAATGGACCTCAGCACTGTACTTTGCCTTTTCCAGCTGCCACCACTTTTTATCCCTGTACTCACTAGACCATTGGTTTGTTAGTTGGTTCAGAATCAGCGATATATTATTGTACAAGGATTTATTGTTTGTGGTTCTCATTAGAAGGTTCAATGATCGATTTATTGAATGTCTGGTTGTTAATTGTTATACCTGAAAGCTCACTAAAGAGGTTTATTTGTGACAAACCTGATATCATTTTGATTTCTTACAGACTGAGGATAGCACTGGAGATATGGGACGAGGACGTGGCAGGGGACGTGGTCGCGGTGGCAGGGGCCGCGGGCGTGGCTACCATCAACAGAACAACAATCAACACCACCAGAACCACCGTCCGCACTACCAAAACAGTAGCCACCACAGTAACAGTAGTAGTACCCATCCAGTGGGAACCCCACCATCTGGCCACTCAGTCAAGATTGAGCAACCATCTGGCCACCCAGTCAAGATTGAGCAGCAGCAAGAGGAGGCAACTCAGTCACAGACCCTCACAGCAGCTAACAAACAGCCTCCAGGTCCCTGCATGCCGGATGGCACACGTGGATTCACCATGGGCAGAGGGAGGCCGCAAACATTGACGCCCAGAGTATCCGATTCTGAACCTTGAACAATGAATCCGAACCCCACAGATAGGGAGATGAGACTAATGGGTTGCTGTTTGCCATGTTGATACATATGCTGAGAGACTTGCCTTTTAGAAGTCTGCCCTCGGAGGTTGCTTTCTAATTTATGGGAACCATTACATTTCTGCATGTGCTGTGTGTACTTCCAAAACCAGCAGACACTGGTTTTCGACTAGTACGATTGCGGCCATTTTGTAGTTTCATTTTTGCCCTTTTGCAGTTTTGGGAGCAAGACTGAAAAGCAAAAACTCATGTTAAAAAAGCTGGAAAGAATTGAATCATTGTAAAGTAAGATTGTGTTTCTTAGCCGTTTGCAGGAAATTGATTATTTCGATGCGTTTGCCATTTTGTTGTTCATTACTATCCATTAATAGTTTGTCGCTGAAGGACGGTGAACGTTACCCACCTGACCAATTGAATTATCAGAGCCTGGCAACTCCCTATAGTAGGGCTAAGCTAAGCTATGTCAAATTTATATATATGTTCTATGCTCTATTCTACTTATATACCAAAAAATAAGTCCTAGCTTTTTTAATACATATCTTTTATTATATATATCTACAAATAGTATATTGTAACACCCCGGGTGTTATAGTGCTAATTAATCTGTCATGTCATCATAATGCATCGTAAAGCATCCATGATTAGGTCAACCTTGTTATGCATCAACTAAAATGAGTTTACTTCTCTAGATTGGATGTGCTTCTCGTGGTGTGATTCGAATCCGAAAACCCTAATTTCGAATGCCACCGCAAATACTTCGTCCGTGCCCTGCGTAATTTGAGGTGTGTGACTATGTTACACACTAGTGTCAAATGTAGGGTATGAGCTCAAGTACAACACCTAAAATGAAGCTCCAAGTTTGAGTTGGAGTCCCAAAACTTGACACGAGTTTTCCGATTCGAATTCAAATTCAAATTTGGGGAAAAATGTAAAAGAATTTCAAAAGCTAAATTGGTCACCAAAGAGTGACATTTGGTCAACCATGTCATGTTGGTCCAAATGATGCACTTGGATGATGGTTTGATCACTAAGTAAACACTAATCATAGTAGCAACAAATTTCAATTGAAAATTCTTCCGAAAACCCTAAATTTCAAAACCCTATTTTACCCCTTTTGAAATAATTCAAAATCTAAGCAAAATTTGGAAAAAAGTTTAAAACCAAGTTTGTAGAACTTTTCAAGGGCTACAACTTTGGTGTTTTGAGTTTTCAAAGTTTTAGTGTAAAATGTGGAGCAATTTTGAAAATAAACAAATTTCAGATTTGACTCATTTTTGTCCCCAAACTAAGATTTCAAAATGGAGGCAGGATTTGAAAATGTTTTGAACAGCAAAGTTGTAGGTCTTGTCAATATGTACAACTTTGGTGTTTGGATATTTTGAAGTTTCAATATGAAATCCAAAGTAATTTCTAAATTACCAAATCCCAAAAATGTGTCCCCTTTTGAATTTAAACTCAAATTTCAAAATTCAGTTAGAATTTAAAAAAGTGTTCAATACAAAACTTGTAGAGCTTGAAATTCTGAAGATTTCATATATTGGAAGTTTTTCAAGTTTCCACATGAATTTGAGAGTAATTTGAGAAAACAGTTTGAAAATTCAAATTTAGGGGGGGCAGCTACAGTGACCGGCCAATCACCGCCGGGCAGCGGACGGCATGGGCGCCGGCGAAGCCGCTGCCGTCTCGCTGGCCGCTTCCACAGCCTTCCAGCTTGCCACCGCGACCACAGGGACCGCTTCGCGCTCTCCAGCTGCTTCCTTTGCTTCACAGCGCTATCAAAGGACCGACACCTCCACTGTCGCCGTCCGGTTTCACCATCGCCGCCGCCACCGTCGTCCTTTCGTCGGCCAAATTCGCCCTCCCTGCTTCACCGTAGCCATCTCCATCTCGCCAATCGCTCCGCCATCACCTTGCGAGCCTGTTGCGCCTCTCAGTGTAGACGCTACCGCTCAGGATCGCCGGGGAGCCGTCGTCTTCCACCTCGGGTCGCCGCCGTCCCGGTTGAGCCCCGCCACCGTGCCCAGCCGCCTCCAGTGCCTCTCCGCTTCGACCGATCACGCCCCTGTGATCGTGGTACGCCCCAGATGCTCCCTGGCTAGTTAGTTTAAGCTTTGCACCGTTGTGTCGTCGAGTAAGTTAGTTTAAGCTTTGCACCGTTGTGTCGTCGAGTCGCCGGTCACCGTAATTGCTGAGCTGCCACCGTCGTCGGTGAAGTATCACCGGAGCTCGAACCGTTGTGCTGTCTAGCAAAATGGAGTCGTGGGAAGGTGTAGATGGTGATGGTAGGGTCAGTTTGTCGACCGAAGCTTCCGTCACCGGCCGGCCACCGCATGGAGGTGAGTGAGCGAGAGAGCGGGAGGTGAGGGAAGACAGCTGGGGCCGGCTTGTTAGTGAGCGGGAGAGAGAGCACGCGCGCGCGGGGGAGCGGGCTGCGTTGTTGGGCCGCGGATGCGTCGCTGGGCCGAGCGCGGGTGCGGGCGAGCGCGAGCGCGCGGGCGCGCGCGAGCGGGCCGCTCGGCTGGGCTGGACCGGAAGGAGAGAAGGAGTCGGCCCAGTTCGGTATTTGATTTTGTTTTCTTTTTCAAAATTGAATAGTGATACTATTTGTTTATTTCACTAAAAATTGTGTAGAGTTCCAAAATTCCTGAAAATTTTTGTGTGAGCTTCTCAAGGAATAAACTATCTAGAAAAAATGTTAAATCATGAAATTGAGTATTTTGTGTAGTAGATTTAATTAGTTCCAATAAAGATTAAATGCAACTTCCATGAATTTTAATAATTTATTTATTAATCCAAAAATTATAAAATTTATTGTGACACTGTTTTAGGTCATTCTTAATCTATAGAAAAAGTTTGAGCTTGTTTAGATAAAGTTTGATCAACTATTAATTATGCCCTAATTAGTTAAATAATATATAAATGTTAATTTGATAACTTTAAGTGTTGTGTGCCCTTTTGATTGAGTGATGTCCTTAGGTCACTAATCATTGGTGATCTTTGGCACCTTAATTTCATGTTTGAGCTCGTTAGTAATTTACTTAGTGATAAAAGCTGGTATTGCTGGAGTTGTCGCTTCTAGTTAGTAGGTTTTCTATCTGCGACTGTACCGTGAAGGAAGTTGTACTCAAGTCGTAACTCGTGGCATATCATCATCAAGCATCATGTTTATCATCGAGCATCATGTTAAAGCATGTTTTGTACTCGTGTAGTTCCCGCTTTCGAAGAAGTCGCTGTTGCCAAGCAAGCTTCCGGAGAAGAGCTATCGTCGGTGGGTTCCGGACCAGACATGGGAGTCCTCGAGTCTGAGTCAGTCGTCAGGTTAGAGCAAGGCAAGCCTCGATGCATTTAAACCCTACCTTGAGTTTTACAAATGTTTTATTATTTATACTATGGTTTATTGCATTAAGTAATTAGGAGTTGAGTGATAACCCAATTGCTGCATTATCATCCTTGATTATTGCGATATCAACCTTGATACCTGTTTTACGGAAAATGCGTAGTATGCTTCGCTATGCTTAGAAGTTAAGCTTTTAAACGAAATGTTTACATAGCCATGACGACATACTGAATGAATATTGAAAGATAAGAATGAACTTGAAAGATCGGGCGGGTGGTTTGGCCACTGCTAACATGCATTGGGAAATGAGTCTTAATGTAGTGTTTTCGCCTTGTCAGTTAAGGACCGTCCGTTGTAAGCCGGCCTATGTTTCGAGACTTTGCAACTAGCCTCATGCCTTGGGTAAGTCCAAAAATGTTAGTGATTCCATTACGAGAACGTCTAACCTCGCACTGGGAGTGGAGAGATGGCGGGAGTAGCGTGTACCCTCGGGGCTAGAATCGGGCCCGGTTCGAGGAGTACTGTACTCTCGGGTGACGATGGACACGTTCTGGTTTTGGGAGATCTAAATGAGGGTTGATATATGCAAGATTCGGTTCTACATATGTCGTGATGTTAGAGATCCCCAGCTGGGTATAATCGGTTGGAATCTTCGTTGCTCCTCGATTATGGAGACTTGATCACCTGACTTACAGCGTAGTTAAGAACTGGAATGGAAACAAAGAATGAGAAGTGTTTTGATGATAATTACTTTGATCTAGATTAGGATCACCTAGATTTGGTTAATGAACCATCAATGGTAAAAGTAAAATGTTGAAGATAAGGACATACCTTAGTAAGCTTTTCTGCAAAAGAAAATTTGATTCTGGAATACCCGTACCTTGGTTCCCTAAAGCTAGCATGCCCTTGAAGTCTTTGTCTTAGTCGGGTAAGTCTTGTTGAGTACTCTCGTACTCAGGGTTTGTTGAACCCCTTCTTCCAGGTGCGGTTCATGAACAAGTCTGCTTCGAGCCTTGTTGCATGACTGTTGTGGCTGAAGAAAGTGACGACGAGTAGACTGTGTGGCCTTTGGGCAAGGCATCTCGCTTGTGTGATGTAATAAAGTTACTACCGATACTTCTCTACTACTGGTTTGTAATAATGTTACATAAGGTTTGAGGTTTGAAAACTGGTTTGTAACCCTAAGTTATTGTAAGACTTCCACTACTTTACTCTGTTGAATATTTTGAATAAACTGTTGTAATATTGCAATACTCCTGTGATTGGATCCTGTTCGGAGGAAAGCAGGCCTTTAAAGTTATGAGGAACATAAGTACGGCTGTCAGAGGTCATTATGACGATGACGGGTACATATGGGCCATCATAATTAGGAGGTTCTGTGACAGCTGGTACCAGAGCATAATCACTCGAGTTATTGTAGTATTACTTTGCAAAACTTCAAAATGATTTGGGTCAAATAAACTTAATATGGATATTTTGGTCCAAATTGCTTTTGCTTATTTTAATCTATTCTATAGTTTCCTTGGCTCATATTGGAAAGCTTCGTAGTGAAGTATCATGTTATAGTGCCCTATGTTATAAATATTGCATGTGTTACTTAACCTTTTCTGTTAGATCATAAGTACGATGCATGCATCATGTTTAATTAACCTGCTTAAGTTACCTTCCCTTTTAAAGTGGTTTGGGTTAAGTAAGGTTCAATCCTATTCATGCTAACCTTCTAATTCTATCTTGCTTTAGGATGGCACGTGTGAAGACGACTCCTCGCAAAAAAAGTGGTCCGCAAGGAGTGCCACGTCATCAGTTGGCCGCCAGAGGTGATGGAGCAAGCAGTAGCCGCAATCCGAACCTGGATTCACTGTCAGAGGTTGCAAGGCTTACATCAGAGGTAGAGCGACTGAAGCGCAACATGCGTTTTTGGAAGTAGTTCCAGAACGAGTCTCTGGAAAAGGAGACAAAAGCCAGGGCTCGTGTTCGTGAGTTGGAGCTTTATGCGACACACCTGGAGCAGTACAACACCATTCTGCATGAGGAAGTCCATAGGCTACATGATCTGATGAATCCTAATCATCAGCCTCAGGCAGTGGAAGATGATGTCGGTGCCGTGGTTGTTCCTGGTGGAGAGGACAATGAGGAAGAAGATCCGGAAGAAAACAAACCCATGATGGAAAATGGGGATGAGGCAAGTCATGTCACTGGTGCAAATGCTCCAGAGAATGAGGATGGAGTGATCGTGATCAGCGATGATGATGAGGAGTGAAGTGTCGACATGGATGGTTATGTAACATAGTAGTCTTTCCTGCTTTCTAAGAACCTTAGTGGGTAGTTTCTTGCTTGCGAGCAAGTTTGTAATGAAATAATGTAAGATAAGTTTGATGTGTGTACTAGTACTGTACTAACTGCTTTTTAATTCAATAAAGCGATGTAAATAAACATGGTTTGTGTACAACAGATGGACGGTACTGGAACTTCTCAGGATAGGGACAATACTCCGAATCCCCCACCATTCCCACCTACTTTGGCAGAAGCTATTGCCGCACTGGTTAATGCCACTACCCTGTTGGCTCAGAATCAGAATGGAAATCAGGGTCATCGAGGCCGTAATAATGGAGGAGAAACCACTTATGTGGATTTCACCGATACCCGTCCACCAGTGTTCTCAAAGGCAGATGAGCCGCTAGAGGCGGATGACTGGCTCCGCACCATGGAGCAAAAGTTTGAACTTCTACAGTGCACGGAGTACCAGAAACCCATGTTTGTAGCACAGCAACTCAGAGGTGCCGCAGGGGCGTGGTGGGCGAATCTGGTCACCGCACGGCCTGCTGGCCACCGTGTCACTTGGCAAGAGTTTCGGGATGCTTTTAGAGCACACTACATTCCAGATGGTGTCATGGCCATGAAGTTAGAAGAGTTTCTCTCACTGAAGCAAGGGAACCAGACAGTTCTACAGTATGTGGGCAAATTCAATCATCTGTCCCAGTATGCAGCTGAGTATGTGAACACCGATGCGAAAAAAAGAGTTGTTTCATGAGAGGTTTGAGTACCAGGATCCAGGAAGCATTGGTCACCTGCTATAATGCCATGTACCATGAGATAGTCAATGTGGCTATTGCATCAGAAGAAAAGTCCCGCCTACACAAAGAGTCGAAGAAAAAGAAGCAAGTGTTGTCTAGCCCGTCTGGTGGCATTAAGAAGCGCCAGAAGTTTATCTACCACCCTCAGAACCATTTCCACCCAACTTATCGTCCATCGCAATACCAAGCTCAGCCGCAGACGTTTTTCCGTCCTGCTGCAACCCCGCAATATCCACAGCAGCCGAATGCCCCTGGTATTCGAAACCCGACTCCAGTAACCCATAATTTTCCCTACTACAATTGTGGAAAACCAGGCCACTTTTCCAAGGACTGCCCGTATCCAAGGCAGTACAATCCCAACTATCCCAGAGCTCCCGTACCGCAACAGCAACAACCTCAGAGCAAGAATAACAATCTGAATGTTCAGAAGGGTAAGAGTGAGAAGAAGAAGATCGGACATGTATTCTACACTCAAGCGAGTGCAATTCCAGAGGGAGAACCTGTTATGATGGGTATGTTCCCTGTTGCTAATCATCCAGCAGTACTATTATTTGATTCAAGTGCATCGTATACATTCATAAATCACACCTTTGTTGTTAAGCATGACATTCCAATTATGGGAACCCAAGAAGATTTCTTTATTCAATCGCCCGGGGTACGACTGTGTACTAAGGAAATGGTACGCGACGTACCTATAGAGTTAGGTAGGCATATATTCCCTACCTCAATGATAATATTACAGAAATATGATATAGATGTAATCCTGGGTATGAATTAGATGTACCAACGAGGAGCCATTATAGATGCATTGCACAGAACTATAAGGTTGAACTTGCCAGATAATAAATCTCATCTTCTTATCCAACTTTCTATTCCCAAGAGAACAGTTGAAAGGTTATGTGCAACTTCAGTACAGGAGATTTGTGATATACCGGTAGTCTGTGAATTTCTAGATGTGTTTTCAGATGATCTACCAGGTCTGCCACCGGATAGAGATGTAGATTTTGTGATTGAGTTAAAACCGGGTACTACTCCAATATCCAGGAGAGCTTACAGAATGTCACCCAATGAATTGGCAGAACTTAAGGATCAATTACAAGAGTTACGCGACAAAGGTTTTATCAGACCCAGTTCATCACCGTGGGGATGTCCGGCTCTTTTTGTTAAGAAGAAAGATCAGACTTTAAGGATGTGTGTTGATTATAGACCGTTGAATGAAGTAACCATTAAGAATAAATACCCGTTGCCTCGCATTGATCTACTCTTTGATCAGCTTACGGGGGCAAAGGTATTTTCAAAGATCGATCTTCGATTAGGGTACCATCAAATCAAGATTCGACCTGAAGATATCACAAAGACTGCATTCACCACCAGATATGGACTGTATAAGTACCTAGTTATGTCTTTTGGTCTCACCAATGCACCGGCACATTTTATGTATCTGATGAACTCAGTTTTCATGTCGGAACTTGACAAGTTTGTGGTTGTGTTTATTGATGATATTCTGGTATACTCCAAAAGTGAAGAAGAGCATGCTGAGCATCTCAGAGTTGTTCTGACTCGTCTGAGAGATCATCAACTGTATGCCAAGTTCAGTAAGTGTGAGTTTTGGTTAAGAGAAGTGCAATTCTTAGGACATGTGCTGTCAGCCGAAGGAGTAGCAGTAGATCCTGGCAAGGTGAAAGATATTCTGAATTGGAAACCACCAATCTCAGTTCATGAAGTCCGAAGTTTTTTTAGGAATGACGGGTTATTACCGTCGATTCATACCTGACTTTTCAAAGGTAGCCAAGCCAATCACGGAGTTGTTGAAGAATCAAACTAAGTTCATATGGTCTCCAGAACGTGAGGAAGCTTTTAGAATTCTAAAGAAGTCATTGACAACTGTCCCAGTTTTAGCACAACCAGATATAGATAAGCCATTTGATGTTTACTGCGGTGCCTCGGGTATTGGCCTTGGTTGTGTATTGATGCAGGAAGGCAGAGTAATTGCTTATGCCTCGAGACAGTTGAAGCGTCACGAAGAGCATTATCCGACACATGATCTTGAACTAGCAGTCGTGGTTCATGCATTGAAAATCTGGCGTCATTACTTGTTGGGTAATACTTGCCACATGTATACAGATCACAAAAGCTTGAAGTATATATTTACTCAGTCAGAATTGAATATGAGGCAAAGAAGGTGGCTTGAATTAATAAAGGACTATGATTTAGAAGTACATTATCACCCTGGAAAAGTAAATGTTGTTGCTGATGCACTCAGTAGAAAGAATCATTGCAATTGTATGACCGTGAAGCCAATGGATTACAGTTTGTGTTACGAATTAGAAAAGTTGAATATTGAAATAGTCCAACAAGGTCAGTTGACTAATGTCACAGTAGAATCAACAATCAAAGATCAGATTGTATCTGCCTAGAGAAAGAATTCTAGTATAGCTCATGTCAAAGAAAAAGTTAGAACTGGTCAACAAACCGATTTCAGTATTGATGAGTCAGATGTGTTGTGGTTTAAAAACCGGCTAGTGGTCCCAAAGGTTCCAGAGTTACGTCAGCTCATTCTTGATGAAGCACATAGTACAAGGTTTTCTCTTCATCCAGCGAGTAATAAGATGTATCAGGATCTGAAACAGAGATTCTGGTGGACCAAAATGAAAATTGAGATCACTAAGTATGTTGCCAGATGTGACACTTGTTGTAAAGTGAAGGCTGTACATTTGAAGTCGGCAGGAATGTTACAACCCTTGCCCATTCCATCTTGGAAATGGGAAGATATCAGTATGGATTTCATTACTGGGTTACCCAAGACCTCAAGAGTTTTTGATTCAATTTGGGTCATTGTGGACCGACTGACAAAGTCATCTCATTTTATTCCAGTCAGGGTGGACTATACTGCTACAACTTATGCTAAAATATATATTGCACGAATCCTGAGTCTTCATGGGGTACCAAAGACCATTGTATCTGATAGAGGTACGCAGTTTGTCAACAATTTTTGGAGACACTTACATGAGTCCCTGGGTACAAAACTTCTGCACAGTACCGCTTATCATCCACAAACAAGTGGTCAGACTGAAAGGGTCAATCAAATTCTAGAAGATATGTTAAGGTCGTGTGCACTTAATTATTTAGACACTTGGGACGAGTGGTTACCTTTAGCAGAATTCTCCTACAATAATAGTTATCAAGAGAGTATCAAAATGGCACCGTTTGAAGCATTGTATGGCCGCAGGTGCAGAACTCCTCTGAATTGGTCAGGACCGGGAGAAAGATGGTTTTTCGGTGTTGATCTTGTGAAAGAAACAAAAGAAAAAGTTAGACAGATCTAGAATAATCTGAAAGTTGCTCAGTCCCGACAAAAGAGTTATGCTGATAAAAGGCGTAGACCCTTGGTATTCCAAGTAGGAGATTATGTTTATTTGAAAGTATCACCCATGAAGGGAGTTAACCGATTTGGAGTCAAAGGCAAACTCGCACCGCGTTATATTGGTCCATTTCAAATTGTTGAAAGATGTGGAAAGGTGGCATACAGGTTAAAGTTGCCTGAACAACTGTCAGCCGTGCACAATGTATTTCATGTATCACAAATGAAGAAGTGTCTGCAAGTACATGATCAAGTTGTTGATGTTGATGGAGTTGAACTTGAACCGGATTTGACATATTCTGAACATCCTGTTCGAGTTTTGGATCAAAAGGATCGTGTTACCCGAAGTAGAACAACTAAATGGTACCGAATACAATGGAATCAACATTCAGAAGAGGAAGCCACCTGGGAATCGGAAGATTACCTGTTGGAGAATTTCCCTGAGTTCTTTGCTTCTATCTAGGTTGCAATTTCTTCTTTAAACTGTAACCTATCCTTTTCAAATCTTTGTAATGTGGAAAAACTCCTACCTGTTTTGTAGACAAGTCTTGGACGTGTTTGCTTGACACGTTTCCTTTTCCATTACTTAACTCAAGGCTTTAAATCTCGGGACGAGATTTCTTTAAGGGGGAAGGGCTGTAACACCCCGGGTGTTATAGTGCTAATTAATCTACCATGTCATCATAATACATCGCAAAGCATCCATGATTAGGTCAACCTTGTTATGCATCAACTAAAACGAGTTTACTTCTCTAGATTGGATGTGCTTCTCCGTGATATGATTCGAATCCGAAAACCCTACTTTCGAATGCCACCGCAAATATTTAGTCCGTGCCCTGCGTAATTTGAGATGTGTGACTATGTTACACACTAGTGTCAAATCTAGGGTATGAGCTCAAGTACAACACCTAAAATGAAGCTCCAAGTTTGAGTTTGAGTTGGAGTCCCAAAACTTGTCACGAGTTTTCCGATTCGAATTCAAATTCAAATTTGGGGAAAATGTAAAAGAATTTCAAAAGCTAAATTGGTCAACCAAGAGTGGCATTTGGTCAACCATGTCATGTTGGTCCAAATTATGCCCTTGGATGATGGTTTTCTCACTAAGTAAACACTAATCATAGTAGCAACAAATTCCAATTGAAAATTCCTCCGAAAACCCTAAATTTCAAAACCCTGTTTTACCCCTTTTGAAATAATTCAAAATCTAAGCAAAATTTGGGAAAAAGTTTAAAACCAAGTTTGTAGAACTTTTCAAGGGCTACAACTTTGGTGCTTTGAGTTTTCAAAGTTTTAGTGTAAAATGTGGAGCAATTTTGAAAATAAACAAATTTCAGATTTGACTCATTTTTATCCCCAAACTAAGATTTCAAAATGGAGGCAGAATTTGAAAATGTTTTGAACAGCAAAGTTGTAGGTCTTGTCAAGATGTACAACTTTGGTGTTTGGAAATTTTGAAGTTTCAATATGAAATCCAAAGTAATTTCTAAATTACCAAATCCCAAAAATGTGTCCCCTTTTGAATTTAAACTCAAATTTCAAAATCCAGTTAGAATTTGAAAAAGTGTTCAATACAAAACTTGTAGAGCTTGAAATTCTAAAGATTTCATATATTGGAAGTTTTTCAAGTTTCCACATGAATTTAAGAGTAATTTGAGAAAACAGTTTAAAAATTCAAATTTACCGGGGGGGGCAGCTACAGTGACCGGCCAATCACCGCCGGGCAATGGACGGCATGGGCGCCGGCGAAGCTGCTGCCATCGCGCTGGCCGCTTCCACAGCCTTCCAGCCTACCACCGCGAACACAGGGACCGCTTCGCGCTCTCTAGCTGCTTCCTTTGCTTCACAGCGCTATAAAAGGACCGACACCGCCATTGTCGCCGTCCGGTTTCACCATCGCCGTCGCCACCGTCGTCCTTTTGCCGACCTAATTCGACCTCCCTGCTCCACCGCAGCCATCTCCATCTCGCCAATCGCTCCGCCATCACCTTACGATCCTATTGCGGCTCTCAGTGTAGACGCTACCGCTCAAGATCGCCGGGGAGCCGTCGTCTTCCACCTCGGGTCGCCGTCGTCCCAGTTGAGCCCCGCCACCGTGGCCAGCTGCCTCCAGTGCCTCTTTGCTTCGACCGATCACGCCCCTGTGATCGTGCTACGCCCCTGATGCTCCCTGGTGTAAGGTCCTAGATGGCTAGAGGGGGGGTGAATAGCCTATTAAAAAAAATTCTACAAGAACCACTAAGCAAACTTGTTAGAATAACAAACGGCGTAAAGCGAGTTTTGCTTAGCCAAAGGTTGTGATGCAAGCCTCCTATCCACAAGTCTAGTAGATTAAGATCTCTAGTTCACACAAGAGCTATGTCACTAAGGTTACACTAGAGAACAAGCTAACACAACTAGCAAAGCTACTACTAGAGCTACACAAGATAAACTAGTGAATGTAAATGCAAGAGAGAGGATTGTGATTATTATACCGACGGTGAAGTGAAGATGTTGCCAATCACCAAGATGATATACAAACAAACAATATTGACAACAACACAATATGAAGACCAAACACCGGGAGACAAGAGACACAATATTTGTTCACCCGGTGTTCACTTGTGCACCGACAAGCTACGTCACCGGTTGTGTCGACCAACACCTAGATGGTTCCCCGGTGTGACCCTCAAGTCACTTGCCCCTCAAGGCACGCCCCGCAAGGCACCGCAAGACACCACTCTCAAGTGAGGTAACTCAATGACACGCGGATTCCACTAGAGTTGCTTTTGGCGTCCCGCCGAGGAAAGCACAATAACCTCTCACAATCAACCGGAGGTGGCCAAGAACAATCACCTTCTCTTGCCAACGCCTCCAACAATCTCCAAGCCGGCTAGGAGCGGTACTCTCCAAGAGTAAAAAGAAATCCACCGGCTAAACCACCCACAAGTGCCACTAAATGCCCTCAAGCTATGCAATGCACTTTGGGATCACTCAATCTCACTTTTGATTTGCAATCAAGCAAGGGAGATGAGTGGGAGGAGTTGTTCTAGCTCAAAGGATGCACAAGTATGTTAGAAATGCCAAGAGACCTCCCCAAGGGCCGGCCAACAAGTATTTATAAGCATCCCATCCAAATAGAGCCGTTACAACTCCACTCACGATTTTCGCGGGACCACCGGACGCGCCGGTGGTAATAGACCGGACGCGCTCAACCGCGTCCGGTGCCCCAGTGAATTCAAATTCGTCCGTTAGAATCTCCAACGGTCACTGCGCGCCAACGGTCAAACGAGCGACCGGACGCGCTGCTGCGAACCACCGGACGCGCCGGTGCGCACAGTACCCGCGCCCGCGAACAAGACCGGACGCGCTCCTCGCAACCACCGGACGCCACAGTACCCGCGTCCGGTGCGAGTCCAGTAAGCTCCCTGGACCACCGGACGCGTCCGATGGTGAGTGACCGGACGCGCACCGCGTCCGAAGACTTCGTGACTCGCTGTTCGCCAGACCGGACGCGCTGGTCCCGTGGGTCACCGGACGCGCCGGTGTCAAACCCTAGCCCGCGCGCCTGACGCCCGCGCTGCACTGACCGGACGCGCCGGTCGAAACTGACCGCGTCCGGTGCAGCGTCCGGTGCAGCGTCCGGTGCACCACTGTGACCGCGTTCGCCTCCGTTTCTTTTCGACTTCCGGCGCAATGGAAAATAGGCATTTCATTTCCCCGAAATCGCCTGAATCCCGCGCTCGCACGCTCGGCGGGAGAGAGAAAGGAACCAAAACCCCTCTCTACCCGCAAACCACAGCGCGACCAACGCCACCTTTGCAAATGTGCCAACACCAACAAGTGTACAACTCCATGTGCTTGTGTGTTAGCTTTTTCTCAATCATTTTCAAAGGTTTTCCAGTTAGCTCACTAGGCCCTACATGCAATGCACTTCATGAATTCACCTAGTGGCACCCGTGCGTCGAATAACCGATAAGACTTCCCCTCTTAATAGTTCGGCTATCGACCCTAAACCACTCACACCCTCTATGGTGTCTTGAGTGTAAAACAAAATGGCCCTATGGTTATACCTTTGCCTTGAGCCCATTTTGTTTCTCCAAATGATATGATCCATTTCATATCATCACATGACCGTCTCGATCCATCGACCTTGACTTCACTTGCTCTTCACCGTTGCATCGGTCCATCGGCGCCAAGTCTTGCTCAAGCTTCACCATCGCATGGTCCTTCGCTTCGAAGCCTCGACTTGCCCTTCACCTTCACAACCGGTCCATCGAGCCAAGCCTTATCTTGGTCTTCACAATCTTGGTCACATGAGTCAATGTCATGTCTCATATGCAATGACCACCTTTATCTAAATTATCCACTTAGATACAAAGGTTAGTCCTAGGTTTCATCAATTAGCCAAAACCAAACTAGGGACTTTCACCTGGCTAGTTAGTTTAAGCTTTGCACCGTTGTGTCGTCGAGTCGCCGGTCACCGTAATTGCCGAGCCGCCACCGTCGTCGGTGAAGTATCACCGGAGCTCGAACCGTGGTGTTGTCTAGCAAAATGGAGTCGTGGGAAGGTGTAGATGGTGATGGTAGGGTCAGTTTGTCGACCGAAGCTTCGATCACCGGCCGGCCACCGCGCGGAGGTGAGTGAGTGAGAGAGCGGGAGGTGAGGGATGACAGCTGGGGCCGGCTTGTCAGTGAGAGGGAGAGAGAGCACGCGCGCGCGGAGCGGGCCGCGTTGTTGGGCCGCGAACGCGTCGCTGGGCCGAGCGCGGGTGCGGGCGAGCGCGAGCGCGCGGGCGCGCGCGAGCGGGCCGCTCGGCTGGGCTGGACCGGAAGGAGAGAAGGAGTCGGCCCAGTTCGATATTTGATTTTGTTTTTCTTTTTCAAAATTGAATAGTGATAGTATTTGTTTATTTCACTAAAAATTGTGTAGAGTTCCAAAATTCCTGAAAATTTTTGTGTGAGCTTCTCAAGGAATAAACTATCTAGGAAAAATGTTAAATCATGAAATTGAGTATTTTGTGTAGTAGATTTAATTAGTTCCAATAAAGATTAATTGCAACTTCCATGAATTTTAATAATTTATTTATTAATCCAAAAATTATAAAATTTATTGTGACACTGTTTTAGGTCATTCTTAATCTATAGAAAAAGTTTGAGCTTGTTTAGATAAAGTTTGATCAACTGTTAATTATGCCCTAATTAGTTAAATAATATATAAATGTTAATTTGATAACTTTAAGTGTTGTGTGCCCTTTTGATTGAGTGATGTCCTTAGGTCTCTAATCATTGGTGATCTTTGGCACCTTAATTTCATATTTGAGCTCGCTAGTAATTTACTTAGTGATAAAAGCTGGTATTGCTGGAGTTGTCGCTTCTAGTTAGTAGGTTTTCTATCTGCGACTGTATCGTGAAGGAAGTTGTACTCAAGTCGTAACTCGTGGCATATCATCATCAAGCATCATGTTTATCATCGAGCATCATGTTAAAGTATGTTTTGTATTCGTGTAGTTTCCGCTTTCGAAGAAGTCGCTGTTGTCGAGCAAGCTTCCGGAGAAGAGCTATCGTCGGTGGGTTCCGGACCAGACGTGGGAGTCCTCGAGTCTGAGTCAGTCATCGGGTTAGAGTAAGGCAAGCCCCGGTGCATTTAAACCCTACCTTGAGTTTTACAAATGTTTTATTATTTATACTATGGTTTATTGCATTAAGTAATTAGGAGTTGAGTGATAACCCAATTGCTGCATTATCATCCTTGATTATTGCGATATCAACCTTGATACCTGTTTTACGGAAAGTGCGTAGTATGCTTCGCTATGCTTAGAAGTTAAGCTTTTAAATGAAATGTTTACATAGCCATGACGGCATACTGAATGAATATTGAAAGATAAGAATGAACTTGAAAGATCGGGCGGGTGGTTTAGCCACTGCTAACATGCATTGGGAAAGGAGTCTCAATGTAGTGTTTCCGCCTTGTCAGTTAAGGACCGTCCGTTGTAAGCCGGCCTATGTTTCGAGACTTTGCAGCTAGCCTCATGCCTTGGGTAAGCCCAAAAATGTTAGTGATTCCATTACGAGAACATCTAACCTCGCACTGGGAGTGGAGAGATGGCGGGAGTAGCATGTACCCTCGGGGCTAGAATCGGGCCGGGTTCGAGGAGTACTGTACTCTCGGGTGGCGATGGACACGTTCTGGTTTTGGGAGATCTAAATGAGGGTTGATATACGCAAGATTCGGTTCTACATATGTCGTGATGTTAGAGATCCCCAGCTGGGTATAATCGGTTCGAATCGTCGTTGCTCCTCGGTTATGGAGACTTGATCACCTGACTTATAGCGTAGTTAAGAACTGGAATGAAAACAAATAATGAGAAGTGTTTTGATGATAATTACTTTTATCTAGATTATGATCGCCTAGATTTGGTTAATGAACCATCAATGGTAAAAGTAAAATGTTGAAGATAAGGACTTACCTTAGTAAGCTTTTCTGCAAAAGAAAATTTGATTCTGGAATACCCGTACCTTGGTTCCCTAAAGCTAGCATGCCCTTGGAGTCTTTGTCTTAGTCGGGTAAGTCTTGTTGAGTACTCTCGTACTCAGGGTTTGTTGAACCCCTTGTTGCAGGTGCGGTTCATGAATAAGTCTGCTTCGAGCCTTGTTACATGACCGTTGTGGCTGAAGAAAGTGACGACGAGTAGACTGTGTGGCCTTTGGGCAAGGCATATCACTTGTGTGATGTAATAAAGTTACTACTGATACTTCTCTACTACTGGTTTGTAATAATGTTACATAAGGTTTGAGGTTTGAAAACTGGTTTGTAACCCTAAGTTATTGTAAGACTTCCGCTACTTTACTCTGTTGAATATTTTGAATAAACTGTTGTAATATTGCAATACTCATGTGATTGGATCCTGTTCGGAGGAAAGCAGGCCTTTAAAGTTATGAGGAACATAAGTACGGCTTTCAGAGGTCATTATGACGATAACGGGTACATGTGGGCCATCATAATTAGAAGGTTCTGTGACATATATCTCGATGGATAAAAAAAATAATGTAACTAGAAAAGTCAAACCCTACTACAGATTCTATCTTATCCCATGCGATCCACATCGTCACAAGGACCCCCACCAAATCACTATGCTCAAACATCAAATTGCATTTACACCAAAGCACTCAGAAGACAAAGACTACAGTTAACAACGCAAACTACTCCCTCTGTCCCTGAATATCTATCGTTTGCGCTTTCCGAGAAACAACTTTGACCAAATATGTATTAAAAATATTAATATTTATAATACATAATTAGTATCATGGGAAAGATCTTTGAATCTAGTTTTTTTTAATAAATTTATTTGGAGATACAAATGTTACATGTATTTTCTATAAATCGAGTCAAACTTATAGTACGCACACTAACAGCGACGGATATAAAGGGACGGAGGGAGTATTCAACTATACCAAACTGGTGGAAACCTTTCCATCTTCCTAACCATGTGGCGTGTCCTGCTTCTATAAAGCCGTAAGCATGGTTGGAACCATATCTGACCCAAAATTCACTCAAGAGATCAAAGATGGTAGCTACTAGCTAGGGAAGAGAGAGGCAACGATTCACATTGAAGATCCCGCAGCAAAGCGCACGATATTTCTAGTTCTATGTATCTTATAGTTGTAACATCGTTGATCTTCTATCTCAACGTGCAATCCATCTACATTATCTTTCACTAAATGCCATATTATCCTAATTAATTTCAACTTATTAATGTAAGCTATCCACATTAACTTCCACTAATTGCAATTATTATTTCAATATATAAGAAAAATGAGATATCTATCCACGGTCCATATAATAACGTGTGGGACACCTTCTAGTAATTCACAAGGGAATGACTTATTTACCATTTTTCGTTCGAAGAAAGGATATGTTTCCTGGTGGTACATCTTGAGAAGTCAATTCGTTGAATGCCACTGATAAATTGACTTGCTCCATAGTAAAAAAGGTAAGTTTATACCAGCCTCGTTCAGTAAGGATCCGGTTTTAAAGAATTAACAAAATTGCATACTAATGCAAGTCAGGCTTTAGCTACTTCTCGATACTATTTATGTCAAACTGAAACTATTTATTTTTCAATAAATCTTACAAAATCTTAAATAGACAAGTATACATCTGTTGGCTCGAGGCTCGTACGGTCGTACGGAGTATGCCGCTTGCTGCACTTGAAGATTTGACCTATTGGTCACATTAACGCTGACACGATAGGGTTACAGTAACGATAGGATGTGGGCGTCTATCCCTCTGGAGGCCCCACTCCACTCGCTGCTTCAGAGCACATCTGCATTCTGTCTCCGTATGTCCAAAAAAAATTAGTTGTCTTCTCCGGCGTATCTGTGAAAGGTCGCTCACCGTAGGCAGCGCACCTGCCCATCGTGGCCTTCTCCAGCTTGGCGATGCACCCCATCCCTGGCTGCTTTGCGGTCCACGGCACCATCCCGTGCCGTGTCTCCATCCACCTCACCCATTGTGGAAGAGGAGGCAGAGGAGGCCTGCGCCTGCGTCGGGGGAGGCCTGCGCCTGCACCTTCATCAACCTCTCATGTCGACAGGAAGGGGGAGGCATGCGCCTACGCCTGAGGAGGCCTATGCCTGCACCCCCATCAACCTCACATGTCGGTAGGAAGGGGAGGCTTGTGCTTGTGCCTAGGTGTAAGCTGAGCCGTTGACATCCTCTTGACTAACACATGTTACAAGAGTATGTTTGAAGTGTTTCAGAGATACGTTGCAAGTGTTGTATATCAATGTTGCAAAAGTAGATCGAGATGTTGTATATGTTGTAATGGCTATACCCGTATGTTCCAAGTGTATGTTTCATCTGTTCCAGATGCATGTTACAAGTGTTTTATCTGGATGTTACAAAAGTAGATATGAATGTTGCATATACATGCATGTTACAAGCATATGTTTTCAATTGTTTTCAGGTGTTTCATACGTATGCTTGCAAATATTTCGTCTGGATGTTGCATATATTTACAATGGTTTTCAAATGTTTTTCAAGCGTTTTCGCAAGTCTTTCAGATGCTTGTTTCAAGTGTTTCATTTATCTTTTTTTTTATATGTTGCAACTTTTACATCTGGATATTTTAAAAGTAGATCGGATGTTGCACATGAGATGCACATGAAAAGCGCTTAGTGGCGCGGGCAACGTTTGGGGCGGCGTGGGCCCACTGCTGGTGTGCTCACTCGTGAGCTCGACGCGCTAGACACTCACTCCTTCCCTAGGCACTGTCCAGACGCTAGCACCCGACATCCGGGCGCTATTAAGTCGGATAGGGTTAGCTTTAGGTTGATCAATGCCGAGCCATATATCTCCTCGTGGATTTAACTTGAATCTATTTTCTCGCTGGATCTATTTGTAAAAAGGTTTACGAAAATGGTAAAATTGAAAAGAAAAACACTCTCATCCTGCCCTGCCGGAACAGGATGCAGTCGCCACTTCTCACTTCTCAGCTTTTGTTCTGCCGTTCCCACAGCGTGCGCGCGCTCTCTCTCTCTCTCGCGTGCGGCAACTAGGCATCCGCCGACGCCGACGCCCTGCCCAGGCCTTCGTCGGTCCCTTCAATTACCAGGCCGTCGTCGCGTGCTTCGCCGCCGACGAGTACGCACGAGGTATGCGCATCCTCTCCTTCGTTCCTGCTGTGCGAAAAAGACGAACAACCGAACCCTAAGTTAAGCTATTTGTATTCGGATCTGTTCTAATTACAATTGTATACATGCCTACTAACTTCGATTTTTTTTTAGCAAAACTTATTGGGTTTACAAGTGTACAACCATGCCCTTTACTGGGTCCGTCCCTGGTTTCATAGTTAGGCTGGTCGGGGTGCGGCCAAGCTGCTGTCCTCCTTCCCGTGCATTCGCGGCTGTCAGAGCTCAAAAGATTCAGCTTCCGAAGAAGTAAGTGTTCTGAAAATTCTGATACATATACATGCTATTTTCCTGATTTGCGCACATGCATGTAATCAAGCGCCGTGCTGTATGGCTATTGTCAAATCAATGTATTCGGTAAAATGGAGGTGTATGTAGTCACTGGTTTTTTAAACTAGCAAATATGCCCGTGCAACACGCACGTGTTTATGAAAAGTATTTGAAATGCAATGCGAATATTAATATTGAGTTCAAGCACATTTCGCATTAATATTTTTGGCTCCTATAAACATGTTTTGCATTAATATTTTTGTTTCGTATGGATGTCGGAGTCCTTTTGGCTTGTATTGGTGTTTGAGTCCTCGAACAAGATAATTTGGCTCGTATGGGTGAAATTTGTGGCTTGAATAAACATATTTTTGCATTAATATTTTTGGCTCATATGGGAGTCGGAGTCTTTTTGGCCCGTATGGGTGTCAGAGTCCTCGAACAAGATAATTTCGCTTTTCGCTAGTATGGGTGTTGGAGTCTTAAAAAAACTCGCTCCGGCATCATCCTCACATGTTGGTTTTCTATTTTCCTTTTTTCCGTATCAAACAAAATTTTTTTGTCGTAACAAACAAAATCACTTGTGTTCAGATTTTTATTATTTTCCTTGTTCAGGGTCTAGGAGGAATCTTGGTTTAGAAGGAGTCTTACAAAATTACGTGTGTTCAGATTTTTATTATTTTCCTTTTTTAGGGTCTAGGAGGAATCTTGGTTTAGGAGGAGTCTTACATCTTACATGTAAGATCACGGATGATGGAGGACTCATATAGCACGACGTCTAGATCGAACGGTTATTAGAGAGGGAGAGCCCCCTCAAAAAAACTCGCTCTTTTATAGTGTGATGAGATGATGATAAGATGTGGATTTGTATGCTGGTCATTTGGACCATACTCCATAGAACAGAATTTATCAAATTCTGTTGTCACATAGCACATATTCCGTACACCATTGTAATTGTGATGGCATTGTGTGGCTTGTTGTGCTGGCAGTGCATTGTGGTGACAGTTACTGATGCTAAACTCAACTATGTTTATTTAGGCTCATAATATATGGGAATGTGTGGTCCTAGATAGTTGTTGCTACCTTTTTTGTTTAATTGTTAATTTGTTATTTGATCTAACTTTACTAGACTACTAGTATTTGTTTACTCAAAAGTAGTTGTTCCTCTGTTGGAAAAAAGACAGTTGCAATTAAAAGAGGCGGATAAAAAAAGTGCTAAATGTCTACAGTATGCCTTTCTTTTCTTGAGATTATCTTATTTGAGTAATATTATTTCGCAATTTCATTTACTTCTAACACAGAAAAAGGCGATTGGATGAAGTGTGCTTAGAAAGGTTTCAACAATACAGTAGAACATACATCCAGTCATGGATTCTTCAAGGTTAATTCATTCTTTTGATGATTCTGTGCATTTTGATCCTTGTACTTCTGGAAGTGGTCATATACAAACAAGTAGCCCAGCATTCCCTGTGTTCTTCCAATGTTTTTTTTTGTTCTTCTTGCTCATTAATACCTGAGCAAATTATCTAAGTTTGTTTAAAATCCTTATTTTTTATAAAATTTTGTTTCCTGTCACCAAATATATCTCTGTTGGTAGTGTATACTAGTAGATTGCTTAGATTTGTTCTGTTTAATTGGTTGTTCGAAAAAAAACTTACATGACATCCCTACTATGGTAGGAAATTTCTGATATCATTTTGATTTTAGACATCTGCCATTTTTTAATTATATACTTTGTACCCAGAGCCATACTTGATAAAACTATTCTTGTTTATTGAACCTTTATCTTTCTGTAGGTAAAGTCATTGTGGATGGAAGAGTTGTGAATAAAGCTGGAACACAAGTATCTGACAAGTCTGTCATCGAAATCAAGGCTGAAATCCCAAAATATGTATGTAGGTGATGCTCTAATTAATTAGTTTAAAGTTTTTTGTGATTTGCAATATACAAAATTACTCCTTTCTGAAGCTTACAGTCATCCTCTATATCTTTTTTTTTTAAAAATAAAATAAAATGCAGAGCAGGACATAAGCTTGAGGCAGCCATCAAAGGATTTGCTATTGATTGTGATGGAAAGATAGCCCTTGATTCAGGATTATCTACAGGTGGCTTTACTGACTGTTTACTTCAGCATGGAGCATCACATGTTTATGGTGTAGATGTTGGCTATGGACAGGTTTCTTTGCTTCTTTGATGTTATCTAAGTCCTACCACTTTATCTGTCAGCTGCAGGTAGTTGTTACTTGTTACGCATCTCCAGTAATATGACTCTAGACCTCAATGTGTCCTCCATTTCAGGTGGCTGAAAAAATTCGCACACATGAACGTGTTTCAGTGATTGAACGCACAAATTTAAGATATCTGTCTCAACTGCCAGAACCAGTTGACTTGGTGACACTGGACCTATCATTTATCTCCATTCTCTTGGTATAATTTAATGTCCACTTTATTATCATGAAAGTTAGAACTATAGAGGCATACGTTAGAGTCGAAAGGGTTCAGACTTAGTAGGACCAAGACCGAGTACATGAGGTGCGATTTCAGCGCGACTAGGCATGAGGAGGGAGACGTTAGCCTCGATGGGCAAGTGGTGGCCAAGAAGGATACTTTTCGGTATTTAGGATCGATGCTACAAAAGGATGGCGACATTGATGAAGATGTTAGGCATAGAATTTCAGCCGGCTGGTTGAAATGGCGTCAAGCTTCTGGCGTCCTCTGTGACAAAAGGGTGCCTCAGAAGTTGAAAGGTAAGTTCTATAGGACGGCGATTCGCCCGGCGATGTTATACGGTGCTGAGTGTTGGCCTACAAAAAGGCGACATGTCCAACAATTGAGTTTAGCAGAGATGCGTATGTTGCGTTGGTGTTGTGGGCACACAAGGAGGGATAGAGTCCGGAACGACGATATTCGGGATAGGGTTGGGGTGGCACCAATTGAGGAGAAATTGATTCAACATCGGTTGAGATGGTTTGGACATGTTCAACGGAGGCCTCCTGAGGCGCCGGTGCGTAGTGGGGTTCTAAAGCGGGCCGATAATGTAAAGAGCGGTAGAGGTCGACCTAAACTAACTTGGGACGAGTCCGTTAAGAGAGACCTTAAGGAGTGGAATATCTCTAAGGATTTAGCTATGGACAGGAGCGCTTGGAGACTGGCAATCAACGTGCCTGAACCGTGACCTCTTTCTGTCTTGTGCCATTTATGTCCCTTTATGTGTCTCCCTGTTTATCGTCTCTTTTGGGTTTCATCTCTAGCCTACCCCAACTTGCTTGGGACAAAAGGCTATGTTGTTGTTGTTTGTTGTTGTTTATTATCATGAATATTTAGCAGCCAGAAGGTTATCTGTGTGTTTAACATTTTCTAACGAAACACGTATCATATAGCTTTTATGTTAATAAAGTGAATGATGCATTTTACCCTAGTTGTTAGAATAGTGCCTTTTTTTGGTCTGTTGTCTTTTTGATTTTTATTCTGTGCTCACAATTTCCTTTCTTTATGGTTTAGTGCTTTCTTTGTATAATTAGCGTTATAAAGAATTACTGAGCATTAAAATCAAGTTCTCATGAAGCTATGTTTGTTATATATTGTAAAACAACCCAAGAAACTGCACAGATGATCAAATAAAATTTCAACAATTATTAGGTGTGTCATCAGCTTCAGTAAAAGTAAAACAGCAGAGTAAAAACATACATTGGGAAAATCGAATGCATTTTCCCCTATGTGAACGTATGGTCCGACTATCCAAGTCTGTTCTGTTTTCCTTTCATCTTTTCTTTACCATGTGTTAGAAAAAATGATTGTTTTTCTGTTGTGAAAACTCATTCCTGGTATAGTGTATAGTTTGCATGACGTAAAGGGTTAATGGCTTCAGACTCTAGTTCGCTTTGTTATATATTGTTCAAGAACCCAATCAACCACACATATGAGTACCACCAATTTTCAGAAGTTATTAGCATGAGATCAGCTTCACTGAAACTGGAATAGAGTAGAAATGCATTAGGAAAATGAATTGCATTTGTCCCATGCGAATATGTGATGCAAGTGTGTAAGCCTGCTCTATTTTTTTTATTTCATTTGTATTTAGGTCATGCCTTATATTACCCTAGCATGGACTTATGTTATCTGTGAAATCTAGGTCATGCCTGCTGTTATCAAAGTAATAAAGGCGGATTCTACATTGATAACACTTATCAAGCCTCAGTTTGAAGCACGTAGATCACAGGTAAGATTGAAGGGAAAGTGTGGTTCTTCCCAGCTGGAGTTTGGGCTACTTGTTATATGTACATTAATATTGATAACCCAATCAAATAAATCTTGTTTGATCTTGCTCAGGTAGGAGGTGGAGGGATTGTTCGAGATCCTCTGGTTCATAAAGAGGTAGCAGTTCTGCTTTGCTTTCAACCTTGTTCCTATAGTAATGCCATTAAGCTCTTGTAAAAAAAATGTTATTTCTCAATTTTTTGTATTCTGACTACAAACATGTTGCTTCCTTGCAATAGAGTGCCTATTTACTGCTGAAAATTGAATGATAATTTGTTGTGTACATAAAATAAAAATACTTCACCAGGATCTTCGATTATCCTGAGCAAGGGTGCGATATTTGTGATGTTAGTTGTATTGTCTGCTTTTACTTCAAATATTTGTTTTCCCATTGAATTGTGACCTGGGAATCACCCTATTTTGATCCATTCACTCCAGGTACTGGATAGAATAATTTCAGGCGTGGAAGAATTTGGATTCTGCAATAAGGGTTGGATCGAATCTCCTATAAAGGGTGCAGAAGGGAACAAGGAGTTTCTTGCTTGCTTTCACAGGATCCCAATATCAGAGTCACAGCCAGAGGCAAAGGAACCTACAACCTAGGATGTTATCAGAAATTACTCATATGAGCATGATTATCAATCAGAACACGCCCATCTGGAAGTTAGGTTGATACCGTTCTGATATTCTTGGTAGTGACAAAATTTGTCCAGCTTAGTCCAGTTCTGATACTAGAGATACAAAATTTTGAAACTCATATTCTGACGTTTCAGGGGTCCGCTTGCTATTCCCCAGGAGAGCAAGAACAAACACACAGAAAATTGTCAGCCTTTTGTTCATTGTAGAGTTCTGTGACCTGATTGTGACATTAATTTACTGCTCCGTTGCTTGCTAAACACTGAATGATGCAGTTTTTACTTAATGTGTAAAGAAGCATGAATTGTGTTCTTTTCCAGCAAAATTTGCTTTAGTTGCCTACTTGCATTATGTGCCCTTGGTTGCTTATTCTGATATATACACTAAATATCTGGTCACCTGACCTGAGCCAACAAAAAGAACGTATCAATATACACAGCTGATCACTAAGGCCAGCCTAATCGTTGTACACTTCCGCTTGAATTTAGG
The DNA here is from genome assembly GCA_038087645.1 of Saccharum hybrid cultivar R570. NCBI lineage: Eukaryota > Viridiplantae > Streptophyta > Magnoliopsida > Poales > Poaceae > Saccharum > Saccharum hybrid cultivar. Next base: position 23,819,217 of record JAQSUU010000558.1, read on the forward strand.
TGAAAAACTGCCCTGTTTCATCTATGAAGATCATCTGATATAATGAAAGAGAAACTATATATACATACAGCATGTTTTGTTTTCCAGTTCTTCGAGGCATTTTTCTTCATTTCAACTCTAGTTTTGAGAAGAATCGGTACAAGTTCACCGGATGCTGTTGTTGAGCCATAAAAGCTACGGTAATGCTGTGTTTTAGGGCATCCGGACGGACGGACCTTCCTGGTAATGCCGTGTTTAGGGCGTCCGGACGGACAGGCGGACCTTCCTAGGCCTGCAGGTGCACCGCACGACCTGCAGACCAACCAAATGGGCCTCTAGTTTTTTTTATTATTGTGCGTCAGCCAGTTAAGGATAAGAAAAAGAGACCTCCCCTGCTCTACTTCGTTCATCATCTATGGCGTTTTCTTCCTTTCCTTCCCTAAAACTCTACCACTGCCACCTCCACCGCTCAAGCCCCCACGCCCATCGGATCTCCCTTGCCGCTGCTCTTGCTCCGCCACCCGCCCCGCCTGACGGCGCGGGCACACCACCGCACCCCACGCCTGGGCAGCTTCCTTGGCCGCTAGCTCGGTCACCGAGGCCGTCGCCCGCGTGCTTGTGCCCGACGACGACGACTGCCGCCGCCAGCGCAGGGACAAGCGTCGGGCCCTGGTGTGGAAGCCCTCTGACCTCGCGCTGCAGCTATGCGGCGCCCCGCTACAGACGGCCGAGAAGGCTGTATCAAGATATGTCGCATGTTGCAAATATATCTTTCAAATGTTTCAGATGTTTTAGAAGTATATTGCAAGTGTTTTATATGGATGTTGCAAAAGTAGATCGAGATGTTGCAATGGCTATACATGTATGTTTCAAGTGTATGTTCCTAATGTTTCATCTGTTTTAGACGTATGCTTCAAGTGTTTCATCGAGATGTTACAAAACTAGCTGTGGATGTTGCGTATAATGCAAATGTTTCAGGTGCTTTTATATGTATGTTGCAAGTGTTTCCATCTGGCTGTTGCAATGTTTTGCAATAGCTACACACATGCTTTCATGTTTTTTCTAGTGTTTTGCAAGTATTTCGACGTATATTGCAAATGTTTTAGCTGTTTCAGATCTAGATGTTGCAAAAGTAGATCGAAGTTGCACATGTTGAGACCCACCTGCTGCAGCCACCTACTACTGCTACCGGGGAGCCATTGAGCGGGCACCCACGTGTGGTCGGTCGGTGCGGGAGACGTCTGGGCGCTGCAGGCCTGCCTGGGCGCCGCAAAACAAGCAACCGCAGGAAATGGGGTGCAGGGACACGGACCAGGAGGCGCGGGTGTCGAGACGCGCATGTGTGTCTGTTTGGGCGCTAGCATCTTGGTAAAAGCTATCAGTTTGTCACAGTTCGTATCGCTGAGCAACTAACCGTGTGAGTTCATTTTCACCAGTTGGCATGGACACATATATCAACGTTCAGCAATGAACTAGCATCAATTCGGAACGTGCTGTACAATTATGAGAAGACGCATTTTTGCAACTTGGAGGGCTAAGATTCCCCGCATGAACTATTCTGTCATGTATTTGTAGCCACATATATTAATTCCCTCTGGCCATTGATAGATGATACTAATACAGCCAAATTAGTCGATATTTGCACTAATTTGTCTGTTCTAACGCAATCTAGAGGGTGATATAATACTTATTCGATTGGTTTTGCATTTTTTTTCTTCTCCCAACTTGAAATCTAGTGGATGTACGACAGCATGAGGTCGGTGAATAGAAAATTTGTGGGATCTGGGTCGACAATTTCACGTGTGCCCCGGAAATCTAGCTCTTTCCTATTGTTGCAGGGAAGGGAAGCAACTTGTACTTTCATATATACTGGAAGGTCAATGGCCAAAGAACCCATTGTTTAATATTTGACTAATCATTCTGATCTATTACTTTATTTTAGAAAGACAACTTAAAAAAGAGACATCAAATTTCCAAATGTTGAAGCAGGAGTAATGTACTGACTAAACTTTACGGATTGCACATTTTATATTGGAGTCTTGGGAATTCAGAGCACAAATGGAACATCTTGGCAATGAGCATCTGAATCTGATCATCCTGCCATGCAGATTGACTTCCGTTAAATATAGGAGTTTATATCCTTGGTGTTGACCTTCTGAGATAATGATGATGAACAGTATAAGTGAGCTTTGACAAGATTGAAAATTGTGATAGATTCTATTTCATCGTTCTTCTCAGGTCATCCACCTGAAAGACAAGTTGCCCACTTCGCAAAGATTTTTTATTGGCACCGTCCAACTAGATTCCTTGTACATTTGAATGTAGCATAGTTGTAGAACCTATGCAACATTATCTTTTGCAAAATACTACTCCCTCTATTTTAAATTATAAGATATTTTGACTTTTCTTTGTTATGTACATATCTAGATGTAGTTTGTATCTAAATGTATAAAAAAACTGTGTATCTAAAAAAATTTAAAATATTTATAATTTTGAATGGAAGGGAGTACTTATTTTGCTCTAGTAGCTGTCTAGTTCCATTTGTATTATGTTTCAAAAAAAATCACGATTTCCCTTTTTAAAATAATAATACAACGGTTGCCATTTTGGCCGGCTAAACTTTATTATTGCAGAAATTGGGGGAAACAGAAGTAAAAAGCAAGGATTGCTTAATCATGATTATATTCCCTCGCCCAAAAGTCCATGATGCATTGTGTTACGTTCTCTCTTTGGAAATGGAAGGTTCTTTTCATCGGACGCATAGATATGATATGAGTCATCTAGGAATCGAGAATCCGATGGAGAGAGACGATTGATTCAATGTATTTGCGATGTGATATGATGATTATATGACGTGTCTCTGATATCTATCCCTGGACGGACTCAGGCAATCGCTGCTCTGACTTTTGTGGCCATGTGGGGGTTTCCCAATCCCATCGAACAAGACAGCACCGAACTTAATTAATGATAAGTGGATCCTGATACAATATCATGGCGTCATGTGTTGACGCAGGAAGAGTATATGGGCCACCATTTTCTAAGTAATAAATAAGCTTCTCCAAGATACTTCCTCCCTCCAAGAGTGTAATTCTTGTTTTTGGGAAGTCAAACGGTATGAACTTTAACTAGATTTGTATACAAAAATACTAACATTCATAATACAAAATAAGTATCATTGGATTTGTTATAGAATATATTTTCATAATTAATTTATTTAGAGGCATAAATAGTAATACTATTTACTATAAACTTAGTCAAATTTGAACTAGTTTGACTAGCAGAGATCTCATAATTGCATTCTTTTATGGGCGGAGGGAGTACATGTACTTTAAGCCTAGGGTAAATTTACTTCAACAACTAAGGTTCTATTTGGTACAACTTAGTTTTATTAGTGAAGTAGCTCATTTTTTAGCTTTGGCTTGAGGAGTAGCATCACTTGTGTAGCTGAAGTTGTTTTAGAGATAATTAGGTAAACCCTCTCGTGGTAGATAGAAATGATGAAATATCTATGAAGGTAGATAGAAATGATGAAATATCTATGATGCCTTTATTGTTTTTTCTCTTCATTTTTCCTCATGTTCATTCCTATCATTTCTTCCGTTCCTCTGTTATCCCCGCGTCTTCTTTCCTTTCTTCCTCTTTCCTTGCCTCTGACCCTATTTTTTCTTGCCTCAGCCCCACCCCGACATCCCAACGCACATGCCCTCTCACCCCCAGTGCATCCGTGTCCACACGCCCCAATGTGCCCGTGCTCCCGCGCTACCGAGCCTAGTGCCTTCGTGTGTCCGTGCCCCGACTGCGCCCACACAAAGGAGCCCATGCGCCGTCGCTCGCCAGCTAGCCCCCACGTCTTGCCCCACCTCTAGTGCCTTTGTCTTGCCCCTTCATGCCCTGCTTGCTCCAGCGCATCCGTATGCCTCTGTCATGGAGCCTCCATCTGCTCGCCTCGCGACTTGCCTGCATGGAGGAGGGGTAGTTCTAGGAGGATTGACGCACCTGGACGGAGGAGCGAGAGGAAGCCACTATTTTTAGCTCCCAATCTTTCTCGTGGTTTCTCTCAGCGCATTTCCAAGGGATTCGTAGAAGAAGTGGTTCAACGAGGACGGGTTTGTTTTCCGCTCAGCTCGCAGAGCGCTTCCAAACAGCCCTTAAAGCTTGTATACATAATTTTATATCGATAATTAATTGACAAAAACAAACTCGTCCGATAAAGAAACCGCGTGCCTGCTGTACTTCCCTAAGAAAAGCTCAACCGGAGCCAAATCAAGAAAGGCCATGAAAACTGGGCCTATGGTTTGGTCTTAACCCTTGCTTACTTTAAGCCTCAATTATATTTACCCCCGCAAGTAAGCTTGTATGCCTAGTTTATAATAGAAAATTAGGGCTTGCTTAGATAAGTTAGGGCTACTTACTAATTGAGGCCAAAAATTAGTCTAAATTAACTATGCTTGGAAAATAACTAATTATTTGTTTGACTAAAAAATTAGCCCACCTATTAGTCTCATATTTGGATGAGCTGCACTAATTTTTAGCTGACTAATAATTAGCTCTTAGTATCCAAATAAGCTCTTAATTGACAAAAAAAATCAATTGGTGGTGGAAGGACCGCCCCAACAAAAGAGGTGGACAGCTTGACCGAGCTCTTAGAGGAATTTGTCCTAGGACCTGAGATGCTACTAAGATCACTGTGGCCACATGCTCCTTTGTTGATTAATTGAGAAGGAACAGAATAGGGATGGATCGAGCTGTTAAAAGATTTGAAAGATCCAATATCTGTATTCATTTTAATGTCAATATGGATACCAACATTTGTATTTGATCTAATATGAATTTTCTTTGATTTTTCTCTATCTGATTTCACGTCCATATCAAATCATGAGATATTCGATATATCTATATCCGCAAATAATGAAGTACCTTGTAAAGCCATATAAAACTTATATCTATGACTAACTAGAAATGTAAATGATATCAATTTTAATATAATAAATGACATGCATCATTAAAACTATTTAAAACTTATCTTTATGACTAATAACATTATATTAATTTTATCATTATCAATGATATGTAAAGGTTAGTTTTAATTAATTCTAATATGGCTCGTCATATTAATATTAGGTATTCTAGTTATTCATATATTGCTACTTTTGTATATTTCAAACTATTTATTTATAGTTTTATTAATTTTGGATATATTTAATTATTGAAATATTCATTACATATGTCATTTTAGCAGCGTTGCTATCTACAGGTGTTATATAATCATATTCTCTACACGGATTTTGTTATACAAAAACTATCGACAGACAAATTGATATATGTTATCATCAAAGTCTAGTAGATATCAAACTTAATCCGAATTCGAAGCATCCGTCTTGAATTTGTATCCTTATTGGATTTAAATTTATAAATATGGTAAATAGTGTTGTTCATATTTAATTCCACACGGATCCGATCGGAATCTATGCCTAGACAAGGACGGAAGAAAACCGACGGATCGGTTGTGGTGCGTTACTTAGTACGGAGGCCTTGTCACCTGCAGTTTGCACGCTCGCTCCTTGGCTGGTTGGCAGGCAGGCACACCCGTGGCCGGCCGTGTCCCGGTGGCGGCGGGTGGCGGGCGCCGTCGTCCCACTCCCACCAGGCACGCTGATCGCCGGCAAATCACGCGAGCCACGGTGACGTCTGACGTCTTCGTCCGGCTAGACTTTTTACAATGCGCGGTGACGTCTGACGTCTTCGTCCGGGTCCGGGAGCACGCACACGTTGGCGTAGGTACGTGATGGTGATGCGCGGCGTGCCTGACGGGCCACCACCTGGCGCGCTTTCGCGGCAAAGGCCGGGCCGGCGATGACCAGGCATCTGTACTACTACTCATGAATAATGCAGGTGCACTGAACCTGCTTGTGAAGGAGTGGGGTGGAGTGTGGATTCTGTCACGGTTCGAGCCTTCAGCAAGCAAAGCGGCGGAAAAGAGCTCGAGAGGCAGGCGGGCCAAGAAGCCCAGCCAACGATTCATCGGCCCCGAATAGAACAAGTAGTTCAAGCCCAGTTACATCTAGAACTATACTTATAGTTACAGTTGTGAGAGGAGAGGAAGCAAAAATGAATTCTAAATTCCTTTAAAAGAAACTTGATTTGGTATGCGCCGAAGTTGGTGGTGAGTTGTGGCTCGAGTTCTTAACCTCATATACTCTAGACATATAGTATCGTGATATAGTACCGGAACATCTGGTATCAGTCGTCTAGATCTTAGCGCATAAGCACAACACGTCTACGAGTTACCATGAAGGTGGAGGAGCAATCCGCCTTGATTCTCACCAAGTTGGAGGCGCATTCAAAGGGGATCTATGAGGGAATCGCTACCTCAACGACGTTCACGCCTCCATGGAAGATCTCAAGGTGGTCAAGGACGAATTCGAGCGATTGCGGCCCCAAGTCAACACCAAAGTCGTCGATCTGAACCACTGCTTCAATTCTCTTTGTCAACAGCTAGCGGCCTCAAGTCTTCTTCTGATCTTCTTCCGGAAGCAACCTCTCATGCCTCTCCCGAGGACCGATCTGTGCCACTCAAGATGCCGGTGCCAGCCCACCTAGGTGCGTCCTCTTCGAAGGTCGCGTCTGGGCCTGTTGGCCACGACTATGACATCCACTACCGCAGTGATGGTTTGGGGGGGTGGGTTGTCACCACCCTAGAATAATCTTCAGTCAAAGACGCGACTGCAAATTTCTCTACTCTTCCTACTGGATTCGATTTCAGCCATACCGTCCCCTGTGAGAGCCGATTCCAATTCAATATTGCTATGCCTCAATTAGATTTCCCCAAATTCAATGGTACCAATTCTAAACTTGTTGTACCTTTAATTGTATTATTGAATCTACCAAAACCCATCTAAGGGCTAGATGCACTTACTTTACTACTACTACTACTACTACTATTTTAAAATATATAGGCAAAACTACCTTTAAAACTAGCTTTATGACCAAAGTTTTTTGATTTTGATAGTTTTATGACAAAAAAAATTCAAGTTTTGGAATTTGATGGCCAGAATCAAGCCCAGAAAGAAAGAATTCGATGGCTACTTTATAGTAAATAATGGAAGTGTCACCCTACCACATAAATCCACAACGAAGATGATACTACTTTTCTACTATATAGGCTACTCCATCTTTTAGGAAATATATAGATTATTTTAGTTTTGTCCAAAGTTAGAATTCTGTAACTTTTTTACTAGGTATATAAAAACTTTGCATCAAGTCTTCAACATAAAAAGTTTCATTAATTCCATCATACAATATGACTTCATAGTGAGTTTATTTGTTATTGTAGATTTTTTTTTGTAAATTTATTGAAACTTTAAAGAAATTGCCACTTTCTTTTTTGTTAACAATCAGGTCAATTCTAAGTGATGATATGAAATGAACTACCTAACGAGTATATGTAATTTGTTTGTGTTTGAAGGAACGTCGTTTTAAAGCGTTAGATTGAATTGCCAAGGAAGACAGTACGTGACTCTTCAATTTGTGGAAGCAAGCGAGCGACCTCACCTGAAAGAGGAGATCTCTAGATGCACCAAAAAGGTGGCCAGGGGAGACGAACCCTTCATCAGCAGAAATTGCGCCTTCCTGACTTTTCCAAAAAGTGCTTGGAAGAATAATGTTACTTCCACACTCACGAAGAGACCAAGAATTATGACCAAAAGGCAGTTATCGAATTTAGTTACAATTTTTTAATACAATTTTAGTGATATATGTAGGACCTGAACAAACTTTGTCCTACGTGTTCTGATGCTGTACACATTTGTTAATTTGTTCAAGTAAAGCTTGCGAACGTCAGTTGCTAAGATTTTTTAATTAGTACGTGACGTGCCCGTCGAAAGCTGTCACAAGGGTGAAGCTAAGGAATTAAAAGGACCGGTTATATTAGCTCCACTAATTATCATTTAAATATACTAGTGAACATTGAAGTTGTATAAGAATTGCTAGATAGTAGTGATGGCAATAAACTGGTGTGGTGTGGATGCAGTAGGGGAATTGCAGGCGCTCGGACGTCCGATGGGACAGGATTCCGTCAGACGGTACCGAACGGCCCATAGAAACACGCCGCACTCTTACCGTATCGTTGCAGTCCTTTCCAGTCTGTCTCATCCCATCCCGCACACGTACCCCGCCCCCGTCTGCCTCGCTCAGCCCCGCGGCCGCCGCTCCTTCCTCCTGACCCCTTCTCTCTCCACGCGGGCGGGACCCAAAGCCAGGATGAGGACGAGCACGTCCCATCCATAGGACCCCGGGCATGTCGTGTACCCCATCTGCCGGCCCTCAGCTCACAGCGCTCCTTCCCACGGCGCTCAGGTTGTGCCCCAATGACTCTCTGAACATACCTCTAAAATATGAAGCACTTGCAACATAAAAACACTTGAATGCAACATACGTCTGAAGCAGATGAAACATGCGTCTTGAATACAACATGTGTGTGAAACATAAGTAACATCCAAATTAAAACACTTGTAACTTGCAACATAAAAACACTTATTGCCACATAAGACTGCAGCTAAAATATCTCGAACATACTCTTGCAACATATGTGTGACACGTATATATGCAACATCTAGATAAAAAACGCTTGCAACATAGACTCTGAAACACATGAAACATTTTGAAAAAAACGCTTGCAACTTGCCTCTGGAAAACTTGCAACATGCCTCTGAAATACTTTGCAACATATGAAACACTTACAACATACTTCTAGAATATTTAAAATACTTGAAACATACGCTTGCAACATGTCAGACGCGACACTCTAGTGAGAGGTGAAAGGATCAAGATGCCCAAGAAGGGGGGTGAATTGGGTTTTTCTAAAAATTAATTGCAAGAATTAAATCCTACAAGCCGGAATTCACCCCTAGTGCCTACTTGTGTTCCTAGAGAGTCTACCGATAAAAGTTTTGCACTCTAGTTTCCAATCCTAGTCTAGCATGGCAATTCTAGGAATGTAAATCAAGCAATGAAAGTAAATACGAGAATGTAAATGCTTGAATGTAAAGGGCAAGGAACACGGCGATGTTTTTCCGAGGTATCGGAGAGTCGCCACTCCCCACTAGTCCTCGTTGGAGCACCCGCGCAAGGGTGTAGCTCCCCCTTGATCCGCGCAAGGATCAAGTGCTCTCTACGGGTTGATTCTTCGACACTCCGTCGCGGTGAATCACCCAAAACCGCTCACAACATGAGTTCGGTCATCCACAAGCTCCGCCGGATGATCACCAAACTCCCAATCACCACCAAGCCGTCTAGGTGATGGCGATCACCAAGAGTAACAAGCTAGAACTCTCACTTGACCACAACGAGCCCAAATGAGGAGATGGATGCACACTTGCTACTTTCTAATCACTAGTGAGGAACTCTCAAACTTTGATTCTCAAATCTCTATCCTCACTAGAGCTCTTGCACTCCCTTTCACTCTAAAGGGTTTTCTCAGATGTTCAAATGAGCAAGAGACCTCTAAAAGAGGTGGAGGGGATGTATTTATACACCCCTCAAAGAAAACGAACCGTTACTTTCTGACACGGGCTGACCGGATGCGCCGGTCGAACTGACCGGACGCGCCGGTCGCCCGTAACGGTCGAATCCCGAATTTTCAACTGAGTGACCGGACGCGCCGGTCAGAGGTGACCAGACGCGTCCGATCGTGCAAAGGAGCTTACTGTAAGTGCACCGGACGCGAGGCCGCGTCCGATCGGTGATGACCGGACACGTCCGGTCGTCTCTGGACCTTACTGGACTGTGACCGGACGCGCCGATCACACCCAGGTCGCATCCGACGGGTGTTTCCCTCAAGTGACACATGTCGGCCACTGACCACCGTGTCCGGTCCTCGCAAGGACCGCGTCCGGTCGTCAGGGCCGAAACCCTAGCCGCGGTTACGTACTGACCGGACGCGTCCGGTCATGCCGAAGACCGCGTCCGGTCAGTGGGAAACAGCCCGAAACTCTCCGAAACGCGTCGCAACTTCAACCAAGTTGCTTCCAACTGAACTTTGAGCTATTATAGGGTTGCCTAGCGCCAAGTTTAACAAGTGTGCACCACACCTAAACATAGGACTCGCCTAGGTCAAGCTACCCGTTCATGCCCCCCTTTATAGTACGGCTAAAAGAGAAAAACGAAGATCCTAACGACTATTCCGAATGTGTCTCAACACCTCGACATCCGGAACTAACCGTCCTTAATCTTGACGTCACTCTTTTGAAAACCGAAACGATTTCCATCAAGGGACACGAATACCATGGTGCCCAAAGCAGTTATAACCTCCATGACCTAACTTACCAAAGTTTCCACAAAACACACGTTAGTCATGGTAATAAAGCGTTGTCATCAATTGCCGAAACCAAACCTTGGGGCCTAGATGCTTTCAATCTCCCCCTTTTTGGTGATTGATGACAACACTAAGGTTCAAAAGATTTGAGTGGAGGTTTTCGAGCATGCTTGGTTCACATAAGCAAAAAGAAATAAGCACAAAGGGTTAGGAATTGCTTATGTGCCCCAAGCCAAAAGGGTGTACTTCATAAGATAAGACAAAAAGCGTTAGTACACATAAAGATTATAGCTCATAAGAAATCGGAGTAAGGCACGGAAGCACAATCTTAGAGCTATAACTAAAACGGTGACATATATTAACACTGTGATGAGATAACACATTAAGACTCAAAGTTTATCACATGACGACAATGTCACACGAATGCAATGCTGAAAAGTAAACATGATGCATGAATGTAGCACACAAAGAACGAAAACCCTCTATCAAAACTCCCCCTGAAACTACTCTCTCTCCCCCTTTGGCATCAAGCGCCAAAAAAACTAATCTAATGATCTGACGGGGGGACAGACGGAGTCGTGTCGGGTGTCGAGGTGCGTGGAGTAATCACGAAGTGTAGCGAATCACCCTCGGAGTCTGAGCTATCTGGCTGACCCTCTGAAGAAGCACGTGGCTGTGAAGCGGTCTGGGTCTGAGCAGGAACAGGTACTGACTGAGTAGCAACAATAGGATCCGTCTGAGTAACCTGAGCCTGTAGTGAGCCAATAGCTGGGGGATCTGTCGAGGCAACTGACGAGGGGATAGTCTCTGTAGTCCCGGTCCCTGTCACTGGAGGAATAGCTGCCTCGGGAGCTGACAACCCTAACGAAGTATGAAACGTAGTAGTGTGCGAGGGTGTCGGCTGACCAGTCAACTCGCTGTAGGTAGCACTGAAATCACCAATAGGTGTGCCTGTCAAGAGGTGCGAGCGAGGCTGGTCTGACGGTGTAAACCCCGTATGAATAGGAGTGAAACTCGGGGACTGGAACGACTGGGGGACCTGCTGCTGTGGAGATGTGAACTGGAAGCTCGGCTGTCCCTGACTCGACGGACCACTCGACTGGAAAGCAGGAGTCAGGACGGAAGCAGGCGGAGGAACCCCAACCGTGACTAGATGGCGCAGAAGGTCCAGATACTGCTGCTGGTTCTGTCGCTGCATCTCAACTTGCTGCCTCTAGATCTCAAGCTGCTGTCGCTGAAACTCGTCCTGACGAGCCTGAATCTGTGCAAATGCTGCAGCTGTGTCCTGTGCCTGTCGCTGAATCTGCTGCTGCTGCTCCTGAGCCTAGGTCAGCCTCTCAAGTATAGCCACTATGGCTGGGTCTGAGCGGGAGGCTGAACCAGAGCCACCGGCCTCGTGGTCGTGAGACCGAGGAGACCGGTACCTGGGGATGGGCTGGTAGTCCTCATCGGTGCTGTCAGAAGTCACATCATCAGGTATATCAGCAGTCTGAGCCTCAAGGTCCGCAAGCTCTGCCTCAGCAAGCTCGTCCACTCTGGCATCCTGCTCAGCTGCTGTCTCAGGAACCTCTGGGCGCTCACGCTGTCCTGGCACTGGGGCCTGATCTCTGGTGACTGAGGCCCAAAGTTGACGGATATCGTAATCAGGGAAAGCAGTGGTAGTGTCTGATATCTCAGCCCTGATCTCTGGTGGCATCTGAATAGAAGATCTAATAATAAAGCAGATCCAGTGTGCATAGGGCAGCTGACGATTACCCTTGAAGCCCTCAGCAATGGTGTCCTCCATCTCACTAAGTATAAGATCCCAGATGTCAAACTGTGTCTGTGAGAGGAGGTGGTGAACAACCCAAAGCTGCATCCATGTCAGTCCCTCTCTGTAGCCAAGTCTGGGAAGTAGAGTACGTCTGAGAATAGCATCCGAAACTCTGGCAAGTGGTGTCAGACTAGCAGGCGTACGACGAGACCCTTCGCCAAAAGGCTCGCGAAAGCAGGGTCGAACCAAGTCAGTAGGTGGCACTGCTCCGCCGTGAGGGCGTCTGGGTGGAGGAGTCTGTCCATAACACAGCTGATGGATCCTCGTGTCAGAAGCTGGTAGTCTGAGGATCTCTCGAGCTCTGGAGCTGTAAAGCCTGTGATCGCGGCCTCTGAAAGCAAAGTGAATGAACTCATGGGCAGGATCGATCCAAAGTGAAGCATAAAACTCTCTGACCCATGTGCCGTAGTATGCACCTGTCCGTCCAAGAAGATCCGACAAACCAGGCATATAGGACAGGTGCGGACGAAGCTGCTCTCCCACAACATCAACCAGTGCCTCAAGTCGACATACCCTCTGTGGTCTAAAAGCAATACCACTGTCAACTAAGGCCCTGTAGAAATCCTCCTGAAGTGGGGTATAGAAACCCTCTGAAGCTCGGTGATCTCTAACAGGTGGGAACCAACGGCTGACCTCCACGAACCTCAACCCCTACACCTGACGTGCTGTAGCACCCCTTAGGTCAAAGTGCTCGACCGGGGGTGAACCTCTAGCTCTGGGAGGAGGACGTGCTCCACGACGCTGGCCCTCTGGCCTAGGTGTCACCTGAGTACGAGCACGTGTGGAGCGGCGACGCGGTGGAGACTGAGCTGGCTGCTCCTCTGTATCCTCTGTAGCCTGTGGAGCCTCTGTAGCCTCTGTCGGCTCTGTAGGTGGATCAACTGGCATCTGCTCTGTAGCTCTAGTATCCTCGGTACCCTCAGTGGCCTCAGTGCCAAGCTGTCGACCTTCAAGGTGAAAGCGACGCTCGCCTATGTGTATGCCACTGCGCCTGCCACCTCTCTCTGCCTGCTCTGCAGCATCTGCCACGGCCTAAGCAACCTCTGCCTCTGTAAGCGTCTTCTTCTTCTTTCTGGCCATCATCTTGATGCGCTTTCCACGCGCAATCTCAGCACGACGAGGAGGACTGTCGTCCCCGTCACCAGGAGCACCACCGGCGTTCTTGCAACGCACCATGCTGACCAACTGACTGAGAGCCTCTGAAAGATGGTGAACTGACACTCGAGAGGCTTGGCCTCAATCCATATCCGCAGGCTTGGCCTCGGATTCAGCGAACAGATCTGACCCTGACACACCGACTGACTCGCTGCACTGATGGAATAGAAAGATATACTATAAGCACATATATAACTAAAAGGTGCGAAACCCTAGAGATAGCAAGCATATGAGATACGAAGTGAATCGAGACGTGAAGCTACCTCGGATCGACGAGACGACGGTGACAAGATACGGTGACCTAGGTCACGAGATTTCCCGAATTCGACGATCGAGCTCTGAAAGGACCGAGTCGAGAAAATCAACGGATGATTACGGTCAAGGTTAGCCCTAGCGACGACATTGAACGAAATTGAATGAAAAACGAACAAGATCGTCACCTCGAGAAGGATTAGGGCAAAACCCTAGGCTAGGGTTTGGGTGAAACCCTAGGGAAGAGCACTGCCGAAGATCGGAGGAGGAGCTCAAGCTTGCACAGGGGAGCTGCGGCTGCTGGTGGCGAGATGGACAGCGGTGGAGGGCGGCTTGCCGGCGGCGGGAAGAGGCGGCGGTGGCGCGCGGCTAGGGTTGGCTCGGGCGCGAGGAAGAGTGGGCGCGCGCGGGCAAGCTGGGCGAGGAGGCGCGCGGTGGAGCACGGCAAGGTCGCCGGCGAGCAGGACGGCAAGCAATCGCGGCGAATCGGCGAGAAGGGCAAGCGGCGGCGGTGGAAGGCGTACGGGTGAAAACAGAGCCGAGCGCGAACGGTTTTATGAGGGGCTTAGATCCGCTCGACGCGCGATGACCGGACGCGGTGGTCGTTATGACCGGACGCGGTGGTGCAGCGTCCGGTCACACTCCAGTAAGCTCCTGGAGTGACCGGACGCATCCGGTGAGGACTGACCGGACGCGGTCAGAGTCCGGTCGATGGGAGCTCGGGAATTCATCGCGGATGACCGGACGCGGTGGTGGTAACCGGGACCGGACGTGGTGGTCAACACAGGCGCGTCCGGTGCAGCGTCCGGTCACTAGGTCTGGAGTTGGTCTTCTGGATGATCGGACGCGCTGGTGGACGCCGGGACCGGACGCGGTGGTGAAGCATCACTGCGTCCGGTGCAGCGTCCGGTCCAGCGTCCGGTCGCTGATCTTCGCCCTTCTTCGTTCCAAACTCCGACGCGACTTCTCCCAATCAAGTTCCAATTCAAAGAGACACAAATAAACACCAATTGGAACCTGATATGAGTGACCTCACTCAAACCCTCAAATTTTTCAAAATAGTTTGCCTTAGGCTAGTATTATTTTTAAGAAAATAGACAATAAACACCCGAGGAGCAACGTATGGCCATGCAATAGAGTTTTTGGACCTTTAGGAGCGTCAAAAAGCTCTCTCTATCCATGGACGAACACAGAGGTTGCTCAAAGCTAAACCGAAAAGAAACGACAAACAAACAACCATGCATATGCAATGCAATACAAGAAAGTAAAGCTAGGTTGCTTGTCAAGTTTGATCCACGGTTAGGCTTCTTCACTCCTCCAAAGGAGGGTTATCGTAACCGTGTTAGCCAAGCCCTAAATGCATTGCGATAAAATAAACGTGACATATAATACAATGCAATGCAAGAGACAACACACGCTCATCTTTTAAAGTTACTTGAATCAAGCACATTTAGTTCACTTCTTAGCCTACAAAAAGTGGCCTCATCCAAAGGTTTAGTGAAGATATCCGCTAATTGATTTTCACTTCGTACACCTTCTAGTGATATGTCATTTTTAGCAACGTGATCTCTTAAAAAGTGATGGCGGATATCAATGTGCTTGGTGCGAGAGTGTTGTACCGGATTGTTAGCAATTTTAACGGCACTTTCATTGTCACATAAAAGTGGCACCTTTTCAAGAACAATTCCATAGTCTAGGAGGGTTTGTTTCATATATAAGATTTGTGCACAACAAGCCCCCGCGGCAATGTATTCCGCCTCGGCGGTGGACAAAGCCACACTATTTTGCTTTTTAGATGACCAAGATACTAAGGATCTCCCAAGCAAATGGCACCCTCCGGATGTGCTTTTTCTATCAATCTTGCAACCGGCATAATCTGAATCGGAATAGCCAACTAGTTGGAATCTAGCTCCTTTGGGATCCCAAAGACCAATGCTTGGGGTGTGCTTAAGATATCTTAGGATCCTTTTTATGGCACTTAAGTGAGGTTCTTTAGGGCACGCTTGAAAGCGAGCACACATGCACACACTAAACATGATATCGGGCCTAGATGTGGTAAGGTACAACAAGCTACCAATCATAGAACGGTAGAGAGTTTGATCAACCGGTTTACCTCCCTCATCTAGGTCGAGATGTCCATTTGATGGCATTGGGGTCTTGATTGGTTTGTATTCTTCCATCTTGAATCTTTTGAGAAGATCCTTGGTATACTTTTCTTGAGAGATGAAAATCCCTTCTCTCATTTGCTTGACTTGAAAACCAAGGAAGAATGTGAGCTCACCAATCATTGACATCTCGAACTCCTTCGACATCAATTCACCAAATTCCTTGCAATAATTTTCATTTGTTGACCCGAAGATGATATCATCAACATACACTTGACAAATGAAGATCTCCCCATTAAGCTTCTTGGTGAATAGTGTGGTGTCGACCTTCCCAATGGTGAAGCCCTTCTCAATGAGGAAATCTCGGAGGCGCTCATACCACGCTCTAGGGGCTTGCTTGAGCCCATATAGCGCCTTGGACAACCTATAAACATGATTAGGATATCTAGGGTCTTCAAAACCGGGAGGTTGATTGACATAGACTAGTTCATTAATAAAGCCATTTAAGAATGCACTTTTCACATCCATTTGATATAGTTTCATATCATGATGTGATGCATATGCAAGGAGGATACGAATGGCTTCAAGTCTTGCAACGGGTGCAAAGGTCTCTCCAAAATCAAGGCCTTCAACTTGAGAGAACCCCTTTGCAACTAGTCTTGCCTTGTTCCTCACTACTATGCCTTGGTCATCTTGCTTGTTTCGGAACACCCACTTGGTTCCAATGACTCTTGCACCTTTAGGATGCTCTTCAAGTGTTCATACTTGATTGCGGGTGAAGTTGTTCAATTCTTCATGCATGGCATTCACCCAATCCGGATCTTGAAGAGCTTCTTCTATATTCTTAGGTTCAACACAAGAGACAAAAGAGTGATGTTCAACAAAAGAAGCAAGCTTTTGAGATCGAGTCATCACTCCCTTAGTAGGACTCCCTATGATGAGTTCTTGTGGATGAGCTTGAAGTAGAGGTGAATTTCTTCTATCAACCACTTTAGGAGGTGGAGAGGGAGCATCAACATCTTGAGCTTGTGCCTCGGCTTGTTCATGAGAGATATAGGTGTCTTCATTTTCAACTCTCTCATTCTTGTCATCATCTTGAGGCACACGTGATGAAGATGGTGGATCAATGATTTGCACATCGTCTTCATCGTCTTTTGGCTTGATGTCTCCCACGGGCATGTTCTTCATGGCCTCCCTCAAGGGTTCATCACCTACATCATCATAATTCTCAATTGCTCCTTGGGAGCCGTTAGATTCATCAAATTCTACATCATATGTTTCTTCAACCAAACCGGTGGTATGGTTAAATACTCTATATGCTTTGGACTTTGATGAGTAACCAATAAGAAAACCAATATCACAACGTCTTTGAAACTTTCCTAGGTGTTGACGCTTCTTGTAGATGTAGCATTTGCAACCAAACACCCGGAAGAATGAGACGTCCGGCTTCTTCCCATTAAGCAACTCATAGGGGGTCTTGCCAAGAAACTTTTGGAGGAAGAGGCGATTTGAAGCATAGCATGCGGTGTTGATTGCCTCGGCCCAAAACTTTTCCGGAGTGTTGTACTCATCTAGCATTGTTCTTGCAAGGGTGATCAAAGTCCGGTTCTTTCTCTCAACTACACCATTTTGTTGAGGAGTATAGGTTGAAGAGACCTCATGCTTGATTCCAATTTCATCACAATAAGCTTCAATGTTGGTGTTGTCAAACTCTTTGCCATTGTCACTTCTAATTTTCTTTATCTTGACTTCAAATTCATTTTGAGCTCTCTTTGCAAACTTCTTGAAGCAACTTGCCACTTCGGATTTATCATGAAGGAAGAAAGTCCATGTATATCTTGAGTAGTCATCCACTATCACAAGACAATAGAGATTACCACCCAAGCTCTTGTATGTTGTAGGCCCAAACAAATCCATGTGTAGAAGTTCTAGCACTCTTGAAGTTGACATGAAAGCTTTGGTTGGATGAGTGTTTGCAACTTGTTTGCCCGCTTGACATGCACTACAAGGTTTGTCCTTTTCGAACTTCACATCCTTCAATCCTCTCACTAGTTCTTTCTTCAATAGCTTGTTGAGAGTGCTCATTCCAACATGTGCAAGCCTCCTATGCCAAAGCCAACCAAGTGAGGTCTTGGTGAACAAACATGTCATCAAATTTGCATCTTCGGAGGTGAAGTCAACAAGATAAAGATTGTTGTATCTAAAGCCTTTGAATATCACTTGCTTGTCATCTATCTTTGAAACTTCCACTTCATTTGGTGTGAACAAGCATTGGAAGCCAATGTCACAAAGTTGCCCGATGGATAATAAGTTGAAACTCAATGAAGCAACATAGAGCACATTTGAGAGTGAGTGATCATTTGATATTGCAATCTTGCATATACCCTTGACTTTGCTCTTTGAATTATCCCCAAATGTGATCTTCTCTTGACATATCCCATTCTCTTCAATGGAGGTGAACATACGAGGATCACCGGTCATATGTTAAGTGCAACCACTATCAATAACCCAATGAGATCCACCGGTCTTGTAGTTCACCTACACACAAGAGATCAAGCTTTTTGTTTAGGGACCCAAACTTGAGAGGGGCCCTTGACTTTCTCAACTAGTGACTTGGCAACCCATATTTTCTTTGGCCTATTCTTGTTTGGGGGACCCAAGAACATGACTTTCATCTTTCCATTTGAATCTTTTCTTAGCATGTAATGAGCATTGAAGGCAAAGGGTCTAGCATGCTTGGGCAAGGGTTGTGGTGGTGGAGTTTTGCATTCATGAGCAAAGTGACCTTCTTGACCACACTCAACACATCTCTTTGGCTTGGGCTTTGACTTGCTTTGTTGTTGAGCTTTTGCCTTTTTCTCTTGATTTACCAAGTACCCAATACCACTTCTATCCATCTTCATTACGGTGTTCATGAGGAGCTCACTTTGCAAGTATTGGCCTCTTGTGAACTTGCTTAGACCGGTCTTGAGATGCTCTTTTTCTTGCTTGAGCTTCTTGTTCTCTTCAATGAGTGACTCATTTGTTGTTTGCTTCTCAAGAGCCATCAAACCTTTAAGCTTCTTGTTCTCATTTGCAAGCTTCTCATTCTCACACTTGATCTTGGCATAATCATCATAGTTGTTTGACTCAACCACACTCTTGCCTTTGCTACTAGAACCTTGCTCAATGCTTTCAATGATCAAATCATCACATGATGTAGCTATATCACACTTAACAACATTGTTAGTAGCATCATGTGTCTCAAGCGCAAGTTCATTAGCAACCACAAGACTATCATAGTCAATTTTTAATGTGGTGTATTTGTCTTTCAAAGAGTTATGTCTAGTGATGAGCTCATCATGCTTCTTCTCAAGTTTATCATGTTGATCTTTAAGCTCTTTATTTGAGGTTTTGAGCTCCTTGAGAGTGGAAGACATAACTTCATTTTGATCTCTAAGCTCACCACTAGTCTTTTGAGCATTTTCAAGCTTTGATGAGAGTGATTCATTTTCATTTTGAAGTTCATCATTTTCATTTCTTGTCCTTCTTATGATTTTAGTGTATTTATTTAGTAATTTTACAAGTTCATCATAAGAAGGTGTGTCATATTCATCATCACTATCACTATCATTATCATCATCACTATCATGGTTTTGTACCTTTCGTTCACCCTTGGCCATAAGGCATAGGTGAGTAGTGGACGATGATGGTGAAAGAGGCGGTGAAGGTGGTGATGAAGATGTCGGTGAAGATGATGGCCCCATCACAAAAGCGGCAACCTTCTCTTTCTCATCATTGCTCTCATCTTCGGAGGACTCACAAGATGATTCAATGTCGGTGAGCCAATCACCAATAATGTATGCCTTTCCTCCCTTCTTTTTCTTGTAGAACTCCTTCTTCTTGCCATCCTTCTTCTTGTATGGCTTGTTCTTCTTCTTCTCATCTTCTTCATCACTTGAATCATTTTTCTTGCCCTTGTTCTTATTCTTGAACTTGTCTTTTGGTGGTCTAGGGCATTGATGAGCTAGGTGGCCAAGTTTACCACAATTGTAGCAATCCATCTCCGAGATGGGCTTTCTCTTGCTACTTGTGAAGAATTTCTTTTTCTTGCCATCGAACTTGATGCCACTCTTGTTGAGCTTCTTTAGCATCTTGGTGGTCTTTCTCACCATGAGTGCAAGTGATTCATCATCGACATCACTTTCACTTGAGCTTTCTTGCACCATCATGGCTTGGCCCTTCTTCTTCTTCTTGTCATGGCTAGCTTTGAAGGCCAAGTCTTTCTTCTTGGAAGATGATAAGCCCTCTTCCGGAGTGATGTGCATGTACATCTCATGAGCATTGATCTTCCCCAATACTTGTGTCGGTGTTGCGGTGGAGAGATCACTTTGATGAAGCATGGTGACAATGTGACCATACTTCTCAACGGGAAGAACACTCAAGATCCTCCTTGCAACATCCGATTGGCTCATTTGAGTGAGCCCAAGAGCATTGAGGTCCTCTACAAGAACATTCAAGCGAGTGTACATGTCATTAGCACTTTCTTTGGGAAGCATCTCAAAGGAATTAATTTTCTTTAAAGCAATATGATAGCGTTCCTCACGCTCACTCTTAGTTCTCTCATGGAGAGCACAAAGATTTTCCCACAAATCATGAGTGTTCTTTGCATTACGCACACGATTGAAGATATCTTTGCCTAAGCCCCGGTAGAGTGCATTTTTTGCCTTTGCATTCCACCGGTCGTACTTGTCCTCGTCACCAATGGGGTTTGCGGGATCCTTGATAGCGAGAAGCCCTTGGGTTGCGGCTCTAAGGCACCCGACATCTATGGCTTCGAGATACGCCTCCATGCGGATTTTCCAATATGGAAAATCATCCCCCTCAAAGGTGGGAGGTGGTCCTTCCCCGTTAGACATCTTGCTCTAGGCGGTAAAGCCTAAATTAGGAGCAACACGGCTCCGATACCAATTGAAAGGATCAAGATGCCCAAGAGGGGGGGGTGAATTGGGCTTTTCTAAAAATTAATTGCAAGAATTAAATCCTACAAGCCGGAATTCACCCCTAGTGCCTACTTGTGTTCCTAGAGAGTCTACCGATAAAAGTTTTGCACCCTAGTTTCCAATCCTAGTCTAGCATGGCAATTCTAGGAATGTAAATCAAGCAATGAAAGTAAATACGAGAATGTAAATGCTTGAATGTAAAGGGCAAGGGACACGGCGATGTTTTTCCAAGGTATCGGAGAGTCGCCACTCCCCTCTAGTCCTCGTTGGAGCACCCGCGCAAGGGTGTAGCTCCCCCTTGATCCGCGCAAGGATCAAGTGCTCTCTACGGGTTGATTCTTCGACACTCCGTCGTGGTGAATCACCCAAAACCGCTCACAACATGAGTTGGGTCATCCACAAGCTCCGCCGGATGATCACCAAACTCCCAATCACCACCAAGCCGTCTAGGTGATGGCGATCACCAAGAGTAACAAGCTAGAACTCTCACTTGACCACAATGAGCCCAAATGAGGAGATGGATGCACACTTGCTACTCTCTAATCACTAGTGAGGAACTCTCAAACTTTGATTCTCAAATCTCTATCCTCACTAGAGCTCTTGCACTCCCTTGCACTCTAAAGGGTTTTCTCAGATGTTCAAATGAGCAAGAGACCTCTAAAAGAGGTGGAGGGGATGTATTTATACACCCCTCAAAGAAAACGAACCGTTACTTTCTGACACGGGCTGACCGGACGCTCCGGTCGAACTGACCGGACGCGCCGGTCGCCCGTAACGGTCGAATCCCGAATTTTCAACTGAGTGACCGGACGCGCCGGTCAGGGGTGACCGGACGCGTCCAATCGTGCAAAGGAGCTTACTGTAAGTGCACCGGACACGAGGTCGCGTCCGATCGGTGATGACCGGACGCGTCCGGTCGTCTCTGGACCTTACTGGACTGTGACCGGACGCGCCGATCACACCCAGGTCGCGTCCGACGGGTGTTTCCCTCAAGTGACACGTGTCGGCCACTGACCACCGCGTCCGGTCCTCGCGAGGACCACGTCCGGTCGTCAGGGCCGAAACCCTAGCCGCGGTTACGTACTGACCGGACGCGTCCGGTCATGCCGAAGACCACGTCCGGTCAGTGGGAAACAGCCCGAAACTCTCCGAAACGCGTCGCAACTTCAACCAAGTTGCTTCCAACTGAACTTTGAGCTATTATAGGGTTGCCTAGCGCCAAGTTTAACAAGTGTGCACCACACCTAAACATAGGACTCGCCTAGGTCAAGCTACCCGTTCATGCCCCCCTTTATAGTACGGCTAAAAGAGAAAAACGAAGATCCTAACGACTATTCCGAATGTGTCTCAACACCTCGACATCCGGAACTAACCGTCCTTAATCTTGACGTCACTCTTTTGAAAACCGAAACGATTTCCATCAAGGGACACGAATACCATGGTGCCCAAAGCAGTTATAACCTCCATGACCTAACTTACCAAAGTTTCTGTAAAACACACGTTAGTCATGGTAATAAAGCGTTGTCATCAATTGCCGAAACCAAACCTTGGGGCCTAGATGCTTTCAAGAGGCAGCTACCATGTCAGGCGCATTGAGGAACTCAATAACCGCCTCGATGGACAGATCGGGGCTGGGAGGTGGCAGAGCATAGAGCACCACGGACTTGGTTGTTATGAGCTTCTTTCGCTAGGGCACCGAGGCACGCGGAGCCTCGATGCAAGCGTGAAGTACGGCATGGCCATGATGCCCTCATGGTCTCCAGCCACAGGAGGAGTGTAGCAGAACCTCCTAAATTATATGGCCCATATACACCTGTCATTGTCCCTAAGGCCTCTGATGGCTATGCATGTACACCAGATAACCTAAGAAAATCTGTCGGGTGCCCTCGCAGGACCCCGATTCAACTACGTTTGACAACTCATACTAGGATCAACAAAGGAGTAACTACAACATTACAACGTTTGTACAAAACTTTACATCAGAGTGTGGAAGAATAACAATAAATTTACAAATCATGATTAAGTTAACTTTTTACAAACTTAACTTAAATGGCGGAAGTCGAGTAGAACTATAGAAGATAACTTGGGTAGAGCACCTAAGTTAGGAGATGATAATCAGATCATGTCGAGCCCACTAACATGACCTAATTAGCAGCACCAGTCAGCACCTGCAATAAGGGTTAACAAACCCTGAGTACTCAATTATACTCCGCAAGACTTATCCAACAAAAAGAAAAGACTCCAAGGATATGTTGGCTTTAAAGGAAGTAGTGGAGTTAGAATAGGAGAGTTTTGCAGAAAAGCTTTACTATAAGTGGATCTTTACTTTCAATATTTTAGTCCAAGCTTTAACATCAATTTTAGTGAAACTCATTGTAGTTCAATTTTGCACCAGTTCTATCTCAATCACTTACATTAAGCATCACATCTCATTTCCATCTCTTCTTTTCCTTTCCATGGTCACCATGTTCCATTATTAACTACGATGATGAACAACAAATCGAGTCTCCATATCCGAGGAGCAACGACGATTCGAACCGCTTATTTACCCAGCTGGGACTTCCTAACCACATGATATATGCGGGACTCAAACCCCCATATATCAACCTATACTCAGATCCTCCAAAACATGACCGGGTCCAGCGCCACCCGAGAGTACAGTACACCTCCAATCCAGCCCTTGGCTACGAGGGTACACACTACTCTCGCCATCTCTCCACTCCTAGTGCGCGGTCGGCCGTTCACGGGATAGAATAGCCGAGATAGGGCTTACCACGAGTATGTGGTTAGTACTATAAAGTCTCGACGTACATAGTTCAACAACGACCGGTCCTTAAGCGACACAGGCGGAGCACTACATCGACTCATTTCACGATGCAAGCTACCCGCCCGGTCTCTGTTTAATATCACCATATTCATATTCATATGCTCTCATGACCCGTCATTAGATCGGGAGAAGCAAAGGTAAACCTGTTTCTCGCGAACAGTGAAACCACCATTCGACTTCTATAGAAGTCTAAGCATTACTAAGCATAAGAGATCGACCTACACATACTAGTGGGGTATCATCTGGATATAAATGGAGATCAAGGTAATTATGCAACAACGGTATCAACCAACTCCTACTAACTTAATGCACATTACACTAGACTTAAAGTGTAATAAAGCATTTGTAAAATAGAAGAGTGGTTGTATGTCCGGGGCTTGCCTTCGTTGCAGCGGTTGTTAGTTCTCGTAGAAGTCAAGTTTGATACCAACACCTCGGGTGGATCACCTTCTCCGAAGCTTGATCGACACGATCCAAAACACTCTCGTACAAACTACACGTATATAAATGATGCGATGCTTAACATGATGGAATGGATGCCATGATACATGATGATGAATAAGGCATAGTATAAAAGGGACATTTAGAAAGGATAAACATTAGTTATCTACTTGAGTACAACTTTCCTTCGCGGTACAGTTACAAGCTAATAAGGTTAATTTAAAGGTTAACTAACAGTAACTTTGTTTTTACCCAAGAGGTTTGTAACACCCTCGGTGTTACCGCGTCAACAAGTCACTAAATATTTTTCATAAAGTCCAAGTAGCCCTTCAAGCACGTCATGTATCTTCACGTGAGAGCTCCATAGCCACAAAGTCAAATGACAAATTATTGTCATTCGCTAATTATTAGCATACCACTTGGTAAGATTTTTATCTCTATCAATCTCGCGACGCGCCACTGTCATCTCTCGTTGTTCTAATTATCCCGCCTTTACTTCGCTTGCTAATCACCTTGCAAAATTATTCGTGCACGACGCGCTACCACCGCCATAGTGTGTCGCACACGCTACGCATTAATATCACTCGCAAGTTCGGACCGCTAAGCACTCCACTTGTACGCTGCTGAGGTACTTTGCAGGCAAAGGTCAGGCACCATTTTTTTCCACTCGTTGGCACTGTAGCAGTTGTGGAAACACTGTTCACGAGTGGAAAAATACTGTTCACGCGTGGAAAACACTGTAGCTTCGTAGAAGGCACTGTTCATCCGCAGCACCCTGTCGCCCTCTCACCGTTTTATTACCTTTAAGCAAGCTAGTTTAGCCACTAACCTTATGACACGTCGCTGTCGCGTCTTTGTTTCTTCATTTCTGCGTCTCCTGTCTTTAAAAGGATACGCCGAGCTATTTCGCACCGCTGCTCACTTGCTTCTCTCGAATTAAGTTTCTCTGTTCTTACCCATGAAAGCTGCGTCTATCGATTTCTCCTGAGCTGTAATAATCAGCTGAGGTAGCTAGTCTATAATTGATCTTTTCATTCTCTAATGTTTCCTTGACCTGTGATCTCCTTCTCCGTTAATTCCTTGACCTAAATAAATGAACCAGCACCCCACCGCCGAGCACGTTCAGGTCAAAGCTCACTCCAGTCATGATGTGCTCATAAGTCCAAGATCACTCAAAGTCCATCATTGAATTAATTCTCTCATGACCAAGACATCACCGTCGCACACGGTATGCTCGCCTGCTGCTGTCCTGCTTTCAGGCAAAGACTTGACTGATGGATAGGACACGACAAGCATCATCAGAAGTTCAGAATCTCCCTTTCACATTTATGTCGGGTTGCTGATCACAAACACAGCCGAAGGCACTGGCTCTGCTTTGACTTGTTAGGTGACGAAACATTGTTCACATTTCCATACGGACCCATTGTCAGCACGGTAGCGGTACGAGCATGACTGACCGTGACTGCGTGCAACGAGCCAGCTTCTCCCTCCCCGTGTCTTTTGCCTTTATAAGGACATGCCGAGCCATCGAGCTGTTTCGCCCCACTGATCATTCACTTCTCTCAAATCAAGTAACCAGCATCTCGCATCCAATTCATTGCTTCGTGTTCTACCTTTTCCAAGAACACGCAAAGGTGCGAATAGATTAGTTGGTTAATCAAGCTAATTAGCCTGCTTCAATAATATCATTTTCTTCATCTCTAGAGCTCATTTGAATTTATTTATTGATTGTGAAATAAATTTTGTTAGATTCCTAAATTCATGATCTATCTATTAGTGTAATTAGTTCGTATAGTTCAGTGATACCTTTAGGGTTACTTTATTATTTTGAAATGCTTATTATGGTTATTTAGAGAATGAATTTTTTTTTTGATGCATGGTAGCTAGTGCACCTTGTTTTATTATATATATAGTAAATTGATTTTAACAATAAGGATGCCTTTAGTTGCTAAGATAATACATGAAATGTTTCATACTTGTTTAGTGGGAATAATAGGTAACTTTGCGTATTAGTCATTAGAGTTAGCTTGTAGCTTGGTAGATGTATTCTTATTTTAAGAGTTGCGGTTGCCTATATATTAATTATTGCATCATCATCACTGCATGCATATAGAGGACGAGCCACTGGAGATCGTGACATTCGGCGAGCAGGAGTACGACGAAGTCATCGAAGAGTACGAGGAGATCCTCGTGCAGGAGGACGTTCCAGAGCCACCCGTCACTGACTTTGCTGACACCGCGCCTGCCCAAGGCAAGCCCCGGTGCATAACCCTTATTTTACAAATTATTATATATATATATATAGGTTGTGCATTTACGTTGCAGGAGTTTT
This sequence comes from Saccharum hybrid cultivar R570, assembly GCA_038087645.1. Lineage (NCBI taxonomy): Eukaryota > Viridiplantae > Streptophyta > Magnoliopsida > Poales > Poaceae > Saccharum > Saccharum hybrid cultivar. Next base: position 23,845,415 of record JAQSUU010000558.1, read on the forward strand.
ATGATATCCACATGCATATATATATATCTACCCATGAGTCTTACTAGTACAGGATCGTGTAGCTGCTTTGCTTAGGTTTATCGGTAGCGTGAGTAACCTGTCGTTACTCACAATAGGTGGTTATTATTATTATTATTACACTAATGATGAAATGATGGAAAAGGAAATGGTGACCGGGCAGGGATATGGTATGGGTTTTGGTGGGTGTAACAGGTTGTGTCCCGCGGCCACGGGGCATAGCTTGGTTGCACTATTTCCCTGTCCGTGTCGATTAAGGACCGTTCGTTGCACTGGATCCCCAGTCAAGTCACAGATCTCCTTATCCCGAGCATATACTAGCGGATGGGGGCTAGGAAGACTTGTTACTCTCTTGTCATGGGCTCCGGCTCTTTCTGGACCGACTGATTGGAGGCGGGGATAGGTGGAGGTCTTAGCACCGTATTGAGGCCGGGCCTCAAGTACGGGAGCTAGGAGTCCAAGTTTGGACGGGGACCTGGAAACCTATGACAGGAGGAGAACGGGTTGGTCTTGCTTGCGCCTGGGGTACAAGCGAGGCGTGTGTTTTTCGGGGTACCCAGCTGGGCTACATTGATTCGCGAATCGCCGTTTCTACGTGACGGTACGGCTTGACTGCACTCTGGCACCGTAGTAAGAACTGGCATATGAAAGATGGAAAAATGATTCTGATTGCTCAACCCTTGCTTGATGATAGAACAGGTGCTTACATAGTAGGTTGGATAATGAATTTAACATGGCTGTTAATAATTTAATTAAATAAGGACTCACCCTTAGTATTGCTTTCCGCAAACAAGAACCCACAAGCCATAAAGCCTATCATAATCCTTGAGAGTCGGGAAATATATTCCCAGTCGGGTAAGTCTTGCGAGTACATTGTGTACTCAGGGTTTATTTACCCTTGTTGCAGGTGCTGCTTGAGAAGCTAACTGTTGTGTGGAGGATTCTTCTGGTGGGCACAGACGGATCCTTATACCGCTCCGCTAGATGTTGTTTTATTCCGCTGTTTAATTTATCGCACTCTGAACTTTGGTACTGTAATAAAGAATTTCTGAGACTCTTTGTTGTATGAAATGGATTAAGTATTATAAGCTTGTACTCATTATTGGATCCCGGGTGTAAAATTGTGGAACGTTTCGAGTTCTCCCGTTGGGTGTGCTCGACAGAACTGCTTGACTTGGCTCACTTTTGGGGTGCTTAGTGTCTAGTGGAAGACAGCGCCTCTAAAAGTGTGTTAATTCAGGCGGTTCTGCCACAGTTGGTACCAGAGCTAATAATGAGTTTACAAGCTTAATCATTTTTTTTTCAAAAACTTAAAACTTTGACCAACAAAAGCTTTGCGAAAAATAGGATGCGGTAAAATCTGCGTAAATAAGTATAAGCCCTAACAATATGGTCTATCTAGGATAGTGGCACTGATTTTATCTAACCATTTTCTGCAGGTACACTAACTTACGCTACGTAAGAAAGCGCTAGTGTTCGGAAAGGAGTGTACGATGTGCCAAAAATTCAAACGAGTGCCGCTATATTCCGGCTTGAGTGAACGCATAGGCCGATGCATGCATTATAAGAAGAAACTCTGTTAAGCTAAACCCCCTTCACGTATAATTTTGGATAGTTAAGATGATAGGGTAATAAATAAAAAGAAATGCTTCAATCCTTAGTAAAAGCCTTGTCATTTCTCTAAGTCTCTTGTTCCTAGTCTGGAGGTTCCCTAATGGTTGGCTACTATCTGGTCGCAGATGGATCTGAGGTCCCGTCGTGTGGGCACTGGGTCTGGTCGTGGGAGCACCAGTGCCGGTGCGGGCCGTGGCCTTGGTGAAGGTCATGGTGAAAGTGGTCGCGACAATGGCAACAACAATGCCAATGGACAGAGCCGTGAGGCCCCACTCCTGGGTCCTCCTTCCCCGCCACCACCACCACCACCTCCGATGACTCCTGCGGAGATGATGGCAGAGATGTTAGCTTCACGTCAGGAGACAGCCCGTGCCTTGGAGATGATGGCACAAGCTCTTGGTGGCTTCGTCCGTGGAGGCCACGGTGGCAACGGCGGGAACGGGGGTGGTGCCCGCGGTCTTGAGAGGCCCTGTTCTTATCAGGACTTCTTGAAGACCAACCCGCCCACGTTCACGCCGACTGCAGAGCCTCTAGACGCGGAGCATTGGCTTCGTGTGCTGGAGCAGAAGTTTCTGCTGCTCACGGTGACCGATGAGCAGAAGGTGCACTTTGCCGCACAACAGCTTTTGGGATCTGCTAGCGCATGGTGGGATACTTTCAATGCCATGCAGCCGGTGGGTCATCCTGTGACTTGGCAGGAGTTCACCACTGCCTTCCGAGAGTACTACATTCCTGCGGGTGTTCTGAACAGGAAGCTCTCGGAGTTCTTAGACCTGAAACAGGGGAGCATGTCTGTGATGGAGTATGCCAATAAATTCAACCATCTGGCACAGTATGCTGGGACTCATGTTGACACAGATGAGAAGAAGAGGGACCGCTTCTATCGTGGCCTCTCTTGTATTTTGCAGAAAGAGCTTTATACTGGGAACTATCAGACCTTTGGTACTCTGATGAATGCTGCCATTGCTATGGAAGGACTGCAGCGTGACACTCAGGCTGAGTGGAAGCGCAAGCGGGGAATCTCTGGGTCTTCTAGTCACCCGCAGTCACAGAAGATGCAAGTTGTCAAGAGGATGTCCTACCATCCCCCAGGTGGACAGCCATCTCGGCAGCCTCAGCAGACTCGGCAAACACCGCCGACTCAGTACCGTGCGCCTACTCAGCAGGTGCAGCAGCCCCAGGGATCGCAGTTTCCACCTCGTCAGGGGCAGATGATCAAGTCTACTGCTTGTTTCAAGTGTGGCAAGGAGGGCCACTTTGCTCGGGAGTGTCCCGAGAACCGGGCTGCTCAGTCTTCCCAGCCGTCCGCCAGCTCTCGCTTGATCAAGAGGACGATTATTAAGAAGAAGGTGCCAGTGAGTCGCTCAGGACAGGTTAACTACACCGAGGCTGAGGAGATCCTACAGAATGAGCCTGTGATGGCTGGTATGTTTACCATTGACTCCCACCCAGCATTTGTGTTATTTGATTCTGGAGCATCACATTCATTCATGAGCATGGGGTTTGCAGAAAGACACAATATATCTCTTATGGCTATTCCTTTTGCCTATAAAATTAGCACTCCGGGTGCGCAGATGTGCATAAATACCCGGACGGACACAGTCAGCTTAGTGCTGGCCACTCACACTTACCGTCTCCAGTTCATGTTGCTACCTGGACAAGGCATTGATGCAATCCTGGGCATGAATTGGTTGAAGGTTTATGGGGTAGTCTTGGACCTTAAGAGGAGAGTTGTTGAGTTACGACTTCCTTCTTCTGAGGATAGGATGTCTCTCCGTATCTCTCTAAATTCTGCTTCACCAGTCGCCGCTAATGTTGAAGCTTCTCCTGATCTTGCCTCTATTCCTGTGGTCTGTGAGTTTCCTGATGTCTTCCCTGAAGATTTACCTGGGTTACCACCAGATAGAGATGTGGAGTTTATCATAGAGTTAGAGCCTAGCACTGCTCCTATTTCACGGCGTCCTTACCGCATGGCTCCACCAGAACTAGCAGAAATGAAGAAGCAATTAGAGGAATTGCTGAAGAAGGGGTTTATCCGTCCTAGTTCTTCTCCATGGGGTTGTCCAGCTATTTTTGTGAAGAAGAAGGTCGACACTCTGCGGATGTGTGTGGATTATCGCCCTCTCAATGCGGTAACCATCAAGAATAAGTACCCTTTGCCTCGCATTGATGCTTTGTTTGATCAGTTGGCTGGTGCTAGAGTGTTTTCCAAAATTGATCTTCGTTCTGGGTATCACCAAATAAAAATTCGGCCCCAAGATATACCAAAGACAGCTTTCTCTACTAGGTATGGGCTTTATGAGTACCTAGTCATGTCTTTTGGTCTCACCAATGCTCCTGCATTCTTCATGTACCTCATGAACTCAGTCTTTATGCCGGAGTTAGATAAGTTTGTAGTGGTGTTCATTGATGATATTTTGATATATTCCAAGAATGAAGAAGAACATGCACAACACCTTCGCACAGTCCTGAACCGACTGCGGGAGCACAAGCTGTATGCCAAGTTCAGCAAATGTGAGTTTTGGTTGGATAGGGTGCAGTTTTTGGGACATGTTCTGACCCCTGAAGGTGTATCGGTAGATCCTAGCAAGGTGCATATTTATACGGATCACAAGAGCCTCAAGTATATTTTCACTCAACCCGAGTTAAATATGAGGCAAAGGAGATGGCTTGAGTTAATCAAGGATTATAATCTAGAAGTCCATTATCATCCTGGAAAAGCCAATGTGGTGGCTGATGCGTTGAGTCGGAAGTCACATCAGAAAGATGAAGAGTCCTTACCTCTCTCTCACTCTGCAGTTTTAGCTCACATTGCTCTAGTCTCAGATTTATTGGAGCAAATTATCATTGAGCAAAGGCAGGATGTTTTGGAGATTCCTCATATCAAGAAGTTGATTGCTGAAGGACGTGGTCCTCATTTCAGCATTGATGAACAAGGTGTGGTGAGATACAAGAATCGGTTGGTGGTTCCCGGAAGTGATGAGCTTAGAAGAAAGATTTTGGAGGAAGCCCATAGTTCCAGGCTATCCATTCATCCGGGAAGTAACAAGATGTACCATGATTTGCGCCACTTGTATTGGTGGTCAAATATGAAGCAGGATATCACTAAGTATATTGCAGAATGTGATATTTGTGGAAGGGTGAAGGCAGACCATATGCGTACGCCTGGTTTCCTACAGCCTTTGCCAATCCCAGTGTGGAAATGGGAGGATATTTCTATGGATTTTATTACAGGATTGCCTCGCACAGTAAAAGGGCATGATTCTATTTGGGTTATTGTGGATCGTCTTACAAAGTCTGCCCATTTTCTTCCTGTGGATGGAAGGTATACAGCCATGCAATATGCTAAGTTGTATTTTGACCGCATTGTAACTCTCCATGGAGTCCCTCTCACTATTGTTTCTGATCGTGGATCGGTCTTTATGTCCCGCTTTTGGACTCAACTCCAAAAATGCCTTGGAACTAGTCTTCTCAGAAGTTCAGCTTATCATCCGCAGACCGACGGCCAGACAGAAAGAGTCAATCAAGTGCTGGAAGATATGTTGAGAGCTTGTGTCATTTCTTTCCCAGAGAAGTGGGATGAGTGCTTGAGATTGGCTGAGTTTTCTTACAACAATAGCTATCAAGAAAGCATTCGAATGGCACCTTTTGAGGCTTTGTATGGCAAGAAGTGTAGGACACCGCTCAACTGGGTTGAAGTAGGAGACCGTGGTTACTTCGGGCCTGACTTTATCCATGAATCAAGAGGGAAAGTCGGAATTATTCGGAGTCATTTGAAGGCGGCTCAGAACCGCCAGAAAACCTATGCGGATAAGAGAAGAAGGCCTTTGCAATTTGAAGTTGGTGATTATGTGTATCTTAAAGTGTCTCCCATGAAAGGTGTGCATAGGTTTGGTGTCCGTGGAAAATTAGCTCCTCGCTATGTTGGGCCTTACAAGGTTTTGGAACGGCGTGGTACTGTTGCTTACCGCATCCAGCTCCCAGATATATTGTCAGCCGTCCATGATGTTTTTCATGTGTCTCAGTTGAAAAAGTGTTTGCGAGTTCCTGATGAGGCAGTGGAGATCGAAGGACTTCCTCTCCAACCTGATCTTTCCTATATTGAGCATCCCGTCAAGATTTTGGATGAAAAAGAAAGGGTGACGAGAAACAATGTGGTGAAATTTTACAAAGTCCAATGGCAGAATCACTCGGAGGATGAGGCAACTTGGGAACTTGAGAGCTATATTTTAAAGCATTATCCTCATCTCATTCCTGGCTCATCAATGTAATTATCGAGATTAAAAATTTATTTCAACCTCTTTTCTCACACTAGGCACATGAAATCTCGGGTCGAGATTTTCATTTAGGGGGGTAGAGTGTAACACCCTCGGTGTTACCGCGTCAACAAGTCACTAAATATTTTTCATAAAGTCCAAGTAGCCCTTCAAGCACGTCATGTATCTTCACGTGAGAGCTCCATAGCCACAAAGTCAAATGACAAATTATTGTCATTCGCTAATTATTAGCATACCACTTGGTAAGATTTTTATCTCTATCAATCTCGCGACGCGCCACTGTCATCTCTCGTTGTTCTAATTATCCCGCCTTTACTTCGCTTGCTAATCACCTTGCAAAATTATTCGTGCACGACGCGCTACCACCGCCATAGTGTGTCGCACACGCTACGCATTAATATCACTCGCAAGTTCGGACCGCTAAGCACTCCACTTGTACGCTGCTGAGGTACTTTGCAGGCAAAGGTCAGGCACCATTTTTTTCCACTCGTTGGCACTGTAGCAGTTGTGGAAACACTGTTCACGAGTGGAAAAATACTGTTCACGCGTGGAAAACACTGTAGCTTCGTAGAAGGCACTGTTCATCCGCAGCACCCTGTCGCCCTCTCACCGTTTTATTACCTTTAAGCAAGCTAGTTTAGCCACTAACCTTATGACACGTCGCTGTCGCGTCTTTGTTTCTTCATTTCTGCGTCTCCTGTCTTTAAAAGGATACGCCGAGCTATTTCGCACCGCTGCTCACTTGCTTCTCTCGAATTAAGTTTCTCTGTTCTTACCCATGAAAGCTGCGTCTATCGATTTCTCCTGAGCTGTAATAATCAGCTGAGGTAGCTAGTCTATAATTGATCTTTTCATTCTCTAATGTTTCCTTGACCTGTGATCTCCTTCTCCGTTAATTCCTTGACCTAAATAAATGAACCAGCACCCCACCGCCGAGCACGTTCAGGTCAAAGCTCACTCCAGTCATGATGTGCTCATAAGTCCAAGATCACTCAAAGTCCATCATTGAATTAATTCTCTCATGACCAAGACATCACCGTCGCACACGGTATGCTCGCCTGCTGCTGTCCTGCTTTCAGGCAAAGACTTGACTGATGGATAGGACACGACAAGCATCATCAGAAGTTCAGAATCTCCCTTTCACATTTATGTCGGGTTGCTGATCACAAACACAGCCGAAGGCACTGGCTCTGCTTTGACTTGTTAGGTGACGAAACATTGTTCACATTTCCATACGGACCCATTGTCAGCACGGTAGCGGTACGAGCATGACTGACCGTGACTGCGTGCAACGAGCCAGCTTCTCCCTCCCCGTGTCTTTTGCCTTTATAAGGACATGCCGAGCCATCGAGCTGTTTCGCCCCACTGATCATTCACTTCTCTCAAATCAAGTAACCAGCATCTCGCATCCAATTCATTGCTTCGTGTTCTACCTTTTCCAAGAACACGCAAAGGTGCGAATAGATTAGTTGGTTAATCAAGCTAATTAGCCTGCTTCAATAATATCATTTTCTTCATCTCTAGAGCTCATTTGAATTTATTTATTGATTGTGAAATAAATTTTGTTAGATTCCTAAATTCATGATCTATCTATTAGTGTAATTAGTTCGTATAGTTCAGTGATACCTTTAGGGTTACTTTATTATTTTGAAATGCTTATTATGGTTATTTAGAGAATGAATTTTTTTTTTGATGCATGGTAGCTAGTGCACCTTGTTTTATTATATATATAGTAAATTGATTTTAACAATAAGGATGCCTTTAGTTGCTAAGATAATACATGAAATGTTTCATACTTGTTTAGTGGGAATAATAGGTAACTTTGCGTATTAGTCATTAGAGTTAGCTTGTAGCTTGGTAGATGTATTCTTATTTTAAGAGTTGCGGTTGCCTATATATTAATTATTGCATCATCATCACTGCATGCATATAGAGGACGAGCCACTGGAGATCGTGACATTCGGCGAGCAGGAGTACGACGAAGTCATCGAAGAGTACGAGGAGATCCTCGTGCAGGAGGACGTTCCAGAGCCACCCGTCACTGACTTTGCTGACACCGCGCCTGCCCAAGGCAAGCCCCGGTGCATAACCCTTATTTTACAAATTATTATATATATATATATAGGTTGTGCATTTACGTTGCAGGAGTTTTATGATATCCACATGCATATATATATATCTACCCATGAGTCTTACTAGTACAGGATCGTGTAGCTGCTTTGCTTAGGTTTATCGGTAGCGTGAGTAACCTGTCGTTACTCACAATAGGTGGTTATTATTATTATTATTACACTAATGATGAAATGATGGAAAAGGAAATGGTGACCGGGCAGGGATATGGTATGGGTTTTGGTGGGTGTAACAGGTTGTGTCCCGCGGCCACGGGGCATAGCTTGGTTGCACTATTTCCCTGTCCGTGTCGATTAAGGACCGTTCGTTGCACTGGATCCCCAGTCAAGTCACAGATCTCCTTATCCCGAGCATATACTAGCGGATGGGGGCTAGGAAGACTTGTTACTCTCTTGTCATGGGCTCCGGCTCTTTCTGGACCGACTGATTGGAGGCGGGGATAGGTGGAGGTCTTAGCACCGTATTGAGGCCGGGCCTCAAGTACGGGAGCTAGGAGTCCAAGTTTGGACGGGGACCTGGAAACCTATGACAGGAGGAGAACGGGTTGGTCTTGCTTGCGCCTGGGGTACAAGCGAGGCGTGTGTTTTTCGGGGTACCCAGCTGGGCTACATTGATTCGCGAATCGCCGTTTCTACGTGACGGTACGGCTTGACTGCACTCTGGCACCGTAGTAAGAACTGGCATATGAAAGATGGAAAAATGATTCTGATTGCTCAACCCTTGCTTGATGATAGAACAGGTGCTTACATAGTAGGTTGGATAATGAATTTAACATGGCTGTTAATAATTTAATTAAATAAGGACTCACCCTTAGTATTGCTTTCCGCAAACAAGAACCCACAAGCCATAAAGCCTATCATAATCCTTGAGAGTCGGGAAATATATTCCCAGTCGGGTAAGTCTTGCGAGTACATTGTGTACTCAGGGTTTATTTACCCTTGTTGCAGGTGCTGCTTGAGAAGCTAACTGTTGTGTGGAGGATTCTTCTGGTGGGCACAGACGGATCCTTATACCGCTCCGCTAGATGTTGTTTTATTCCGCTGTTTAATTTATCGCACTCTGAACTTTGGTACTGTAATAAAGAATTTCTGAGACTCTTTGTTGTATGAAATGGATTAAGTATTATAAGCTTGTACTCATTATTGGATCCCGGGTGTAAAATTGTGGAACGTTTCGAGTTCTCCCGTTGGGTGTGCTCGACAGAACTGCTTGACTTGGCTCACTTTTGGGGTGCTTAGTGTCTAGTGGAAGACAGCGCCTCTAAAAGTGTGTTAATTCAGGCGGTTCTGCCACAAGGTTGCATCTAATAACAAGTAAGTCTATCACAAGACCACTAATTACTTACACACGAAATTATTAATCAATAATGATTTATGTTAAACACATTAATTATCATTAACAAATCATAGTTAACAAGTTAATCGTGAGCTCAAGCAACTCAATAAGATGCCATGGATCATCACATGTTAATGATCCAAGGTCAACAATCAATCCAAAAGTCACACAAAACCCTAAATGATTAAACAATAATCATTTGATTAACTAATTAATTAATAAAGCATAAATTAAGCATAAAATCAGAGTTATCCAATTAATCTCAAACTTTTTCTTCAGATTTGTCCTACCCTAAAATAGTACCAAAATTAATTTCATGATTTTTGGACTTCTATTTCAATTACTAAAATTCATGGAAGTTGCATTTAATAATTAATTGAGCTAATTAAATCACATACAAAAAGTAATCAAAATTGGCATTTAATATTTTTATTAATTAGTTTATACCTTGAATAGCTTACACAAAAATTTTTCACTATTTTTGGAGCTCCATAGAAATTCTAATGAAATAAACAAATACTCTTACTATTCACATTTTTGAAAAAGAAAAACAAAATCTTTCTTCTCGGGCCGACTCCTCTCTCTCTGGCTTGGCCCAACTGAACGGCCCGCTCGCACTCGCTCGCGTCGTGTGCTCGCGTGGCCCAGCATCGCGGCCCAGCCGCGCTCGCCCGCTTTCTCCTTCTCTAACTGACGAGGCGACCCCGCCCGTCAGCTTCCTCCTTCCACCGACCAATGGCCAATGACGGTCGCCGGCTGCCATCTCGTCGACGACGATCCCCCAGCAAGGCGGAGCCGTACCAACAGCACCACCCGAACCCCACGAACACAACCACGACGCTAGGCGGACACAACATGGCTCAGAGGGGGCTTGGCCGCGGCCATGGCAGCCACGGTGGCGACCCGCCCGGCGGCATGGAGACGGAAACGCGCCTCCGACGAGGTAACGACTAAAGCGAAGTGAGCATCACACTCAGGAGCTCATAGTGAACACGGTGGTAAGCTTGGTGAAGGCGGAGGCGCTCTGGAGTGGCCGGTCCACGGTGAGGCAGCCGCGGCGGCCCTCTGCTTGGCAGCGAGGAAGACGGTGGCGCGAGGAAGAGTTCGGACGGCTAACGCGCGCACTAGTGGGCTCAGGCGATGCACTACAGCAAGGTAGAGCTGTGGGTAGACGCAACCGATGCGAGATACTACGATGATGACGAATTTCGCGAGCGCGGCAAGAAGCAACGGCGACGAGCAGCGAAGAAGAAAAAGTCGAAGACGGCGACCGGAGGCTTTATAGACGAGTCAAAACCACGGGAAGGCAACACGTGAGGGTGGCTCTCCATGCCGAAACAGCTGCTGGCGGTCGAAGGCGCGCCTGGAAGCCAACCGAAGGTCGCCGGCGTCGGGCGGGAGGTGGCGGCATGCGGTTGGTGACGATTTTGAAATATTTACAGAAATGCCACTGGCGAAATTTTACAAATTACTCTCAAATTTTCTATAGAAGTTGAAAATCTGTAAATACAAAAGTTGTTCAATTTTCAAAGTTCTACAACTTTCTCAATATAAACATTTTCCAATTCGGCCTAGATTTTGAAATTTGAATTTGAATTGAAAAGGGGACATTTTTTGGAATTCTGTAAATTCAAAATTACTTTGAATTTTATATTGAAACTTAAAAAACTCAAAATACCAAAGTTGTACATCTAGGTAAGACCTACAACTTTGCTATTCAAACTATTTTCAAATTATGCCTCCATTTTGAAATTGTATTGGGGAGATGAAAAGGGGTCAAATTTGAGATTTGCTTCCTTTCAAAATTACTCCAAATTTTACACTAAAACTTTGAAAACTCAAAACACCAAACTTGTAGCCCTTGAAAAGATCTACAAACTTGGTTTTAAACTTTTTCCCAAATTTTGCTTAGATTTTGAATTATTTCAAAAGGGGTGAAAACAAGGTTTTTTTTCCGAAAAAATCAGGGTTTTGAATTCAATTGATTATTCTTTTTAACTAAAACTTGATTAATCCTTTTAACCCTAATAAAATATTGTTTCATGTGATAAGCAACATAACATTATTAACATTTTAAGCATGCTAGTAAAAACAACCTATCAGATTACTATTGTAACATGTGAAATATGTATATGAAACATACGAAACATTCTAAAACTATACTTGAAACATTTCCTTACCACAACAAGGTATTTGAAACATATGCAACATATCAACCTTATATGGGAAACATTGCTCAAGGAACACATGTAACTCATGCAACATGACTAAAGTAACATGTGCAACATGAATGCATTTATGGCATATCATTTGATGTTTATGCTTGATGATGCATCATGATTAAGTTTTAATTGTGTCTTAACATCCGAGATGTTACAAGGAGGTGAAGAGAAGAACACCTGAAGGTGTTTATTACTGTTCTTTCACTGGACAAGTCCAGATCGAACAATTTTCAAAGATCACAATATATACTGCTCCTCAGTAACTAGCAGGTGGCCCGTGCAGTTGCATGGGCACTGTTCATGACATGATAGGGTACTGTTTTTATGGCATGTCATGGTACTGTTTATGGGCACGGTATGGTACTGTTTATCAGCATGACGGGACAAGCACTGTGTCAAGAAGAAAACGCCAGTATGCACTAGGTTTAGTTCATGAGTAGATCTGTAGATGGTCGTCGATTTCTGTTACGTCAGATAAGCACAAATATTCACATCTTTGCAAAAGGAAGATATTATGCCCTTGATGAATGGTAAAAAAAGAACATATATTCGACACGTAGATTGGCAGCAACGACGAACCGTCTTTACCTGATTGCGTGTCACACACTTGAGATAAGAAGAATCCTAATGAAACAGCATGCGTAATCAAACTCTTCGTACTTTGCCACACTGTCATCAATGCTAAGAACAGACGTGCGTATATCATACTAGTTCCGTCACGTACAAACATGCGTATATCATACTAGTTCATTTTACTCACACGTATAAGATTGTACATTTCATTTTTTTCAAAAAAATCAATCATTTTTAACATAACTTTTTTTAACGTAATAGTCAATCTGTTTTAAATTTGACTAAATTTATCAAAAAAAATCAAAATTCATGTTTTCAAATCACTATGAAAAAATATTTTTTATAAATTTGGTCAAATTTAAAATTGGTTAACTCACTAGAAAGTGAAATGTTCATTCTTTTTGAGATAGAGTGTATACACGATAATCTTGCCATAGACCATGAGACCAGCAAATAGAGTAGATATTTCTACTCTAATACTAGTATAAACCACACTAGTCAAACTTTAGACTAGACGTGTGGTAATTGAAGGAGAAGGAGGCGCGCTAATTGCGAGGTTGCTCAGACTATCCGCAGTGGTACTCTAAAACGATACTTTAAAGCTTCAGAGTATGAATATAGAGTAAAAATTGCTGCACTAGGTACTCTAAAACGATACTCTATTCTTTCTCTCACTCTATATTTAGAGTAGTACAGTGCTTATTCTATACTCTATAGTGGCGGGCCCCACTAGCTAAACAAAGGAAAAAATGCTATAACTCACAAACCAAAAATCTAAATTAAATTTTGATTGCACCATTAAATTCGTCTCAATAAATTCTTCAAAACTAGATCACACATGGATATATTTAGATAAAATGACAAGTGAGTCCCACAGCAGATAGAGTGGATAGAGGATGATATAGATGATGGATATGTACGAGAGAATTAAATATAGATGAGAAAATCTTGCTAACAAAAACGTATAAAGGATGAATACAGAGGTCCTTGAGTGCGGGTAATCTCAAACTCAACCGGTCAGGTCCGTCGCTGCCAATTGCCAAAGGGCGAAAGGGCGTGGGGCCCCAGGCACCCGGCACCCGGCACCCGGCACCCGGCACTCCACCCCACCACTTGGCTTTGCCTGCATGGGTTGCCTACCCAAGTTGGTCCTTGCCTTCTTGGATGCAATGTATCCGCCCCTCTCCTTCCTCCGTCCCCCGGTCCTCCGAGATTTGAATCCGCGCTCCGAATGGAATCCCCCACTCATAAAATTGACCACCCGTCGTCCTCCCTGTCCGTCATCATGCTCACCCAATCTCTCCCCTCGTTGCCATCCCCATCCATTCCCCCGGGAGCAGGAGCTACAGCAGGAGTCGAGTCGGCGTCGTCACGGGAGATACCAGCTTCGCTATCACCGGATCCCCTCTGCTTCCCTCTGTTTTCTTCTGCTGTTCGTGTCCCGTCCGGCGGCGTTGCTGCTGGCTGAATCCGAGCCTTTGCCGAGTCCTTCTCAGCTGCTGCTCTTGAGATCTTTCTTGATCTGAGGGGTTAAAGAGGGATTCTTGCCTTCTTCCTACGGGAGCAAGAGAAGGGGGACAACGTGCTTGTTCAGGTGGTTCAACAGTGCGGACCAGAGAACAATGCGAAGTTCAGGATTAAAGGTACCTTTTCCTGCTGTGTGATTTCGATACGTTTAGGTGATTCTTCATCTTTCTTTTGATTGGGTTCTTCGGATTCTTCAAAGGAGCTATTGTTCACACTAGTAGTTTCTTTGCTGAAAATTTCTGGGGGAAAGGTTCGAACTTCGTTCGCCGTTCTTGAAATTCTAGGCGATTACGACGGCGTCCTTGCTAAATATCATGTTCATAACGACGGCTCAAAAGACCATTTGGTAAGACACATGATGTACTCAATACTCATCCTCTTACAATTGTGTTCTATCTTGGCAGGTATTCTGGCTTCAGGGGCAGTTCTTCCAAAGCAGGTGACAGGCGATTCAATCACCGGAGCTCAGATCTGATTACAACATTCAGAAACACAGAAGTTCCCACGCCGCCTTTCACTTCTTGCCTTACTTCTGCAACCACTCGCCGTGACTGATCTTCACGCACACCAAAGAACACAACACATGGCAAGCCGATCTAGCGCGATGGAAGGAAGGGGGCAAATACAGATGAGGAATAATGCCGTGAAGCGCCACCTGCAGCAGCGGCAGCAGGAGGCGGATTTCCATGACAAGAAGGTCATCGCGTCCACCTACTTCAGCATCGGGGCGTTCCTCGTGCTCGCCTGCCTCACCGTCTCGCTGCTGATACTGCCGCTGGTGCTGCCTCCGCTGCCGCCGCCGCCGTCGCTGCTGCTGTGGCTGCCGGTCTGCCTGCTCATCTTGCTCATTGTACTGGCCTTCATGCCGACAGATATGCGCAGCATGGCATCGTCTTACTTGTAAATAGATAAATAAGCCACCTTGGCCAATTTTCTGTGTTTTGGAGGTGATTCGTCCTAAGCTGAGTCATGACTCATGAGTGCAATGTGAAACATGTTTTCCAGGTGTAGATTTCAATTAAGTTTGGTAGCTATACGAAGTTAATTGGTTGGAACTTGGAAATTATGTGCATTGTGCGAACATATAGTTGTGCAGAATTTTCTGTAATTGCAGCAATCAGTTGAACAGTGTTAACAGATGGGAAAGGGGACAGGTGGAATTTGGGAAGGAGAGGCAAGAACAGCAACTTGGGCCGAAAGTAGATGAATATTGGTAGCTTAATCGAGTTTGGTTTCTTTAATTGTTTGATGCCCCTCTCATCTCTCGCTGGAAAATATATACATGGCCTTGGCCTGTCATGACCCGCACAGACGCAGCTGTGCCTATCCTCGGATCACGCCCATTCCTGTTCGCTGATCCGCACATTGGAGCGCTTGGCTCGGTCACTTCTTCGAACGCCCGGCTCGTCCTGCTCCGTGTTGATCCCGTCGCGTTCTGGCCCGCTTGTGTCCGCCTGGCTGGTGACCTCGTCCTGCTCTGGTATGTTGGCGATGCTGACGTCCCCTCCCCGACGAAGACCTGCTTGTCCCCAAGCAGGGGGGCGAGGAAATTGTTGGCGAAGTGCTTCAGCGTCCTCCCAGGTGGCCAGCGAACGTGGAAGGCCAGACCACTGGACGAGGACTTGCGGTACGACGTCGTGGTCGGAGCCTCGGAGGTGTGCACTCTGTTGCTGCAAGATCTTCACCGGAAATTGCAGACCGTCGAGGGCTTGGGGAAGAGTTGAGATGGTATAAGATGTCGATACCGCCGTCTTGAGCTAGGACACGTGGAAGACAGGGTGGATCGCTGAAGTGTCCGGAAGCTTGAGCTTGTACGCGACGGAGCCCACCCGGGATATGACCTGAAAAGGACCAAAGAACTTGAAAGCAAGCTTTTGGTTGGTGTGGGGCGCGAGGGAGGCCTGGACGTATGGCTGTAGTTTGAGGTAAACCCAATCACCGACTGCAAAAGTGCATTCAGAACGCCCCTTATCCGCCTGTGTCTTCATCCGCTTCTGTGCTTGGGCAAGGTGTTGCTGAATCAAGGAGTTCATCATGGACTTCTCCTTCAACCAATCAGCCAACGGTATAGGGTGAGCAGCACTATCCTCGGAGACGCCAAAGTGTTTGGGGTGATGACCATACAGCACATAGAATAGAGAGAAGCCCAATGAGGAGTGCAGGGTGGTATTGTACCAATATTTTGCCAAATAGATCCACTCAAGCCACTTAGCTGGACAAGCACTGACAAAACACCTTAAGAATGTTTCTAGGCATTGATTCACCCGCTTAGTTTGGCCATCTGTTTACGGATGGTAAGCTGAAGACATGTTGAGAGCCACGCCTGCCAAACGAAAAAGCTCTTGCCAAAATTGGCTCGAGAACACTCTGTCGCGGTCTGATACTATGGATGTTGGCAGACCATGTAGACGGTATACATTTACCAAAAAAAGCTTCGCCACTGTAAGAGCAGTGAATGGGTGAGCGAGCGGGATGAAGTGTGCATACTTGGAGAAATGGTCGACGATCACCAGAATGCCATTCTTGCCCTTTGACATCGGAAGACCGTCAATGAAATCCATGGATATGCTCTGCCAAGCCATAGATGGGCACTTCATATGCCTAAATGCCATTCTTGCCCTTTGATTGTACTGGCCTTCATGCCGACAGATGTGCACAGCATGGCCTCCTCTTACTTGTAAATAGATAGGCCACATCTTGGCCAATTTTCTGTGTTTTGGAGGTGATTCGTCCTAAGATGAGTCATGAGTGTAATGTGAAGCATCTTTTCCAGAGGTAGATTTCAATGAAGTTTGGTAGCTATACGAAGCTATTGGTTGGAATTTGGAAATTATGTGCATTGTGTGAACATATAGTTATGCAGAATTTTCTGTAATGACAGCAATCAGTTGAACAGATTGACTGATCCGCTTGTAGTGGAGAGAGGCTGAGATCAGGAGTAAGTTATTTGACTCTTTGAGGCAAGTCACTGAATCTCAGTCCACACGGTCATACCTGAAGTGCGCCATTCAGTATGACAAACTAGACCTGGATATATTACCAGTGCTTGAATAAAATGAAACGTGCTTACTAGTTAAATTATGACTCGCATTTCTGTGAAAATTTTCTCACCCATATTTATGAAATAGGAGATAACCCTTAGCAGTTATTATTGTAGCAGCCTTTGAACATTGGAAGGCCCTTTGGAATGTACAGGCATTTCACACGAATCGGTTTATTTTCAAAAAAGAAAAGTGCAGGAAATGGGAAAAAGCATTCCAAAGACGGCGTAGATCTTTATATGTCAAATATTAGTTCAAGGATTTAGAAAGTCCTTCTGTGGGGCATCAAAAATCCCGTGAGGCACTTCAACAAGGCTCCAAACATGTAAAATAGACACACTAAACCATATCATATGATCTTAGCTTATGTTCCATGTTTCTGTCGATATTTGTTTGTTATCATATTCCTGCATGTTCTGTTTTTGTTCTCGTTCTCGTTTTCCATTTCCTGTACCAAAACAGAAACAGTTAAGAGGTTTTTGTATATATCCATTTTCGTTCAGTTTCATCCCTACAGGTGAGGTTTCGTGTATGCAGGTGCGCAAAGTTTAATTGCCTGGTTGGGCCACTCTCTGTGGATGCAAAAGCGTCTAGCGAGCCTGACTCCCAAAAACAAGAATAATGAAATATATTTCTCCAAAGAAAAACTCACGCGATGCAAGGTATTAATAGGCTAATAATGGTATTAGCATATGGTTATGCATAATTTAGGCATATTAATATATTTTAAAGTAAAATAAAGTTCATTATTATAAAAATAAGTGCTATACAGTTGATTCAAGCAATAATGGTATTTAGGCATATGAAGTGCCCGTCGTCGAACTCATTCGGTGAGAGGCGCTGGATGTTGGAGCCAAAGTGTAGGGCGATGTAGACGTTGTCGACGCGGAGCAGTTGGCGACCAGGTCGTCGAGGAAATACTGCCGTGGCGGAGGGCAGGGCGCCCCTTGGCCATGGTCGGCCCAGCAAGATGCCTGTGGGGATAGCATTGTGGCCGGCTGTCGTCGGAGGTGAGTGGGAACCCAACGCCAAGAGCTCAAAGTCGCATGTCCTTCGCGTTGTAGTGCCTGCAAGAGATCAGGTACGAATGGCGAAGTGGCAGTAAGTAGAGGCGTCCGTCATAGAAGAGGAGCCCCTGGTCCAATGACCATGCTGGTGTAGCCGAGTCGTTGTCAATGGCGAGGGCTATGTGGCGTAGCTCCCGTTGTTGAAGAATGGCCTGGCGTAGGTTGGTGAAGACGGGGTCGCTGATGAAGCCAAGCTAGTCTAGGGCGTTTGGGCGCCTAGACCGACTTGCTCAGAATATGACGTCGTGAGGTGGCGACGGTGGCGCCTAGTGCTCCCGTGGTGCCCGTCGAATCGGCACAGGTGCCGGTAGGGCGTGGACCATCAGCTGCTGTCAACGTGGCTGGGCGGTGGTGAAGGTGACGGGGCAACCGAGGCGGTAGTACTGCAACTCCATGGTGGTGAAGTCCCACGTTAGGCACCCCAGGGTGTGCCTAGGATGAAGTCGATGTCGAGGAGGAAGGCGTTGATGTAGAAGATTTCCGCATCAACGCGGAGAGGCACGTTGAATGACGCTACCCGGCAGGGTACCTCGTTAACGCTCCCGACGAGGATGGTGGTGTCGATGCGTTGCTCACGGAGGCCGATGAGTCACGCAACGTTGATGTCGATGATGGTGTGCGTGGCTCCTGTATCCACCAAAATGTGGACACCCGTGCCAGAGACGACTCCTGTAAGGTACATAGGGGGCAGCCACATACCGCGGACTAGGTGGTACCTATCATCATCATTAGCTTGTCATCGGTGACGTCAGTGTCATAGTTGTTGATGGCCGTGATGTCGAAGAGGTGCTTCCATTTGTGGCCGTGGGAGAACGGCTCGTCTCAGTTGAAGCAGAGTCCAGCGCAGCGCCGTTCTGTCATCTCCTCAGGGGTGAGGCACTTGAAGGGTCGGGTTGGAGCTGCTGGTGTTGCGCCTGGTGCAGGTGGTGATGCCGTGGTCGTCGGGGTGGCCACCTTCAGGGCCAACGGTCGAGTGGTTGACTTGTTGGTGGTAGACTTGTTGGAGTCGGCGATGACCGCGAGTCATTGTTCGTACGCCCGAGCAAGGGACATGGCCATCTCCATGTCCTATGGATTCTGCAGCTCTACGTCGTTCTTCAATTGTTTGAGGAGGCCGGCGGTGTAGATGTTCACTTGCTGTTGTTCGTCGAGGGTTCCGGTATGAGCCACGTGCGCTAGGAAGCACTTGGTGTAGTCATCGACGGTGCCGATCTTGCGGAGGGAGGCGAGCTCACCTAGGGGGTTGCGCCTGGTCGGGGGTCCGAAGCGCTCGTTGACACAACGGGCGAAGTGCGACCAATTCGTCACTGCTTTGTCCTGAGCGAGGCGCATATACCATTGTTGTGCGCCACTTGTCAAATGGTAAGATGCATACTAGACTTGCTCAGCTTCCAGAGTCTTTTGACCCCTGAAGAATTGCTCGCAGCGGTTGATCCATGGCAGTGGATCATCCTTGCCGTCGTATGCAGGGAAGTTCAGCTTGTGGATGCACGGCGTCAAGATGGGGAAGGATCCTGGCGGTGTCCCCATGTGTGGGTATGGAGATAGGAGATTCATCTTAGGCGCCTCCGGCTTGAAGATGTCGAAGATCTTGCCCTCCAAGTCATCCACGATCTCAGGGATCGTGGTTGACGATACTTTCTCGTTCTGCTCCTTGAGGAAAGCCTTGCCAGCCTCCTCCATGGTTGGCTTGGCGGCGGCCTCCAACTTGGTGGCTGTGATCTCATGCTCACGTTGGAGCGCCACGGCCGTAGTCTCCTTCGTGGTGTGGCCTTGCTCGATGGTTGTCAGACGGTTGTTGATGTTGTCGAATTGTTCTTTAACAGAGTCGAACTGCGCGTGGAGATCCTTGACGAGGGTGTCAAACATGTTCTTCAAATCGGCCAGGTTGCCGTTGTTACCCATGGCAGCGGCATGGGGATCGTCTGGTCTCCGGATACTAGGTGTAACACGTCACTTGGGGCAGGGGGTGGCGGCTATGGAGCAGAGGGATGGCTACAGCTATGGTGGGGGGCAGCTAGGGTTCAGGGTGAGAGAGGGGGTGGCGCAGGGAGAGGAAAGAGAAGGGGTGGCGGCAACAGAGAAGAAGAGAGGGATAGATGAAGGAGCAATAGCTCTTTTCTTGCTTGATTAGATTGATTACATCCTCCCTATATTTGTAGTCCCTAAAGGACTTGTATTCCAAGCAACTAATGAAGATATCCTTATAGATTAGATTATCCTTTCCTAACAAACCAAATTCTAATCTTTCCTTTATTCTGGATTCCACGGACGGCGGCGGCATAGGCCGGTGGCACCCCCTCCCTGGCGCGCGTGACCCCCATAGGGGGCACGTTAGGCCCAGCCAGGGCCAGCTATCGCCCGTCGTTGGGCCTCGCTAGGCCCGTTGGCTAGGGGATGGGGGGCCCTCATCAGGCGTGTGACAGTTAGTCCTCAAAGCTCAATTCTGGTCATGGTGGCGCCATGAAAAACTCTTCTCCATTCCTGGGCTTGTGGTCATCAAACGTAGTCTAAAGGGCCAAGATCTCCCTCAAGTTTTATTGGGGCATCATCTACTTGTTCATCATTTTGGTTATTCAGAAATGATTTGTTTTTTTATATGAAACATTCTTGTTCACCTTTGCTGGTGGTAAATTCAGTTATCTATTGGTTTTGCACTTGGGTCATCCTTCAGAAGGTTACCTCGCATGACTTGGTTGCAGTGCATCACAAATAATTTTTCCCTGGGCACATGGGTGAGGGGTGGTGATCTGATCTTAGGGGTGATCTAATCTCAGGATTTGTAGTCAGTAAAGTGCGAGGATCTTCATTTTTGTTTGTTTGTTTAGATTGTGTGTTTTTATGGAGAGGATAGAAGTGGGTTCAATATTATTATATTAATTCCATGTAATAATGATTTTGAACTAATAAAGTCTTTTCTTCATAAAAAAGAACAATTCAGAAACATGTTTATCCCTAATAAACCTTATGTCAGCACGAATAGGAGCTAACTTTATTGCCCTGGATGTTTGGGCTTAAGGTAGCAATACCATAAAATGCTAGTCTGCAAGTTGGTAATCAGGAAAAACAAACAGAGAACTGAGAGAAGGCAAACACACGAATTTCAGGACACACCAGTCTCCACTGTCACACAAAACAAACAAAGGGAGATAAATAGGGTACACTCACAGACACACATGACAGTGATACGAAAGCGAAACTAGTAATACACACACCTAATTAAACAGCAGTGCGGATGGTTGTTCTGTTGAAGGTCCCGGTGTGCGTGAGCAACGCCCAGACGAGCGTCAGCAGCTCGGTGTCACCGGCGATGGCCTTCTTGTGCAGCGCCCTGAGGCTATCGGAGGGAGCAACGAAGAGTAGCATCTCGGACCAGAAGCTGGCCAGGAGGGCCCACCCGGCTTCCTCGTCTGGAGCTAAATCCAGCAGCTGCTTCCCGAGCTTCACCCCTCGCTTGACCACCTCATGCTCTGACCTTTCGTTCAGAAGAGCAACCGCCATGCCCTCGTGCTCCGCTGTCTCGTCGCCGGCGAAAGCGCGCTCAATGTCCCTGCTGACGGCGTCGAACAGTTTCTTGGACCATGCCCGGTCATCTGGCAGGAGCTCTGGAGCGGCTGCCATCAAGTAGACGCAGTAGCGAGACAGACGCGTGGCGACTGTCCTGTTGGTCGATGAGGAGGTCACCGACGTCGAGGCACCACCGTGGCTCGCCTCGAAGTCGAAGACCCCCGTGGAGATGTGCCACGCGAGGATCACGTCGGATGTGCCTCGCGCTTGGCATGCCCACAAGAGCTGGTGGCCGATGTGACTCCTGCGGAGCGCGGCCGTGCCTTTGCTGAGGCGACCGTTGCTGCTCCTGAGCGCGTCGACGACGGCAGCCTTCACAACGAGCGGCACCTGGACATGCTTGATCCTGGGATCAGATGAGAAGAGAAGGAAGAGGCGGTGGGACGTCGTCAAGGCAGCATGTCGTCGGTGACGAGGCGCAGGCGGCGGCGGCAGCAGCTGGATCTGGCCCATGCGATCGTTCCAGCTCCTTCTGAAGTTGATCTTGAGTTCCAGTACACGACCGAGCCACCTCTGGACACGAGGAGATCTCTGCCAGGACGGCTGGGTTACGTAGCTGCAGAGCAAGGTCACCTTGATCCAGCTGGAGCAGAGGTAGGATATGATCTCCCACGCTTCTGCGACGATGACCACTAGGAAAAGGGAGACCATGGGCAAGATGTTGAAGATTATGTTGCCAAATGCAACTCTCCTGACCGTGGCAATGTCATCGTTCAGGTATTGGGGTGGGATCTTGCAAGACACATAAGTTGGAGTGCAGAACAACTGACGAGGGTGGTGGCTGACAAAGCGGCGTGATATCGCACACCCGAACAGGCACCAGCTTATGATGGAGAGGGAGATGACGATGTTGAGACACGGCAGCGGCCGACCAAAGTTGGAAGTGGGGAGGGACGAATAGTAGGAATCGTGCACGAAGGAGATCTCATCGGCGATCACCTTGAACACCCTCTCAGGGCTGCCGCTGTTGAGGAGGACATCTAGGACGAGTCTGAAGGCCTTGGCCGACTCGACAAGATGAGTCACAGTTAAACCGGCGTCTGAGCAGCTTGAACAACGCAAACGAGAGGCACAGATCCTTGAGCCACGGGCGAGTGGCCAGAAGCGTGTCGCCGTCGGCGCCGGCCAACGCCCAGACCATGTCGAGGGTGACCAAGGTGCCGCTCGTTGACGTCGTCCTTGTCCTTTGCTTGATGATGGTATACCCATGAGGCGTTTCCTCAATCTCCTGCTGATCTTCCCCCATCACTATCAATGGCGGAACAACTGATCTGCGGCAACCGTCGTCGTCAGCTAGCAATTCCTCTGTGTGTATCCGGTAATGAGACGAGAGTTTCGCCCAAAAGCGAAAGACTGCCTCGCCTTCTGAAACGCGTAAAACTTGAGCGTTATCTTTGCAAGAGCGAGAAAACATAGAACAATGAGGAACCGGGACGCGAGGCTATAATAGAATCCCACGGCCAACTTGTAGTAGTCGTCTTTCCTGTTGATCTCAGCTGGGAGGAAGCCGTGGCGTGAGTAGCAGAAGACGAGATATGATGTCCAGACCGTGCGAGTAAGCAGCACGACTGAAGGGCCGAGCTCGTGGTGGTCGTCGACGCCGTCGCCGTCGGCAGCCGCGACGATTGCGCTGGTATTGGTTCCGACAATCTGGACAAGAACTGTCCATATCAGGAGCATGGCCAAGTGTGACCGGCCATGGCACCACACGTCCAGGCCTGATGTGCATGTGCCGAAGTGCTCGTCCTTGCCGATGGAGGAGACGACGTAGGAGACGATGGGGAGGTACAGCGTGGAGGCTCCCACGAACACGAAGCGGGTCACCGCTGCGTGACGATAGCGCCGTCCAGATGCGCCGACCGCCACCATGAGCGCCACCAGGACGGCACTGGCGACCATGAGTGCATTGGAGAGCAAAAGATTTGCATTCGCCCTTTTAACAAAATCTTTGACTGCAGCCTCTGAGCACTGGGTTATTGGACCTGACAGGTCTGCATAATTGCATACATTCGCTGGTTAATTACTAGCTAGTGTACATAGACATAGTTGCACAAGCTAATTAATAAATAGACAATGCATGCGCATATATACATATAAAAATGAAGGGGCCCTGCTTCTCCGGAGTATGTAATAGAATAATATAAGGAATTGAAACCAAACATGAGTTGCAGTGCTTCCAGCTGATAGATCAACGTTTTACAACTTTGTGAGCGTGCATATGAATAGCAATCAGATCAATTGTTAGAAAATTACCATCATCGCCGCCATTAGCTCGTTCGGCCATGGGAGGATCTCGCTATATACAATGTTAAGTTGGGGAAGATCGTACAGCGGCAAGGTCTGAAGAACCATGCATCCTACCTCTTTTTTGTATGATTGGGAGTATACAATGCAAGTATCCCTCAACCGGGAATAAATCGTCGGTCTCTCAGCGATTGAGCACTGTTCAACGCTGTTTTCCGCTAACTGTTTTGCCTATGGTACTGTTCATCGACCATTGTTTTCGCTTTCGATTACTGTTTACCTACTTTTACTATTTACCAAATGCTGTTCGCTCTCTCTTTTACTGTTCACGCGTGGAAAAAGCCGGCGTGGCGGAGCGTGCCTGCCGTGCTAGTACTAGTATAAGAGGCTGAATTCGTGAGTGACCGGACCCGGCTATCCACACTCATGGATCTCTATATTCATTCTTTATATATCCAAGTCAGTAAGATTTTCTTCTTTATACTCAATTCTTCCGCACCCATCCATCCTTTATATCATCCTCTATCCGCTCTATCCATTGTGGGACCTACTTGTCACTTTATCTAAATATATCCATGTGTGATCTAGTTTTGAAGGATTTATTGAGACGAATTTAATGGTGCAATCAAAATTTAATTTGGATTTTTGGTTTGTGAGTTATAACATTTTTTCCCTTTGTTTAGCTAGTGGGGGCCACCACTGCCCACTATAGAGTAAGCACTGTACCACTCTAAATATAGAGTGAGAGAAAGGATAGAGTATCGTTTTAGAGTACCCAGTGCAACAGTTTTTACTCTATATTCATACTCTAAAGCTTTAGAGTATCCCTTTAGAGTACCTACTACGGGTAGTCTAAACTTGTCCATTGTTCTAAATCTCAATTTGCTTATTTACGGCTTTAAATACTTGTCCTTGGTTTTCTGGTAGGTCTTAATCGGTCCAATTCAGACCCGGACCTAACTATATATACTTAGCATTTGTTTGGTAGTACTCCAATCCACTCCGAACCACATGAGTTAGGAGGAATTGGGGATTTCTACTCCAATCTCTTTCAACGCACGTGGATTGATGTGCAGCCAAATAAGTTCTTGGTGTGCCACCATTACATTCAGGTGGCACTATTCCAGTGCTCCTAATACTTGGGTTGGAGTATTTACAATGAATTCCTTAAGTATGACTTTGTACTAGACAATATTTGTGAAGTATTTAAGTAAATATTAGAAGATGCAGATATGACTCCACATGATTGCCAAGCCACGTGGGCAATATATATGGTCACTCCACGTGGACCTATCTAACAATCTGAGACCAGTTTAAGATAAAAAATATAATACTTCATCTATCCTAAAAATATAAAGTACATAAGTAATTTTAGGACCAAATAAGGAGTTCGGCAAAAGACTAACCTGCCCAACAATAGTTAGTTAGTTTGGTTGTTAACTTACTTAATTTTCTAGTAAGACATCGTTTTAAAAAGCGGGCATGCATGTTATTGATTTCGGCTATCAATTATACGAGTCATTTTAGACAAGACAGTATTTAAAAGACGGATGGATATATACATAGAAGGGGTTTAAAAGACAGTCACACACAGATGAGGTTAAACAATCCAGAATAACTTACAATATCAGACAGAATTTAGACCTTCGATACTTTTTATTTCAGTACTAAGAGAATGCAATTTAAGAGATTGTGGATTGAGATGAGAAAGCAGGACAAATTTAATGATTGCTAATGAAATTATTATACATAAAAAAATTTGCCCTTTAAAACTTTCTCTTTATTCTTTGCTCTATTCCTTTGATGCGTGCATCTCTCACATGATCCACAGCCTAGTTTTCCCTTTTTCTTTATTCTTTTCTAATTCCTTTGCTGAACAATGCACCTGCAGTACGCCTTTGTTGAGTTTCCTTAGTTTATCTGATAGCCTAGTGCATACATGCCAAGCACTACGGGAGACGGCATCTTCGCCGACTGCCCGTAGTTTAGCTGACAGCCATAATATGGGCAGTCGGCGAAGAATGTCTTTTGTCAACAACCCTTACCAGCTGTCGGTAAAGAATTATTTGCCGACAGTCTAACTGTAGCAGCAGTCGGTAAAAAACCTGTCGGTAAGGGACATTTTTGCCGACAGCCGCACTGTCGGCAATGCCAACCTGTCGGCAAAGAACCTGAGGGTTCCAACGGCGTCCGACGCCGTTACCTTCGCCGACAGCATAACCGTTAGGCTGTCAGCGAAAATAGGTCTTTGCCGACAGCCCAACACGGCTGTCGGCAAAGCTTTCTCATTTTTTTTGAATTTTGAGTTCAAACTTTTTATATGGCCTAACTATATTGTTTACAATCACATGTTCCAATTTGGAACCTTTTATAACATTTTGCTATGTTTCGTTAATTTATTTCTTTAACTTGAATTTTCTTGCATATTTTAGATTTGAACTGCAGGTACATAGAATAATGGAAAATGGTGAAGGCAAAAATAATAGTCATGATATTTAGAGTAATTTGAGGCTGTATCCAGGAATTCACATGAAATCTCCACATCTAGTTATGATCACATGTGGAGATGTCTGAGTTTTGAGCATCTGGCGTCGCAACTTGCCCCAAACTTTCTCAAATTTTTATCATAGCCTCCACATGTGATAACATGACACCCCAACAAGTTTCGTGATTTTCCGACTTCGTTTGGATTTTATATAATTTAAAAACACTTTTCATGTGAATTCCTGGATACAGAATCAAATTGCTCTAAATATCATGACTATCATTTTTGCCTTCACCATTTTCCATTATTCCATGTACCTGCAGTTCAAATCTGAAATATGCGGGAAAATTCAAGTTAAAGAAAAACTAATGAAATATAACAAAAAAAAAGTCAAAATTGACCCAAATTTTAATATTAAGTGTGTAATAATGTATTTAGTCCACACAAAAAATGGAGCAAAAAAACAAAAATTTTAAAACAATTTTGCCGACAGCCTTTAATAGGGCTGTCGGCGAAGAAGTTCCCAAAAAAAAGAAAACTCTTTGCCGACAGCCGGCTGGGCCCACCTGTCGGCAAAGGATTTTGATAAATTGGGCCTGGCCCTGTCGGGCCAAACCCTATCCTCATCTTTCACTTCCTCGCGCGCCCGCCGCCGGCCGCGGCAGATCCGCCCCAGCCCCGCCTGCCCCGCCGCCTACAGCGCCCGCCCCGGCCTGGCGCGTGGCCGGCCGCGCCGCCCCGGCCGTCGCCCGCCCCGGCCTCGCCCCGCCCCGCTCCGCAGCCGCCGCTCCTCCCTCCTCGCGCCCCAGCGCCGCCCGCCCGCGCCTCCCCGGGCCGATCGCGCCACCGCCGCCTCCCCGGCCTTGAGGAAGAGGAGGGAGAAAAGGAGAACGAAGAAGAAGAAAGAGGGAGAGGAAGAAGGAGAAGGGAGAAAGGAGGAAGAAGAAGGGGAGGAAGAAAGAAGGGGAAGAGGAAGAAGAGGAAGAAAGAAGGGGGAGGAGGAAGAAGAGGAAGTTGCCGACCCGACCCCGTCAATCCTTGTGTTGTTGCGGTGATCCCCGCCGTCGTCGCCGACCCTCGCTTTTGCTGTTCTTGCCGCCAAGGTAAGCCCTACCTTTCTAGTGTTAGTAGTAGTAGTAGTTAGTAGTGGTTAGTAGTAGTAGTTAGTAGTGTTAGTTAGTAGTGGTTAGTAGTGGTTAGTAGTAGTAGTTAGTCGTAGTTAGTAGTGGTTAGTAGTAATAGTTAGTAGTGTTAGTTAGTAGTGGTTAGTAGTAGTAGTTAGTAAGTAGTTAAGTAGCTCTTAGTATTATTAGTTAAGTAGTTATTAGTTGTAGTGTTAGTAGTAGTTGTAGGTTAGTAGTAATTGTTTTTGTAGTACTTGAATTGTTTCATCTGCATAGAAAGAGAACTAAAGTATATGGCTCCATTTGATATATCGGTGGTTGTTGGCCTTCGTGCCCATGTTTGGTATATATATGGTTGTTGTCCTTCGTGCCATGTTTTTTGCAGGTTTTTGGAACCTCCCAGTGCAGGGGAGGTGCTGCCGAATTTTTGAGTGGGTACTAACCTTTTTTGGCCCTTTTTTGTAGGACCTGTGGGAGGTACTCGGTGACCCCGATCGCCTTTGTGGGCGCTGCAGGTCTTCCTGCACTGCGTCGACTCTCCACCGCCCCGCTACCCGCCTCTGTGCCACTACCCTAGGTATAATTCACCTCTCATCCTTATAGTTGTTGTAGATTGCGTAACCGAGTTACGTGTCTCCCGTCCGAAAGGGATACGCGGTCGTTGGTATGCTGATCAGTGTATATCTACGACGGTATCTCTTTCAGATTGTCCACGTTTTTTGGACAGCCCGAGGATGCGTAAATGGGTTAGCTTCCATGTTCCGCCCCCTGTCCGAGTCGGAGTTTCGGCAGCACCTCCCCGTTGTTCTCTGGATACACACTCTCCCCGCCGGAGATAATGTCGCCTCCACATAATACTATATTTTTATTATTATTACCTTGCAATTATGTTTCTTTATTTACAACTACTTCTCATTTATTTATGCTAACTGTTTTAATCTTTGTCATTGCAGGCACTCGACAAAATGTCGGGCGGAGGCGTAAGGAAGAGGCTGCCGCCACGGAACTACCGCTCGCGCTTCGCCGTTCCCGCCGACGACCAGGAGGAGCGGGAGGAGGAGCAGTCAACCAGTAGGGTGGAGGAGCCCACCAGCGGGCATCCCTCGTCGACGAGGAGGCTGCAGTTCGACACGTTGACGACAACGACGACCGGGGACGGTGGCAGCGGCGGCGGCGGCGGCGATGACGACGACGGCGACGACGACGACGGGGGCCACGACGACGGGGGCGACACGGGGCCTTCCTCAGGTTTGAGGAAGCCCTACCAGCGCAAGCCCTCGACGCTCCCTGACCCACGGCCGCTCCCTAGCCGCCGCACGGAGATTACACCTGTCGGCAAGACGTAAGTAACCATTGTTGATTTCACTACTTGTTCATATGACATGTTGAAAACTGAATCATAGACTAACAATTGTTGTTAATGACTCCTGCAGGAGCTGGAGGTATATGAACGGAGCGAGCGGTTCACTCCATATCAATGGCATACAGACCCTACTGATTAAGGAGTACTACCCTGGCTTGGTCTTCCACAAGGGTGAGTTACAGCCGCCCATGAAGTGGGAGCACTTCTACAGCGTCACCTTGAACGGAGAGACCCTTGCGGCAAAGATCAAGAGGGAGTTGTGGGTGAGTGTTTTCATCGCACCGCATTTCTCAATACTGCACATTCGTTGGATGTTCTTGAAACAATGAAATGATACATGATGTCTGCGTGCAGGACTTCTTCAAGTGCGAGGAGGGGAAAGAGGAGCATGCAGCGTGAGTGCAGGAGGCGGTCTGCCACGCACGCCTCAAGGACATGTACCACGAGGCGCACATCCAGTGCGTCATCACCCACTACGCCAACGTGCTTGGCGAGGTGATCAAGAAGGACCGAGTCAGGCTGATACTACTCCAGAGGGAGACCGACCTCACCGAGGAGCAGTACTTGCAGGTAATTAAGTAGGAAACATTCGTTCTGATTCCTTCCGTGAAACATTCAATTTATCTTCTGACATGTCAAATACTTGATGTTTCTTAGTTCATGCCGGGGTGGTGCGACAAGGACCCGGCATGCTGGTTGGCTATTGTGCGTCACTGGAGATCGGATGCGGCGTACAAGGAGCGCAATGAGCGTCGGGAGCGCCGTATGAAGATGCCAAGGGCACCACACCACCAAGGGAACCGGTCCCTCCCACAATACATGGACACATGGCTATGCTTCTGTTGATCTATTTATTCTAGCGCTCAATCTATTTACCTATAACCATGTTTGTATTTTCCTCGTAGTCCCAGGCGCATGGTGGGGAGGTCGTCAACGAGATGGTGGGGTACGCCCTTTCTCACAAGGGCAAAGCGACGGCACCGGACAACAGACACGACCCGGAGGACGGGCCGGACATGTACACCAACGCGAACGTCCACCCCAAGCTCGCCGAGTACACCACCGCGTTTCACCAGTGCCATGGGGAGGAGAAGGACCCCGCCACCGAGCCCCTGGACATGGACCTCATGGTGAGGTTGGGAGGAGGGAAGCAGCACGGCCAGTACTGGATGGCCAACAGTGCCATCGACCCGTCCTCTGCTCCCACGCTGAGGGAGATTCGACGGGGCGGGTCCAGTAGCTCCTCCGACATACCCATAGCGCCCCGACAGCCGAGCAGCGCGCAGATGTACTCGTAGTTTCAGGTAAGTGTGGTTTCATTCGTCGTTCACTCGTTTCACACATGATCCACCTTGCCTTCACATACCATCAACCATGCGGGTGTAACATTGCAGGCCAGGTTCGAAGAGCTGCAGGCCAACCAGGCGGCCCAGGAGGTGAGGCAGGAGGCGCTGCGTCTACAGCAGGAGGCGGCCCACTAGCAGCAGATGGCGGCACTGACGCAGCACTACCAGCGTCAGTTGGCGGACCTAACAGGCTACTTCCGGTCCCAGATCCCGGGAACGCAGGAGCCTCCTGCCTCGCTCTTCGCACCACCACCAATCCCAGTGCCTGCTCCTGTACCTGCTCCGGTGAGTATATTGCCTATTGCTTTAGCTTGTGCAGCCATCCTGCAGGTACTAATTACATCACTTGGCCTTTGTGCAGGCGTCATCAGCGGGTTCGAACCCGACTCTAGGTACCAGCCCTCCACTGGGTCCTTCTCCACCCCACGGCTGGCCAGCCTACTCGACCTTCCCCACGCAGCCGTACATGTGGCCTCCTCCACAGTCGCAGGGCTACTCCTCGTGGCCGCACGCGCAGACGCAGCAAGGGCACTTCGGGCCGACACAGCAGGGGCT
The DNA here is from genome assembly GCA_038087645.1 of Saccharum hybrid cultivar R570. Classification (NCBI taxonomy): domain Eukaryota; kingdom Viridiplantae; phylum Streptophyta; class Magnoliopsida; order Poales; family Poaceae; genus Saccharum; species Saccharum hybrid cultivar. The sequence continues at coordinate 23,875,903 of JAQSUU010000558.1, forward strand.
TCGGCCGCCCTACTGGACGTACGAGGCGGCGCCGCAGTCAGGCTGGTCTCCGTGGGAGCAAGGTGGGGGCTCTGGGACCCCTGGGGACGGCGCCTCGAGCTAGGTACATTTGCTTCCCTCTTCTGGACCAGTAGTGATGAACTTATGGCACCCTGGACATCTTATGTGTATGTTGGACATGTATGGACTCTTTTGGCGACGTCATGTGTATTGTGGACATGTATCGATGGATTTGAGGACCTTGATGTGTGGATTCATGTTGAGACTGAATTCGATGCTGAAATGTGGTTCATATGCTATATTGTTGTGAATATCTGTGATGAAATGTGGGTTCTATGGTATATATGCGATAAATTATGGTTAAAATGCAAGAAAACAAGAAAAAGAAAACAAAAAAATGCTGCCCAGCTTTGCCAGCTGTCGGCTAAGCTAGACAAATTTTTCAGCAGAGCTCAGCTTTGCCGACAGCAACGGCCCTACTCTTTGCCGACAGCCTGCCACGTGGGCTGTCGGCAAAGAATCTTCGCCAACTGGTATGCCCGCGGTCGGCGAAGACTTCGCCGACAGCCCTGGTTCCGGCTGTCGGCGAAGGACTGACGGTGCCGTCCTCCTTCGCCGACTGGGACGGGGCTGTCGGCGAAGCTTCGCCGACAGGGTGCCACGTGGCTGTCGGCGAAGAGGTCTTTGCCGTCAAAAACGTCGCCGACAGGTCTTCGCCGACAGGATTTCTGATATCCTGTCGGCGAAGTCTTTGCCGACAGGATAACGCCCTTCACCGACTGCTTCAAGCAGTCGGCGAAGGCAGCGTTCCCAGTAGTGAAGGCCAGACACGTGTTAAAGTACTCACAACTATATAAACCATATTCCGTGTCTGTTCATCACTGTCTGAAGATTAAAACCGACGGTGATAAAGGTATCACTGCTAGTTCATATGTAAAAAGCCTATCACTGCCGAAATTCAACCTGGTATTGAACCCCTTGTCCGAGACTCAAAATTTCATTTCAACGCGGTTAAATCCACCTCACGTCCGTGGTCCGCAGTCTCCTTGTCCCTCTGTCCTCTCTTCTCCCTCTCTCTCACACTCTCCCTCCCTATCACAAAATCTCCTCTATCATTCCCTACTCCGTTTTCCTCCTCCCCTCGCCTCACCCCGATGCGGGCGCCTCTATCTTTCCTTAGATCTCCTCCCCTCAGCTCTCGTGCTCCCCTCGCCTCACACCAGCATGGCGCATGGCGCATGGCAGCGGCGGCCGATGCATGCACGTGCAAGACTGGCGTGGGGTGTGGTGTTTTTTTCTTTTGCGAAAATGGGCACCATTGCCAGCTGAGCAGCCGGTAATGAAACGCCAAAGGCTAACCCTACCGATTACCCACTGCCCGATCGAAATCTGACGGTGAAAACCAGTTTGAAACTGGTAGTAATAGCTCGTTTAGGGTAGTGACTATTTTGTTTTCTAAAATATATATTCATTTCAGAAAATTTTGGAAACTTCAAGGCTAAGGTCCCGTTGAGGAATCTGTGAGATGTAAATTGAATATTTTTTAAATCAATAGTAGTAAATTAAATTCTGTAAAACTTTGTATAAATGGTAGCCATTATATTTCCCCATATATAGGAGCATCTATGTTGAGCATCATCCCAAGCACGTTGGTGGGTGCTTTCGTAAGTTACCTTCCTATCTACTATCTACATATATCTATACCTAGAGAGAGAGAGAGAGACATATTTCGACAAAGTTCCAAAACTGGCTTAGCTGGTTTGGGAAACTGGCTAAGTCGGTTTCTACTAAAAATTGTGGGATCAGTTCCTTTTAATCTGTGCATGTGATCTTCTAGTTCTATCTTCGACTCCCCAATCACTCTTTGGCTGTTAACAAAAAGAACCAACTATGTCGCATGATTATGTGTCCTGATTACCTTTTTATTACTTTCCTTCTTTCCTAATCTTGATATGCATTGCATCACTGGCCTGATATTCTCCTTAATTTTTCCACTACTACATACTGCATTCATAGAGGCGGCTATCAGCCTCCATAGGGGCGGCTAGCCTAGCCGTCTCAACTGTCCAACCGCCTCTAGAATTCGATTCGTAGAGGCGTCTCAAAATCTAGCCACCTCTAGAAAGCATTTTCCAGATATCACAAATTAGGCCTAAAAACATGAAATTTTTTTAATCGGATGAAGCCCCCACCAAGGGTGAGGTCTAATAGTCACAAGTCACGCAAAATACGTGTGCGTGCGGCCAACAGGATTCAAACCTGCGACCTGTAGCCTTGCGTAGCTCACCTAACCAGAACACCCAAAAGTCACTTGTGACTAAAGGGTAGATACATTCCTTTTATATTCATTTTACCTAATTTTAAAATGAATATTTGGAAATACTAAAAGAATTCAAATGAAAAAGGTTTCAACTAAAAAGTTGTAGATATCACTGAGTATTACACTTAGGTTTTGGTCATTTCTCCATCCGAGATCATTTAAAAAATTTGAATTTCAAAATGCGAGAAATTTAAACAATTTTTTCTTGGATAAATAATTTCAAATAAAAAAAATTATCAACTACAAAGTTATATAGCTCTTCGAGATCTATAACTTTGGTTTTTGTCCTTTCTTCACCCTAAGTCGTTTGAAAATTTCAAATTTCAAAATACGAAGACTTCAAACTGAATTTGGGGACAATACATTATTTCAAATGAAAAATTTATCAATTGCAATATTTTAGATCTTTTAAAGATCTATAACTTCGGTTTTGGTCATTCCTCGATCGAGGTCATTTGAAAACTTCAAAAAAAATAAATTACAAAATGTGAGAACTTCAAACTGAGTTTGTGGGATCTAAATAATTTCAAATAAAAAAGTCATGAACTATAAACTTGTATATCTCATCTGAGTTTGTTTGAAAAAGTTATGAATTTTACTGTGCCACATTTATTTTTAGAGACACCTCTATAATCAGTTGTCTCTACAAATTCATTTCTATAGGCGGCTCTAGATCCCGCTGCCTGTACATATAGGGGGTGGCTGGCCTCTAAAAATAGATTTATAGATGCAACTTATTTTGGAAACCATTTTTAGTGGCAATTTTTGAGCCGCTCGAAAATCCAATTCATTTTTCAATGCGGCTAGATGATCTAGTTCTTAATATTATTAGTTTACTTAACTTACAGATTCCACACCAAATCTCTTTATTCGGAATTAAGAACTCATGTTTTTTATTTTTTTGACACTATTGTATCTCATTCTATCTTGATTTTTAGTATTATCTAAAATAACTGATGAATTATGAATTTTTGATAACTTAAACATAGGTAAGTGCTTTACCAACATATGTAGTGTAGTAAAAAAATATGAAATTTAACCCCTTCATGCTTACTATAACTAGTTATTTCGGTTTTCTACTAGCTGCTTTAACTATAACCCCAGCTCTATTTATTGGCTTGAATAAAGACACGTCTTATTTGAAATGAATTGAATGAATAGAAGAATCTTTCTTTTGGATTCATGGTATTCTACTTTTTCACACTAATTACCAATAGTTTTCTTGGTCATTGAGATTCATGGATAGTTTAGACTATTATTTAGAGATAGATGTACCTATTTTTTTTTTATCCCCTCGAACAAATCGAAATGATTGATGTTTTTCTATTTGGAGTCGTCTTAGGCCTAATTCCTATTACTTTAGCGGGATTATTTGTGACTGCGTACTTGCAATACAGGCGTGAGGATCAGTTGGATCTTTGATTGAGTATAAAAATACATCCGTTGCTAAAAATTCGTTTATGTAGTAGTGTTATTTCCTAAACACGAATCACGATATGCATGGAGAGAATCAATCACGTTGCAGGCCTGTTGATATGATTTTACCGCTTTCCTTTTTTCCTTTTGCATGTGATGATGGTCCCCTAATGACGAATCAATTACACGTTGCGTGATTGGCCTGATTACCTCTTTAGTTCCCTTCTTTGGCCTGTTTACCTCTTTAGTTTCCTTCTTTCCTAGTCATGGCATATTGACACGCATGGAAAGAATCAATCGCATTGCTTGATTGGCATGATTTGCCTCTTTCCTTCTTTCCTAATGAACGCTGTTATTGTTTCCCCTAATGCCTCATCTTGTGCACCCTTGCACCGACATCGAAATTGCGTAACCTCGGCACCTCCCCAGGCCTAAATCCCTTGCCGCGCACGCTGCCAGTAGCCACTCGTCCCGTGCGACTGTGCCGCGGTAGTCATATTCTCCATCTCCAAGCTCTAGCTGAGCCTGCCGTAATCATCATTACCCCTACCAAAATGGTGGACTTCTCCTAGCATTTTTAAGTAGTAGTAAAACACTACCACTAGTCATAACATATGAAAATCTCACTAGGAGGCATTTAATAGAAAAAATTTATACTAAGCCTTGAATGCTAAAATATTAGGAGAAGTTCACCTCACTCACCAGGAGAAGTCTAAAATTCTGGTTGTGTGACGACATCGACGGACGGAGGAAGGTGTGACCACCCCCAATGCAAGCCCTCCTGAGCTGCCAGTAGCCATCGTCCACACTCGTCGTGGAGCGTCAACGCATAATCCACCAGGCTTCTGAAAAAAATGCTAAATAAAATACCAAGCATCATATCTGGTGACATTTCAGAGACTAAAAACAAAATTTTGCAAAAATTGATAATTATACACGTAAGTCTAATCTAACATGTAAAAAAAATGCTAATTTTGCAAAGCTGAATTCAGCAGATTGAAGTCTGTGCCACGGCACGGCAGTCATCATCTCCATGTTCTGGCCGAGAGTCTCCGTCATCACTATTCATCCTCTCTGTAGCCAATGCAATGAGCAGCACACCCGTGACTTTCCCTCTCTTCGCTCTCCTGGTCTGGTATCATGTGTGTGTTAGATATGTGTATGTCTAGGGGGTTATTTGTATATAGCTTACTTGTAACTCAAGTCATTATTGACTATATATATCAAAGCCACCCAACCCAACGGGTATGAGGTGTTTTGCCATAATTCTACATGGTATCAGTAGACCGGGCCTATCCCTACCCGTCTCCCACCCTTCCGCTGCCCTAATCTTTGGCCGCCGCCTCCCTGGCCGCCGCCTACACAGCCGCCGTGCCCTAGGGCGCCGCTGCTCCTTCCAGCCGCCGCCTCTCCCAGGCCGCCGCTCACCCTCCCCGGCGCTCCATCTAGGTGCTGCAGCGCCATGTCTTCCTCTGCTGCTACCTCCGCCACTATGGGGTCCGACGACTCCACCTCCGTCGGTTCTGGTGGAGGTGCCCCTATCGTCACCCCTCCCTACACTGCCGTCAACATGAAGCACCATGTTCCCATCACGTTGGAGTTGGCTCATCCCAACTACAACAAGTGGGCTGCTTTCTTCACCGCGCTCTGCGGCAAGTTCTTCCTCCGCGGCCACATCGACGGTACTCTGGAGCCCGCTCCCACCGATGCACAATGGGATGCTGCAGACTACACTGTTCGTGGATGGATCTACAGCTCCGCCGCCGACAACGTCCTCGACCTCGCCATGGCTCCCGAACAGACCACTCGTGACATATGGGATGCGATCGCTGCCCTGTTCCAAGCCAACAAGGCGCCGCGTGCTGTTTTCCTTGCGGAACAGTTCCACTCGATGACTCAGGGCGACCTCTCCATCGACCAGTTCTGTCAACGCATGAAGTAGACTGTCGATTCTCTCCGCGACGTCGGCCACACCATCCTCGACTCCCAGCTCGTGCTGAACCTCCTGCGTGGCCTCAACCCCCGCTACTCCAGCACCGACGACGACATCGTCAACAAGGACGTGCTGCCATCCTTTGCAGCTGCTCGTAACATGCTCGTCCTCAAGGAGCTTCGCCTCGCCAACGAATCTAAGGTGCAGACTGGTACTGCTCTTATTGCAGGCACCCCATCTTCGTCTACCTGCACCAATGCAGGCTGCCGCTCCTCCACCTCTGGTTCTCCCGCTGCCCCTCCTCAGCAGCGTGCGGGTAACACAGGTTCAGGAGGGGGCGGCACTGGTGCTGGCCGCAATAACGGCAACCGTCACGGTGGCCACCGTGGCAATGGCAGGCCGCAGCAACAGCCGTCCGCCGGTGGTCAGCGGCAGTAGCCTGTCCAGCCTGCTGGTCCCTGGTTTTGCTTCAGTCCAGGTGGCTTTCAGGCTGGGCAGCGCCCTGGTTGGCGCCCCCCTGGTGACCCTAGCTTGCTCGGACAGGCACCCCAGGCACATACCACCTTTGCGCCCCTGCAATACTCCACGCCGGCGCCCCAGTAGTGGGATCCCTCCGCTCTGGTTGCAGCCTTGAACCAGATGACCATGAACCAAGGCAGCGCACCTTGGGTCATGGACACCGGTGCTACCGCCCACATGAACTCCAACGACGGTATACTCACTTTCCGCTCCCTTCCTTCCTCTCCGTCCGTTGTTGTTGGTGATGGCAACTCTCTTTCTGTCACTGGGCAGGGCGACTCTTTTCTCTCTACTCCTTCCTCCATCATCGCCGGACCAAGCATATTGAGATCGACATTCATTTCGTCTGAGAGAAGGTGGCTCTTGGCGAAATTCGTGTCCTACATGTACCGTCGTCTCACCAGTTCGCTGACATCATGACTAAAGGTCTCCCTGTACAGTTGTTCAGTGATTTTAGGTCCAGTTTGTGCGTCCGTGACCCTCCCGCTTCGACTGCGGAGGAGTGTTAGATATGTGTATGTCTAGGGGGGTTATTTGTATATAGCTTACTTGTAACTCAAGTCATTATTGACTATATATATCAAAGCCACCCAACCCAAGGGGTATGAGGTGTTTTGCCATAATTCTATAGTGTGTCGTCGTATCTAGAATAAAGCAAAACCTCCCCTGACTCGAATGTACAGTACCCCCGCCCTAAACCTCTGTCATACCCTACCTTGGTGCGTTGCCCCAACGTGATGGAGTCCCTCCCCTGTTTCATCTCGATGCCGAGGTAGTAGGAGAGAGCGCCGAGATCGCTCATTTTGAACCGAGCCGCCATCTCACGCTTGAATGCTTCAATGTCCTGCGCCTGCGCCCCCGTGACGATCAAGTCATCTATGTACACGCCGACGATGAGCTCTTCCTTCCCCCGTCGTCGCGTGTAGAGCGCATGTTCCGTGGCGCAACGCGCGAACCCAAGCTTGCCCATGGTGGCGTCGAGCTTGGCGTTCCACGCCCGCGGAGCTTGCCGCAGCCCGTAAAGGGCCTTCCGCAGCCGCAGCACCTTGTGCTCTGCTCCCTTCACGACTTGATGAAGACAACCTCCGCCAAGTCCCCATTTAGGAACGCTAACTTCACATCGAGATGGTGGATGCACTAGTCCTTGGCCGCTGTGAGCCCAAGCAGTAGCCGCACCGACTCCATGCGCGCCACCGGGGCAAAGACCTCCTCGAAGTCGATCCCCTCCCTCTAGATGAATCCGCAGGCAACGAGCCACGCCTTGTACTTGATGATGGCGCCGCGCTCGTCGCGCTTGACCTTGTAGACCCATTTGAGGCCAATGGGCCTGCATCCCGCTGGCAGATCGATCAGCTCCTAGGTACGGTTCTCCTCGATGGACCACATCTCCTCCAGCATCGCCTTCCTCCAGCTCGTGTCCTTTTCCGCTACCGCGAACGTCACCGGCTCTTCTGCGCTCATGAGCGGCAGCTCTTGATCATCGAGCAGACGGGTCGCCAAGCTTGGCGCCTCTGCCTCTCCGACGACATTGTCCAAATGGTAGAAATGAACCTCCTCATCGTCGTGGAACGCGTCCATGAAGTCGTTGACGTTGCTTAGGGGCATTGCAAACTCAATCGCTGCAGCCGCCGAAGATGTCCCCTGTTCTGCCGAAATAGGGGATGCGGGAACAGGGGACGGCTGGAGAAGAGATTGCACCACCGTTGGTGGAGATTGCCCGCCGCCTTCAGATGCGGCCGGGTTGGGTGGCTCCGCCTCCTCTGCTACGGGTGAACCTGCCTCTCCCGCCACAGGCTCCACCCTAGCATCGCCACCGCCGTGGATCACTAGTCGTTCGACGGTGAAGATGTCACTAACGCCGTGAGCTTCCCCCGTCGCTAGTTCCTCCTAGCTCCATGCTGCTGCCTCGTCGAAGACGACGTCCCGGGACACCACCACCTTCCGCCAGCTGGGTCGTATAGCCGATAGGCATTGGACCCTTCCTCGTAGCCAAGGAACACCATTGGGGTGCTCCTGTCCTCCAGCTTGCCGAGGCCCGGCTTGACGTTCTTCACATGGCCGATGCACCCAAACGTGCGCAAGAACGCCACGTTCGACTTGCGGTCGTGCCACGCCTTGAACGGTGTCCGCCCCTCCAGGGCCTTGGTTGGCGAGCGGTTGAGGATGAACACAGCCATGCTCATCGCCTCGCCCCAGAACTCCGATGACATTGCCTTGGCCTTCATCATTGATCGAGCCATGCCGACGATAGTCTCATTCCGCCGCTCCACCACGTCGCTCTGCTGCGACGAGTACGGTGCAGTGTGGTGGCGCACCACCCCCTTGTCTGCGCAGTAGGCGGCGAACTCCACTGATGTAAACTCACCGCCGCGATCCGTCCTGAGCACGCGCAGCCGCTTCCCGGACTCTGCCTTTGCTCGCGCCTTGAAGCGCTTGATTGCCTCTGTCGCCTGGCCCTTGCTCGTCAGGAGCTACAGCCACATGTACCGGCTACAGTCATCCACGAGTAGGAGGAAGTACTTCCTCCCTCTGTGGGTCGCCGACGTGATGGGCCCGCAAAGGTCCCCATGGACCAGCTCGAGCACCTCTGTCGCGCGGTAGCTCGCCGCCTTGGGAAACAGCAGCCTCCTCTGCTTCCCCGCCAGGCAGCTGTCACACAGCTCGCCGCCGTGTTTGATGTGGGGTAGCCCGCGCACCATCTTCTCCAGTCGACCCAGCACATCGAAGCTGAGATGGCCGTAACGGGCGTGCCATAGCCACGGCTCCGTGTGTTGTGCCGCCAGACAAATCGGCTGCTCCACCTTCAAATCAAGCAAGTACAACTGATTTTGGGACCAATTCACCTTAGCGAGAAGCCGTCACTCTCGGTCCCTGATGCTGAGGATGTCGTCCATGATCAGCACCTCGCTGTCGCGCTCGTCCAGCTGTCCTAGGCTAACGATGCTTGAGCACAGCTACGGAATGTAGTAAACATCCGTCAGTGCACGATGTTCGCCGTTTCGGCACCGGAAGATTACGGTGCCGCGGCCCCGGATCACCACTCGCGAGCCATCACCGAACTTGACCGTGTCAGTGATGCTACCATCAAGCTCGGAGAACGCCGCCTTGGAGCCAGTCATGTGGTTGCTAGTGCCGGAGTCCAGGTACCACTTCTGCTCCTACTTGCCGCACACCGCTCCAAGATGGACCTGAGTGCATGGCTCGTCAAGGTCGACGGTCGTTGACGCACTCCCGTGCTCCGCCTTCCCCGCCTCCTCTATTTTCTCCTCTGCTTCGACATCGTGGAGAGCGCAGAACGACGTCATGAGGAGCATGTGCTCGTCATCGTCGTCCGCCTGAGCCAGGTGCGCCTCCTCCTTCTTCTCCTTCGGCTTTCGGGTTGGGCACTCCCGTGCCCAGTGCCCTGTCTTTCTGCAGCGCCAACAGGCGTTTGGGTCGACGTGCTTCTTCTTCTTCTTGTCCTGCGGCGCCTTTCCGCGCCGCTTGTTGCCGCCGCCGCGGTGGCTGGAGGAGCCTTCTCCGGACCGCCGCTTCTCCTTCATGCGGGCAGTCCACTCCTCCTCGGTCAGCAACAGCTTGCCGCCGTCCTTCTCCTTCTCTGTCGGTGCGCCCGTGCGGTCGTCCACTGCCCGCAGCCGCCCCGTCACATCCTCAATCGTGAGGTGGACATGTCCAGCATAGTCTCAATCGAGAGAGCTAGCTGGGTGTACTTGGTGGGGACAACCTGGAGGAGCTTGGCGACGACGTCCTCCTCCTCCATGACCTTGCCGAAGACAGCGAGCTGGCTGACGAGGGACTGCAGCCGCAGCCCAAAGTCCTTCACCGACTCGCCTGGACGGAACTTCATGTCGTCGAAGTCGCGACGCAGTTGCTGTGCTTTGGCCTTCTTGGCTCGATCCGAGCCGATGCGCATCGACGCGAGCGCATCCTAGGCCTCCTTGGCGTTCTTCTTGCCTCCCAGCATCTGGTGGTACTCCTACGGCGTTGACAACAGCAGCGCCTCCATCGCGGAGGCGTCGTCATCCTCGTTGTCGGTGCCCTTCTCGATCGCAGTCCAGAGCCGCCAGGCTCTGAGCTTGACCTTCATGGTCACCGCCCACTCGTCGTAGTTGGTACGGGTCAGTTGTGGCCGCTGACCTCCCGCACCGTGCGCAGGACAACCTCATGCCGTGGCTGGGCAGGCTCGGTATCCTTGCCGCTCCCACCTGCACCTGTCTCAGCAGCTTTAGTACCAACCATCGCCGGCGGTTAAGCGTAGCGAGGATGTACGTCTCCAATACCACTTGTTGGTCCCCCGACCAGTCTTGCCGACCAGCTTTGCTGGTCCGCCGACCACTGCTGACCAGTGTAGAAGGTCTGGCGACCTCTCTACACAAGTGAACAATAAGCTACTAGGACACCCACGTACACTAGCCGGAGGTAGAAGAAGACCCTGAGCTCAGCTCACACACATATACGCAGCAGCTCTAAACCAGAGCTGTGAACAAGTGAATGGCAACTGAACTGCCCTTTTCCTATTGTATTGGCATAGTATATATACAAGTTCTAGCACCTCTACCAGGTATATAGAGATACGGTGAGTACACCAACTACCTACTCCCTAGTACTACTAGTACATGGCTTACATCAGCCCACTACTAGGACATGACTGATGTACTTCTACCAACTATGGCCTAAAGTCTAACTAGCTACAGCACTAGAGATGACAGCCATGTTGACCCAAAAATCTCGGCTGCAACAGGGAAAGTGATGGGAGGGGAGCAGCAGATTATATCTTACATTGAACTCCTCCCCACCCCCAATGTATTTTTCATGGATCCGTCACTGAGAGGATGACATGATGATGCTTCTGACTTACATGCGTTGGCTGATGGCATCAAGTGATGGAGAAGGGTGGCACACAACCATACCATCATAACAGCGCTCGACTAGATATAACAGGCGCCGATGCACGCCTATGATTGTGGGACGACACATGGCTGCAGGTACGCTATGAAGAAGGTGTGTACTGTGTAGCAGGAGGAGTAACGATGAGGTTGTGTACTGAGGCGGCTTCATGTCCGTTGAGTGACACTAGAACCACAAGAACAACAAAAGAAAACGGAATTAGTTAGACGGCAGCGGCCAATCTTCATATGAACGACCTGTATAGAAACCTCACTGGAACAGCTGCAGCAGCATAGTGTTGATGCATTTTTTCTGGAAACTTAGTTAAAATTAGAGAAATTTGACCTGTCAAATTAAAGCTGAAGTTACCTACAGTTTAGAACCATCGAAGTAGTAAATAAACCTATTTACAATGAATCAATGTTATTAGAAAGGTTTTTTTTTGTGACCAACAGGTAAATACATATTTTTGGTATTTTCCGTAGTCTTATCAATAGGGATATATAATTGCGCCTCCCAGGTGAATTCCATCATTGAGACGTTTTTGTTCACTTAGAAAAAAATTGAGCAACAGCTCTATGAGAAACTTAAGTTAACAAACAAACATCCCCAGTGATATATAGTTCACCGAGTCAGTCGGCTATGTAATATTGTGATGATCTGAGTGCAACTGCTCCTTGGCAAGGCCCACACGAGCGTGATGCATGTCTCCTTCTCGAGTTGCACATGCTCAATGCAAGAATTGTCTTAAATGGTATATAGGTGCCTGACTGCAGATGCTCATCTTACGATACCGCTATTAATTTTGACAGAGGCCTACTTCTGTTGATTTGCATTGGCTAGCTAATACTAGCTTACAAGATTTGCATCTAGTCGTTGGGTGACTTCCTTGACAGCATCAATTCATGCGCCAGTGTTCAATGTGGATATTTTCTAGATATTAATATTTTATTTCAGTAGGAGCCTCTCGTTTTTATTCCAATAATGAGATGATGGGGAAGTCTATCAGAATGTAAGAAGCCCCAGGTAGTGCAGATACGATGGCAGTCAAGGGTGGTCAAACAAAAGTTGTAAGATATGGGGTTATTCAAATCTTGCACGAGTTCACGAGGATGGTTGTTTAAAGCTGTTAATCATTGGTATGATTATTGGAACACCATTTAAAATCTGCTACCTCAATTCCCTTTTATATAAGGCACACACGCATATAAAGGATCCGCTTGGCAAAGCTGTGCTCCCTGATTCTCCAGCTGTACTCCCTGATTCTCTGGTGGAGTGATTCTGAGGCTGAAAATTATTCTCTCTTATTCTTTAGCGTAAACTCTTAAAATCGCTATGGAGAATCACTTCATAGAATTAAGAGAAACTACTTTTTTCAGCTCTCAGTCTCTTAATTCATTTAAGAGAATCACTTTACAGAATCAGCAGAGAATTATTTCACTCTGAAAAAACCGTTTGGCAGCCGATGAGTGATTCTCTTCGAGAACCCGCTCCATGGAGCGCTCCCAAACGCACCCAAAGATTCAAACTTTAAAAACTTTGACCAATAGTTTGGCTAACAAATTTTAACTATTATACAAATTTGATATGGTTAGATTTGTAATAAATTATACTATCTAATAATCATAAGTTTATAAACATAAACAATATAATATAAAGTAGTCAAAGTATAATTTATGAAACCATGTCATGCCAAACCGTGCCTTATAAAACTGAACGGTGGGAGTACTTATGACTCAGCCCCATGCAAGAAAGAGACTGCATGTGCATAATACATTTTGGTCCTCACTCTCTACAAAATAGTACACAAAAGAATGCAATTATGAAATCCGTGTCAGTTAAACTAGCTCATGTTTAACCAAGTTTATAGTAAATAGTATTAGCATTTATGTCTCCAAAAAATTTATTATGAAAATATATTCTATAACTAATCTAATGGTACTTATTTTGTACTATGAATGTTAGTATTTTTATATAAATTTAGTCAAAGTTCAAACTATTTGACTCTTCAAAAAACAAGAATTACATTCTTTTGTGGACGGAGAGAGTAGTTATCCTAGAACTGTTACATTTGAAATGACAAAGATTATAAACCCAAAGACATTTATATTTATATATTTATAGACTCCAAAGGTGTACGTAGGACTAATTCCACTATGCCACAGCCATACCATGTCCCCTCCATGGTTGACCACACTTGCTGCGGTATGAGCTTTGTCTCAGCACCATCGTATGTATCACCCTGTTCGGCAGGCTGTTTCTACGGCTTATAAGCCGGTTGTGGCTGTTTTATTGTGAGAGAAAAACACTGTACCACGACTGATAAGCCGTGCTGATAAGAGCAGCCGAACAGGATGTATAGCACTTCTCTTATATTTGTGTGTTTTCTCCTCGTTCGTGTAAAAAAGTTAACTTTATTTGAGGTGCTATGTTTGAAAAGAAAAAATAATAATAAAGCTTGTTGGAACCTCTTTAGATAACCAAGGTGAGACTACTTCCTTCATAATATATAAAACACTAATGCCCTGTTCGTGCTTGTCTCATAAGTCGTACTTTTTCAGTGTTTTCCTCTCACAGCAAATTAACGAACAGTACTTTCAGCCATGATTTTTCAACCAAGCGAACAGGGCGTAAGTAAATGCCCATGCATTGCAACGGAAAAATTTAATACTCCGGTGATACACATACACCAAGCTAATAATTGGAATCCCTAGACTTTTTGCACTACTCCATCGCACAGTAATACATGACATCCTAGGGAAACATCAGTCCCTTCTCAGTGACATTGATTTAGTTAGTGGCTGAGCAATAAGCCGAAAATCAACAAAGAACTGAGAGGGGAAAGAGTAATAGTTGACCCCTTGTATCTTATAATCAGAAGGAATAGGGGGCATTTATTAAGCAATTGTATTGATGCAAACCAAATAATCACCCTGATCGGCTGAGCTTGCTGCTGCAGCTGCAAAGCTCCAGCTAACCAGGACCAAACAGCAGAGGTACAGAGCAGCACAGCAGCGGCGGCTGCAGCAGCCCACCTAACTTCTGATCAGGGCCACATATTACTCTTCTACCTTAGACTGCAGGGCGATAATGTTATGCGCATCCTCTGCAGAACCAGAAATGGACATGTACTCGGTCCAACTATCCTCATTGTCTACAGTGATACATCTCTCCTTGTAGATAGTTTCAGCTGCTATTTCCTGCAGGGCAGTCAACACTGTAGACATGATATATCATATATGAACACATAACTGAGTTTTGGAGGCACAGAGGGCTAGTAGCCATCCTCTGTGGGTGTCACAAACTCACAATTGAACAAGGTACTGGAAACCTAACCTGATTAGTACTAAACAACTTCAGGTTCTTTGATTAATTAACTATAAGATGTAGGAGTACAGCTGTACCAGGATCAACATGGGAGTACTAAATGATGTATTTGAAATAACAGGATGGACAAGCGTTGGCTCCGATTCCCATTACATCAACACTTGTGTCGGAAACACTTCAAAAGGCATTCCATCCTTCATTGACCTTTTTATTTCAAGGATACAACACAAAGACACCTTGTGAGGGTGATTTCCTGCATCTCCATGATGCCAAAGCCCACAAGATTGCATCAATCCATGCTTGTGAGTGTTGTGAAATTCAGGAAGAGCTAGAGACATGAACTGCTATCTGTAAATTAGCTGAAACAAATAAACTTTAGTAATCTCTAGAAGCCGACAACAAGTATATTTAGGCGTACAAACACATAATATTTTATTCAAGGTGGCAAGAAAACGACATTGTACGAGCGTCTGTTTGAAAGATTTGTCAGCCACATAGAGAAGTATAATTAAAAAAAGACACTAATGCTAACCACCCTCGCAATATAATAAAAGCTGCGACACAATAGAATAGGAAGCAATATAAAGCTGCGATACAATAGAATTGGAAGCAGCTCATTCTAGATAAGTTCCTTGATTTTAACCACCTCGCAATATAAGGTTGCGACACAATAGAATATGAAGATAATTAAAACGCAATATTTCACTTACAAGTTCCTATCTAAGTCTATGAATCTGTTGACTTGCAGAGTTCTTTTCCTCAGTCAAACTTGGAAATCAATGGTGCAGCTTAAAACGTTAAATTATCCAAGCAGTCAAACACATGAGAGATCCTTCCTCTATCTCATAGTCAAGTACGGAGCTGTGCCAGGCTTTGATCCAGCCACCACCTCGCATGCCCATGTGTATCAGCTAGTAGAAAGAGAGGAGAGGTGAGATTGACTTACCAACGCGCCCACACCCCCCACACCCCCCCCCCCCCCCCCGGGCCCGTGGTCCGCTCCTCGGCAGGCGGCCGGGCTGCTCGTCCGCGCCATACTCGGAGACCTACAGAGACAGGATGGGTTCTCCACCGGCGGTGCACATCCGTGCACCTATTGAAAGGGATCAAAGTTAGTAGTCATAATATATTCATGCACTTGTAATCAGATTAGATCCAAATACAAACAGCCAGGGTTCAGATGCTCGGTTTCGAACAGCATAAAAGGAAGAGAAGGGATGAAAAATAATTTGACGTTTTTTAGTTGTTGAGATAAATAAAAAGGAAGAGAAGATGGTGCTGCAGCTTAGTTCAGATAAGCTGGAATGCCATAGCTGCTCTCCATCAGTTTCTGAACAAGGGCATTTACTCAGCTCTCACAGGTCACAGCAAGGTGAACTAACGTGTGCAAGATCGGTCTCTCACAACCAAAAAAAATAATGGTTAGTATAAACAAAGATTACATCAATAGGTGACTCGGTCTTCCAGTATTGTAATTTTAGTGATGTCCAAGATGCAGGTTTACATTGATTTTATGCGAAACTTCTCTATACATCTAATTAGAGATCAAATCACAGTACAAAGAAGCACAACTGCAGGCACTAAGAAGCAGCAACAAACATATACAACTTTTAGAGATTAAAAACATTTAGTTCTTTCCCTTGGCCAGAACATTCAGACATTAAGAGATCAAATTGTTCGATTCCCGAACTGTTCACTAATCATATCAAGCTAAATATATAAATGAGGCATTCAAGTCTCAACAATACTCATAAACCAGGAGTTCATAATTTGCTCCTAGGGTAAAGCTATAGTAACAAATAAACCGTGACAAAGAAAAGTGAGCCAATGGTATACAGGTGCAGGTTCAGACTTCCGAAAGAAGTGCTGGGTATATCATGTACCTTTTAGAATGATCTTGCAGGCGGTTAAAGAATTAAGCAGAATTAAGCCATCGATTTGTCACAAAAGGTGCTGATGCAACCTGCATGGTCGATCATGTAAAAACAGGCATGCTTGCTTGTATCTGAAAGAAACATATTTCCAGAGGTCAAGAAGATTGTATCAACCAAATTTTGAAGGGAATTTGAATGTGGTAAACAAAAACAAAAGTTGGGATACCTGATTGATATGCCAATAATATTCCACACGAACCTTCAAAACATTATTCCCGAGTTCAACAAGACTGTGCAGGCGGTAGCAGCGGGTGGATCTGGAACAGGCTGGTGACAACAAAACGTCTGAGGATCCAATATAGCCATTCCATCCTCCCAGTGGCGAAGCCAGGATCTGAATCCATAAATACCATATGCAATACGGTATCATCAATATAGTACCAAGTTGGAGTTCAAGTTCCCTGAAATCAGTCCCCAGCCCCAATTATATGCAAATATGCTGGATCGCAAATTCACATTTCACAATATGTCAATCACCAATGTTAGGCATATGGAAACCTTCGGGCGCATTTGGTTCTGGCCACCAGATGCCACGCCTCAGCTGCGGCCGCGCCGCAACTGCGGCGCTGAATTCGTCCGCCGCAACTGCGGCACGATTTGGCAGTGAAAATGAACTGGAGTCCGATGGCATGGGCGCGGCATGCCGCAACTTCGGGCGCGAACCAAACGCTGGCCCAAACTACGGCGCCGAATGTGTGGCACGGTGCGGCGCGGTTTGGGCATCAACCAAACGCGCCCGTTCGTCTCTAGTCTCCACTGTCTACCAACTACTCATTAACATTTCACAATCAACCAATCGCCAATTCCAAGCATGTGCAAACATCTATTCTACTGTTTCAGTACTCATTTTACTCACCAGGGATGCAGTCTTGCAGAGAAGGCGAGGAGCAGAGCCAGAGCAGGCACGCACTGCGCAGGCAGCAGGAGTGCAGGCCGCCAGCAGCCCAGGCGCGCGGCGGAGTTGCAGCCGGGCAGCCCGGCAGCCCGCGCGGACGGGGATGGCCGGCCACACGGGACAGGTCCGCGCCGCCGCCACAGGATCAGGAGCATCTCCTGATTCGTGAATGCCCGTGCGACAGGCGAGAGCAGCGGGCGGGGGCGAGGGCGGCAGCGACGGTGGCGGCGGCGGGCGACGGAGGAGAGAGGGCGGTGGGCGAGTGCGACGCAACACACGATGGGATTGTTGAGTGGAGATTGGGGGCTTTTCCTTTTTGTTTGTTTTTTTTCGGGGTCGAGGCGATGGATTGCCGGGCGTTTTTTTTCCGCGGGGGCGAGGCGAAGCGTCCGGAGGGCCTGGGAGTAACCGTGGGCGTTCGGTGAGACAGAACCGATTGGTCTCGGTCTTTTGATCATTTTGAAAGTTCATTCATCTAAAAATGGAGATTGATCATGTCATGGTCGGGCGCACATATACACGTAGACGCCGGGCCCGTGACATCCGGCGCGACGCGGAACGCGCCGAGCGCATGCAGCGCGCACGCGAGGAGCAGCCACGCGCGATCACCGCGGGCAGTGGCTGACTGGAAGGCGATCGGCGTTTTCCTTTCTTTGGCATAGCTTTCTGTTTTAGTTTGCATGGGCCGGCCTGGATTGTAGGAGCGTGGCTTCCGGTTGGTTAAAGCCGTAAGGCTATAAATTCTCTGTATCAGGGTGTTAACAATTAAGCAAGATCAATTATTCCAATCTCTTTCTTCCTCCTTACGCACTCTCAAGCCCAGGCGTTGCGAGGGGTATAACCTCCACGCTGGAAGACAAGGCACGAGACTACGAACTACGTAGTCGAGGGCCAGCTACCCTAGATCGCTACGCCCTTGACAACCTGGTATCGCGATCCAATCGATCCTCGTCGTTGTCCACCGCAGCGCCGCCTTCTCCTACCGCCAACCCTAGCCTACCCTCTTCACCGCCGCCACCCCCCACCACTTCCACAGCGCCAGCCATGTCCGAACCAACCCTAGCCGAGGTCATGGACATGCTCAGGGCCATGAACTCCAAGATCACCACCGTGGAGTCCGACATGGCCGCCATGAAGGCCAAAACGGAGTCGTCCTCCGGCGGGGGCGACGACCGCCGCCACGACGGCGGGCGCGGCCAAGAGTTCCACCCCAAGCACAAGAAGTGGGATTTCCCCCGCTACGATGGAACGGCCGACCCGATGCTCTTCCTCCACAAGTGCGACACATACTTCCTGCAGCACCGCACTACGCCGGATGAGAAGGTGCGCATCGCAGCGTACCACCTGGACGACGTCGCGCAACTCTGGTTCACCCAGGTCCAGGAGGACGACGGCACCCCCAACTGGGCGCACTTTAAGGAGCTCCTGAACGTGCGGTTCGGACCCCCTCTACGTTCCGCTCCGATGTTCGAGCTCGCCGAATGTCGCCGTACCGGGACTGTGGAGGAATACTCCAATCGGTTCCAGGCTCTACTCCCCCGAGCCGGCCGTCTTGAGGAGAATCAGCGCGTCCAGCTCTACACAGGGGGGCTGCTGCCACCGATCAGCAACGCTGTACGGCTGCATCACCCGACGACCCTCGCGGAGGCCATGAGCCTGGCCCGACAGGTGGAGTTGATGGAGGCCGAACGGCCGGCGCCGGCTCTTCCCCGGGCGCTACCGCGCGGGGCTCATGCAGCGCCACCACCGCGTCCTGCCCTGCCGGCACCCCAGCCCTTGCTGGCCTTGCCCGCGCCACCGGCGGCCTCGCTACCGGGACGCACCGAGGGCTCCCAGCGGCGCCTCACGCCCGAGGAGATGGCCGAGCGACGTCGCCAAAACCTTTGCTTCAACTGCAATGAGAAGTACTCCCGCGGCCACAACCGATTCTGCAAACGTATCTTCTTCCTTGACGGCGTGGAAATCGACGCCGCGGACGACAGCGCGGCCGCCGAGGACACAGGCGGGGCGGACGCTCCTGTGTTCTCCCTCCACGCGATCGCTGGCGTGGCCGTCGGCAAGACCATGCAGCTGAGGGTGTCCGTGGGCGCGACCTCGCTCATCGCCCTACTGGACACAGGCTCCACGCACAGTTTCATCGCGGAGGCGGCGGCACGTCTGACCGGGCTCGACATCCAGCAGCGCCCACGTCTGACCGCTACCGTCGCCAATGGTGAGCGAGTCCACTGCCCGGGTGTTCTACGTCGCGCCCCGCTCCACATCGACGACCTCCACTTCGAGGTAGATTTGTTTGTCATGCCCCTTGCAGGCTACGACCTTGTCCTAGGCACCAACTGGATGGCCACCTTGGGCAAGCTGGTGTGGGACCTGGCCAGCGGGACCGTCGCCTTCCAGCACGAGGGGCGCTCCGTGCTCTGGGAGGGCGTTCCAGCCCCCAGTGCGCCGGGCCTTCGCACCACGACAGCCAGCGCCTCTCTACTTGAGGAGCTCCTGGCCGGTTTTGGTGATGTCTTCGCCGAGCCGACGGGCCTTCCCCCGCCTCGAAGTCGCGATCACAGCATCACGCTCAAACAAGGGGCCCAACCGGTTGCTGTTCGACCATACCGGTACCCGGCTGCCCACAAGGATGAACTCGAACGTCAGTGCGCTGCCATGATGTCCCAGGGCATCGTCCGCCGCAACGACTCGGCGTTCTCGTCTCCGGTCCTCCTCGTCAAGAAGCCGGACGGGACATGGCGGTTCTGCGTCGACTACAGGGCGCTGAACGCACTCACGATCAAGGACGCTTTCCCCATCCCCGTCGTCGACGAGCTGCTGGACGAGCTCCACGGCGCACGCTTCTTCACCAAGCTGGACTTGCGCTCCGGGTACCACCAAGTCCGCATGCGCCGCGACGACATACACAAGACGGCGTTCCGCACCCATGACGGACTCTATGAGTTCCTCGTCATGCCGTTCGGACTGTGCAATGCTCCAGCGACGTTCCAAGCTCTTATGAATGATGTCCTTCGAGCTTTTCTTCGCCGCTTTGTACTCGTGTTCTTTGACGACATTTTGATTTACAGCAAGTCGTGGGCTGACCACCTCCGTCATGTCCGCGCCGTCCTCGCTGAACTCCGCGCCCACAAGCTGTTCGTCAAGCGCTCCAAGTGCGCTTTCGGTGTCTCCTCCGTCGCCTACCTCAGCCACATCATCTCCGAGGCGGGGGTCGCCATGGACCCGGCCAAGGTGCAGGCCATCCACGACTGGCCGGTCCCTCGTTCGGTGCGGGCGGTCCGCGGCTTCCTCGGACTGGCGGGCTACTACCGCAAGTTCGTGCACAACTACGGCACGGTGGCGGCTCCGTTGACAGCCCTCCTAAAGAAGGACGGGTTCTCGTGGGGGCCGGAGGCTGCCGCGGCTTTCGACGCCCTCAAGGCGGCAGTCACCTCGGCGCCCATCTTAGCCATGCCGGATTTCTCCAAGACCTTCATCATCGAGTGCGACGCATCAACACATGGCTTCGGGGCGGTACTCATCCAAGAGGGCCACCCAGTCGCCTTCTTCGGTCGGCCTGTGGCGCCCCGTCATGCTGCCCTCGCCGCTTATGAACGTGAACTCATCGGGCTGGTTCAAGCGGTGCGCCACTGGAGGCCATACCTATGGGGCCGTCGGTTCCTCGTCAAGACGGACCATTATAGCTTGAAGTATCTGCTCGACCAGCGGCTCGCCACCATCCCTCAACATCATTGGGTGGGGAAGCTGTTGGGCTTCGACTTCGCCGTGGAGTACAAGCCGGGCGCTGCGAACGCCGTGGCGGACGCGCTGTCCCGCCGCGACACCGAGGAGGCGTCCGTCATGGCTGTGTCCGCCCCACGCTTCGACCTCTTGGAGCGCCTCCGACGCGCGCAGGCATCCGACCCGGCCTTGGTGGCCATCCGTGACGAGATCACGGCCGGGTCGCGCGGCGCCCCGTGGACGGTGGTGGACGGCTTGGTGCAGTTCGCCGGACGCCTCTACGTTCCCCCAACCTCCCCGTTGGTTCAAGAGATCACGGTGGCACTCCATGCGGAAGGCCACGAAGGAGTCCAGAGGACTCTTCACCGCATTCGCCGTGATTTCCATTTTCCAAACATGAAATCGCTGGTGCAAGACATGGTGCGCGCCTGCGACGTATGCCAGAGGTACAAATCCGAACATCTACATCCCGCTGGCCTCTTGCTGCCCTTGCCGGTGCCCCAGGGTGTGTGGACGGACATAGCCCTGGATTTTGTGGAAGCTCTACCGCGCGTGCGTGGGAAATCAGTGATCCTCACGGTCGTGGACCGGTTCAGTAAGTATTGCCATTTCATTCCACTGGCTCACCCGTACTCCGCCGAGTCCGTCGCGCAGGCGTTCTACACCGACATTGTTCGTCTCCATGGCATCCCAGTGTCCATGGTGTCGGACCGAGATCCGGTCTTCACGTCAACATTCTGGAGGGAGCTCATGCGCATGCTGGGCACGAAAATGCGCCTGACGTCGGCATTCCACCCGCAATCCGATGGCCAGTCAGAGGCTGCAAATCGGGTGATCATCATGTACCTCAGGTGTCTCACGGGTGACAGGCCACGCGACTGGCTGCGCTGGCTTCCTTGGGCCGAGTTCATGTTCAACACGGCATACCAGACGTCGCTGAAAGAGACTCCGTTCCGCATCGTGTACGGTCGTGATCCCCCGTCTATCTGGTCATATGAGCCAGGGGAGACACGCGTCGCGGCTGTGGCCAAGAGTATGACGGAGCGCGAAGAGTTTTTGGCCGACGTCCGCTATCGGCTGGAGCAAGCGCAGGCAACACAGAAGCTACACTACGACAAGGTACATCGTCATGTGGCGTTTCAGGTGGGCGATTGGGTACTTCTGCGGCTTCGCCAGCGCGCGGCATCCTCTCTACAACAACCCACCTCCGGCAAGCTCAAGGCCAAGTTCTTTGGGCCGTACCAGGTCACCGAGCTCATCAATGAGGTGGCGGTTCGTTTGGCACTCCCTCCCCGTGCCCGCATCCACGACGTCTTCCACGTCGGCGTGCTGAAGAAGTACCACGGCCCGGCTCCAGATGTGCCACCACGTCTACCTCCGCTGCTGCATGGTGCCGTGGCTGCTGAGCCCGAGCGCGCTGTCCGCTTCCGCCTGGCGAGGGGCGTCCGCCAGGTCTTGATCCACTGGAAGGGCCAATCTCCTGCATCGGCGACATGGGAGGACGTCGAGCCATTCATCGCAAAGTACCCGGAGTTCCAGCTCGAGGACGAGCTGCCTCTCGACGGGGGGAGAGATGTCATGGTCGGGCGCACATATACACGTAGACGCCGGGCCCGTGACATCCGGCGCGACGCGGAACGCGCCGAGCGCATGCAGCGCGCACGCGAGGAGCAGCCACGCGCGATCACCGCGGGCAGTGGCTGACTGGAAGGCGATCGGCGTTTTCCTTTCTTTGGCATAGCTTTCTGTTTTAGTTTGCATGGGCCGGCCTGGATTGTAGGAGCGTGGCTTCCGGTTGGTTAAAGCCGTAAGGCTATAAATTCTCTGTATCAGGGTGTTAACAATTAAGCAAGATTAATTATTCCAATCTCTTTCTTCCTCCTTACGCACTCTCAAGCCCAGGCGTTGCGAGGGGTATAACCTCCACGCTGGAAGACAAGGCACGAGACTACGAACTACGTAGTCGAGGGCCAGCTACCCTAGATCGCTACGCCCTTGACAGATCATTTAGTTTTAAAACTCAGGATCGAGCAAGTTTGGTCTCAGTTAATTCGGTTCGATCTCGGTCATGACCGAACTAACCAGACTTCACAAAACAACTACTAAATATTGTAATTTTGTAGCAAATATTACCAATATTTTTTCTATTTCAAGGTAAAAATACAATACAAAATATAGATTAAACATAGTGATAAGAGTGATGGTTTATATAAACCCACTAGAATAAATATTATATCACTAATAATAGTCTAAATTACATATTATGTCAACAAAATTCAAATGTTCGGTTAATTCGGTTAGTTCGGTTACCCGAGGGTAATGACCGAACTAAGTCCGGTTAGTTCGGTTACTTCAAACTGAAGACCGAACTTGTGACCGAAATTTTCAGTCTCGGTCACTTCGGTCTCGGTCTCGGTTAATTCGGTTCGGTCTTTTGTTAATTATGTCCAGGGCTACCTGGGAGCGGGGTGAAGCGATGGATTAGCTAGGCAGACGATATCATTACATACGTATATGTTTGATTTATTATATTATTACTAATTGAGTACCCGTGCGTTGCTATGGTTTTAACATATAGTAATGTATGTAATTTTTAGTTAACACATGAAAAAAAAATGTCTTATGTGCACCATGGTTAAAATATATTGTCAATGGGAAAACGAATGCATAGAAAATAAAATGAGATGGCAATAAAATATATTGCCAATGAAAAAAAAGAATAGGCCATCTAGAAGATTTCAGAGTATTATGCTCCCAACTTCTAATTACTTTCACTTGAAGTCAGCGAAACATCGAGAGTTCCCAACGTAGAACCAACATTTTACTAAGTCTCTTGCAGGTTTCAGAAACATTCTGAGGCAATACAAATAATACAGCAAACTAAAAAGTCATATGCAAAATACACCATTTGCGTTGTGTCTCGCAAATCTTAATTTTGGGCTTGTCACCGGCTTCCTTCACATAAGAATTTGGCATGTTCCGCTACCTTTCTTGTATTTGGATGAGTGCCGGATGCTGGTGAACCAAGCCTTATGCAACCTAGCATGACGTGTCTTTCTTGCCAATTGGGAGCTGGCGGCCTGATTCATGTGTGAAATAGTATATACTTATCAATGCAAATTAGATTGTATATTATCATACAAAATTAAATATCAAGCAAACTATTATGATATTAAGCAAACCAAATATTGGGGTTGCAGATCCATGAGCACTAACAAAATAAGAAAATGCTGCCCAAAGTTAAGACAGAACTTATTCTTTTTTTCTGAAATTGCGCCAAACTTTCATTGTAAAAATTCTGAAACTTTGTGAGTATACGGCCTCCAAACTTCTGATATCTGATTTGAAGTCATTTTTATCAGGTAAAACCAGTAGGGGTAAACACCCTCTCAACTTAGCTGAAATCACCAAATCACAGATTTCCACCCCTAAAAAACAAATTCATATAAGGAGTTCCAGAGCTCCTCAGAAGATCTATTTTGCCAATCTAGAATATATATTTCATTGTTGCAAGTACATTATGATTCAAAGAAATTGCAGGGTGCATCAGAAAGAAAAATAAACTGCATGCAGGAAGGCAGAAATTTACTTTTCTAACGGCAGATGTGTGATCTTCCTCAAAGAAATAGTATGGGTATATGAAATCACATTACCTGTCTTGTGACAAGTTACGCCTGTCTCTCCACTTCGACAAAACTTTGTTCATACCAGCAGAAGCACTTGAGGCTTCAGTAGCTATAGTTCGTCGATGGGGCAGCTGTGAGGAGGATGTATCAAATTATGCAGCACTCAATATAGCACGAATGAGGTAGCATTAAGATACACGTTCGTCCATGATCAGGTTGCATACTCCTCAGCTTGCTCCTCATATATTGCTTTCCGGCCTCGAGCTTCCTGTAGGTCAGTTCCTCAAATAGCAATATGAAAATATCAAATAAGTTTAAATACAGGTTCTCAATGGACAAGAGTTCTATCTTAGCAGTTGCATCCATTAAACTGATTAGGCAGAGCTCCTGCCCTAAGTCTGAAAACATAAATTATTCTTGGCCTCATTTTTTAAAAACCATAAATCTTGGCACCTGGAAAAAAATAAAATTTGGTGATGTAACATTCAATGATTTTGATAGCAAACGGCTCGACACTACATCTCTCAAAGACAGAAAAGGACTAAAGCGACATCAAACAAAGAACAGAGGATGAGGAAGCTCTACTGCTCTCCTTTGTCAGCAGTACCTTCATAAAACACAGTCATAATAGACAAGGCAAATCTGAATATGAAAGACAAGCAAGGAACAACAAGAGAGCCCTCGATCACCGAGAGCGGTGTCCAACTCAGCCACAGAGAAATCAGAAGTTCGAATATTTTTTATTGCAATCGGGGCATGATTGTCAAGCAGACTTATGTGAAAATATGATCCATTCCATATATATGAAAAGTCAAATATAGTCAAATTCTGAATCATAGTTAGTAGTGTGAAGTCATGTACAGCGCACTTTTCCACATCGAGATAGCAACGATTCTTCAGTACGTATAATTTGCATCCTTGCTAAAGGAAATGCACATTTCTTACTGTCTCAATTTCTGCATTCAGTGACTCTAAAACAACAGGTCCGTGAACATTTCTCGCAACTGCAAGCTCTCCGTGAAAAAACTGAACCATAAAAGTGGAGAACAGGAAGATCAATTTTATCTCAAGTTCTCTAGTGAAAGTTATTGTGGGTGTGAGCATTTTGTTGCCCTGGCTGAAAAAACCTACGAAAGGAGAGGAAGAGCCCTGAAAAGTTCAGAACCACAGATTTTTCTACCTGGTCATCTGGAAAAAGCACAGGCTTCTATAAATTCGATGGCCTTGAAACCGACATCTATAAATCAATATGGAGCGAACGAATCATTTTGAGCTATACCCACTCACCTACCAGAGATATTGAGTCAGTCTAGTTGATATGCAGAATGGCTAGGATGTGCAGGCAATTTGATTTGTCTTATTAGCTTTGTTAAACGAAGGGGGTAATATTTCACCACCATGTGCTGTAAAATCATGTACGAGGCATTTTGTAGTAAAAAAAATCATGTATGTGACCACTGAATAAGGAGAAAGATTTAGCATGACAGTCACAATGCAAATTGACCCAAAATCATGTGTTTGTCTTGAAATTTACCTTGGTGAGCGGCGTTGAGGGCACACCGCAGTCACTGCAGGTGTTCGTCGTATCACCCATCCGGTCGGTGCTGCCAATTAGGCCAGTGCAATTGGCAGATGCCGTCATGAGCAGGGATGTGTACAGCAATGACACCTCCTCAGCCGCGGCGGGCGGAGGATGAGGAGGCAGCGCCGCCGAGGGCGCCATCTTGCCCGGCAGGCGTCCGCCGGATGCCACGGAGGTCCGGCAAGGCGTGCGGCGGCTCAGATCCGCTGAGCGCGCGCACGCGTCCAGCAGCGGCCCGTCCAATGGCGGCAGCGGCTTGGCGCGGGCACAGGGGTCCCAGGCACCTTGTCACGTCCGGCAGAAGCCCATCCGAAAAACGGTGGCAGCGACTTGGCGACGTCGCGGTCGAGGTCGCAGGCGTCGCGTCCGGGTCGTTCGGCGTCCTCGCCGGGGTAGGGCTGACGTCACGCCTTCCACAGCTGCAGCTAACAGGGGGAGGGGGCGGCGGGGTGCGTGGACGGCAGCTGGGTTGCGGCGACTGAAAACTGTCGATGGTGGGTGAGGGTGTGGGCGGGTCCGTCATGCCGACGGTTGTTCATCGCGAGAGGAGGGTGTGGAGAATTTTTTTTTAATTGACCACAGCTTCACCACGGGAGTCGACGTTTTTTTCGGAGCGTACCTATTAGCGAGGCGGACCGATTAGTTTCGCGGAGACGATAACATTGGAATCTTTTTAGTTGTACAGATTAGTTGTAGATAGAGATATGGGGAACAAACTAACCGAAATCAGAACACTAGTGGTCAGTATTACAATGATGGTACACAATTACTCTCTCCAATGGTCTTTATTTGACGTTTTGGATAGCAAAATTGAACTGCATACTGGGGTTGTTTCTTGTTTGGTTGCTATCTCCAAGGCAGAGAAACAGCCAGCAAACATCCATCCAGGGTGATCAAATCGAAATCCAAGGAGTGGTTGCCTACCCAGACAAACAGCCCCATAATATTGATTTGTAGTTTGTAAGGTATCTTTTGTTACATTCAACATGATCTAACAGGCAGTGGCGGATGTAGGATGCGGGATAAGGGGGGGCTAAAACAACAGAGATGTTGATTTACACGAAGATTTAACGGTGAAATCAAGTTTTTACTACAGTAATTAGCATTGAAATCAAGAAATTAGGGGGGGCTGGAGCCCCCCCCAGCCCCCCCTTTGGATCCGCCACTGCTAACAGGGATTGGACGTGGTAATATAAATATTCAGTAGGTGTATCATGCTACGCACAAAAAAGCAACATTCTTGTGTGCTATGCTTCAATTCATTACGTACTCTCTTTGTTTTAAAATATATGAGGTTGATGCTATATATTATGTTAGGAAAATATATTTATAAAAATATGTCACTGAATAAATGTTTCTGTGATATTTGTGCTATCGTTTTAGTTGTTTAGTTCTCTCTATGCCACTGCCGTCCAAGCTCCATGAAACGTCTGTTAAGTAGGGTGCAAAAGGTCCATTATGTCCATTCACAACCATGTCTAAGAAGTTTTTTACTTCTGTATTTGCCATTCTTTACAAGATATGAAAAACAAACAAGAAAAATAAATGACCAAGTAATAAAAAAATACAAGCACACTAGAGATACAAAACAATATTTTTCTTTTTGAGGATACATACATCACAAATTGCACAAGAGCATTCCTACTTACCATGAAAAATCCAAGCATAAGCACAAAGAGAAACGACCACAAGTTTGAATCCATGAAATTTCTAGAAATTTCATGCATCATAAACATGATCATGAACGCACTGAACAAAATTCAAATTACAACAAAAAAAACTCCCTAATGATGTTCATGTGCAGCAACAAGAATTTTTCCCAGCAAATAGGGTCAAATACTTCATTCACTGTGATGTTCAGATCATTAGCTACCTTTGTCATGTCGAAGACAAAATCTCCATCCTTAATCTCTGACCTGTAATTCAAAAAATGGAGAATAAGAATCTCAGTAGTGCAACAGGGAAAAAAGGACCCAAAAGCAGATAGTGTTTACTTATTCAGAACTGATCTAACTAGTATATCCTTTTCTACAAGCAGTTGTGGTGACATTCTCTAGTTCTAATGGACAAACTACTCGGTTTTCCGTCGAAGAATGGACACATTCTTCGATGCAAATAATTAAGGCTTCTATGGTGGTGCGAAATTGCATTGCTGAATATACGAGTTATCATAGTCCACGTACTTTGTCCAAAGGTACCTGAACTGGTTCATACCGATATCCATCCAGGGTTGTAGCACAAGTGCAGCCAGCCAGCGCACCAAGCAGTAGAAGCCAGCAACCGCACAGCCCACATCACCCACACACTGAGTAACCCACATAGCTGACAGCCCATCAGCCCACACCATCCGTTCCTCGATCAGAATCCAAAACCTTGGAGACTCAATTTTTTGTTATAAAAAACAGAGTACAAAATTTTTCAAAACCTTGGAGACTCAATTTTACAGCTAATTTGAACCCCTTTGCATTGCACGTCTGTATAAAGAGACATAATGTAGCCCGCTTTGTCCACCCACCACAAAGGGAAAGGAGCAGTATCATCAGTGTATGATGGAGCTCACCACCAATAACAGCACGGACCAGAGCTTGCTTGACGCGTAGCTCGAGCTCTGGCATAGCACCTTCGCGTTCATGAAGTCCATGGCGCTCAAGTCTGCCGTAGATCTCCGCATTGCCGAAGCCATCCACCTCCATGGCGGCGGCGCCACCCTACCCCAGATACTCACCAAGGTCCATCTCCACCCGTCCAAGGTTTCCAGCCTTCGTCGCCTGATGCGCGTGCTAACAGCCATCAATGTCTTCAGCACCCAGCAGCCGCACCCGCTGGCTGGTGGCAGTGACGACACTGGACCCGTGTACACTCTCACTCCAGTGTCCCGCCTCCTCGTCGGCTCACAGCCACAGACGCCATTTGCGGCCCTGGTGCTCAACCCAACCATCGTCTCCCCCTTCTTCGAGCTCGGCGCATGGTTCCGGCACGAGCTCCCAGACCCGTGCGTCTTCAAGAACACGCACGGCCGAGCCATCTGGGAGATGACCAAACATGACGCGACCTTCGATGCGCTAGTCAACGACGGGTTGGCTTCCGACAGCCAGTTCATCGTGGACGTTGCCATCAAGCAGGGCGGCGCAGAGGTCTTCGAGGGGATCAGCTCGCTCGTCGACGTCGGCGGCGGGATCGGTGCAGCGGCCCAGGCCATCTCCAAGGCGTTCCCACAAGTGAAGTGTAGCGTGCTGGATCTTGCCCACGTCGTTGCCAAGGCTCCGACTCGCACGGACGTGCAATTCATCGCTGGCGACATGTTTGAGAGCATTCCACCAGCAGATGCTGTACTGTTGAAGGTACGTGCTCTTCTAGTATTATTCAGTGATTCAGTCTCCAGGAAAATTTGGTGTTCATTCTTATATGATTGAGACTTGAGAGCACAATTGACAAACGCATAGTTAAAAAAAGCTAGAGTGGTTATTACAAACCGTGCACTTCTCAAGCATAGTTAGAGCATCTCCAAGAGCTTTCAAAACCTACTCTCAATCTAGATTTTTTTGGCAAGATTGAAAAAAAATGCTTTCCAACAACACCCCTATCTCGACTTCCAATCTTTCCACACTTGGAAAAAACAATCCAATCTTGCGGAAATATCCGTGCGCGTATCGATCTGCCAATCTAGAGTGGAAGGACATTGAAAGAATAAAGAATAGGATATGGTTCCTAATACAAATATACAAGAGACAAATAAAGTGTAAGAGTACTTGGAGTGATTTGTAAATAGTTCGGGACTCTTAATGTAAAATTATCTTCTATATTGTAGGAGTAAGATTTTGAAAACTGTTGGTGACCCAACAAATGTGCTCCAATATTTTTTTAGCCACTTGGAAAGCTCATTGATTTATCTATTATTATTTTGGAAACTATTGGAGATGCTCTTACACATCAAACTTTAGAGATGGCTGAAACAACTTTTAAAGACGCATAGCACCTCCGTCTTTGTTAATAAAGAATTTTTCATAGGAGCTGAGGCAGCAGTGCCCATCTCTGGAGATGAATCACAGAAAACAGAAGAGGCCTGGTCCAACATTGCAGCCGTGCACCTGCTTCCATGTTGTGCCATTCCAGCCCCCATCCACGCCACAGCAGGCCTGTGCAGTGACAACAAGCGCTGGTGGAGGAAGCCCGCAACGATGGAGGGGAGGTGGCGGCACATGCAGTAGTGGCGGCAGGCATGGGTTGAGGTGGTGCCGCTGCCACTGTGTGCCAGAGCCACCGTATGCACAACATCATTGTCACAAGACTTTGCCCCAATCAGGCCGGATCCACCACAAGTTTAGGCTGGATCTGTCTCCCACTAGCGACCTGCGTTTCGGAGAGGAAGGAGATGTAGGCTAGGGCTCCAAGCCGCCTCTCGTCGATGACCTGCATCATAGAGAGGAAGGGGATGGGAGCAAGGGTTGCATGTCGCCTCCCATGCCTGGGATCTGCCACTTCGGCACACAAGCCGCACTATTTTGAAACTCCTCTGAGCATCGCAACCAGCCACTGGATGCCTCTTTCGCAAGCTACCCTTAGGCAGTAGGCCGAGCACCTCCTCCATGGACCGTGGTCCACTGAGTCGGCGGGCCATGTGCCTCCTTCGTGCGCCTCGGATCGAGAAGAGGAGTCCGGTTGGGGGATGTGGAGAGAGAGAGAGAGCACTAGCAAAGGGAAGTGTGGCAACTGGCGGTGCGAGTGGGGGTTAGGGTTAGGATCGAGTAGGAATGGGATGGGTGGTTATGTTGTTGGGGGGGTTATATGGGCCTTGGGTTTTTTAGAGGTGGTTCTCTCTAAAGGGTTGCCTCTATAAATATTCATAGAGTTTGTTCCTTTTAGAAGGTCCGCCTCTGATGAGGACATCCTCTACTATTACCCACTGGCAAAGACGCAACAAAAAAGGCCAAGTGGCCTAGTTGTAGTCGGGCGGCGACCGTGTGAGCCTCTGAATAATCCCACCTTGCTTAGCTTGGGAGGAGGAAGCCACCTTAAAAGAGAGACCCACCCTTCCCCTATCAGTCTAGTCTTTTAGGGACATTGGGCCTTTCTCCGAGTGGGTGTGCATAACAACTGTTGGGGTCCGGGCAACCTTAATTTATTGGGCCTCGGCCAACCCCACCTGGGCCGGATGTATCATTTGGTATCAAAGCTAGGCCCTTGTTTAAGGGGGTAGGAATGATGAGGACATCCTCTACTATTACTCGCTGGCAAAGACGCAACAAAAAAGGCCAAGTGGCCTAGTTGTAGTCGGGCGACGACCGTGTGAGCCTCTGAATAATCCCACCTTGCTTAACTTGGGAGGAGGAAGCTACCCTCTGAATAATCCCACCTTGCTTAGCTTGGGAGGAGGAAGCCACCTTAAAAGAGAGAGTCACCCATCCCCTATTGGACTAGTCTTTTAGGGACATTGGGTCTTTCCCTGAGTGGGTGTGCATAAAAACTGTTAGGGTCTGGGCAACCTTAATTTATTGGGCCTCGGTCAACCCCACCTGGGCCGGATGTATCAGCCTCTATATGTCAATTTGCTAATATGGGCTTTGTCTATTTGACTATTACATAATTTGTGGAGGCGGTAAGTCAAAGGTCCACATAGGTAAATCAACTTCATTACCTTTTGAAATCATTTTTGTCAACTCCATTGTCTTTTGAAATCATTTTTGTAGTTACTAAACTTTATTGGACAGCAATGGATCACATTTACATTCATTTCCCAGTGAGATAGTTGATTCCTTATTTACTGTGATACAATCGCCCAAGAATATGTGCCAAAAATCTTTGGTTGGTTTACAAGTAATTTGTTTAAGTTATCAAGGTTAGCTATATAAATGTTACATGACGTACTAGAATCGTACTCATGAAAACAACCACAAACTCATAAATAGCATGCAGTCATAGATAGTTATTAGTGGTGGACCTAATATGAGTGAAAAGAAATTAAAAGTTGAAAACAGGGAGTATATAAAGTTTGCTGTGAAGTATATACATGTGTAGTACAAATATAGCACAGTAGTTGGGATATATATTTAATTATTCAGTAAAAAAATGTTTCATAGAAATAGTACCAACGCGGCCTTTAAGTATTTTCTATTGTGTTTATTGGAAATACAACCAATGTTTGAGTGGAATATTTGCTTTGTTTCAGTCGGTTTTGCATGATTGGGACCACGATGCCTGCGTGAAAATACTGAAGAACTGCAGAAAAGCTATTCCTCCCAGAGAAGCCGGTGGAAAGGTGATAATCATAAACATGGTAATTGGAGCTGGGCCATCAGACTTGAAGCACAAAGAGATGCAGGCCATGTTCGATGTCTATATCATGCTCGTCAATGGCATGGAACGAGATGAGCAAGAGTGGAGCAAGATTTTCTCTGAAGCTGGATTTAGCGATTACAGAATAATACCAGTCTTAGGTGTTCGATCCATAATCGAGGTCTATCCTTAATCATTTGTTTAATCTAAAGATGGTTCATAGTGGCATGGAGCTTGTGTGCTGTGGACATGTCATCTTAATAAAGCCTAATTTGGAAGCCAGGGAAAGGCACACCAAAGAATGAAAACCCTTCATGAATAACTAAATAGGTTATTTAAATGATATCTTCGTGAATTTTCTACATTGAAAAAAATACATGAATTTTATGGGGATTTGAGTTTCCAAAAGGGGCCTAAGTTGGTACCACCGTTGTGTGATGCTGGTTTATATTGTGCTCTCTGTCCAAATATTATGTATTTATGTATTCAACAAACGTATATTATTACATATACACACATACGGAAGCCTTGTACCTTATTGCCTCGTTTGGCATGGCTCTACTTCACTAGTGAAGCTGTTTGTTTGCCTTCAGCTCCATGAATAGCTTTATCGGTGGAGCTGGAGCCGTTTTGGTAAATCGTTTGGCAAAACAGCTCCATATATAAAATTTCTTAAAAATGCTCTCATAGAACTACTATTTTTTGTTTCATCCCACCTCAAACCTCTGTGAGAGCACGATTTAAGGAACTTCCTGGATGAAACCATTTTGTTTTACCCGTTTAGCATAAAACAACTCCAGAAAGTTCCTAAAGCTGGTAGACCAGCCCTGCACGGGGCCATATATAAACCTCTTTTCTTTGGTTTGTTTCCTCAAACTAGCATGCTAAGGCCAGTTTGGTAGGCCAGTCTGATTCAGTATTTTTTTTAAGCATGTATCAATCTGATTTACTATCTCCGTCCAAAAGAAATGAAATTCTAGATTTAGATTGAGTCAACTTCTTTAGATTTAACTAAATTTATAGAAAAATATTTTTAACAAATTGATATACTATAAAAATATTTAATTATTAATCTAATCATAAATGTTAGTACTTTACTATATAGATTTTATCAACCTTAAAATCATTTGGCTTCTCAAAAAGCGTAAATTGTATTCTTTCTATAGAGGGATAATATTTCGTACCGAGGGATAGTATTTTGTAGATGAAAACCTCAACAGACATGACCTGCATTTTCTATGTTGCGCGATGTCTAATTCTCCTGTTTAAACGCAATGAATTAAACGCAATCTGACAAGAGAGTAGAATGAATCATAAAAAAAAACATTCGAAGCTATCAGACTTGCTCAAACTTATGCCTCATCAGAACCATGTCACATCTCACGATCAAGGCAACCTCCACACAGTATAAATATACTTGCTGTCTCTTCGTTTATGTTTATGAAGCCAGGACAGATGGCCAGTCCATGATCAAAAAAGTCGCTAGCCAAAACTAGCGACATGTTGTCACAAGACTAGTGTTGAATTACACCGAAAACTCAGATTACATGCTGAAGGATACCATTTTTCTTGAAAGATCATGATCCCAGTAAAACACTCCGACACATGCCTCAACAAGGCACACACACCATTCCCCAAAATTATATACTCTCCGAAGATCGCCTCCAGGAGAGCCAACTCAAGATGCTATCGTTTTGGGATGTCCCCAAGCAGGAACATGGTGGTGGCACTGAATACGGTGCATTGCCCTTGTAAGTTGCTTTTTTGCTTGCATTGACAGCACTACAGCAGTGGTTCAGAGTGGATGCCTGCCTGCCTTCAAGTTTGGGTCATGAATCGTGGGATGTGGTGCTCCAAGATGGCCAACAGTTCTCTGCTTTGGCTATCCCTTTCCACTTGCCGGTCCTCGAGCCTGCTTGCAGCCTCCACAAGCTGACCTCTAAGCCTTTGAGGCAAAAGTCGCCCACCGGAATTCATGCACTCCTTATAGAGTGGCAGGTAGGCCATGGCAATTACCAGCTCAAGAGGGAGGTCCCCTAGGCGGATTGGTGATTCACCCCTTTCCATTATCCTCATGAAGTTAACAAAGTGCTGTTGTGCAGATTCAAATCCCGCAGAAAAAGCTGCCTCACTCCAGTGCTCATTCATGAAAGACCTAAGCTTTGCATCCACAGCTTCATCGGTACATCTTGCAATACTGTCTGCCACGGCATATGTGGCAGCTGGGTCATTGAGGAAGTCCGAGCAGAGAAGAAAATTGACACCATGCAGGGAACCTGTACTCCTCTCACCAGCAGCCTTGATAATCTCAATGCTGAGGGGCGCAAGAACATGTTGCGGGACAAGAGGAAGAAGATAAGCAGCAACTGCAATCTGGCTACTAGAGGTGGCAGCAGTAAGGGCTAGACAAAGCTCCATTTCTCGACACCCATGGTTGACAAACCATTTCACAACTTGGAGACATCCACGTTCAGCAGCACGCATCAAAGGGCCAAGAAAGCCAACAGCATTACCTTCTTCAACCAAGCACCCCATGGTTTCAATCTTCCCATAGTGAGCGGCAAAGCCAAGGGCTAGATCCACATCAATGTCCAAGCTGTTTCTTTGAGCAATCTGAACAGAAGTACAAATAATGAAATGTATTCAAATGCTTTCAACTGCCTTTTGTGTAAGATATAAATTTGCACGAAGAGATAAAATAATGCAAAACTCACTAAACACAAGATAAAATTGGACAACCTGTCAACCTCATAATGAAGACATCCAAAATGTTTGCACAAGAAAGGAAAAGAACCCATCACCCAGTTTATAAAGTTTTCATATTCAGAAATGGCCCAACCACAATAAACTGCACCCATGGTTATTAAGGCGGTAAGTCAAGCCGCGGCGACCCGCCCATTTGAGTCAACTAGGCGTCTAAGGCGCGCGGCGAGGCGACGCCATAATATTGCTAGCTTTTAGCATGTAAGACCATAATAAGTAGTGCTGCTAGAGTGCTAGTGCACGGCATAAAATAACAAATCTGAAATCTCCCATCACTCAATAACAACAAATTAGTCCATAATGACATAATATCACTCAAAAACCTGAGCACTTCCACTCAGTATCTATAAAACAAAGCACAAGCAGAGGAGAGGCAAGTAAAGAAACAGAGGAAGAGGAGGGAAGCAGAGGAAGAGGAAGGAAGCAGAGGAGAAGCAGAGGAGAGGCAGGTAAAGAAACAAAGGAAGAGGAGAAAAAAGAGAGTGTTGCACATGCACCTGTCCCGTGACCTTGCAACGCCTGGCTGAGGTAGACGGGAACCAACAGAGGAGGGGAAAGGGTCGCGAATCAATCAGCAGAGAAGAGGGAGGACCAGAGGAGGCACCAATCAGGGGCATACAAATCAGTGGAGAAGAGGAAGGGAGCGAGGTTCGATTCGATGGAAGGAGGCGCCGATCGATGGAGCAGAAGAGGCGCGCCACCAAGAACCAGATGTGCACTGCCCTCTTCCGTTTCCCCTTCCCGTCAATTGGCGCATGTGAGAGATGGCCGATGGCCTTGCGGAACCTGCAGGCTAGTGATTTCCTGCAGGCGGAGTGCAGCCTCTTCGCGTGCAGCGCCATTTTCCTGCACGGGCCCAATCTTCCGCAGTTCCGTGCTCACAGCCATGCCCACGCCACTTTTCCCACACGGACCCAATCTTCCCACTCCCACGCCTAGTCCCCGGCTTCCACGCTCGTGTGGCGTCCACCTTAGGCCGCTCGGACCTGAAACCTCGCCAAATCCCGCCTAGGAGACGAATTCCAGCGCAAGGCGGACGGCATAGCCTGCTCGGTCGTGGCGAGGCCGACGCCCAGCCTGGGAACTCGCCTAGACGACTAGGCGATGACTTAAAAAGCATGACTGCACCACAAAACTTTATTGGATTTTACAAAGATGCACGTGCATCTCTATCTGGATTTGGCCTACACCGAGTAATATGAATTACAATGATACTTCACTTATATGTTAGCGATCTTAATCTTGTACTATAACTATAATGTGTTTGATACAAACACCATATCAACAGGCAATGCAGGTTAGTTTAATTCAGGAAGACAGGAACACGTTCCATCGTGGGTTCATGACTCCACTATGCTTATACACGAGAAATTTAGTTATTGCAGATATCCGGTGAGAAGATTACCGAGTGAAATGGTAATATCTTGAGCTAATATTTAAGGGGATGGGATTTGATCTCATTAAACTCACAGAGCTGACTTACACTAAATCTTTAAGTGTCAGGTTCTCTGATGTAAGCATGAGATCTTGCACCTCAACTGCCAATACCATTACCAACCTACTATTTGTCACCAAGAGTATGGATCAGGTTATTAAGAATCCTACCAACTAATCTGCAAGGACCATGGATCTATACACAGTTCTGGAAGTTTCATAGTTCAGAATAGATAACACATGACATGACACATGAAACTGAAGCATGTCCTGTATATATTATTAAGTCAATACTACAAATGGCCCAAAAAGAAAAGGTCTCAGAAGGAAAGAAAAATTGTCTAGCAAAGAGTAAATCATGTACTGCAGAAGGTATTGTATTCATCTAACTATGATCTGAATCCGATGACTATCAGGGACCACTGTGTGGGGCAAGCAAACAAGAACCATTTATTATTGTTGCGTGCATGTACACTACCTGCTCAATAGGAAATAATCATATGGTTGCAGAAGTCATTTAGGACATTGACATGGTATCCAATATAACACTGTGACTTGTAAAATCTATGAAATCATTATCTCAAACAAAAAGAACGATACATTGTGAAAAAGTCTGTTTAGTGATGAATATAGTAATATTCTTAATCTACATATTTTTTATTTATTTATGGTGAAATAAAAAGCTCAATAAAACCAGTGCACATCCTAAAATGACTTATATTTACACTGTGTCTTAAACCAAATTGCATGAGTAGACTATAAGGTTACCTGAAGTAAGATCCGCACAAGCTCGGTGCTGCCATAGCGTGCAGCTTCAAGAAAGCATTGGTTTACATTGTCTGCACCACCCTCTACCAACAACTCTAAAAGCCCTTGTACTGCAGCTGCTGATATTCCTGATGCCCATCCTTGGTCGAAGGTGGTTGAAAAGAGTGTAAGAGGGAAGCATGCAGCATCAAAAGCCTCCGTAAAATCCTTCCCGGTAAGCTCATTATCAGCAAGATCAAGAAATATCTTGAAAGCAGACAACTGAAGCTGAACCTCGATGACAGTGTCATGGTTTCCTTTGCCCCTATTCTCTCGAACACGCGAATGCAGCCCGATACACTTTAGAGCCCATTCTGTAAACCTGTGCACCTTAGCACTTGCTTCTGCTTTCAATACCTCATCGCCTTGGGATTCTTGAAGTCGTTCATGCAATCTGAAACATACAGAACAATGATTCACAGCTGCCCAAATATGTTATTCAAGTGAACTTATTGGATTCAGTAAGACTCCTGGAATTATAAAGCATGCAATATTTGTGAGTTGTGAGCATGTAACCATTGGAACTGTTACCAACAAACTTACTTCTGACCCATGAAGCTCACTGCATCAGCAAGGCTAGTTGAGCGTCCCCTACATGCCGATACACACGATGCGAGGAATGATGTCCGGAGCGCAGCACGGGTAAAATCCTTTGCGCCCTCAGACACAATCCTCCTGATCAGCCCCACAATAGCAAGGAGCTCGTCCTTGTCACTCAAGAACCAAATTGCATCCACCGCCACGCAGAGCACATCGTTGAGCCCTTGTGCATCGGCCATTCCTACCAGCCCCTCTGCACTCTCCCAATCATGGGAGCTGACTGCGTGCTGGAACGACCGGCAAAGCTCAACCCGGTCCTGCCTAGAGAGCTTCCTCTCCTGCTGTACCCCACTCTCCTCTCCATTGCCAAGGTCCAAATCCAGCTCCCCCACAAAGTCGGCGCTCACCGATCTCCGCTTCTTGGCCACACAGCCCTTGGAGTTCTTGGAATCCATGGGCAGCAAGGGGCTCTCTTTGGAGCTGCCATTGTTGCCATCAACAATCATGTCGCCGCTCTCGGCAGCCTCTGGCTCATCCATGTCCACCTCCGACGATGCCAGCGGCTCCTCCCGCCTCGGGTTCTTGCTCTGAACCTCCTTCCCCTTGGATCCAATCTTCTCGCAATAAAGGAGCCACCCGTTAGGTTTCGAAATGAAAATTTTTTGGGTTACTGAAGAAAAAGATGAGCCCACACAAATCTCTACATACGAATCGAATCGCTACTCACCTGCAAATTCTTCCTTCTGTCCACTTCCATCCCTACCCCCGATCCAAACCTGAGAAAATTCCCCCAAAACGTCACATAGATGGATCGAGGAACCGGAGCCAATAAATGAGCACGAAACAGATCGAACCCACCTAAGGGAACAGAGAAGGAGGATTCAGCACCGCACGGCGGAACCCGATTGGACGGCAAATCCGCCCTGGCGCAAATCAAGAACCAGACAAGGAAACCTCAGCAACAGTTGCCACCTGCAAGAACAGATCGAAATCCAACGAATTAGCAGCTGCAGGAATCAGCCGTCTGACGGGCAACCAAAGGGGAAGAACGAATCGAAAACAAGGCGCGTGGATTCGTGACCATACCAGAAACCGATACAACAAAGACTTCTTTTTTTTTTGTTTTGTTTTCCGCCAATGAATTAGAGGAGAAGCATGGGAGAGAAAGAGGAGAGGTATGGGGATGATGATGATAGCTGTGTGATAGGACGAATTGATGAGCTGATATCGAAAGGAGGGGGGGAGGGGGGAGGAGCCACTGCCTGCCTGCCTCGCCCGCGCCCGTGCGGCTCCGGAGCTGCCCTCTCTCTCCCTCCTTGAGGGGGAGGAGGAAGAAGAAATACGCTCACTCTCGCTCGCTCTCTCTCTCCCCTCTCCCTTGCGCTCGCGCACACACCACCACCACTACTCTCGCTCGCTCTCTCTCTCCTCCCCCTCACTTCTCTTTCATCTTTTTTTAGGGAGGTCCGGTTTTAACTTTTTAATAAAACCCACTGGAATGTAGAGTACTTTTCTAGATAGTTGAAAGCTCGTTTAATTATAGAGGTAAAAACCCTATTCTTAGTGTAATTTTTTTGTTACCCTTAATTACAAAAATGAATGTACAAAAGTCTTTAAAAAAGTACATAAGACTCCCTTAAAATTTGAGTGACTAATAATCAAACATTTCATCGTCCTAATTGGTTGTTCTGGCTGCTATTAGACTGTCCGCACTCATGGTCCTCTATGTTCATCCTCTAAAAGGAATATTTCATCCTAGTCACCACAAAATATACAGTTTTTCCGTACTCATCCATCCTCTATATCCCACACTCTATATCATGGGTCCCACGTGTCATTCACTATTCCCCATCTCTCCTTTTCTTCTCCCCCTCCCCACCGCTTTCTCTCTCCTCTATCTTTTCCCCACCCACCGTGGGGGGCGCGGCAGCAGCCCAAGTGCGCAGCGGCGGCGCTCGCCCATGGGGCTCGCGCGGGGACGCCTCCTCTCCGCCCGGCCCTCTTCCCTCGGCGCGCGGCGGACGGACGGACGGGCGAGCGCGCGGCGGCCTCGACGTCCTCGGCGGGCGGGCGGCGGCACTCCATGGCGGCCGCGCGGCGGCTCTTCGGCCGGCGGCCCGCGTCGCCCTCTCCTTCGGTGGCCTCGCGAGCGGCGGGCTCCTGCGCGCTGCTCCGTCCGGCGGCCCCTACTCCAGCCATGGAGGGGCGAGGTCGCCCCTGCTCCCTCCGGCGGCGGGTGGAGCTCGGCCAGTGAGCTCGCGGCGGGTGGAGCTTGCGGTGGCCGGATCTCGGCGGCGCGCCGCCTTCTCCCTCTCCCACCTCAGCCGGCGCGCTGCCCCCTCCCTTCCCCGCCGCCATGCATCTCCTCCTTCTCCCGGTGCCACGCGGCGAGCGGCGTGAGGACGCGCGGGCCCTGCGCGCGCGGTAGCGGCCGTCCGCGAAGTCGCCAGGAATGGCGGACGAGGAGCACTTCATGTCTTCTTTCCCGTACCCGCTGCAGGTCTTTTCTCCGCCATTGCGTCCGCCATATTCGAGGTGGCTGGATAGCGGTTCGTATCCAGGCCCCCAATGCGGTTCGTCTTAGCCCGGCAAACACAACCACTCTAGAGAGCAACTAGAAAGTTGTTGTGGCAGAACCGCAGAGTACTCGTCTTCCATTAGACACTAAATACCCAAGGGAGCGCACTAAACTATACAATTTCGTCGAGCACACCCCAAGGGAGAACTCAAAAAATCACATTTTTACATCAGGATCACAAATGAGAGAGTAAAGCTTACAACATCCTTGTCATTTCTTACATCACTTCTAGTACAACATCAGAGTAATTCATTATTTGATTATAAAAACGGAATATAAAATATTATCAGAGTTTCAGCGGAATGAAAATCATTTAATGTCAAGTTAAAACATTATCGTGAAGAGCATTTATATGGAGGAAATGATAACAGGTTATGAGTCTTTCTTTTGAAAAGCATCCTTGGTGGAAGTTTTAAATAAACTCTATGTCCACACGTAAAGGAAATCCTCGCTGAGCCCACCAGGAGGTTTCCACACACAAGTGTCAGCTCTAAAAATGCTTGTCACCTACAACAGGGGAATAAAACCCTGAGTACTCGATTGTACTCAGCAAGACTTACCCGACAGGAGAAAATAAAAAGACTCCAAGGTTATGCAAGGCTATTTGGCTTGTGGGTTCATTGCAACTGCAGGAAGCATTACTAAATGTGCATCCTTATGATCAACTTTTATTAGCAGTCATAATTAGTTCCTAACTAACCATTCTAGGTAAGCACATATGCTACTTTCAAGCAGGTGGTAAACAATCAGAATCATTTTACCTTTCTTCCATGCAGGGGCGGATCTGTGGCCCAGGCCCTAGTCGTTGGCCCAATAACCTTACATGCCCCCTGTATTTTTTAGCCCAACAACGAAGGCCCAACACTAAAACAGGCCTCAGCTCTCAGCTTGTCACCCGGTCTGTCCGTCTCCCTTCCCTACCGGCTGCACGAGCGCGCGGCCACATGCCCACAGTCCACAGACCGCAGCTGCGCACGGGAGGAGGCGAGGAGGTGGCCGCTGTTGTGCGCACGTTGCCGAAGCGGAGCCGCCCATCCCACCGCCAACATCCTCGACTCCCTCGAGTCCGCGAGTCCGCATCCGCCGTCCGCGGCTTCCGCGCAAGCTGACCTCCGTGGCTCCACGCAAGGCACTGCGTTGGCCGCCTCGCCGACTGCCTGAAAGTCCTATGTTTGGTGTTGGTAATTAGTGACAATACCTAAGTACTAATCCTATGCTTAAGTTGTATGTA
Source organism: Saccharum hybrid cultivar R570 (assembly GCA_038087645.1). NCBI lineage: Eukaryota > Viridiplantae > Streptophyta > Magnoliopsida > Poales > Poaceae > Saccharum > Saccharum hybrid cultivar. The sequence continues at coordinate 23,917,685 of JAQSUU010000558.1, forward strand.
GCATATGAGGATTAGTACATTCCAAGGTTGGTGGCAAGATGGACATGGTGATCATGATGGCCACACTTGGATTTGGACGCAACCCTACGTGATCAAGGCAAAGGTATATGCTTAAGGGTTGTGTTTTAGTAACCAAGACACCTAGTGGGTGTGGTTACATTATAGGATAGATAGCCGTACTATAAAGAGGGGAATGACGCGGCTATTGAACTCCTAAGTGCCTCTAGGTGTGCATTTCATAATCATATGCATTTGGATAGAACTAATAACGCCTCGAAAAATGATTGTGAAAATGCTAACACACTCACACATGACGTGATCACTTGGTGATGTTAGCACATTTGCGATGGCGTTGGAGTTTAAGCGGTAGAGAGGGTTTGGGGTCCTCTCTCCCTCCCGCCGAGCGTGCGAGCGCGGGATTCAGGCGATTTCGGGGAAATGAAATGCCTATTTTCTACTACGCCGGAAGTCGGAAATCAAACGGAAATCAAACGGAAGCGAACGGAGGTCACAGTGGTGACCGGACGCTGGACCGGACGCGGTCACTGTTTGACCGGACGCGTCCGGTCAGTGTCCAGTGTCTGCGCGGTTTTCAGTTGTTTGATCGGACGCGTCCGGTCGTCCAGGGAGCTTACTGGACTCCGACCGGACGCGGGCACTGTGGCGTCCGGTCAGTTCTTCAGCGCGTCCGGTCGACGTTTCGTTGTGCGCGGCTCAGTGTTGACCGGCGCGTCCGGTCAGTCACGGGACCGGCGCGTCTGGTCGTTGCGACCGGCGCGTCCGGTCAGTGTTTCAAAAAAGAGCCGTTGCGTGACCGGCGCGTCCGGTCAGTTTGACCGGCGCGTCCGGTCAACGCGAGTTCGGCTGTTTCAAGTTTCTAACGGCTATATTCGAAGGGGTACGTCTATAAATACTCGTTGGCCGGCTCAAGGCTCTTACTCTTGGACATTTGACATACTTGTGAGCACTTTGAGCTAAGCAACTCCCCTCCCACTCATCTCTCTTGCTTGTTTGCATATTCGAAGTGAGATTGAGTGATCCAAGTGCATTTGCATTGTGAGATAGCATCTTGTTGGCACTTGGTGGTTGATTTGCTGCGGGATTCTTGTTTCTCTTGGTGGTTGCCGCCACCTAGACGGCTTGGAGCAGCTTGGAGGCGTTGGCAAGAGTTGGTGTTTGTTCTTGGCCACCTCCGGTGATTGTGAGGGGTTTGTGCCTACCTCGGCGAAGCGCCAAAGGCAACATTAGTAAATTGCTCGTGTCATTGCAACCTTTTGCCATTTGGTAGGTTCTTGTGGCGCCTTTTGAGAGGCTCGGTGTGAGACCGATTAGCCACCGAACCACGTGGTGAAGAGGGACACAACGGGGACTAGCGTGCCGGCAAGCACGTGAACCTCGGGATAAATCCTTGTGTCATCATTCTTATTGTGATTGATCGATCCCGGTGGTTGTGTATTGTGGAATTCATCTCTTGATCATATTGTTTGGTTGGCTCATTACTTCGCCCCTCGGTGATACCCTTCTAACTCTCTCTTGTATTAATTTCTTAGTTACTTTGCTAGAGTAGCTCTTTTGTGTAGCTTGCTAGTTGTAGTTTCCTTCTCGGTTTGACTTGTGCGGTTGAGTGCAATTTTACTAGAATTGTGAATTGGATAGGTGGCTTGCAAACACCCCGTAGGCTAAGCAAAACTCGCATCTCGCTATTTGTTGTATTGATAAACTTGTTTAGCTTGTCTTTGTAGAATTTTAAAAGGCTATTCACCCCCCCTCTAGCCATCAAGACCTTTCAAGTGGTATCGGAGCCGTGGTCACCGTTTGTAAGGCTTAACAACCTCGGTGTAAGATGGCTCAAGTTGTGTTCAACCATGTCGGGGGCAAGCCTCCATTCTTTGATGGTGTCTCTTCTTTTGATCATTGGAAAAGAAAGATGAAGCAATATCTTGGCTCTATCAATGAGAAGGTTTGGGAGGTGACACATCATGATTATGCTATCATTGATCCCGACAACCTCACCAACAATGACCGCATCAACAACCAATGCAACACTATGGCTCTCAACACTCTCTACAATGGGATTGATGCAAAGGTCTTTGAGCAAATCAAGGATCTTGAGATGGCAAGTGAAGTGTGGACAAGATTAGAGGAAACATATGAGGGCACTTCAACGGTAAAGAGTGCCAAGCTCTATATGCTCAAGGATAAGTTTGCAAGCTTCAAGATGAAGGATGATGAGTCCATACCGGAGATGTTCTATAGGCTACAAGTTATTGTCAATGATCTCAAGAGCCTAGGAGAAGATGTCAAGGACAAGGACTTCTCACATAAGTTCTTGATGAACTTACCTAAGAAGTTTGCTATCTTGAGGAAGATGATCCAAAGAGAGGGTTTGGACAAGGTAACTCCAAACCAAGTGCTTGGAGATGTCATGACCGATGCTCAATATGATGATGATGAAGATGAAGATGAGAAGAAGGAGATCAAGGTCAAGCAAGAGAAGCCCATTGCATTCAAGGCTTCATCTTCTAAGGGCAAGAGCAAGGAGGAGAGCGATGATGATGATCCATTCGATGATGAGACCATGGCCCTCCTAGTGCACAAGATGGGGAGGTTCATGAAGAAGAAAGGATATGGTGCAAGAAAGAGAAGGGACTTCATGAAGGCAAAGGAGATGCTTTGCTACAATTGCAATAGCCCCGATCATGTAGTGGCAAAGTGCCCCTATGAAGACAAAAGATATCATGATGGGGAGTTAAAGTTGAAAAAGAATAAGAAGGACAAGAAGGAGAAGAAAGAGAAGAAGAGCTTCACTATCAACAAGAAGAAGAAGGGTGGTGGCTATGTGGTCACTTGGGATAGTGACAACTCCGATAGTGATGATGATGAAAGCTCTAGTGATGATGAGAGGACCACTCGGCGAGCCATTGCTAGCATCGCCCTCTCCAACAAGTCATCCATCTTCGACACTACATCGACATGCCTTATGGCCAAGCCTACCAAGGTAAAATATGATGATAGTGATGATGATTCTTGTGCTAGTGATGGTTGTAGGAGTGATGATGAGGAGGACGAGGACTACTCCAAGGATGATCTATTGGGCATAATAGATCAAATGAGCAAGGGCTACAAGAGGACAACCAAGAAATACAAAATCTTGGAACAAGAGCTCATTGCCAAGAGCAATGAAAATGATGCCTTGATGGAGGAGCTTGTTGCTCTCAAAAAGAGTAAGGAGTGCAAAGGAATTGAACAAGAGCTCAAAGCTCTTAGGAAATCCTTTGATGAGCTAGAGGCCTCTCGTGAGTGTCTAAAGGAAGACCACGAGGACCTTGAAGTTGCTCACACTAGGCTTAAGGAAGCCCACTCCACTCTACTTGAGCTCATTAAGGAAAAGGACCTCAAGTTGGAGAAGTTCATGAAGGAAGCTAAGGAGGAACAAGTGATTGTCACTTGTGATATTGGACTAACATGTGATATTATTGATGATTCTTTATTTGTTGGTCCTACTAATGCTTCATGTAGCTCATCATCATCCACCACAATCAACTCTATCTCTACTACTAGTGATTCATCACTTGTGGTTGAGAATGAGACTCTCAAGAGAGAGGTGGATGATCTCACCCGCGCATTAGGCAATGCCTATGGTGGGGATGCCCGCTTGCTAAAATGCTTGGGTAGCCAAAGGTTCTCTCTTAACAAAGAGGGTTTGGGCTATACTCCCAAGAAGGGCAAGGCGGCCTTTGCTACTCCAAAGTCTCGCTTTGTGAAGAGCAATGGTCATTATTGCAATAGATGCAAGCAAGTTGGGCATCTAGAGATTAATTGTAATAAAATGAACAAGAACAACAACAAGTTTCATGCTAAAATGGATTACATTCCTTTTGATTCTTGTTATGTGCTTACCAAGGGAGAGAAAGGTGTGCATGCTAGGTTTGTTGGTACACCAATTGTGGGTCCAAAGAAGAAGGCCATTTGGGTACCAAAGAGCTTAGTTACTAATCTCCAAGGACCCAAGCAAGTATGGGTACCTAAAAGACATTAAATTGTTTTGTAGGTAAATTATAAGGCCGGAGGAAGGCATTGGGTGCTTGATAGTGGGTGCTCTCAACATATGACCGGTGATTCAAGAATGTTCAACTCTCTCAAATCAAATGATAGTGGCATTGATAGTATCACATTTGGTGACAATAGCAAGGGTGATGTGAAGGCTCTTGGAAGGATTGCAATCTCAAATGATCATAGCATTTCCAATGTGCTCTTAGTTGAAAAGTTGAACTTCAATCTTCTCTCGGTTGCTCAATTGTGTGATCTCGGTTTCAAGTGCATATTTGGTGTTGATGATGTGGAGATAATTAGTGTTGATGGCCCTAATTTGATCTTCAAAGGCTTTAGATATGAGAATCTATACTTGGTTGATTTCAATGCTAGTGACACTCAACTCTCAACATGCTTGCTCACCAAATCAAGTATGGGTTGGTTATGGCATAGAAGACTTGGTCATGTTGGCATGAAGCAATTGAACAAGTTAGTGAAGCATGACTTAGTTAGAGGCTTGAAGGATGTCACATTTGAGAAAGATAAGCTATGTAGTGCATGTCAAGCCGGAAAGCAAGTAGGCAACACTCATCCATTGAAAAGCATCATGAGTACTTCCAAGGCTTTTGAGTTGTTGCACATGGATCTATTTGGACCAACTACATACACAAGCATTGGTGGCAACAAGTATGGGTTTGTGATTGTGGATGATTTCACTAGATATACATGGGTATTCTTTCTTGTGGACAAGAGTGATGTATTTGACATATTCAAGAAGTTCATCAAGAGAGTGCAAAATGAGTTTGAGACCACAATCAAGAAAGTGAGAAGTGACAATGGAAGTGAGTTTAGAAACACAAGAGTTGATGAGCTATGTGATGAGCTTGGAATCAAGCATCAATTTTCGGCCAAGTATACACCTCAATCTAATGGCCTAGTTGAGAGGAAGAATAGAACTTTGATTGATATGGCAAGATCAATGTTGAATGAGTATAATGTGAGTCATTCATTTTGGGCCGAAGCAATCAACATGGCTTGCTTCTATAGCAACCGCCTCTATTGCCACAAGTTCCTAGAGAAGACACCGTATGAGATCTTAAATGGAAGAAAGCCCAACATTGCATACTTTCGAGTATTTGGTTGTAAATGCTACATCTTGAAGAAGGGCACTAGATTAAGCAAGTTTGAGAAGAAATGTGATGAAGGATTCTTACTTGGTTACTCCACTACTAGCAAAGCTTATAGAGTTTGGAATTTGGCTAGTGGTTTACTTGAGGAAGTTCATGATGTTGAGTTTGATGAAACAAATGGCTCTCAAGATGAGGAAAATAACTTGGATGATGTGAGAGGAACTCAATTGACCAATGCTATGAAAGAAATGGATATTGGTGATATTAGGCCAAAGCAAGTGATTGATGTGGATGACAACAAAGATCAAGTGCTCCAAAGTCCAATTACACAAGCTAGTGGGTCTCTAATGCAAAATCAAGCTAGTACATCATCTCAAGTGCATCAAGATCAACGAGTGGCTAGTTCATCATCTCCAACTCATGATCAACATCAACATCCAAGCAATCAAGTCCAAGTGCTTCAACCAACTAACATTGTAAGAGACTATCCATTGGATTCCATCATTGGTGACATACAAAGGGGAGTTCAAACTAGATCAAGATTGGCATCTTTTTGTGCTCACTCTTCTTTTGTGTCAATGGAAGAACCCAAGGACATTGATAAAGCATTGAGAGATCCGGATTGGGTAAATGCAATGCATGAAGAGCTCAACAACTTCAAGAGAAATGAAGTATGGGAACTAGTTGAGAGGCCTAAGAATCACAATGTCATTGGAACAAGATGGGTCTTTCGCAACAAGCAAGATCAAGATGGAATAGTAGTAAGGAACAAAGCAAGACTAGTGGCTCAAGGTTACACACAAATAGAAGGTCTTGACTTTGGTGAAACTTATGCCCCGGTTGCAAGATTGGAAGCAATTAGGATCTTACTTGCCTATGCTTGTGCTCACAATATCAAGCTATATCAAATGGATGTGAAGAGTGCATTTCTAAATGGGTACATTCAAGAGGAGGTGTATGTGGAGCAACCTCCCGGTTTTGAAGATGACAAGAAACCCAACCATGTCTACAAATTGAGAAAAGCTTTGTATGGATTGAAGCAAGCACCTAGAGCATGGTATGAAAGATTGAGGGACTTCTTGCTATCCAAAGGATTTGTCATGGGCAAAGTGGATACTACTCTCTTCACCAAGAAGATTGGGAAAGACTTATTTGTATTGCAAATATATGTTGATGATATCATCTTCGGTTCAACCAATCAAGATTATTGTGATGAGTTTGGGAAAATGATGGCAAAGGAATTTGAAATGTCAATGATCGGTGAACTTAGTTTCTTTCTTGGACTTCAAATCAAACAAATGAAGGAAGGAACATTTGTGAGCCAAACCAAGTACATCAAAGATATGCTCAAGAAGTTTGGCATGAAAGATGCAAAGGGCATTACAACCCCAATGGGCACTAGTGGAAGTTTGGATAGTGACAAGAGTGGCAACATGGTGGATCAAAAGCTTTATAGATCAATGATTGGTAGCTTACTCTATGTGACGGCATCAAGGCCCGATGTGATGTTTAGTGTATGCATGTGTGCAAGATTTCAAGCCTCACCAAGAGAAAGTCATTTGAAGGCAACAAAGAGAATATTGAGGTATTTGAAGCATACATAAGATGTTGGATTGTGGTATCCCAAAGGTGCAAACTTTGAGCTAGTTGGATATTCGGATTCCGACTATGCCGGTGACAAAGTGGAGAGAAAGAGCACTTTTGGGACTTGTCAATTGTTGGGAAGATCACTTGTCTCATGGTCATCCAAGAAGCAAAATTGTATTGCACTATCTACCGCCGAAGCCGAATACATCGCCGCGGATAGTTGTTGTGCACAAATCTTGTGGATGAAGGTGACATTGAAGGATTTTGGAATCAACTTCAAGAATGTGCCATTGCTATGTGACAATGAAAGTGCCGTGAAGCTAACCAACAATCCGATTCAACATCAAAGAACAAAGCATATTGATGTTCGTCATCATTTTATTAGAGATCATCAACAAAAGGGTGACATTGCTATTGAGAGTGTGGGCACCGAAGATCAATTAGCCGATCTATTCACCAAGCCACTTGATGAGAAGAGATTTCACAAGCTAAAGAATGAGTTGAACATACTTGACTTCTCCAACATGAGTTGATGCACCCCAATGTTATGACATGCCTCTCCTTCGAGCCCCAAGGTACAATTGGTTGACATGTCATACATTCTATACTAAGGACATGTTTAGTGCATCTAGTCATGATTTCTTATGTTCTAGGCTCATTCATGAAAATCAAATGAATTTGAAGTTTATATGGTGCCACTATTGTTTCCATGACTTGTATGATCTAGTGGTAGCATATAACTTGTTTGAGTAGCTTGTGATCCTAAGTGTTTAATCTAGATCACTTGTCTAAATATTTGCTTCAACATGGTGCATGATAACCCTTCTAGTGAGGTGTGAAGAAGCTTGCCCTTGGATCAAACCGAAGCATTTTATTTATGCAAGCAATCTAGGTTGAATCACAAACTTGATCCTCACCCCATTAGTCAACATGATAATCTATCTAAAGTTAGTCCCTTGTGGTCATTGGTGCCAAAGGGGGAGAAAATATTGTTCACAAAGATAGAACTCAAAAGGGGAGACAAATGTTGTTCACAAAGATAGATTCTAAAAGAGGAGAAATTGATAAAAGAAGAGGATCAACTAAAATTTTGAGCACACAAGTAGGGGGAGCAAGCTCTTAAACATGAATGTCGCATTTCTATATGCACTTCATATGTATGATGCATAGTTATGCATTTCTTTTTCTCCGATACTTTGCTTGTGTGGTGACTTGCTAGTATAATTTGAATGATGAATTGAAGTACTAGCATGAATAGGAAGTAGTTAGATTTTTCTTGCTTCATGTCTTTCAAAGTGGTACTAGAACCTTGCTTATAATGTTGATCTCACGAGGTTTCTAGTTATGTTTGTGCTTTTCCAAGTGGTATCTAACTACACAAGGTGCTAAGATGGTGTTTATCGCTACTCCGATGGTATCACGCTTCAAAGGTCTATAATCTAAAACACTTAGCACCTATTGATAGTCAATGCTCCTATATTTTTTTCCTATCTAAACATGTATGCTTCCTAAATCCAAACATATAGCATACATGTAGGGGGAGCCATTGCTATCAATTTGAATTCATGATCACTTGTCCATACTTCTTACACATGGTAATATACTTGGACAATGTGACATGGGTTCAATCAAAATTTTATCATAATATCTTTGTGAAAGGGTTGTCACCAATTACCAACAAGGGGGAGATTGAAAGTCCTATGTTTGGTGTTGGTAATTAGTGACAATACCTAAGTACTAATCCTATGCTTAAGTTGTATGTAGCATATGAGGATTAGTACATTCCAAGGTTGGTGGCAAGATGGACATGGTGATCATGATGGCCACACTTGGATTTGGACGCAACCCTACGTGATCAAGGCAAAGGTATATGCTTAAGGGTTGTGTTTTAGTAACCAAGACACCTAGTGGGTGTGGTTACATTATAGGATAGATAGCCGTACTATAAAGAGGGGAATGACGCGGCTATTGAACTCCTAAGTGCCTCTAGGTGTGCATTTCATAATCATATGCATTTGGATAGAACTAATAACGCCTCGAAAAATGATTGTGAAAATGCTAACACACTCACACATGACGTGATCACTTGGTGATGTTAGCACATTTGCGATGGCGTTGGAGTTTAAGCGGTAGAGAGGGTTTGGGGTCCTCTCTCCCTCCCGCCGAGCGTGCGAGCGCGGGATTCAGGCGATTTCGGGGAAATGAAATGCCTATTTTCTACTACGCCGGAAGTCGGAAATCAAACGGAAATCAAACGGAAGCGAACGGAGGTCACAGTGGTGACCGGACGCTGGACCGGACGCGGTCACTGTTTGACCGGACGCGTCCGGTCAGTGTCCAGTGTCTGCGCGGTTTTCAGTTGTTTGATCGGACGCGTCCGGTCGTCCAGGGAGCTTACTGGACTCCGACCGGACGCGGGCACTGTGGCGTCCGGTCAGTTCTTCAGCGCGTCCGGTCGACGTTTCGTTGTGCGCGGCTCAGTGTTGACCGGCGCGTCCGGTCAGTCACGGGACCGGCGCGTCTGGTCGTTGCGACCGGCGCGTCCGGTCAGTGTTTCAAAAAAGAGCCGTTGCGTGACCGGCGCGTCCGGTCAGTTTGACCGGCGCGTCCGGTCAACGCGAGTTCGGCTGTTTCAAGTTTCTAACGGCTATATTCGAAGGGGTACGTCTATAAATACTCGTTGGCCGGCTCAAGGCTCTTACTCTTGGACATTTGACATACTTGTGAGCACTTTGAGCTAAGCAACTCCCCTCCCACTCATCTCTCTTGCTTGTTTGCATATTCGAAGTGAGATTGAGTGATCCAAGTGCATTTGCATTGTGAGATAGCATCTTGTTGGCACTTGGTGGTTGATTTGCTGCGGGATTCTTGTTTCTCTTGGTGGTTGCCGCCACCTAGACGGCTTGGAGCAGCTTGGAGGCGTTGGCAAGAGTTGGTGTTTGTTCTTGGCCACCTCCGGTGATTGTGAGGGGTTTGTGCCTACCTCGGCGAAGCGCCAAAGGCAACATTAGTAAATTGCTCGTGTCATTGCAACCTTTTGCCATTTGGTAGGTTCTTGTGGCGCCTTTTGAGAGGCTCGGTGTGAGACCGATTAGCCACCGAACCACGTGGTGAAGAGGGACACAACGGGGACTAGCGTGCCGGCAAGCACGTGAACCTCGGGATAAATCCTTGTGTCATCATTCTTATTGTGATTGATCGATCCCGGTGGTTGTGTATTGTGGAATTCATCTCTTGATCATATTGTTTGGTTGGCTCATTACTTCGCCCCTCGGTGATACCCTTCTAACTCTCTCTTGTATTAATTTCTTAGTTACTTTGCTAGAGTAGCTCTTTTGTGTAGCTTGCTAGTTGTAGTTTCCTTCTCGGTTTGACTTGTGCGGTTGAGTGCAATTTTACTAGAATTGTGAATTGGATAGGTGGCTTGCAAACACCCCGTAGGCTAAGTAAAACTCGCATCTCGCTATTTGTTGTATTGATAAACTTGTTTAGCTTGTCTTTGTAGAATTTTAAAAGGCTATTCACCCCCCCTCTAGCCATCAAGACCTTTCACTGCCTGCTGACAGTCGCCAGCCGCGCCCCTCGCTCTCCAGGCCTCTGGCCCCGGGCCCCAGCTGGCCAGCTGTGAACAGTCCGCCCGACGCCTATCTGCGTGACATTATGAGCACATTTTTTCGCTTTTCAATTTCTCTACTGAATTTCTATTCTTCAGATTTGATATTTCAATTGGATTGAATTAAAATTAGAAATAGGATGATCGATTCAACATTTCTATTCAGATTCAACATTTCATCGTATGTATCTTACAACATTGTTAGCTTTTTAAGGCCCTAGTCATTAGTAAAACCTAGATCCGCCACTGCTTTCATGTTCCAGTTATTACTACAGTGCTAGACAGTAGCCAAGTCATACCGTCACGTGGAAACGGCGATTCACGAATCAATGTGCCCAGTTGGGTACCCTGAAAAATACACGCCTCGTTTGTACCCCGGACACAAGCAAGACCAACCCGTTCCACTTCTGTCACGGGGTCCAGGTCCCCGTCCAAACTGGGACTCCAAGCCCCCAACACTGCAGGGCCGGCCTCAGTGTGGTGCTTAGACCTCCTACCCAATAATTCACCATAACTGTCGGTCCGAAAAGAACCGGAACCCATGACAAGAGGATAACAAGTCTTCCCGCTCCCATAAGCAAGTATGTGCTCAGAATAATAAGTTTGTGACCTGACCAGTGTTCAATGCAACAGACGGTCCTCAATGGACACTGGCGGGACAACTGCAACCAAATCCCCGCTCTATTGTCCAACCAAGTTCAAGTCCATCCAAGCCTAGTCCCGCCCCGTCTCTAATTATTATTCATATATATTCCATGTGATAGTAACATGATAATAGTAATAATAATATGTTTCCTATCTCTCGCGAGTGACAGGTAATCACTCGACTTATACCAGGATCCTATAGCATAGCACGCTACACGATCCTATCATACTAGTAAGACTCATAGGATAAGGATATATATATATATATATGCAAGTGGGTTTCATTCAACTCCTTTAAACTTAATGCACAAGCATAACTTAAAGTGCAGAATAATAGGGGTTATGCACCGGGGCTTGCCTGGGTAAAGAATATAACCAAAGGTTAGCATTCCATGATGACGACACGTTCATTGGGACACCATCTTATCTGCTGCTCCAGACGACTCAACAATCCATCGTCATTCCTATTGTGATATTTGGAGATGCAACATAGAGACGTAAACAATCAACGGTGACTAAAATACTTAAAATACGAGTACGTCTCTCGAGCTAACGAACTGGCTCCTCGACTAACGCACTAGGCCACGTATCAAGGGTACCAAGTAACACGCTATTTTCCAACGAGTATTTTAGTTACACAAATCTAATGTTTTACTTATTATGTTCTATAAATTTAATATTTATTCGCCAAAGACATCATTAACTATCCTAGCAACTGATTATTTTGGGGCTACCAAAATTACAGTGGGTAGATAACATTATTAGGAATGCACTGTAAAACTTCTAGAATAAGACTAGCACAGATTACTCCTAATAATTCCTACAAGTTTATCTACTAATGATACTAAGCATCTTAGTTTACTTATAGCGCTCCTAAAAATATTATAGAAACTATGTGAACAATATATGCTAGTGGCTAGATCATGATTTTAGAAGTCTAACAAAATGGGTTTCATAGTTTTTGGATTTCTACACAATTTGATATCGAATGTACAAGTTTAGCTCAGAAACTAATTTAGAAAAGCATTTAGAAATTGAAAATGTCAGCGGTGGCCATACCGACCCAGCAGACCCTACCAAGGGCCGCACAAGAGCTGCAGCGCGCGTGACACTACGGCCCAGCAGGCGGCCCAGGGCGGGAAGCCCGCGAGTGCGTCCGCACGGCGTGACCGCGAGCAAAACAGGCCGGCCAACTGGCCCGACCCAGATGCGAGCTGTGCAAATTGCATAAACAACCCTCGGTTTAAACCAAACTAACCCATAGTCCACGCTACTATTCATATGAGTCTACTGTTTCACATTGAGAACCCTGGAAGAATTTCTATCCTATTTTCCTCACCTTCTTATTTGTAACACCCCAGTGTTACGCAAGCATTTAGGCATTGCAAATCATGCATATTATGAATCATCAAGCATCATAATCATACATGCTTAATCATGTTAAATAATCATTGAAATGATGCTTTGAAACATTGAACCATGGACTTGAAATATGCTTGTTTACTTAACTAATTAACTTATAATGGTTCACCATGATTTTGGAGCAAGTTTCATATTCAAAAATTTCTAAAAATTTGCTTTTAAAAAATGTTATTGAAAATGGTCAAAATACCCTTTATTTAGCTTTTAACTTTCAATTCAAAATCTATTTGGATTTTTGAGTTGGTCCCTTAATAAAAGTTGTAGAGAATTAAATTCTAAGCAACTTTCATTTTTGGGTCATTTTCAGAAACGGTCATTTTATTGCTCAAAATGGTATTTTAAATCTGATATTTGAAAAATTCATTGAAAATGAAATTTGAAAAATGATTTTCTTGTTTAATTGGGCCGGCGCCCCGCTTCTGGCCCACTCGCGCAAGCCAGCCCGGCCTGCCTCCGCACCCGCCCGCTCCCCGCACTCGCTCCCGCTCACGTGCGCCGCACGTGCCCACGCCGCACGCGCTTGCTCGCCAGCCAGAGCACGCCGCACTCTGCCGTGCTCGCCGTGTGGAGCTCGTCCACCGGCCACGGTGGGCGGCGTCGGACCGCCGGTCGGAGGCGACGCACCTGGACGGGCTCGCGTCCACCTCCACGCCCTAGCCTCGCCTTAAGGCCGCGCCCGGCCCTGCTCTCTCTCTCCCTCGAGCCATTTCCAGAGCACAGCGCCACCTCTGCCACCGCGCACCGCCACACCTCCGCCGGCGTTGCTCGCCGCCGTCGAGGCTTCCCATTCCGATTCGGCGTGCACGCAGTGCCGCCCCAACTTTCTCTTCACCGTGCTCACGTTGGGGCATCGAGGTAATGTGGCGTATTTCGCCGCTTCGTCCCCGCCTCCGGCGAGTGCGCCGCCGCGTGCGTGGCCAACCACACCACCTCGCCTTCCCCTTTTTCTTTCGCAAGCACCGCGCTCGCCTTGGCCCGTTGGAGCTCACCCGCATGTCCTCTAGCTCCACCGTGGTCTCGGCCGGCGGGCACGCCGCCATGCAGCGCCACCGTGCTCTATTGTCGCCGACGAGCATGATCCGCCGCTCCATCGCCGCCATCTTCTAGCCGGTTAGGTGCGGCTCGGCGTCCCGAGCACGCCGGTGCCCACCGCGCCACCGGAGGGCTCGCCGCCGGCGAGATAGCGCCGCCGCAGCTCCTCCCTCCCTCTCTGCGTATGACGAGTGGGACCACGGGGCCCACTGGCAGGGACTCAAAAAGGGCTGGGGTGCACAGATCCGGGGACACGTAGCGTTTTGGGTTCGGGTTTTTCAGAAAAGAAAAAGAAATGATTTCCTTATTTCAGTAAAAATGCTTTGAAAATTTGTATCTTGCTCCAAATCTGGTGAAATTTTTTTTGCTAAGTTTCTTTTGAGTAGATCTACAGCATAAAAATATTGCATGTTGATTTTGAGATACTTTTCTGTGGAGCTTTATTTAAGTCTTGTAATTGCTATTTATCTTAGAAAATGAATAGTAAATAGAATATGTATTAGAAAATTTTGGTTCTACTTGCATTAGTTTTCTTTTGTGATGTAGTTTCTGGGAAAATATATGTTATGCATGTTCTATGTGAAATTATTGATGTCTAGTTCAAGTGCTATTTGTCGTCTAGATTTGTTATTTTTGATAGAGAGAAAAATATTAATAAAACATACATGTGATAATTTTTGTACAGTGATTATTTACTGTGTAGATTGTTGAAAAGTGTTTAAATCTATTGTTTGATACTTTTCGTAGTACAAACTATTTTTCAGGGCATTTCTGTCCTGTAGTTTGTCTATTTTGTGTAGGCAGTTCTAGTGATCCAAATGCAATGAAATTTTTGTGACATGCTAGGTTAGATGATAGTAAGCCACTGTAATTTTCCTAGATTTTTCTGTGCTACCAAAATAGATGTTGTTCAAACCGAGTTTCAATTAGGGTTTAATTAATTTTTTTATGCATGTTTAGTTAATAATGTTTGCTTTGGTGTATCTTTGAAGCATCTTAGCTTGCTGTGGTGACTTGATATGTAGTATAGTGGTTGTAGTAGTAGTTTAATAGTACATGTTCTTATATGATGTTGACTACCTTATAGAAGAGTTGTATTTCTAATCTATCCAATAAAGTAAACATGTTCATCTACATTCTATTCATCATGATCATTCCATGTCATCTCTCTAATGCACCTATGTATGAGCACTTATACATCTGCATCATATAGGATCGTAGGAAGGGATTCTGGTAGCAGTTCCCGAGGAGTCGGAAGAGCAGCCCGAGGTACAAGAGCAAGAGGTTCCCGAGGCAGACGAGGAGGTCGGTGAGGATCTTCCAAAGTGCCCCGATCTTCACCCGAGCTCTTTCGAAAGAGGCATGCCCCGGAGCATTTTTCTCCCTCGGTTTGCAAAACATTTAATTAATGTCTACTTTAATTGATGCATTACGTTCAGGAGTTGTTTGCAACCGTTGCTGCATTATACCTTGTTTACCTTTGTATACTATATCCTTGTTACCCGGGTATCCGCAGTCGAGTCAATGCTTAGCTGGCTTAGACCGGTAGAAGTCGGGTGATTTCCTGTCACCTGCGAGCTATAAGTGATTACCTGAATCTTGTTTGACTAAATGTGGCTTCATAAGATATAACTAAGTGTTAATATGAAGTTGAGACCGGATGGAGACTTACAGGGTTTCGGACTGTAGTGATTTCCATCTGTGTCGATTAAGGACTGACCGTTGTTGGGCCTCAAGTCATGTTGAACGCATACCTCACATTTAGCTGGCCGGATAAAGTACTTTTCGACCGCGAAACTGGGAGATTATTCGGGCCGAGTAGATTGCCTGCATCGCACTATACCGGGGAAGGTGTGGTAGGACACGGGGGCGCAATGATAAGACCAAAGGGCAATCGGTCGGCCCCCGGGTACATGTGGTTCCTGGCAAACTCGAGACTTTACCTGGATAGTTGACTCGGTGACCAATATCTCACTTTAGCGGGTGAGTGAGGTTTGTGTGAGGAATAAATTACCAGCTGGTTAATAATCGATTCGAATCGCCATCGTTCACTGGATAGTGAACACTTGACTTGAGTTACTTCATCGTAGTAATGTTGATGGAACACCTGGACAGTTAAAATGGATATGACATTATCGTAGTTGATATTGATCACTGGTTATCATTACTTGTTAATCACATGTTTACTCTAGTATAGGTGCAAATGTAGCCGACAGGTTAATAATTATTAACTTGACAATAATGCTTTTAGAAAGATTCTTGTAATACTAAAAATACCTTTTTGCAAATGAGTCAGCTACCCCACGATAAAGCCTTCATAATCCTTGGTGTCATTTTATTTTCGGTTATGTCAGGTAAGTCTAGCTGAGTACCTTCTCGTACTCAGGGCCTTTCCCACTTGTTGCAGATGGGCAGATGTATTACGGCTACTGTATCAACTGCCTTTATCCTACGATGGGTGAAGCTTAGGACCATGGGCAGTGGTCGTTCCCTACGTCTCATCTAATGCTTTTGTTAGAGATGATCATCAACTGGCACTGTACTTGAACTCTGTGTGAGTGTGTGGGTGAATTTGAACTAAATGCTTCCGCTACTTTTATTTGAACTTGGTTTGTAATAACTATGTTTAAACTCCGATGTATCCGTGATGTGAACTTTTATGTAATTTGTGATGGTGACCGCTAAACTTATTACGATCTTGGTGGGTATGTGAGTTGGTTTGAAATCCCTCGAGATTTCGCGGACTACCGGGTTATACGGGCTTAAGTTTACTAAATCGTCTGCTCCGGTGGATGATTTTCTTACTTAATTTCATATAATTGGTTGATTCTGTTACATTCTTCTCTGTTCGCAGCGACGGAGCAGAGGAGGACCGCGGGAGGGGCGGCGCGGTAGGGGAAAGCAGTAGCAGTGGCAGCTCGGCCAGGCGGAGCCGGTGGTGGCCCGCGGCGATGGGAGCAAGGTGCCAAGGCACGGGACCGACAGCGAGGCCCTAACCGGCCATGGCGGACAGTAGAGCGAGCGAGTGCGAGGGAGAGGGCGAGCAGCATGGAGGCGGCTGCTGCGGCGGCGGTGTCGCAGGGCGTGGTGGTGGTGGCGCTGGGTAGCTCGAGGGTGGCCTGGCAGGATGGGACACGAGACGGCCGAGCTTGGAGCCGGCATCCATGGCAGATGGAAACCGAGGGAGAGAGACAAAAGGGAGTGAGGAAGTAGAGCAGAGGGAGCGTGAGGACGCTGAGCTTTGACCTCCACATGAGCGCGACCGCAGGGGGCAGGGCAGGAAGGGCAGCGCGTGGGCTCTGCGTCGCCCCGATGGGATGCGATTGCCCGCTAACGGAGACAAGCAGGGCAGGGCGCGACATGCACCTACTTGCGACAGGGTGCGGTCGCGTCGGAGGCCAGGTTTGGAGGTCAGTGGCAACAGCACGACAGGACGGCGGGGCAGGCAGGCGGCCTCTGCCAGCCGGGCACGGCCGAGTCGCGCTGATGGCATGGTGACCACAGCCAAACGGCTAAACTAGTGGGTTACCAAGTGTTTTGACGAATTATTTGATGGCCCAAACGAATTCCAAACAATCCAACCCTTACGTCAACACAACGCTCTCGCGTTGAAGCAACTAACAGTGCGAAGAGGTGGAATTGGTGTTCAACAAAATTTTACCGAATCTAATTGCCAACATGGCATTGCCATACTATTTAACTTAAAGAGATTTAGGGTTTCGGTTCCGTTAAACAACCATCAACAATTCGGCAATGCTTTTCTTTTCTTCGTCTACCTCACCTACTCATCAATCCCCACTTAAGCCACATACACAAGTTATATTTTTATTTTTAAGAGGTTTAAACCTCGTTAATTTCAACTAAGAAATACTTCACGCAATAATCCATACTTTATACCAATCCATAGGGACAAAACATTTAAGCACTACTTAACTCTTTGCTTAATATAATTTGATGCTATTCGCACTTAGAACATAAGTTCGAGTGTTGACGATTTAACGAAAAGAGTTTATCTTAATTTTTAAATTGGGATCTTGAGTTCCCAAAAAAATTTAGTTAACAACATTTATCCTCCAAAAATCCAAGTTGCATTTTCATCTACATAACTTGCTCATGTTATATTTTATTTTGTTCATATAAATTGTTTTTCGTGTTAAGGGTTAAAACGACTTATCCTATCCTTCCCGTTCGGACTTTCATTAGCACCTTTGCACTTGGCAATTTAACCTAGATATCTATTTGTTTTCTTGCAATCACAAACACCGGTTACCTAAAGGTTACTTTTCATTTCATGTGCGTTTTAAATTTAGCCTCCGGGAAACTTGTTTAGTTAATTTATTTTAGACCTTAACCACGGTGCTAAGCGAGTCTGTAACACCAGGGGTGTTACAGTTGCATAGCATCAAGCATCAACAATTGGAGTAGCACTTATGATAAGAGCCTATGCTACTATTTAGAACCTATTTAGTAGCACTCGGGCTGTTTTTAAAAGGACTTTGGTTCTGCCTCCTTATATGGATCAGCTTCTCTAGTGAATCTGAAGTTGTTCTAGAAAATGCTTAGCAAAAGACGGCTCCAATGATAGTTTTATAATAATTTGTATTTAGGTTTGTGAGGATGAGCTGTGAGAAGCCACTTTGTTCGACTTAGTACAAAAATGGTTATGGGTCATCCAGGCTCCTTGCAAGGAGCCATTTTTCATATGACCGTTGATAGGGCTCCCTGCAAGGAGCTGTGAGAAGTTAAAGTCGAAGACCTACCAAACGGGACATTACTGCTACTAGTAGACGTCTTGTAAGATGTAAAATTGGTTGTGCCTAGAGAAGAAAATAGATTGGATCAAAATGGATAATGTCACTTCCACATCCTAATGCATTTTTCTTTATCAGATTTGGAAATAATACACAAACGCAGATGCGAATGTGGATTTTTTTTAAATGTCGAGAATGGTACGAAGATAGAGCGGAATCAAATTGAAGGCAAACTTATATAGTCGAGTAATATATGCATACATAGAAAATTATATGTTTATTAAGAATTAATTAAGCAAAGATGCGGAATCGAATCGAAGACATATTTAAATAGTTGAGTAATATGTGGATACATAGAAAATTATAAGCTTATCAAGAATTAATTTAGTAGAGACTAAAGAGTCAATAGCAAGCAGTAGACAATAATCTTGAATTGTATTCTATGTTGTGGTTATCACACCGATACAATTAAAGTAAGATATCCGCACTCACAAATGATAAATTATCACAAAAAACAGCCAACAAGTAATAAATTAAAAATTTGGAACATAAAACAACCACGTCATAAACTAAGATTTCCCAACTAACAAGCTTTTTTAATTCTGAATTCGTCTGATTTTAATTAGGAAGAGAAGTTATCGGATATTCTATTTTAAACATTGGATAATCCATATCCGCTAAATTTTACTAATTTCTTATACTAATCCCTTGTCTACACATCATCGGATTTGGGTTATCCACATCCGCATGGATATTAAAAGTTCTTCTCTATTTTCTCAAAATTTGGATTCAGATTTGGATCGGAGAATTTTCAGCATCACTTTCATCCCTAATTGCGGCAGTGAACTAAATACTAGATTGAGCATGCTCTGATGCATCCGTTTCAAAGGTGATGTTTCTTTCTAAATTTTTCATCACATGATCGATTTGTTTCAAAACGTAGTATCAAAATAATATACTTTTCATGTGTTAAAAATATGTTATAACAAAGATCGATGATTGAAACTATATTTTGTAAACGGTGGTATCCAAAATATTGTATGAGTGAATATGTATTTTTTTAGATTAGAACTTAAAGATTTCAAGGTTCACGTTCTCTCAAGCGCACGTAACGGCTAAGCTGATGTTGTTCTTCTAACTACACAATTTTAAATTTTATATTGTATATTTGACACTCCAAACGATCTCAAATGAAAAAATTGTTAACAACAAAGTTATAAATCTCGTCGAGTACTACAACTTTGATGTTAACTTTGTCTCCATTTAACATTATTAATCATCTCAAATATGGTCTAGAAATTATATGGAATATTTGGACTTATAAATTATCTCAATTTTTTGTGCAAAACAATCATGGCGGTTCATGCCACGAACCAATAGTGATACATACCTATCTCTACTGGTTCGTGGCTTCAAACAGTTGTGACCTATCACTTTCGGTTGAAGCCACGAACCTACTATCACTGCTGGTTGCCACGAACCCGCAGTGATAGGTGACACTGGTGGTTGAAGTCACAAACCAACTATCATTATCAGTTAAAACCATGATTGATAATGGTAGATGACACTGCCGATTGAAAGCCACGAACCGGCTGTGATACTCTATCACTGCAGGTTCCAAAAGCAATTGGCAGTGATAGTCCAGTAGTGATGATTTTTTTTGACATAGTGTTTGTAGCTTTTTTCTCTATCAGTTGTAGCATGTGAGCTTCAATGTGTCTTTTAAGGGAGAAACACAAACACCTTACCACATATATATGTAATTTGAGGCACTAAAATTCTATTGTCTCGCTAAACATGCTGTCAATAAATCATTGTTCTCAGTGCCACATCCACATCCATGGCAATCCAAGTTGTCTAAGAACGAAAAAAATGATGGACAAAAGGTTCATAGTGTATTTTCTATTCTTAATCACCTTTGCTTGTTACCACATCTGATTCTAAAAGGGAACTTTTTATTTATTTATGCCTTTCTTATAACTTATCTAATTAATCATATACACTAACACTAAAGAAATAATATTAATTTTTAACTCAAGTACACTAACACTAAAGAAATAATATTAATTTCTAACTTTATTTCATTATCGTTCAAGGAATTTTATTCCATATTACGGAATCTTTTATTTTCCCCTAGGTAGAGTATTCTTAATTGTTGTTACTCAGACACTATCTGTTCATTTACAGTCACAACAAATTTGTTTATTACAGCATGGAGGGCTACTACTTTGTTAAATTCATTCTATTATTATATATATGTCCTCTCCTTTTTGTTTTTTTTGCTGGAAGTAGGAATAATTCACTTTTTCCTATGATTCGTTGTTGTACGTATGTCAGTATTTCACCATTTGGTATTATATAAGGTTTTTCTTAGTGCAGCTGCTATACTAATCGATTGTTAATTAATTAATAAGTAGTACTTAAGAATGACATCTATCGCAATCCTAGGTTGCATATATGTACAGAGAGGTAGCAATTGGCCAAACATGTCATGTTTCCCTATTTGGTTGATACTCCGTTATGATCATTGCATATAACGCATTGGTGCTGCAGTATTCTTTATCTCTCGTATTGTTGTCGATGTCTACCCAAAAATAAAGGATAAAACCAAGGCCAGAAGGAAAAAGAAAAACAGATAATTGCAATTTCGTATCTCCTTCCAATCTATGGAACATTTTCTCTGGAAACAAAACAGGCATCAAATCATCAAATCTGGCGACCATCACTTTTAATATCGTGGTTAAATATACGAATCTCATAAAGTATTGTCGCCAGTGGCTCGAATGGCATAATAAACACGTACGGGGGCGGTGAGTGATCGAGCGGGTGATTTGATGTGTGTGTCCATCAGTTTATGTTTGCATTTCTCTGGCAATTCAGGGAGCATCGAGGGGACTTGGACGCAGTGATGGATGGGTCTGGAATTGGAATATTTATTCATTTATTTATTAAATTATGTGCAAATGGGAGGAGGCGTTTTCATGCTTTATTATTTCACTCTCAATTGGGCTGGAGAAAGCGAGAGTCGCATCCCATCACAGGCAGCACCAAATACACGTCCTTCTCCCACGTGGGGCCATCCCATTTCTTTAGGTTCCACGCGGGCCCCACCCCAATAATTACACTGTGCTCTTCCTTAAGGCCGTGCTCAGCGCACCACGCTGGCGTGCTGCCCCATGTGCCACGTCCGAGCCAGCACTCTAGGTCAGGTGATTGATAGCTTCGCAGACTGTCAGTGCTGCCTGCAGAAGAGTCGACCTCCTCGACTGACAAAAGGTAAAGGCTGTGGCTGGAGCATGCGATGTGGTGAGGAGGCACCCAAACATGACATCACCTTCCTGTACCACGCTCGGCCAAGGATAGAAAAGCAGCACGCACCTGCCCAACCGACGTGACTCGCCGAATTAGCTTGCGCCGAGAGAATTAATAAACCTTGGTTGTCTTGGTCTACATGGCGCATACTTTTAGGTGAGGCTAATACCCATGACTGCCTGCGTTGGACGTGCCTTAAGAGCTGCCGCCATCGTCTACAACTTACTTCACACTTGTTTCGTCAATGTATAACATAGTACCGTGAAAAATGGAATCACATATGCAACTTATTCTTTCTATTTGCTCCTTTTTTTACTAAAAAAAGTGTGCAACTCCATGGCAAATTAGGTACAAAATGATCCTGGAAAAAAAAGAATGAATGAAAGGAAAAAAAGTTGGCACACCATGAACAAAGAAGATGCTTTCCCCCCAAGGAAATTATTAAGTCCAACACCCTAAACACTCAACAGTTCCACGCTTCCAACGTTTCCTCACTTCCACTACCAGCACAGTTGTTACTTGTCTCTCGCAAGAGCACTTCCACACGTAGGAGTATGCGTATTTTCCCCAACTCATAATGACTGTCCACAGTCCTCACCAGACTCCCGTGCGGTGCGAAAGGGGAGTGACGCGGCGGCAAGTTTTTATTTTTTTGGCAGAAAAAACACACCAACACGGGACGGGAACGGGTGGAGAGTGACCAACTGACCACACACATGACACACCACCGGCACAGAGAGGGCAGGCAGCGGCACACGGGCGCCGCATAGGATTCCGCAGCTTTTGTTGGTCTGCGCCACGCGCGGCCGATCTGCAGGCGCGAATTTGCCGTGAAGGCCTTTTTAGTTCCCAAATTTATCCCAAATTCCACTATAAAAAAGAAGATTTCCCATCACATCAAAATGCCGGCACATATACGGAGTACTAAATGTAGATGAAATCAAAAACTAATTATACAGTTTTGTTGTACTTTGCGAAACGAATATTTTAAGTCTAATTAATCAATGTTTGAACAATTACTACTAAATAAAAACAAAATTGCTACAGTATTCTACAGTGATTCGGCCACCCATTCAGGCATGGCCCTTGTTTAGTTCCTAAATTCAACCCCAAATTCCACTATATAAAAAGAAGATTCCTATCACATCAAAATACCGGCACATGTATGGAGTATTAAATGTAGATGAAATTTAAAACTAATTGCACAATTTTATTGTACTTTGCGAGACGAACATTTTGAACCTAATTAGTCAAAATTTAGATAATTTTTACCAAATACAAACGAATCACTACATTACGCATTTAATGCGCACTGTAGCAAACTGTTCCAAATCGGACACTCCCGATTTGGGAACTGAACAAGGCCATGTAAACACGGCCGAAATTTGCCACGGCAGCGCGGAAACATATCGCGGCTCTGTGATTCTGTTGCTAGGGGCCCGCCTGCCTGTGCCCCACGGGATGCCAAGGCATAATTTAAGCGGCCCATGCCCCCTGGCAAATGGCAGGGTAGTCAGGGTGTGTTTAGTTTGCGAAAAGTTTTAACTTTGGCTATTGTAACACTTTTATTTGCATTTATCGATTAGTGTTCAATCATAGATTAATTAAGTTCAAAAGATTCGTCTCGTGGTTTTCTACCAAACTATATAATTAATTTTTTTCGTCTACATTTAATGTTCTATGCATATGCATGTATTCAAACCTTCGATGTGATGGAGAATCTGAAATTTTTTGGGACTATGGCAGTGTTTAGATCCCTTCAAACTTCTAAAAATTTTACAAGATTCTCCGTCACATCGAATCTTTAGACGCATGCATGAAGCATTAAATATAGGTAAAAAAATAATTAATTGCACAGTTTGTCTGTAAATGTCGAGACAAATCTTTTGAGCCTAGTTAGTCCATGATTGAATAAATTTTACCAAATAACAACGAAAAGTGCTACAGAAACTTTACACCAACTTTTACACCGTCTAAGCACTACTCCCTCCGTCCCAGAAAAAGTGTCGTTTTAGGTTTTTCAGACATCGTGTTTGACCGTTCGTCTTATTTAAAAATTTTATGCAAATTATAAAATAAATAAATCATTATTGAAGTATCTCCAATGATAAAATAAGTCATAATAAAATAAATAATATTTATTAAAATTTTTTTGAATAAGACGAATGGTCAAACACGATGTCTGAAAAATCTAAAACGACACTTTTTCTGGGACGGAGGGAGTACCTATAGATGGCCTTAAGCGGCCCCTGTCCCCTGGCAAATGCGGCAGGGTACTCATCAATACTCTCGTACGGTCTCTTTAGCAGGTTGGCCTGGCCGGTTGGCAGAATCCAGTTCCGCTTCCGCGTGAAGATGGTGGGAATACGGGCACAGGCACAAACGCAGGTGAAAAGAGAAGTGGCGATTTTGTGAAGCACCTAGGCGTGCGCATCGTATCTCAATCTCCCGCTTGTAGTCGGACCACTCGAATCGTACGTGCTCGTCGTTAGCTCACCGGCCACGAGGCACCAGAGCGTATAGTACGTACGTACATTTGTTGAGATGGGCTTTCCCGTTGTCGTCCTTAGCAAGTGTTCCTGCGGTCGTAGGTTCTCGAGAATCTTGTACCGTTTAAATTAAATGTGTATTTCGTTGCAAAATTCGTTCCGCTCCAACTCCCTGCAAAATGAACAAAGAAAAGGAAAATTAAAATGGAAACGAAAGAAAAAAAAGAAGTATGTATATATAATAGAAGGCAAGAAACGAAATGAGAAGGAGAATGAGGAGGGGGCGGGGAAAGAAGAGAAAAAGAAAACAAAAAGAAGAATTAAAGAAAATATAAGCGGAGAGGAGAGAGACCCGGGAAAGATCCGAGAGAATCAGAGATGGCGTGTATGCGTAGCGCGGGTGGCCGTGACGTGCGATGCTAGATTCTGCTCCCGCACCGGCCCCGCGGTTTCAGCGTCCGGCCGTCCGCGTCGCCGTCGCTCCTCACCCCGAGGCCCCAGCCCCACCGCACCAGTCCCATTCCTTGTGCTCCTCCGGCGCCCCCTGGCCTTTCCCGATTCCCGTGGCCGCCGTGCTCCTGGATTTCGTTCCCTGCAAAAAGGAAGGGAAAGATGCCCTCGTCCTCCTCGCCGGACGCACCGCACACTTGGCCGGCCGCCGGCAAGTCGGCAGACGGTTCCGCCGCCGAAAAGCACAGGCGGTGGCCCTGGCCCCCTCGTTGATATGCAAACGGCAAATCATCTCGCTTTCCTAGCTCGCACACACGTGGGCCCCAACTCCCAACGGTGCTGCCTTTCATTAACCCCGGATATGCCCCTTTTTTAATCCTTTCTTCTAAGACCGTTGGATTTGGGAGAGAGAAGAAGCTCGCTGAAACCCTAACTCAGCATGTTCCAGGAGGAGGAGGGCCTACCTCGCTGGCACCGCCTCCGCTGGAGGGACACAGGAGGAGCCTCGTCGGTCGAGTGGGGAGGAGCCGCGTGCGAGCGAGGCGCGGAGCGCGTTGCCTGAGCGACGGCTAAAATCTCAAGCGTCCGCTCTATAGGAAATGTGCTCGAAATAAGTTCATTTTTCATCAAAAGGACAGACTTGTAATAAAAAGAAAAACGCCGGTGTCACTTCATCTCAGTTACAACGACGATGAGTATTCAATTTTTTCCTTACAGGAAAAAAATATATAGGCCCTGTTCGGCAGGTTGTTTTTTAGCTTATAAGCCGGCTGTGGCTGATTTGCTGTGAGAGAAAAACACTGTTCCACGGCTGATAAGCCGTGCTGATAAGCTCAGCCGAACAGGGGATAGAGTATTTTCTCTCCATGATTGCTGCCAATCATACACCTACATGTCACCGAGCTCAACTACAGTCTCTCTTTTCAATTTGCTTGATTTAGACGCTTTAGTAGCATGACAGCATACACCCATTATTCTTTCATCAAAAAAACCAACATAAACTTCCTGATTCTACACTGCAGATCTCTCGTTTACGTGTAAGCACACATTACAGGCCCACAACATAAAACTACGCAACAAGTCCAACAATAGCGCTGC
Source organism: Saccharum hybrid cultivar R570 (assembly GCA_038087645.1). Taxonomy (NCBI): domain Eukaryota; kingdom Viridiplantae; phylum Streptophyta; class Magnoliopsida; order Poales; family Poaceae; genus Saccharum; species Saccharum hybrid cultivar. The sequence continues at coordinate 23,943,246 of JAQSUU010000558.1, forward strand.
ATTATTAGCACAAAAAAAAACAGCACAATATTTTCAATACCGTGTATTTAAGTACGGAAAAGATTCCCTGCGAGACGAGACGCGAACTGATCAGCTGTTGGTACACCATACAGGTAGACAAAGGCTGTGTTTAGATGCGTTGAAAAGTGCACTATACAAAATAAGATTCCCCGTCACATCAAACTTGTGATACATGTATGGAGTACTAAATGTGGATAAAATCAAAAACTAATTGCACAGTTTGATTGTACTTTGCGAGACGAACGTTTTGAGCCTAATTAGTCAATGGTTGGACAATTATTACCAAATACAAACAAAATGCTACCAGAGAACACTATTTCCCCCCAATGATGAAGCACGAGAGGGACGTCCCAACAAAAAAGCCATGATGTTGTCATCCAACAACCAATGGAGATGGACCTAGGGTTTCGGGTGCTGCACAAGACAGCGCATCCGTAGTGGTGTGCCCACACACAGCAAATCATCAATGATCGACCTGAAAATCAACGAGCAGACGTACTCCGAACAACATTGCTCCCAAACAGACAGACACGCTGATCATTTTGGCCGTTGAAGTCTTTTGTAGTGTCGAGTGCAAGATTTCCTGACCTAATAGATTCCACAAAATCCTCACATCATAGACAGTGGATTGAAAATTACAGTTCGGAAATCAAATTGCGATCTTATCTAGTTTGCTGTTCGATCACTTTACTATGCAGATTGCACAGGTAAGGAAGCTATGATATGAATGAAATTAACTGGAATCCAGGTATCAGTGACTAAGCATAGTACTGAATGGCAAAACATAGTACCGTTCTATGAAGAAAATCAAGGAATTGGTATTCTTGAACCGACAGTGTTATTCAACCCAAAGAAATAAAATGAAGACCTACCGTTATTGATTGCAAATACATGCTACAGAAAAAAAACCAACACGTAACATGGCTGAACATGGCGCTAATATATATTTCCCATATATTTTCATTCCTTTCTTTGGGTGGTCCTGTCACCTATGATCCTCTTTCTACACACAGAACTCAACAGAAAGTATGTCTATGGGTGTCCAGGGCATCTATATTATCTTAAGAAAACTGGAGTTACAATTGAGAATCCTCCCCTTAGGATTTAGCTCAGCTTCCCGGCAGAGATTAGTTTAGGTCATCTGCTTGCATCTGTCTCCTCTGGTATCACAGTTAAGGTCACTGTCACATTGTTCGATCTTTTAACAAGAACTTTAAATGGTACTCCGACCTTGTCCCCCATGATATCAATGATCTGCAGCGAACACTTTATTATCGTGTTTGTACAAATAAAGAAAAAGAATATAACCTTCCTCTTCAATTGAGGGTATGAAAGAAAAGGAATATTGAAATTAGAAAAACAAATGTAAGCATGAGTCCAATATTGCAATTGGCTCTAACCAGCAGCTTTTTCATTTCGAAATTCAAATAAGATATTACAACTTAATATGATGACTACTTTCAGGGAAAAGAAAAGGAATCCTGCAAGTAGATTAAATCGTATGGCACACTTTTTTTTTTGAAAGGATGGCAAAAGCTTTCCTGCGGATTTTATTAGACAAAGAAAAAACAAAGGCAAGTGGCGGACCAGTTTTTTTAATGGAAACTGGGCCCAAAAAACCACGATACAACTTCAAACCAACAACTAAAACCATCGCATACCACACATCACCAGTAGTTATCTTAGTTACCTCTTTGATGCTCTCAACTGGTTTGCCACCAAATTCAACAACCACATCCCCAGGACGAAATCCTGCTTGCTCAGCAGGAGATGCTGGGGTAACCTGATTGAGAACCCACATACTGTCAGCAGGCCCAGCATTGAGAAGGTATTATCAGAATCAGTATGACAAAAGTGAAGTGTGCCAAACATATATTCATAACTCACACAGTAGCTTATAACACATAGTAGGTGTGTTATTTCATAAGCGGAATTAATAATAGCTTACCATAGGAACAAGCACTCCTTTTCTTACATCTGGAAAAGTACTTGATTTTTCTTTGAGCTGTGCAATGATCATGGGATTCAGGTCAAGCATCTTTAAACCAAGCCATGGCCTTACAACTCTCCTGCATTGTATATTGGCAACAAGCATAAGCGGCTCCCAGACATGCAGGTAAACAAACATTAATACTATAAGTCGTCCAAAATAAATCTACTCAGAAAGGTTGGTACACACAGTCTTACTCCCACAGATAACTTGCTTTCTCCAATTACAAACATTAGTTTCCATTAGGATATTGATATGACCTTCAGTGTGACACTTTGACTAGCAATATCTATAAAAATATACTATCATAATGGAAATAGTTATAGATTACGAAAGGATTTTTATAATGGATCTAACATAGTCAATGTTGAGCAGTCGATTTGTATAAAATTTTATATGTTGATCGCAATTTTTTAAAAATTTACTTGGGACAAAACTAGATGTACATATATTTATGATTGAAGGATCTAATGAAGTACTATTTTTTTCTCGAATAGGCAGGAGAGCTGCGTATCATTGCATTAATGAAGTACTATTATCCTTTTATCAGATAGAATGAAGCTTGGAAACACTAATGGTATTGCATTTTTTATTGTTTCATTTTATTCACACAAGTACTTTATTACATGTTTTGAACTTCCAATCACTGGCGCAATCCAAGAGCACACATCATACCAAACTATAGAAAGAAATTCCAAAGCGAAAGCTAAAAGACGGCGATACCATGATATAATAAATTGCAAGCAGTATTATGCTATGCGTAAGAGTAAGGCATACCCATTTTTCTTAAAGTTCTCTACTATTTTAATGACAGAGTCAATTGGTACTGCAAAGCTCAAACCATCAGCATTCCAAACTTTCATCACATTAACTCCAATAATCTCACCATCAAGGTTCACAAGAGGGCCTCCAGAATTTCCCTGCAGCATACAGATGTGTCAAAATAGTTTATTCAACAGATATTGAGAAGGAAAACAGAATCAAACAAAATTGAGAATCATAAACAATGTGTATATGCATTGCAAGTAAAAGGCATGCTACACTGACATTTTAATGTTTATTTTGACTATAATCTACATAATCTTCTGCATTTTGTCGGGACATGATGAGGTGAGGTGACAACTGATGAGGCATAGTTACATGGCCAAAACATTCAAGAAGAACTAGTAAACTCATAGCAAATGCAAGATACTTGCACACTTCACATGTTAGCAACACAAAACCAATGGTCTTGCCTTATTAATAGCGCAATCTGTTTGCAGATACTCCCTTCGTAATCCTCCAAGACCCAGATCACTGCTTTTCCGGTCAACACAGCTACAACAAAGAAAAACAAAAGTCAATGTAGACAATTTTAGTCAACAAAAAAAAATGTATGCATGCAATTTTTCATGAAACTACTAATATTAATGATAACTCGTGAGAGTAAATTGAATAAAAATGATTAGGTCTTAACCTGACAATACCAGCGGTAACTGTGTTCTGAAGAGAAAGTGGACAGCCCAGAGCAACAACCCAATCACCTGGCTGAAGTCGAGATGACGATCCAAGCCTGGCAGCCGGTAAAGGGGTCATAGATTTAATCTTCACAACGGCAATGTCAGACAGGCGGTCAGCATTAAGGACAACACCTTCAAATTCACGACCATCCTGTAAAGTCACACTAACCTGTAACAACATTCAACCTTGTAAGAGAAAGATGATGAAGGAAACAGTTGAGTGTAAAAAATAATAACCTCAACGAAATCATAATCAGTGATTTCAAGCAGTAAGCACAGATACATATCATACTATGTAGCAAGTGTTGTAATTATCCATGCTGCTATAGCTTGGAGGATTGGGTCACTAAGTTTAGAACATTAACCATAGTACTTAGTAGATAAACTACTGTTGGTCAATCTCAGCTTAAAAGAAAGGTAAAAGGATTAAGGACATTAAGTTAACTCAATTACAAAGTCAAGAGACAATTTTGAAACAAATCAAGACCAAAACTGTCCTAACTAGGTACGAAATACAGAAGTATTAGCATCCACTACTGCCAAACTCTTCTCTCCAAGGATAAATACAAAGGTATCAAAACTTATATGGAGTTAAATCAACCCTTCAGAAATCAGAACTAGTGTCTGAAATTTAGCAAAGAACGAGCTACCAAATTGACACAAATGGTTCTTCAAACAACAATCCAAATGCACGCTTCACATTGTCCACATGACCAATGATAAGCGGCTGACGGTATTTACACAGTCAGCATGTAGAGAGTGTGTACAGATAAGATAGTGCCAAGTTAGCAACCTTTCTCCTCACAATTGCTTTTGTGCTTTGAAAATCTGCAACGACATGCGCACATGTCAATATCGTCCCATCTGGATCTATTATAGTTCCAGATCCGATGCTCTGCTCTTGCACCCATCCATGCATATCTACAAAAAGGGTGATCTGAAAAGTTCACTGCACACAGCTACAACACTGGTGAGGGAATTTGACAGTTTTCCATTAGACGAGAATGTTCTCACCATGCATAGAAGAAATGTTTACGACAGCAGGACCAACTGCAGATGCCGCCTTGGCAATCGAATTCCTGCCTAGACACCCTGGGCAGCATCTTGAATCACCTGAGCTTCCGTCAGAACCTTGGTCTCTGTAGTTAGCAGGTGAAACCGATGCGGACGAGAAGGTATTCAGTATTGGGAACCCTAGAAACACATTTGGACACAGTAAGATCTTCAACACACAGAGCTCTATCTTAACAAGACGAAAGTAACAACTAACAAGGCAACTGCAGTTTCAGGTAAAGCAAAAATGCACTTCAGTCTTACCAGAGTTACTAATTAAGGACATATTAAAGGTTCTAACTACAAACATTCCCAATCATATCTTTTTCAGTATTGACCATCCTTAACTGTCAGCCGTAACTATGATGCACATAGGTAACTCAAAGTTTATCATATTTTGAAAAGGATTATGTGCCCGGACTGAAACTAAGACCCTGCAAGCAGGCTGATGATATGATATTTAGAAATTGCCACCTATCCACATGATCCAACACATGCAACTTTTCATGACATGCCTTTGTACATTACAGCGTGTATTCATCTCGACATACATTGGTCCATTAATTATCAGTAGTTCAGTACGGCTGAAAAGTTCAGAGTCCAGCCACAGGTCCCTCTACTGAATTGAACTAACAAGACCGGCCAATGCGCATAGTGCCGTACGCAGTACAGCGTACCTGAATCCAGACACTCACCACGCCGTCCCAGACAATCAGATGGAGGTCTAGCCGAGACGCAATCTCAGGAACAATCGAGTGACATTCCAAAATGGTCCCTTCCAAAATCCCCGAACCCAAAACCCCTGGACGCGCATGACTCCGCCACGCGGCAAAAAAGACCGTCTGTCCGACGGCCTAGGCTGAAGAAGAAGAGGTGAAAACGGACCTTGGTACGGAGACGGGAGCAGCCACGGGGAGAAGAGGCGGGTGCCGGAGCGGAGCCCCTCGGCGGCGGCGGCGGGGAGGGCCTGGCGGAGCGGCTGCGGCGGGGAGACCGAGGCGTGGACGGCCGTGTCGGGGTCGCGGCCGCGCGAGAGGGCGGCGGCTGCGGCGAGGAGGAGCGCGGCGCGGCGGCCGCAGCGGAGGAGCATTGTGGAAGGATCGCTGGCCTGGCGTGCCGCACACGAGGAAAGGAGGAACGCAGGCAGAAGCAGAGCAGGAGCAGCGCGGCCGTCGCGAAGCGTCTGCTGGAGCCTGGAGCCTGGACTCCTGGAGGAGAGAAAGGAAAATGGACCTTTTCTTGCGGGCTGCGGCCGCAAGAGGCTACGGGCGAAGCCGAGTTGGGCCAGCAAACCCGCAGGAATTCAGTCCAAGCGTCAAATCTCACATGCTCTACTTATGGCCCACTTCTAGCCGCACTCTCTGTCGCTGCCAAGCATGGACACACACACGCCCGAATTGATCTTTCTCGTCATGTACATATATATATATATATATATATATATATATATATATATATATATATATATATATATATATATATATAATATTAAATAAATTGCTAAATATAATTTCCCCTCTATTTTTTCATCAATCTCCCCTGCCGAGTCCGAAATGCGCATCGAGCCGCCTCTGCTGCCCAGTCCTTGCATTGCATAGATCACTGGTGTCCACTCTACTTAGGGCAGCTTCAACGATTGACTCTTAAACTAGCTCTAAGTCTTTTTTCTTATATTTTAATAGAAGAGAGATAAAAACTAGTTTTTAATCAAAAGTTAAGCTCTTGCACACATTTCAATGTTATGGAAGAGTGTTATGTGAGGCTATCTATATTAAAAGCTAGTATGTACTAAAAGTTAGCACATATTAGAAAAGTTAGCTTAGAGTCAGTAACTAGCTCTAACTGTTACGGGTGCCAAGGAGTCGAACCAGACGAGATGGATGGTTTTTGTCTCCATCACGGATGAATTTGATGGTTTGACTCCAACACAGACATGACACACGATTGGTTGCTGGCATACATGTCTAGGATAACCTCACCTCTGCGCTGAAAAGAAACAGGCACAAATACACCCCCGCGTGACGGGCTAACTCTGCAGTGCCTTCTTAGCAAGCTCGATCTCACAAATGGCCTTGAGCTTTCAAGACACGACTCACCTTTTCACTCTCCCTCTGCATGTCCATCCTCGACTCCGCACACTCGACGGGCGAAGGTGCCGGTGGAGACACGGAATGAATAAGCACAATCCATGGCGAGATTGAACGAGTGCGTAATCTGTCTTGAAAATGATTTAATCAGAGATGGATGGAATATTCGGAATTGGATCCACCACTGGTCCACTGCAGCGATCCATGCATGGTGAGTGGGGGAGAGAGCCGAGAGCGAGAACCCTCAACTGCGTCAAAGTGCGGGCAGTCGGCAGCACCCAACCTCCGAGGTTACCAGCGGAAGCAGGCAAAGCTTTGGCAGCTTTGGCCAATGGGATATGGGTCCACTGGCTGTCTGGCTGTGTGCCTGCGTGGCGTTCGTTCGTAGGGGGCGGATGGGGAGGAAATCAAACTTCGTGACCAGTGAAGAAAACCTGGATGCTGAAAATGCGGAGGATCAAGATAAATTGGGCTGTCGTCCAACGTTTTCGTTCCAAAGGGAATTACTAATTACTAAAGGAGAAAAAAGTGACAACAAACGAAACCTGCATGTACCGAGAGTTAATTCCGAGAGGATGCTAAAACTGAATTGCAATTGCCGGCTGTAGTGTGTGGTGGACTGGTGGCTCGAAATGTATCTTTTATTTTTTGAGAGAAGGGTTGGATTTTATTAATAAAGTAAAATGACTTTTACATCCACCCACCTGACGGGCACCCCACAGGAAAAGAGAAATAACAGCTAGAACCTCTTGATGAGCACCTCGTGTTCTTTGCCGTCGTCGACCTTTGTTGCCGCACGCCTGTCCTTCTTCACCTCTCGCAATGAAGAAGACTCAGTATGGAGCTCCTGGCTAATTTCCAGATCGACGAGGAATCTTCAAAGTTTAAAGGGCCATAAGTGACACGTCAAAGACGTGCTGTTGATTCATTGAACGCATCGGCCAACGACAGATTGCCGTTTCCTCATTGTCGCCAGAATCTGACGCCAGTTGCCTCACCGGCCAACTCTAGACGACGAACAATAAACACGCAAGGGGGATCAAAATACACCAACCCAAACACATGGGAAGGTGGACGACAAACCTCACAAGAAGAATCCTGAAAATAGTAGAACTGACTTGGAGGGACAAAACACACCAAAAGCTTCTCGACATGTTCATCGCCATGTTCTGGTTTACGAGGCTAGCGCTATCCTTGGCATCATGGGCATCGATGGCACCGAGAAAACACAAAGGGAAAAAGAACTCGACGCATAAGAGGAAAACGATGATAAACCCGCCGAAGTCAAGGCCCCCGCAAAAGATATCATCGCCTTGCACCACATAACCCTGGGCATTCGGTTAACCGAAACCGATCGGTTCGGTTCCTCGGTTTTTAACACAAATTCGGTTCTCTATAAATAGGAACCGATCGGTTCTTCACAATTCTTAGAACAGAGCAAAATCGGCTTCGGTCAGTTCGGTTCGGTTTGGTTCCGGTTCCAACCGAACTAACCGAGAATTTACACAAGCAGCAAAAAAATCATAGAAAAAGAGGGAAGATTTTAGAAAAAACATGATGGATCTCGTCTGCCTCTGCTTCCAGATGCGCCAGCCAGCGGCCGGCTGCGGGCTGCCGTGAACCTGCCAGAGGAGGCACCAGGCTGCCCCTTGCTCCTCACGATGGGTGCGACGTCGTCCGTCGTCACGTCAATGGCCGCCGGTCTGCCCCTTGCTCCTCAGCTCGATTGGACGCAGCTCGCACTCGCAGACTCGTGGTGGTAGGGAAGGAGCAGGAGCAGCGGAGTGGGGCACGGTCCCGCTTCAGTCATGGGAGGAGCGGGGTCAGGAGGAGTGAAAACAAACTCACCTAGATGGATCAAGCACAGCATGCATATATACGGCATACCGTGAAGCGTGCCCCATCTTTTTAATTTCTTTCCGAGGGAAAACAAAAGAAAATTTGATGAACACACAAAATCCGTATTGATTTTAGTCATGGACATATGGAGATATATATGTAGGTACGCAGTTGGCTGATGCTGATGAACTGAAATAAATCAACCTTGATCAATCCTTGTCGTAGTAGGGACCATGCATGCAGCTGTCAGCACGCCGCCAGTCCTCCCCACGCCATGGACGGACGCCGGCCGGTCCGGTCAGCCTGTGCCTGCCGGCAACAGACGCCGGCCGGCGGCGCAGCAGCACGCCGCGTCGTGCGTGCCGTGCTGCCGCGGCACCCTTGGATGGCGAGAGAATGAACCACTTCCTCCGTCCTCGACAAGTTTGTTTACTTCTCCGGCCACATCACATGCATCACCATCCAAGAGAACAGAACGTACGGATGCAATCAGATCAACAGGAACGACTGCGCACTCGACCGTGTTCGTTCATCCTCCGCTCGATCTTAACAAGATACCTAAATTCATCCTCAAATTTTACTATGTAAAAAAAAAAATTCTCCATCACATCAAAATGTTGGCACATATATGGAGTACTAAATGTAGATGAAATAAAAAACAAATTGCACAGTTTTGTTGTACTTTACGAGACGAATATTTTAAGCCTAATTAATCAATGTTTGGACAATTATTACTAAATAAAAACAAAATTGCTACAGTATGACGGGACACTTACTATGCAAACTTTGCCTCCAAAGTTTGAAATCTAAACCAGGCCTTGTTCCACACGCTCGGATCCATCGTCGCTGACTCCTTGCCAAATGCGTTCCTTTTTTTAATAAAAGATAAAATATCCGGCTTCATCAATCAATAATAGAATCAGGCCAAATGCGTTCCTAGATTTGTATATCTTTCAGACGCAAACACAAGGACATTGTTTAATTTTTCCGAGGCAGAGATTATTGCTACTGCCATGTCAACGCTGGCGTTTTTTTTTCTTTTTTCAAAAAAGGTACGCTGGCGAGAGTTGGAGTCCGTCGGTCGCCGGCCTAGTTGTGGCCCAGGAATCCTAATTACCGTTCTTCCCCCTCCATATAATTTTCGGCCCACAAACATCAGGTCCAGCCCACCGATTGGAGCATGTTTGCCTAGCAGATCGCCAATACGAGTCATATGCGGTCTATTTGATGGGCCCTCTGGGCTCTGGCCCCCTAGGCCGAGCTATATTATGATTCGTTTGTAAATTCTCCTCAAAAGATGAATCGTTTGTAAATTATTCACCCTGTTCACTTATACTGAAATGTAGCTTATACTGATGCTTATGTTGTAATGTTGTGAGAGGAAACTACTGTTCCATGACTGGAAAGTAGTTCTGAATAAGCTCATCTGAAATAAAAGCAACAGGTAAAACTTTATATCAGTTGCCCCACTGAAGCTAGATACATACAGATAGATCAAAGGATATGATCAGGATTGCCAGGTCATTTATCTTATCGTCAAAGACAAGACGCGCTTTTTATTTTTTATATATAAGAAATCAGTAATTCGCCGGCCAGCAGATCAATTAACTGCGTATTATGAGGTAACCAGGTTAAACTTTATATCTCTGTGTTGTCTGGATTGGTGGCCACATGGATCGACCAACATATAGATACATACATACAGAACAAACAAGTAGACGAACAAATAATTAATGGGTCTATCTAGCTATCTGTTGACAGATTTCATTTGTCTAAATCTGTCAGATTTTTGGCCAATCACAAGATGACAGCTCACCCAAACAAAAAACTGACAGATAATACAAAGATAAATCTGTCAAAATCCAACAATAACAAAGCAAACAACCTATAATGGGTTTTCCAAACCCAACATCCAATAGCAGGGAACGACGCTGTCCATAGGCACACACCACCACCACGGCAGCTGCCATGACCCACGAACAAATTAAACACACAACAATACAGCCAGCTAGAAATAGGTTCAACCGAGGGCTCGAGGCTCTCCACGTGTTTCCAACAGCCATGATTATTGATTGATGATGCTAATAGCAATAGTACAGTACTGTTACCAACAATGGTGTTGTGTTCTCGTGCGAAGGGGACGAGCTGGACTGATCATCTCTCAGTCTACATCTACTGCCCCGGCACCGGCGGCCGGAGGGACGAGAGGGTGACGTCCTGGAGGGAGCTGTCCTTCTGCATCGCTGCCTTGAACTCGTTGAAGCTCACCTTGCCGTTGCCGTTGGCATCCATCTTGTCGAACACCTCGTCCAGCTTCCCGGGCTCGTGACTTCGCTAGGCAGGTACTTCTCGGGCAGCGTCTACGTCAACAATAACACCAGCAAACTCATCACAACATATATCATATCATAATAGACAGGAAGGAGTGGTAGCTTATTAGCTCTCTTAATCGCAGCATCGACGCCAGTTCGTCCTTGCTGATGCACCCCGACCCGTCGGCTTCGTACATCTGACACGTCATTTTTTCGGTCATTCATTCAGTATGTCAGTCGAGAGAAAACATCATTCATTGCTATGAATCAGAATGACAATGATTATTCCTTGGTATGTAAAAAAGTGCACCAGTTCTCATCTCATCACCTGGAAGCAGAGCCGGAGCGCGTCGTCGCCGTGGGAGTTGCAGAGGCTGGACAGTCCGCAGAGGATCTCCCTCATGTCCACTGTGCCATCATGGTTATTGTCAAACAGGTCAAACACGCACGGCGCCAGAGGGACCAGCGACCCTAGCTTCATCGCCTTCAGCACCTCAAACTCCGCCAGCGTCGCATTATCGCCATCAGCGCATCTGCAATAGGTTAATCAGGGCACTCGGCATATCATACCAGGTGTCTTTTTTCCTTTTTCATTTACAATGAAATGGTTTCAGAACAAACTATATGCAGGATTTCATTTTTGCCAGCAAAAACTATTTCTTGCTACATAGTGCAATTTCTCAGGCGAATGAAGGAAACAATAATTCACGCTATCAAGTTAATTATGCTACGGCTTCTGAGTGATCATAAACATGGATATAGACAGATTTTGAACAGCTTAGTCTTCAGTTCAACCTCATCCTACTGCTAAATGAGAAAGCTAGAATCATCAGAACTCAAATATCAAACAAAGCAAGGGGGTTCAATTCCTTAGATACTCACAATCGTGCGAAATGAGCCAGCAGATTGTCAAGCTCTCTCTGAGCTTAGGTCATGTGTTCCCAAAAGGTTCCTCAGCCTTTTCGTCCTCAATGCCACCTTGCTGCTGAGGATGCTTGCGATTGCCGCTTGCTCGCATTTTTCTTCATTCGAATAGAGGTAAATTCTATTTTAATAGAAGTAATTCAAAACATGTCATAAAAAAATTGAATTACAATGACAAATACATGTCATCGACTTTAAAAACATCTTAAGATTTTTAAATAGAAGTAATTCTTTAAAACAACTTCAAGACAACTTGGCCATCTATCAAAACAACACATCAACTATCTCAAGGCCATGCTCACATACAAATCCACAACAAAAAACAAACACACACACAACCACATTACAGCTAAAAAATACAATCAACTCAACTAAAATCAACAAATTCACATTCTGAGCTAATGACATTCAATTATCAGAAAAAAAATCCCTCAAAACAACCTGGGCAAATATAGAAATACACAAAAAAATTCTAACAAATCTCATACAAATCATAAAAGACACATTTAGCCAAAAATTACAAAGGGTGAGCATCCTTAAATCTAGCATTATACATTCCAAAAATAACTACACAAAATCAAATGCAAAAAAGGAAAACAGCTCAATCAGCAGCAGGCGCACACACACACAAAGAAAACTAAAAAACAGACACAGCCACACTCACACACAGAAACTGAAGCCAACAGGTCAACTGACACACAACTGAGAGGCTTAGAAAAAAATAAAAACACAGACACAAAAAAAAAACAAACACACAGAGAGACACAGAGAGAGAGAAACACACACAACCTGCACAGCCAAAAAAAATAGAAGCCTAAAGAAAGGTTCACAAAATAGCCCAAAATAAAGTCCATAAAAAAAATCACACACCTGCACCCACAAACACAGACACACACACACCAAAACACACACACATAGAAAAGCACAGAAAGAGAGAGAGACACACATAGCCACAGAGATACACACCAAAGAAAAACACACACACCCAAAGATCTACAAAACGACAACTAATGCCCACCAAAACTCAACATAAAAAAAAATTAACAACAGGTGCGGAAAAAAACTCAAATCGGCATAAACCACTAACAATTCAATGCAAAAACAGATCATGTGCTATTGCTTTGCAGATCTATCCAAGGAATAGTTTTCTTTATCAAAAGTACGGAAAAAATCAGTTGCCATTTCACATTTTAGCTAAGAAGACTGTCGGAACTCAAAAAAATTGTACTTCTACAGAACACTTGATATGGGCTAACATATCAGTAGCAGGAGAGTCGCATTGCGAGGAAGATGCACTTTTCAGCCAACATTCTCATTGGAAAGAGTATTTTCCAATGCAATGCAAATAACAGATCATATGTTGATATGCAGAATCACAGTAATAAATATACATGATCTCATAGAAGCCATTGCAGTTCTTACGTAAAAGAATCATGTTAATTTGTACCAGTAGGGTATGCAACTATACATTGGGAAAAAGTAAGTACTGAGTTTACTGAAGACACTAGAATAAAGATTTTTATCAGAAGTACTGAAAACATCAGTTGCCATTTCACATTTTAGCTAAGAATACTCTCAGCTTGAACTCAGTAAAACTGTACTTTTACAGAACACTTTATATGGGCTAAGTAGCTAACATATCAGCAGCAGGAGAATCACATTTTGAGGATGATGCACTTTTCAGACAACATTCTCTGTCAAAACTTTTCCAATGCATTGCATAGTATTTACCCGCAAAAAATATTGAGTATGTAGGAACCAAGCCAAAACTCGGACCTAGCCATAAGTGAAGTTGCTGATCACATTGCAGCCACTGACACACCTCTCCATCTCCACCACTCATCTGACCAATACCACTAAAAAAGCAGCACAGCTGTCCACCACTCGGTCTGTATCCTTTGCTTCCTAGTTCTAACCCCTTTCCAGAAACCAAGCAAAAAGACCTAACGGGGCTTGCTGTTGAGGGAGAAATGAATCAACGAGTCACTAGCTACATCAGCAAGGTAAGAAAAGAAAAAAAACTAGATCTACATAACAAACCCTAACTAAAGTGGGGAGAAGGAAGAACAAACACAATACTACCCTGCATATTCGCACACTACACCAAAATCGCTATTCCGCAAAAATCCCTAAATTGAACATGCATCGAAGCCTACAACTCCCCAAATCAAACCCACAAATTAACAAAACCAAACCTTAATAGACCACAATTACAAAGCAACAGAACAATTGAACCCACCGCCTGCGCTCCAATCACCGCCCACCACGGCACAGCTCGCCAGCCGGGACTGCAGCCGGAGAAGCTTCGCCTCACCCACCACTTGCGCGCGGCGCCATGGCACCTCTAAGGAATTGCCGCCGAACACCTCCGCCCCACCCACCGCCTGCGCGCGGCGCAAAAAGCGAAGCGACGGCGAGGACACCGCCTGCGAGGACGATGCGGAAATGATTGGGGAATGAAACTGAGCGCTCAGTGGGAGATGAAAAGAATTTTTGGGTTTCGGATGCTAGTTGCGGACCCGTTAGCATGGGTGTACACCAAAAGACCGCACGGATCTTGAAACAAAATCAACGGCCCAGAATTTGACAGATAAAAAGCCATAAAATCTGTTGACAGATAAATAGCATAAATCATAATTAATTAAATCAACTGCTACCATACAAAGTGCGACTTATGCGGTTTATTTTGGCAGTATATATGGTTTACCTAAGTCGTCGCGTTTTACTTAGCATTCAGCTGATTTGTAGTGCATATATATATTCCCCGGCCCATTGACTGATGCAGGATTCCTGCTGGGTAGGATATTTGTTTAATCTGGAGATAACGTGATTCCATGATATGATGAGCTAACTAACGACGACCAATCCATTTGGATTTTCTATTCTAGTGGGCGCTCGATTGATTGATTGTTAATTAATTTAACTATCTATCCGTGGTGGGGCCCGCTATGCGTGATGTGCTATATATATCCAACATAGATTTATTATAGGTGGTGGCGGCCTGGTGGACTGTACGTACTCCGGTCTCCGGGCATGCAGAAATGGTTCTAGAAGCAAAACAAGGTCTTGGCCTCTTGGATTAATTTGTCAGGAACGACGTGTACATGCCTTTGTTCCCAAGTAGTACTACAGTAGCTTTCTTTATGCATGCATGTCATCCTGCATTGTTTTTCTTGCTCGTTGCTTTACTGTACATCTCACCGAGCGTCTAGAGAAACTTTCTGCGTTTCTTTTTTGACTCCAGTGGGTGGCGCATGCATTTGTACGAGTAGTTTCTCTGGTTCGATTTGGCTGCTGTGGGGCCCTTCACCCTTGTGTCCTGACGATCGATCGACGATCGTGCATGTACTCGTGTGTAATCATGCCAAACTAGCTGTAACCTCTTGTGTACAGTAATCATGCATGTACCAGTCAGCAGCATGCACTTCGCTGTCGAAATAATGCTACCTTCTAGAAGCAAAACTAGCTAGGCGTCAAGGCATGGATGGACCTCTTTTACCAGCTAGTATATAGGACGCTGACTGATGATCAGTCAGAAGCAAGCACGGCTATATATGAAAAAGGAAAGGGCGCATGCAGCAGAATGATAAAAAGCCGATGCATGGGACCTGTCAAAGCTGTTAATGTTGGTCTAAAGAGAAACAAATTACTAAAACGCACTGGAAGGTTGGCTGCTGCCTGCAAGCTAGCTGCATTCTCTTCCTCAGCAAATACAGTTTTGTTTTGGAGTTGGAGTAGTAGTTTAGCAGGATCCTGATCAGAGTCGCTGAAGATCACCCATACAGAGAGAAGACATGCATGTGTTCTATAGAAGCAAAACAAATTTAAGGCACATACAGTGGACTTTTGCAGAGATCGAGGTTGAGATGAGATGCCACCAGTCCAGGTTCGCTTGACTGAAAATAAGCGGCTGAAAGTACTGTTGGCTGATTTGTTGTGAGAGAAAAACACTGCTGGCTGGCTGAAAATAAGCGGCTGAAAGCTCAAGCGAACAGGCTGGAGGAAACGGATCGGAGCGATCCAGCAAAAGGAGCAGCGATCCAGAATATAACGGCCGGCCTAATTAAAGTGACCGGGCCTTCAGTATATGCGGAGGAAACGATTCTGCCGCCGTACCCTCTGTTCTTTGATCAGGCGGATGATGAAACAAATCTTTGTCTGAATCAATTCAAAAGTAAAAGAAAAACAGAAATAGAAATCTTCATATGAAAAAGGAGCGGCTGATGTGAAATGCTTCTAGAAGGCTCCGAGAGGCATTCACTACGGCACATGCCACGCCTTCAGATGTCCGCGGGTGTGGATGGAGATGGATCCTGTTGCATACATAACATAATTAACATATATAGATAGCAGGTCAACCCTGAATCTCCTCTTATGCTGTTACGCATGCCCAATTGCCCATGCCTTGCCCAAGGGCTCAACAATTGGCACACAAAAATAATCTTTCCTAGTAGCTAGCTTGATCCCCAAAGGTCTCCCGCCTCCCCACATGTACTTCGCTTATAATGAATGAATGAGTTTATTTCGTTAAAAAAAATCAACTTAGATTGTTTGTCACTGGTTTTGCAGCCTCCTTGTTGGCGTCCGCGTGGACCTCATACCACGCTCCTTGTTTAGTACTCCGTACAGCTTCAGAAAATTATATGTGTAATGATGCACTGTACTATATAGTGCAGTGCAGAGGAGGGAGATTCAGCTGTAGCAGCCGCTCCGGCACCGTACGTAATGCAGAGACTTTTGGGATGCTATTACGTCTAGGTTTGACGTACTGTGCGAGAAGGGTGTTGTTTATGCATGTCAGGATAGGCAAAGAATATACTCGATCCACACTTAATCACATCCTGATGAGTGATGACCGCACTATTGATTAAACAACTCTGGCGTATAGCGATGATTCTTCCGTGGAGAGCAACCTGTGCTTTCAATCAATTTGTTGCTGTTACGTCCATTGGTCCCTGAGCTCATGGGATGGGTACATTTGGCTTTTCAATCAATTTCTGTAATCTATTTGTGCACTCGGCACATGTATTTGTTTGTAGCTACGCGCGGCGATGTGGATGGTTGGATGGACAGTGGCACAGACAGATTCATGGATAGATCCAGCTAGCGGACGACTCTTACAAGTTCTAGAATCTAGATGATGAGTGACCTATCTTACCTTTAGAATAATCATTTGTAACTGCTCGTCTGAAATGAAAGCAACAGATAGAACTTTATATCAGTTTTTTGCATACTGTATTGCCAGATGTCAGCTGCCCAGTTGAAGCTCGATATAGAGAGAGATCAAAGGATCAGGATTGCCAGGTCATTTGTCGATATTGTCGTGAAAAGTTGAGTGATTATGCAGTGATGCACGATTCCTTGGTGTTTGTTTAATCTGGAGATAACATGGTTCCATGATATGAGCTAACTAACGACCGATCTCTTTTAATTTGGATTTTCTAGTGGGCACTAGATTAATTGATTGTTAACTTAAGTATATCCGTGGTGGGGGCTTGCTATGATGTTTGCACTATATCCATCAGTGTGTTGTTTATTCCAACTAAATATACTGCTGAAATGGTTCAACAAGCAAAACCAGCTGGATCATTTGATATATATGTCCCCCGGTCAGTCATCAAGATATATACAGTAGCATAAAACTCTGCGCAGGATCAAGGTACATAGACAATTAATATTTCTTGCTAATTGCTATGATCAGAATAGTACAGCGTGCATTATTATCACAATCTCGTTTATTTGTCCATGCGATTGAAGGACTTTGCGATCTAGATTATTAAACTGATTGATTTCAAAAGCTAACGCGGCAGAATAATAGACAATTTTTTACATATGTAGTTGTGATATGAAAAATTACAATGTTATCTAAAGACCAGCGAGCTGATGATCCGATTTGCAACATGCGACTGTGGCAACCTTGATGGTGATGATTTTTGCAACTTGAGGGATTGCTAAATATATGCTAAGTTTTACATAGGATCAGCTGCAGCGAAATTATCTGAATGAATATCTGTCAAGGAACAAGTAGTGTTCTTTACATATGTTATCCTCACTTTTGAGTGTTTACTTACAACTAATTGCGTATGTATCATATGGAAGTCCAAAGTGATGGCCTACCTTTTTCGGTGCCGGTGTTGGCACGCCTACCTGTGACACCGACGCCTCATGATTCCAGTGTCCTCTTTTTTCTGGATAACATGCATGGTTGTTTGATCGGTTTCTTTTTTCTAGTGGGGATTGATTGATTATTTGTTGGTGGTGGACCGGTGGAGTGTAGTAATCCGGCTATGCACGCAGGCAGAAATGGTTCCAGAAGCAAAACAAAGGGCTTTGGGTTTACTTTACACATAGTTTTTGCCTTTGTTGTCAATGTAAGTTGCTTTTTAACTGTACATGTCATATCCCAGCCTTTGGATTTATTTGCTTTGTTGCTTTACATCTCAGCGCGCGTCTAGAAAGCCTTTCTACCTTTTCTGTCTAGCTGAGTGGCGCTTCTCTGATTCGATTTGGCTGTTGTGGCCTTGTGGGGCCCTTGTGTTTGGACGACCGATCGTGCATGTCATGCGCTCCAATTTCGTCGTCGAAATGCTGCTGCCTTCTAGAAGCAAAACTAGCCTAGTACACTAGGCATCAAGGCATGTGGATGGGCCTTTTGCACCAGCTTGGACGTTGACGGATGAGTCAACAAAAAGCAAGCATGCACGACTACTGTTACAAAAGGAGGCAGCAGAACGATGAAAAATTGAAAAGCCCATGGGGCCTGTCAAAGAAGGTTTTAATAGTGTTGGACTAAAGAGAAACAAGAAGTGTTTTGGAGTGGTAGTAGTAGTTTAGCAGGACACTGATCAGCAGAGTCACTGAAGATCAGGGTTGCGCGGCCTAACAAGAAGTGTTTTGACGTAGTACTGTAGTAGCAGTAGTAGTTTAGCAGGACACTGATCAGGTCACTGAAGATCAGGGTGGCGCGTCGAGTGATCGATGACCCGTCGCTGCTGCATTGCGTGTACATGTAGTACGTTCGATTATTCTTGCGTCCGTCAGTCCGTGCATGGACTGATTATTCAAGGGATGAAGACAACGTTCATACCCCCATCATCATTATCTGCATAAATAATAAAGGGTACCGTGTCCTAGCTACTCTAGTCTAGCTATATTCGAGACGAGACGACGCTGCTACGACGTGCTAGAAGCAGCCTGTTTGCCGGTTTGATCTGGCTGGCTGAAAGTATTGTTGTCTGATTTTTTGTGAGAGAAAAATACTATTGGCTGGCTGGCTGATTTGGCTGATAATCTCAAGCGAACAGGCTAATCATGAAAATGGAATAATCCCTTGGGGCCGTACAGTACGTGTCTCACAATCAAAGAGCTAGCAATCAGTCCTACTACGCACCGTCGCTGACCAGTGACCTCCTCCTCGATGCTTCCTCCTCTATCTATACTCCGATCCTACTATCAGGATTTTTTTTTCTTTTTGAATCATACTATCAGGAATTAATGCTGCTGCTGACAGAACAGGCTATCCGTAATTTTAAAGTCAAAAGCAACGATCTAGCGACATGAAAACCGCGCGCGATCGAGAACGGCCTGATGCGCAGTACGTACGTGATAACGGGGGAAGGGGAACTGAACCACAAACGGACACGGTTGACGGTTTCGTCCAAGCAGCATGGCATCGACCTTTCTGTGGTTGTGCTTGGCTTGCTCGTGTGTGTTGCTTTCATGTCACCATAGCCATCTTCATTATATTATTAATTAATTTTCTGTGGGGCCGGGGGGTGTTCAATTTGTACCGTACCCTTTTTCATCAGGATGTGCTAGCTCCTCGATGTACCAGAATCAAATTCAAATGAAGGGAAAAAAAAACAAATACTCGTAGATCTTTATATATGAAAAGGGAGTGATGTGTGATTATGTAAAATGCTTCTAGAATCAAAGGACCTTGATATGGACGGATATATCATGCATATGCATGGTCTTTTCTATTTCCACTTGAGACTTACAGTATGGGTAAGGATAGGCATTGATGGATTAGGCTTCCATTCACCCCCTCCCCCTCTAGTCGTCTCTCTCAATCCTTCAATTATGACCAAGAAGAAAATATTTGAGCTACTAAACATGTTCAAATGAAAATTTTTAGAACTTGTCAAATACTACAACTTTGTCTTATGTCATCGCTCCATCCGAGATCATTGAAAAATAAAAAGAATCAAAATCTAAGAACTTGAAACATAATTTTCGTACCCCAAATGATTTCAAATAAAAACGTTCTCAACAACAAAGTTGTAGAACCTCTTCGACCTCTACAACTTTGATATAAAGTTTTTTCCTTCATTAGCATCAATTCCGAAAGGTTATGCTACACCTATTTTTAGAGGTGGGCGACATTGTTAGCTACCCTGCTCTAGGACAAATCAATTTCTAGAGACGAATGGACTTTCATTTCTAAAAACGGCTAGAAACTCCATCCATCTCTAGAAATGGGATTTCTAGAAATGATAGGGCTTTCCAACCACCTTTGAAAATGGAGGTATTTTTAAATGTGGCAGAAAACACCAACCGCGTCTAGAAATTGATTTATAGAGGTAGTCCATCTCTAAAACCATTTTTGGAGACGTTTTTTTATTGAGCCCTTTCTTGAAAAAAGAGAGTCGTCTCTCAAAATCGTTATTGCAGTGGTGAGACAAGACCTTGCGCTAATATATATAAATAATTCAGAAATTCATTGATGCAGCGTCCATCAAACTCCAGCAGATCAATTAACTTCGTATTATTAGGTAATTAACCAGGTTAGGTTTATTGTGTTGCCTGGATTGGCGATGCCAATGAAACAATATAGAATAAACATTAAACAAGCTAAGTATATATACAGATAAATAAAGCAACGGCCTACCTAAGTCGTTGCATTTTGGCAGTATGGTTTGTGTTGCGGTGCCTACCTAAGTCGTTCCATTTTGTTACTTAGCATTCAGCTGATTTGTACATTTCCCCCCCTCTTAACTGATGCACGATTCCTTTTCCTTAGCATTTGTTTAATCTGGAGATAACATGGTTCCAAGACATGAGGCAACTGACGACCAATCTCTTTGGATTTTCTAGTGTGCACTAGATTGGTCCGTTAAATTTAACTATCCTTGGTGGGGGCCTATGATATTTGCATTTATATATCCATCAGAGTCTTGTTAATTGCAACTATATTGTACTGCTGAAATGTTTCTAGAAGCAAAACAAGAGATGGTCCTTTGAGCCTCTGTCTCAGATTAATTAAGATATATGATGCATGTCCCCAGCCGTGTAAGTCATCAGGATGCATGACACCGACGCCGCATGGTTCCACAGTATGCGTTCTCTTTTTTCTGGAAAACATGCATGATTGCATTGTCAGATTTTTTTTTTCTAGCGGGGAGACTACCAGTAGCTGGCTAGACCGAGTCCTTGTTTAGTTTTAAGTGGGTAAAGTTTTAGGGTGTCACATCCGATGTTGTATGAATCGGAAGAAGTGTTCGAATACTAATAAAAAACTAATTACAGAACTCGTCTATAAACTGTGAGATGAATTTATTAAGACTAATTAATCTATTATTAGCACATGTTTACTGTAGCACAACATTGTCTAATCACGGACTAATTAGGCTCAAAAAATTCGTCTCGCAAAATACACGCAATTTGTACAATTAGTTATTTTTTAGTCTATATTTAATACTTTATGCATGTGTTCAAATATCTAATGTGATAGGATGTAAAGTTTTGAGGAGCAACTAAAAGCCTGATCGATTATTTCTTGGTGGTGGACCGGTGGATCGGAGCTGAGTGTAGTACTATTCAGCTGATTTGGACATCATTTAACTGATGCACGCGATTCCTTTGGATTTGTTTAATCTGGAGATAACATGGTTCCATGGTATGAGAAAACTAATTAACGACCAGTTTCTCTTTGGATTATCTAGTGTGCACTAGATTG
This sequence comes from Saccharum hybrid cultivar R570, assembly GCA_038087645.1. NCBI lineage: Eukaryota > Viridiplantae > Streptophyta > Magnoliopsida > Poales > Poaceae > Saccharum > Saccharum hybrid cultivar. Next base: position 23,964,929 of record JAQSUU010000558.1, read on the forward strand.
GTCTATTAATTTAACTATCCGTGGTGGGGGCCTAGCTAGGCCTATGATGTTTTGCACTATATCCATCAGAGTGTTGTTAATTGCAACTATACTGCTGAAATGTTTCTAGAAGGTGAACAAGAGATATATGGTCCTTAATTTGAGCCTCTATCTCATCAGATTATTAATATGCATGTCCCCGGCCGGGTGAGTCATCAGGATGCATAAAACCGTGGAAGCTAGGCTCCGGTCCAGACGTCCGGTCCCCTTCAAAAAGATAATTAACATGATTCCTACGTCCGGTCCAGACGTGGCAGTACACCTGACGTGCCTACCTGTGATACCGACGCCGCATATGATTCCACAGTGTTCTTCTCTCTTTTTTTTTCAGGATAACATGCATGACTGTATGGTCGGATTTTCTTTTTCTAGTGGGGACCAGCTAGCTAGATTGATTGATTATTTCTTGGTGGTGGACTGGTGGAGTGTAGTATTCCGGTGCATTCAAGCAGAAATGGTTCTAGAAGCAAAACAAAGGGCTTAATTGGGTTTATCATCAGGCACGTAGTTCGAGCTTTTGTGGTCAATACAAGTTGCTTTTTAACTGTACATGTCGTCATATATCCTGCCTTTTGATTTGTTTGCTTTGTTACTTTACATCTCAGCGCGCGTCTAGAGAGTAAACCTTTCTGCCTTTTTTTCTCAAGTGAGTGGCGCAAGCATTTGTAGTTTCTCTGATTCGGCTGTTGTGGGGCCCTTGTGTTTGGACGATCGATCGATCGTCGATCGATCGTGCATGTGCTCCGACTTCGCTGTCGAAATGCTGCTGCCTTCTAAGCAACCGAGGCATGGATGGACCTTTTTCACCACCTAGCTAGGACGTTGACGGATGAGTCAACGAACAAAAGCAAGCACGACTACTAACGACGAAAAGCCTAAGAAGGGACCTGTCAAAGGTGTTAACACTGTTGCGCTAAGTTCTGTTCTGGAGTAGTAGTAGTTTAGCAGGACACTGATCAGAGTCACTGAAGATCAACAGTACGATCCACCGAGGCACGAGTAACAGTACGCACGTATAGCTTTTGTTTCGTCAACAATGTAGAGAGGTGGAATTGGGCCAACAACCATTGTATTACATTTCTGTCAAGTGCGTGTGTGTGTCTATATATATATATATATATATATATATATATATATATATATATATATATATATATATATATATATATATATATATATAGACACACTGTGCAGCCGTGTGCGCTAGGAGCGCACGGACACGGTTCGTGGACGACGTTGTGGCCACCTCGCGAACTCTAACTAACTCATCAGTCAAAACTGAAACTAGGCGCGTGCACGCACGCATGCAGGCGGCGCATCCATGCAGAGGTAGCCAAAGCATGCGTGCGTGCACCTGCTCGATTGCTCTTCCGTCCGTGCATGAAGAAGATTCATTCAAGGATCAACAGGAACACCATCATAATACATGGAAATGGAGTCCCTTGTTGCCGGGCCGTACGGGTCTCATCACAATCAAAGAGCGTTGTGACCTCCCTCCTCGATCCTCCTCTGTCTATACTCCTACTGTCACGAATTAATTAACGCTGCTGTCTGCTGACACAACAGGCCATCCGTCCGTAATATTAAAGTCAAAAGAACCGACCGATCTAGCGAGATGAGATGAAACCGCGCGCGCGCGATGGAGAAGGACGACGACCTGTGCAAATTAGAAAATCGCGATCGATGCGTACGTGATAACCGGGAATCGATCAAGATCAACCACACATACACACACACGGTTGCGTTTGGCATGGGGCCGGGCCCTGGCATGGACCTTTCCGCGGGTCTGCTTGGCTCGCTCGTGTGCGTTGCTTTCATGTCACCATAGCCAGCATCTGAATCAACCAATTTCAAATGAAGAAAAAAAAAACAAATACTTCCTCCGTCTGCACATCTTCGAAAAACGATCTGAAAAAAGGAGTGATATGTGAAATGCTTCTAGAAGCAAACGACCTTTGATATGTATTTAATTTATGCATGGCGTTTAATTTTCTTTTTCAGCTTGAGACGGTATAGACGGGTAGAACGGTAGGCGTCACTATATTGATGGATGGGCCATCATGCACAAATTTTCTTCTTCTTCCCTTTGTGCAGATGCAGCCCAGGCCCCGCTTGTCCTTGTCGACTGATAGCATGCTCAACACGACAATTTGTGCTCTCCGCTCCACAAGCTAGCTATTCCAAGTCAACCCAACATGGATCTGAATCTCATCTTATGCACCAATTGAAGCCCAACAAGCTAGCATGCTCTCGGTCGTCGACCTATTTAGCGTCAATATTAATAGTAATAACACGACACTTGGAACTTTAATGTACTATAATGTCGTCGTAGTAGTACACTGGAGGCTGATCAATCCTCTTGCACGTAGATTCAAAGGAAATCCAACACTAGCCCTATAGATCAGTCTGTTTCTTGTCCATATATATATATATATACCAGGTCAACCTTGCAGTTAGAGGACAATCTCTCTTACGGGCCGCGGGACAGCTCCATGTCAACCCTCGAGCCTATTGCATATATCAGAAAAAAGTCAACCCTTGACCATCTCCACTAGACTGATTTAAAGTCATCTCCTGTCCCTATATCACACAATAAAGGAGATTAAAACAAAAAAAATACAAGCTCCACCAAATCCCCTTTCCAATCCCCCTTTCTCTAAGTTTTTTTTCTCAATCCTTCAAAATCTTGTCTCAATCCATCAAATGAAGGGGGGATCTGCCACCACTTTTTCTCGGTCCCCTTTTCTCTCCTTCACGCCCCTGACATGCGAGCTCGCTATCATAGCTTCGAGCCGGAGCGAGCCACCGCTGAGGCGCCGCCAGGGCGCTGTACCGAACAGCACACGGGCGGGCCGCACTAGGCAGCACTTTCATCTCGCCAGGTGGGCCGCGTCGTCGCGAGCGTGCCGCCTCCATGTCTAGTGTGCGTACTGATGGCCTGTCGCCGTGCCTGGAAGCCCCGAGAGAGAGGAGGAACAGAGAGGAGAGAGAAAAAAAGGAGAAAAGATTAGTATGCCTGGTATACGGGTCTGATATAATAAAGGAGATGGAGTATTCAAAATCTGTTGCAGCATTCCTCACCTATAACTTTCAATTCAGTTTTTCTCAATCCCTTATATGACATTTTTAGGGAAATTGATACTCAATCGGGTGGAGATGCTCTTAGCACCCAAAATTACTCTTTCTCGATCCCTAGGCCAACCCATGCCAGCATCAGCTCGAGAAAAGTTGTATGTTGATGAAGTTGCGTGCAAACGTAGAAATAGAACCAATGCAAGTGGGTGACGACCAAGACGCACGTCACTCCGACCATAACGCAAGGACTTTTCGCATGGCGATGCTACCACGTTAATGTAAATTGTACATCAAACCCTTACAACCCATGTGAACTGGGGCGAATCAAAATATATCCAAATAAGTCTTTAGTTAAAGTACTTAGTATAATTTGTATATGCAACACGTACTACTGTGTTAAAACCACAATTTGCGTTACTATATATAGATGAGTGAGCTCTATCTCGGCGATGGGATTGGCACTTCATCTGGAAGGTTTCTACACAAAGGATGATGGTAGCCCAACCATGGGCTCGTTGTCAGTTTAATTGATTATTATCCTGTTTTTTCAAACCCTCGTGTGCAACCACATTTTTAATGGGTGATACGTGGCATTCTAAAAACCATGTGGCCCGCACATCATCTCTAAATCCATGCAGAGATGTAGTCTACGCGGCTACAACGCACCCAGGATTCTTTAGGTTATACTTCCTTTGCCCCTAAATATTTATCGTTTGCGCTTCTCGAGAAACAATTTTAACTAAATATGTATTAAAAAATGTTAATATTTATAGTACATAATTAGTATTATTGAAAAGATCTTTGAACCTAGTTTTTTGTAAATTTATTTCGAGATACAAATATTGTACATATTTTTTATAAATCGAGTCAAACTTATGGCACGTACACCAATGACGATAGAAATAAAAGGACGAAGGGAGTATACGCGATGGAGTAAGCCGGTTGTGCCATTAATTCCATGCACGGTAATCATCCATCAAAACTGTGGTCACATACGACGTGTTTGGACCCGTGTCCACGGAATTAATTTGTTGCTTTAGGGTGTGTTCATTGGGTGAAAAGTTACTGTAGCATCTTTCGTTGTTATTTGGCAAAATTTATCCAACCATGGATTAACTAGGCTCAAAAGATTCGTCTCGATATTTACAGACAAACTATACAATTAGTTATCTTTTTTACCTACATTTAATGCTCTATGCATGTGTTCAAAGATTCGATGTGATGGGTGAAAGAGGAAATATTTTAGATTTGTATGTGAAGTGAACACACCCTTAGTATGCATCGGATGGACAGTGTGCCTACAGTAGGTATTTAGCAGAGAGGCAAGAACAGTTCGTCACTGTTTCGGCCTCTGGTGGCTACCACCATATATACTAGAAAAACTGCACGGCGTTGCCGTGCATGTTCATCATTTTTTTTCTTTGTAGTTAGATAGATGAGTACGAATAATGGTAACTGAATTGTTCTTTATATAATACATTAATGGTGTTTGTCGTGGTAATTCGAAATTATAATTTACCAAAGTTTTTTTTTAAAAAAAGAGATATATGTATTTTTTTTGGCTATGTTTGTTGTGGGTAAAGAGTGGTAGTAACTTTTTTGTTTAGGTGGGAAATCAGAGTTAGAATTAAACCTTTTTTTCATTTTTCATTTTTTATTTGGTTTTCATATTTACCCATCAAAAACATAGGGTAAAAATGTATAGTTAAAACTTTGTAGTAAAATATGTTGTATTTTGGATCTACTGCATATATTTATTCATGAGTTTTCTGAAACAATTTGATTTTATATTTTCTTTTTTTTCCGTGATTTGCTACACAATTTCAAAGTTTGAGCCAATTTATTTGTAAAAGAAAAAGATTAATATATAAGTGAAAACATCTTCGGGCTGAATTCGGCCCACTAAGGCCCAGCTAGTGAGTGGCAGCGTGGCCCATTAAAAGGCCTGGACTGCGGGTTCTTTTTGACAAAGTTTGAGGTCTTTTGTGCAAATGAAACTGTGAGAGGATGTTGGCCGGCGGGTTGATTTCAAGAAATTACGAGGACTTTTTTGAAAAATGACAAACTGTGAGAGGAGGTTGGACTGCGGGTTGATTTCCATAAAGTACGAGGACTTTTTTGTAAAAAGACCGAGGACAGTGCGATCTGGACCGTCCGCGCGCCCGATCGGACGGCCAGGAACGGCGGGTGACGTGGCACGCTCTCCGGCCGGAGCTTGTCCGCTAGATAGATGAGTACGAATAATGGTAACTGAATTGTTCTTTATATAATACATTAATGGTGTTTGTCGTGGTAATTCGAAATTATAATTTACCAAAGTTTTTTTAAAAAAAAGAGATATATGTATTTTTTTTGGCTATGTTTGTTGTGGGTAAAGAGTGGTAGTAACTTTTTTGTTTAGGTGGGAAATCAGAGTTAGAATTAAACCTTTTTTTCATTTTTCATTTTTTATTTGGTTTTCATATTTACCCATCAAAAACATAGGGTAAAAATGTATAGTTAAAACTTTGTAGTAAAATATGTTGTATTTTGGATCTACTGCATATATTTATTCATGAGTTTTCTGAAACAATTTGATTTTATATTTTCTTTTTTTTCCGTGATTTGCTACACAATTTCAAAGTTTGAGCCAATTTATTTGTAAAAGAAAAAGATTAATATATAAGTGAAAACATCTTCGGGCTGAATTCGGCCCACTAAGGCCCAGCTAGTGAGTGGCAGCGTGGCCCATTAAAAGGCCTGGACTGCGGGTTCTTTTTGACAAAGTTTGAGGTCTTTTGTGCAAATGAAACTGTGAGAGGATGTTGGCCGGTGGGTTGATTTCAAGAAATTACGAGGACTTTTTTGAAAAATGACAAACTGTGAGAGGAGGTTGGACTGCGGGTTGATTTCCATAAAGTACGAGGATTTTTTTGTAAAAAGACCGAGGACAGTGCGATCTGGACCGTCCGCGCGCCCGATCGGACGGCCAGGAACGGTGGGTGACGTGGCACGCTCTCCGGCCGGAGCTTGTCCGCTGGTTTCGTCTCGTAAAGATATCAAATATATGTTCGGTCAGTGAGTAGTACTTGTCTTGCGTACCTGGATTGGAGACACTAATAGCAGGATTAGCATGGAGGTGTGAAAATATCAGGTAAAGAAAAGTGTGTTGCCGCCTGCTTTACATGTCATCAGGAACAGAGATAGGACGTCGATCATATCTTTTGGGATACCACACACCTCACTCACAGTCGCATGATTAGGGGGGCGTTTGGTTGCCTTCTCTGGGCTGCCTGCATCGCATCCGGCATGCAGGCTACCGGCGGGCAGGCTCTGATGATACAGGTATCGGTGTTTGGTTGTTTGGGTGTGCAGATACAAGATCTAGGAAGAAGTTGTTTGGTTGGGAGAGAATACAGTGTGGGGGCCACATGGAAGCGCCTCGCCACCACGCGCGCGCGTGCCGCGGGAGCCTGGCTCCGGAGAAACGACTTCCGATTGCGTTTCTTGGGAGCCTGGCCGGCGGAGGTTGGTTGCATGAGTCGGGCCTGGCCCAACGTGAGATGCAGGCATCCAAACTCATGTTCCTTGCATCTCGGCAGCCTGGCCCAGCTATATGAGGGCAACCAAACGCGTCCTAGCTTGACTCCTCCGGCCGGCGGCTCGGGTCATGGTGGGGGCCGCGTGTTTGTCTGTACTCCACCACCGCACATGCACTTGCCGACTTTGCACGCAGGCGGTGCTCGGCTGGCCATGGCCTGTTTACATCCCAAATTTCATCCCTAAATTTTATTATGCAAAAAGAAGATTTCCATCACATCAAAATATCGACACATGCATGGAGTACTAAATGTAGATGAAATTAAAAACTAATTGTACAGTTTTGTTGTACTTTGCGAGACGAACATTTTGAGCCTAATTAATCAAATTTTAGACAATTTTTACCAAATACAAACGAATTGCTACAGTGCGCATTTAATGCGCACTGTGCAGATTTGGCCCTCCAAATTGGGGATCTAAACACGGCCCATGTATTTATGAATCTTCCTCACTGTAGCATTTCGTTTGTATTTATGAATTTTTGTTTAAACATTGACTAATTAGGCTTAAAAGATTCGTCTCGCAAAGTACAACTAAACTGTGCAATTAATTTTTGATTTCATCTACATTTAGTACTCCATACATGTGTCGGCATTTTGATGTAATGGAGAATTTTTTTTTTGCATAGTGAAATTTGGAGGAAAATTTAGCATCTAAACACGAGCCAGCTCACTCATAAGTACAGTTTCCGCCGAGCAGAATAATGCTTTGCTTCTAGAAGCATTAGTGAAGCACACAAGGCCCGTGTTTAGTTCCTTGGGTGCCCCAACTTGAAATAGTACAGGTCATATTGTGCTGTACCAATTTTTGTTTTTATTTAGTAAAAATTGTTTAAACTTTGACTAATTAGGTTCAAAATGTTCGTCTCACAAAGTACAACAAAACTGTGTAATTAGTTTTTAATTTCATCTATATTTAGTACTTCATACATGTGTCGACATTTTGATTGGCGGGAAATCTTCTTTTTGTATAGTGAAATTTAGGGAGAGGTTGGGAACTAAACCAGGGCAAGGGACGAAGAGATATGTATGGATATGGATGGACTCTTTCTGGGGACCTTTTTGCACCAGCTCGGACGTGGACAAGATGGAGGAGAGGCTGTACTCATGTCATGTCTCATGTGGGCTGTTGGCGGTCGCATTGGTTACATGGCCCTTCATCGTGCCTGCCTCGCCTGTCCCAGCACCAGCAGGCCAGCACAAAGATCTTTCCTCCATTTCCACAGCACGTGGATCGCCTTCAGATTCCGGACACCGTCGCTCCTTGTTGTCCACTCGCACCGGCTCAAGGGCACCGCGGCACCGGGCCACGGTCGTCCGGCTGTACCGAAAGTCCGGAATACATGCATGTTCGCGCACGTGACGCGCGTCGAGTTCTCGCTGCCGACATCAGCGACGTCGAGTTCCGAGTACGTACTGGGCAACACGCTCTCCGATCCGACGCCACCTTCCAGGCAGTCGTCGTCGGCGACGGTGGAGTGGCGCGTGGTCGACCACTTCCGGCATCGCCGAGCGTGGTGAGCGCTGGGACTGCATACGGCGACGTGTGTTTGGCTAAAATTAGTGGTTACTATAGGATTCCCGTTTCCGTGATTGTCAAGCAATTTTCTTAAAGAAAAAAATGCTTCTAGAAGCAGGGAGAGCAAAATACGGAGTAATAAAAGTAAAAATAGTGCTGCTGCATCACTTCAGTTCATGTGACCACTAGTACTGTAGTACACTGGATCAGCCGGTGTTGTATCTCGATCGACGACGACTGGCTTTTCCACCGCACGGCACGGCACGGCGCATCTGCACGTGCGATGGGATTCGCTGGCCGGACGCTAGCTGCTTGCCACGCAAAGGGTAATTATATATAGCAGCAGTGCAGGGAGGAGGTCCATGTGAAGAAATATCTCAAGAAACATACTACTCCTATATGACAGTCATTATTATATTTTTTTTAGACTAATCCTTCACAATCTTTCAAAAAAAGAAATAATCCTTCACTACCATCAAAACTTATAATCATTCCGTATATCCTTTATATGCCATCTTACTATTACTAATTAGAGGCCCCGAAAACACCACGTTAATTCTCACCATACACACTAGGAAATAAGATAAATCATATAAATTCTCACAATAATCAGAAACATCTGGCATTTGATTTGGTAATGATAATAGTCATTGGATCTACTCTAGTTTATTAAAAAAATTACCCATCACTGCCATTATAAAAAATATATAAAGTAACTTTCTAATTTTGCATCTAAATTACCCACCTCTGCCACTGCAAAAGATAATTCAAAATAACCCTCTATATTTGTATATAAATTATCCACATCTGTCATTATGAAAAATAATTCAGAATAACCCCTAATTTTGCATCTAAATTACCCACCTCTGTCATTGCAAAAGATAATTCAAAATAACCCTCTATATTTGTATATAAATTACCCATATCTGTCATTATGAAAATAATTTAGAATAACCCCTAATTTTGCAACTAAATTACCCAGCTCTACCATTGCAAAAGATAATTCAAAATACCACTATATTTGTATATAAATTACCCACATCTGTCATTATGAAAAATATTTTAGAATAATCCTTAAATTTGCATCTAAATTACCCACCTTGGCCATTATGAAACATAATTTAAAGTAACCCCTAACAATTGTGTCTAAATTACCAAGTTTTTTGTCATTATGAAAGATATTTTAAAATAATCCTCTTACTTTGTAACTAAATTACCCACATCTACCATTATGAAAGAAAATTTAACATATATCCTAATGATTTTATAAATTATCCACCATTATCATTATGAAAGATAATGCAAAGAAATATTGTAAGTTTGTATTTAATCTATCCATATTTATCATTGTGAAAGATAATATAAGGTATTACCTTTATATTTCTATGTATTTTAGCCATTGTAAAAAATAAACAAAAAAACTCTAAATTATACAGATAAATAGGAATATATATTATTGCAAAAAAATAAATCAATATCCATAAAGTATGATAATCGTGAAATAAAATAACTATGATCCTATGTTCCACCATGTATTTCAAATAAACATGTATAAATTTGGATATATATTTATTTTAACAACTTATGAAACATGGAAAATGTCCCCATAACCAACCACGTAGAAATAATACTATATATTAATACTCCATGATAATGAATTTCATAATTTATTATTTTAAATAAGTTTGTACATTTTTCAAAAACATTATGTCATATCAATGTTATTGATTTAATTTTATGCACTCTATGATATATAAATAATACTACACACTTGCATGCAAGACGAATTTCAACCTATGTGGAAAACAATACTACTAAGATCTAGACTCTTTTTAATGAAAAAATAATTTTTGAATAAAAGATAAAGAACACTAAAATTTCTAATTAACATGTGAAAAGATTGCAATAACTTGATTAAAAGTTAAAAGATAAACTATAGATTTATGAAGTCACAAAAAGGGTTGTATTAAGAGTTTATATATATTCAAACTAGATTTCAACTAAATATATATTACACTAGAAAAAAAGATAAAACTAGAATTTCTAATCAGAGGTCCTCACTGGAGCTCTCATGTTAATCCTCACAAGACTTGATAGAAAAATAAAAGATAGACACTAGAAATTCTCATAAAAATCAAGAACATCTTACCATCAACTAGATATAGTCTAATCCCCATTGATGATGATGATAATAATAATAATAATAATAATAATAATAATAGATATCGGATCTATTCTATTTTCTAAATAATTATCCACTTCTGCTATCGTGTAAAGTAATATAAACTAACTCATTACTTTAATTATTTATGTTATCCACATATGTCGTTAAGAAACATGATCTAAAGTAGACCTAACTTTGCATTACTGACGTCCTCTTCTTATATATGGTCGATAGTTTACATAACTCAATTTTCATCTCATTATTACAAAAATTAAATACCCCCTCAAATCAACATCTCCTATTACAAAAATAGTTAGATAACAAATAGAGCATATTTACTGATTAAAGTAAATACACATCATGCCAGCATGCATGGGCAATAAAATACATATGTTATGTTTCATAAAAAAACTTAAAACTATATTATTAACGATAACATATGATTTATATAGATTGTTTTTTTAGATTTATTTATGTATTTTAACTAAAATGTTTGACATGCCTATATTGATAGTACAACCATAACTACAAATATAATTCCTTGATAGGAAAATTTAATTGTCATGAGAAGTGTGGGAGACCACTGGTGGCTATAATTTCCTGGCCCTTTAAGAATACTTTAGAGTAAAATGTCAATTATTATAAGGTTTAAGTATTAAAATTCTCTTGAGGTTAGCCTTGGTATCCCCTATCCGAGATCTCACTTCATGTTTTATGACTTATCTTAAAGTGATATGATGCATGCTTCAAATAATGACTTATGCTATTGTAGTATTTAAGAACGTACTCCATGACCTAAAATCCATATTTTTAAAAAAGTACAAACAGGAGAGTTAATGAAAGATATAATAAGCACAAGAGTTTTAACTTAACTTAAGGAGAGAGAAAAATCTGAAGCAGTCGATAAGAATAAAATTTAAAAAAAATCAAAATTTAGGTTCTTGACTTCATAAGATACATGATGCAACAAGAACCACCATAATTAATGGTAAGGTTTCAAAGTAATTACATATTTAAAATATATAGAGGTGTCATGCAAAGTAAAAATATTAATATGGATAAAAAATATATAGAAGTTCCTTGAATAATAGTATTAATAAGTTATGATAACTAGATATAGACTACAAAATATCTATTATGTCTCTAATGTTAGAAAATAAACAAAGAAAAAACATACAATTTAATATAAGTAATTTTTTATTAGTCAAATGTACTCCCTCCACTTTGAGTTTTCTAAATACATAGATACATAGTAAATACAATATATATAGAAAAAGTCAAAACGTCTTATAATTTGGAATTAATGGATTATTAAACAGTACCTAATACTTTATATCTTCTAAAGCTATAGCTCGTGCGAGAGCACGGGTTGATGGACTAGTTAAAAATAAATATAAATCCTTTTTTCCATCACATTACAATTTGTTACTAGGCTATTAGTATTAGTTTATACAGGAGAAGACAATTTTAACCCTTACATTTTCCTCCCTGGCTTTCTGCTTGCTATGGAGGTGCCACGGGTAGAAGAGTATGCTGTCCATTATCTTTTTATAAAAAGGGCGAACGGATGTCTAAGCTCCGTTCCGTTCCATTTTGTAATAATGAGATGTGTACCCTGAGAATTAATCCAAGACGTGTACCCTGAGAATTAATCCACACCATTAGCAATGCCCGTCGAAATTAGCAGAAAACCAGCACGATCGATAGCACGTACGCCACCGGTGATTGAAGAGCTAGTGCCGACACGTACGGTGACACCCCAGCCTTAAACACACACGCACAAGACGCACCGCCGGAGCTGAACGAGAGGCTGTCCTCTCCCGGCCCGCCCATCATATCGGTCCAAGGCCGGCGTTGCACTACCTCTACTGGTATCTTCTCCTGCGGCTAATTGCATTGCATTGGGTCAATTCGAAGAGGAAAAGAAAAAGCCGGCCTAATTAAAGCAGCCTCTCTCTGTCCCCTCAAACAAAGCCTGAAAGCCATCCGAAAGGACGCAAAGGCGTTTTGATACGATGCTCTTCCCGTCAGAAGAGGAAGAAAAAAAATGGCGCCCTCCATGAGGCATGCACGCACCGACGCGCACACAGGGGGTGGAGCTAACATTTAAACATAGGGGGAGGATGCATGTCAGAATATTACACGGGAAAGGTATACATGGCACCCAAATAAACATTTGTGTTGCCATACAAAAGAAAGTAGAAAAACTAAAAAAAATTGAAGGCAAATTAATTAGTCTCAGGCCTCCAACCTTCACCCGATAAATCTAGCTCTTTGTCCAGAAAAAGAATAACGATAATAACAAGTAGTTAAACGAGGCAAAATTAATTAGCACTAGATCTTAAACATTAAATGGCAAACAATCAGTCACTGTCGTTTAGCCTCAGACAAAACGGTCACTTAAACAGGTAAAATGGTCATTTAAACAGATGGTTAAATGAAAACAACGTACCACTGTATAGCGTTTAAATGTCAAGTACACGGACTAAAGATAATAGGAGATAGGAACATAGGAGATAGGAAAGATAATAGGAAGACTAATGCTAAATAATATAGATCCCATTGAAGATCAATTCATAAGGATTAAACAAGGAAAGCACTGATTTTCAATTAACTAGCTAATTAGAGTGTGCGCTACGGGGACAAACTAATGTTTGATAGGCAACAATAAGAATAAAATATATGAAAAAATATTAGAAAGGTCTAAAATCATAATACAAATAGTATCATTAACTAGCTAATTAGATAATTAAGGGTGCCAGGCCCCTTAGGGCCCCCCTTCCGCCACTGGACGCACAGATAGTAAACGGAATTGTTCCATCTTCGTCGATTCAAATACATACCCTGCATTTATAAAGAATGTTCAATCCTCGACAATATTACACAGCTTGCACATGATATACGCTTGATGCTCTTATTAGGCCCGGATCCTTCCGACTCAGGGAGCCCAAAGAACTCATCTCTGCCCCTTGAAGGGAAAAAAAATCAAGAGTTGGAGCCATTTTGGCAGTTCCTATAACGCTGAACAGCTAGCGCAGCACAGCAGGAGGGGATGAAGTCTATATATTAGCTGGATCTACCAAACAAGCTCTTAATATTATGTTCAGCTTCAAATCAAAATCTATATTTGAAAAAAAGGAAAAACAAAAGCATCTTTGGAAAAGTGAACAGTAACAATTTTGAGGGATCAGCTTTACATTGAAATTTAGTTTGAACAGACGGCGTCAGCTGATTTGTTCCGCCGGAGTGCACAATACAATATTGATTGATTAATACAGTAATCCTAGCGCTGTGTCTGTAACCAGCGCATCTGATCGTGCAGATGCTAGATAGCCAGCAAGCTAAGTTATGCTTTTCATACGATGTGGTTGCACCTGACGACCCAAGCTAAATTAAACAACCGTACCCGCCAATCAAATTAAGGATGCGGTTGCACCTGACGATCGAGATCGAGATCACCGACACCGTGCATGCATGTATCCACGAGCTGCACCGAATGAATGTCTATATGCTTTTCCACGGGGCCGCATGACCCACAGATCCAAGTTCCTCCTGTCTTTGCCGTTTCAGGCTTCTAGAAGCTTTGTTGCCCTTTAGGTTTTATTAGCGCGCACACACCAAAAAAAAAAAGTACGTATAGTTTTCTCTTTCTTGTGACGATACGACTAGTTGTGGACTAGTGGAGTATAGTAACTGACTAGTAGCTAGAAACCGCAATGGAAAAAGAAAACTAGTACTAGAAGCCAGCCAGATGGATGGAGCTGCTACCAGGTGCTGGTTTTTATATATCTAGCGCCTTGTTTAGATACCAAAGTTGGTATCCCAACTTTGCACAGTACACATCACATCACACTGTAGCAATTTTGTTTTTATTTGGTAATAATTGTCCAAACATGGATTAATTAGGCTTAAAATGTTCGTCTCGCAAAGTACAACAAAACTGTGCAATTAGTTTTTGATTTCATCTACATTTAGTACTCTATATATGTGTCGACATTTTGATGTGATGGGGAATCTTCTTTTTGCATAGTGGAATTTGGGAGTGAATTTTGGAATCTAAACGAGGCCCTGTGTCGATCGCCAGGTTTTAGTCATAATGACCGGAAGCCGTACTGGTAGACCGATCGTCTCAGCAGGAGGATTAGTTTAAGCAGGGTGCGTGTCACAGTCACAGCACACAGATAGATCCTCCTGCTGTGACGTTGATTATTGCTAGAGATCAGCTGATCTGATGCCCGTAATAAGTGGATTAAATTCGTTGAATCTGGACGTGCGTCCGTGCCACGCCCGACGATGGAGAAGGAATCGAGGAAACGACGATGGAGAAGGATGCTAAGGTGAGGAGGAGGACGACGTCGACGGAGTCGGACGGATCCACACCTGTGCGCGTTTCTCCGAGTTCCAATTCCATGATCTCTCCACGTTCCTAGTGGGGCCTACCTGGACTATCTGCGGCGTCGGCGGTGGTGCAGGCGGCGGTGGGGCCTACTAGATGCCTCCGGTCCTCGCCATGTCGTCCTCCTGGCTCCGCAACTAAAAACTGCAGCAGGGCCGGTGCTCTGTTTGCCGTGGATTCGACCCCTGCTACGGGCATTTGGTTGGTGCTTGAAGGGTTTATATTGTCATAGAACAAAACAAACAAAAAGATGTCACCCACTCGTGTGCATTACTACAATGCAAACCGTCTAAACGCTGAACGAATATTAAATCATCTGCTAGTAGCATTATTGTCTAGGATATCAATTGTTCACTAGAAAAACAACTCAAACATTTTTTTTTGAGAAAAAAAAAGGTCAGCTCTCCTCGCGTGAGACACGTAGGAGACTATATGCCCTGAAAGACAGATTGTACCTCTAGGGACACCTTTAGACGTGGTCTGAGGCTCCGAGCTTTGAAAGTGCAGATATATTCTCACGCGTGCCCCATGGGGTTGCATCTTCTCATTATTTCCTTTTATTTTACCAAAATTGTTCTTATTCGAGCTTCTTTTCTTTTCTTTTCTGGTGAACATTCCCCTTCCTTATATATAAGGCCATGCCTATCTCGCGTTCGTGTACAAATACGTGTAAAGAGTATCTACTCATATTTAATTATATACAAAACTAAAGCAAAGAGGCATCATGCATTTCGGCCTCAAACGCAACTATGCACCCTTCTCGTTTCAAGACACTTTCGCTTTACACGTTTATAAAAGAACACTAGAACAGCCTTTAATTTGGCAGCATCTTATTTGTAGGCTGCAGTAACGTTAGAGCTGTGTAGTTTTAGTTTCTGCATGCTTTCATGAGCCCTTGATTTAATCCGGAAAGGGTCGGAGCTTCGGTTTGTTGGATACTGAAAAGCACCGGAGCGTTGCAACCTGGAACCTAGTGAGTAGTGACGTCTCCTTCCCGTGTGCTGCAGCCTGCAGGTTTCTAGAAGCTCGACCGGTTTCTTGTGACGACACGATGGAGACGACGAGGTAGAGGCCAGCCAGAGCGACTGCGTAGTTATAACCAGAAGCTGTACTTAATTAGTAGAGTAATAATTAATGGATCGCTGGACCGATGATTTCAGAAAACCAGCGCAGGTGCTAGCTATAGCTATCTTGGGTCCGGCCACGGGACATGAGGTCCGGGCCGGCCGGCTAGCTACCAGCACATTTGGTTCACAGAATGTCACGGTCGGGAATCATTCGATCCTGTGTCCGAACCTAAAATATTGTTTTGGTTTGGCGGAGAGAACCAACCTCTCCGTCACGCCTCCATCGGTTCGGTTCGGCGACATCCATCCATCCATCAGTGCCCTATTTCCATCATCAATCAGTGCAGTTTACTATAGTGCAGAGCATTCAGACGACCTCAAATGTCATCTCGATTCTCAACAGAGTAAAAGGAGGAACAGCACTGGAGACTGACTGTTGCTTGGTTCGATCGACGGTGATGGCCAGAGCTAGAGATGGCAGTGGATCGGGTTCGGGTCGGATATCCGCGGGTTTCGGATCCTGCGGGTTCGGGTTTAGGATGGTTTTTCACCCACGGTTTTCGGGTTCGGTTTCGGGTTTGGTATCGGGTTCAGTTTCGGGTTTGATTTTTCACCCGTGGATATCCGATGGATATCCGAAATAAATCATTTGAAATTAAAACTCATGTTTTATAATATGCTAATAATAACTTGTTTACTTAGATTATTAAATCTATTCAAAATTGACTCATGAAAATATTTATTATTTGTTGCCTCTTATTTATACATGTGAATATGTGTATATTTATCCGCGGATTTCGGATATCCGCGGGTTTGGTTTTGGTGATGAATTTCCACCCGAATCGGTTTTCGGTTCGGGTTTCGATTTCAGGTGCACGGAGACTCCACCCGACCCGTTGTCATCCTTAGCTAGAGCTGGGACTTGGGCCGTGCCATTCGAGGGTGGGTTATGGCATGGTCTTTTGATACGACCCGAACCACGGCACGGCACGAAATATTTTGGGCCGTGCCGGCACGACATGAACACGAGAGCCGTGCCGTGCCCAGAATCTTGGCACGGTGGGCTACATGGCCCGGCCCGTATCTTGGGCCGGCACGGCACGAAAATGGCACGTAGACACTCCTATAACTATACAAATATAATTTTCTAGCATTTACTATACTACTTCTTATCTAATTCTTGAATAAATTATGAAAATCATTAAACTTTTATTAAAATAGTACACACAAGATATATATATTTCATATCACGAGTGGAAAAAGAAAACTAGCAAAGATATTTTGAAGGCCGTGCTTGAGCCGGCACGACCCGAAGGCGAGCCAGCGTGCCATGGGCCGTGCTTGGGAAGCACCGAAGAAAAGATTCACCGTGCCATATCGGTACGGCCTGACATACCTCCCGTGCCTAAAGGGCACGACCCGAGGTGGCATGAAGCACGAGAGGGCCGTGCCTTGCCGGCACGGCACGGCCCAAGTCAAGTGATGGCACGCACATTAGCACAGGATGGATGGGTCCATCGACGATGATTATGGGCTGGCCTGCTACAGTACACCATGCCATATGATGGCTGAAAGGATCAAGATGTCCAAGAGGGGGGGTGAATTGGGCTTCTCTAAAAATTAATTGCAAGAATTAAATCCTATAAGTCAAAGTTCACCCCTAATGCCTACTTGTGTTCCTTGTGATTCTACCGATAAAAAGTTTTGCACCCTAAGTTCCAATCCTAATCTAGCATGACAATTCTAGGAAAGTAAACCAAGCAATGAAAGTAATACGAGAATGTAAATGCTTGAAAGTAAGGGCAAGGAACACGGCGATGTTTTCCCGAGGTATCAGAGAGTCGCCACTCCCCACTAGTCCTCGTTGGAGCACCCGCGCAAGGGTGTAGCTCCCCCTTGATCCGCGCAAGGATCAAGTGCTCTCTACGGGCTGATTCTTCGACACTCCGTCACGGTGAATCGCCCAAAACCGCTCACAAGATGAGTTGGGTCATCCACAAGCTCCGCCGGATGATCACCAAACTCTCAATCACCACCAAGCCGTCTAGGTGATGGCGATCACCAAGAGTAACAAGCTAGAACTCTCACTTGACCACAACGAGCCTAATGAGAAGATGGATGCACACTTGCTACTCCCTAGACACTAATGAGGGATTCTCAAACTTTGATTCTTAAAACACTACCCTCACTAGAGCTCTTCCACTCCCTTGTACTTCAAAGGTGTTTCTCAGCTGAACAAATGAGCAAGAGTCCTATAAAAGAGGTGGAGGGGATGTATTTATACACCCCACAGTCAAATCCAACCGTTACCTGCCAACTCAGCAAAATACGCGTTGACCGGACGCGCCGGTCGAACGTAACGGTCGAAAATCTGAAACACTTCGCTGAGTGACCGGACGCACCGATCAGGGGTGACCGGACGTGTCCGATCGTGCAGGGAGCTTACTGTACTTTGACCTGACGCGCGACCGCGTCCGATCAGTGATGACCGGACGCATCCGATCGTCAGAGTACCTTACTGGAACGTGACCGGACGCGTCCGATCACTTCCCAGTCGCGTCCGATTAGTGGTTTTACCCTCTGAGATACGTGTCAGTCTGATCACTGCGTCTGGTCCTCGCAAGGACCGCGTCCGGTCAACAGCGCTGAAACGCAGTATCTGTTAGTACTGACCGGACGCGTCCGGTCAAACCAGAGACCGTGTCCGGTCAAGGGAAAACGGCTCTAAAAACTCTGAAACGCGACGCAACTTGAACCAAGTTGCTTCTAACTGAACTTTGAGCTTTTCTTGAGCTACCTAGTGCTAAGTTTGACAAGTGTGCACCACACCTAAACAAAAGACTCACCTAGATCAAGCTACTCGCTCACGCCCCCCTTTATAGTACGGCCAAAGGAAAAGGCGAAGATCCTAACGACTATTCCAAATGTAACTCAACACCTTGACATCCAGAACTAACCGTCCTTAATCTTGTCGTCAATCCTTTGAAAACCGAAACGATTTCCATCAAGGGGCATGAATACCATAGTGCCCAAAGCAGTTATCAATCCCATGACCTAACTTACCAAAGTTTCTGCAAAACACACGTTAGTCATGGTAATAATACGTTGTCATCAATTGCCGAAACCAACTCTCGGGGCCTAGATGCTTTCAATCTCCCCCTTTTTGGTGATTGATGACAACACTTAGATTCAGAAGATAAGAGTTGAGGTTTTCGAACATGCTTGGTTCACATAAGCAAAAGACAATAAGCACAAGCGGTTAGGAATTGCTTATGTGCCCCAAGCCAACAGGGTGTACTCATAAGATAAAACATGAAGAGTTAGTACACATAAAACATAGCTCATATGAAATCGGAGTAAGGCACGAAAGCACAACCTTATGAGCTAGAACCAATTAAGTGACATGATATATAATAGAGAGACAAGATAGACCACATATGACTCAAAGTATCTTACAAGCACACATGTCACAAAATGCAAGTACCGGAATATAAACATGATGCATGAATGTAGCACACAAAGAAAAAACGAAACCCCTCTATCAAAACTTCCCCTAAATCTACTCTCTCCCCCTTTGGCATCAAGTGCCAAAAAAGCTAAACTAAGGATCCGTCGGGGGAACAGAAGCAGTCGTGTTGGGTGCCGAGGAGCGTGGAGTGATCACGAACTGTGAAGTATCCTCCTTAGACTCTGAGCTGTCAGGCTGACCCTCTGAAGAAGTACGTGGCTATGAAGCAGTCTAGGTCTGTAGAGTGGGAGCAGGGACTGATGAAGATATAGCAACGATCGGAGCAGTCTCTGTCACCTGAGCCTGAAGAGTGCCAACTGCCGGAGGATCTGTCGAGGCAACGGACGACGGTACTGTCTCTGTAGTCCCAGTCCCTGTCACTGGAGGAGCCACTGTCTCTGAAGCTGACAACCCTGTAGAAGTCACAACGGTGGTATGCGAGGGTGTCGGCTGACCAGTCAACTCACTGTAGGTGGCACTCAAGTCAGTGAACGGAGTGCCTGTCAGAAGGTACGTTCTGGGCTGAACTGGTGGAGTGAACCTCGTCTGAATAGGAGTGTAGCTCGGGGACTGAAAAGACTGAGGAGCCTGCTGCTGGGGAGAGGTAAACTGAAAGCTCGGCTGTCCCTGACTGACTGTAGTCTTGGAGTCAGGACAGACGCTGGAGGAGGAACCCCAACTGTGACTAGGTGTCGCAGGAGCTCAAGGTACTGCTGCTGGTTTGTTGTCTGCTATCGCTGCATCTCGAACTACTGCCTCTGAAGCTCAAGCTGCTGCCTCTAGAACTCGTCTTGATGAGCCTGAATCTGAGCAAATATAGCTACTGTGTCCTGAGCCTGTCGCTGCATCTGTATCTCCTGCCTCTCCTGTGCCTGGGTCAGCCTCTCAAGTATAGCCACCATGGCTGGGTCTGAGCGGGAGGCTGAGCCTGAACCACCGGCCTCATGGTCGTGAGACCGAGGAGAGCGGTACCGGGGGATAGGCTGGTAGTCCTCGTCAGTGCTGTCAGTAGCATCATCCTCAACTGGATCAGCAGGCTGAGCATCTAAATCTGCAAGCTCAGCCTCAGCAAGACCCTGAACGGTCTCGTCCTGCTCAGCTGCTGTCTCTGGGACCTCTGGTCTCTCACGCTGTCCCGGCCTAGGTGCCTGCTCTCGGGAAACAGAAGCCCACAACTGACGAATGTCATACTCTGGAAATGCAGTAGTGGTATCTGATATCTCAGCTCGAATCTCTGGAGGTAAGTCACACGCAGATCTGATGATGAAGCATATCCAATGTGCATACGGTAATTGTCGGTGGCCCTTGAATCCCTCTGCCAAGGTATCCTCCATCTCACATAGCATCAAATCCCAAATGTCAAAAGGTGTCTGTGAGATGAGGTGATGCACCACCCATAGCTGCATACGAGTAAGTCCCTCTCTGTACCCCAACCTCGGAAGAAGTGTGCGTCTGACAATAGCATCCAATACTCTAGCAAGGGGTGTCAAGCTAGCAGGTGTACGTCTGGACCCCTCGCCAAAAGGCTCACGGAAGCAGGGTCGAATCATATCTATAGGAGGCACTGTACCGCTGTGAGGGCGTCTCGGTGGAGCAGTCTGACCAAAGCACAGCTGGTGAATCTTCGTATCTGAAGCAGGGAGTCTGAGGATCTCCCGTACCCTAGTGCTGTATAGTCTGCGATCACGGCCTCGGAATGCAAAGTGGATGAACTCATGTGCTGGGCAATCCAAAGAGAAGAGTAGAACTCCCTGACCCAAGTGCCGCAGTAGTCTCCAGTCCGTCCAAGAAAATCTGACAAGCCTGGAAGAAAAGACAGGTGCAGACGGAGCTGCTCACCAACCACCTCAACTAGAGCCTCAAGTCGACACTCTCTGAGGTCTGAAAGCAATCCCGCTGTCAACGTAAGCTTTGTAGAAATCCTCGTGCAGAGGTGTGTAGAAGCCCTCTGACGCTCGGGGGTCCCGCTGAGGAGGGAACCACCGACCAACCTCAACAAACCTCAGGGCCTGCACCTGGCGTGCTATAGCTCCCCTCAAGTCAAAGTGCTCGACTGGGGGGTGACCTCGAGCCCTGGGAGGTGGACGTCCTCCACGACGCTGGCCCTCTGGCCTAGGAGTCACCTGAGCTCGTGTACGTCCTGAGCGACGACGTGGTGGAGAGTGAACTGTCTGCTCCTCTGTCTCCTCTGGATCCTCTGTGGGCTGATCAACAGGTATATCCTCTGTCCCCTCGGTGGCCTCAGTACCGAGCTATCGACCTTCAAGATGAAAGCGACGCTCGCCAATGTGAATCCCACTACTCCTGCCACCCCTCTCTGCCATCTCTGCTGCATCTGCAACTGCCAGAGCTATCTCTGCCTCTGTGAGTGTTCTCTTCCTCTTCTTGGCGATGGTCTTCTTGCGCTTGCCACGGGCAACCTCTATCAGTCTGGGAGGACTCTCGTCCCCGTCACTAGGTGCACCCCCAGTATTCTTGCAGCGAACCATACTGACCAACTGCCGAGAAAACCCTGAAGGATGGTGAACTGACACTCGTGAGGCTTGGCCTCAATCCGTATCCGCAGGCTTGGCCTCGGATTCAAATCTGATCAACTGCCACCCAACACACTGACAGGACTCACTATAAAGATAGAATAGATGGATCTACTATAAGCAATATATTATCTAATAGATAAGAGATCCTAAAAGTAGCAAGCATATGAGGTAAGATATGAATAGAAAGGCGATAGCTACCTCCGATCGGCGAGAATCCGATGAAGGGATGAGAAGACCTTGACTCGCGAAAGTTCCCCGGAAGCGCCGGATGAGCGCTGAAAATGCCGAGACAAGTAATGGTGATAAGAATTTGAACAACACGTCATGGCAAACCCTAGACTAAAAAAGATGAAGTCACCTTCGCGAACGAAGGACGGCCGAAGATGGTTAGGGTTAGGGCAAACAAGGACTCCTCGCGAGAAAGGTCCTGGGGCGCGTGACTGCAGCAGAGAGGAGGCTCAGCCAGGGGCTTGGCAGCGCGGCTGCAAGGAGAGCGGGCGCGGCGGTGATGGCAGGCGGAGGCGCATCGAGGAGCAGTGGCAACGCGCGGCGGCGGCGCACGGCTCGGTGCAGCGGCGCTAGGGCACGGCGGTGCCTGAGGCAAGGGCTGGCGGTGCGGCGAGGACAAGGTGCGGTGGATGCTCGGTGGCGCGGCGGAGGAGGAGTGTAAGGTCCTAGATGGCTAGAGGGGGGGTGAATAGCCTATAAAAAATTCTACAAGTACCACTAAGCAAACTTGTTAGAATAACAAACGGCGTAAAGCGAGTTTTGCTTAGCCAAAGGTTGTGATGCAAGCCTCCTATCCACAAGTCTAGTAGATTATGATCTCTAGTTCACACAAGAGCTATGTCACTAATTTTACACTAGAGAGCTAGCTAAAAACACTACTAGCAAAGCTACCACTAGAGCTACACAAGATAATCTAGTAAATGTAAATGCAAGAGAGAGGATTGTGATTCTTATACCGACGGTGGAGTGAAGATGTTGCCAATCACCAAGATGATATACAATCAATTAATATTGACAACAACACAATATGAAGACCAATCACCGGAATACAAGAGACACAATATTTTTTGTTCACCCGGTGTTCACTTGTGCACCGACAAGCTACGTCACCGGTTGTGTCGACCAACACTTAGATGGTTCCCCGGTGTGACCCTCAAGTCACTTGCCCCTCAAGGCACGCCCCGCAAGGCACCGCAAGACGCCACTCTCAAGTGAGGTAACTCAATGACACGCGGATTCCACTAGAGTTGCTTTTGACGTCCCGCCGAGGAAAGCACAAGAACCTCTCACAATCAACCGGAGGTGGCCAAGAACAATCACCTTCTCTTGCCAACGCCTCCAACAATCTCCAAGCCGGCTAGGAGCGGTACTCTCCAAGAGTAACAAGAAATCCACCGGCTAAACCACCCACAAGTGCCACTAGATGCCCTCAAGCTATGCAATGCACTTTGGGATCACTCAATCTCACTTTTGATTTGCAATCAAGCAAGAGAGATGAGTGGGAGGAGTAGCTCTAGCTCAAAGGATGCACAAGAGTGTTAGAAATGCCAAGAGACCTCCCCAAGGGCCGGCCAACAAGTATTTATAAGCATCCCAAACAAATAGAGCCGTTGCCACTCCACTGACCGTTTTTTCGGGACGACCGGACGCGCTGGTCGAAACTGACCGGACGCGCCTCACCGCGTCCGGTCGCCCTGCGCCATCCACGTGTCCACCGAATTCAAACGCGACCGTTAGATCTTCCAACGGTCACTGCGCGCTAACGATCAAACGCGATGACCGGACGCGCCGCTCAACCGACCGGACGCGCCGGTCGCACTGTACCGCGCGCCCGCGAAGCAATGACCGGACGCGCTCTAGAGAATGACCGGACGCGACAGTGCCAGCGTCCGGTCGGAGTCCAGTAAGCACCCTTGACGACCGGACGCGTCCGATCGTGTGTGACCGGACGCGCACCGCGTCCGATCAAGCTTGCGAACTGCTGTTCCCTCAGGGCGCCTAACCGGACGCGCCGGTCCCGCGAGTGACCGGACGCGCCGGTTGCAAACCCTAGCCCGCGCGCCTGACTCCTGCGCTGTACTGACCGGACGCGTCCGGTCACACCGTGACCGCGTCCGGTGCAGCGTCCGGTCACCTCTGTGACCTCCGTTCGCCTCCGTTTCTTTTCCGACTTCCGGCGTAGTGGAAAATAGACATTTCATTTCCCCGAAATCGCCTGAATCCCGCGCTCGCACGCTCGGCGGGAGGGAGAGAGGAACCCAAACCCCTCTCTACCCGCAAACCACAGCGCGACCAATGCCACCTTTGCAAATGTGCCAACACCATCAAGTGTACATCTCCATGTGCTTGTGTGTTAGCTTTTTCTCAATCATTTTCAAAGGTTTTCCAGTTAGCTCACTAGGCCCTACATGCAATGCACTTCATGAATTCACCTAGTGGCACCCGTGTGTCGAATAACTGATAAGACTTCCCCTCTTAATAGTTCGGCTATCGACCCTAAACCACTCACACCCTCTATGGTGTCTTGAGTGAAAAACAAAATGGCCCTATGGTTATACCTTTGCCTTGAGCCCATTTTGTTTCTCCAAAAGATATGATTCATTTCATATCAACACATGACCGTCTCGATCCATCGACCTTGACTTCACTTGCTCTTCACCGTTGCATCGGTCCATCGGCGCCAAGTCTTGCTCAAGCTTCACCATCGCATGGTCCTTCGCTTTGAAGCCTCGACTAGCCCTTCACCTTCACAACCGGTCCATCGAGCCAAGCCTCATCTTGGTCTTCACCATCTTGGTCATATGAGTCAATGTCATGTCTCATATTCAATGACCACCTTTATCTAAATCATCCACTTAGATACAAAGGTTAGTCCTAGGTTTCATCAATTAGCCAAAACCAAACTAGGGACTTTCAAGGAGGCACGGGTATGGCGGCGCTCGGCGAAACAGCAAGAGGGAGCTAGGGCACGGAGTGGCGGCGTACGGCGGAAAAGTTCGGGCGCGGGAGAAAAAATAGATCAAGAACGAAAAGGTTATGAGGGCTCAGATCCGCTCGCGACGCTCTGACCGGACGCGGTGGTCGTCTGGCCGGACGCGGTGGGGCAGCGTCCGGTCACAGTCCAGTAAGCTCCTGGAGCGACCGGACGCGTCCGGTTAGGGCTGACCGGATGCGGACAGAGTCCGGTCGGAGGTCATCCGGAAAACTCATCGCGCATGACCGGATGCGGTGGTGGGGTCCGGGACCGGACACGGTGGTCACAACGACGCGTCCGGTCGAGCGTCCGGTCACAGGTCCAAGAGAAAGTCTTCGAGATGACCGGACGCGTTGGTGGTCGCCGGGACCGGACGCAGTGGTGAAGCAGCACCGCGTCCGGTTCAGCGTCCGGTCCAGCGTTCGGTCACTATTAAACGCCTTTCTTCAATCCGATCTGCGACGCGACTTCTCCCAATCAAGTTCCAATTCAAAGAGACTCAAATAAACACCAATTGAAACCTGATATGAGTGACCTCACTCAAACCCTCAAGTTTTTCAAAATATTTTACCTTAGGCTAGTATTGTTTTTAGGAAAATAGGCAATAAACACCCAAGGAGCAACGTATGGCCAAGCAATAGAGTTTATGATCCCTTGAGAGCGTCAAATGCTCTCTCTATTCATGGACGAACACAGAGGTTGCTCAAAGCCAAACCGAAAAGAAACGACAAAGCAACAACCATGCATATGCAATGCAAAACAAGTAAGAAAGACTAGGTTGCTTGTCAAGTTTGATCCACGGTTAGGCTTCTTCACTCCTCCAAAGGAGGGTTATCGTAACCGTGTTAGATATGTCCTAGATGCATTGCGGAGAATTAAACATGACATATAATACAATGCAATGTAAGGGACAACACAAGCTCATTGTTTAAAGTTACTAGAATCAAGCACATTTAGTTCACTTCTCAACCTACAAAAGGTAGCCTCATCCAAAGGTTTAGTGAAGATATCCGCTAATTGATTTTCACTTCTTACACCTTCTAGTGATATGTCATTTTTAGCAACATGATCTCTTAGAAAGTGGTGGCGGATATCAATGTGCTTGGTGCGTGAGTGTTGTACCGGATTATTAGCAATTTTAATGGCACTTTCATTGTCACATAAAAGTGGCACCTTTTCAAGAACAACTCCATAGTCTAGGAGGGTTTGTTTCATGTATAAGATTTGTGCACAACAAGCCCCCGCAGCAATGTATTCCGCCTCGGCAGTGGACAAAGCCACACTATTTTGCTTCTTAGATGACCAAGATACTAAAGACCTCCCAAGCAAATGGCACCCTCCGGATGTGCTTTTTCTATCAATTTTGCAACCGGCATAATCCCAATCGGAATAGCCAACTAGTTGGAATCTAGCTCCTTTGGGATACCAAAGACCAATGCTTGGGGTGTGCTTAAGATATCTTAAAATTCTTTTTATGGCACTTAAGTGGGGTTCTTTAGGGCACGCTTGAAAGCGAGCATACATGCACACACTAAACATGATGTCGGGCCTAGATGCGGTAAGGTACAACAAGCTACCAATCATAGAACGGTAGAGAGTTTGATCAACCGATTTACCTCCCTCATCTAGGTCGAGATGTCCATTAGATGGCATTGGGGTCTTGATTGGCTTACACTCTTCCATCTTGAATCTCTTGAGAAGATCCTTGGTATATTTTTCTTGAGAGATGAAAATCCCTTCTCTCATTTGCTTGACTTGAAAACCAAGGAAGAATGTAAGTTCACCAATCATAGACATCTCGAACTCCTTCGACATCAATGCACCAAATTCCTTGCAATATTCTTCATTTGTTGATCCGAAGATGATATCATCAACATAGACTTGACAAATGAAGATCTCCCCATTAAGCTTCTTGGTGAATAGTGTGGTATCGACCTTCCCAATAGTGAAGCCCTTCTCAATGAGGAAGTCCCAGAGGCGCTCATACCACGCTCTAGGGGCTTGCTTGAGCCCATATAGCGCCTTGGACAACCTATAAACATGATTAGGATATCTAGGGTCTTCAAACTCGGGAGGTTGATCAACATAGACTAGTTCATTTATGAAGCCATTTAAGAATGCACTTTTCACATCCATTTGATATAGTTTCATATCATGATGTGATGCATATGCAAGAAGGATACGAATGGCTTTAAGTCTTGCAACGGGTGCAAAGGTCTCTCCAAAATCAAGCCCTTCATCTTGAGAGAACCCCTTTGCAACTAGTCTTGCCTTGTTCCTCACTACTATGCCTTGGTCATCTTGCTTGTTGTGGAACACCCACTTGGTTCCAATGACTCTTGCACCTTTTGGATGCTCTTCAAGTGTCTAAACTTGATTGCGGGAAGTTGTTCAATTCTTCATGCATAGCATTCACCCAATCCAGATCTTGAAGAGCTTCTTCTACATTCTTAGGTTCAACACAAGAGACAAAAGAGTGATGTTCAACAAAAGAAGCAAGCTTTTGAGATCGAGTCATTACACCCTTTGTAGGACTCCCTATGATAAGATCTTGTGGATGTGCTTGAAGTAGAGGCGAGTTTCTTCTATCAACCACTTGAGGAGAGGGTTGGGGAGCATCAACATCTTGAGCTTGTGCCTCGGCTTGTTCATGAGAGACATGAGTATCTTCATTTTCAACTCTCTCATTCTTATCATCATCTTGAGGCACATGTGTTGAAGATGGTGGATCGACAATTTGTACATTGTCTTCATCATCTTTTGGCTTGATGTCTCCCACCGGCATGTTCTTCATTGCCTCCCTCAATGGTTCATCACCTACATCATCATAATTCTCAATTGCTTCTTGGGAGCCGTTAGATTCATCAAAATCCACATCATATGTTTCTTCAACCAAACCGGTGGCATGGTTAAATACTCTATATGCTTTAGACTTTGATGAGTAACCAACAGGAAAACCAATATCACAACGTCTTTGAAACTTCCCTAGGTGTTGACGCTTCTTGTAGATATAGCATTTGCACCCAAACACCTGGAAGAATGAGATGCCCGGCTTCTTCCCATTTAACAACTCATAGGGGGTCTTGCCAAGAAACTTTTGTAGGAAGAGGCGATTTAAAGCATAACATGCGGTGTTGATTGCCTCGGCCCGCAATTTCTCCGGTGTGTTGTACTCATCTAGCATTGTTCTTGCAAGGGTGATCAAAGTCCGGTTCTTTCTCTCAACTACACCATTTTATTGAGGAGTGTAGGTTGATGAAACTTCATGCTTGATTCCGATTTCACCACAATAAGCTTCAATGTTTGTGTTGTCAAACTCTTTGCCATTGTCACTTCTAATCTTCTTTATCTTGACTTCAAATTCATTTTGAGCTCTCTTTGCAAACTTCTTGAAGCAATTTGCCACTTCGGATTTGTCATGAAGGAAGAAAGTCCAAGTGTATCTTGAGTAGTCATCCACTATCACAAGACAATAGAGATTTCCACCCAAGCTCTTGTAAGTTGTAGGACCAAACAAATCCATGTGTAGAAGTTCTAGCACTCTTGAAGTTGACATGTAGGCTTTGGTTGGATGAGTATTTGCAACTTGTTTGCCGGCTTGACATGCACTACAAGGTTTGTCCTTCTCAAACTTTACATCCTTCAAGCCTCTCACTAATTCTTTCTTCAATAGCTTATTGAGAGTGTTTATTCCAACATGAGCAAGCCTCCTATGCCAAAGCCACCCAAGCGAAGTTTTGGTGAACAAGCATGTCATCAAGTTTGCATCTTCGGAGGTGAAATCCATAAGATAGAGATTGTTGTATCTAAAGCCTTTGAATATCATTTGCTTGTCATCTATCTTTGAAATTACCACTTCATTTGGTGTGAACAAGCATTGGTAGCCAAGGTCACAAAGTTGCCCAACGGATAACAAGTTGAAACTCAATGAAGCAACATAGAGCACATTTGAAAGAGAGTGATCATTTGATATTGCAATCTTGCCTATACCCTTGACTTTGCTCTTTGAATTATCCCCAAATGTGATCTTCTCTTGACATACCCCATTCTCTTCAAGTGAGGTGAACATACGAGGGTCACCGGTCATATGTTGAGTGCAACCACTATCAATAACCCAATGAGATCCACCGGTCTTGTAGTTCACCTACACACAAGAGATCAAGCTTTTTATTTAGGGACCCAAACTTGAGAGGGACCCTTGACTTTTTCAACCAATGACTTTGCAACCCATATTTTCTTAGGCCTATTCTTGTTTGGGGGACCCAAGAACATGACTTTCATCTTTCCACTTGAATCTTTTCTAAGCATGTAATGAGCATTGAAGGCAAAGGGTCTAGCATGCTTGGGCAAGGGTTATGGTAGTGGAGTTTTGCACTCATGAGCAAAATGGCCCTCTTGTCCACACTCAATACATCTCTTTGGCTTGGGCTTTGACTTGCTTTATTGTTGTTGAGCTTTAGCCTTCTTCTCTTGATTTACCAAGTAACCAATGCCACTTCTATCCATCTTCATGATGGTATTCATGAGTAGCTCACTTTGCAAATATTGGCCTCTTGTGAACTTGCTTAGGCTGGTCTTGAGATGCTCTTTCTCTTGCTTGAGTTTTTTGTTCTCTTCAATAAGTGACTCATTTGTTGTTTGCTTTTCAAGAACCATCAACCCTTTTAGCTTCTTGTTCTTATTTGTAAGCATCTCATTCTCACTCTTGAGTTTGGCATAATCATCATAGTTATTGGACTCAACCACACTCTAGCCTTTGCCACTAGAGCCTTGCTCAATGTTTTCAATGATCAAGTCATCACATGATGTAGCTATATCAATCTTAACAACTTGGTTAGTAGCATCATGTGTCTCAAGAGAAAGCTCATTAGCTACAACAAGACTATCATAATTGATTTTCAATGTAGTGTATTTGTCTTTTAGAGAGTTGTGCCTAGTGTTGAGCTCATCATGCTTCTTCTCAAGTTTATCATGTTGATCTCTAAGCTCTTTGTTAGAAGTTTTAAGCTCCTTGAGAGTAGAAGACATAATTTTATTTTGATCTTTGAGCTCATCACTAGTCTTTTGTGCATTCTCAAGTTTAGATGAGAGTGAGTCATTTTCATTTTGGAGCTCATCATTTTTATTTCTAGTTCTTCTTATGACTTTAGAGTATTTGTTCAATAATTTTACAAGTTCATCATAAAAAGGTGCATCATATTCATCATCACTATCACTATCATCATCATCACAATCATTGTTTTGTACCTTTCGTTCACCCTTGGCCATAAGGCATAGGTGAGTAGTGGACGATGATCGTGAAGGTGGCGGTGAAGGCGGTGATGAAGATGTCGGTAAAGATGATGATGGCCCAATCACAAATGCGGCAACCTTCTCTTTCTCATCATCGCTCTCATCACCGGAGGACTCACATGATGATTCAATGTCGGTGAGCCAATCACCAACAATGTAGGATTTGCCTCCCTTCTTCTTCTTATGGAACTCTTTTCTCCTGCCATTCTTCTTCTTGTATGGCTTGTTCTTCTTCTCATCTTCTTCATCACTTGAGTCATTTTTCTTGCCCTTGTTCTTGTTCTTATACTTGTCTTTTGGAGGCCTAGGGCATTGATAAGCTAGGTGGCCAAGTTCTCCACAATTGTAGCAATCCATCTCAGATATTGGCTTCCTTTTGCTACTTGTGAAAAATTTCTTCTTGCCATCGAACTTGATGCCACTCTTGTTGAGCTTCTTTAGCATCTTGGTGGTCTTCCTCACTATGAGTGCAAGTGATGCATTATCAATATCACTTTCACTTGAGCTTTCTTGCACCATCATGGCTTGACCCTTCTTCTTCTTCTTGTCATGGCTAGCTTTGAAGGCCAAGTCCTTCTTCTTGGAAGATGATGAGCCCTCTTCCGGAGTGATGTGCATGTACATCTCATGTGCATTGATCTTCCCTAATACTTGTGTCGGTGTTACGGTGGAGAGATCACTTTGATGAAGCACGATAACAATGTGACCATACTTCTCAACGGGAAGAACGCTCAAGATCCTCCTTGCAACATCCGATTAACTCATTTGGGTGAGCCCAAGAGCATTGAGATCTTCTACAAGAACATTCAATCGAGTGTACATGTCATTAGCACTTTCTTTAGGAAGCATCTCAAAAGAATTAATTTTCTTTAAAGCAATATGATAGCGTTCCTCACGCTCACTCTTAGTTCCCTCATGGAGAGCACAAAGGTTTTTCCACAATTCATGAGCGTTTTTTGCATTACGCACACGATTGAAGATATCCTTGCCTAAGCCCCGGTAGAGTGCATTTTTGGCCTTTGCAATCCACCGGTCGTACTTCTCCTCATCACCACTTGGGTTGGCGGGATCCTTGATAGCGGGAAGCCCTTCGGTTGCGGCTCTAAGACACCCAACATCTATGGCTTCGAGGTACGCCTCAATTCAGATTTTCCAATATGGAAAATCATCTCCCTCAAAGATGGGAGGTGGTCCTTCCCCGTTAGACATCTTGCTCTAGGCGGTGAAGCCTAAATTAGGGGCAACTCGGCTCCGATACCAATTGAAAGGATCAAGATGCCTAAGAGGGGGGGTGAATTGGGCTTCTCTAAAAATTAATTGCAAGAATTAAATCCTATAAGCCAAAGTTCACCCCTAGTGCCTACTTGTGTTCCTTGTGATTCTACCGATAAAAAGTTTTGCACCCTAAGTTCTAATCCTAATCTAGCATGGCAATTCTAGGAAAGTAAACCAAGCAATGAAAGTAATACGAGAATGTAAATGCTTGAAAGTAAGGGCAAGGAACACGACGATGTTTTTCTGAGGTATCGGAGAGTCGCCACTCCCCACTAGTCCTCGTTGGAGCACCCGCGCAAGGGTGTAGCTCCCCCTTGATCAGCGCAAGGATCAAGTGCTCTCTACGGGCTGATTCTTCGACACTTCGTCACAGTGAATCGCCCAAAACCACTCACAAGATGAGTTGGGTCATCCACAAGCTCCGCCGGATGATCACCAAACTCCCAATCACCACCAAGCCGTCTAGGTGATGGCGATCACCAAGAGTAATAAGCTAGAACTCTCACTTGACCACAACGAGCCTAATGAGAAGATGGATGCACACTTGCTACTCCCTAGACACTAATGAGGGATTCTCAAACTTTGATTCTCAAATCACTACCCTCACTAGAGCTCTTGCACTCCTTTGCACTTCAAAGGTGTTTTTCAGCTGAACAAATGAGCAAAAGTCCTCTAAAAGAGGTGGAGGGGATGTATTTATACACCCCACAGTCAAATCCAACCGTTACCTGCCAACTCAGCAAAATACGCGTTGACCGGACGCGCCGGTCGACGTGACCGGACGCGTAAGTCGAACGTAACGGTCGAAAATCTGAAACACTTCGCTGAGTGATCGGACGCACCGATCAGGGGTGACCGGACGCGTCCGATCGTGCAGGGAGCTTACTGTACTTTGACCTGACGCGCGACCGCATCCGATCAGTGATGACCGGACGCGTCCGATCGTCAGAGTACCTTACTGGAACGTGACCGGACGTGTCCGATAACTTCCCAGTCGCGTCCGATTAGTGGTTTTACCCTCTGAGACACGTGTCAGTCTGATCACCGCGTCCGGTCCTCGCAAGGACCGCGTCCGGTCAACAGCGCTGAAACGCAGTATCTGTTAGTACTGACCGGACGCATCCGGTCAAACCAGAGACCGCGTCCGGTCAAAGGAAAACGGCTCTAAAAACTCCGAAATGCGATGCAACTTGAACCAAGTTGCTTCCAACTGAACTTTGAGCTTTTCTTGAGCTACCTAGTGCTAAGTTTGACAAGTGTGCACCATACCTAAACAAAAGACTCACCTAGGTCAAGCTACTCGCTCACGCCCCCTTTATAGTACGGCCAAAGGAAAAAGCGAAGATCCTAACGACTATTCCGAATGTAACTCAACACCTTGACATCCGGAACTAACCGTCCTTAATCTTGTCGTCAATCCTTTGAAAACCGAAACGATTTCCATCAAGGGGCATGAATACCATAGTGTCCAAAGCAGTTATCAATCCCATAACCTAACTTACCAAAGTTTCTGTAAAACACACGTTAGTCATGGTAATAATGCGTTGTCATCAATTGCCGAAACCAACTCTCGGGACCTAGATGCTTTCAACGGCGACGGAAAAGGAACACCTAGCACAGGCGGACAAGGGCAGCACAGGATGGATGGGTCCATTGACACGATGATCATCAACAGCTGCATAGGAGCAAGACGACAAGTCGATAACCAAGCCTGAATCTGGCGGTACCGTGCACGGCACGGGCGGGAGAACCAAAGCTTCTAGAAGCGCGGGCTTCTCTGTTTTTTTAAGAGATGAGATGAATTATATTAAGACTCAAATGACCACCAAAAATAACAAAATAATATTTTATCTAAAGGTCTGTTTGGAATGCAGCAATTTCACGGTAATCGAGCAGGAGTTCCACATAAGTCAGTTCAATTTCGTAAAAAAAACATAGCAGGAAATTTTTTTCCACATCCCAAACAGCCACCATTTAGCTTTGTTGTTACCGCAGCCAATGCTCTAGATAAATGAAGCCGTATCAAATATAAAACTAGACCGAAACACATCTAAATCGATGAAAGAACATCGGAAATACAACACATACTACACATTGAGCACCCCCAACCCTAGGGTCCTCAAGTTGGACGTCTCATTTCCTCTTCGCGCCCATCAACTATGAGGTTGATGGCCTAGAGTTAATATTTTCATGGGGAGTATCCATGAGTACCCTTACATTAGCATATAATAACAGCGAAGTGACCTCCTTCCATGAAACTGGCAGCCTTTCTTCCTAAACAAACTAAATCTACACAATTGCTTATATTTGTAAACGATGGATGGGGCCTCTCCTCCTTATCATCAACGGCCTTGCGAGCTCCTGGGCAACAGGTGCGAGGAGAACAAAAGCAACTCATGAAATTGTACCAAACAGACTAAAAAAACAAATTTTCTGGCCACTCGTTCTAGCTTCTTTGCCTACGGTTGGCTGTTTGATGTATACTAGACAGCAGATAGCAATTTTTTTTTGGTAGCCACGTCGTGCGGGTGGAGCCTAAAAATCTGCCTGGTCCGCTGGCGATGGAGGATTAGACTATCAGAAGAGGATGAGGAGTGGATGAGCCACCTCAGCCAGGAACGGTGACGACACACGGCTCACGCCCTTGGCGCCCCACCGCTGACGGGCAGACGCACCGTGCGCGCCCACCGGGCACCTGCCTGCCCACCCAGCCAAACTCTGCCGAAGCATGAGCAGGGCAATCAGGCATATCATCATTCTCGCTGCACTCACGCATGACCGATCAACCATCGGCGTCACACAGACTCGACCACCGAGTGTTCACTGTACACTGTTGCTTAGGATCCACGGCTATACGAATCCGATGCCCGCATGGTCGGTCTATCCATCCTATCCATGTGCCACGCACGCGCCCCCCCCCCCCCCCCTGTGTGGTACTCGGAGGCGTGCGCCGATCACCCTGCAATGCCATGCCACTGGCGCTGACGGCGACGCCTCTGCCTCCGGGTTGGCCGGTCGCCCCATG
Organism: Saccharum hybrid cultivar R570; assembly: GCA_038087645.1. NCBI lineage: Eukaryota > Viridiplantae > Streptophyta > Magnoliopsida > Poales > Poaceae > Saccharum > Saccharum hybrid cultivar. The sequence continues at coordinate 23,999,387 of JAQSUU010000558.1, forward strand.
CGTCGCCGCGCATGGTCCGCCGGACCCTCCCCGTCCTCGGCGGGCCTCATCATCCTTATCCACATCGAATCATTATTCAATTCCGCCAGGCAAGCAGGCACGGCCCTCTGGGGTGTACGAGTCCGCGTCGGACGATCGCAAAAAATAATTAAAAAAAAGAGTCCGCGTCGGACTGACCTGTCACGGGCCTCCCTGTCACGGACTTGCTCGATTGCTCACTCAACTCGCCGAGCTGGAGTGCTGGACCTGCACCCGCCGGATTGGATCGGATGGCCCCCTTTTTCCATGGAATCGAAGAAACTACTGGCGCTGATATGCTCTTTTTTTTTGTCTCACGCTGACGGGTTGGAGTTAGCCAAAGCGTAGCGGCGACGGATTAAGGGTCTGTTAGGGTGAGAGGTGTTGAAGTTTAACGAACACGGTAGTACATTCGTCTTATTTGATAAAAAGTTTTTAATTTTAAAATAATTAGGTTTAATAGATTCGTCTCGTAAATTACTTCTAATCTGTGTCGACATACATACAATTAGTCTACATTTAGTACTCTATGCATTTGCCATAACATTGATGTAATGAGAGTTAATTCACAATACAAACAGGGCCTAGATAAACTTTTTGTCCACTACCAGGAGTATGCCACCCAGTCAAACAAACAATGGGTTTTACTACCGCTACCTCTCGTAGCGTGCTGCGCGGGCCTGGGGTTGCAACAGCGACAGCATTGCTTCGGGATAACAAGGCATGATGACAGGAACGGTGCTCACCAAGTCACAATGATCCCTCGCGTGCAGGATTGTGGCCAGATCTTGTTTCACGCCTCCTACAGTGTCACCAGCACAGGATGTAAGCTATTTGCTGTCCCAAACGTTGGCACGTGAAGCAACTGAGTACATTAGTTCTGTCTTGTACGTACTAGTAATTGAGTAAATAGCCAGGGAGACTCTCTATTGAGCTTGCTTTTCTTTTCTGTTTGTATTTACTTATACGTAAGATCTAAGCCACATCGGTTGTAAATGCTGCTTTCTACTTCTACAACGAATTAGCAGAGCAACTTCCTAATTTGCTCAGAACAAAACGCCATCTGGATCGGCTCAGCACTGCCGGGTCGCCACATTAACTCTGTCTATGTGTGACCAGGTAAGCAAAGCTTAATTCAAAAAAAAAAGGTAACCAAAACTTATTAGCATGGCTGCATGGGCAGCAAGCCTGCCAAGGCCCTGCCAGATCACGCGCCCACCGCTTTTGCCTTGGCGTGCAACTAATTAACCAAGCAGCATCAGCATTAGGCTCTCGTTTGTTTATGGCGTGAGAGCATCATCAATCGCCGCCCCGCCCGAATTCGTGCTTGCCAAGGTGCCTCACTGCCTGCCCCAACAGGTGACCAGCAAACCGTATCTTCCGGCAACGCAACGTCCGGCCGCCAGATTTGTTTCAGCGTGGTCAACTGAGGGCCAGTTTGGATGCCAAATTTTTTGGTAAAACACTACTGTAGCATCTTCGTTGTTATTTGGTAATTAGTGTCCAATCATAGTCTAATTAGACTTAAAAGATTCGTCTCGTAGATTTCGTCTAAACTGTGTAATTAGTTTTATTTTTTATTTATATTTAATGCTTAATGCATGCGTCCAAAGATTCGATGTGACGGGGAATCTTGAAAAATTTGGCATTTTAGGGTGCAACTAATCAGGGCCTGAATGCCTTGCTTCAATTCCTGCCTTCCTGGTGACCTTGAATTCATTCATTCCCAGGCTCCCAGCTCACCTAGTATACGATTTTCTGGATCGGAAGCCTGGTTCATGGACCGGTTCCATTTCTTGCTGGTGCCCATGTTATTCATTCACAAGTCAGTCTTAAAAATCTTAGTGCAGAGATAATTAAACACACACGCGCACGGCGCACGCACAGACAGACGACATTGCCTGGCATCGAAAAAATCTCCTTGTATCACAAGCAAATCTCAGAAAACTGAGACACAGAAGAAGCTGGAGAAAAGTCTAAACGAGATTTGCAATAATCCGCAAGATAAGATAATTGTAAGGTAAAAAAATTGCTCGCTAATAGGAGTATCAATCTCTGCGATCACATTCGGATTGCGGAGACCGAGACCTTGTCACGGACGGGGGGCGACGACCTGTGCTGTGCAGCCGGATGACATCACGGCGCAGCAAAAAAAAATGCCCCCGCCTCTTTCGGCCGCCGTTAACAATTGGACGATTCACCCTCTAATCCGCAGCCTGCGTCGTCCATTTGCTCCCAAACGGGGGACATCACAAGTTATTTTTAGGGCAGTCCCAACGGCAATCAATGGTCGTTTCCATCTGCATTAACTCACCGGCCACGTAACAAGAAAATCGACGTGGCGTGATATTAAATGAAGTGAGAGAGCAAATTTTGACGACACCGTTTCGCCTGCAAGGAACGACGTCCTCCCTCGACCCGAGGCACCAAGAAACGACCAAATCGTCGTTAGGGAGAAACTGCTCGTTTCTAGCATTAACTCATCAGCCTCGTCTGCCGCGTACGCTCGCCGGCCGCCGCAGCTCGCCCATCTGCCGCGCGCAGTGGCTCGCCGCAACAGCGTGCGCTCGTCGACCGCCGCGGCTGCTCGCCCGTCGACCGCCGCGATGGCTCGCCGCGCTTGCCCATCTGCCGCGCGTGGTGGCTCGCCGGCCAGGCTCGCGCTGGTCCGCCGCGGCTCTCGTCTGCGACTCCGCCGCCCGCGTCCGCCGCGGCCGCCCCGCCCGCACCGCTGTGGCCGCCCTGCTCCACCGCCGCGCCCACGCCGCGAGCGCTCGCCCACCGACGCTACGTGCGCTCGCCGGCCGCCACGAGCTCGCCGTCTGCCGCGCGCTCCCCGGCCGCTGCTCGTCCGCGCCTCGCCCACCGCCGCGAGCGCCCGCCTCGCCCACGCCGCCGGTCGTCCGCACCGCGTGAGCTCGCCACGCGCGCGCCTTCCACGCGCGCCCGCCTCGCCCGCGCCGCCACTCCTCCGCACCGCGCGAGCTCGCCACGCGCGCGCCTTCCACGCGCGCCCGCCTCGCCCACCGCCGCGAGCGCCCGCCTCGCCCGCGCCGCCGCTCGTCCGCGCCGCGCGAGCTCGCCACGCGCGCGCTCTCAGCGCTCGCCTGCGCTGTTGTGTAGAGAACAAACGGGGAGAGAGAGGGAAAGGGATAAGGAAGAGAGAGAGTACCGGATAGATAAAGAGAGAATAAAATAAGTCTCATATTTATTGCACGAAGAAACTCCTGTTGGATGGGGTGGTTTCTATATTTAGAGTTTCGCTGATGTGGCTGTATTGGACTTCGCGTACGGTGTCTACCACTGGGACTGCCCTTACACCTCCGTCGTCCTCCTCGTGCTCATCTACACGCTGTACATCAGCCAAAAGATCAGACTCAGACCATCCTTCTAGAATCTGGATCCACAAACATGGAGCAAGGGCGCATTTAGATCAAAAAGTTTTCGCGGCACATACATGAAGCATTAAATGTAGATAAAAAAAATTAATTACACAGTTTTATTAAAAATCGCGAGATGAATATTTTGAGCCTAATTAGTCCATGATTCGACACTAAAGTGCTACAGTAACAAATGTGCTAGTGACAGATTAATTAAGCTTAATAAATTCGTCTTGCGGTTTTCAGACAAACTATGTAATTAATTTTTTTATTAGTATCTAAAAATCTCTTCCGATATCGCACGGAACATCTAATGTGATATTTTTGACAAAAAGTTTTCGCATCTAAACACGGCGTAAAATGCAAACTTTTCCATGATGAACGAACAGAAAAGGCATCTATATCATCAAAACCCGGCAGAAAACCCCAGCTTTATCACGACCCATTTGCCGGTTTTTATATCGGCTTCGCTGTGCGTTCGGTCCAATAACCCAGCGCCACGTCGCAGGGGCACCCCTCTATTTAATCCCCCGTCCACCGCTCGACGAGGCCGCACACATCCCATTTCCCTCCTCATCTCAATTCTCAAGAGGACCAGAGAGAGGAGAGATCAAGAGAAAAGCTGAAAGAAAGCTGAGCTCACACGCAAGCCGAAAGAAACCCAAGATGCAGGGCCCAAGGGGAGGAGGCGTCGGCGAAGGCGGCTGCTACCGCGGCGGCCAGGAGCACGTGGACCTGATCCCGGGCATCCCCGACGACGTGGCGGTGGACTGCCTGGCGCGCGTCCCGCACGCCTCCCACCGCGCCATGCGCCGGGTCTGCCGTGGCTGGCGGAGCGCCGCCGCCACCCCGGCCTTCGCCTCCGCGCGCGCGCAGGCGGGCGCCAACGAGGACCTCGTCTACCTCATGCAGTTCGGCAACCCGTCCGCCGCCGACGACGGGCCCAAGGACGACGATGGCCCCGCCAACACGCCGGCGTACGGCGTCGCGGTGTACAACGTGACGACCGGCGAGTGGCGCCGTGAGCGCGGCGCCCCGCCCGTGGTCCCAGTCTTCGCGCAGTGCGCGGCGGTGGGTACCCGCCTCGCCGTCCTCGGCGGCTGGGACCCGCGCACCTTCGAGCCCGTCGCCGACGTGCACGTCCTGGACGCCGCGACGGGCCGGTGGCGCCGCGGCGCGCCGATGCGTTCCGCGCGGTCCTTCTTCGCGTGCGCCGAGGCGGGCGGCAAGATCTACGTCGCGGGCGGCCACGACAAGCACAAGAACGCGCTCAAGACGGCGGAGGCCTACGACCCCGCGGCGGACGCGTGGGACCCGCTCCCCGACATGTCGGAGGAGCGCGACGAGTGCGACGGCATGGCCACCGTGGCGGGCGACCGGTTCCTGGCCGTCAGCGGGTACCGCACGGCGCGGCAGGGCGGGTTCGAGCGCGACGCCGAGTGGTTCGACCCCGCCGCCGGCGCCTGGCGCAGGCTCGAGCGCGTCCGGGCGCCGCCCTCCGCCGCGCACGTCGTGGTCAAAGGACGCGTCTGGTGCATCGAGGGCAACGCCGTCATGGAGTGGATGGGCATGCGACGCGGGTGGCGCGAGGTCGGCCCTTTCCCGCCGGGGCTCAAGGCCGGCACGGCGCGCGCTGTGTGCGTCGGTGGAGGAGAGAAGGTCGTGGTGACCGGGGCGCTTGATGGCGAGGGCGGTGGTGGGCGGCACGCCGTGTGGGTGTTTGATGTCAAGACCAAGAGCTGGACCGTCGTGCGCCCGCCGCCCGAGTTCGCCGGTTTCGTCTTCTCCGTCGCGTCCGTCCGGATCTGATGAGGATCTGGATCTCAGAGTTTGTGGATCTTCTTCGTCCCGTCCGTCCGTCCGTCCGTCCGTCCGCGACCATGAGACGTAAAGGGAAAGGAAAAGGCTACTACTACTAGTACGTACAGTATGTCCGCGACCATGGATCTGCGCATGCGCTTGTGCGCTACTGGTAGGCCCTGCCATCGAATCATCGAAGGAAGGGGAAGGTGGCTGTCGAAATGCTGCTGCTGCCTTCTAGTAGTAGACATCAAGGCATGGATGGACCTTTTTCACCAGCTAGGACGTTGACGGATGAGTCAACAAAAGCAAAGCACCACGTCCACTGCTAACGACGAAAAACCTTTGGGACCTGTGTCAAAGAAGGTTCTGTTTTAGCGAGACACTGATCAGTGTCACTGAAGATTAGGGGCCGGGTGACGCGGCCCATCAATTTTGCACTAGTATTAAAGTATTGTATATAGTACTTATTTGTACGTACCAAATATATGGTTGTATTTGTATAGAAGCAGAACAAAACGCAGCAGTGCGCGTGGACTTTGGCCATGAAAGGACCAATATCAAGCTTGTCACCAATATCAAGCTTGTCGTCATAGGGCAGGCCCCTGTTAATCTACGCGCGGTTTGTTACGACCCCCTTAATCTACGCGCGCGCTCCTACCGATAACGACGTACGGTTTTCTCCTCGACCGCCGCCAACCTCACCGCCCACATCCCGGCGCCTATTTCATCCGTCCGTCAATCCGTGCATGGACAGCGTCCATACCCCCACCATCATCATCTGCATACATAAAACCTTGTGTCCTACTCTACTCTAGTCGACGCTGCTACAACTAGAAGACGATGGAAATGGGATCCCTTTGTCGTTCCTGGGCCGTACGTGTCTCACAATCAAAGAGCGATGATGTATGCGCCATCGCTGACCTGTGAGGTCGCCACTGTCTGTCTACATACTCCTACTATCAGTAATTAATGGTGCTGTTGACACAACAGGCCATCATCCGTAATATTAAAGTCAAAAGAAACGATCTAGCGAGATGAAACCGCGCGCGAGATCGAGAACGACCTGATGCGGACGTGATAACGGCCCAGAGGGAACTGATCGAAACACACACACAGTGGACGGTTGCGTTGCGTTGTGTCCAAGCAGCAGCATGCAGGGCATGGCATGGACCTTTCTGCGGCTGTGCTTGGCTTGCTCGTGTGCGTTGCTTTCATGTCACCATAACCATCTTCATTATATATTATTAATTAATATGCTGCCTGGGGCGGTCTGGGTGTTCAATTTGTACTGTACCGTTCCCTTTTTCATCAGCCATGTTCCCACGATGGAACGGGAATGTACAATGTAGAACGGGAACGAAAGCTTGGGTTTGCAAGTGTGTAGTACTACTCGTGTGCTCCATATCGGGAGGCTGATCAATCCTCGCACATAGGCCAGGTTTAGTTCCCAAAACTTTTCAAGATTTCCCGTCACATTGAATGTTTAGACACATGCATAGAGTATTAAATGTAGACGAAAAAAAATTAATTACACAGTTTGGTAGAAAATCACGAGACGAATCTTTTGAGCCTATTTAGTCCATGATTAGACATTAATTGACAAATAAAAACGAAAGTACTACAGTAGCCAAAGTCAAAAATTTTCGTGGACTAAACACACCCATAGATTCAAACGAAATCCAGCACTAGCCTGTAGACTAGCTAGTCTGTTTCTCATCCATATATGTACCAGGTCAACCTTGCAGTTAGAGGACAATCTCACGTACGGGCGGGGACTGCTCCAAGTCAACCCTTGAGCATCTCCACCACACGGATTAGGCGTGTTTGGATTGCGGCCACACCTCGCCTCGTCAGAGTTTGGCACGCCACACACCTTGTTCGTTTGAGCATATCAGCAGAATCAGCAGCCATCCAGCAGTGTTTTTCTCTCACAACAAACCAGCGAACAGTACTTTCAGCCACAACAAACCAGCGAAACGAACAGGCTGACAGTCCAAAACGATGCTGTTTGGTTGGTATATAGGCGAAGACAACCACGGAAGCCACCAGACTTTAATGTTGCGTTCACGCCGTGTTGTTTGCTCCTGCTGCTTGTCTTCTGGCGCGTATTAAATGCGGTGTGCCCGTGGCGAGTGTGGCGAAGAATTCGACCGCCACAGATCGTGGCCGCCACAGACGCAGCGTGGCGTGGTGTGGTCGGAATCCAAACACGCCCTTAAAGCCATCTCTTGTCCCTATGTCAAGCAATAAAGGAGATTAAAACTAAAAATACAAGCTCCACCAGATCTCCTTTCGAATCCACTTTTCCTAATTTTTTTCTCCATCCTTCAAAATCTTGTCTCAATCCATCAAGTGAAGGGTATCTACCATCACTTTTTCTCAATCCCCTTTTCTCTCCTTCACGCCACTGACATGTGGGCTTGTTGTCATAGCTTTGGGCAGGAGTGAGCCGCTGCCAGGGTGCTGCGCTAAACAGCGCACGAGTGGGCCGTGCTAGGCCACTCTTTCATCGTGCCAAGTTGGTCACGCCGTCGTGAGCATGCCGCCTCCATGCCTGGTGGGTGTGCTGACGGGCCGCGCGCGTTGCTGTGCCTAGAAGCCCCGAGAGAGACACTAGGGATGGAGAGGAGAGAGAAGATGAGAAAAGATTGGTGTCACTGATATGTGGGTCCCAAGTCCCATGTAATAAAGGATTCTCAATCTGCTGCAGCATTTCTCTCCTATATAACTTTCAACTAAGTTTTCACAATCGCTTATGAGATTTTTAGGGAAAAAGGATGCTCAATCTGGTGGAGATGCTCTTAGCCACTGTTCGCCTACACGGCCATGTAGGCCGTTTACACGCGATGTGTGAGCCTTCTTTACGTTAGGGCCTACTTCTTGTGTTGCTAGCCTATTCCACGTTACTATAGATGTGTGAGCCTTCTTTAGGTTATACGCGATGGAGTAGGCCAGTTGTGCCATCAATTCCATGCGCACAGTAATCATCCATCAAAACTGTGGTCGCATAGGAAGGGTTTGGACCCATGTCCACGGAATTAATCCTGTTCGCTTGAACTTATCAGTCTGGCTTATCAGTCATGATATAATATTTTTTTTCTCACAACAAATCAGCAAATAGTACTTTTCAGCCCGACTTTTTAGCAAAGCAAACAACGTTGTTGTTTTAGTATACATCGGATGGACAGTGCCTACAGTAGGTACTTAGTAGAGAGCAAGTGCAAGAACAGTTCGTCACTGTTTCGGCCTCTGGATTGGAGAGACTAATAACAGGATTAGCATGGGGGCGTGAAATTATCGGGTAAAGAAAAGTGTCTTGCCTGCGTGCTTTACATGTCATCAGGAAGAGAGGACGACGATCATATCTTTTGGGACAGCACACCTCACTCACACTTCACTCCTCCGGCGGCTGCGGCTCGGTGCACGGTGGGGCTGGGGGCCGCGGGTTTGTCAGGAGGTGCTCTGCTCAGCTCAGCTAGCTCACTCCTAAGCACAGTACAGTACAGTTCCGCCGCGGACAATGATTTGCTTCCAGAAGCATTAGTGAAGTAACGAACGAAGATATGGGCTCCTTCTGGGGGACCGACCTTTTGCACCAGCTCGGACGTGGACGTGTGTTGGCTAAAACGGTTACTACTAAACGTAGACTAATTACAAAATTAATTGCACAGATTGAGACTAATTTACGAGATGAATCTATTAAGCCTAATTAGACTCATATTTAATCTTTCTAATTAGTATCAAATATCCGATGTGACATCTACTAAAGTTTAATCTCTGAATCAAACACCCCGTGCGTGCTTCTACAAGCAGGGCGAGCAAAGTGGACGGACTTAAAGTATTTAGTGCTGCATCTGCATCATGTCATGTGAGAGCCAGGACGGGTCAAAGGGTGACCACAACACTAGCAGTCTAGTAGCATACTGGATAGTCGGTGCTCGTACGTGTATCGATCCACGACGACGACTGGCTTTTCCACCTGGATCCTCCACCACACGACACGGTGCGGCACATCTGCACGTGAGACGAGCTGCACCGGGAACGGGATGTGCACACGGTAAAGACATATCAGCATATAGCGTCGAGGAAGTGCCGCAGCGGGTACGCCAAACCGAACGCTAAACGCACGACGTACGCCATTTCTAGCGTGGTAGCGGACGCCTGCAAGCTTCGGCTAGCACTGACATGAAAGACACTGTGCATCTAGGAAAGCGTGTCCAACCTTTTTTCATATAAAAAAATGTTATAACTCACAAACCAAAACACCAAATTAAATTCCGATTACACCATTAAATTCGTGACAATAAATTCTTCGTAACAAGATGTCACATGGATATATTTAGATAAAGTGACAAGTGGATCCCACAGTGGATAGAGGATGATATAGAGGATGGATGGATGCGGAAAAATTGTATATTTTATGATGACTAGGATAGAATATTTCTTTTAGAGGATAAATATAGAGGTCCAAGAGTGCGGATAGTCTGAGACGGGATTCCCTGGCCGGACGCTAGCTGCTTCCCACGCAGGGGTCATTATAGCAGCAGCAGCGCAGGGAGGAGGGCCACGTTGAAATAAAATAGCAGAAGAAGCAGTCATATACTACTAGGGAAGGGTGGAACGAAAACGGAGTGAAGGACCGGAAACGGCGACCAGAGAGGGTGAATGAGAGCCGTAAATTTTCTCTCGAAATATTTTCGGCCGCTGTCCCAAAACACCACCAAACACAAACGAGTTCTCGAAACTAAATTACTCAAGCTAACTGGTGACAAGAGCACTTAGATAAATTTCTCGCAACGGTAGAAGTCCAACGCAACTGACGGAAAACGAATCGGAGAGCGAACACACAAACCACGGAAGAAAAACCAAGGCACGGGTCTGCTCGTGCACTGCACTTCGCCCACTAAAACCAGCAGCCAGAGAGAGAAAATGAGATGAACTCACAACCGTGAATACTACACTAAGCAGAATGAATTAATTTTAATTCTCCATAGATGAGCTAATGATTGCTTGGAGTAGTACTTCACTGTTGCAAGGAGAAAATCATTCGATCAAGCAATAACCAATCACAGAAGCACGAACTGCTGCACTTGCTAACTAACCAACACCTGCAAGAGACACCAGCACAGGTACTACTACTGCTAGCGAGCAGGCAAGAACTGGACAGAGGATACTGCTCACCGTCAGAAAAACAAATGCAAAATGGTGGAGCTGCTCACCACGCGCTGAAACTGCTCGGCCCTGCTGCTTCGGTGCCCTGCAAATGACTGAAACAGCAAAGTGGAAGAACAAGCAGCAGAAAAGGAATCACAAGTGAAAGGGCTGCACTCTACGACGAACTGGACCTGGAAGACTCCGACGTGCTGGCACAGCTATCAGAGAACGATGGGATCTGCTCCGTTCATTCTCAGCTGCCACCGAGCAAAATCACAGCAAAAGAATGGAGGGAGAAAAGCTAGCAGCCAACTACGAGCACCCATAGCAATCACCGCTCAAGAAAGCATACTTGGTACCTAAGTACTTAGTGCTGGTAGTGGTGCCGTTGGGCTGCTGGACAGGTGCTCCTCTTCAACACAGCCACGAACACACGAACAGAGAAAAACGAACTCAGGAACAGAAAAAGAGACGGACAAGAAATCCACGAAATACGACCCAAAACTCCATGATTTGCTCTCAAAATTCGCACAGAGGATCACAACGGAGATGTCGAGCTACTCCCAGAAGATCACCACCCAATTTGAACTAGAACTCCCTAAATCAAAGAAATCCGAGCAAGAACGAGTTTTTCTCCCAAAAAGAAGATCGGCTTGGATCTTGATGCACAAGTGGAATTGATTCAAATCACTTGGTAGGATTGTTCATCACTCGTCAAAGCATCAACCGGACCAAACAAATCTCATAGAAAAACTCAAATCGAGCGCAAATCACGAAGAGGAAGAACTGGTGAACAGTAACTCGCGAGAAAAGAAAAAACCACGAAAACAGTCACTGCATCTCCACGTCCAGAGGACACCGAAAGGTTAAGGCCTCTCTTCCAACGGCAAAGTCACAGATTACACAACCACAAATTTCAGTTGTGGACCTCTCTCAAGAAGTAGAAAATGAAATCCTAGGTAGAAGGGGGGAATGAAGGAGTGGGAGAGAGGTGAGGGAGACGGGGGCTCGCTCATCCTATTTAACAGGGCTATTACATAATCCCCGATTTGCCCCTGGATAGAAATGAGCCAAACCATTTAGCCCAAGGGCGTAAAGGTCCAACCCGGTCTTCATCTTGATCCGACGACCACCGTGCCTCCTCACCGGTAGCTTCGCCTCGACGCGACCTCCCCAATGCCGCCACGTGCCGTCCGTTCCTCCTCGGAACCTCCGCCCGGGTTTAGAGGCCCAAACCCGTAAACCCCGCCTCCGATGGTTTTGAGGCCCAAACCATCAAACCGCTCCGCGAGTAGCGTACTCCATACGCGTCCCCCGCTATCCGACGGGTGTCACCTCCACGGTCAACACGGTCACTCCCATGTCTTCTCGCGCTTGTCGATGTCCCAAGTGTCAGCCACCGCGGCTAGCCACCCGGCCTCCGGGTCCCTAAGTCCAAGCCTCACGTCCGTCCTTCACCCCTCCGGTCCATCGGCACGGCACGTCCTCCTTGACCTTCACCTCGCCGTCGGCTACCGCCTCTGTGCTCCACACATGCACAACACAAGCCAAGAGACATGTCGCACACAAGGCTTTCGCCAAGGTAGGGTTAGTCACCACTCAACCTACTTCGTGGATCACATTGATAATCACTCATCACAAAACGAATACACAAGGGTACTTGTCAACCTTGTGTTCGCAATCTCCCCCTTGATTAGTGCATTGTCAACACCAATACACGAACAGCTTGAGCAAAAGAAAAAGAAGAAGAAGAGAAAATAAAGAGCTCAACCAAATGACCAAAAACCAAAGAAAAGCCGAAACAAGTCATTTGAAATGAGCAAAAACTTGGTCCCCAAAGACATGGGCAACGGCTCGACGCAACCAAGTAAAACAAAGCTAGCCCTCAAGAAGAGGCAACGGGCTCAACACCACTAGCAAAGCTCAAAAAGCCCGAAAAACTGCTAGACCCTCCAGAAGAGGCAAAGGCTCAACACATCTAGCAAGCAAAAGCAAACTCAAGTGCAACTCCCCCTGAACAAGTACAATCTCTCTCAAATGAATGCACGAAATGGAGACTTCTCCCCCTTGTTGACAACTTATCCCCCTTGTTGACATGGTGAGTGTGACATATCTCTCCCCCTTGTTGACACATGCACTTATCAAGCTAGAGCCCAAGGATTACAACTCCCCCTCAAAACATGCTATGAATGCAGAAATGCACAAATGCAGAAGCTTCAAGATTATAGCAAGTAGATTGAAAGAATGCTCTAGTTGATGCTGTCATGTATACATAGCAACAAGTACAAGTGCTAGCAAATGCTCAAAATGACCAAATGAGATGAAATACGACATTTTAGCAAGTTTGATCAAGTTTGAGCAATTTAAAAGAGGGTTCACCACCAAATGAGCACATAGCAAATATATAGATAGGAGATCAACCTTGTGCTACACATGTATGCAAAGTGAACTACCCCAAACAAAGTTCACACATCATGTCATGAGACAAACTTGTGATTTGATCAAATTTTGAATTTTATCGGAGTTATGCAGCTTATCACAAAAGTTTGTCAAACAAATGTGTGCGGGAGGTTATCGATGCCATCAAAACCTGACTTATCGATCATGTCAAGCCTATGCCAAAAGCAATCAGAAGCTTAAGACAGTGATCTCGGTATCCATTATAGAGCTCAAGTTCACCCTTAAGTGCAATAAGGAGCTGTCTCGATACTCTGACATGGGACAGCAAAGACCCATCCCGATCTTTTCATACCTTGTTTTTCAAGTTTTAGCACAAATTCAAGTTTCTCAAGCAAGTGTGTAACTCAAGGTATGAGCCAGACCAACTAAGCATATATATGAAGCAAAAGGGTTCTCGACACACCTATACATGCTAGTTGCCACAAGTAGTGGTGAACACGTTTCAAGTTTCATCAAGTGTTATTCAAGTTCACAATTGAAAAAGACATTTTTAGCTCATATCAAGAGATCAAAGTGAGCCTAAGCAAAGCACATCATGTATATCCATAACATCCCCAACAAGAGCATAGTGTCAATCTAGCTACTATAAGGATGAAGCTCAAGATGCAATATGATACATGATGATATGATATGCAAATATGATACAAAAGCAAAAGCAAAAGCTAAAGAAAAAAGAAAACCACAAACTAATGTACAAGAACCAAAACTTCCCAAGCTAAAGAGGGAAGCAAACTCCAAGCTCTCCTCGCAAGTGAGCAAACTGGGCTTGATCAAGGGGTTTAGTGAAGATATCTGCGAGCTGGTTGTGGGTATCAACATGAATAAGGTCAATGTCCCCTTTCTCATAGTGGTCTCGCAAGAAGTGAAAACAGACCTCTATGTGCTTGGTTTTGGAGTGGAGAACAGGGTTTTTGGCTACACATATGGCACTAGTGCTATCACAGAACAAAGGCACTCGCCTAAACTCTAAGCCATAGTCTCGCAAAGTAGCAACCATCCAAAGCAACTGGGAACAGCAAGCAGCAGCAGCAATATGCTCAGCTTCTGTGGTGGATTGGGCTACAGTGGACTGCTTGCGAGAAGACCAAGACACAAGAGAAGACCCAAGAAACTGGCAAGTCCCAGAAGTGGACTTTCTCTCAGTACGACAACCAGCATAATCCGCATCAGAGTAACCGCAAAGAGAAAGAGAGGAGGAAGCCAAAAACCAAAGACCAAATTCAGGTGTGAAACGAAGGTACCTCATGATCCGCTTGACGGCTTGACGATGCGATGTGCGCGGTGAAGACTGAAAGCGCGCGCACAAGCAGACCACGAACTGGATGTCCGGTCTCGTCGCCGTCAGGTACAACAACGATCCGATCATGCTTCGGTACTCCTTCTGGTCCACAGCTTCTCCTTCCTTGTCCTCGTCCAGAGCCGTCGTAGTTGACATGGGCGTCGAAAGAGGCTTGGCCTCGCCCATATCAAACTTCCTCAGGAGATCCTTGGTGTACTTGCCTTGGTACACAAATGTTCCTTCTCGAGTTTACTTGATTTGTAGCCCAAGGAAGAAAGTCAATTCGCCCATCATGCTCATCTCGAATTCCCTGCTCATAGTCTCAGAAAACTTTGCAACAAGAGCGTGAGAGGAACCACCAAAAATGATATCATCCACGTAAATCTAAACCAAAAGTGTGTCAGTGCCTTGCTTGAGGAGAAACAAAGTTTTATCTACTGAACCCATCTTAAAGCCCTTAGCAAGCAAGAAGGCTTTCAAACGCTCATACCAGGCTCTCGGGGCTTGTTTCAATCCATACAAGGCTTTGTGGAGTTTGTAAACATGGTTGGGAAACTTGGGATTTTCAAAGCCAGGGGGTTGTCTCACATACACCTCTTCCTCTATGTACCCGTTCAAAAAGGCGCTCTTCACATCCATTTGATACAGCTTGAACCCTTTCGAAGCTGCATAAGCTAAGAGCATCCTTATAGCCTCGATACGGGCCACAGGAGCAAAGGTTTCTTCAAAGTCTACTCCCTCTTTCTGACAAAACCCCTGAGCCACTAGCCTAGCCTTGTTTCTCACCACCACTCCATCCTCACTTTGCTTGTTCTTGAAAACCCATTTTGTACCTATAGGGTGACACTCAGGTGGCGGTGGAACTAAGACCCAGACTTCATTTCTCTCAAAGTTCTGTAACTCCTCGTGCATAGCATTGACCCAATCGGGATCAGAAAGTGCGTGTCCAACATTTTGTGGCTCGAAATTAGCAACAAAAGCGGAATGAGCAAAATGTGAGATCTCATATGACCTTGAGTATGTAACACGCTGACTGATGTCGCCGATCATGGTTTGAGGCGGGTGGCGACGCTGGATGTGCCGAGGGGCTTCCCTCGAAGATGTCGTCTCCCCCTCAACAGCTGCTGGGGCCTCCTCAGGTGCAGCCGGCGTAGGCTGAGGAGGCGGCTCGTGCGGACCCCATGTAGTGGAAGAAGATGGATCTGGTCCGTGAGCCGAAGTAGTTGTCACAGACTCGACTGGAACAACCGAAGAGGTCGGCTCTGCATCTCCCCAATCAGCATCTTCCTCATTCTCCTCAACGAAGATGCTCTCACCAATCTCCTGATCACCTGCACTTTCAAAGACAGGAACAGAACAAGAAATGGTCTCATCGAAAGTGACTTCACAAGTCTCTACGACTCGGTTAGTTTCAAGGTTAAGTACTCGATATGCATGAGAATGTGAAGCATAACCAAGAAAGACACCATCTGAGGATCAAGACTCAAATTTGTCTAAATTACCTTGTTTCAGAATGAAGCACCTGTATCCAAACACTAGAAAGTGGCTCACCTTGGGTAGTCGACCGAATCGCAGTTCATAAGAAGTTTTCTTCATGAAGGCTCGAAGAAAGATGCGATTGGAAACATGACACGCGGTGTTGATCGCTTCGGCCCAATATCTCCTAGGAGTCCTATGCTCATCGAGCATCGTCCTAGCCATCTCAACAAGGGTCCGATTCTTGTGCTCAACAACATCGTTCTGCTGAGGGACATAAGGCGAGGAGAACTGGTGCTCAAGACCCAGAGAAGAGCAAAAGTTATCAAACTGAGAGTTCTTGAATTCTGTGCCATTGTCACTGCGTATAGCTCTCATAGCATTCTTTGGCAACTCAGTCTGTAACCAAACAATCAAATCTCGAGCATGAGAAAAAGCCTCATCCTTACCCTCCATGAAAAACACCCAAGAGTAGCGAGAAAAATCGTCCACGATCACTAGAACGTACCACTTCCCTCCCTCAGACCGAACCCGAGCTGGACCAACAGTGTCCATATGGAGTAGCTCACCGGGTCCCTTGGTCATGACCTGAGTCACAGGAGGGTGAGAAGCGGCAACCATCTTCCCGTGACGACAAGGGTGACACACCAAATCCTTCTCAAATTTTAACTTGGGTAATCCTCGGATTAGATCAAGTGAGCTCAACCTAGCTAGTAAGTCAAAGCTCAAGTGACCAAGTCTCCTATGCCACTTCCAAAGCTCAGAGGAGGATCCGGCCACCAAACATCGAGAAGAGCCGAAGGAGTGAGAAAAATCAGCTCGAAAGACACGGCCAAAAAGAACAATCTGGCAAACAAGATTTCCTTGGGAATCAAGAACTCGAGACAAGCCGGTCTTAAAGCGCACTTCAAAGCCATCTTGTAGGAGTTGCGAAACAGAAAGCAAGTTGAAATGCAAGTTTGAAACCAAAGCAACGTCCTTCAAGACAAAACTCTCGTTGACCCGAATGGTCCCACGAGAAAGCACTTTACCTTTGCTATTGTCCCCGAATGTGATGTACTCCTTACATTGCACGGGGTCGAGGCTGGAGAACCATTTGGAACTTCCGGTCATGTGGCGCGAACATCTGGAATCAATGAGCCACGTGTTCTCCAGGCCTCCGTCCTGCATCAATAGAAAGACATAGGATGAGCAAATGGTGCAACACTGGGGTTAGTAAACTATGAAGAATACCAGTGTTGGCTCATTTGCCCTGGAAAAGTGTTAGGAAAAACACCAAACATGCCATGTCCCATTTGAGGAAAGCGAGCACCACGTGGGGGAAAACGTGGTCCGCTAGAGCTGTAGGACTAAAAGCCACTGCCACGAGGTCTAAAGTCATATTGATCATGACCTGAACCACGCCGGGCATGACCACCACGACCACCGCGTGGTCTAGCAACCTGAAGCCTAGCACCTTGAGGCATTGCACCTCTTGGCCTAGCATTGCACCTCTGAACAGGCGGTACATGTACGCCATGGGGCGGGCGGTACATGTTCCAGTTGTTCAACTCGTACTCTCACCGCTCATCTCTCTTCCTCCTAAAACAAAACTCAGCAAGGTGACCATCCCTATGGCAGTAGTCACAATGATACCTCACCTCTCTCTTGGGTGGTCGTTGGCTCACTTTCTTGTGGGTATGTGTCACTCTAGGTAGCTTTCTGGCTTTAGGAAGGGGATCCTCAGAGATGTTCGGTAGAGTGTCAAGTGGGTTCCTGAGATTGTTCGGTTTTGGAACCCAAACTTGTTTCTTGGGTGGAGCTCTTGGAGGCTCTTCAAACACTCCATCTTTCACAGTGGGTTCGGTAGGCTTAGGTGGATTGATCTTGATCAATTTGGGAGTAGTGGAAGGTTTCTCACTTGGGCTCAAACCACTGAACTCACCAACTTTGCCATAGACATGTTCACCCTTCCCACCTAGAGCAAAGCCTATTCCCGATGTCCCAGTTCCCCGCCTGAACTGGCTCATCATCATGCCCAACTGCAGCTCACTACAAGACACACAATTCAAGATGGACCGAAGGTATGTGTTGTCTTCCTCAGATCTCATTTTGTCATGCCTGCAAGACTCAAACTCCAACACCA
Organism: Saccharum hybrid cultivar R570; assembly: GCA_038087645.1. Taxonomy (NCBI): domain Eukaryota; kingdom Viridiplantae; phylum Streptophyta; class Magnoliopsida; order Poales; family Poaceae; genus Saccharum; species Saccharum hybrid cultivar. The sequence continues at coordinate 24,017,082 of JAQSUU010000558.1, forward strand.
AGCTCTCACAACGTGCACACTCAACAACAGTGCTATCTGAACTGGCCTTCTCAAGAGTAAGGATCTTGGCATTCTTCTCTGCCAGCTCAGATTACAAGCCTGAACAAGACTTGCACGCACCCAACAAGCTAGACCTAGCCTTCAGCTCATCGTTCTCATCTAACAAGGCAGCATACTTAGATTGCAACTCAGAAAAGTTAGTCATATGAACAGCACATTCATCGCACTCAACCTCGTCAGACACATGAACAACAAGCTTCTTAGCTTCCTCAAGCTCTTTCTCCATAACTTCTAGCTTGTCCTTAAACTCTTTCCTCTCACGAGCAGCACGTTTCAGCAGCTTATCTTGACTCATCAAAGTATCGGTCATGATATCAAGCTCGGCAATAAGAGCATCGACAGAGCGTTTTACCTTGGTAGAGTCGTCGTCGCCGGGAAGCACGTCCTTGTTGGGCTTCACCCCTTCATCCACGACCATGGTGCAGTAGCCTCCGTGGATGGACTTGGCGACGAAGCAAAGCCCGGTCAACTTGTCCTCACGCCTCTTCTCGGACTCATCCTCGCTCGAGGGAGAAGAAGACCAGTCGTCGTCGGTGTCGTTGTCGAGGTCGCTGAGGGAGGCGAGGAAGGCGCGCTCTTGGGCCTTAGCCTTCTTGAAGTACTTCTTCTTCAGCGCCTCCTTGTCGAATCCTCCCTTCGACTTGTGCTTGGAGGTGTACTCGCGCTTGTCCTTGCGCTTGCTGGAGTCGTACTTGTCGAAGGAGTGCTTGTTCTTCTTGGGGCAGTGGGCGACAAAGTGGTCGGGATCTCCACAGCCGTAGCATCCTTCCTTCAAACCACCACCACGCCGGCGATTCAAGCGGTTGTTATGAAACCGCGAGAACCGGCTGATGATCAACGCCAGCTTGTCATCCCCAAGACTCTCCATCTGCTCCTCTGTGACAGACACCAAAGAAGACAAGGCAAAAGACACCCGTGAAGAGTTAGCCAAAGAACTTGAGCCGTTACCTGAGACTAAAGCCATAGTCGGTGCAGAGGGATTCTTGAGCATGGCTTGGGTCTGGTAGTCGATCTCGGTGGACTTGAGCTTGCTGAAAAGCTCATCCACGGTGAGGGTCTCATACCCCGAAGACTCAATGATGGCAGTCACCTTCACATCCCATACCTTCCGATCTAGGGCATATAGAAGCTTGAGTGCCCTCTCGTGATCGTCATAAGGTAGTTGTGCCTTGTTTGCTCGCATCTTGTTGACGATGGTCTGAAAGCGAGAAAACATGGCATCGATGGTCTCACCATCAAGCTGGGTGAAGTTCTCGTACTCCCTCTTGTACGTCTCGTAGAGTCTGGTTTTGACCTGTGCGGTCCCCTCGTGATAGCTCTGAAGCCTCACCTAGATCTCCCGAGCGGTAGTACAATCGGAGACTCTCTCAAACTCTGGAAGCAAAAGACTCGAGAAAAGAACTGCGCGAGCTCTGCTATTAGCGTTGTGCCGATCTTTTTGATCTTGCGTGACACGAGCACGGGGTTCAAGCACAACAAAAGTAGCATCCTCACAAATCTCCCAAACAAGCCAATCAATCCCCTGGAGATGCGCGGACATGCGGATCTTCCAATAGGGATAATTTGTTCCATCGAAGAACGGTGGTTTGCCGAAACCACGCTCCATGTCGCCTTCGTGGATCACAGACCGATTAAGGTGGAATGATCCTTAACCGGCTCCGATACCAATTGAAGGACCGGAAACGGCGACCAGGGGGGGTGAATGGGAGCCGCAAATTTTCTCTCGAAATATTTTCGGCCGCTGTCCCAAAACACCACCAAACACAAACGAGTTCTCAAAACTAAATTACTCAAGCTAACTGGTGACAAGAGCACTTAGATAAATTTCTCGCAACGGTAGAAGTCCAACGCAACTGACGGAAAACGAATCGGAGAGCGAACACACAAACCACGGAAGAAAAACCAAGGCACGGGTCTGCTCGTGCACTGCACTTCGCCCACTAAAACCAGCAGCCAGAGAGAGAAAATGAGATGAACTCACAACCGTGAATACTACACTAAGCAGAATGAATTAATTTTAATTCTCCATAGATGAGCTAATGATTGCTTGAAGTAGTACTTCACTGTTGCAAGGAGAAAATCATTCGATCAAGCAATAACCAATCACAGAAGCACGAACTGCTGCACTTGCTAACTAACCAACACCTGCAAGAGACACCAGCACAGGTACTACTACTGCTAGCGAGCAGGCAAGAATTGGACAGAGGATACTGCTCACCGTCAGAAAAACAAATGCAAAATGGTGGAGCTGCTCACCACGCGCTGAAACTGCTCGGCCCTGCTGCTTCGATGCCCTGCAAATGACTGAAACAGCAAAGTGGAAGAACAAGCAGCAGAAAAGGAATCACAAGTGAAAGGGCTGCACTCCACGACGAACTGGACCTGGAAGACTCCGACGTGCTAGCACAGCTATCAGAGAACGATGGGATCTGCTCCGTTCATTCTCAGCTGCCACCGAGCAAAATCACAGCAAAAGAATGGAGGGAGAAAAGCTAGCAGCCAGCTACGAGCACCCATAGCAATCACCGCTCAAGAAAGCATACTTGGTACCTAAGTACTTAGTGCTGGTAGTGGTGCCGTTGGGCTGCTGGACAGGTGCTCCTCTTCAACACAGCCACGAACACACGAACAGAGAAAAACGAACTCAGGAACAGAAAAAGAGACGGACAAGAAATCCACGAAATACGACCCAAAACTCCATGATTTGCTCTCAAAATTCGCACAGAGGATCACAACGGACATGTCGAGCTACTCCCAGAAGATCACCACCCAATTTGAACTAGAACTCCCTAAATTAAAGAAATCCGAGCAAGAACGAGTTTTTCTCCCAAAAAGAAGATCGGCTTGGATCTTGATGCACAAGTGGAATTGATTCAAATCACTTGGTAGGATTGTTCATCACTCGTCAAAGCATCAACCGGACCAAACAAATCTCACAGAAAAACTCAAATCGAGCGCAAATCACGAAGAGGAAGAATTGGTGAACAGTAACTCGTGAGAAAAAAAACCCACGAAAACAGTCACTGCATCTCCACGTCCAGAGGACACCGAAAGGTTAAGGCCTCTCTTCCAACGGCAAAGTCACAGATTACACAACCACGAATTTTAGTTGTGGACCTCTCTCAAGAAGTAGAAAATGAAACCCTAGGTAAAAGGGGGGAATGAAGGAGTGGGAGAGAGGTGAGGGAGATGGGGGCTCCCTCATCCTATTTAACAGGGCTATTACACAATCCCCGATTTGCCCCTGGATAGAAATGAGCCAAACCATTTAGCCCAAGGGCGTAAAGGTCCAACCCGGTCTTCATCTTGATCCGACGGCCACTGCGTTTCCTCACCGGTAGCTTCGCCTCGACGCGACCTCCCCGATGCCGCCACATGCCGTCCGTTCCTCCTCGGAATCTCCGCCCGGGTTTTGAGGCTCAAACCCGTAAACCCGCCTCCGATGGTTTTGAGGCCCAAACCATCAAACCGCTCCGCGAGTAGCGTACTCCATACACGTCCCCCGCTATCCGACGCGTGTCACCTCCACGGTCAACATGGTCACTCCCATGTCTTTTCGCGCTTGTCGATGTCCCAAGTGTCAGCCACCGCGGCTAGCCACCCGGCCTCCGGGTCCCTCAGTCCAAGCCTCACGTCCGTCCTTCACCCCTCTGGTCCATCGGCACGGCACGTCCTCCTTGACCTTCACCTCGCCGTCGGCTACCGCCTCCGCGCTCCACACATGCACAACACAAGCCAAGAGACATGTCGCACACAAGGCTTTCGCCAAGGTAGAGTTAGTCACCACTCAACCTACTTCGTGGATCACATTGATAATCACTCATCACAAAACGAACACACAAGGATACTTGTCAACCTTGTGTTCGCACGGAGAAATGGGAAAAATATATACAGGAATAGATCTTTGAAGAACCAATCAGGCTCAATATAACTTTGCCTATAAGCGCTGGACTGTATTGGTACCATCATCAGCTAGCTAGGGAAGGAAACACGGAGCTGAACCTACCGGGCCCACGCGTCAGGCAGTGCCTATCTTCCCCCACCACATACCTCAAGCCAAAGACTTTTCCACCCGGCCCCACAAGTGGGACTACTCGCGGCGCAAGAGGCTCCACGTAACCAATGAATCAAGCGAGTCGTACATATATTCGTGTCGTGCAAGAATCGGTCACAAAGAACCGATAAAAATGCCACAAGTGGTGCAACGACGATCAGATAATACTCCGTAGTACTCCTAGAGACGGCTGCTGCAATGCGATGGAGTACTAATAACAGGATTAGCATGCTGGAGTACTAACTATCAAGGTCAACTGGCGTGCAGCTGTGTTCGACTGGCTGTATTTTTGGCTGATGCTGATGCTGATGTTAATCTGCTGTGAGAGAAAAATACTGTTGCATAAATGACTGATTTTAGATGATAAACCCGAGCGACCAGAGCCAGCTGCTGTGATGCGATGCCGCCGGCAATAAGTTTGAGCCGCACTATACGAGTACCGTACATGCTCTTTTTTAATTTCTGCTGGGCGTCCCAACGTTTTATTCGATTCTAAGCTCAATATAATAATAATAATTAAGTTGGTTTGTGCCAATATTAAGTTAAAACGTCGTTGGCACGTACACTGTATTTTAATTTTGTGACGATGGACACGCCTCATGCATGCATCCCCACCAAGACCAAGAGTCCAAGACGTGTACCCTGAGAATTAATCCTCACACCATTAGCAATGCCCGTCGAAATTAGCACACATGCATAATGCACATGATAACCAGCACGTACGCCGCCGGTGATTGAGCTGGACATATTGCCGAGCTAGTGCCCACACGGACGCCCCTAGACGCACACGCACAAGACGTACCGGAGCTCTAGAAGCTGTGTCTTCTCCCGGCGCGCTCGTCGGTCCAAGGCCGGCATTGCCGCACTACCTTCATTGCATTGCATTGGGTCGCGTTTCGAAGAGGAAAAAACGGCCCGATTAAAGCAGCCTCTCTCTGTCCTCCCTCAAACAAAGCCATCCGAGAGGACGCAAAGGCGTTACGATACGATGCTCTCCCCGTCAGAAAAGGGAGAAGAAAATGGTGCCCTGCATGAGTCTTGCACGCACGCACCGACGACGCAAATATAGTAAACGGAAATGTTCTGTCTTCGTCCATTCAAATGCCCTGCATTTTTTTATAGAGAATGTACAATATTACACAACTTCCACATGATACGTTCTGGATGCTCTAGGCCAGGATCCTTCCGACTCTAGCCAGAGGGAGCCCCAAGAACTCAACTCTATAGCCCGCATCATCTCTGCATAAGCATCTCTGTCCCTTCAAGGCCAAAAAAATGACATTATGTTCAGCTTCAAATCAAAATTTATATTAAAAAAAGGAAAACAAAAGCATCTTTGGAAATGTGAACGGTAACAATTTTGAGGGATCAGGCGTTAGATTGAAATTTAGTTTGAACAGACGGAGTTAATTAGCTGATTTGTTCGGATCTGCACACAATTGATTAATACTACAGTACTACTCCAACCGCTGTCTAACCAGCGCGTCTCTGATCGTGCAGATGCTAGATGGCAGGCGGGCACTGAGATCACCAACAATCAAACGACTCAAGCTAAATTAAGGGAATTGGTAGTGCCCGGATGTTCGGACGCGGGGACGTTGGTGCCAGTACCGCGTTTCCCGTGCCTGCACCCGGTGCACCCACACGGGGCCTGCACCACACGAACCGCACGCGCCGCTTACCCCGACCGAAAACACGCATAGACCGCTCGACGCTCGTGCCGGTGCCAGTTCCCCGTTTCGGCGCTTGCACCCGGTGCGCCCACGCGGGAGCCCGCAACATCCGGACCGCATGCCTCGCTCACCTAATCGAAAACACAAACAGAGACCGCTCAATGCTCGTGCCTCGTACACTTTCCACGCGCTTGCAGGCAGGGACCGCTCGTGCCTCATATGCTTTCCAACACCCCAGCAACTACATTAGGGGTACTGCATGTGGTCCCATTGTAACATGTGCAACACCATATCTACTTTTGCAACATCAAGATGAAACACTTGCAACATACGTTCGAAACAGTTAAAACACTTGCAACATACGTCTGAAACACTTGCAAAACACATGAAAACACTTGAAAGCCATTACAAACGCATGCAACATCAGAATCTAGTTTTGCAACATCCAGATAAAACAATTGCAACATACGTATAAGACACCTGAAACGCTTGAAACATACGCTTGCAACATGCATATTATGCAACATCCAGATATACTCCGCAATATAGATGAAACATTTGAAACATATGTCTGAAACAACTAAAACATTTGAAACATATACTTGCAACATGCATATATAGCCATTGCAACATACGCAACATCCAGATGAAACATTTGAAAACAACTTCTAAAACACTTGAAACATGGTGTCGCCGGCAGCCATAGCCTACCTGGTGGGGAACTATGGTAGCCAGTAAGCGACGCTTGGTGCAGTGGAGAGGAAGAATGGCGGCAGACAAGCGGCTGGGCACAGTGAAGAATGCCGGGCGCGGAGCAGTTGCCGTGGACCACACCGTGTCGGCTCGGAGAACCCGGCGGCGAGTGGTGAGTGGCAGTAGGGAGACAGGAAGGCAGGCGGCAGCGCTCGGACACGGTGCGGCACGCCGCTGCGGTGCAGGCGTGATAGAGCGGTTGCGGTGGAGCACACTGCGGCGATGCGGTGCGCAAAGGGTGGGTTCGAGAATGGAAGCGGGCACGACGGCGATTCGAGAGGAAGGCGAGAGCAGTGATTTTTTATATTTTTATTTCTGTGCGGATGACAATGTTGCCTGTTGGGCCATTCGAGCGGGCGTTGAGACCAACCAACGCACGTCAGCACGGAACAGACGCCTACCGATAGCATTTCCGCTAAATTAAACAACTCGTCAGTCAAATTAAGAATGTGGTTGCACCTGACGATCGAGATCTGAGATCACGGACAGCGTGCATTCATGCATGCACGAGCTGCTCAAGGATGAAATTAAATTAAAGCAGCAGCGGCACCGAATGAATGTCTTTATGCTTTTCATACGATATGTTCATGGCCCACGGATCCACCCAATTCCCTTTTGCCGCTGTCTTTGCTGCTGCAGGCTTCTAGAAGCTTTGTAGCCGGCCCTTTTAGAAAAAAAAAGCTTGTACGTATATATAGGTTTCTCTTTCTTGTGAAGATACGACCAGTAGTGGGAGTAGTATATTGTAGTAATTGACTAGTAGCTAGAAACCGCAATGGAAAAAGAAAACGAGTTGGCTTTTAGCTAGAAGCCAGATGGATATGGAGCTGTTACCAGTTGGTTTTTATCTAGGCGTCGATCGCAAGCTTGTAGTTATAACCAGAAGCCGTACTTGTAATGGACGACGGATCGTCTCAGCAGGAGGATTAGTTTAAGCAGGGTGCGTGTCACAGTCACAGCACACAGATCCTCGTCCTCCTGCTGTGACGTTGACTGCTTGATCAGCTGATCTGATATCCGTTCCTCTCCAGCCGTAACTAAATTCGTTGAATCTGGACAGGCGTCCGTCAGTCCGTGCCACGCCCGACGATCGAGCAAGGAATCGAGGAAACCAATGAACCGGCCGGCCGGCCGGCGTGTTCACCCGTCGCCCGGCCCGGGGCGTCATTGCGTCAGGATCCACACTTGTGCGCGCTTCCAAAGCTCCAATTCCATGATCTCTCCACGTTCCTAGTGGGCCCCACTTGGACTATCTGTTTGCAAAAACCCTGGGTCCGTGCTCTGTTTGCAAAGAGGGGAAGCCATTTTACGGCCAAAAGAATGACGCAGCTACCCAGTAGTGCACATGGATACCGATCATTCTATACGATTGTTTGACATATATGGTGGTGACGACATGAATCGCTTCACATACCACAGGTATTTACTAGAGGATAAAACTCCGAACAAATCTAGTTTTGCGTGGTATGGTCAAATGAATTGCTTTAAACAAGGTGGCGGTTTCGTTTCAAAAAAAAAAAAGAGGTGTCGGTCAGAAGTATTCAGTAGCAGCGTTCAATACATCTCAACGCTAGTTTGGTTCCTTAGGGCTTTGGTGATTGACGAGCATAATAAGTGTTGTGACTAACGTGTGCTATATGCAGTGGTACTCAGCATTGGAGTTGGTCACAAGGCACCGGAACGTTGCATGAACCTACTGATGAGATGTCTCCTTCCCGTGTGCTGCAGGCAGGCTTCTAGAAGCTCGACCGGTTTCTTGTGACGACACGATGGAGACGACGAGGTAGAGGCCAGCCAGAGCGACCGCGTAGTTATAACCAGAAGCCGTACTTAAATTAGTAGAGTAAAATGATAATTAATAGTAATTGATAATTGATGGATGGGCCGACGATTTCAGAAAATTAACCAGCGCAGGTGCTTACCTATAGCTATCTCCGGTACGGCCACGGGACGTGACGACGCTGATGGCGTGATGAAACATGAGGTCCGGGCCGGCTAGCTAGCTCAGCCCTGCAGCTGGAAATGGAACCAAATCCATCGGTTCGGTTCGGCAACATCCATCATATCAGTGCCGTATTCAAATCGCATCTCAATTCTCAACAAAGAGTAAAAGCAGGAACAACACTGGAGACTAACCGTTGGTTCCATCGACGGTGAGGGCACGCACATCACTACATTAGCACCGGATGGACGGGTCCTCGATCGACACGATGATTATGGGTTGGGCCTGCTACAGTACCCCGTGCCTGCTACATGACGGCGAGGGAACACATAGGATGCACAGGCGGACAAGGACGCATCATCAACAGCTGCATCGGAGCAACCGAGGAAGACGACGACAACAAACCAAGGAAGCCTGAATTTGGGCAGCACGGATGGATGGGAGAACCAAAGCTTCTAGAAGCGCAGGCTTCTCTGTTTTTTAGGAGATAATACGGATTGACAGTAAAAAAAAAGAGATAATACGGATTATATTAAAACTCGGCATATCACATGACAATGACCACCGAAATGATAAAATGATATTTATCTAAGTTCTTCCACTATTTTCTTTCCTTTCAGGTCTTTGGTTAGCGCAGCCGATGCTCTAGCTAAATAGAGCCCTATCAAACAGAGAACTAGACCGAAACACACGTCGAGATCGATGAAAGAACATCAGCGGCTGAATCGTCACGTACAACACATGCTACATTGGGGGCCAATTCATCAAGTTGAATGTCTGATTTCCTCTCCGCAGCCATCAAACGATGAGGTTGATGACCTAGAGTTAATATTTCCATGAGTACCCTTACCTTTGCATATTCTACTAGTGAACTGATGACCTCCTTTCTAAAGAAACTAAATCTACATAGTTCCTTATATTTGTAAACCATGGATGGGGCCTCTCCCTCTAAAACAAACTAAATCTACATAACTCCTTCGATCTCCTTATCATCAACAGCCTTGCTGAAAAGGAAGAATGGGAGGATCTCTTGGACAACAAGTGCGAGGAGCTGCAAAACAACTCATGCAATCAGTGCTGCTATTGTTATTATATCCATAAGAAATTATGCCAAACAGGCTATAAGAAGAGAAACCAAGAAAAACCACAGATTTTTAGCCTGCTTGTTGCAGCTTCTTTGGCTACAGTTTATATATGGCTGTTTGCATTGACGCAGCTAGCTACAGCAGATAGCAAATTTTTTGGGCGGACACGGCCTGGATGTGGAGCCTAAAAATCTGCCTGGTCCGGTGGCGACGGAGGATCAGACTACCAGGGGGATGAGGAGTGGAAAAGCCACCTCAGCCTGGTCCAGTCCGATCCGATCCGAGGTCATCTCATCGGGGCGGTGACGACTCACGTCCCTGGCGGACGCCCACCACAGACGGCAGACGCACCGCGCCCACCGGCAGGCAGCTGCCTACCTGCCCCACCCAGCCAAACTCTGCCGAAGCCACCAAGCACGAGCAGGGCAAGCAGTCACTCTGCACTCCACTCGGCGATAACTCATGACTGATGAACCACCAAGCAAGGCTCCGTGGATACCAGAACAGACGTATGTTTGGTTCGTGCATCTGTCGGGCCAGGCTCTACGCATGCAAGGCGATCAGCCAGGCTCTGGAGGAACGCAGAAATCGGCCGTTTCTACCGAGCCAGGCTCGCGTGGTGTGGGTAATTAGCCATCTAATAATGTTATTAGTGTATTATTAGCACATATTAAATGATATTAACATATTTCGATTAATATTAAGGAGTAATAAGATAATCTAAGAACTATAAGATAATAGTTGCCATGATGATGATTATTTATATATTTTTATCTCATGCAACCCATTTTCTTGCGAGCAACCAAACATGATCTAACAGCCTGGCTTGTGCAAACAGGCAACCAAACATTACACTTTTGCATGTATTAAGTCCGGCTGAGTTCATACGCGACCAAACGTGCCCGGAGTGCTGGACCTGGACCCGTCGGATTGGATCGATGGCCCCGTGTTTCAATGGAATCAAAGAAAACTACCGGCGCCGGTGCGCTTTTTGTCTCAGGGGTGACGGGTTAGAGTTAGCCAAAGCGCAGCAAGTTGCGTGAAAAGATTAAGATAAACCTTTTTGTCTGCTACTAGTACTACATACTAGGAGCATGTATCTGCCATGCCACCCCGTCAAACTGACAAAGGGTTTTACTACCGCTCTCGTAGCGTGCTGCGCGGGCCTGGGGTTGCAACAGCGACAGCATTGCTTTGGGATAACAAGGCATGATGACAGGAACGGTGCTCACCATGTCACGATGATCCATCGCCTGCAGGATTGTGGCCAAATCTTGTTTCACGCCTGACGCCTCCTACAGTGTCATGCGGTACGGACAAGATGTAGCTATATGCTCTCCGGCCGGCTGTCCCAAACGTTGGCACGCACATGAAGCAAATGACTACAGTAGTTCTGTCTTGTAGCACGTAGTAAATAGCTAGAGAGACTCTGCTGAGCCTAGTACTTTTCTTTTCTGTTATACGTAAGATCTAAGCCACATCGGCTGTAAGTGCTGCTTTTCTTCCTCCACGATGAATTAGCAGAGCACTGTCAGGGACTATCCATGATGGGACCTTGATGTGGGCCGTGGGCTTGGGCCAAGTCGAGCAATGGCCTGCCAGACAGCTGTGCATCACCTACAAGAGGATACAGGGGGCAGCAGCGAAGGAGGAACAACCAAAATTATCAGAACATTGCTTACCTTTACCTTTACCTTTGTTACTGTTCTTCTTCCCCAACTCTCTCTCTTCCTCTCTGTACCTGGTTTCTGCTACTTATATCTGAGTTGTTGTGAGCAATCCAGTTGGGTTGCTAACAAGCACCTTCCTAATTTGCTCAGAACAAAACGCCATCTAGAAAATACTTACGTAATGACATTCGACAGCCCGGCTCAGCACTGCCAGGTCACCACATTATAAGAGAAGCGAACACGGCCTCAGACGCAGGAGAAAAGTCTAAACGAGATTTGCAATAATCCGCAAGATAAGATAATTGTAATGTAAAAAATTGGTCGCTAATAGGAGTATCAATCTCTGCGATCACTTCCGGATTGCGGAGACCGAGACCTTGTCACGGGCGGGGGGCGACGACCTTTGCTGTGCAGCCGGATGAGATCACGGCGCAGCAAAAAAGAAAAAAAAAAGTCCCCGCCTCTTTTGGCCGCCGTTAAGAATTGGACGATTCACCCATGGTTTATGAGCGCCGAAGGCCCACTTGTTCTACACAGGTCAGTGTCACCCTCTAATCCGCAGCCTGCGTCGTCCATTTGCTCCCAAACGGGAACATCACAAGTTATTTTTACACCTCCGTCCTCCTCCTCGTGCTCATCTACACGCTGTACACCAGCCAAAAGTTCAGACTCAGACCATCCTTCTAGAATCTGGATCCACAAACATGGAGTAAGAAAAAAAAAATGGTTTCAGTCACATCTGTAGGTTGCAAACTTTCCAAGCTTTGTTTCTTTTTCTACCTATATGAGGATTGAGGGAGTCCACTAGGACTAAAGATGCAAACGTTTCCATGATGCCGAACAGAAAAAGCATCTATCTATCATCAAAACCCGGCAGAAAACCCCAGCTTTACCACGACCCAATTGCCGGTTTTTATATCTGCTTCGCTGTGCGTTCGGTCTAATTGGCCACCGTACGTACTCCTGCATCCTTCCAATTTGTACGTGCTCTCCACTCCACGAGCTAGTCCAAGTCAACTGCACCCAACATGCATGGATATGAATCTCATCTTAGGCAGTGTTTAGATCCAAAAATTTTGGCAAAAAGTTCCTGTATCACTTTTCGTTGTTATTTGGTAAAATTTGTCCAATCATGGACTAACTAGGTTCAAAAGATTCATCTCGACATTTACAAACAAACTATGCAATTAGTTATTTTTTTTACCTACATTTAATGCGCCATACATACGTCCAAAGATTCGATGTGACGGGGAATCTTGTAAAATTTTTGAAAATTGAAAGATCTAAACACACCCTTATGCAGCAATTAAAAGCCCAACAAGAGACGAGCAAAGTCAACGGCAGGCCTGCAGCGTGCTCGTGTTTTCGATGAATACACAGGAGCAGCGCGCGGACTTGTGTTATATACGTGCCGCAGTGCCCGCTGGTGTGTTGTGGATGGATTATATTATGGCAACCAACAACATACAACGTGCTCTTGGTCGTCGTCGACCTTTAGCGCCAATAATAATATATACGACACTTAATAATGCCGTCGCTGCGCCTTTTTTGGTCGCGGCTGCAGCTGGAAAATCTATAGCGAGCCAGCTGAATCAAGAGTTTCAGAACTCTCTCTGGGGAACATTTACCATGATTTCTGTAACTTCTTGTTAAACTAAATGAATGAAGATGCCCGCCTTATAAAAATCTCTCCCACATATACAAACATAAGTACATATAATGTATATCAGGTCAACCTTGTAGTTAGATTGTTAGAAGGCAATCCATCTCCTCGCCAAAAAAAAGAAGAAGGCAAACCATCATACGGGCCGAGCATGCTCCAAGTCAACCATTGTTAGCACCCAGGAAAACCGCATGTTGTTAATGTTGCAGACGCACAAAATAGAGACAATACAAATTGGTGACCGAGGCGGCTGCCACTCTGACTATGAAACAAGGACTTTTCGCTTGGCGATGCTGTCATCTTAATGTAAATTCTACCTATCAATTCCATGCACAGTAATCACCCATTATATCGTCAAAACTGTGGTGGCATTGCATAGGAAAGGGTTTGTAACCATATCCACGAAATTTTCTTCAGAATTTCTTCCTCTAGTATGGATCGAATGGACAGCGCCTACAGTAGGTACTGAGCAGGTCAACCTTGCAGTTAGAGGACAATCTCTCCAGTGGTGAATCCAGCCTGACAAATGACCTAGGGCGGACTCTGAGCACAGGGTAGGAGCTGGAGGTTGGAGCTAGGCCGCTACGGGCTAGCCGCCCGGCGCCCTGGTCGGCTGTCGCCTGGACGCTTGGCCGGCTCGGGCCTGCCGAGGGCCTTGGCACGGGGTGGGGCGGCCGGCTGCGGACTGCGGGAAACGGGTGAACGGTGGCCAGTGATCAGTGGAAGCTCTGAGCGACTGGGGCTGCGAGGCGGTAGGTCTGTGCCGGCGGGCGTCAAGTGGAGGCGGGGAAGCGGGAGAGTCGCGACCATGGGTGGTGGCCAGACTAGATCCGGGGATGGTGAGGAAAACTGGGTGAGCGTGAGCCTGGTGGAAACCGCGGTGGCGCAGAAGCTAGAACCGTGGAGCGGGGCAGGCGCAGAAGCTAGAACCGTGGAGCGGGGCAGCCTGCCGTAAGGCCACATGTGTCTGTTGGGCCCTTGGAAACGGCCACGGCCCAGTCTTATGAGGCAGGCCCGTGAGTGACGCTCCCTATCTCTGCCTCATGTCCTCGTCTTGAATAGAACCGAAGTAGCTACGCCGTCGTCTTCAACCTCGGCCTCGCGCCCTCGCTGGATGCCAGCTCCAGTGGTGTGGGGAAGGGGTGCTCGGCTACAGGGACCTAGGGCGGCTGCCCCAGCTCGTCCTAGTGGTGGCTCCGCCTCTGAATCTCTCATACGTGCCGCGGGACTGCTCCAAGTCAACCCTTGAGCCTATTGCATATATCTGGAAAAAAAAGTCAACCCTTGAGCATCTCCATCAGACTGATTTAAAGTCATCTCCTGTCCGTATATCACTACCGTAAAACGGCTCTATGCCGAGTGTTTTTTTTCGGACACTCGGCAAAGAAGCTCTTTGCCGCCGAGTGCCAAATAAAAAACACTCGGCAAAAAAAAAAACACTCGGCAAAAAGCTTCTTTGCCAAATGTTTTTTTTTTACACTGGGCAAAGAAGCTTCTTTGCCGAGTGTTTTTTTACACTAGGCAAAGAAGATCTTTGCCGAGTGTTTTTTTTCACTCGGCAAAGACAAATTTCAAAGCATATTTTGAAGCAGTAAATTAATTCAAATAAAAAAGTTTTCTACTACAAATTTGTATAACTTTTTAAGATCTACAAATTTTATTTTAGTCATTTCTTCATTCGACAAAGCGATAGTAACCTTATTCACAAAATCTACATCTCTCTTATAAGTTTTATGAAACTACAAAAGAGATATATAAGATTTGTAAACAATGTTAGAACCACCATGTCGGATGAATTAATGACCAAACAACCAGAATAAACTTTGTAGATCTTGAGAAGTTATAGAATTTTGTAGTTGGAAACTTTTTCATTTGAGTTCATCTTGTCATGCAAAACTACGTTTGAATTTCAAAATTTTAAAATTTAAAATTTTCAAACGACCTCGGATGGAAAAACACCCAAAATGAAAATTCTAGATCTCGAAATGTTATGAAACTTTGTAGTTGACAACTTTTCATTTGAGTTCATCTTGTCATGCAAAACTACGTTTGAATTTCAAAATTTTAAAATTCGAATTTTTTCAAACGACCTCGGATGGAAAAACAACCAAAATAAAAATTGTAGATCTCAAAAAGTTATGAAACTTTGTAGTTAATAACTTTTTAATTTGAAATCATCTTGTCATGCAAAACTACGTTTGAATTTCTTAAATTTGAAATTCAAATTTTGTAAATGACTTCGGATGGAAAAGCTTCCTAAATAAAAGTTGTAGATCTCGAAAAGTTATGATACTTTGTTGTTGACAACTTTTTGATTTGAATTCGTTTAGGGCCTCAAACAAGTAATTTATATTCGGTTTTGCATAATATGTGTAGAACCTAAACGGAATCTAGACACAAGGGATAGTGTGGTATAGTGGTAGAGGGGGTTACGCGCGAGGGAGAGGTCGCGGGTTTGAATCCCATCGGCCGCGTAGCGCGTGAATTTTGTGCGAAAAATGCCGCTGGCCGATGAGGGCCTCCCCCGGTAAAATTTTTTTTTTGCAATTTTTTTGGTTTTTTTCGTTTCAAACTTTGCTGAGTGTTGGGCACTCAGCAAACTATTTGTTGAGTGCCCAACAAAAAGCACTCGGCAAAGACGGCTTTGTCGACACTTTTTTTACCGAGTAGAATTTACCGAGTGTTACACTCGGCAAAGGGTTTGCCGAGTGTAATTGTGGCTTTGCCGAGTGCCCCTGGCACTTGGCAAAGCGTGCGAATCCGGTAGTGTATCTCGCAATAAAGAAGATTAAAACCAAAAATACAAGCTCCACCACATCCCCTTTCTCTAAGTTTTTTCTCAATCCTTCAAAATCTTGTCTCAATCCATCGAATGAAGGGGACCTGCCACCACTTTTTCTCGATCCCCTTTTCTCTCCTTCACGCCCCTGACATGCGAGCTCGCTATCATAGCTTCGATCGGGAGCGAGCTGCCGTTGAGGCGCGCTAGGGCACTGTACCAAACAGTGCACGGGCGGGCCGCGCTGGGCAGTGTTTTCGTCTCGCCAGGTGGGCCGCGCCGTTGCGAACGTGCTGCCTCCATGTCCGGTGTGTGTACTGACGTACGGGCCGCGCCGTCGCCGTGCCTAGAAGCCCCGAGAGAGAGGAGGGACAGAGAGGAGAGGGAAAAAAGGAGAAAAGATTGGTATGCCTGATATATGGGTCTGGTAAAATAAAGGAGATGAAGTATTCAAAATCTGTTGCAGCATTCCTCACCTATAACTTTCAATTCAGTTTTTCTCAATCCCTTATATGACATTTTTTAGGGAAAATGATACTCAATCGGGTTGAGATGCTCTTAGCACCCAAAAATACTCTTCCTCGATCCCTAGGCCAACCCATGCCAGCATCAGCCCTAGAAAAATTGCATGATGATGAAGTTGCGCGCGCAGATGCAAAAATAGAACCAAGGACTTTTAGCATGGTGATGCTACCACCTTAGGTCTTGTTTAGTTTCTCTCCTAAAACTTTACACCCTATCACATCAGGTGTTTGGACACATGCATAGAGTATTAAATGTAGAGTAAAAAAATAACTAATTGTACAGATTGCGTGTATTTTGCGAGACGAATTTTTTGAGCCTAATTAGTCCGTGATTAGATAATGTTGTGCTACAATAAACATGTGCTAATGATGGATTAATTAGTCTTAATAAATTCGTCTCACGGTTTACGAGCGAGTTCTGTAATTAGTTTTTTTATTAGTTTCCGAACACCTCCGATTTCTCATAAAACATCCGATATGACACCCTAAAACTTTACACCCTAAACAAGGCCTTAATGTAAATTGTACATCAAACCCCTACAGCCCATGTGAACTGGGCTGAATCGAAACATATCCAAATAAGTCGATGTTTAGTTAAAGTACTTCGTACAATTTGTATATGCAACACGTACTACTGTGTTAAAACCACAATTTGCGTTACTATAGATGAGTGAGCTCTATCTCAGCGATGGGATTGGCACTTGATCCGGAAGATTTCCACACAAAGGATGATGGTAGCCAAACCATGGGCTCGTTGTCAGTTTAATTAATTGATTATTATCCGGTTTTTTCAAACCCTCATGTGCAACCGCATTTTTAATGGGTGACACGTGGCATTCTAAAAACCATGTGGCCCGCACATCCATAAATTCATCCAGAGATGTACGTCCTTTTCGCTTAGCTGAAAAGCCATGACTGAAAGTACCATTTGTTGATTTGTTGTAAGAGAAAAATACTGTTCATTAGCTGAAAAAGCACAGCTTATAAGACAAGCCAACAAGGCTTAGTCTACGGCTACAATGCACCATGATTCTTTAGGTTATACGTGATGGAGTCAGCCAGTTGTGCCATCAATTCTATGCACAGTAATCGTCTATCAAAACTGTGGTCGTATAGGAGGAGTTTGGACCCATGTCCACGGAATTTTCTTTAGAATTTGTTGCTTTTAGTATGCATCGGATGGACAGTGCCTAAGTAGGTACTTAGCAGAGAGCAAGTGCGAGAACAGTTTGTCACTGTTTCGGCCTCTGGTGGCTACCACTGGGGTGAAAACGGTACGGATATTGTCTGACCGTATTCGATACCGAATTTGTTTAGGTCTTGTTTGGATGCGCATGTATTCATCTTAATCCACATGTATTAAAGTGGATTGGAGTGGAATTAAACTAAATTTCATTCCAATCCACTCTAATACATGTGGATTAAGGTGGATACATATGCATCCAAACAAGGTCTTAGAGGGGTTCAGATATGTTCGTATCCGAGTCCGAATATTCAACATCCGATATTGTATCCGTATTCGAATACTCAAATTATATATTTATGATGTCGATATCCAATCATATCCTATCCGACATGGTTGACATTATCCGTATTCAAATCCGAATCCAGATAAAAATATAAAAAAAATAATATCAGTGATATCCATCCGTATCCGATCGGTTTTCATCCATACCTACCAGCATATCAAATATATGTTCTGTCCGTGAGCAGTACTTGTCTACCTACTTGCCTTGCCTACCTGGATTGGAGACACTAATAACAGGATTAGTATGGAGGCATGAAAATATCGGGTAAAAAAAAGTGTCTTGCCTGCGTGCTTTACATGTCATCAGAGAGCGATAGGATAGGGCGTCGACCATATCTTTTGGGATTACAGTACAGTTTCCGGCGAGCAGAATGATTTGCTTCTAGAAGCATCAGTGACGTAACGAACGAAGAGATATGCATGGATGGGGCTCTTTCTGGGGGACCGACCTTTTGCACAGCTCGGACGTGGACACGCGAGTCAACAGAAAAGCTTCTAACAAGATGGAGTGGAGGAGAGGCTGTGTCATGTGGGCTGTTGGAGGTCCCATTGGTTAGGGCAAGCCAACGCAGGTGACACCTATGCCTCACGCATAAAAGTCCAGACCACATACACATCTATTGTTTGGGCTGCCGAAATTTCCAACGCGGACTTGCCCATGACATCACCTCCACTTTATTCGCGTGGAGTCGCTGTCGTACCTGGAGTGGTCCCGACGAGGGCTGCAATAGAGCGGGAAAGCGCGGGAACTGGGAGTGGTCTCGCCGGATGGAGCCGCTGCATGCTGCTCCGGCACCGCAACGCGCGCTCAGATAGCTTCCTCCGCTTTTCGTCAGATGAGACCATCGCCTCTTCTGCGAGAGACTCTGACAACCTTCGAGACTACCATCTCGTATGATATGGACAATCGGTGCGTTGGGGAAGCCCTTATATGGGGTGTCGTCAGCCAGTGTCCCTTCATCGTGCATTTCCACCGCGGGCCACAGCACGTGGCGCGCCTCCAGATTCCGGACGCCGTCGTCGCTCCTTGTGCAGCCGTCTTCCACCCGCACCGGCTCAAGGGAGGCACCGCGGCACCGGGCCGGCCACACGGTCGCCCGCGCCTTGCGCCCGATGAGACGCCGAGAGGCTGTACCGGAAGTCCGCAAACCATGTCGGCGCACACGTCGAGTTCTTGGCTGCCGACATCTGAGACGTCGAGTACATTCTGGACAACACGCTCTCCGACGGCACCTTCCAGGCAGTCGCCGGCGGCGACGGTGGCAACGACGAGTGGCGCGTGGTCGATCGCTTCCCGGCGCCGCGGTCGTGGCCGTACGTGGTGAGCGCTGGGCCGGGACTGCATGCGGCCATTTAGCCGGTGGTTGTCAAGCAATTTTCTTAAAGAAAATTAATGCTTCTAGAAGCAGGGCGAGCTAAGTACGGAGTACTCGTGCTGCATGTGAAGGCCAGTACGGGCAAAGGGTCACTGTTACTCCGTGTGACCACTAGTACACTGGATCAGCCGGTGCTGTGTACGACGACTGGCTTTTCCACCTCCACCGCACGACACGACGCAGCACACCTACACGTGGGATAGATTCGCTGGCCGGACGCTACCTGCTTGCCACGCAAGGGTAATTATATAGCAGCAGTGCAGGGAGGAGGTCCATGTGAGGAAATATCTGAGGCCTCGTTTACTTACCTGAATCGAGAGCTCCCGAGTTTGCACAGTACGGTACTGTAGCACTGTAGCACTTTTGTTTTTATTTGTTAATAATTGTCCAAATATTGATTAATTAGGCTCAAAATGTTCGTCTCGCAAACTACAACAAAACTGTACAATTAGTTTTTGATTTCATCTACATTTAATACTCCATGCAAATGCCGACATTTTGATGCGATAGGGAATCTTTTTTTTCGTAGTGGAATTTAGGGGTGAATTTAGGTATCTAAACGAGGCTTGAAGAACCATACTAGTACATGACAGTCATTATATTTAGAATAATCCTTCACAATCTTCCAAAAAAAAAAGGAATAATCCTTCACTACCATTAAAACTTATAATCATGCCTTATATCCTTTATATGCCATAAAAAATATTTTTTTCTTTTCCATCACATCACAATTGTAAAAAAAAGGAGAAGAGATGTCTAGGCTCCGTTCCATTCCGTTTTGCATTGCAGACAAAGACAGATGTAACTTACCTCTAAGCACTGGACTGTAATGGTGCCAGCATCATCAAAAGATTATTAGCTGGCTAGGGAAGGAAATACGGAGGTGGACCTATAGGGCCCATGCGTCAGGCAGTGCCTAATCCTCCACCCCACACCCTCACGCGAAGACTTTTCCACCCGGACCCACAAGTGGGCCTACGCGCGGCGCTGGAGCCGCCACGTCACCTATGAATCAGGCGAGTCGTACATGTATTTTGAGCCCTCGGATCAAACCGACTTGAATAAACGGCATAGATGCAATCTAGGAGGCCGTGGAGGAACCGACGTTGAAGCGGAGCATGACAGGTGGGCCTAGGGGCCGGCCGGCCTGTAGGTGGGGCCAGCCTCCTGCCCTCTGCTTCGGGGGTTGCCTTCTGGAGTTTTCTGGAACCTTCTGGAATTGTTTACACCGCGGATAAACGCGATTTAATTTGACGATTTGATCCACCTTGACGGTTTTCTGGATAAACCCTGCTGAAAACATAGATTTACCAAAACTCGTTGAAATCGTCAGTTTAAACCCCTAAGTCTATGTTGGTGATTATTTTTATGCATTTATACAAGTTATGTTGATGGTTTGTGATGGATGATAACTACCGTCAACAACCCACCAGCAGGTTTGTTTAACTAGTGTATCTTGTTCAATTGATGGTGTGCTTGTCTTGAGTTCCATCACAAGTGTTTGTGACCTTGTATGTTTGTATGGTGATGTGCAAGACGCTATTATTTGGTGGACTCCGGGTATGCACTTCGCCTGAGATATATGACGCCACATCCAAGAAAGAGATACCACGTGAAGGAGTTCAAGAATAAGCCTCCTGGTGACATGGAGGAGGTGTTCAACCGCCACCATTCGTAGCTGCGAAATGTTGTAGAACGGACATTTGGTGCCGCGAAAAGTAAGTGGCAAAAGTTGTAAGTCGTTGCTCACTATTTGGAAGTAAAGCAATCACATATAATTATAGCTGCCTTTGCATTGCACAACTACGTGCATGAGCTGGAGGGACTGAAGCACGCGGGGAGGCACAGGTAACCACCAGAACTTGGCTGTTTGAGTCAAGTGGTTGCTTTGGCGTTAAGTTCCGATGTGACTATGCAAGAAGTCTGGGAGTGGATTACTCTGGCACTTGGCCTCATTGGGAAGAAGAATGTGAATTTGGTAAAGTTGAGTTAGAAATTTTCTTCATTCATCAATCTTTTGTTGAATGCCTAGTTGGGACTCAAGAGGCTTTGTAAACATGCAAGTGATTGTGTACCGGAGGAGACAGGGAGCAAGGGGAGCAGCCGATGGCAGGAAGAAGAGGGTTCAAGTTGGTATGTGGATTTTGAACAATTGGGCTTCGTCTTCTTACTGTCTGAAGTACCTAAAGTGGGTATAAGTTTTGTATTATTGTTCAACGTATGCACCCAATTAGATTTAGAGGACTGATGTGATTTGGAAATAATTGTTTATGACCACTAATTATGAGCTGTAATGGGATGCATATGTGACACTTCATGTAGCCGCTGAGCATGTGGCTCCTAGGGGCTACCAGTTTTGTAGCTGTGCCCAGTGGTTCCATTTGAAAGATGTAAGGGCCGTAGAGTACTTTAGTACTGCTAATCATAGTGTTGCAGTGAATATATGCCATTTCTTATGTGCATTTCATTGATGTAGTAATGGGATGTCCTGATTGTAATGAACCGGTGTTGAAGATGAATTGGCTAGCTTCTGGTGTTTGAGTTTGAAATGCATTCAATATTGTATTTGGCGCCTTTTTTTAATTGAATTGGTTGCTGTTGCTATTGCTGTTGCTGTTCGGCTGCTGCTTGGCTGATCTGGATGGTTGGCTGAATCTGGGTACTGTATATGGTGTCAAAAATCAGTCGGCAAAGTGAGCAGCCGGACGGGGGCCTAATTTGGGCCTGTTTAGTTCCCAAAAATTTTCTCAAAAAACTACAATAACGAATCTTTAGACACATGCATTGTAACACCTCAGGTGTTTAGCTCCTTAATGGCACTGCATTTGCATAAGCATGAACATGCATCATCTCATGTTATTTTATGTTGTTTGCAACCAATGTGGATGTTTTAGAATTTTGTTTGGTTCACATCATGTGACACTAGGAATTTGGTGTAACTAAGGGGTAGAGTAGCTAATTATATCTTACAACACCTTAATTATACTTAGGGTCACTAATGGAGCAAGGTTCATGTTGACCAAAATCACCCAAAATGCCCTCCAAGGTGTGGTTGACCAGCATTTAGCCCTAGGGTGTCTTAGTTTGACCAATTAAAAAGTCTAGCTTAGAGACCTTGCATGGAGGAGCACCCCTAAGCAAAGTTGTAGGGAATTTTATGGGGAACAAAAGTCTCAATATGACCATCTCATGAAACTGACCAGAACATGCTTAAAATTGGCCCACAAGTCAGCTAGAGGGGCTGTCTCAGCACTTAGAATTTTTCTAAGTCTCAAAAGTGTCCCTCCAGTTTTACAGTGACCTACTTTGGAAGCTTGTAGTTTGCAAACCAGACCAAACCAGCTCCAACTCATGTTGACACTTTTGTAGTACTCACCTAGCTCTACAACATTGCCAACATCACCATCACCTAGTTCTAAATGGTTTAGGAGATATGATGTCTAGAAAATCGGGTTTCAGTCGGCATTGTGACTGAAACTAAGTTTCAGTTTCATTGTGCCTTACTTTGACACCTTGTAACTCCTAAACCAAGCTGAACCAGTTCTTGAGCCAATTAGCAAAAGTGTAGCCCTCTTGTAGCTCTACCACTTTGATGTTATCACCTTCGGCTAACTCGAGCTGTTTTGGAAGATAATCAACGCCAAAATCACGCTGTCAGGCCACCACGTCGGCTCCATTCAGTCGACGTCGTCGTTCAGTCGGACAGCCGGCCGTGTCATGGCGCTCGGGCAGAGTCCGGTGGCCGCATGGCGCGCGTGTTCTGCCGATGCCCCACGTCGCGAGCCCAGGAGCAAAGATGAAGGTCGAGCGGACACCTCCACCCCCACACTCGCGCTCACCCTTCTCCCTTTCACTCTCGCTCTAGCCGTGTTCACCGAGGCAGAAAACGGAGGCGCCATTGCCGTCGCATCCTTCTCCGTGCTCGCGTGAGCTCACCGTCTCACCACCGTCCCCCAAATCCCGTCCACCGCTCCGCCAGAGTCCCCTCCACCTCCTCCACCCATTGCCTGACCTGATTGTGCCGAGGTGAGGGTGAATTTCCTCTTCCGCCACCGCGAGTCCTCGCCGGCGAATCGTCCGCGCGGCGGCTCACCGTGGCCAGCTCCCTACGGTCACCCTCCATTCTCAATAGTGCTTGTTCTGGGTTCCGGGTCGGGTAGAGAAGCTTAGGTGATGACGTTACCGGATGGGGTGGACGGTACACGCCGAAACACCGTCATGCGCTGCCGTGCCATGGCCGCCGGTGCGGTGCTCACGCGGCCAGCTGCACTCGCCCCACCTCCGTCCTCGTCCTTGGCATGGAAAGGTCCGCCATATCCTCAGGAAGCCGTAGCGCGCCCCACCTAGGTCCCTGGCTCCCGGAGCTCACCGGAGCGCCACCGGGTGCCGCCTCCGAGCCGCGGTCACCATGGTCGTCGTAGCTAGGGTGGGGTAGGATCCACAAATCGAGGGTGGTCGATGCGGGAGGTCACGTGGAAGCCGTCGGTGCTCTTCCCGTCGCCGGAGACGCCGTCGTCGGCAGCTAGAGCTCGCCGGAGCCGCGGCCTTTCCCCCCTCCGCTCTTCTCTCTCTGGCATCGGGCCCCACCTGGCAGCGCCGCGCGCGGGCGGGATGGCCGGGCAGGCCGCGCGCGCCCCGTGGGCTGCGTCTGCTTCCGGGCCGGCCCAGTACCAAATGAAATTTATTTCATTTTTATTTATTCTGCCACATATTTTAGATAATGTTTGGAAAATATAGATCTAGGGTTTTACTTGCTCAAAAATTATGAGGTAAATTTTGTTAGGCTCTGCATGTTGTGTAGTATTTAGAAAAATATAAACTGGATCTGTGATGTTTAGTTTTTGGGAGAATTAATTAGGTCTTTGAAATGTGTTGTAGAAGGGAGGTAAATTTGTTAAATGAATAACTTGACTTGTAGTGCTCCAAAAATTATGAAATTTGGTGGGTAGGCTAATTTATACTTGTTTTAGCTCTGGTAAAAATTTGGGCACTAGTGCTTGATTACTTTTCAAGTTATAATGCTATCATGTTGTTTTAGGGAATACTTGAATGAAATTTAGTAATTTTTCTACATGTGCAATGTTCTTATAAATTTTTGGAGAATGTCCTGGTACCCTAAAGTGTCTAAGAAAAATATGAAATCTGTTGTTTGATACTTTTCAATGTGATTTGTTAATTATACAAAAATCAGCCTTTTTGGCTTATGAATTTTGTGTAGGGAGTTTCTGTGAATAATTTTAGTTCAAATTTTTATAGTAGCCTCTTTTTGGGTTAGAGAGTCTCCTGTAATTTTTGTAGAATTTTAGGAGCAGTTTACATTTATGTTTAAAATTCCACTTAATTAATTAAGTAAATAAAGAAAGGGATGTAAATCAATATTCTAGGTGGGCACACCTTACTTTCTGGTGTTTTTGTGACCCATGTGAACTTTTGGTAACATTAGTTTGGTCTTAGGGGAAGTTTGCCACATAAATAAATATTTAATCTTTGTAATTCTAGGTTTTCTGGACAGCTGGTAGTATCTTTGGGGTTGACCTTTGATAAAGGTGTTTGCTGGAAAACTTGTAAATACCAAAGTTGTAGTAAACTTGATAAACTAGCTTGTGTCAAAATTTAGGAGCATTTGGCTCAGTAGTTTGGGAGTTATTGCTGTTTTAAGTGACAGTCCAGAATTTGCTACTCTCTGTTTAGAGAGGACAGATTCTGAAACTTAGGAAATTCGACATGGAAAACTTAGGAATTAAGGGTTGAGGTTTGAAAATGATTTGTAGGGCATTTCATAAGCTTTTCAGATTGTCTTAGATCATATCTTTTGGAGTTGGGAATCTCCAGTTATGTTAGAAACAATTAGCTGCTGTCCAGAATATCTTGCTGTGATATTTTGGTGTTGGATGTGGTAACCTAAGTAATGTTACTCTTGTGATTGTTAGGTGTTAGGGCCTTAACCGAAGAAGAACAGCTATACCTTAGGTTGAGTAGATTAGGTGAGTACTTCTCTACCGGAGAGGAAATTTGCACTTAATAATTGAAGTGATTTGAATAGAGCTTTAAGAATGTTGTAATGCATTTCATTCCGAGCATGTTGCATCTTTCATTATGCATCCATGAGATTTATTATGCACTCATGCAATAGGTGTTCCGGATGGGGTAACGCTCCTCGAGTTCGAGCAAGTGATCCCGGAGGAAGTCCAGAACCAGCTGGAGGAGCCAGAGGAGCCGGTCGGCGGAGAAGTTCCCGCAGAAGACCTGCCTGAGTGCCCTGACCACCGGCCATCGACCTTTCTAAAAGGCAAGCCCCGGTGCATGCTGAACCTATTGTTTTATAAATCTATCTTGAGTACTTTTAAGTGTTTACTGCATTAAGTTGTAGGAGTTATATGGAAACACTTGCTGCATTATACATGTCCTTGTCCAGATATTGTACTTAATCCTATATTAGGTTTAGATACGTGTCAATGCTTAGCCCTGCTTAGTCCGGTAGAAGTCGGGTGATTTCCGGTCATCCGTGAGATGTAGGATTGGGTCACGAGTGGCTTATGGCTATCGTGGATGGAACCATGCTTTAAAATGATATTGAGACCGGGCGGGGGTTCGATAGTACAGCCGCAAGACACTTCACGTCTTGGGTGTGGAGCTATGCCCGTCTGAGTCGTTTAGGGACCGATTCGCTGTACGTCCTTGAGTCATGTTGAACGCAGTCTAACACTTAGTTGGCCGGATAAGTCGTTCCGACCGCGAAGCCGAGTAATGTGGTTCAGGCCGGGAATCGAATGGTAGGTTGTTTCTTGGAGGAGAGAAAGGATGTGCTTGGGGACATTGGCGTGAGACCAAGGGGGGGTTAGAGTCCCTATCACCTGGCAGAGTGTCGCCCTTGGGGTCGCGACATCATTCGGATCCGCGATTCCTGAACCATACGAAAGGTGGCTTATGCGACCCTGGCAGGGGTCTGCGCGGTGAGTGTTAGAAATACCCCTCCAGCTGGATAGGAATTCGATTCGAATCGCCGTCGCTCCCGGTTAGTGAGCACTTGACTTGAGCAGCGGCAACGTAGATCTCATTAATCGAACAGATGGTTAAGTGAATGATACAACGTTGCCACCATTTATACCTGCTATGGATATAATGTTAATAATTGTTTGATGATAATCAAGTGTATGTTTAGTACAGGTGCTAAGATAGATGACAGGTAAATGCTAAAAATAACTGCTAATACAGGTTATAAGAGTTTCAATTACTTATGCATTTCTGCAAAATGTAATGTCAGCTAGCCTCTTGTGTAAGCTTTGCATAATCCTTGGTGTCATCTTATTTCTGGTTTTAGACGGGTAAGTCTAGCTGAGTACATTCCAGTACTCAGGGTTTATTCCCTCCTGTTGCAGATGATATGCTCTATCAAGGCTTCTGCAAAACTTGTCTCCACCCTGCGGGTGACGAAGACTAGATCACTAGGGCGTGATCATCTTTTATGTACTTTCCCTGATGCTTTTGCGGGTTGTGATCAACAAGACTGGCAGTAGTTGTAAGGTCCAAATGGCTAGAGGGGGGGGGGTGAATAGCCTATTTAAAAATCTACAAGCTTCACTAAGCAACCACGTTAGTATAAAGATGGCTAAGCTTATTCTAGCACTAGCTCAACTACACTATGCAAGCCACCTATACAATTCTAGTGAAGCAAGGCTATGATCTCTAATACACACCAACAAGGCTAAGTCACTAAGCTACTTACTCCTATGTGATAAAAGCTATACTAAGAAAAGTACAAGAAAGTAAAGAGCAAGAGACTTGATTCTTATACCAACGATGTAGAGAAGTAATCCACTCGAAGAATCAATTACAATGATCAATCACAAGAGAAATCCTCGGCAAAGAGATGACACAAGATTTTTACCGAGGTTCACTTGCTTCCCGGCAAGCTACTCCTCGTTGTGGCGATGCACCCACTTGTCGGTTCGCGAGCTAATCGACTATCAAGAGTCGAGCCCTCGGCGGGCGCCGCACAACCGCACACAAGATGGGGATCCTCCAAGCCACGAGCTCCACTAGAGTATCCAATTTGCGAACTCCCGCGGGGAAGGATCAAGAACCCCTTACAACACTTGGTGAGGGCTCCAACAATCTCCAATTGCGAGCTCAATCACCTTCGCTGCTCCAAGCCGTCTACCGTGTCGGGAAACACGGAAGAGTAACAAGAAATCCGTAGCAACTCGAAGATCAAGTGCCTCTAGAATGCAACTCTCAAGCAATGCACTTGAATCTCACTCAATCTCACTCAAGATATGCAATCAATCAAAGAGATGAGTGGAGGGGTTGTTCTCTAGCTCAAAGGATGTCTCTAGGTCTCAAAATGTGCAAGAGTTGCCCTCAAACCCCGGCCACCATCTATTTATAACGAAGGGGTACGCAGCTAGCCGTTACGAACGACGCAGCGAAAATCGCGCTGACCGGACGCTCCGGTCAGGGTGACCGGACGCGTCCGGTCACTACACGACAAACGTGAACAGTGCACGTCAGAACTAGCCGTTACCCTGACCGGACGCGCTCAACCGCTTGACCGGACGCGACAGTGCCAGCGTCCGGTCGCGTTCCAGTAAGCTCCAGTCGAGACCGGACGCGTCCGATCGCACGTGACCGGACGCGCCGCGCGTCCGATCGTCACTCCGCTCCTCTGGACGCCTGACCGGACGCTCCGGTTCCGTGAGGGATCGGACGCGCCGGTCGCGCGCTCTATTTCAGCGCACAAGTGAACTGACCGGACGCGCTGGTCAGGCCAGACCAGCGTCCGGTCATAAACCCTAGCGAGCAGCACTGTGATGAACTGACCGGACGCGTCCGGTCAAACCGAGACCGCGTCCGGTGCAGCGTCCGGTCATCACAGTGACCGCCGTTCGCCTCCGTTTCTTTTCCGACTTCCGGCGCAATAGAAAAATAGGCGTTTCACTTCCCAAAAAGCGCTGAATCCCGCCTCGCAAGCTCGGCGGGAGGGAGAGCGAACCCCAAACCCCTTAATACCGCTCAAACACCACCGCCTTCGCAAATGTGCTAACACCACCTAGTGTACACCACCATGTGCATGTGTGTTAGCATTTCACAAACATTTTCCAAGGCGTTATGTTAGCTCTCAACTAGATCCTAATGCATATGCTCAAGACATTGATCTAGTGGCACTTGATTCCCGAGCTAACCGTGATTGCCCCTCTTGATAGTCGGCTATGTATCCTAAACCCGGTCAATCACTTCTCTACTCATCTTAGACTGGCAAAAGGAAAACCCTATGGTTATACCTTTGCCTTGCGCTCTTAGATCCTTCTTCCACTTAATCATCAAGTCCATCATATTATGTGCATTTCCACCATGATCAACATTTCATGTTCATGCACCATTTCTTTGTGATCTTGTGGCCACCACTTCTTGCCACATACACCTTCATCACATGTGTTGCTTATGCCTAACTCAAAACACTTAACACATGGCATTAGCAACTTGGTGTCATTAATTACCAAAACCAAACTTGGGCTTTCAATCTCCCCCTTTTTGGTAATTGATGACAACCATCACAAAGAAATGAAATGAAATCAATTTTCAATTTCGATAGTATTAGCTCCCCCTACATATGTGCTTCCATGAGTTTGGTTCAATTTTGCACATATGTATGAATTCGAATTTTGGGAGAGTTACTACTATCAAATTGATGCTAAGGTATATAGAATGGACCTTTGAAGCGTGATACCAATCGGAGTTGCCTTTATATACCATCCTTAGCATCAATGTAGCTAGACACCGCTTGTAATTCATCACTTATAAAGATCACAAACACTAAAGTACCCCGTGAGATCAACATTATAAGCAAAGGTGTCTAGATACTACTTGTAAAGCTATTCTAAACAAAACATCATTCAAGTTTTAAATCTAGCAATCACCATACAAACATGAATATGAATTTAAGCTTTACAATGCAACAATTCATCATATTAATGCACGTACAAATGCAACAAATAATTCATGAGCTTGCTCCCCCTATTTGTGTGCTCAATTTTTAATTTCTCTCCCCTTACTATATCTTTCTCCCCCCTTTGTGACTTTTCTATCTTTGTGACTTTTCTCTCCCCCTTTGTCAACAATCACCAAAAAGGTGCCAATTTTAGTGAGAGTTAAGTCAATCAATATGAGGGAGTCCAAATTATGGTTCAATCTAGATCACTTGCCTAGAATATGTAATTCGGTTTGATCCAAGGACAAGCTTCTTCACACCTCATAAAGTATAAGGGTTATCTTGACCATGTTGAATTATACATCATGAGCTCATTTTCTAGATTCAACACTAGGTTTGCAAGCCCACAAACATGTCATATGCTACCACTAGATCAATCAAAACATAGAAGCAATAGTGGTACCATATATACATTAAACTCATTTGATTTTCATGAATGAGCCTATTTGTCATGCAAATATGTCTATATGTTCTAAACATGTCCTTAGCAAAGTATGGATGATATGCCAAACAACTTTACCTTGCTATGTCGGAGGAGAGGCATGTCATTTTAAGAATGTGGGGGTGCACTCATTTCAAGTTGGAGAAGTCAAGTATGTTCAATTCATTCTTCAACTTGTAAAATCTCTTCTCATCAAGTGGCTTTGTAAATATGTCGGCTAGTTGATCTTCGGTGCCAATGCTCTCAATGCTAATATCACCCTTTTGTTGATGGTCTCTTATGAAGTGATGCCTTATGTCAATGTGCTTCGTTCTTGAATGTTGAACCGGATTTTGTGTCATCTTGATTGCACTTTCATTGTCACAAAACAACAGAACATTCTTGAATTTTATTCCAAAGTCATCCAAAGTGGCCTTCATCCAAAGCAATTGTGCACAACAACTACCGGCACTAATGTATTCGGCCTCGGCGGTAGATAGTGCAACACTATTTTGTTTCTTTGATGACCATGAAATAAGGGACCTTCCAAGCAATTGACAAGTGCCACTTGTGCTCATTCTATCAATCTTGCATCCACCATAGTCGGAGTCCGAATATCCAATCAACTCAAAATTAGACCCCTTTGGAAACCATAATCCAACATCATGAGTGCCCTTAAGATATCTCAATATCCTCTTGGTTGCTTTCAAGTGACTTTCTCTAGGTGAAGCTTGATATCTTGCACACTTGCATACACTAAACATCACATCCGGCCTAGAAGCGGTGACATAGAGCAAACTTCCAATCATAGACCGGTATTGTTTTTGATCTACCATGTTGCCACTAGCATCAACACCCAATTGATCATTTGTGCCCATTGGTGTACTCATTGGCTTAGCATCTTGCAATCCAAACTTCTTGATCATGTCCTTGATGTACTTGCCTTGACTTACAAAAGTGCCATTCTTCATTTGCTTGATTTGAAGTCCAAGAAAGTAACTAAGCTCTCCAATCATAGACATCTCAAACTCTTTTGCCATCATATTTCCAAACTCTTCACAAAAATCTTGATTGGTTGATCCAAAGATAATGTCATCCACATAGATCTGCAACACAAACAAGTCATTTCCAATTTTCTTGGTAAAGAGAGTGGTGTCAACCTTTCCCATCTTGAACCCTTTAGAGAGAAGAAAGTCCCTCAATCTCTCATACCATGCTCTAGGTGCTTGCTTCAAACCATACAATGCCTTCTTTAGCTTGAAAACATGGTCGGGCTTCTTGTCATTTTCAAAACCGGGAGGTTGCTCAACATAAACTTCCTCATTGATATAGCCATTTAGAAATGCACTCTTGACATCCATTTGATAGAGCTTGATGTTATGTGCACAAGCATATGCTAATAAGATTCTAATTGCCTCCAATCTTGCAACCGGTGCATATGTTTCTCCAAAGTCATGTCCCTCAACTTGAGTGTATCCTTGTGCTACTAATCTTGCTTTGTTCCTCACAACCATGCCATCTTGATCTTGCTTGTTTCTAAAGACCCACTTAGTGCCAATCACATTGTAGTTCTTTGGCCTCTCAACAAGCTCCCAAACCTGATTTCTAGTGAAGTTGTTTAGCTCTTCATGCATGGCATTTACCCAATCGGAATCCTTCAAAGCATCTTCTATTTTCTTAGGTTCTTCAAGTGACACAAATGAGTAATGCTCACAAAAGGATGCTAGCCTTGATCTAGTTTGAACACCACTTTGAATTCCACCAATGATTTGATCCAATGGATGATCTCTTGTAATACTAGTAGGTTGGAGTATTGGGAGTTGATTGCTTCCACTTGTTTGACCTTGATCTTGGGCTTCATCATGACAACCACTAGAGCTTGCTTGATTTGTATCAATTTGCACACTTTGGTTAATCACATGAGTATCATCATCATCAACTTGCCTTGGCCTAACATCACCAATGTCCATTTTCTTCATTGCATTTGACAATTGATCTCCTCTCACATCATCAAGGTTTTGAGCTTCATTTTGAGACCCTTGGGTTTCATCAAACTCAACATCATGAACTTCTTCCAAGGTGCCATTTGTGAGATTCCAAACTCTATATGCTTTGCTTGTGGTAGAATAACCAAGTAAGAACCCTTCATCACATTTCTTGTCAAACTTGCTCAATCTAGTGCCTTTCTTGAGAATATAGCATTTGCAACCAAACACTCTAAAGTATGCAATGTTGGGCTTTCTTCCATTCAATAGCTCATATGGTGTCTTTCCAAGCTTCCCATGGCAATAGAGACGGTTGCTACAATAGCAAGCCGTGTTGATAGCTTCACTCCAAAATGAATGACTCACATTGTACTCACTAAGCATTGATCTAGCCATGTCAATCAAAGTTCTATTCTTTCTTTCAACTACACCATTAGATTGAGGAGTGTATGTTGGAGAGAATTGATGTCCAATACCAAGATCATCACACAATTCCTCAATTCTTGTGTTCTTAAACTCACTACCATTGTCACTTCTAATCTTCTTGATGGTGATTTCAAACTCATTTTGCACTCTTTTGACAAAAGACTTGAATAGATCATAAACATCACTCTTGTCATAGAGAAAGAGCACCCAAGTATATCTAGTGTAGTCATCAACAATCACAAAAACCATACTTGTTGCCACCAATGCTAGTGTATGTTGTTGGCCCAAACAAGTCCATGTGCAATAGCTCAAATGCCTTTGATGTGCTCATTTCACTCTTACTAGGATGTGTATTTTCAACTTGTTTGCCGGCTTGACAAGCACTACATGGTTTATCCTTTTCAAAAGTCACATCTTTCAAGCCTCTCACTAGGCCATGCCTCAAAAGTTTGTTCAATTGTTTCATTCCAACATGACCAAGCCTTCTATGCCATAACCATCCCATACTAGATTTGCTAAGCAAGCATGATGTCAATTGTGTCTCACTATCATTGAAGTCAACCAAGTATAAGCTACCATGTCTAAATCCTTTGAATATCAAATTTGATCCATCAACACTTATGACTTCAATGTCATCACTACCAAATATGCACTTGAAGCCAAGATCACAAAGTTGTGCCACCGACAAAAGATTAAAATCCAAGCTCTCAACTAGCAACACATTAGATATGCTCATGTCATTTGAGATAGCAATTTTACCAAGCCCCTTGACCTTGCCTTTCTTATTGTTGCCGAATGTGATAGCATCAAAACCACCATTTTGACTTGTATCAATTGATTTGAACATACATGAATCCCCGGTCATATGTTGAGTGCACCCACTATCAAGCACCCAATGCCTTCCTCCGGCTTTGTAATTGACCTACAAGATAAGATCAATTCTTTTTAGGTACCCAAACTTGTTTGGGTCCTCCAAGGTTAGTGACCAAGCTCTTTGGTACCCAAATGGCTTTCTTCTTTGAACCCATCCATGGTGCACCAATGAACTTAGCATGAACACCATTTGTACCCTTGGTAAGTATATAGAAAGAATCAAACTTAATTGAGGATACATTAGCATTGGATTTCTTGTTCATGCAATGTTGCTCTATGTGACCAACTTGCTTGCAACTTTTACAATAGCTACCATTGTTCTTCACAAAACGAGTCTTGTGAGGAGCAAAAGCGGCCTTGCCTTTCTTGGGGTTATAGCCCAATCCCTATTTATAGAGAGAAGCTCTTTGGCTACCCAAGCACATAAGCAAGCGGTCCTCACCACCATAAGCCTTAGCTAAGGTGTGATTGAGCTCTTTTACCTCCTTCTTGAGATTTTCATTCTCAACTATAAGTGTGGAGTCACAAGTGAAACCATCACTACTAGATGAGGATGATGTAGATGCGCTACATAAAGGGTTAGTGGTAGCAACAACAATAGGCTTATGACAAGATTCATCAATTATATCACAAGATATGCCTATGTTGCAAGTTTTAGCTTTCTCAACATTAGTTGGCATGTTTTCACATTTTTCAACTAGAGAGGAATGAGCTTCTTCAAGCTTAGTGTGAGACTTTTGAAGCTTCTTATGGTCTACCTTTAGACTCTCATAAGATGCTCTAAGCTCATCAAGTTCTTGCATAAGGTTTTTCTTTTCCTTAAGCAAGTCCTTGCACTCCTTTCTAGATTCTTTAAAATGTTGAGTGCAATCTTCTAGCATAGTGATTAGTTCATCTTTAGTGAATTCTTCTTCATCACTATCACTATCACTAGCATTATTATGATCACTCTCATCATCGGATGATACCTTAGAGGCCTTAGCCATGAAGCACGATGGAGTGTCGAAGAGGGAGACCTTCTCTTGGATGGCAATGCTAGCATGTCCCTTCTTCTTGCTCTTGTTGTCATCCTCATCATCACTTGAGGAATCATCACTATCCCATGTAGCAACATGAGAGTCATTCTTCTTTTTATGAGAGCTCTCCTTCTTTTCTTGCTTCTTCTTTTGCTTCTTCCTTTCCTTCTTGATAGCATCTTCATCATCACTATCATAAGGACACTTTGCAATGAGATGGTCCTTGCTATGGCATCTAAAGCATCTCATGGTATGCTCATTCTTCTTAGATGAGTTCTTCCTCCTCCTTGCACGATAGCCCTTCTTCTTCATGAATTTGCCAAATTGCTTGACAAAGAGAGCCATCTTCTCATCAATGTCATCACTATCACAAGAGCTTGAGTCTTCCTCACTTGATGATTCGATCTTGGATTTGCCCTTGGATGTGGTGGCTTTGAATGCCACACTCTTCTTCTTCTCATCATCTTTCTTCTCATTTTCCTTCTTCTTCTTCTTGACCAACTCATCCTTCTCATCATCTTCTCTATATGAATCATCGGTCATCACTTCTTGAAATATTTGTTGAGGAGTTGAATCCTTCAATGTAGTCCTCACTAGCACGGTGATCAATGTATCAAACCTCTTGGGCAAGCTTCTCAAGAACTTCATAGAGAATTGGTTGTCCTTGACTTCCTCACCAAGTGCCTTGAGCTCATTGACAATGACTTGCAATCTATGAAACATCTCCGGTACACTCTCATCATCTTGCATCTTAAAGCTTGAAAATTTTTCTTGCAAGATATATGCTTTAGCGGTCTTTGTGCCTTCGGTGCCCTCAAATGTTTCTTCTAGCTTGACCCAAGCATCATGTGCAACTTCTATGTTCTTCACTTGCTCAAATGTCTTGTCATCTAATGCCTCATGAAGAGCACTAATGGCAATGTCGTTGCATTGGAGCTTCTTCTCTTCCACCGGTGTAGGTGCTTCCGGATTAGCAACCTCAAATTTTGTTTCGGTGACCTTCCACACTTCTCTATTGATTGACTTGAGGTGTGCGGTCATCTTAACCTTCCAATAAGCATAATTTGTCCCATCAAAGTGAGGTGCCTTCTTGGTGTTGTTGATGTGCAAGCTTAATTGAGCCATTTCTTTTTCACCGTAGGTTGTTAAGCCTCAAATAAACGGTGCCTCGGCTCCGATACCACTTGTAAGGTCCAAATGGCTAGAGGGGGGGTGAATAGCCTATTTAAAAATCTACAAGCTTCACTAAGCAACCACGTTAGTATAAAGATGGCTAAGCTTATTCTAGCACTAGCTCAACTACACTATGCAAGCCACCTATACAATTCTAGTGAAGCAAGGCTATGATCTCTAATACACACCAACAAGGCTAAGTCACTAAGCTACTTACTCCTATGTGATAAAAGCTATACTAAGAAAAGTACAAGAAAGTGAAGAGCAAGAGACTTGATTCTTATACCAACGATGTAGAGAAGTAATCCACTCGAAGAATCAATTACAATGATCAATCACAAGAGAAATCCTCGGCAAAGAGATGACACAAGATTTTTACCGAGGTTCACTTGCTTCCCGGCAAGCTACTCCTCGTTGTGGCGATGCACCCACTTGTCGGTTCGCGAGCTAATCGACTATCAAGAGTCGAGCCCTCGGCGGGCGCCGCACAACCGCACACAAGATGGGGATCCTCCAAGCCACGAGCTCCACTAGAGTATCCAATTTGCGAACTCCCACGGGGAAGGATCAAGAACCCCTTACAACACTTGGTGAGGGCTCCAACAATCTCCAATTGCGAGCTCAATCACCTCCGCTGCTCCAAGCCGTCTACCGTGTCGGGAAACACGGAAGAGTAACAAGAAATCCGTAGCAACTCGAAGATCAAGTGCCTCTAGAATGCAACTCTCAAGCAATGCACTTGAATCTCACTCAATCTCACTCAAGATATGCAATCAATCAAAGAGATGAGTGGAGGGGTTGTTCTCTAGCTCAAAGGATGTCTCTAGGTCTCAAAATGTGCAAGAGTTGCCCTCAAACCCCGGCCACCATCTATTTATAACGAAGGGGTACGCAGCTAGCCGTTACGAACGACGCAGCGAAAATCGCGCTGACCGGACGCTCCGGTCAGGGTGACCGGACGCGTCCGGTCACTACACGACAAACGTGAACAGTGCGCGTCAGAACTAGCCGTTACCCTGACCGGACGCGCTCAACCGCTTGACCGGACGCGACAGTGCTAGCGTCCGGTCGCGTTCCAGTAAGCTCCAGTCGAGACCGGACGCGTCCGATCGCACGTGACCGGACGCGCCGCGCGTCCGATCGTCACTCCGCTCCTCTGGATGCCTGACCGGACGCTCCGGTTCCGTGAGGGACCGGACGCGCCGGTCGCGCGCTCTATTTCAGCGCACAAGTGAACTGACCGGACGCGCTGGTCAGGCCAGACCAGCGTCCGGTCATAAACCCTAGCGAGCAGCACTGTGATGAACTGACCGGACGCGTCCGGTCAAACCGAGACCGCGTCCGGTGCAGCGTCCGGTCATCACAGTGACCGCCGTTCGCCTCCGTTTCTTTTCCGACTTCCGGCGCAATAGAAAAATAGGCGTTTCACTTCCCAAAAAGCGCTGAATCCCGCCTCGCAAGTTCGGCGGGAGTGAGAGCGAACCCCAAACCCCTTAATACCGCTCAAACACCACCGCCTTCGCAAATGTGCTAACACCACCAAGTGTACACCACCATGTGCATGTGTGTTAGCATTTCACAAACATTTTCCAAGGCGTTATGTTAGCTCTCAACTAGATCCTAATGCATATGCTCAAGACATTGATCTAGTGGCACTTGATTCCCGAGCTAACCGTGATTGCCCCTCTTGATAGTCGGCTATGTATCTTAAACCCGGTCAATCACTTCTCTACTCATCTTAGACCGGCAAAAGGAAAACCCTATGGTTATACCTTTGCCTTGCACTCTTAGATCCTTCTTCCACTTAATCATCAAGTCCATCATATTATGTGCATTTTCACCATGATCAACATTTCATGTTCATGCACCATTTCTTTGTGATCTTGTGGCCACCACTTCTTGCCACATACACCTTCATCACATATGTTGCTTATGCCTAACTCAAAACACTTAACACATGGCATTAGCAACTTGGTGTCATTAATTACCAAAACCAAACTTGGACTTTCAGTAGTTAAACAACTGGTGTGTGTTATGCTTCCGCTACTTTATAAACTTGGTTTGTAATAATTGCGACTCCATGTGTGTAAGTGTATTTCGGAACTACTTGTGAAATGTAATGTATGATGTGTATGTTGAATGATGCGATCTTGGTTGTAAGCAAGTTGGTTTGAAATCCTTCGTGGCTTCGATTGACTACCGGGATTATATGGGCTCAAGTTCGAAAATTTGAGCGCTTCGGTGCTTGTTTTTGTACTTATGCTCTTATAATTTGGTCGGTTCTGTTACATGCATGGAGCATTAAATATAGATAAAAAAATAAAACTAATTATACAGTTTAGCTGTAAATCATGAAACGAATCTTTTAAGCCTAGTTATTTATGATTGAATACTCATTACTAAATAACAACGAAAATGCTACAGTAGTTTTTGCAAATTTTTTTGAAAACTAAACAAGCATTTATGTGATGGCCAGTACTTGTCAAAGGTTCACTGTTACTCCGTGTGACCACTACTTCACTGTTACCGCTGGACTGTAATAGTGCCATCATCATCAAAGGATTAGCTAGGGAACAAAACATGGAGCCACTACAAGAGAAACCCCTCTTTTGCAATGGATAGGTGGCAACGCTTAATTTATTAGTTGCAAGAAATAAGATGGCAACGCTTATTAAAGCTTTGGAAGCATATATCCGTGCCCTTGTGAGTGGCTGCATATCCATGCACTTGTACACAGGCTGCGTATCCGTGCACTTGGACACAGGTGCTGTCAGGTTGCTGCTCTTTAATTTAATTCATAAGCGGCAAAAATAGTCACCACAGGTTTCGAACCTGCGACCTCTTCGAGGAAGTCCAAGCCATTACACCCCGTAACCAATCAGGCCATTACCCATTTGCGTATTATTGCCTCACTAAATTTTACTTGTAATAAATAACCCCTCGCTCCTATTATCCTGTACGCACCCTAATCACGGCCGCCGCCGCTCTGCGTGGTGGTACCACGTCCGCGCCCCAAATCCCCTACCTGTCCGTGCCGCATCGCTCCATCCTGTTCCGTGGCCAGCACAGCACCTATTGTCTGCCCGCCGGCGTCGCGACCAACCTCCCCCACCAAATCCTCCTCCATGAGAGCAGCTCAGGGCCGGCCGGGCAGGGCAGCTGCAGCGAGCTGTGCGGCGTGGGCTTGGGGCAGCTGTGGCGAGCAGCGCAGTAGTTCTTCGTAGCTCCGTGCACGTGCAGCTGGACGACACCACACCAGCAGCAGCGGTGGACACGGCCATTGGCGAGACAGCGACTGCGAGCGCCCATCAGCAGGCCATTAGGTATGCCTTGAAGTCTCCAATTGATTAAGCCAATCAACCTGCACCCTCTTTGTCATTGAGATCGTGCAATTTGACCCTGAATCATCGTTGCGAGTACCCCATTCAGTTAATTAAATCGAAATCAAGTGTCATGCTTGCCCGCACTGACTTGACTATTGTGTCCTGCTAGCTCTTTACTGAAGCAGTGGTGTTAAAATTCAGTCACAGCATACCACAGTGTTTGTAATGCTCAAGTTGCTATATACGATTTTTAGCATTGAAAGCAATAGAATATCTGGCTCGGATGTATCTGAACCATAGTATGTAGTGATGTATTTTTTTTATTTAGTACATCTGTGATTTGCTAAACTGGTGTTGAAACTAAAAGAGCTGGAGCAGTCACTGAAAATGAAATTTGCTACACCAGGTAGACTCATTTTCTGAAACTGAAATATGTATGATTTGGTAGGCTCTATTTTCTGTTCTGGCTGGAGTAGTCTCATAATTACCTGACTGAAACTGAAATAGCAATCTTCCTCCCTAGAAGCTAGGAATCTTCTTTCCTTTTGGTTAACCTTTTACAATTTGTTGGTTTATAATTTTCTGATCTTTATTGCCTTAGGCAAAATAGTTGTGATAATGTAACTTAAAGGGATCCAAATTATATGATGATAAATAAATATGAACTTACAGATGCTATGTATTTATACAGCAAGAGCTTTTTATGCTTTCACAATGGATTTAAAAATCATCAAGCTTCTTTTGGGCTATCCTAAAGATTCTACTCGGTACATAGCTGGTGTAGAAGGATTTGTTGAATTTGCATTTAAAAATAAGCCCGAAGATACCAAGATTTATTGTCCATGTCATACATGCGTGCATACTAGTCTCCTATCCAGGGATGAAATATATGAACATTTGGTCTGCAATGGTATACTTGAGAATTATGAAGAATGGGATTTTCATAGTGACCCTTCAGTGCATGAAGGATGGGATTTTCATAGTGACCCTTCAGTGCAGCACACTGTTGATCAACAACCACAAGCTCAGAATGAAGAAACGCATGGTAACATGAGTCAGCTGCTTCATGATGCATTTTATAACATGTATGATGACATACCTATGACAGATGCCGCAAATCTTCCGAATCCTCCTGTCAGCGGGCCAAATTTAGAAGCAGAAGAGTTCTATAAATTGGTTGAAGATTCAAAAAAGCCTTTATGGACAGGATGTGAATTAACAGTGCTAACTTTGCTTGTGCTTTTGTTCAATGTAAAATCCATGAACAAATGGTCAGATAAATCATTAGGAGATCTACTTGGTATTTTGCAGAAGGCTATTCCAAATGGAAAGGAACTTCCCAAAAATTTTTATGAGGCTAAGAAAATTATTTCGAAATTTGGCCTGGGCTATGAAAATATTCATGCGTGTCCAAATGATTGTGAACTATTTTGGAAAGACAAGGAAAATGATGATTTTTGCTCAAAGTGTAAGGCTTCTAGGTGGAAAGGTATGGAACCTGAAACCAAACTAACAAAGAAGCAAAGAAGGAAAGCAACGCCTTGTAAAGTATTAAGATACTTTCCTGTTAAAGACAGGATAAAAAGACTGTTTATGTGCAAAGAAACAGCACCTCTCCTAAGATGGCATGATGAAGAGCGCATAAAGGATGGTGTGCTACGACATCCAGCTGACTCCCGAGCATGGACAGACTTTGATGAAAAGTTTCCACAAATTAAGTCAGATCCACGGAATATTCGATTTGGCTTAGCTACTGATGGGTTTAATCCATATGGGATGTTGAGTTCTAGACATAGTTGTTGGCCAGTTGTCTTGGTAATATATAACTTACCTCCATGGTTTTGCATGAAAGAGCATTATCTAATGTTGTCTTTAATAATTCCTGGTTCTAAAGGTCCTGGGGACAAAATTCATGTGTACCTTAAACCACTTTTGGAGGACCTAAAAGATTTATTTCAAAGTGGTATAGTTGTATAGTTGTACTAAGATTTTGTACCAGCTGACAAGTTTCTTTAACTGTTTGTATTATTCAGGTCATGGTCCAGAAACCAGCATAATCGCTGCAACACATGAACATCTTGAGATGTTTGCCAAGTTGTAATTTTTGTGTATTCCTATGTTTTTACTCTAGAGAAAACTTCAATAAACGTGATGTTCAGTGTTTGACAATTTTAGATTTGAGAATTCAGGATATAATTGTATGGGGTCACAAGTTGTATGGTGTTGGCAAAACAGAGATCACATTTGAAATATGACATTTCAGAATATAATTGTTTATATGTCCATCACAAATCCAGTGGCCTTTTTGCTAATTCACAGCTTAGGTGCGATTTCTAAAAAAAAACACCTTTGAAGATTGATTTCTAAAAAACAAAACAAAAAAACGTACCACAGCTTAGGTGTGATTTCTAAAAAAGCGATTTTCAATATTTGATTTCTAAAAAACAAAATAAAAAAACGCCTTTCAAGATTTGATTTCTAAAAAATAAAACAAAAATTAGCTGCCAAATGGATTTGAACCCACGACCCCCAAACTACTAAATAGCTCTCTACCATTAAGCTACACACGCTTTTGTTGGAATATGTAGGACATTCATATTTTATCGCATTTCGTAACCTTGTGATAGGCTTCATGAAAGATTTCGTAACTTTCTCATGTGATGTCCGATGAAGATGAACTTTATACCAAAGTTATAGAACTTTTCGAGATCTACAACTTTGTAGTTCAAACTTTTTTTGACTAGAGATCGTTTGGATATCCAAATATGTATCATAAGATTTTATAGAGTTAATACTAAAGAAGTCCATATGTTTTAAAGTCACAAGTGAGTGTGTAGTGGTAAAAAAGGATCTCGGATGGAGAAACATCCAAAATAAAAAATTAGATCTCGAAAAGTTACAAAACTTTATAGTTCACAACTTTTTATTTCACGTTGTTTTGATGCTGAGTTCTTTGGTTCACCAAATTTAATAGAAGTCAATACCTAAGGAATTCTTATGCTCTATAGTCAAAAGTGAGTGTGTAGTTGTACTTAAGGATGTTGGATGGAGAAGCGACCAAAACAAAAGTTGTAGCTCTCGAAAAGTTATGCAACATTGTAGTTGACAACTTTTTCGTTTGAAATCGTCTATCCAACGAAAATTATATTTAAATTTATAGTCCCAAATACTCATTTAATTTGGTTATAGCACTATTAACCATATTTTGATTTTTTTTGCGCAAAAAAACATATTTAATTTAGATTCAATTTGCTTGATAGAAAGTATCAATTTAATGTAATTTAATTTGCTAGGCTCGATTAAATGCCTGGGTAATTTTCATGTCTTACTTTATTAGCTATTGGATTTAAACGCTAACACTAAACTAATAATATAAATTCAGCGTAATTACCAGTTTTTTGTTTTTCCTTTTATGGCTCCCGCCATTTTTTCCCTCGTAATCACAAGTTAGTAATTTTTTTGTTCATGTTTTCCTCCCGCCATTCTTTCCCTCCATTTTTTTATTTCGTACCACTTTTTTCTCCCACACAACTAGTCTGCTTTTTGTTACTCACGCTAATTGTTGAGAAGTCTTATAGTGGGCCCACCCTTCATAGAGACTAGCTGAAGAGGATTGCGTGAAAACAGCATGGGAACCGCCCCCTGTGATTGTGAATCGCGTTAGTTATCCCAGCTGATGAATCGTGGTTCCTTCCTTTTCTATTATATTATTCTTTTCCATTGCACAAGCACAAACTCCATACTTCTCATCTCCCTGCTGCAAACCACTACGCCACTACCGGACAGCAGCGGCGCTGCGTCCCAGCACCCTCGCTGCTCATCCCTGTCCGCCTCCAGAGGCCACCGTCGCTGGTCCTGTTGCCACCTCAAGAGAACGGCGTTGCATCGATCCCTTCTTCCGTGCAGCACGGCGACGATCTGAGCTCACTTCTTGGCCGCAGGTTCGTAGCACTCTCCCGCCTTCTACAGATCTGCCTACTTCCGCTTTTTCGCCGCTCGCGGCGAGTTCGCGCCGCCGCAGCCTGCAGGGCTGGTCGATTTCAGGATTTCTGATTACTAACCTGATGGTCGATTTCAGTATCTTTTCTCTGAGTTCATCAGGTGCCCTGAAAAAAGAAAATATTCAGTACCTATTGAATTGATCCTTTTTAATTCTTCATTTTAAGATGTTACCTGATGGTTTAAGCCTCTTTACAAATTACATATTCAGATCTCTGGTTACTAACTTGATACTTTGACTGCTTATTTCATACTGCTCAAGTGCTGCTATTTGTTTTAATTAGATAACATCTGCCATAGTAACAAGATGGAAGTGCTTCATTAGATCAGTAAGAGGTAAACATGTATACTTACTGCATCCGGCATATACAATTCCACCTTGTCTTACAGTATAGTGATTTCTTATTCCAATTTCGCGTCAAAGTGAAACTATAAAGAAATGTTGCTGTAGCCAAGGTTCACATTACCGGTAGCAAAAAAAAAATACCGGACCTCAGCGATAAATAAAATTTGGAATCTCGGTGATAAATAAAATTTATCGGACCTCAGCGATAAATGGGATTATCAGGTTTATCGAAATTTTATCGCCGATAAATTTTTCCCTGGCTGTAGCATTATTGTCTCATCAAGCAATCTGCAACACAGAACACCATCATCTCTTATTGGCATCACTCCTATCTCATAATATGGAGATGGCATCACAGCCCCAACACTATGCATGCCTGGATCAGGCATTCCGCGTCCAGTGGGATAGCAGTAGCCATGACCACCTGTAGCCTGTAGAGGACATTTGCAGCATGCAGAAATTTCAGGCCTAATTCAACGAATGAAAGTGAATGCCAAGAATAATACAGCATTTCTGAATACAACAGGGCTACTTACTAATATTAGTAATGTTCTACTCTAATTCATGTTGTGCAGTGACGATGGCAAGGGGTAGAAGGAAACACATAATTCAGAGCCATGATGAATATATGTCAGAAGAGCATATTGGACAAGAGAGCCATGGGAAAAATACTGAGGCATCTGAACTTCATTCAAGTGCTAGAGGAGATCATATCGATAGTGATGGTGATATTGAGGTTAATTTACATGGTACTTACTAACCTACTTTAATTTTTTTTATTACTAACAGAATGTGTTATCTGTGAAAGTGTTTATCATTGAATATTTTGTGCAATGTAACACTGAATAGATGAAACTGAGGACAAAGTAAAGCGTGGAAAGACAAAATTGAAAGACATTTGGAACCTTCCAAAAGGTCTTAGAATTGTGGTTAGATGTAATGAGTTCGATCAACCAGTTGGAGTAGAGGCTGGATTTCTAGGAAAATTTCTTGGCATGGTGGCTAGGAATGGTTGCTTGAGTAGCTTGAGCTACAAGGATTGGAGGCTTCTAGTAGGAAAGAAAGAAAAAAACACTGATGAACAAAAAAATAAGAAGGATATACTTAAGCAAGTGAAGGTACATAGTTCAGCTAGACATCGTATAACCTTGTTGGTAACTTTTGATACTTCTCTTTTTTACTTGTCTTTTTGTTATTGGTATATACAGATGAGATTCCTGTACCCTTATCGCATGGAAAAATGGATACTTCGAACCATTGGAGAGAGATGGAGGCAGCACAAGTCTAATCTGAAATCAATATATTTTGATGAGCATAAGAGCACAAAAGCTAACCATAGTAATGTTCCTAACGGTATAATTGCTGATCAGTGGATTGCGCTTGTTGATAATTGGACGACACAAAAAGCACTGGTACTTGGATATTGTTGGATTTATATTTATATGTTTTCAATGCCAAGTAGATTTTTTTAAACATTCATGGAACTTAATTGCTTTTCTCTATCTCATCATTATATGATAGGATATAAGTAAGAAAAACAGAGTAAACTGTACAAAGAAGAAGTCAACACATACTGCTGGAACAAAGAGTTTTGCTCGAAACAGAGAAGAGTTGGTAATTTTTTTACAATTGTAACTGTGTACTGTTGCTGCATCTCTATGGCAGTGATTATTAAGTTCTTTATATCTATTTTTTATGTTCACAGAGAGAAAAAGATCCTGAAAAGAAATACCCTCACAGGGCTGTTTTGTATATCCATACACACCAGACTAGAAGTGAGAAGAACACAAATGCACATGTGGTACATTATTTGTGAATGCTTCGTCTTTAATTGTTTACATCACTAATTTTTCATGTCATTTTTATTCATTTTAATTCACGTTGGTGCTACGCACAGGGGGATTTGAAGGAACTTATAGTGCAGCAGCCAGGTTTAGCAGAGACCAGTCAAGGAAAGGTTGCATGGAAAGGAGATGCACTTAGTAAAATATTAGGAGAAGAAAAGCCTGGCCATGTGCATGGCTTGGGACTTGTTCCAAATCCTAATCAAGTGTTTGACATATCCACTTCAAAGCGCCTTAAGAATGTAAATTTGACTTCAGTAGATGAAACATCAAGTGAAGATGTAGTATCTTTGAGACTTCAACTGGAGAAGCTTGGGCAGCATGTCCAGAATCAAGATTCCACTATACTACAGCTGCAACAGAAGACCAGAACCTTGGAA
This sequence comes from Saccharum hybrid cultivar R570, assembly GCA_038087645.1. Classification (NCBI taxonomy): domain Eukaryota; kingdom Viridiplantae; phylum Streptophyta; class Magnoliopsida; order Poales; family Poaceae; genus Saccharum; species Saccharum hybrid cultivar. The sequence goes on from JAQSUU010000558.1 coordinate 24,061,963, forward strand.
CATAAACAAATCCAACAGGTAAATTTTTAAAAAATTCCAATTCTAAGCATTTTCTACACTAAACTTTTAATTCCTTGACATAGGGATGTTTAGATGATCCTATCTATGCACCTAAAGATGGCTGTTGTGCTGACGTGCCAAATACGAAACGAAAAGTAAGTACGCCTCTGAAAAATTGACAAAAGAACAATCTGCTGCAAATTTCTTTTTTTAATAGCTAGCTCTAATTTATAGTCTTTTGTCTATCAACAGCGAGTATATAGTGACCCTCAAAATCAAGATTCCAGCATGGATGAACAATTGAATGATACACAGGTACAATTGAATTGGATTTTTTATACCAAATTTATGTCAAATATTTATTTGTTTTAGTTCACTGCAGAATGAGCAAGCTGACAATGTGGAGGATGATGATCTGCAGCCACATTACAAATACGTTAGTCTTGTAGAGAAGGTATGCACAATAATATGGATGGGAGCATTTTACTATGGTTGGCACTGGAAAGCTACAACTGTGACCTGTTCCTTGTGCTTGCAGAGGCAAAATGTTACGAAGCAGAGGAAAATAGATGTTGTTAGCTCAAAGAAACAGGTAAGGACAACTATTTTTTCAGCGATTAATCATTGTAAGGTATTTTGGTTAAAGATTCTTTTGGTTCCTTTATAAAGAAGGTGGCTGCGCACTCATATGAAGCCACAAATCTGGACTCATCTACCCCAGCCACAATAAATATTAGCTTACAGGTAACTATTTATGAAGCACTAGCTGTAGATTTTTTTAGACAAGTTTATGTAATCCTTGTTTCAACTGTAGTCATTAGTGTTTACTTCATGCTTTACTCGTGACAGCTATCTGGTGTACTTGTCTTGTTGACCCGATTGATTACTTAGAAAAAACTCATGAATTTTTGTTAGGCTGAAGTGATAATACCATATTATTCACTTACATATTATGGCACATGGCCTCAATAACCTATCTGTTCTGATTCTATTTTGTCGTTGAAAGAAAATATTAATTTATTCTTATTCACTATAGACGGAGCAAGATGATTATGTCGAGCACGAGGATCTACAGGCACATTACAAATATAATTGTACTAAAGATAAGGTTTGCACACCAAACTGAACACATGGATGCAAAGCAATATATTACGTTCATTTTACTGGATACTGTTATTGCCACTGCTTTTCGACTTTCCTGACATATGTTTTTTTCTAGAACAAAGACAACATAGTATTAAATGATAGTATAGTGTTAAATTTTATCATATCTTTAGTAAGTGGATCATTTCTACTAGAACATACCTTACCGCAATTTGACTAGTAATTTCTATTTAATTATGGGAAAAACATATCCACAATGATGTTATGGTGGATAAAAGCAAGTATACTAATGGAATCAAGGTGTTGTATAAATAATTCTCTGTCCTATGGAGTTTATCAAATTGCTGTATCTAAACTAGCACATATTATAGGTTGTGGCAAAGGAAACATCTGCTACTCCCTCAAATTTTGAAGCATCTGACTACCAAGTAAATACTGTTTTAGCAATGATATTTTTGTTACATGCTTATTTTCCACTACTAAGTTATCTGTTTTGCTTGTTTCCAGCGGAACAAGATCTCAACAAGGCCTAATGCAACAGTACCTGCTAGTGTATAAGACACATCTCTTAAAACTTCATAATATCCTTTTCTTAATTGTTCTTACAGCTGGAGTCTAAGAATCCCCATATATACTTTTGTAGAAACATCATCGTGGCACAACAAATTGGTCAACTGGCAATTCAATGATGGTATGATTATTTGATTTCTTGCAAGTAGTCTGATTGTTATGTACTTATTCTTTTTTTGCATGCTTATATATGTGAACCAGGTTGGAACCAAAGTATACTTACACAGTTGGAAAAATCAAAATAAGTCTGTTGCATTGGGTACAGTAGTAAGTTGTGATCCAACACAGAAACTTGATGGCGTTCAGCTAGGCAAAGAATTTTGGATGGTTCGTGTTTGTTTTGCAATTATAGATGATGAACCATTGATACGACCATACAAAGGCTACAAGGTTATTAGAGACGTAGAAGGAGTTACTGTTGCATGGCCTTCCACTTTTGTACGGTCTTTTCTATAACCCAATATAATTTTAGTTCTCATAAGTGTTATATTAAATTAATCCAACTTTCATCTGCAGATCAAGAAGATAAATATATGATCACATCAGTGGAGCACTAGACTAAAGTGAAGAAAGGAGAAAGGACAGCTGCTGGCATACATAGAGGGATCCCTTTATATGTTTTATATTTTGCTCGCATGGGAACTTGTATTCCGAACAAAAATTACGTCATGAATTATGTGGATGGAACTCATTGTAATGCAACAAATTCTTTATACTATATATATATCGTTGAGTGTGCTTATTTTCTATGTGTCAGATGGTCTTGCATTCTTCATTAAATTGTACATGAATTATCTCTATTTTTGTCTCAAAAATTATTTATTTCTTACAACACATGTAAGTGTTGCAACAGACCAAATCTATATGTTACAACAAACCCCACGGCCAATCACCCATGGTTTTTACAAACACATATAAGCGTTGCCATAACCTATCATTATGCGTTGCAACTCTTTGCAACGGTTATTAGTACAATTTACCAACACATAAATAAGTGTTGCAACAGATCCTTGCAACGCCACTTTAGGCAACGCATATTAGATGCGTTGGTATAGACCTTGCCAACGTATATACAGACTTTTAGCAACGCATATTTGCGTTGCAAAAGGGGGTGTCATTTTGGAGTGAGCTGAACCTACAGGGTCCATGCGTCAGGCAGTGCCTATCATCACACACCTCACGCGAAGACTTTTCCACCCGGCCCCACAAGTGGGCCTACGCGCGGCCCTGGAGGCGCCACGTCACCTATATATATGAATCATGCGAGTCGTACATATATTCGTGCCGTGCAAGAATCGATCACTTAATAAGAACTGATAAAAATGCTAAGTGGTGCATTGACGATCAGATAATACTATCTAGCAAGGTCAACCCCCAATCCCAGAGCCAGCTGCGGCGATGCGATGAGAATACGCGATGCCGCTGGCCGCTAGTTTGAGCCGCACGAGGTGCACATGGTGCATACTCCTAAGTATACATTGGAGTATACAAGTACCATGTACATGTTCCTTTTTAATTTCTGCTGCGTGTCCCAACGTTTTTTTCGATTCTAAGTTCAATATAATAATAATTAAGTTGCTTTGGGCAAATATAAATTAAGGGTGTGTTTAGATCCTTCAAAATTCTAAAATTTTTACAACATTCCTCGTCACATTGAATCTTTGGATGCATACATGGAGCATTAAATATAGATAAAAAAATAACTAATTACATAGTTTAGTTGTAAATCACGAGACGAATCTTTCGAACCTAATTAACCTATGATTAGACATTAATTATCAAATACAAACGAAAGAATTACTGTGCTTCCCAAAATTTTACAGCAGCAACTAGCCTAAACCTCGTTGGCACGTAGAGTACACTGTATTTTGATTTGATGTGATCTGATTTGATTTGATTTGTAAGCATGTATCGCCTGATGCATGCGTCACCACCAAGGCCAAGAAGCCGTACCCTGAGAATTAATCCACACCATTAGCAATGCCGGTCGAAATTAACACGCATAATGCACGTGAAAACCAGCACGTAAGCCACTGGTGATCGTTTGTGTGCTAAAACCTGATCCCTCAAAATTGTAGTAGTACTAGTAGCGGGGCGCGCGCCTTCGCGCGCCCGTATGGTTGGCCAGCATGCTGCTACGGTACTTAAACGGTAGAAAGAATTCTGAGGGAAAATGGTGGCGGCACAGCGCAGAATGAACCGTGGGGAGTCCTAGGAGTGAGCTTTGCCCTTTTTTTTTGGTTTACCTCATGGGCATCTATTTTTCTTAGTTCCTATGTGTGCATGGCGAACCGAGATCATGAAAAAGTGGGATCGAAAACAGATAAGGATAGATAATTAGCATATGATTACATGATGATCATATTAGCAGCACAAAGATGTTGTTGAGCATAGATGTGGTTACACTACTACAATGACTATTAAGATGATTACTGCTGCGTGGCTCATGTAGGACGCCTACATGTGCAGTGTCTGCTCCAGATGGGAGGTTTTCATACAGCAGCAAGCACATTAATCAGTAGTCCCAGCTGTAAGTGGTCATCATGACCTAGGCTCCTGGATACGCTGCTGACATATCTATGTTCAGCATTACATAAGAGGCAGGACGTCTACAAATTATACAGACAACAGACATCCATTGCCAGTTTACAGAAGCTAGAAGCACCGCATTCCAGTTTGGTTCTATACACATGAACAAAGCGCAAAAGCATCTGGTGGAGCGGCAGGGAGAGATGTAGTCTCTTATCCATTGCAAAAGGTTTCTGCATTGGGCTGTCACACGGTTACTACAAAGTTAACAGAAGCTTATAGTTAGCGTGAACCGTCGATCGTGAGGCTAACTGAATCTCTAAAGTAGACAAGATCAATTTATTTGCCAGTGTGTATATGTATTTGTGGGGTCGTAAGTGTTTACCTTTTTCATATAAGGTGCACTGCCCTACTCCTGCGACGCGCTTGCATCATCAGTCTGGGTGTCCGATTTTGCCCTGCAATATTTTCGGTATTTAGTAACGGATATTTGTACGTCTTGGGTCTGCGAGAAAGTAAGCTAACTTTTTTGGGCGGGGCTCCAAAGGAGTGGTGTCTTCAGTATCTGTAACAGAACCGCCCAATTATACGAGATTAAGTGAGAAAATCATCCAACGGGAGGACAATTTAACAAACTTAAACCCGTATAACCCGGTAGTCCGTGAAATCTCGACGGATTTCAAACCATTCACATAACAGCCAGGATCGTACTAAGTTTAGCGGTCACCGTCATAAGTTACATAAAAGTTCGCGGCACAAAATACATCGGAGTTTAAACATAGTTATTACAAACCAGGTTCAAATAAAAGTAGCGGAAGCAGTAGTTCAAATCACGCACACACACAGCGTTTTGAGATAAAGTGCCAGCTCGTGGTCATCTCCAGCAAAAGCATCAGACGAGAGGTAGTGAATGACCATTGCCTATGGTCCTAAGCTTCGCCCATCGCAAGGTAGAGACAGTTGATACAATAACCATAGTACATCTGCCCATCTGCAACAAGTGGGAACAAAGCCCTGAGTATGAGAAGGTACTCAGCTAGACTTACCCGACAGAACCAAAATAAAATGACACCAAGGATCATGATAGGCTTTTTGGTGGGGTAGCTGACTCATTTGCAAGAAAAGCATTTTAACTTAACAGTTCTTTTACAAAAGCATGCAATATTTTAATCTTTATTACCCTGTCAACTATGTTTGCACTTATGCTAGAGTAACCATGTAATTAAGCAAGTAATGATTACCATTGATCATTAACAATAATTACCATGTCATCTTCCACATAACTATCCAAGTGTTTCATTAATATTACTACGATGAAGTAGCTCAAGTCAAGTGTTCACTATCCAGTGAATGATGGCGATTCAAATCGATTATTAACCAGCTGGTAATTTATTCCTCACACAAACCTCACTCACCCGCTAAAGTGAGGTATTGGTCACCGAGTCAACCATTCAGGTAAAGTCGCGAGCTTGCCAGGAACCACATGTACCCGGGGGCCGCCCGACTGCTCTTTGGCCTTATCATCGCGCCCCCGTTTCCTGCCACTACTGCTCCGGTACAGTGCGTTGCGGGCAATCCACTCGGCCCGAATAATCTCCCGGCTTCGCGGTCGAAAGGTACTTTATTCGGCCAGCTAAATGTGAGGCATGCGTTCAACATGACTCGAGGCCCAACAACGGACGGTCCTTAATCGACACAGATGGAAGACACTACAGTCCGAAACCCTGCAAGCTTCCACCCGGTCTCAGATTCATTTCGACACTTAGTTATTCTCATATGACATACTTTCACATAAATCCAGGTAATCCCCCATAGCTCGCGGATGACAGGCAATCACCCGACTTCTACCGGTCTAAGCAAACTAAGCAATTATTGACCGCGGACACCAGGGTAACAAGGATCGGGTAAAGCAAGGTGAAACAAGGTGTAATGCAGCAACGGTTGCAAACAACTCCTAAACGTAATGCATCAAATTAAGTAAAGATAGTAATAATTTATTTGCAAACCGGGAGAGAAATGCTCCGGGGCTTGCCTCGTTCAAAGGAGCTCGGATGGTGGTCGGGGCACTCCGGAAGATCTTCACCGACCTCCTCTTCGGCTTCGGTCAACTCCTGCTCTGGCACCTCGGACTGCTCTTCTGGGTCCTCGGGAACTACTACCGGGGTCACTTCCTGCGATCCTGTATGATGCAGGAGTATAAGTGCTCATGCCTAGGTGCATTGCAGGGATGACATGAGATGATGATAATGAATGCATGCGATGTAATGAGCATGTTACGTTATTTGGATTACGTGGAACTTACGACTCTTCTACAAGGTAGTCTACGTCATCCAAGAACATGTACTCGAAAACTACCACCACTATTCTCTACTATGCAAAGGTACTTCAACACTCAAGATGCTTCAAAGATACACCAAAGTATAGTTTACTAACTAAACTTGCATTAAAGAGTGAATGTAAACCCTAATTAGCCCTATGCTTGAACAGCAACACATAGTTTAGTAGCACAGAAAAATCTTAGAAAATTACAGTGGATTACTAATATCAAAACTAGCCTGCCACAAAATTTTCACTGCATCTGGATTAATAGAACTGTCTATACAAAAATAACAAGCTAAGGCCTAAAAGTGAATATTAAAATACTTTGCATTAGGAAAAGTATCAAACAACAGATTTAGAAATTTTCCCACTTACCACACAGTAAACAAACACTATAGAAAAATTATTACTTGCATGTTCTATTCAAATTTATTTAATTAACAAAAATAACAAATATTAGTGATAGAAAGCATTTGAACTACACCTACACATTTTTCTACAGAACAGACATGATATACAATTTTCCTAGCAAGTATATGGCACAAAAAGATCAACAAACTTGGAATCACATTTTTCTGATTTTTCTAGGATTTATTAAGCATTTATCAAGAAAACAGCCATTTCAATAGTTAATTAAAAACTCTACATGAAAGTATCTCAAATTTGACATGCAATAATTTTATATCATAGATCTGGTTCCCATGAATCTAGTTAAATTTATTTCACAATTTTTGGAGCTGAAATGACTGCTAAAATATTTTCCAAAGCATTTTCATCAAGAATAATAAAAGAAAATGGAAATGAATTTTTCATAACGGCACTGGGCCGGCCCGGGAAGTCAAGCGGCCCATGGCCGTTCGCGGCCTGGCTTGCGCGCGTGGGGGAACGGCCGAGCCGGCCTGCTCGGGGCGCGGCCCACAGGCGCAGCCCAGTCCACCGAAGGGGGAGAAAAAGGGGGGCAGAGCGAGCTCGCCGGCGTCCGTGGCCTCGACGTCGCGGCGGTGGCCGAGGGCCAACGGCCGACTCCGGCCAAACCGAGACCAGCTAAGGCGCGCAAAACGCTCGCAAGAGAGTGGCGAACGCGTGAAGGAGACGCGGGAGGGCAGAGAGAGAGCGAGTGAGGCGGTGGCGGAGCACGGGCTCGGCGGCACCGTCGCGGTGGCGCGGCGAGGCGAGGGAAAATTGAGCCCTACCGGGGCAAACGAGGAAGAGGCGACACTCGTTCGGAGGAGGGGAGGATGGGGCGGAGCCTCGTGCACGGACAATTGGACGGAGGTGGTCCACCGGTGCCGGAACAGGGCGGTGACGGTGGCGGAGCTCGGTGGCGAGCGGTGTTCCGCTGCGGTTTTCACCGGAGGGAGGAAGAAAGGGAGCAGGCGAGGCGCAAATGGAAGGGAGACCAGGTGCCCGGGCGTTTTTGAAGCGGAGCGCGGGCGCGGGGTCCACGGCGGCCACGCGGTGGCGTCGCCGGCATGCGGCCGCCACGCGGCGGGCGTTTGCTGCCGGGGCGCCAGCGTGCGCGCGCGCGGGCGGGAAGAAGAGAGAGGGGGCTGGCTGGGCCGGGCCGTGGCGGAGGCGGATGCGGGCGCGCGCGGGAGAGGCGCGGGCCGATTCGGCCAGCGGGCCGAATCCGAGGCGGCGGCCTGCTAAGCCGGATTTGAATTTTTTTGAATTTCTCAATTTCAAATCAAATGCAACACAAACTTCAAACCCCATTTTGAACAAGAAGAAGATATTTTCTGGAATTGACCCAAAAATAAAAGTTGTTTAGAATTTCATTCTCTACAACTTTGATTAAGGGGCCAACTAAAAATTCTCAATAGATTTTGAATGGCAGAATAAAAGCTAAAATAGGGAGTATTTTTGAATATTTTTAATTAATATTTTTGAACAAGTTTTTGACAAAACCTTGAGTCATCTAGTTGCTCCAAAAATTGAACTATGGTTCTAAGTGATATAAAATTTATAGTTGCAAGATTTTGGTGTAATGTGATTAGCACATTAATATATTACATCACATATACCGTTTCCAAGCTTTTATTTAACTCAAATTATAATATTAACATGTATGATTATGATGATATGAAATGCCATGCATATGATTGCCATGCAAATGCTTGCGTAACACCGGAGTGTTACAGCCCTCCCCCTTATAAAAATCTCGTCCCGAGATTTGGGTTACGAACCATTTATTATAAAAATCTTCGTATGCTTTTTGTAGGTATTCACCCGTTTCCCAAGATGCATCCCCTTCATCATGATGACTCCATTGTATCTTATACGTTTTCACCACACTGTTTCGAGTAGCCCTCTCCTTGGAATCCAAGACTCGAATTGGCTGCTCACGATACACCAGATCTGACTTAAGTTTTATGCCTCGAGGTTCAATTCTTTCCTCTGGAACGCGCAAACACTTCTTGAGATGTGATACGTGAAAAACTGGGAATATAGCACCCATTGCTTCTGGTAATTCCAATTTGTAAGCCACTGGACCCTTCCTTTCCAAGATTTTGTAAGGTCCTACAAATCTGGCGGCGAGCTTCCTGCGTATATCAAACCGCTTCTTTTTCATTGGCGTGACTTTTAGATAAACATAGTCACCAACTGCGAACACAAGCGGTCTCCTTCTCTTATCCGCATAACTTTTCTGACGTGACTGAGCTGCTCTCATATTCTGCTGGATGATATGAACTTTCTTTTCGGCTTCCTCCACGAAGTCAATACCATAATACCTTCTTTCTCCTGGCTCAATCCAGTTTAAAGGTGTTCTACACTTCCGGCCATACAGAGCCTCAAAAGGTGCCATCTTGATACTTTCTTGATAGCTATTATTGTACGCGAACTCTGCTAACGGTAACCATGACTCCCATGAACCTCTGGAAGACAACACACAAGCTCTTAACATATCCTCTAAAACAACATTAACTCTTTCAGTCTGACCATCTGTTTGAGGATGATAGGCAGTGCTACGAATCAGACTAGTCCCCAAACCTTTGTGCAAATGCTCCCAAAAGTGAGCAGTGAACTATGACCCTCTATCAGACACTATAGTCTTTGGTATGCCATGCAATCTCACAATCTCCGCAATGTACTTCTCGGCATATTGAGGTGGTCTATACTCTGTCTCGACAAGCAAAAAGTGGGCTGTCTTGGTAAGACGATCCACAATTACCCAAATCGAATCATGACCTTTCTGAGTAGTAGGCAGACCCGTGATGAAATCTATACTTATATCATCCCACTTCCAACTAGGTACTGACAAAGGTTGTAGCAATCCGGCAGGTTTCATGTGAATCGCTTTCACTCTACAACATGTGTCACATCTGGCTACATAAGCTGCAATTTCCTTCTTCATCTTTGTCCACCAATAACGAGGTCTTAGCTCTTGATACATTTTACTGCTGCCAGGATGAATGGACAACTTAGAGAGATGAGCTTCATCCATAATTTTATTCTTAAGCTCTCTATCCTTTGGAACAACAAGACGGTTGTCGAACCACAACACATCTTGCTCATCCACTCTGAAGTGTTTCGAGGGTTCTTCTTTAATTTTCTTTTTGATGTGGAATATCCCCTTGTTTGCCTTCTGACCTTCTATTATCTTACTTTCCAAGGAGCAACTGATCTGAATACTATGTAACACGGCAGGGTGCATTAGATTAAAACCATCTTCGAGTAATGGTTGCATATTCAGACAATGTGACTTTCTACTCAAAGCATCAGCTACCACATTGGCTTTCCCAGGGTGATACTGTACATTTAAGTTATAGTCTTTGATTAGTTCTAACCATCTTCGCTGTCTCATGTTCAATTCTGGTTGGGTGAAAATGTACTTGAGACTCTTATGATCGGTGAAAATATTGCACACATTACCAAGCAAATAGTGTCTCCAAATCTTTAAGGCATGTACTACGGCAGCCAGTTCGAGATCATGTGTCGGATAATTGATTTCATGTTTTCTTAACTGCCGGGAGGCATAAGCAATGACTCTTCCTTCTTGCATCAGAACACATCCTAATCCTGTTTTTGATGCGTCGCAGAACACATCAAAAGGTTTCTCGATGTCGGGCTGTGCAAGAACTGGAGCAGTGGTCAACAGTTTCCGCAAGGTGTGGAAAGCTGTCTCACACTCCTCTGTCCACACAAACTTGTGATCTTTCTGTAACAGACTTGTCATCGGTTTGGCAATCTTCGAGAAGTCTGGGATAAAGCGGCGATAGTAACCAGCTAACCCTAGGAAACTCCTGACTTCTGACACTGTGGTTGGAGTTTTCCAATCCAGAACCTCTTGCACTTTGCTCGGATCTACAGAAACTCCATTCTCAGATAGAATATGACCAAGGAAAGGAACTTTCTTCAACTAAAATTCACATTTGCTGAACTTAGCATACAACTTATGATCTCTCAGTCTGGTCAAGACAATTCTCAGATGCTCTTCATGATCTTTCTCATTCTCAGAGTATACTAGAATGTCATCAATGAAGACAACTACAAACTTGTCCAACTCTGGCATGAAAATCGTATTCATCAGATACATAAAATATGCAGGAGCATTTGTTAAGCCAAAAGACATAACAAGATACTCGTACAACCCGTATCTGGTAGAAAAGGCGGTTTTCGGAACATCTTGTGGCCTAATCTTTATCTGATGATACCCTGACCTTAGGTCTATCTTGGAGAACACTCTAGCTTTAGCCAACTGATCAAACAAAACGTCGATATGAGGCAAAGGATATTTATTCTTGATAGTCACAGCATTAAGAGGTCGATAATCCACACACATCCTTAGAGTACCCTCTTTCTTTTTCTTCACGAACAAGGCAGGACATCCCCATTCAGACTTACTTGGGCGGATAAACCCCTTCTTTAATAATTCTTCCAGTTGCTTCTTCAGCTCAGCTAACTCATCCGGAGGCATCCGATAGGGTCTCCTCGAAATAGGAGCTGTCCCGGGGATCAACTCGATTCCAAACTCAACATCTCTATCTGGAGGAAGGCTAGGTAGCTCGTCTGGAAACACATCCGGGAACTCACACACTACCAGGATCTGGTGGATAGGAACAACTTCCATGGCACAGGTCACACTCACAAGGTCTGTTCTTTTAGGCAATGGTACCCGGAAAGTACCCTCTGCCTGGGGGTCCTTAAGGGTAAGCATCCGACTGCTTGTATCTATGACTGCTCCCCAGTCTTTCATCCAGTTCATTCCTATTATTACATCCAAAACTAGTCCAGGCATAACTACCAAGTTCACTCGAAACTTCCGACTACCTAACTCAAGGGTTGCCCCTCTAACCATCTTATTGGTTAACACATCAGCTCCTGCTGAACTTATGCGATAACCATAACCCAATTCTGTGCATAGTTGATCATGCTTTCGTGCAAATGCTTGACTCATAAAAGAATGCGAGGATCCAGAATCAAATAGAACAACTGCAGGGTGATGGTTAACAAGAAACTTACCGGCAGTTACAGGCTCTCCCTCAGGAATCTCATCAACGGTGGTGTGGTGCACACGAGCATTGTAAGTCTGTTGCTTCTTTTTAGGCGGATAAGGGCAGAACTTTGAAAAGTGACCTGGCTGACCACAATTGTAGCAGGGTCCCTTCACTATACCAGCAGACCCTATAGCTCCCTTGGAGTTGCTCTGTTCTGCAGCTGCGGTGATCTTTGTTGGCGGCACGGCCATCTTGTACGGCTTCTGTGGTCCCTTATAATTCTGAGTTTTATGCTGTGGCGGCCTGAACCTTGCACCAGGTGCGGACGGACGATAAGAAGAACGATTTGCAGTGACAACTCTGGACTGGGATGGTCCTGACTCAAACACCCTCTTGCGATTCTTGGATGCGGTGTAGGCGTTATTGTTCTTTTCTTGTTTCAAACAATCACTGATAAAGTCGTTGAATCTGGCGGGTATTGGTACCCACATGCTTCATCATCTTCGGACTTAACCCTCTCTTGAAACTAGCAATTCTCTTTGCATCTGTGTCAACCATGTCTGGAGCATAACGGCACAAGTTGTTAAAGGCATGCAGATACTGTGTCACAGTCTTGGTACCCTGATTCAAGGCCAAGAACTCTCCGAGCTTCATCTCAACCAACCCTGGGGGAATATAAACTCCCCTAAACGCTTCAGTGAAATCTCTCCAAGTAATCTGGGCATTGGGAGGAAGGGTGGTGCGGTGATGTTTCCACCACATTCCTGCCGGTCCCTGTAGCTGATGTGCAGCATACTCTGTTTTCAAAACTTCTGTCAGCCTCAACACACGGAACTTATCTTCCATAGTGTTGATCCATTCTTCAGCGTCGAGTGGCTCTGCTGCTTCCTTAAAAATAGGTGGCCTAGTATCCATGAAATCCTTGAAATTGCTGTACTGGTTCACCCCATGGCCACCACCTTGATTATTACCTCTCTGAACATTTTCAGCGATGGTACGCAGAAAATCTTCCATATTCCTCTGTGACTGCTCGGCATTGCGCTGACTTCCAAGGAACTGTGCGAAGAACACTTCTGCAGTGAGCGGTGGAGGAGGGGGCAAATGTGGCTCTGGCTGTGGCTCCTGATGGTTGACGTTGTTTGCACCACCCCCACCAGCTCCTGCACCGTTGCCACCAGTTTCAGCGGCCTCATACGTGGCACGGCGAGTGTTTGCCATCTGCATATTTCAGCAACAAGCAATAATTGAGCGAAGTTGTAGTAATTGTATTCGAATGAACAATCATGCCATACTAAATTCATTGGAGAGAACAAGTCATACAACAAAACAGAGGCACAATAATCACATTCCAATTAGAACAACATCACTAATTAAGTTACTTCGAATGCAACCTCGCGTTCCATACAACCACGTTGCCAGCATACATACACTGGACTTTTATGCGTTCGGGCATCGCATACACAACCAAGATCCAAAAGATCGTCAGTCTCAAGATCGAATAGGATACAACACGATACATGGAAACCAAAAGAAGGCCATCGCGACAAAGCCTAGCTACTAACGCAGGACACTATCCTACTCTTCGGGGCCATCGTCGAGGTCGGAGGCATCACCACCGCTACCTTCAGCAGCAGCGTCGTCGTCGACGTCCATCTGGGCGGCGTCCGGAGGAGCATACGGGCCCATCCCATTGTAGAGGGCATGAAACTCTTCATGCAAGTTAGCATTGTACTCTTCTAGCTCCTCGACCCTCTGCCTCAGAAGGTCCCTCTCGTTCCAGGCTTCATTCCTTTCTTGCACTAGCTGTCCCATCATGCGGTCTGCATTTCTGTTGGCCTGAGTCAATGTCTGCACCCGCTGCATGGAACTCTCGCCTCTCTCGAGAGCCCGGTCCCGCTGCAAGCTCATGTCGGCCAACTGCTCCTGCAAGCTAGCTATAGCACGTGCTTGCTTCTTTTTCTGCTTCCTTGCTTCAAGCTGGTCATCGCCACGCAGACCAGTCAAAGTCCAATAGGTATTCTCAAGACCCTGGTATGCTCTGATGGCTGCATACATGGCACTCATGGTGTGGTTGTCGCTAGCCCTTCCTTCACTGGGGCCTCTAACCAGGGCACTTCCCTGCGGCTGTACCCAAATGGCATCGCGAGGATCATCTCTCGGGAAAGTACCGGCCAAAGCTACTGCCAACTCATTGGGGAACCTGCTCATTATGTCTCAGATGACGCGAAAGGCTGCGCCCTCTGCACCCTCAACTGGAGTGCGTCCTTCAAACTCCAAATGCCAACCATCCCATTCTGGCGCATCACCAAGAGCAGGGACGGTGATTTCCACGACAGCAAGTCCATCCTCAGCTAGCTGGCTCTCGCTCCAAGAGTACACCGGTTCTTGACCCTCCGGGTACCCCACATCATGGAGCACTCTCCAAAGCAAGGTGGGCATGCCAAACTCGCTTAGAAAAGTGTCCGTGCTGCGGCGCTCCCGCGGGGCCATCTGACGACGGGGTACTCTTCCGCCGGTGGACTTGCGGGCAGTCTGCTTCGTGCGGGCCATCTGTAGCACAAGTTTTAATTACCCGGTGAGAACATATTTTAAGTTGATGTCACTTTTATCAAAAGGGGATAATCCTTTTATAAGGGGAGGAATGCATGTCATGAATGAAATGCACAGGCAACATGATGCATGCACGAGTCTTACGTTCTCACAAACTTAGAAAATAAGGACATCTAACGATGAATTCGGTGGCATACAAACGATCTCTCATATACGTAACTAATTCGATCTACACGATAACGCTGTTATGTACCTGCAGAAAATTTATTTCAGCCTATTCCCCATGAATGCATGAAAGCAGTAATTCTACCTACACGCTCTACACGAATCCCCAGATGCGTGTACAACGGTAGTAACTACCCAAACACATCGTCCTATTGACGGCATCGCCTCAACGGACGGAACACCCACACATGCGATACTTTCATAAAAACATGTGTAAAAACATGTAATTATTCTAGTATCATATAAGCACTCTCCCTAGATCGGCGGTGTATCCGATCATGCTCTCACAGCTCACACTTACCGAAGCGTAGAGGTAACTGATCCATACATTACCACTCAATTAAGTGGCACTCATACAATAGCACGCCGTATGAGCAACGAAAGAGAAATATGGTGCAAGAACCCCAAGTTAGTACTTAAATAGCCACCTAGAGTCCTTAACTGGGCATACAGGATATGACCACTGGCACACTTTTAGTTTGAAAATCACACTTTTTAAACAGAATTTTGTTTTAAATACACTTATGAACAGTAATCACGCTAAACCATGCTCCGATGCCAGCTGTAATAGAACCGCCCAATTATACGAGATTAAGTGAGAAAATCATCCAACGGGAGGACAATTTAACAAACTTAAACCCGTATAACCCGGTAGTCCGTGAAATCTCGACGGATTTCAAACCATTCACATAACAGCCAGGATCGTACTAAGTTTAGCGGTCACCGTCATAAGTTACATAAAAGTTCGCGGCACAAAATACATCAGAGTTTAAACATAGTTATTACAAACCAGGTTCAAATAAAAGTAGCGGAAGCAGTAGTTCAAATCACGCACACACACAGCGTTTTGAGATAAAGTGCCAGCTCGTGATCATCTCCAGCAAAAGCATCAGACGAGAGGTAGTGAATGACCATTGCCCATGGTCCTAAGCTTCGCCCATCGCAGGGTAGAGACAGTTGATACAATAACCATAGTACATCTGTCCATCTGCAACAAGTGGGAACAAAGCCCTGAGTACGAGAAGGTACTCAGCTAGACTTACCCGACAGAACCAAAATAAAATAACACCAAGGATCATGATAGGCTTTTTGGTGGGGTAGCTGACTCATTTGCAAGAAAAGCATTTTAACTTAATAGTTCTTTTACAAAAGCATGCAGTATTTTAATCTTTATTATCCTGTCAACTATGTTTGCACTTATGCTAGAGTAACCATGTAATTAAGCAAGTAATGATTACCATTGATCATTAACAATAATTACCATGTCATCTTCCACATAACTATCCAAGTGTTTCATCAATATTACTACGATGAAGTAGCTCAAGTCAAGTGTTCACTATCCAGTGAACGATGGCGATTCGAATCGATTATTAACCAGCTGGTAATTTATTCCTCACACAAACCTCACTCACCCGCTAAAGTGAGGTATTGGTCACCGAGTCAACCATTCAGGTAAAGTCGCGAGCTTGCCAGGAACCACATGTATCCGGGGGCCGCCCGACTGCTCTTTGGCCTTATCATCGCGCCCCCGTTTCCTGCCACTACTGCTCTGGTACAGTGCGTTGCGGGCAATCCACTCAGCCCGAATAATCTCCCGGCTTTGCGGTCGAAAGGTACTTTATTCGGCCAGCTAAATGTGAGGCATGCGTTCAACATGACTCGAGGCCCAACAACGGACGGTCCTTAATCGACACAGACGGAAGACAGTATAGTCCGAAACCCTGCAAGCTTCCGCCCGGTCTCAGATTCATTTCGACACTTAGTTATTCTCATATGACATACTTTCACATAAATCCAGGTAATCCCCTATAGCTCGCGGATGACAGGCAATCACCTGACTTCTACCGGTCTAAGCAAACTAAGCAATTATT
Organism: Saccharum hybrid cultivar R570; assembly: GCA_038087645.1. Lineage (NCBI taxonomy): Eukaryota > Viridiplantae > Streptophyta > Magnoliopsida > Poales > Poaceae > Saccharum > Saccharum hybrid cultivar. The sequence goes on from JAQSUU010000558.1 coordinate 24,078,569, forward strand.
GACCGCGGACACCAGGGTAACAAGGATCGGGTAAAGCAAGGTGAAACAAGGTGTAATGCAGCAACGGTTGCAAACAACTCCTAAACGTAATGCATCAAATTAAGTAAAGATAGTAATAATTTATTTGTAAACCGGGAGAGAAATGCTCCGGGGCTTGCCTCGTTCAAAGGACCTCGGACAGTGGTCGGGGCACTCCGAAAGATCTTCACTGACCTCCTCTTCGGCTTCGGTCAACTCCTGCTCTGGCACCTCGGACTGCTCTTCTGGGTCCTCGGGAACTACTACCGGGGTCACTTCCTGCGATCCTGTATGATGCAGGAGTATAAGTGCTCATGCCTAGGTGCATTGCAGGGATGACATGAGATGATGATAATGAATGCATGCGATGTAATGAGCATGTTACGTTATTTGGATTACGTGGAACTTACGACTCTTCTACAAGGTAGTCTACGTCATCCAAGAACATGTACTCGAAAACTACCACCACTATTCTCTACCATGCAAAGGCACTTCGACACTCAAGATGCTTCAAAGATACACCAAAGTATAGTTTACTAACTAAACTTGCATTAAAGAGTGAATGTAAACCCTAATTAGCCCTATGCTTGAACAGCAACACATAGTTTAGTAGCACAGAAAAATCTTAGAAAATTACAGTGGATTACTAATATCAAAACTAGCCTGCCACAAAATTTTCACTGCATCTGGATTAATAGAACTGTCTATACAAAAATAACAAGCTAAGGCCTAAAAGTGAATATTAAAATACTTTGCATTAGGAAAAGTATCAAACAACAGATTTATAAATTTTCCCACTTACCACACAGTAAACAGACACTATAGAAAAATTATTACTTGCATGTTCTATTCAAATTTATTTAATTAACAAAAATAACAAATATTAGTGATAGAAAGCATTTGAACTACACCTACACATTTTTCTACAGAACATACATGATATACAATTTTCCTAGCAAGTATATGGCACAAAAAGATCAACAAACTTGGAATCACATTTTTCTGATTTTTCTAGGATTTATTAAGCATTTATCAAGAAAACAGCCATTTCAATAGTTAATTAAAAACTCTAAAGGAAAGTATCTCAAATTTGACATGCAATAATTTTATATCATAGATCTGGTTCCCATGAATCTAGATAAATTTATTTCACAATTTTTGGAGCTGAAATGACTGCTAAAATATTTTCCAAAGCATTTTCATCAAGAATAATAAAAGAAAATGGAAATGAATTTTTCATAACGGCACTGGGCCGGCCCGGGAAGTCAAGCGGCCCATGGCCGTTCGCGGCCTGGCTTGAGCGCGCGGGGGAACGGCCGAGCCGGCCTGCTCGGGGCGCGGCCCACAGGCGCAGCCCAGTCCACCGAAGGGGGAGAAAAAGGGGGGCAGAGCGAGCTCGCCGGCGTCCGTGGCCTCGACGTCGCGGCGGTGGCCGAGGGCCAACGGCCGGCTCCGGCCAAACCTAGACCAGCTAAGGCGTGCAAAACGCTCGCAAGAGAGTGGCGAACGCGTGAAGGAGACGCGGGAGGGCAGAGAGAGAGCGAGTGAGGCGGTGGCGGAGCACGGGCTCGGCGGCACCGTCGCGGTGGCGCGGCGAGGCGAGGGAAAATTGAGCCCTACCGGGGCAAACGAGGAGAAGGCGACACTCGTTCGGAGGAGGGGAGGATGGGGCGGAGCCTCGTGCACGGACAATTGGACGGAGGTGATCCACCGGTGCCAGAACAGGGCGGTGACGGTGGCGGAGCTCGGTGGCGAGCGGTGTTCCGCTGCGGTTTTCACCGGAGGGAGGAAGAAAGGGAGCAGGCGAGGCGCAAATGGAAGGGAGACCAGGTGCCCGGGCGCGGGGTCCACGGCGGCCACGCGGTGGCGTCGCCGGCATGCGGCCGCCACGCGGCGGGCGTTTGCTGCCGGGGCGCCAGCGTGCGCGCGCGCGGACGGGAAGAAGAGAGAGGGGGCTGGCTGGGCCGGGCCGCGGCGGAGGCGGACGCGGGCGCGCGCGAGAGAGGCGCGGGCCGATTCGGCCAGCGGGCCGAATCCGAGGCGGCGGCCTGCTAAGCCGGATTTGAATTTTTTTGAATTTCTCAATTTCAAATCAAATGCAACACAAACTTCAAACCCCATTTTGAACAAGAAGAAGACATTTTCTGGAATTGACCCAAAAATAAAAGTTGTTTAGAATTTCATTCTCTACAACTTTGATTAAGGGGCCAACTAAAAATTCTCAATAGATTTTGAATGGCAGAATAAAAGCTAAAATAGGGAGTATTTTTGAATATTTTTAATTAATATTTTTGAACAAGTTTTTGACAAAACCTTGAGTCATCTAGTTGCTCCAAAAATTGAACTATGGTTCTAAGTGATATAAAATTTATAGTTGCAAGATTTTGGTGTAATGTGATTAGCACATTAATATATTACATCACATATACCGTTTCCAAGCTTTTATTTAACTCAAATTATAATATTAACATGTATGATTATGATGATATGAAATGACATGCATGTGATTGCCATGCAAATGCTTGCGTAACACCGGAGTGTTACAGTATCTGTGTCGCTAGGCTGAGTATTTTCTGGTTCGTCATCGCCTCCTGCAGTGTGCTGCTAAGAACTGTAGGGTTAGTATTTGGAGGCACCATGAGGTGTTAATGTGTCTAGAATTCTAAACCGTTGTAGCGATGACAACTGACCTTGACTGGTGAACTGTCCTCATGTAACAACCTTCTGCGAGCGACACTGTGCTTTGTTGTAGATCTAATAATAACACAGTATTGGTCAAGGGTGTGTTGCTATGTTTAGTAAGTGGCTCAATCATACTTGGCACGTACTGATAGCTGATGCATACAGAGAACTGTGTACCTGCTGCTATTGTCTTTGGGAGCATCATGGTCTGTTTGTGAGGCAGGAACTGGAGTCTGTAGAACAGATGACCGACACGATGTTATATGTTGTATATTGATTCAAGCATAAATGAGTGGATGAATCTTAATGTTACTTACAGACTGTGTTGGATATTCAATCTGCAGGACCTCACTGTGAGACGGTGGGGTAGCGATGAGAGCAGTCGAACTTGCTGGCCTCTGCGGATCATGGTAAGCTGCAGTGGTCCTCTGTGTGGAAGGACGCTTTGAGGGCCTTTCTAGAACAGCTTTGACCTGATACTCTCATATCTTAGTAGTCTGGTAGGATTCATCAGTGAGATCAACAGATAGAATATATGTCTTGTTCATGATGCTTTGTAACTGCTATGGCAAGCCCTCTCTTTTGTGGAGTGGGTTAACGACTGCCTCACACTCTTTCTGAATCATCTGGTAAGCTTCATCATCATAGGCTAGAAATGATGCCTCGCTAGTATCGTCCTTTCCTATGAAATGCAGTAAGTACCTGTATTTTTTTTGGTTATAGGTTAACTAAGCAATCCATGTATGAAGTGAGGTTGCGATCTTTTTGGGTAATTAATACCTAGGAGCGGTGTTGCTGCCTCCACATTTTGGGCACCTGTAGCTCCCATCTATCTGTTGGTCGGCCTTCTTCTTGCATGGCCTGCAGGCCATGTACCACCAGCTGCTGGTGTTTGTAATACAAACAACGGTTACAGCACACTTGAATGGTCCTGGTTCCTGTACAGAGATCGTATGTTAGTTTCACTGTGTAATGGTTCAGGGGTTAGGCTATGTTAATGTTTGAAGATCCAGAGACTGTATTTAGAAAAGATGTAAGCAATCATACACAAAGAGGTGTGTTGATATTTGGTAACGCAATTAGGAAATAGGATCCGCAAGCGCACGGATATCGGTGAGCACTTCACCCGAGATGTTATCCTGGGTATCGTATTTATATTTTTACCTTTAGGAGAAAGAGTGCATCTGACTAACCAAATCTATTACTACTAACCTTTAGGCTACAACCACTATGATTCGATGTGAGTGATGTATAGAGAAGACTACAACCGCACTCTTCTTCTAACCTTGGTAAGGATGATCTACTGTTCTATTGGGGAGGTTTACGGAATCTAGACACCACAAAGGATGTTCAACCCGCACCTATAAACCCTATCAATCCTGCTAACGGGATATGGAATACAAAGGTAACTCGGAATTGTCACGTTCCTCGCTACTACCACGGTCTGGCTAGACGAGGGGATATCTATGAGTATCCTAGCTTAAACACCACGTTTACGCTAGAGATGATTACACTAAACTCTACGCGAAGAGATCAAAGTAAACTCATAAACCAAAGAACAATAAAACAAAGAACTTACTAGAATTTAGAAGTCGAAATACTGAAGAATCCTGAGAACAAGCCTCGGGTTAGAAGAACTTGCTCCCGCAGGTACAACCTCGGAGTAGACACCGACAGGCCGGCTTCCTCCGATCTACACCTCCACTCTATCTCTCTCAATCTAGTAGAACTAATTCTACTTTCACATTGGATGCTAAGCCCTAAGAGGTGGGAACCCTAGAGGGAACCTCTCTCTCTAAACCCTAACTAGAGATATGCAACTGAATAATGAATTGGGGTCTTCTCCACCAGGGGTCAGGGGCCTTGCTTATATAGCCCTTTTGGATGAATCTGGACCGTCGGATCAAACCGACCTTCATCCTACGGTTTTCCTTGATCCTCAAAGGCGGTGGAGCATAATCCGCGAGACTCGACCTGATTGGTCCCGGGGGCAGGGCGGGCGCCCTAGGGCACAGGGCGGGCGCCCTGTGTCCGGCCCCGTTACGGCTCCCGTTCGTTCCCGTGGCTTCTGGAATCTTCTAGATGTAAGATAATTACGTGTTCGGTTAATATCCCGTCATTAATCCGACATGTGGGCCTTTCTTCCGTATTTCCTGATAACCCCCTGCAGAAATAGATAAACAGCAAAACTCGTGAAATTCTGTTAGATCAAACCCTAATTCTAGGTGTTGCTTGCTTATAGGTCCTTTTCTTTATTTATTTAATGGTTATAATTGATACTTAAGAACCGTCAACAAACACCCCCATACTTAGGCTTTTACTCGTCCTCGAGAAAAGGTTGGTTAATAAAACATCTGGGGTTGAAACATTCTTTCATACCTGCAGGGTGTTGTAAAAATCCACTGTGCACTTATAGTCAGGGAAATATATGGTCAGAGTAAAGAGCCTTTCTTCTTCTTAATCCCTATCACTTGGAGTTTTTACATATTTTTGAAAAGAAAAACTTAGCATACCTTTATCCTCATAGGTGCTCTCAGAGTCACTCATTATCTTTTATATTTCTCTCTGAGGCTGTTTTGATTTTGCAAAAATAATTCTTTAAGCATACATACCTTGCATTTATTGTATGGTCAAAACCGGATCCGAGGAGAAGAATACCATACTCTTTAGATCAAAGACTTTGAAAATTAAAAACTTATCACTCTTACTGGCATATTGCTTATTAGAGGGACCATGGGCTATCATTTTCTTTTCATCATATTTTTATCATATCTCATTTTTTTTTTCATTTTGGGTGGATACCGAGGTACCCCTAATTCTACTGCCGGACACTTGTCCATTTTTTTCCACGAGGTTATCGAGCACTTGCTCCTTTTTATTTCCTCGATATATTCATAATTTTGCATAGCCCATGCCTCTAACGCAATAATACTTCGGAAGAGTGAATCTTTCTGAATAAAAATGTCTTGATCTTAGGAGTATGATAAATCTCTCAACAAGGGTCTAACTTGTTTTGAACAAACTCAATACAAAGCAGATAGCTTTAATTAATATTTTCATGTTTAGCAGGCATATAAAACTTGAGGATGGTAGCTATAATTTTGAGATTTTTAAAACAAATTCTCCAAGCAATAAAGATACTAAGAATAAGGTACTCATACCCTTACCATCGCTTATTCCACAATGACTTTTAACAACACAGGGTTTTGAAATAATTTTAATAATTGCAGGTTTCCAGGAAATATCACAGAGTGAGATTGATCATGATTATAAGCATTTTTATCCTTTTAATTTATCATGTTTAGAGAGATAAAATTCTGCACAAACTAAGGTGAGTGTGTAAGTGTGTAATAAAAGTGTGCAGAGTGTGTACTTGGTTCATGGAGTGGTGCGATCGAAGTGTGTGTGACATGTCAGGGAATCTCCCCCATACTTGTTTTCTGCTTTCTTGCACAAAAGTAAAGTAGAGACACACAAGACATACTAATAATAATCTTTATTAATCTTGAGGCATTTATTACAACCGAATAATAATAATAACCGAATATAATAGATCTAAACTGATTATAAGCGAACCTAATCGAATCTAATAATAACTAAGACATATATAGCCCCAAGATCTAATCTAGATAGCTCAGCGATGCTCACGCCTCCTAAGACTATGCTCTAACTCATCGATCCTCTTGTTGGCGTCGGCAAGGTCATCCCGGCTTTAATTTTTAATTGGAAGGTAAAAATTGATCACGTCTATTTCTTCTAATTCTTTATTGGGCTCTAAAAATAATTTAAGATGTTGACCATTTACCTTGAATAACGTACCTTCGTCATTTTGAAGTGTAATAGCTCCGTGGGATGATGAATTAACTACCTTGTATGGTCCTTCCCATTTACTCCGGAGTTTTCCATGCCCGAAAAGCTTCACCCTGGAATTAAAAAGTAATACCTTATCTCCGGGTGAGAACTCCTTCTTCTTGATCCTCTTGTCATGCCATCTCTTGACTCTTTCTTTGTAGATCTTTGAATTGTGATATGCTTTCTCCCGCCATTCTTCTAACTCCGATAATTGCATTCTTCTATGTTTTCCGGCGATATCTAGGTCCATATTCCATCTTTTTATGGCCCAGTGTGCCTTGAACTCAAGTTCAACAGGTAGGTGACAGGTCTTTCCGTATACCAATTGGTATGGAGACATTCCAATTGGGGTCTTGTATGCTGTCCGGTAAGCCCAGAGTGCATCGGGTAACTTGTCCTTCCATGCCGTTCCCATCTCGTTCACCGTCTTCTGAAGAATGTTCTTGATTTGCTTGTTAGAAGTCTCTGCTTGGCCACTTGTCTGAGGATGATAGGGAGTAGCGACGTTGTGACGGATTCCATGTCTTGATAGATAGTGCTCGAAGCGCTTGTCAATGAAGTGTGATCCTCCATCACTTATCACTATCCTGGGGACTCCAAATCTTGGAAATATGATTTCCTCAAACATCCTCTTCGAACTGATATTGTCGGCATGCTTGCAAGGTAGTGCCTCTACCCACTTGGAGACGTAATCAACCGCCACCAAGATGAACTCATACTTCTTAGATGGGGGAAATGGACCCATGTAGTCTATTCCCCAGACATCAAAGAGTTCAATCTGAAGGTTGTTGGTGAGTGGCATGGCATCCCTTGTATTTATGTTTCCGTGCCTTTGACATGGCCCACATCTTCTGATATATTGCTTCGTGTCATCATACATCGTAGGCCAGTAGAATCCACATTGCCAGATCTTTGAATGTGTACGGAATGCTCCATAGTGACCTCCGTATGGTGATGAGTGACATCTGTCGATGATCTTCAATCCTTCCTCAGTGGTCACACATCTTCTAAGTAGGCCATCAGCGCATACTCGGAAGAGATATGGCTCATCCCATATATGTGAACAACTTTCCTGAATAAGCTTCCTCTTGTTTGCTCCGGGTGGTACATAACCTGAAACCATAAAATTAACAATATCTGCATACCAGGGGTCAGATCTGTTAATCCCGTAAAGCATGTCGTCCCGGAGTGAGTCATTAATGGGGGGTTCCTGTGAATTCTTAAAGTACATTCTAGACAAGTGATCAGCAACAGAATTTTCTACTCCCTTTTTATCTTTTATTTCTAAGTCAAATTCTTGGAGTAATAAAATCCATCTGATTAAGCGAGGTTTAGCATCTTTCTTAGTGAGCAAATATTTTAGTGCAGCATGATCAGTGTAAACAATTATCTTAGCTCCAACTAAATAAGATCTAAATTTATCAATGGTAAAAACAACAGCCAGAAGCTCTTTTTCAGTGGTTGCATAATTAAGTTGAGCTCCTGTCAAAGTTTTACTTGCATAAGCAATTGCATGATGCTTTTTATCTTTAGTTTGTCCCAAAACTGCCCCCACAGCATAATCACTAGCATCACACATAATTTCAAAAGGCAACGACCAATCAGGGGGTTGAATGATTGGTGCAGAGATGAGTGCTTGCTTTAATAAATTGAAAGAATTTAGACATGCATCATCAAATTCGAAAGGAGCATCCTTGGCTAGCAAAAGAGTAAGTGGTCTCGCAATAAATGAAAAGTCTTTTATAAATCTGCGATAAAAACCAGCATGGCCAAGAAAACTTCGAATTCCTTTTATATTCACAGGTGGAGGTAGTTGTTCAATTACTTCAATTTTAGCTCTATCTACCTCAATACCTCTTTCAGACACTAGGTGTCCTAGCACTATTCCTTCTCTAACCATAAAATGACATTTTTCCCAATTAAGGATTAAGTGCTTTTCTTCACATCTTTGCAAAACCTTGTCTAAGTTTTCAAGACAATTATCAAAAGTTTTTCCATAAACAGAAAAATCATCCATGAAAACTTCCATAATCTCTTCAATCATATCAGAAAATATAGACATCATGCATCTTTGAAAAGAAGCTGGTGCATTACATAGCCCAAAAGACATTCTACGATAAGCATAAGTTTCGTATGGACAGGTAAAAGTGGTTTTGCTTTGATCATCAGGATGGATCGGGATCTGGTGGTACCCTGAATATCCATCTAAGAAACAGAAGAACGAATGGTTCGCTAACCGCTCTAACATCTCATCTATAAAAGATAAAGGAAAGTGATCCTTTTTCGTGGCTTTATTCAGTTTTCTATAGTCAATGCACATCCGCCACCCTGTGACGGTGCGTTGCGGAATTAGCTCGTTCTTCTCATTTGTAACAACAGTCATGCCTCCCTTTTTAGGCACAACTTGAACAGGGCTCACCCACTCACTATGCGGCACAGGATATATAATCCCTGCATGCAGCAACTTTATAACTTCTTTTTTAACTACCTCTCTCATCGCGTTGTTAAGTCTACGTTGGGGTTCCCGAGAAGGTGAAACAGAAGGATCTGTCGGAATGTGATGGGTGCAAATCATAGGACTGATTCCTGTAAGATCTTAGAGTGAGTAGCCAAAGACTGAGTGATGTTTTTCTAAAACGATCATTAATCGCAGAGTTTGTTCCTGAGTGAGTTTATTACTAATGATCACAGGAAACTCTGGATTATTGTTTAGGAAAGCATAGATAAGACCGGGTGGTAAAGTTTTAAGCTCTATAGGAGGTCTGGGTGTTTCTGCAAACTCATCTAAAGGTTCAGGTTCAGAAGGTTCAGCTTCCTCTTCTATGAAGAAAGGGGCTTCTTCTTCTAAGTCTGATTCATTTAAAAGCTCTAGAGACGCAGCTTTTACCTCTTCCATAGGATCAGGCAAAAGAGATGACTCGATCTTATTATTCAAGGAGTGAGAAATTATCATAGGGAATTTAAAATCCTTTCCAAAAGAAATGTGTAGCTTTCCAGTTTGACCTTCATAAAGGAGTCTTCTAAATGGTTGTCCTATCAACAGGTCGAAGTCCCATGTATCAAAGATATAAAAGTTCAAATGAATCATGGAGCCTTCTACCATAAAGGGTAGGACATTCACAATTCCAAGACTGGGGACCAATCGTCCCGAAGATTCCTTCATGAACTTTGTTGTGGGGGTTAAAATTAATTTTCCAAATAATTTAAGTGCAAAAGCTTCAGACATGATATTGATCCCCACAACAGGATTATAGAGAGCATCAAATTGATCAGAATCATAAGCACAGCGTATAGTGATAGGAGGTGTATCCAAATGGATCACTTCAGAGGAAAGCTCTGACTCCTCCAACCATTTGCTACTCATGACTGAGATAAGCTCTCTCAATTGATATTCACTTGGTAAACAAATGCTATAATGGCCGCTTTGGGGTTTGTCTATAGAATGGTAGTTTGAAATGTTTCCAAAATCGGCAAAAAGATCGGATTCTATATCCAGCATGAAATCAGGTGGTGGAATTTCTTCCTTTTGTGGCTCAAAACTTGGGATAGCTGAAGTAGGTGAAGAATTCGGCAGAGTGTCTACTTCGGCTTCGTAGGTTTCATCATGGAGGGTATTATCCATCTCAGCTTCTAGGATTCTATCTAGGATCGCTCTAGCTTCATCAGTAGGGATACGAAAGAAAGAACCTCTAAACATTGTATGTAGCATTTGTTTATGATCTTTCTGAAGACCTCGAAAAAAGTGAAATAAAAGAACAGTGTCTTCAAGCAAAAGTTTTGGACCAGATTCTAAAAGATCAGAAAAACGTTTCCAGGATTTCCCCAAAGTTTCATTATCTTTTTGTTTAAAAGATAGGACTTCGAGTCTAAGGTCACCAGTACGGTCAAGGGAATAAAAATCTAGACAAAAGTTGGCTCTTAAAACTCCCCATTCACCTTGCTGTTGACTTACCTTCTGACTATACCATCGTCTAGCTTCTCCTCTTAAAGAAAAAGGAAAAAGCTTCCAACGTAAAGTCTTATCAGAGATGCCATCAATGCGAAGACAATCGCATGTCTGCTCAAAATCTCTAATATGAAGGTAAGGGTTTTCGTCTTCCTTTCCCGAAAAAGATAAATTTTGAATCATCGCAATCAACCTTGAACTTAACTTATACTGGGATGTTTGGATAGGCTGTGATGACTCCCATGGTAAAAGGTCAGTTGCTGAAGGTGTTGCGGCATCAAAGATAGATATAGAACCTTGGTTTTCTATTTTTGGTAAAAAGAAAAAGAAAGAATGAAAAAGATAAGAAAATAAAAAGTATGAATACAAGCTAGTAGTAAGACTCAAGGTTATCTCAGCAAACCGTCTTTCTCCCCGGCAACGGCGCCAGAAATACTTGTTGATATTTGGTAACGCAATTAGGAAATAGGATCCGCAAGCGCACGGATATCGGTGAGCACTTCACCCGAGATGTTATCCTGGGTATCGTATTTATATTTTTACCTTTAGGAGAAAGAGTGCATCTGACTAACCAAATCTATTACTACTAACCTTTAGGCTACAACCACTATGATTCGATGTGAGTGATGTATAGAGAAGACTACAACCGCACTCTTCTTCTAACCTTGGTAAGGATGATCTACTGTTCTATTGGGGAGGTTTACGGAATCTAGACACCACAAAGGATGTTCAACCCGCACCTATAAACCCTATCAATCCTGCTAACGGGATATGGAATACAAAGGTAACTCGGAATTGTCACGTTCCTCGCTACTACCACGGTCCGGCTAGACGAGGGGATATCTATGAGTATCCTAGCTTAAACACCACGTTTACGCTAGAGATGATTACTCTAAACTCTACGCGAAGAGATCAAAGTAAACTCATAAACCAAAGAACAATAAAACAAAGAACTTACTAGAATTTAGAAGTCGAAATACTGAAGAATCCTGAGAACAAGCCTCGGGTTAGAAGAACTTGCTCCCGCAGGTACAACCTCGGAGTAGACACCGACAGGCCGGCTTCCTCCGATCTACACCTCCACTCTATCTCTCTCAATCTAGTAGAACTAATTCTACTTTCACATTGGATGCTAAGCCCTAAGAGGTGGGAACCCTAGAGGGAACCTCTCTCTCTAAACCCTAACTAGAGATATGCAACTGAATAATGAATTGGGGTCTTCTCCACCAGGGGTCAGGGGCCTTGCTTATATAGCCCTTTTGGATGAATCTGGACCGTCGGATCAAACCGACCTTCATCCTACGGTTTTCCTTGATCCTCAAAGGCGGTGGAGCATAATCCGCGAGACTCGACCTGATTGGTCCCGGGGGCAGGGCGGGCGCCCTAGGGCACAGGGCGGGCGCCCTGTGTCCGGCCCCGTTACGGCTCCCGTTCGTTCCCGTGGCTTCTGGAATCTTCTAGATGTAAGATAATTACGTGTTCGGTTAATATCCCGTCATTAATCCGACATGTGGGCCTTTCTTCCGTATTTCCTAATAACCCCCTGCAGAAATAGATAAACAGCAAAACTCGTGGAATTTTGTTAGATCAAACCCTAATTCTAGGTGTTGCTTGCTTATAGGTCCTTTTCTTTATTTATTTGATGGTTATAATTGATACTTAAGAACCGTCAACAAGGTGAAACAAATATTATGCGGACTATGCACCTTTTCATCAAAGGGATCAACACGAGCAAGATCAGCTATCGTCTTCTGTGGAAGCTGAATGTCCTCAACTGGAGCTGGAATCTGCTCTTCTGTCGGTTCTGGTTCTTCGATGTAGACTGGTGTATTCTTGAACCTGTTAATGAGAGATCTATTATTATATCTGTTTTAGGATTAACAGCATGTGGTCTACAGCTGAAATGGCTGTTACCTGCGGTGAAAAGGCTGTGCCTCTGGGATATTGGGGTTCAGGTAGCAGGAGCAGGCAGGACTCCCACTTAGGCATGGTTTATCTGTAACATGGCATAGCTTTATCATGAGTGCACTTCATAAGGCTTTTAGTGTGCAGATTTGACTGTGTGTATGTTTGCCAATGTGAACCAAGCATAGGTACAAGAACTTACTGTTGTTCATCAAATCCTCTCGTCGATAGCAACCAACGATAAGGCACACAATGAGGTTCCCAGCTTCTCTATCGTAGATATCGCTAATGTTGAAGCCTGTAGCTTGGTCGCCCCACAGAGTAACTTGCATCACATTGTCACTGCATATGAATTAAGGCTTCAAAACAGAAGTGCTAGTAATCTATAACTGTTAATAACCATAACATGGATATACCTTAGATCCTTGATGTAGATCTCCCTAAGTGTTTTGGCCTTCTCTTTATTTTTGGGTACAAAGGTGTGTGCTGCTTTATATTTGATGAGGTATCCATGGTATCTTGAAAGGCAATGATGACACTGTATCAGATATAAGGTCTAGGATGGAACAAATGTCTGTAACTATGCAAAGGAGGTATTGAGAGATATAGTCTACCTGTGTAGTTGTAAACAAACCGTACTGGTTTTATGGCTGGTAGCGGAGTAATCCTGTAAATATATTCAGGAATGGAACTTGGAGGATTTGGCACCACCTGGACTGTTGTGTGCTGCGAGATGTTTATCAGTAGGTTCCTGTCTACGGCTCTATAACTTTTTTTTGCATTGTTGACAACAAATTTCTTCAGTACGTAAACTTTTCCAACGTCGAACAGGCATGCTTTTTCTCCAATGAGATCATCTGCAATTTCAGCATACATAGCATGTCCCTACAATTGCAAACATGTGTTTAATTATTAACCCAGTATTGGAGTGAGCAGCAAATGTAATAGGTAAGCATAATGCATAGATTTGTCCAATGTGTGATGGAAAATGAGTTCTTTCTGGTTCTAAGCGTATATAATCAATACCTGTGCATCTGCTAGAACCATGCCCACATATAGAGGGACGCCTTGACCACTGCTGTCATGATGAGTCCATTTTCTGATAACCCGGACAGTGATGGGACTGAAGCACCTACCCTTTGGTAGCTCATTGAGGAACTTGGGACCTTGCATGGTGTATCTGTAGCAGTACAAGAAGCTGTCAGTCATGTATTTGTATCAACTAAACTAAATATAGAATTAGTAGGCACTAAATAGAAATCATAGAGGTTTCAGACTTTTTATGAAGTTGAACTGAATATAGAATTACTAAGCCTGAGACAGAAACTAGAGAGGCGCCATAATTTTTTTTTCTTGTTTTATTGCTGAATGGAAGCAAGCCATTTCATTACATAGTGTGCATACATATCCAAAAGCTTCTATGAATGCCATAGTCTGACTAAGACAAGCACGCAGGCCTGTTTGTACGAACTACATATTTGTAGCTATACAATTCTATATCGTAGTGTACTGCAGAACTGCAGGCACTAAGCAAAACATATACAAAAGTAAGCGCCCTATGGTTGAGGAAGCGCAGATGCAAAGCTGCTGCCAGTTTGCGGTAGTTAGGAACAGTAAGCTGCCACAAATATGGCGTAGTATGGCGTGATGTAGCCGGTGCATGGACCCATGAAGCAAAATACCGATAACAGAAGGTTATGTGACAGTACACTGTAACAGCATGAGGATGTTATTAATAATATGCTATAGCCTATGCCTAGGATAGGTACTGCATAACTTCTTTATAAACAACATTCCTGGTCTGATCCGTAGGATTGCCTTCTTCATCTTCAATATATATTTTCAAACCTTGCTTCGTGGTTACACGCGAAACTGCGACGTACAGTTGGCCATGTGAGAAAACTGGCCTCTTAAGATAGACACCAACTGCTGATAGTGTCTGCCCCTGACTCTTATTAATTGTCATGGCATAGCAAACTCTTATTGGGTATTGGCGTCGCTGGAGAACAAATGGCCATTTATTACTCTTCAGAGATAAGGCTATACGCGGTATTGCACAGGTTTGGTTTGCATGTCTCCCAGTCATAATTGTTGCCTCAATTGTCCAATCTCCTACAGAGGTGACTATCAGTCATGTACCATTGCAAAGTCCAGCTCTTTGATTTAGATTGCGTAGCAACATGATAGGAACTCCTTGCTTGAGCTCAATCCTATGATGGGGGAAATTATTTGCAGTGATTGAGTTTAAGAACTCAATTGGGTATAAGAGATCATAGGCTTCATGCTGAGCTGTCGACTTATCAATCGTATCAGAACTAAGGTACTCTTTCTCCTGACCATGCAGTAAAGGCACCATGTACTGATTCACTGTATCTGTTAGCTCATTTGTTGGAGTTAATATGGCTCTCTGTGCAAGGTACACAGGGTCTCTATAGCTTGTCTGAAAGTTAGGATAAACTGAGTGTATAAGAGCGGCAAGTCTATCTTCAGCAGGAAATAGAAGCAAGTCATGTGGGACTGTGATCCAGCTCGCTTCATCCTCTCCATCCTTTTTAGTACAGGGAATTTTCCCTTCTCCAACATCCAATATCCATTTACTGAATTCAGCCACTTCCTTTTGTTCATCAGGGTTATCTATTGAGCACAGCAATCGCATATTCTGTGTGAGGCTCAGTATCTCTACATGAGACCAGAGGCGCAATCTAATTATAGTTGCAGAAATAACCTCCTGTTTTCCACCTCCTTCAACCACGGGCAGGATTTGTCTGAGATCACCTCCTAAGACAACAACTTTGCCACCAAATGGGATATGAGCAGCCTCAGGATTCTTGACTTTTCCAATATCACGAAACATGCGATCTAACGCCTCAAAACATTTGCGGTTAGCCATGAGGGCTTCATCCCAGATGACCAGACTTGTAAGTTCAATAAGGTCTAAAAGCATCGTGCCCCTACTGACATCACAGATCATGTCATCCTCAATCTCACAAGGTATCTTGAACCTCGAGTGAGCCGTACGGCCTCCTGGTAATAGCAGTGCTGCTACTCCGGAGGACGCAACAGTGAGGACAATTTTGCCCTGTAGTCTGAGATAGGCAACAATTCGATTCCACAAATATGTTTTTCCAGTTCCACCATAACCTGACACGAAGAAGAATCCTGGTTGATTTTGCTGAACTCTGTGCACTATAGTGTTGAAAGCTTGTGTCTGGTCTTCATTAAGGGACAGAGTTGGGTTGTTCATATCAATAGATGGATCAGGTGGGTATGATAATTCTTCTTCAACAAGGCGATTGTATAAAGCAGGATAGTCAGCATGTGTCTTTGGAGGTAAATTAAAATCAGCTATGTCTCACCACTCTGCGAGAAAAGTGTGGACAGCTCATCTAAGAGGTAGTCTCTGGTCCTGGAATCAGGTAATGAATAATTGGGATCCCCAATCATATCTCTATACTGGTAGATGATATCATCTGATAGATGCCGCCACACTTTCTCAAATAAGTTGTTCTCATCACCTACTTCACAAAACAACACCATTGTGACAAATAAACTGCGTAACTGAGCTGAGGTGGCCCAGGCAGCGGCCTCATCAAAGGCATTGTACCACTCCTGGTCATCACCCAGGAGACCCCGTGATTTACATGCTTCTTTAAAGGTTGGATGATATCTCCGATTGTGGAATCTAAGATGGTCATAGCTTGTGGCACCTTTAACTGTTAGCAGCAACATTCTAAGATAGTATCGTTCACCAGCAGATGGGTGAACATAATGAAGGCGACCTATTTTACCATGCTGCTGCCTATGCCTATTCCACTTTCTATCCTTTGCATCCCATAACCATTTCGAAGGGAACTGTGGATAAGCTAGGGTCCTAGCTTCTGGGAAAATTTGATTGCAGACAAACCACTGAGTTAGCATCGTCCTCTTCAAGAACTCTGAGCTCACTAATCTATCCATTTTGGCTCTGGCACTATAAATGATGAAGTTTTCATTGGGAAGATGTACAGGCATTCTTTCTACGGGTGGATAATGCCTGTGAATATCGTATCCAAAAATTCTCCAACATGCATCCTGTTCGCAAATATATCTACAATCAAGGTATTCTTTTACCTCATTGACAGTGGCTGTTTGCTGATCATAAGGTGTTTCCTGACCTTTTTTCACTCTTTGTAGATACGCTTTGCTGCAATCTGCTCCTTTAGTTACATATTTGAAGAGATACTTGATGAAAGTAGTCTTATTGCACCATTCGACATTTATGTGAGCTTGATACTTTTTTAGCAGCAACATATTATATGGGACTACCCATCTATTATCCATGCTGCAACCACCTTTGAGAATAAACATTGCGTCTTGCCTCCTTTTATACACAGCGAAACCCTTACTGTCGACCGTGGTCTGCTCCTGATATGGTTTCGGGAAATGTTTGGAACATCTGTTATTCTTCATACATGGACACCTAGGGTTGCTGGTGCCACAAGGTCCATGTATCATGTGTTCTGCAACAAGAGCATAGCCAAGTGGATCTAACCTAGGATCAGGTATCTCTGCAGATATATATCTATCAATCATTGCTGGAGTTGGATTGGCTGTGTCACCTAAGGTCCACAGAATAATATGTGCATGTGGAAGGCCAGTTTCTGGAATTCAACTGTGTGAAGGACTGCATTTAAATGGAGGTAGGTTGAAATGGTTAGGAAGCAATGTGTATTCACTAAAGCACAAACAGGTACATAGAAGAAGGCATACAGATGAATAGTATGCAGTTCTCGATATACCTGCAGCACAGGGACCGAAAGGTGTACCAGCCTTAATATCATGCAGAAGTTCCTCCAATTTCATGTTAAACACTCTGACTATCAAATCATTTCTGTCAGTGGGCTTTTGTCCAGCCTCAAAGATGGCCTCAGCAATCTCTAACCACTTAGGATTACATGTGAAAGTGATGAAAAAATCTGGAGGACCATATTCTCGACAGATAGCTATACCATCATGGTAGTTCTGTATCATGTAGCGTCTTCCACCAGTGTGCGACGCTGGTAGAATGGTCATCTTTCCCATTTCACTTCCTTCTGTTGATCCTCTGCTAGCATCACAGATCCCTTGGATACTCTCCATCCTGATATCAGCCTGTTTCTGTACTATGTATCTTAGCCTGTTTCATCCACACAAGCTCGAGCATCAACTTTGGCCTGACTTGATAATGCTCCATAGCATAAATACGGATTAGGTTCATTCTTTCTGTAATGAAACATGTAGCAGTAATAGTCCTGCATTGTGACTCTGACATGAGCATTTTCTGTAGTCGGGGCCGCACCAGTGTAAAGAACACCTGGTTGCCAGCCTGCCTCAGCATACGAAAATAAGAGAGGATACTGTAAAGCCATAAAGGCTGGATGGAGGGCAGATATCTGTTCTAAATCGCCTGCTTCGCGCTGTATGATGATATCCCTCTCAAAGGCTTCTGGGGTGAAATCTCCAACCACAAGCATTGCCAATTGATTTGTAGCTGGTAAACTGTACTGAGGGGGGTCTCCGTCCCTGGGACCAACAATATGAATCACAAATTCTTCGGCATCATTTTGTGCGAGCCTATCTCTAGCCATTCTGAACTGCTGTGCCAATGAGTTGTGACCATCAAGCATATCGGCTAGGGACTGAATAATAGCTGGATCTAGATCAGCCTCTCTCCTGTCATCACGATGGAGTGCAGCAAGTCTATTCTGTATCTCGTTTGATGTATCATATACATAAAGCTGAATAAACTGCGGATTCTGACCTTCTGGAGGTAGCAAGGAACCAATACGGTGATGTATCTGCCCACAGATCTTAAAAACCGGTGATCCTCTACCATCATTCATAGATCGATCGATGTTTGCTCCCATAGAAGTGAATGCAAACAAACAATTATACTGTCTTATGTTCTTCATGAACTTATTTGAGATGCCCCCCCCAAATTTCGCTAAAGAGGCCAACGGCTCTGGTCTAGGCAGAAAAGGTGCAATGACCACCTTGCCTCCTTTACAACATTTATTATAGATGACGGAATCAGAAGAACTCCATGATTCTTTGCCTACTTTCTCAGCACGCCAAAAAATAGCACGGCAATGTGAGCACTGCTGATCGGGACCTCCATAGTATGATCTTCCAGGATAGGAGACTGTTTGAGGAATAGAAAGTAGATAAAGGAACACGGATGAAGCATATGTGTGAGGAGGTGAAATTGGATGGCAGCAGAGAAAGGAACAGGAAACAGAAATTTTTTACAAGCTACCTTTGAGTGCATCGACAAACTGGTCATCAAATTGGCCACACTGAAGGTTAGCACAATATCTAGAGGCTGCACCTGTTAGGAGAGCATATGTGTGAGGTCCCTTCTGTGGGCCAGAAGAATGTAAGCAATGAATAGTGTGTGCCAATTATAAATACCTCCCCACACAAGACGGTGCTGCTGCAAGAGCTTTCTCCTTTTTTGTCTAGAAGTAGATGGATCAGAATTCTGTATAGCATAGGATGTGCTGGATCCTGTCCAGAGATTTGCAAGGCTTGGCTAAGAAGGACAATTGAACATTTTACATAACCAAAGCGGTTTATGCATGGAAGGATGCGTACGTCCTCTGGTGCGAGGGGCTGACGAAGCGCTTGGAGCAGAGGTGGCTATACGCAATGAGGCATTTGCTGGCGTCCCTGCTCACAGATTTGTAAGGATTACCTAAGAAAGACTATCGAATATCTTACATAAGTAAAGCGGCCCATGCACTGGAGGATACGTACGTCCTCTGGTGCGCCGGCCTGACGAAGTGCCTGGAGCAAAGGTGTCTATACGCACCGAAGCATCCGCTGGCAGATATAGATATATAACATTAAACATTATCATATTCATAAACATGAAACCAAATGGCTAAATATGCAAAATGTGGATGGGCACAGATGTAATGAGACTTTATCTATCTTTCTGTTTACGTACATGGACATGGGTCGGTCGTGGTAGCTGAGTAATCCATGAGGCCAACAAGCTGTGTATCTTAAGACGTGCACACAACAATGAAAGCAGTTGCATGGACAAAGCATAACAACAATCATTGACAGTGTAACATAGAGAGAGAGCACTCTGTAAAATCGTCTGTGCACACAGCAGTGGAATAATTACTACAAGAAATGAACATAGAACCCTTTCTTTTCTTACTGAGGTGAAGCAATCTACTTTTGTATGCTGAATATTGCCGAGGATAATATAAGTGTGATACGATCTCTGAAGGTCCTCAATCTTTCAGTGTACTAAATCTTATGCAGCATAAGACGTGTAGAAAAAAATAAGCAAGTGGAAAGCAGGAATCTGTAGGCAACACAGCATAACAGAGGTGGCCAACATATGAGGAACAGGAACACTTTTTATTTCATTGCACAGTTGCAGTTACATGAAAACAAATACGGAACATGTACCACCTAAGGGAACAGGCTCATTCTAGAAAGAAGACATGGTGGATTCTTGTGACATAAGGTTCACTTCATATAACAGATCTTCAGCGCATAGCACTAAGGCAGACAAAGGAATATTCTGATGGCGTGAGGCTGCAAGAACTAATCTAGCAAGATGGGCGCCTCTGTTTGCAAGCGGCAAAAGACGCTGGGCTAAAGACCTTAGCCTTATTGCCTGCGCACTATAGTCTGCAATTCTAAACCCGTACATTCCCTGCAAAGTTACAAGACCCTGTAACGCTGCTGCCTCACAAGCTATAAAGTCATCTACAACAGCAACAGCCCAAAAAAACAACGTACGCGGCGGCGCACTAACCAGTTGGGCTGGTAGCTGTATCTCTACACCATACACATGAATCCCATCTTCAGTAATTTCGTGTACGCAACCTACATAAGGCAAGCAATAGCGCAGCGCAACATCTTTCAAGATAGCAAGGTATGTTAAATTGATAGGAAACATAGCCATTAGTGTAAAAAAATAATTAGCTGTATCTACCCACCCACTCTCCCAGCACCCTGTGCCTATAATCGCAAATCCAATTTTAGTAAATCATAGTACCCTGCCCTCTCTCCCCTCCCTCCCCGGTCCTTCCCCGTCTCTGTGACCGCCGTGACCCCCTGCCCCCCCTGAAAAACACGGCGGCCAATCTTGGAGCAGTTGTCAGGAGTGTGCTGGCCCTCTCAAGGTACTTCCATGAAGCAAAAAACACCAAAGGCACATCAGTCTATAGAGCCCCAGGAAGCACATGCGTCATGAGTAGGTATATCTAGAAGGAGGGGGCACTCGCACCTGAAAAGGGAACCCAAACACCGGCGTCTTTCGGGAATAGCAAGGACGCAGCAACGGGAGCAACATAGATCCTCTGCCTGCCAACGGAATCGGATTCCCGAAGAGCAGGTCCCGAACAGCTCGAGCACAGCGACAGTAGCCCTCGGTAGGCCGGCAAGCTTCCAAGAGAATCCTAAGACGCCAAGCACGAAGGGAGCAGGAATCGGTAAAGAAGATTATCCAGAACACAATGAACACAAGCGTATGACAACATAGCTGAGCACACGCCCATGGGCAACACGGAGAACAGACAAGAGGAAAAAAGGATGAAGTGAACAAGATGACGATACCTGCAGATCTAAGCGTGCGGCGAGCGAACGGAAGCTGTGAGACAGCTGCAGCACCCCGGTGAAGCGAGCGAACGGCACCCCTTGTCTCTGACAACGGCGGCTTGGAGATGAAGACCCCCTCCGCCTCCCCTCTCCAACAGCGGCAACGGCGCCTCTCCCTCCGCCTGCAATCCGACGAAGGCCGCCTCCTCCGATGAGCAGGCCGCCACCGGGTACCGTCCCCGACGGACAGCGGACTCTGACCCCCTCTCTCCTAACCCTCCTGCTCCTCCGGATCTCCTGCGCACCCTCTTCCGCCCCCCCCCCCTCCGCGGCGGCCAGCAACGGCTCACCACGAAGGGGACGAGCCAAATGCAGCGGCGAGGAAGGCCGGAGCGGCTGTGTGCAGCGCGCGGGGACGAAGAAGGGGCAGGGCAGACCGAGGAGGAGACGGCGAGGACAAGAACGCGGCGTATCCCACCGGCGAACGCACAGAGACGGACGGCTGCAACGAGGACGGCAGAGAAGACGCGACGATGAAATGCGGGAGGAAATAGATCTAGGCGGAACGAACGAGGTGAACGGGCGTCTTTTGTCCCGATTGGGAAGAAGCCGAGGACAGTGGGTCCACCAGAAGCTGGATCAGCGAAACACCGACGAGAAGAAGGTCAAAAAGCTGGCAGGAAGCTAAATCTGGGCCTACCAGGAGCGAAGGCATCGAATCTCCACCAGACGATGCGAAATCAGACGACGGTGATTTTTCTGGAGGACGTGGCCGTCGTTTCTACCGGAGGAGCAGGCCATCCTTGTCTCTCTTAATTGTATTAATCAATTGTGTGCAGAGCGGAACAAATCACCAACAAATACAGTACTACTCCAACCGCTGTCTAACCAGCGCATCTCTGATCGTGCAGATGCTAGATAGCCGGGCAGGCGGGCACTGACATCACCAACAATCAAACGACCCAAGCTAAGGCCTTGTTCAGATCCTAAATTTTTTTTTTTGAAAAAATTCCTGTAACATTTTTTTTTTGTTATTTGATAAAATTTGTCCAACCATGGACTAACTAGGTTCAAAAGATTCGTCTCGACATTTACAGACAAACTGTGCACTTAGTTATTTTTTAACCTATATTTAATCCTCCATGCATGCGTCCAAAGATTCGATCTGACGGGTACTGTGCAAAAAATTCTAGGTCTTTTTGCCCATCTAACCAAGGCCTAAATTAAGGGAATTGCTAGCGTCGGAACATCCGAACGGATGTCCGCGTCTAAACGCGGGTGCTAGTACCCCGTTTCTCGCATCTAGCCTGTGTTCAGATGCCGAATTCGGGCGGCAGATTTGGTACAATGCGCATTAAATGTGCACTGTAGCAATTCGTTTGTATTTGATAAAAATTGTCCAAACTTTGACTAATTAGGCTCAAAATGTTCGTCTCGCAAAGTACAACAAAACTGTGCAATTAGTTTTTAATTTCATCTACATTTAGTACTCTATGCATGTGCCGGCATTTTGATGTGATGAGAATCTTCTTTTTGCATAGTAGAATTTGGGGTTGAAATTTGGCATCTAAACAAGGCCCTACACCCGGTGCGCCTATGCGGGGGCCCGCACCACCTAGGCTGCACGCGCCGCTAGCCCGACCGAAAACAGGCAGACACCGCTCGACTTTCATGCTGGTGCCAGTATCCCGTTTCCCGTGCCTACAACCAGTGCGCCCACGCGGGAGCCCACACCACCCGGACCACACGCGCCACTCGCCCAATCGAAAGCATATAGAGACAACTCGACGCTCGTGCCTCGTACACTTTCCACGCGCTTGCAGGCGGGGATCACTTGTGCCTCGTACGCTTTCTAATGCCCCAACAACTACAGCAGGCGGCTACGCCAGGTGGTCCCATTGTAATATGTACAACACCAGATCTACTTTTGCAATATCAAGATGAAACACTTGCAACATATGTCTGAATAGTTAAGACACTTGCAGCATACGTTTGAAACACTTGCAAAACACCTCAAAAACACTTGAAAGCCATTGCAAATGCATGCGACATCCAGATCTAGTTTTGCAACATCCAAATAAAACACTTACATCATACGTATGAAACACCTGCAACACTTAAAACATACGTTTGCAATATACATGTTAAGCAACATCCAGATATACTTCTGCAACATACAGATGAAATACTTGAAATATATGTCTGAAACAACTAAAATACTTAAAACATATACTTGCAACATGAGTATATAGCCATTGCAACATACGCAACATCTAGATGAAACACTTGAAAACAACTTCTGAAACACTTGGCATCGTCGACAACCATATAGCCTACTTGGTAGGGAACTGCGCTAGCCAGCGAGCGGTGCTTGGTGTAGTGGAGAGGGAGGATGGCGCAAGCAAGTAGCTGGGCGCAGTGAAGAACGCCGCGCGGGAGCAGTCGCTGTGGACCACGCCGCGTCTGCTTGGAGAACTCGGCGACAAGTAGTGAGTGGCGGTGGGGAGACAGGAAGGCAGGCGGCGGCGCTCGGGCGCGGTGCAGCACACCGTTGCATTGCGGTCACCGCAGTGCAGGCGCGGCAGCGTGGTCGCGATGGAGCACGCCTCGGCAATGCGGCGCGCGAAGAGTGCGTTCGAGAATGTAGCCGGGCACAATGGCGATTCGAGAGAAAGACGAGAGCGGTGATTTTTTATTTTTATTTCTGTGCGGATGATAATATTGCCTATTCGGCTGTTCGGGCAGATGTCGTGGCCGACCAACGCGTGTCATGATGAACTAGCGACAGGATTATTTCCGCTAAATTAAACAACCCGTCAATCAAATTAAGAATGTGGTTGCACCTGACGATCGAGATCACCGACAGCGTGCATGCATGCACACGAGCTGCTCAAGGATGAAATTAAATTAAAGCAGCAGCTGCACCGAATGAATGTCTATGTGCTTTTCGTACGATAAATAATGCATGTTCATGGCCCGCGGATCCACCCAATTCCCTTTTGCCCTTGTCCTTTGTTGCTGCAGGCTTCTAGAAGCTTTGTTGCCGGCCCTTCAGCAAGAGAGAGACTGTACGTATGGGTTTCTCTTTTTTGTGAAGATACGACTAGTAGTGGGAGTAGTATATATTGTAGTAATTGACTAGTAGCTAGAAACCGCAATGGAAAAAGAAAACTAGTTTGGTTTTTAGCTAGAAGCCAGATGGATGGAGCTGCTACCAGTTGCTGGTTTTTATCTAGTAGGCGTCGATCGCCAGCTTTTAGTTATAACCAGAAGCCGTACTTGCTCAGCAGGAGGATTAGTTTAAGCATGGGGCGTGTCAGCACACAGCACACACAGATCCTCCTGCTGTGACGACGTTGATTGCTTGATCAGCTGATCTGATGCCCGTTCCTCTCCAGCAGTGTGTGGATTAAATTCGTTGAACCTGGACGGGCGTCCGTGTGACGCCCCACGATCGAGCAAGGAACCGGCGAGCGAGCGCGCGCGCCTGGGTCCGTCCGGGGCGTCAGGATCGCCGTGGGCCCGCCCGTGCCGTGCTGCACCGTCTCGCTTACGCTGGCAAATCTTGCAATCCGGCGGGCGGCCGCCGCCCTCGGCCCCGGATCCCCCACGTCGGTGGATTAATCAGGATACCGCGTGCTAACCTCCGAATAGGAGTATCGTCGGACTCGGACGGATCCACAGCCAGTCCACTTTTGCTTCTCCAAGTTCCACGATCCCATGGTCTCTCCACGTCCCTAGTGGCCCCCACTTGGACTTATATACTAGTACTTATCTGCATGCGGCGACGAAAATGTATAGAGCGGCAGCACACTCCGGCTACTCGGACCGGACCATTCTACTGCATTCTTCACCGTACCAGTGTCATGCGCACGATTGACTGCATGTCGCCCAAAGGTGCTCTGTTTGCCGTGGGTTCAACCTGTACATCTTGAATCGCTTTACATATGGTACTTGAAGGGTACAATGCGTTTACCTTGAGGCAGTTCAATCTAGTCTGCGGGTGGCACCTCTAGAGATTACCCTAGTTAATTTGCTTAAGCTGAGTTGGTCATGACACTCAGCTTAGATAGATTAACTTGGTATGTCCCCACATCATAGGTTTACCGCTTGCTCTTATAAGTTCTTATATATCTTAGTGTGTTTTTTTTTCGCCAAGGACTTGATTAGGTGTGATAGGTCTATCGACTTCTTACATTGCTCTGTAGAAGAACTTAGGTGTCAAGATGCTTAAGGGATTTAAAGTTTGCATATACTCAAAAATGTTGCTTTAAATTTTTGGAGTCCAATTTAGCCTTCTCTTGGACCATTCGGTCTTTACAAACGTTCATTTGTATGTGTGTAAATCGTAAATGAAGAATTTGCATAAGTTCATGGTCTAGTCGATGAATTACACACGAGGCTCACCTAAATGTTTGAACGTGATCAAATAACGGTTCCAAATGGTGTAGTTAAATTCTTGGTCTATTTGCAGCAGGAGTCGCCTAAACATCGTGATGGTAAAAATATTAGCTTACCTCGATTTGCGCCTGAAAAATTATGTACGTGGACGTGTATGTCTAACTATGTATGTATATGTCTATGTGACTATGTGTTGCTTATGTCTAACTTTGTAACTATATATATATGCATGCATACCTCGATTTGTACTTGAAAAAGTGTAGGAATTTGGAACCGTTACATATATTTGTTATTTCGTATGCATATTATAATTGCTACAATGCAAACCGTCTAAACGCCGAACGGATATTAAATCATCTACTAGTAGCATTATTGTCTAGGATATCAATTGTTCCTTAGAAAAATAACTCAAACAATTAAAAAGTTTTTTTTTATGAAAGAAGGTCAGCTGTCTCTTTTTCTAAGCCCTCAATGGCAGATGCTCTCCTCGTGAGACTCGTAGGAGAGTATATATATGCCGTGGAAGACAAATTTTACTTTCTCAAAAAAAACCCCCGAAAGTATAGAACACAACGCCATGAGACTTGCAGATATATTCGCATGCGTGACCCATGGGGTTGCATCTTCTCATTATTTTCTTTTATTTTACCAGAATTATTCTTATTCTCGATCCTTTTTCTTTTTCTGGTGAACATTCCGGTTTCCTTATATAATTAAGGCCATGCATGCATATCTCGCGTTCGCGTACAAGTACATAAAAGATTATCTACGCATATTATTTATATACAACTAAAACAAAGATGCATAATTTCTGCCTCAAACTGCACTCTTCTCGTTCCAGACCCACACGTTCGAGCTCTTTAGTTTTAGTTTCTAGAAGGCTTCAGTTTGTTGGATACTGAAAAGCAAGCACCGGAATGTTGCAACCTGGAACCTACTGATGATGTCTCCTTCCCGTGTGCTGCAGGCAGGCTTCTAGAAGCTCGACCGGTTTCTTGTGACGACACGATGGAGACTACCAGGTAGGGGCCAGCAGAGCGATTGCGTAGTTATAACCAGAAGCCTTAATTAGTAGAGTATAATAATTAAAAATTAATGGACGGACCGATGGTTTCAGAAAACCAGCGCAGGTGCTAGCAATAGCTATCTTCGGTACGGCCTCGGGCCGTGACGACGCTGATGGCGTGGTGAAACATGAGGTACGGCCTGGGCCGGCTAGGAAGCTCAGCCATCATCAATGTCATCTCGAATCAGTGCAGCCGATGGAAGTGGAACAAATGCAAACCATCCATCAGTACAAGTGCCCTGCTATTTCCATCATCAATCAGTGCAGTTTAATTATTATAGTGCAGAGCATTCAGACGACCTCAAATGTCATCTCGATTCTCAAAAGAGTAAAAGGAGGAACAGCACTGGAGACTGGCTGCTGCTCGGTTCGATCGACGGTGATAGCACCGGACGGATGGGTCGATCGACACGATGATTAGAGGCTGTGACTGCTACAGTACCCCGTGCCACGTTACGACGAGGGAAAGGAACTCAGAGGACACAGCACAGGCGGACAAGGACGCATCGTCATCAACAGCAGGACTGGAGCAACACGACAACCAAGCAAGGAAACCTGAATCTGGAGGCTCGGTGCACGGCACGGGCAGCATGGATGGGGGAACCAGAGCTTCTACTAGAAGCGTAGGCTTCTCTGTTTCTGTTTTAAGAGATTAGTAGAGGTATACTTGGCCATGCAGCACGAGGCACGACGGCACGACACGAAGCACGAAAAAAAAGCCCGACACGAACCCGGCCGGCCCGATGATACTCGGGCCCGGGCTGGCCCGGCCCGCGGCTCAGGCCGTGCTTGGGCTGACCCCCAAGCCCGTGGGCCAGCACGGCCCGGCACGAGGATAACAGAGAGGCCCGACAACGGCCCGAGCCAGCGGCGCCACCCAACGGCCATTTCGGCCCATCTTCAGCCCAGCAGCCCACCCAGCCGCCCCTCCCTTCATATAAGAAGGGCCACGCCGCGCCGCCCGACGCCCCCTCACCTAACCCTAATTCATTCTCCACTCTCCAGTCTCCGGTCTCCACCCGCCGCGCGTAGTCGCCTCACCCTTCGGCCTTCGCCGCGCCGCTGTCTCCTCGGCGTCCGACCTCATCGTCTCCGGTGACCTTGATCTGCCTTCCGCCGTCGGCCAGCCTTTCCCTTCTCCTCCCTGATCTCCTTCCTCTCCCCCTCTCCCTTCCCCTTTTGGTGATATGTGAGTTCGTGTTCCTGTCAGTGTCATCCCTCCTCCGCCGCTCGCCGTCCTTGCTAACAGTCTGTCGTCTTCTCTGCGGGGGTCGTCGTCTTCTCCGGCACCGGGCTCCGGTTGTGCAGGTAAACCCTAACCCTAACCCTAACCCTAACCCTAACCCTAACCCTAAGTCCCTAACCGGCTAACCCTAAGTCCCTAACCCTTCTCCCTTCCCCTTCTGATCTGATGTGTTTCTTGATCTGCAGGTCGGTAGCCGATGCTTCCTCTTCTAGCTGCGGCGTAGAGCGAGCTCGGCGGCCACCCACACCGTCGAGGAACGGGGCCGGAGCGGTCACTGCCATGGCGGATGACGATGCCGTCCTACCGGGCATGGCCCCCGAGGGCGAGGACGACGATGACCTCCGAGAGGATGCTGCTGCCTTGTTCGGTGTCGATCTCGGAGCCAGCCAAGCTCCGATCGATCTGGACGGCGGCGGTGGTGAAGGGGCGACGACGGCTGGGACTGGCTCCAACACCAACAGCTCTGCTCCATCTGTTTCTGGTAATTCAACCAGAGTTGGTAAGCGCAAATCTCCTGTCTGGGCTGACTTTGATGAGATCTATGAGGATGTGAACGGTAGTAGAATTTGCACTAAAGCTGTTTGCAAAATGTGTAAGGCTACTTTGTCTGCTAGATCTGTTTCTGGAACTGGGCACTTGAAGAGGCACCAGAAATCATGTAAGGAAAAAAGTAATCGGCGTGCTGCTGTTCAGTCTAGGCTTGCGCTTAATCCTGATGGTTTGCACAACTGGGACTATAAACCTGATGTAGCTAGACAGGAGCTGTGTCGCTTGATTGCTAGGCTTGATCTTCCCTTAAGTATTGGTGACACTGATGCATGGGAGGAGTACATTCAACGTGCTCATAACCCTATTTTTACTAGGGTCTCCAGGCAGGCCACGACTAGAGACCTAAGTAAGTTATTCACTGAACGTCGTAATATGCTTAAGAATCATATTTTGCGTGGTGCTTCATCTGTTGGTTTGACATCTGACATTTGGTCTGGTAATGCTAAGGAGGACTACATCAGTGTAGTTGCTCATTTTGTGAGTGCTGACTGGGAGCTACAAAAAAAGGTAATTGGGTTGAGATTGATTGAGGTGAAGCATACTGGTCAGAACATTGCTGAAAAAATTGGTTCTGTGATTGAGGAATTTGGTTTGACTGACAAGATCTTTTCTGTTACTCTAGATAATGCTTCTTCTAATTCAAAAGCAATGGAAACTTTGACACCTTTGTTTGCAGGATACTTGGGCTCTGATCCAGCCCCTACACCTTCTGATCCTAATAAAAGAACTTATCACCTTGTTCATCAACGTTGTGCTTGTCATATCATAAATTTGATTGTTAAATCTGGTTTAAAGAGGTTCAAACCTTACATAGAAGATTTTAGAACTGCTATTAACTTCTTGAATTCTTCTAATCATAGAATTGCCATGTTTAAGAACTACTGTAATGCTCAAGGTTTAAGACCTAGGAAGTTTGGTTTGGATATGGATGTTAGATGGAATGCTACATACCTTATGCTTAAACACCTGCTGCCATATAAGGAAGTTTTTTCTGTGTTCATTAATGCTAATTTTGGGGCTGAATTGTTAACTTCAAGGCATTGGCATATAGCTGCAAAGGTATTGGAATTCCTGGAAGTATTTTATGAATCAACTGTTGTTCTTTTCTGGTGTGTACTATCCAACTAGCCCTCTTGTTTTGCATCATTTGCTTGAGATTTCTGCTCATTTGCATGCCAGTGAAAATGATCAAAACCTGATGGCTGTTGTGTATCCTATGAAACTAAAATTTCTTAAATACTGGGAAAATATACCTCTGCTGTATTCATTTGCTTTCATTCTTGATCCAAGAGCTAAGATGAGAGGTCTGTTTAATGTCCTGGTAATTCTAAAAGAAAACCTTGGTGTTGATTACAGTTCATATTATGCTTCTGTTAAAACTGAACTTTATAAGTTGTTTGCCAAGTATGATTGCAAGTTTGGTGCAACTAAGAATAGAAGGGCTGCACATCCTGCAGGCCAAACTGGTAAGAGAAAACAGGCTTGGGGAAAAATATTTGGAGGCCCTGGAGCCTCTGGTGTTATTGGTCCATCTCCTACCCCAACTTCATCTGCTGCTTCTGTTGGTTGTGAGCTCACAGCTTACCTGGACAGTGATAATGTCACTGCATATGAGGATGACTTTGATTTGCTTCTCTGGTGGCGTGACCACAAACTAACCTTTCCAGTTTTATCTATAATGGCAAGAGATATAATATCTGTTCCAGTGTCTACTGTGTCTTCAGAATCGTGCTTCAGCTTGACAGGAAGGATACTTGAAGAGCGGCGCCGACGCTTGTTGCCAGAACATGTTGAGATGCTTTCTTGCATCAAGGATTGGGAGTTGGGAGAACGAAGACTGCAGCATTCAACAGACAACCAAGAGTTGGCAAGCTACTTCGAGCATCAATATCTTGATGAAGAAATTCAGACTGCATCTGGGGCTCCTTCGGCTGGTACATCAGTGGCTTCTGCATCTACTTCGGTAGCTGGTACTTAGTGTTCTCTGTTGTCTGTTCTGAGAGATGAGTTGAGAGATGAAAGATTGAGATTTGAGAGTGTTCTCTGAGAGTGACATTTGTATCTGTGACTGTGACACAGATTCTGTATGACTACCTGAACTTTGAACTTATCATTATAAGAGCTGTGCTGCACTCTTTTTTCCTTTCTAGGGTTTCTCACAAGGGTGAGTTTTACCTAGAAAGGTTTTTAATGAGGCAGCATTGCACACAGCTCAATTATCTTTTTAAATCTTGTTTGTGCATTATTATTTTGTGATTGTGAGTTGTGACTTGTGAATCTGTTAGAGACTTAGAGCTGAATGTGAATCTGTGATTGTGAGTTGTGATTGTGAATCTGTGATCACTTTTTCTTTATGTTTTCTGTGAAATTTGATTCCAAATTTGAAATCTGTGATTGTGAGCTGAATTTGTGGTGTACTGGTGTGTTTACAGAATCGCGGGCTGTGGGCTGGCCCGGCCCAATATTTTCGCCGGGCTGGTCGGGCTGGCACGGCCCGAAACTCAGCCCGCGGGCTCGTGCTTGGGCTGAATGCCAGGCACGAGGCCCGTTCTGGCACGGCCCGCAGGCACGACGTGCCGTGCCGGCCCGAGAAGTTGCGGGCCGTGCCTGGCCCGTGCCCGGGCCGGGGCGTGCCGGGCCGGCCCGATGGCCAAGTATAAGTAGAGGGATTCCTTCCATGAAATCGACAGCCTCTCTTTATGAACAAACTAATTCTACAGAATTGCTTATATTTGTAAACGATGGATGGGGCCTCTCCTTATCATCAACGGCCTTGGTGGAAAGGAAGCAGGAGCTCCTGGGCAAGAGGTGCCTTTGGCGGGCGCCCACCGCAAGCGGCCAGGCGCAGACGCACCGCACCCACCGGCACCTGCCTGCCTGCCCACCCAGCCAAACTCTGGCGAATCACGAGCAGGGCAAGCAGGCATATCATCATCATTCCCTCTGTACTCGATCACCGAGTGTTCACTGTTGCTTGGGATCCACGGACGATACGATACGAATACGACGCGCGACACAGCGACGGAACGGAACCCACCCATACTGAGCTGTCGTATGGGTCTATACTGAGCTGCTCGTAGGGCGGCCGCCGCGGAGAACACAGGAGAGCGCGCGCTCGGGGCAGCGCTGACGACGATGGGGCCGAGATAGCCGGCTCGACCGCTGGCGCTGACGGCGACGCCTCTCCCTCCGCTCCGCCTCCGGCCAGGTCGGTGACCCCACGTGCGCCGCGCCATGGTCGTCGTCCTTATCCACATCGAATCATCATTCATTCCGGCAGGCAGGCACGGCCCTCTGCCCCTCTCTGCGACGCTGCGACTAGTAAAAACACACAGGCCTTGTTTAGATACATAAATTCACCTCTAAATTTTACTATGCAAAAAGAAAATTTCCCATCACATCAAAATATCGGCACATATATGGAGTATTAAATGTAGATAAAATAAAAAACTAATTGCACAGTTTTGTTCTACTTTGCGAGACGAATATTTTAAATCTAATTAATCAATATTTACACAAATATTACCAAATAAAAACAAAATTACTAAAATGTGACGTGATGTTTACTATACAAATTTGGCCTCCAAATTTGGCATCTAAACCTGGCCACAGATGCGTGTCGCCAGGAGCCAGCCGTAGCACGAGTAGAGATAAGATAAGGCTCAGGTGTACGAGTCCGCGTCGGACTGACCTGTCACGGACTTGCTCGCTCGATGGCTCACTCACTCGCCGAGCTGGACCCTGAACCGTCGGGAGCGGATTGGATTGGAGCGGATCGGATAGCCACAGCCACGTTTTTCTATGGAATCTAAGAAACTGGCTCCGATATGCTCTTTTTGTCCGTCCACGGTGACGGGTTAGAGTTAGCCAAAGCGTAGCAAGTTGGGCGACAGATTAAGATAAACTTTTGGTCCCCTACCACGAGTATGCCACCCAGTCAAACAAACAATGGGGTTTACTACCGCTACCTCTCGTAGCGTGCTGCGCGGGCCTGGGGTCGCAACAGCGACAGCATTGCTTTGGGGATAAACCCCTCCCTCGCGTGCAGGATTGTGGCCAAATCTTGTTCGCGCCTCCTACAGTGTCATCTGGACAGGAAGTATGTAGCTAACGCTGTCCCCAAACCTTGTTGGCACACACATGAAGCAACTGAGTACATTAGACTACCCGCACTCATGGACCTCTATATTCATCCTCTATACGTCCCAGTCAGCAAGATTCTCTCCTCTATACTCAATTCTCCCGCACTCATCCATCTTCTATATCATCCTTAATCCACTCTATCCATTGTGGGACTCACTTATCACTTTATCTAAATATATCCATGTGTGATCTAGTTTTGAAGGATTTATTGAGACGAATTTAATGGTGCAATCGAAATTTAATTTGGATTTTTGGTTTGTGAGTTATAGCATTTTTTCTCTTTGTTTAGCTAGTGGGGCCTGCCACTATAGAGTATAGAGTAAGCACTGTACTACTCTAAATATAGAGTGAGAGAAAGTATAGAGTATCGTTTTAGAGTACCCAGTGCAGCAGTTTTTACTCTATATTCATACTCTAAAACTTTAGAGTATCGTTTTAGAGTACCCACCACGGGTAGTCTTAGTTCTTCATCTTCTCTACGTGTAGTAAATAGCTAGGGAGACTCTCTTGATCTTACTTTTCTTTCCTGTTTGTATCTAAGCCAAAGCTGTTGTAACTACTGGTTTCTTCTTCTACGATGAATTGGCAGAGCACCTTCCTAATTTGCCATCTAGGGCCTCGTTTAGATTGAAAAAAATTTCAAACCGATGAATAGTACCATTTTCGTCTTATTTGGTAAATATTGTCCAATTATGGACCAACTAGGCTCAAAAGATTCATCTCGTGATTTCCAACTAAACTGTATAATTAGTTATTTTTTTACCTATATTTACTACTTTATGCATGGCTCAAAAATTGATGTGATGGAGAGAGTGAAAAAATTTCATCTTTTGAGGTACATCTAAACAAGGCCCTAGAAAATGTACAGGATCCGGATCCCGTAGGAATCAGAAACTTACGTGACGACAGTCGACAGCTCGGCTCAGCACTGCCGGGTCGCCACATTAACTGCTGTCTACTCCTACGTACTTGTATGTGTGACCAGGTTAGCATGGCTGCATTGGCAAGCTTGCCAAGGCCCTGCCAGATCACGCCCACCGCTTTTGCCTTGGCGTGCGACCAATTAACCAATGCAGCAGCATTAGACTATCGTTTGTTTATGGCGTGAGAGCATCATCAATCGCCGGCCCGCCCGAATTCATGCTTGCCAAGGTGCCTCAGTGCCTGCCCCAACACGTGACCAGCAAACCGTATCTTCCGGCAACGCAACGCAACGGCCTTATTTAGTTGGCACTATAAAACTTTACACCTTATTACATTGGATGTTAAACACATACATAAAATATTAAATATAGATTAAAAAAATAACTAATTCCTGCCTTCCTGGTAACCTTGAATTCAGTCCTTCCCAGCTCACCAGTATACGATTTTCTAGCCGGATCGAGAAGTCTGGTTCATGGACTGGACTGGTTCCATTTCTTGCTGCTGCTGCGGCCCATTTTATTCACAAGTCAGTCTTAAAAATCTTAATGCAGAGATAAGCGCGCGCGCACAGACAGACAGACGACATTGCCTGGCATCCAAAAGAAATATCCTCGTATCACAAGCAAATCTCAGAAAACTCAGACACAGAAGCAGGAGAAAAGTCTAAACGAGATTTGCAATAATCCGCATGATAGGATAATTGTAATGTAAAAAATTGCTCGCTAATACGAGTATCAATCTCTGCGATCACATCCGGATTGTGGAGACCGAGACCGTGTCACGGGCGGGGGGCGACGACATGTGCCGTGCAGCCGGATGAGACCACGGCGCAGCAAAAAAAAAAGTCCCGGCCTCGTTTGGCCGCCGTTAACAATTGGACGATTCACCCATGGTTTATGAGCACGAACGAAGGCCCACTTGTTCTACACAGGTCAGTGTCACCCTCTAATCCGCAGCATCCGTCGTCCATTTGCTCCCAAACGGGAACATCACAAGTTATTTTTACAGCTCCGTCCTCCTCCTTGTGCTCATCTACACGCTGTACCTGTACACCACCAAAAGATCAGACTCAGACCATCCTTCTAGATCCACAAACATGTAATTAAAAAAAGTATTTCAGTCACATCTGTAGGTTGCAAACTTTTCATCCTTTGTTTTCTTTTTCTACATCCATGAGGAGGCAGTCCACTAGGACGGACTAGTATCTGCATAGATGCAAACTTTTCCATGATGAATGAACGAATGAACAGAAACAACATCATCAAAACCCGGGGCCTGGTTTAGATACACTTCAAATTATAAATTTTTTCACTCTCTCTATCACATCAATCTTTACATGCATACCTAAAGAATTAAATATAAATAAAAAAATAACTAATTATACAGTTTAGTTATAAATCACGAGACGAATCTTTTAAGCCTAATTAATCTACATCTATAATTAGACACTAGTTAGGCCAGTCTCAGTGGAGAGTTTTATTTCGTTGTTTCCAAGACTGCCATGTCATATAGAATGAAATGAAACTCGGATGAAACACCCACTCTCAATGGAAAGTTTCACTCCATAGTTTCATAGACATTTAATTCTATGACTCATAGAGAGTTGGTAACTGTGCCAAGAGAGTTTCATCCTCATGAAACTCAATTCTTCTCTCTCTTCATTAAAACGTTGACATGTCATCAAAAATGCATATGTGGCAGGCTATTAAATGCAAATGAAACTCTAGTGAAACTCCCACTGAGACTGGCCTTATCAAATAAGTACTGCCGTTAGAAAAATTATAGCTTCTCACTGTCTAAACGAGGCCCCGGCAGAAAAACCCCAGCTTTATCACACCCATTTGCCGGTTTTTATATCGGCTTCGCTGTGCTTTCGGTCCAATAACCGATCGCCACGTCGCACGGGCACCCCTCTATTTAATCCCCCATCCGCCGCTCGGCGAGGACGCACACATCCCATTCCCCTCGTCTCATCTCAATTCTCAAGAGGACCAGAGAGAGGAGAGAACAAGAGAAAAGCTGAAAGAAATCTGAGCTCACACGCAAGCCGAAAGAAACCCAAGATGCGGAGCCCAAGGGGAGGAGGCGTCGGCGGAGGTGGCTGCTACCGCGGCGGCGCCGGCGGCCAGGAGCACGTGGACCTGATCCCGGGCATCCCCGACGACGTGGCGGTGGACTGCCTGGCGCGCGTCCCGCACGCCTCCCACCGCGCCATGCGCCGGGTCTGCCGTGGCTGGCGGAGCGCCGCCGCGACCCCGGCCTTCGCCTCAGCGCGCGCGCAGGCGGGCGCCAACGAGGACCTCGTCTACCTCATGCAGTTCGGCAACCCGTCTGCCGCCGACGACGGGCCCAAGGACGACGATGGCCCCGCCAACACGCCGGCGTACGGCGTCGCGGTGTACAACGTGACAACCGGCGAGTGGCGCCGTGAGCGCGGCGCGCCGCCCGTGGTGCCCGTGTTCGCGCAGTGTGCGGCGGTGGGGACGCGCCTGGCCGTCCTCGGCGGCTGGGACCCGCGCACCTTCGAGCCCGTCGCCGACGTGCACGTCCTGGACGCCGCCACGGGCCGGTGGCGCCGCGGCGCGCCGATGCGTTCCGCGCGGTCCTTCTTCGCGTGCGCCGAGGCGGGCGGCAAGATCTACGTGGCCGGCGGCCACGACAAGCACAAGAACGCGCTCAAGACGGCGGAGGCCTACGACCCCGAGGCCGACGCGTGGGACCCGCTGCCCGACATGTCGGAGGAGCGCGACGAGTGCGACGGCATGGCCACCGTGGCGGGCGACCGGTTCCTGGCCGTCAGCGGGTACCGCACGGCGCGGCAGGGCGGGTTCGAGCGCGACGCCGAGTGGTTCGACCCCGCCGCCGGCGCCTGGCGCAGGCTCGAGCGCGTCCGGGCGCCGCCCTCCGCCGCGCACGTCGTGGTCAAAGGACGCGTCTGGTGCATCGAGGGCAACGCCGTCATGGAGTGGATGGGCATGCGACGCGGGTGGCGCGAGGTCGGCCCTTTCCCGCCGGGGCTCAAGGCCGGCACGGCGCGCGCTGTGTGCGTCGGTGGAGGAGAGAAGGTCGTGGTGACCGGGGCGCTTGATGGCGAGGCCGGTGGTGGGCGGCACGCCGTGTGGGTGTTTGATGTCAAGACCAAGAGCTGGACCGTCGTGCGCCCGCCGCCCGAGTTCGCCGGCTTCGTCTTCTCCGTCGCGTCCGTCCGGATCTGATGAGGATCTGGATCTCAGTACTTGTTCGTCCCGTCCGTCCGCGACCAAGAGACGTAAAGGCTAAGGCTAGTACTTGTACGTACTCCTATGTCCGTGCACCGTTTCCGCCATTGCTGGATCTGCGACCCGTCCGAGATCTGCTTGCTACTAGTATGCCCCGCAATCGAAGGAACGGGAAGGTGATCGACTCCAGCCAGATCAGATCCGTGGAGCCATGGGTGTAAAAACCTGAAACAAAAAAAGATTCCTGCTTTGTTGCTGCTGCTGCTGGTGAGTGTGAAATTTGGATGAGAGATGAGTGTGGTGTTTTTGTCCCGAGGTGAAGGACACAGACTGTTTCTGGTTGCTCTTGTCCTACAGCCATGCTTTTGCTGCTATTGCTAGCCGAGTACTCTAGTAATAAAAACCACTGTACATAACTATCCAAGTTCGGCTGATCTGCGTGCGTGTGTGATCCGGAGCATGGCGATGACTGACGATGAGCAATTGCAGCAGCTCTCGTCTCAACAATGGTTCGTTCCATTGCCAGCGTTGAGCAGCTGCCCCGTGGTTGAACACAAGACGCAGTTGTGCGGAGCGGCCATCTCGAAAATGTCCCCAACTTTTGCAATCCAAGCTGGCGTAAAAAAAAAGTCCAGCAATCAATCCAACAGAAGAGTTGACATTGCCAGGTGATATTTTATAAAAATTGTAGTCGCAGGGTGGGGTGAAGCTTGGCTCACCAAGAGCCATCCATCCGTCCGCCTCCGCCACCCATCTGTTGCTGTTGATCTGTATCGCCCATCCTCGCATCGCACGTCCCCCTCTAGCTGGTGTGCGCCTCCCCCCCTGAACCTGAAGCCAAGCAAAGGCGAGGATAAGGCCGGCGCCCGCCAGCGGTTTTGACCGCCGCGCCCGCTGATTGATGGAGACGGCTACCCCGGCCGGGTGGCTGGAGCGTTGTCTATCTTTGTTATCTTCTCCGCTCCACCGTCCACAGATTCGTAGCCGCGGTACGGGCTGACGGGTTGGAGCGGGGAGCGGTTGCCGTCGTGCCGCGCCGCCGGAACCTACGTCGCGCGGTCCCCATCGGCCATCGATGGTTGAACACTCGTACACTCGAGATGGGCACGCGCACGGCGGTGTTTCTTGGCAGGCGAAACGGAAAGGGTGGGCGTGGAGGGAGGGGAGGGACCGCGGCCCGTGGTCCACGGCCCATCCGCCCATGGCGACATGGCGTCGCGTCCGCAGCTCGCCAACCGATGACGTGGACGAGCTAGCTGTCTGTAGCGTCCGGACCACCTAGATGCTGCCGCGGCAGCTGGCCGACACGGCAGCGGCGGCCGTTCGGCTGCTGACCTGACCGCGTGGGCGGTGGGCGTGGCTCATCTCATTGCTTTGCTTTCGTGAAAGCTCCCGCCAGCGAACTTCTCCTGTACGCGAGCTTCTATGCGCGTTTCCTTCGTCATTCGTAAAATGTCCCGGTGCCTTTATTCATTTTTATCTAATATATAAGTATAATCTTGATTTTATATAAAGAGGGAAAATGTTTGGAACGTGTTTC
Source organism: Saccharum hybrid cultivar R570 (assembly GCA_038087645.1). Taxonomy (NCBI): domain Eukaryota; kingdom Viridiplantae; phylum Streptophyta; class Magnoliopsida; order Poales; family Poaceae; genus Saccharum; species Saccharum hybrid cultivar. The sequence goes on from JAQSUU010000558.1 coordinate 24,116,639, forward strand.
TGGCGGCTCAACGGCTTTGCCCGTGCTTCAGCTTTGGGAACTCCGCCCACCTGGGCCCGCACGGCAGCAGCGTGCTCGTGAGAGCGCCAGGCCCAACCAAGCCCAGCCACGCGGAGAAATCCGGGCTTGGGCCCAGGCCGTGGTGGTTTGTGGGGATGGATCTGCCTGCGCTGCCAACGTGGGCCTTTCGACTTCAGGAGCTGCATCTTATTGGGCCTACCATTCATCCTCTGCTTTTTCCCTTGACTTCTGCACTCATGCTCTGTTAGACCATTTTTTTTGAAAGTAAAGCTCTGTTATACCTTTCCCCTAGAAACAGCAAGAATTCTAAAGCAAACAATTAATCAATCAATTGAAATCGGATGGACTCGGCCGTGCCTGTGCCCGACCTAATGCCCAGGCGATTCCTAAACCTCATCCAAAAACACTTCCAATCCATTTTGGCCACATTTTGTCCGAGGAAAGAAAAGCTATCCCTGCTTCGAGAACCTCCTTTGGCGAGCAGGGCTTTTGTTAGGACTTGTCCATTGGTTTAATCAAAAGCCTTACCAAATATGCACACGTAGAAAAGGGTTTGCAAAGCTAAAAAACCAAGCAGAAAAATGATGAAGTCGAATTCATTTTCACAAAAAATAAACGAAGTTACAAAATGTTTTTTCTTTGACTTCACTGTATTTGGAGATACCGAAGCCTGCCGAAGAGGCACTAAATATTGAGACGAACATTGCCTTCATGCTCAGCTCTTGCTTGCTTGTTTGGAACATAGGAATCACGTAGGATTCGCAGTTTAATTTCACAGAAAAAACACAGGAACATGAAAAAAATCATGTGTTCTAAACAGACCATGAATGTAAAAAGCATCAATTGCCCATATCGTTCAAACCGAGATGATAGTGCTGTCATCACCGATTGCATTATTGTACTAGTACGGCACATTCCTACTGATTTCTTTATGGTCCTCTCGCTGTGCTAGTGCAAGAGTTTGGGTTCAGCCGTTTGAATCCAGATGGAGCAACATCCTCAACTGGACGCTCCAAGACAATGACAAAGATGTGTAGCGGCGTCCAAACGCAGCCGGCGATGCCCGTCGTCTTCCACACGGACTGATTTCTTCCACACGGACTGATTTTCCAATACCAACGTACGTACGTGACGCTCGCTCCATCGTTTTTCAAGATAAGAACGCCTAAAAAATAGAGATTGTTTGTTTGCCCTAGACGACCCCCCTGTTGTTAAACCTGTAAATCTGACTTTTTCCTTCCTTAGCTTTCGAGTAAGAATCTTTAGTTTGCTCATATGTGCATCTCCTTAGCTCAAAGTACAGGTGTAAGACATCGTTTTCAAACGCTCCCATGCCACATTTTGGTCAAATTATTTCGATGGATCTATCTCTGTTTTGACACGAAAATTCCACAGCAAACGGTTCAATTTTCTTTGGATTCAGGAAAATTTTGTCGTTCCTAAGGGGCCTTAGTTTGCTTTGCCATGGTCCCTGACCTTATAAGTCGTTCCAAAGAACATGGGCGCATTTCCCTAATACACAACATATCTTAGTTTACACTGCTGCCCCCGATAGCTATGTTTCCATGTGAAAGCATTTTACATGGTGGAATCTGCAAGGTTTCGACACTTGGAAACAGAGGACACCAAGCCACTCCAAGAAATGAATCATGGAAAGTGACAAACTCCCGTGGAAAACAGTTACTTCACCTACTGCAGGACGGCAACCCTGCCAGAGTAATCTAGATAGCAGCTGAACTAGTTATACCAAAATAAACAGCACTTCGTGGACTGCAAGACACATACAATTATTGTAACTAGAGATAACTGTATGTATATATATACGAATGAATGTGACATACTTGAACATACATGGCTCATCGATAAGTATACAAGTCACCTTTATGGGCATTCGTTTCCATGTTAGAATGCTACAATTTTCAAGTTGTAGCTAGAATCTAAGCAAGTTAAGCCTGCACAAGCCACATACATACATACATACCTAGACGGTGGATATGGAGAAGGGGCAGGAGATAGCAGCATCAGATGGTGAAAAAGGTCCAGAGCAGCATCAGCACGCCATTGACGTTGGCCATGCCGAGCATGGTGATGGCAAGGGAGAGGACATTGAGAAGGAGAGAGTGGTTGTGGCTGAGGACTTGCAGAAGAAGAAGAGCAGGAGAGTGGCAGCTCTTGATGCTTTTAGAGGGCTAACCATTGTGGTACATACATACACCCATCGGCCCATATCTACTTTTTGCTTCTTTATTTAATCCAAAAAGTTTGATTTTTGTTTTGTGGCACACAGTGTTAATTTCTAATTGACACAAACTCCTTCATGGCCTTATTAGAAATGATTTAAGAAAGTTCCATCGTTTTATTGGAGAGGAAATGAAGACAAGGAGTTTGGGAGTAGTAACTATCCTCGTTTGTTTTTCCTAGGATCTGTGATGTATTCAGAGCCCTCGTTTTATGAATCCAGAATTATTTAAATGCCATCATATAAACTGATTTCCTTGCTTGCAGCTTATGATACTTGTGGACGATGCCGGTGGGGCTTATGAGCGGATTGACCACTCACCATGGAACGGCTGCACCCTGGCAGACTTCGTCATGCCCTTCTTTCTCTTCATAGTTGGTGTTGCGATCGCGTTCGCACTGAAGGTGAGCAAGCACATACACTCTTCAAGCTGATACTTCTGTTAAAGAAATAGGCAATTTCCAGATTAAAAGCATGATTAAATCTAGAACATAAATCATGACAAATATATGAATTAGATTAAACATGTATGACATACTAGTATAGCAGATCAACATATTCCACAGCATCAACATGACAAGCATTGATAGTCCAGCAGATAGAATAGATTGTACGAACGTCAAAATTAGATCAAGAGATTTATACCTTTCGGTTGTAGTAGTAGTAGATGGTGTTGAAGATGTAGCTGGCGGTGGTGATGGAGCGAGATCGCTGATGTCGATGTCGTCGATGTTGAAGTCGTCGTCAAAGTCGTCGATGAGAGGCGGAGGAGTATTCTTGATGACGACCCCGCGAGCTTTAGCACGACGAAGTCGACACGCCGATGCACCCTTCGGAAGACGAGCCGTTGTGGAAGCTTTGGGAGCAGTCGCGCGAAGAACGCTTCCCAAAAACCTTATTCGTCTTCTCCCGGTGCAGGATCGCAAAGACGAGGGTTCCGGAGACCTGCTCACCCGGTCGCTGGTGCACGCAAGCGATCGGACTGGAGTAGCTACAGCGGCGGTGCAATAGCGAGTAGAGGCCGGCAGGTTGCTTATATAGTCCTGTCCAACCAATCTCGTGTCGCGATCACGATCTAAATTGATTTAGGACTCTTAATTTGTAACCGATTAGGACTCATGCAACTTAAAGGCCAAGAAACCAAAAACGAAAACAGCAAAAGGAGATCGCGCTCCCGCAAGGCGAGGAGCCGGATTTTGGCGGACCATTCACGCAGGTGCCACGCACCCGCGCCCCGCCCGGCGAGACGAGGCGAGCGAGCGCGCGCGTGTGGACTTCTCCTACTCCTCCTCACACTAGACTTGAGAAAGTGGGGAGGACTTCCATATTTAAGTATGAGTACCTCCACTTCAACAAGCAAGGTGGTACTAAAGAGTTCCCACATCCCCTCTTGCTCACATGAATGAGCTTTTGAGATTTATTAGGAATTTCACAATTGGTTATTGGGCCAAGCCCATATAAATTCCAACAACTTCCATAATGTAGAGGTTCTTGCACTGCGCCGGTCGATTATTTGTCACAGTAGATAGTGTACATTGCCAGAGGAAAATAGCAAGCGTCCATGCTCTGTACTTCTTGCTTTTTCGCAAGTGAATAATGTTTGATACTAGCAGAGAGCTGATCATCACTTGGATCTGATTGCAGAGAGTTCCAAATATTGGTGCCGCCGTGAAGAAGATTACCATCAGAACACTGAAAATGCTCTTCTGGGGTGTGCTTCTCCAAGGTAATTCTTTCATTACTATGATTCTGTCACGGCTTGATGATATGTTACTAGTATTGGAATTGATGATATGTTGATATTGGATTTGATGATATGTTGATATGTATAAAGGTGGATATTCTCATGCTCCGGATGACCTCTCTTATGGAGTGGACATGAAGAAGATCAGATGGATGGGCATCCTACAGGTTTGGTTCAGTCACCATAATTTTCTTTTGCCACCTACAGCTTTACATATATCATGGCAATAACTTGGATTCTTTTCTTTTCTTCACATTGGATCATCAGAGAATAGCTTTGGTATACTTCATTGTTGCTCTGATAGAGGCATTCACCGTAAAGGTACGGCCTACCACGGTGCGGTCCGGTCCTTACGCCATTTTCAATGCATATCGATGGCAATGGTACACGATTCTTATTCTTCCTGATAGTTCAATAACACTGTGACTGCAAATATCTTTCCATTTTTCTTTTTCTTGATTCTGAAAATGAGTAACATCCCTGACGCTTTCTGAAAATAACAGGTTAGGTGGTTTCATTGCATTTGTGATATACATGGTTACAACATTCTCACTATATGTCCCAGATTGGAGCTTTGTTTACCATAATGATGGCGACGTCAATGACGGGAAACAATTTACGGTATCCGCAACTTTCCCGGGCATACCATACCATCATCACTGAAATGTGTCGTCTTTGATACAGTTTTTGCTTGTTCGTGCAGGTAAAATGTGGTGTGAGGGCCAGCCTGGAGCAAGCCTGCAACGCAGTTGGCTATGTTGATAGGCAGGTCTGGGGGATTAATCATCTCTACACACAGCCAGTTTGGATCCGGTCAAAGGTACAACAGAATTCTTACTACTTGCCATTGTCACTGATCCTTCTATTTACTCAGTCACAATTAATGAATATTTTGTTCTATTGGATATCTGAAATTACTTTGATCAGGATTGTACATCAAGCTCACCCAACATGGGTCCCTTGCGAGCTGATGCACCAGCGTGGTGCCTTGCGCCTTTTGAACCGGAAGGATTGTTAAGGTGGAAATCTGACATTTGACAACGTACATTAACAGAAGCTGAACATTTGCAGCAAACCGTTCAAGTATCTGACAATCTTTTCTGTTTCCATTCAGTTCAATATCGTCAATACTATCAGGGACAATCGGGATACATTACGGGCATGTTCTAATCCATTTCAAGGTTATTCTTGAAAACTTGCTTCCGCCTGTGACTTCTTGATGAATGCAAATATATATATGCAATGTGGTCAAGAAAGTTTCTTATTTGCAGACTCACAAGGAGAGACTGAAGCACTGGCTTCTGTTGGGCTTTTCGCTCCTTGTACTCGCCATTATCCTACACTTCACAAATGGTGCTTATCCATGCATATTTATTGTGAGACACGGCTGCCATTTACAATCCTTGGACACAGATTTACATGCATTTCTCTGCTACTGCAGCCATCCCAATCAACAAGCAGCTCTACAGCTTCAGCTATGTCTGCTTTACAGGCGGTGCAGCAGGAATTGTTCTTTCAGCTTTCTATATACTGGTACGGTTTATGTATACATTTTAAGACATGATACTTCTTCGATTTCATGTTACAAGAAAATAACAAAATAAAGAACTTTACATCTATGCTTTGATGGACAGATTGATGTCTGGGGACTAAGGATGCCATTCCTTTTCCTGGAGTGGATAGGCATGAACGCGATGCTTGTGTTTGTCCTAGGAGCACAGGGAATACTGGCTGCATTTGTGAATGGATGGTACTACGAGTCGCCGGATAACAATCTCGTAAGTAATAATGGGTGGAGGTTATTAATTTGGCGTAATAAGAACATGGTTTGTAGCCGTTTTTGTTCCAGGCCGAGTCGCCTAATGAACTTCATTTGCTGATTTCTTTCTTTCTATTTCAGGTCAATTGGATCGTGAAGCATGTGTTCGTCAATGTCTGGCACTCACAGAATCTGGGAACTCTGCTGTATGTCATATTCTGTGAGATAGTGTTCTGGGGTGTTGCGGCAGGCGTCTTGCACAAATTAGGGATTTATTGGAAACTATAATGACACATTATTTGTACAATGAAAAAGAAGCAATATGTGTAACAAATGTGCTTGTTTATCTCCATGTAACATTACTTTGTAGGATTGATGTGATATTAACACAAGCATTCAAGCCTCTTCGAGGATGTTGATATTAATATGTTGTGTATATTCTCAAGTAGTGGGATCAAGAGCATCTCCAAGAGTTTGCCAAAATTCATTTGGCAAATATCGTAATTTGGCAACTCGCTAAAATATATGGCAAGTGAAAAAATAGACTCTCTCCAAGAGTTTGCTATTTGGACTTGGTAAAATAAGAAGAGGCCCGCTAAGCGAACGAAGAGCCCCGTTAAGAAATAAAGAGCCCCGCTAAGAAACGAAGAGTCCCGCTGAAATTTGCACGTAAAGCCGGATGCGCGCTCGCGCTTAGCGCGCAAATATGCGCGTGGAGGGGGGAGATTTGCCAAGTTGCTAAAATTTGCCAAGTTGGATGTCAAACTGTTGGAGCACAATTTTTTCTATTTTGCCAAAAAAAAAATGGATGCCAAGTTGATTTGGCAAACTCTTGAAGATGCTCTAACAGATTTTCATAAAAGTGAAGTGTAATGCTTTGGTCAGGCCCAGGAAGTAGAAGACCAATATACTGAGTTTTTTTGGATGTAAGTCTTTTTAAAGATATCATCGGAGGGGTGAGAGCCCCACCTCAATGAGTTTTTCATTGATACCGGCAAAGCCGGTGGATGGAGGGTGCCGGGGCACCTACACGGCCAGAGGACCCAATGCCATGGAGATTACAAATGAGGGGAATGGGAAGAGATTAGTCATTACAAACATTTCGCACACCATTTATCAACTATCCATCGGTCTTCAGACTTGTTTCTCTAGGCAAGGTTGAGGAAACAAGGAGGCTTTCGAGTTCAACCATGAAATGTTCGGGGGCTTCTCGATACGGAACCCACAGGGTTCCTCGTCGGTACAAATACTAGCAGTGGGCCCCAGCCTAGCCCACTGCTTGACAGAGGAGGCATGGCGACGGACAACGCCGACTCCGAGTAGAATAGGCCGAACTAGTCAGTTTTCTAATAGAAAGTACCTTCTGTAATTAGATCAGGACACCTTCTTTGGAATCCGACTAAGACTGTAATTGTACCATAGCCGCCTCTCCCTATATAAAGAGAGGCTATGGGCATCCCTGTAACAGAATCATTATAACAATCAATCCAACGTAAAGGCTAACGCCGACGGGACGTAAAGGCTATTACTCGATGACGAGGGCCCGAACCAGTATAAATCGACTGTCTCTTACGTTAACCATCGAGTTCAGTATACGCCGAAACCCAAACAACTGTCCCGAGTACCCCCGTGGTAGGCTATCGGTGGTAAAAACACTGACAGTAATATGAGCGAAAGTTTTTATCCCGGTGTTGAGGATGAAGATTTTAATTCTGATGTTGAGAAAATTGAAGAAATTGCAGGTTTTGAGGTGAGCGAGGAACACATTTCTATTTAATGAAGTAATTTATTGTGTGCATATGTGACATATACGAAATAATTTATCCTACAGCTAGCTACAAAATAATTTATTCTGTAGCCACTTTGAGTTATAATAATTGCTATGCTAATTTACGAGATTATAATAACTCCTTACTATGTGATTTACTATAACATTATGGTAAATATCCCCATGTGTTATAGTAATTCAACTATCGTAAATATATACTGACATTGTCGAAAATTAGTATATAAAATTATCGTAAATAGATGTGGCTACAAAATAACTTATTTTGTAGCTATCTATAGAGTATACTCTCCCTATAGAACTATTACCCTCCAGCTGGCTACAAAATAACTTATTCTGTAGCCACTTTGAGTTACGATAATTGCTATGCTAATTTATGAGATTATTGTAACTCCTTACTATGTGATTTACTATAACATTATAGTAAATATCCCCATGTGTTAATTCAACTATCGTAATGTTTACCATAATGTTATAGTAATTCAACAGTATTTTCAGTTTGCCTCCTAGGTACATATTGAGTCGATGGACAAAATATGCAAAAAGAGGCATCCTTTCTAATAATAACAAGCAACATCGGCATGATGACTTACCAGCTCGAAGTGCACTTCTCTCCCGAAAGATGATATCAGTTGCGCTGAAATGTGTTTCAAAAAAGGTTCTGCAGCACTTAGATGATGGTTTTGATAGACTGACTTTAGAAGTCGATAATTTATGAATGAGAAAGAAGCACCACAATGTTTTCTCAAGTGTACCCAAGAGGTTGCCGAGGAGCCCATATCATTTAGAGTACCTCCACACATAAAAGGCCCCACACTTAAAAGATCAAAAAATGTACTTGAAGGAGGAAAGAAAAACCCTTCAACTAAAAAGAATGGAGGAAAGAAAAATGCTGCTACAACTAAAAAAAAAGAAAGGTATGCATATTAACTAGTGGCAACGTATCAGGTGGAAACCACACCCTTCATGAAAACCCATGGAAACCATGGTAAAAAAGTCGTCTAAATTCACCCAAAAAATCACATATGTAGATGATATGATGATACACAACCTTGTAAAATATCTTGTCCAAACTCGACTTCGTTTGTGAGATATAAAAATAACAAATTTTTATTATTTTTATATCTCACAAACGAAGTCGAATCTGGACAAGATATTTTAAAAGGTTGTATATCATCATATCATCTACATATGTGATTTTTTTTGGTGAATTTAGACGACTTTTTTGCCGTGGTTTGCATGGGTTTTCACGAAGGGTGTGGTTTCCACCCGATATGTTGCCTTAACTAGTATGACATTTACGAATTTTCACTGTGTACCAACTGATTGTTTGCACATGTTTACAACAGATGATTCAAGGCAACCATACAACATAAATCTACATGGAAGTGGAACTTCACAGCAGGCTGTACGATTAACCAAAGCTCATGTCTTGTTTATTAACGATTTATTTCAGTTTGTATTTTGTTTTCATTCTGGCAATATAATTGGTCCAGGGTCATTTCAACTAAAATGCTACAAGGCCAACCTCTGTAATTGGTTTGTACGCGCTTTCTTCGACCACATCTGCTCCTTCCATCCAAGGTGGACTTACATCCAAGGCAGTCTTCGCAGCAAGTTGAAAACCCCGTCGAAGATGCCAAACAGGTGCGCCGCAGGCAGAGCGCGTCGGCTTTTTACATGCACCCGACAACGGCAATCAGTCTTTTGTATACACGGCCCATTTTTTCAGTTGTAACAATGTGCTGCAGCATGGGTGACAATAAAGTGTATATGAGCCAACTAGAGTATTGCAGCTGCAGTAGTACAGTAACCACAATTCACAAGCACTGGAAAGTAGCTGGAACAGCCGGCCAACATGCCAAAAGGGATAAGACAAAAGTCTCGATTAAAATTCAAACACAGTTGGAGATCCACCATGTCATCCAGGCATCCAGCTACTACAGCTCATCAGTCTGGATCACTTCCCAGATCTTCGGCTTCCTCATTATCATCCTCATCCACCTCTTTGTTTCCTGCCTACAAGTTTGCAAGATGAAGAAAAATCATTCACAAATTTATTCCACATTACATGTTATCTCTACTATATAAGTTTTTCCATGTAGCAACTGGCAACTAAAAATAAGAATCCCACGGACTGAAAATCAGGTTTAGTGGCATGCTCAAATTTGAGTTTATTTGCCATGGCTGTAGATAAAGCATCCACCTCAAGAACACCCATAACTGAACCAACAATTTTAGAATCTGAAAACAAAAAGATGAACATAGGAAACTAATCGATGCCTTTTTGCTTGCCGCATTTTTAAATTAACACATAAAAAACATGACTGAATCATCACCTTTTCTTGCTGCCGCTACCCAATCTTTGGTGCAAATCAATGCCTCTACCACCTCGGGATCAAGTCGACTACGGTAAGGATCAACAACACGACCGGCAGCACTAAAAAGCGGGCTCGGATCAAGGTCGTCATCTATATTTCCCATTCATACATCTGCTGTATCACTAGGTCCAGCTGCTGCACTACTATTTGATTGTTGAGGAGCAGAGGTAGTTTATGCATAATACCTCGTCATAAAAATTGCATGGCTAGTGCGCTATTGTAATGAACAAATGAATGTGAAACTACTGTCCCAAATGGCATGCAAAGAAGTGATTGACACGTGCGAGCAAAACATGAATGGAAGAGTACTAAATTTCACAGCAATAGGGGATGCCAAGCAAACAAAGCTCTGTTGAAAATTTTAAAAGCCGGCCTGACAATACACAGTATAGTTGTTATCAGCTGGGCAGCTTCTCGCTGGAACACGGCGGACAGTACGGAACGGCAGATTGAACAAAAAAAATAATCGGGCACCTTCTCGCTGGAACACGGCGGAGAGCGCGTTCCTCGACGGCGGCCTGGTCCTCCTGCCCGCAGTATCCTGACGAACAGCTAAACAAAAACAATCCGGCAGCGTTAACCAACCGCGTCGCACATCCGGGCGCTCCCCGCCGGCCAGTGCGGGCACAGCACGTGCATCGCCCATCCGAGCAGGACCGGCCCGGCCTTGTCATAGGCCCGCCACAGCGCGTCGCCGCCGGCGGGCTCCCAGGCCCCGCGTGGGGGTGAGGCAGGAGGGCCGCCGGGGCCCGCTCTCGCCGATGCGCCGCCCGCGGAGGCGCCGTCGCCTCGGGAGAGAGAGGGAGGGGCGGTATTCTTTTTGTTTTCTTTTCGTGGAAAAAAAAGATAGGCTGATGAATGAGGAATGGAACCGTGGCTGGTGAGTGGGCGTGGGGATGGAAGGCAATGCCTGCTGTTCACGGTCTGTCGATGCTAACGGCGTCTCCAACTGAGAAAACTACGGCAGCTCGCTTTGAGATTGGTGTATGCCACGTGCAAGTAGAGGAGGGAGGTCTCTTCAGATAAAGGAAGGGGTGGGTCTCTCAGAATTTGCCTCCCCATATCAAGTGTTAGGATATCAGTCTGAAGGTGCTTCAAAAATTTCTGCTCGTTGTCGAGTATCCGAGGCATGCACTAGATGCTGAAACGACGATTCTAGTTGGCTGATTTTGGCTACTAAGCAGCTTTCAGTTGCGCACAGCTGCTCCTGTACAAGACACAATAAAAGATTACTAACACTGAATCATTTGTAGCTGCTCTCAAGATATAACTTCTGCATTGTGACTATCATATACTCTTCATTTCCGCAAGAAATGGAAAGAGGACTTTATTAAAACAAAGAATGAGTACACAAGATTTATAGGTTAAGTGGTGTCACTGAAATGAATGCCTGAACTTTCTTCTTTCCTTTTTATTTTTTCTATATAAATTTATAGGCTGTAGTGCTAAGTGCTGCGAATAACTAGCGACAGCGTGGACAGCAACTGTCTGATGACTGCTAACCGTTTATGGTCAGATCAGATCTTTGATTACGGCCCTGTTTAGTTGGCAAAAGTGCCAAAAAAAAGTTTGTATAGTACGGAGTAACTGTCACATCCGAATCTTTGATGTATGTATGGAACATTAAATGTAGATAAAAAAAACTAATTACTCCCTCCGTACCCAAAATATTTGACGTCCTGGGCTCCCGTCGAGATTTCGCAAAACCTGACGTCGCTCGGAGGTGCCCGCGCGGACGGGTTTACCCATGGCGCTCGCGTCCGTTCGGCTCTCCAACAGACTGAACATTAATGGCTCGATGCCTTGGTCGCCGCCCGTTCTTGGCTCTCGCACGTGCACGACGAATCCATCGCTCGACGAGTAAAGGCCGCTGCACACGCGTCCTTCGCTTTTCAGAGATGGACCAAATCGGTTTAACCTTGTAAGATTTATATAAATTCGAAGATTAAGTCCTAAAATCATTATTCTTATTTTGTTAGACTCACGGCATGATGTAAATACAGAAAAAAACAAGTTTATTCATTGTACAGAGAACTCACGGCAAAAAAAACTTCCATGCGAATCAAGACCCCAGCAAAAATATTGCGGCCACCAGGAATCGACCTCGGCTCGCCACTCTCGTGCCTCCGCGCACTAGCCAGTTGGGCTAGTTTACTTTCTCATACAGAGAGCACCCGCAGCCGTATTTATTAGGGCCAGAGATGGAAAACTAGTCCCTCATTAATCACTCCTTGATTACCACAATCATGTCCTAAACGTTTTTTGGGTATGGAGGGAGTACACAGTTTGTCTGTAAATGTCGAGACGAATCTTTTGAGCCTAGTTAGTCCATGATTAGATAAATTTTACCAAATAACAACGAAAAGTGCTACAGGAATTTTATCCAATTTTTTTTCACATCTAAACATGCCCTACATGAGCCCTGCAGGGTGCCTGTCAAGGCCTGAACTTGTCAAGCTACCAGCTAACATCGGTGTCAGAGTTACCAGCTCAGCATGCATGCATGCTCTGATCTGTCACTGTCAGGCATCCTTTACCTCTCACATGAATAAATATTTGTGAGATGAGATTCAGAATTAGCATTGAGCAGTGAGTTAGTAGCATGATGCATGAATACCGTTGTGACTTGTGAGGAAGGATGGACTGTCTGGTCAATGTTGTTCTTGGGGGGAACAAGCAGTGAGCAAACTAAAACAACCGCCAGTGAGATCCATATGGACCAATGTACTGAAATAAATAGAAACTTATCATCTTCTGCAGCCTGCAGCTTCACTGAGTCAACCAAGTAGAGTAGTAGTATATACTATTAGCTTCCTTATCCCCTTATCTCTCTTCTACTGTCAGCTTAATATCCTCAGCTATTGTGGTGCATACTGTAATGCTGTATTGACTTGGAATCAAGAAGATCAGACTTTTGATGCCGCTGATTTGCAACTTCTTCAGTGATGACATACAGTTGGCTGGCCTATGATGAACACCAGCTGCTGGTCAACCCAAATATAGAGCATCCACATGGATCGACAAGATGAACCCCCAGCTATGAGTTATGATCCACCCCAAAGGTCAACCTGGCTACTAGCATATCGAAGTGGCTGCAACAGCTAGATAGCTTTGCCACCAAGTACTTTGTTAAGTCAACACCTCAAAATATGGTAATGGAGCTGGACTTCCAACAATCGTTCAGTGGATTATGTTCTTTTTCCTCATTTTCAGTACGTATATAATGTATGAGTGCGTGCACGCGATAAAGGAATATCCCTGCATGCACGCAATGCTTCAATGCTCGCCACACGCTGACCAGCTAGCCAGCAATCTACCTTATATCACGCATCCAAACCCATTATTTTTCAGTGGTATAGGAAAAGAACCGGCCTTGAGACACTTTAGTTGCCACTATATGTGGTGAGGACATTCTTCTATCAATGTGATTTTGTTTTAATGACAATTCTCGATATTACATTGCAGCAAAAGTTGTATTCATGCTTTATATTAACATGAGTCATGACATTGACATCTAATAGTGCGAAGTTTCGAGTGCCTCCATTACGCAATCTCCATATGCCTTTGGTAAGTTCCATTTGACAAGCACTACTACAGATTGCACATCATCGTTGGTTGGTAAAGGGTCATCACTGTCGGTCTCGCCCCAATGGTTATCACCATCAGGTCTGAACCAGGGGAGAATCTAGTCGGTAGTGATCATGTTTTTGCAATCTTTTTTAAAAAAAACATGATCAACTACAGTGATGAGCCCACTAGCCCACCGCGCAGCCCACCATCAGAGTCCATTTCCACCATAGCTGCCCGCGCAAGGCCGTCCATGCCCAGTCGCCGTGCCAGGGGCCTCCCACCCGCTCGCACACATCTACTGTAGATCTGCGCCAATGCCAGAGCCAGAGCTATTTGCGTTGAACCCCGTTGGAGTCAGAGCTACCTGTGCTCGGTCGGTGTGTCAGGGGCCGCTGCACCAGCACTTGACAGTCATGGATCTATGCTTGTGCTCGGCCACACTGGAGCCAAAGTTGCCTGTGGCCATGAGCATCGGAGATCGTCTCACTAAGTCCATGTGTCAGTGGCCAAGTCCTTGAGGAAGATGGCAGAAAGCCAAAGGCAAATGCGCGAGAGAAGGATGGGCCAACAACGTTACGCACATCAAGGCCCAGAAGAACCAATACTCGAGTCTACAACCCATAATGGGTCAACGCTGTGGAGAAGCCACCGCACGCCACCCATGTTCCACTCCACCTGCGTGCGGCTATGCAAGTGCAATCTAGCCCTAATGTGTGTTTTGGTGATGATGACCACATAATTAGAGGACTAATGAGATTTATCGAGTTGACAATCAGGTGAATACTTTGTGAGGATACTAGTTAACTTGGTGGAGCTCCCAATTACAAAACGATGTGGTGATGGATGGAATGGAAGTTTAAATTCATTTAATATTTTGAAATTGAGTATAGGAACCACCGTATTATCAAGGGAAATGTAAAATGTAGGCTTCAATGTGCAACCCAGTGCTCAACTTTTGCCCACCTTACATGTTTCCTCACATCTTAGCCAAGCCAACCAAAGCCTATCCTCTGCTTCTATTGTTGGCTTGCGCGAAAGTGTCGCATGGGTGCACCGCATTGCTGCACTGCAGAAGTGTCGTACATTTCACGGAACTGCTACGAATTAACAGCTAGTTGGGAGACACGAGGTATTTACACCCTTTCTTCTTCCTCCCAATGTTCAGTTCGTACATTCACTCTCCAACAACTAGTAGACAAGCTCTCCCAAGCCATTGAAGGCTCTCCAACCTCTCTCCATCAATCCCTAGTGATTTCTTGAGAGATTGGCCTCCAAAATTCAAAATAGAGCTTGCCATCTTGAACTTCAACTCCTAGAGAGCACTTGGTTCACGTTCATGATGGAGTCTCGCATTTATTACTCTTCAAGCAAGAGCTACTAGATGGCTAGGCATCGCCCGTTAAAAGCACTACAACCTCTTGTGGGTGCTCCGGGAAGTTTGTAATCACTCCAAAACCTAGTAAGAACTCTCAATCTTGAGACTTGCTCTCTCTTGCCTTGAAAAGAGGATAGGGTTCGGTGAAACCCAAGCCTTGGTGGCTTCCTCAACAATGTGGAAGTAGGCTAGCCTTTGTGGTGAGTCAAACCACAGGATGAATACCTTGTCCTTTGTGTTCTTGCTGTTTCCTTTGTGCTCTACTTTTGTTGGTTGTGAAGTTAGGGACCTGACTACTACTAGGAACACTAGTAATTCAGTGAATCTACTTTTCCATTACTAGATTTTGAATTGTGGTTTTGAGCCATAGCTGTACCCTGTGGGAATTCCGCGCGCAAGTGTGGAATTGCCGCATTTGTACTAACCGCTGCATTGAGTTTAAATTTTAAACAGGCCTATTCACATCTCCTCTGGGTTTGCCTGATCCTTTTCAGGCTACTAAGGACACGAGCGCTGTGTAAGGAGATAGTAATTATGCAGTAAAACAAAACACCAATTCTCCTCTCTGTTCTTCTAGCTACATTCTTTCCCCTTTCCCACGCCACCTATGCTACCACCGTGTACGCCGGTGGCTGCCTTGGCGGGCCGTGTGGTGCAGCATGAAAACATGTTATGTTAACTGCTCAGCCACTGCAGTGCGCCCCTTTGACTGCTCAACCAATGGATGCAGCATAAAAATATATAGGGTGCCTACAACAATCATGCACATCGCCGTCTTGTGCAGCATTCGAGTCAGAGACAGCCCATGTTTAAGGTAACACATTAGCTGGGTACCAAGGACGTACAGCAAGTAGGGCAATATTTCAATTTTTGTTACGGTCACTTGAAAACAGCGCTCTGGGTTTGCAAGACTTTTGACGTTTTACCCGGACAGCTTCATGCTAATGCATTGTTGTGAGTGTACTGGGTACTGACCCCGTCCATAGTGCAACTAAGGGCAGTCCCAATGGGTATTAATGGTGGTTTCTATCTCTATTAAATGAGATGCCACGTAAGCAAAATTGCTGACATGACAGCCTAGTTAATGAGAAAAGAGAACAAAATGTGAAGAAACCGTTTCCTGGAGGAGAAACCACGTCTTCCCTAGAACCGATGCAGCCAGAAACGATGAAAACACCGTTGGGAAGAAACGGCTGGTTTCTTCACGCTCGCCCGCGTCGGCCCGCTCACCTGCACCCCTCCACTGCGCTCGCCCGTGCCGCCGCGAACGCTTACCGGCCGCCGCAATAGTTCGCCCGTTGCTGCTACGCATGCTCGCCGGCCGCCACCGCGCCGTCGATGAGAGCGATCGCCGCGCAGGCGGTGCCTCTGCCCAGGCCACGCTCGCCGTCCGCCCCTCGCTGGCGCCGGTCGCGCTGGCCGCGCCCGCATGCGCTGGCTCACCTGCGCCGGCCACGCTCGTCTACGCTTGCTCGTCGGCCGCCGTGTGTGCTTGCCTGTCGACCGCGCTCGTGTGCAGCCGCGCTCGTCCGCGCCGGGCATGCTCACGTGCGCCGGCAGCACTCGCGTGCCGGCAACGCTCGCATGCGCTGGCCGCGCTCGCCCGCTGGAGCTAGCTCGCTC
The DNA here is from genome assembly GCA_038087645.1 of Saccharum hybrid cultivar R570. NCBI lineage: Eukaryota > Viridiplantae > Streptophyta > Magnoliopsida > Poales > Poaceae > Saccharum > Saccharum hybrid cultivar. The sequence continues at coordinate 24,133,137 of JAQSUU010000558.1, forward strand.
GTCTGCTGGGTACTGGCGCCGTGCTTGCTCATCCGCGCCGCTGCGTGCGCTCGCCGGAGCAGCCGTGCTCGATTATCAGCGCCGCCGCGTGCGTCCACTGGAGCAGCCACCTCACTTGTCCGCTGGAGTCGCGCGCTCGCTGGAGCCGCTGCGTGCGCTCGCGTACAGGTGCTGCAGCTGCTTGTCTCCGGTGGTTTCTTTGGTAGAGGACAGAGATCACGGGAGGAGAGAGAGCTCGGATGGATGGAAGAGACAAGGGAGAGCTGGCATTTTTTCAAGTATAAAATGGTTGTCATTTATTGCTTAAAGAAATCACCATTGTAGAGCATAGTTTATAGAGGTAATTTTTCTGACGTATTCGTCATGGAAACTGTGTATAGTTTTAACCATTGGGACTGCTCTAATAAGACTATGTGCTATGCTTGCCATGTCCATCGCCTAGTCAATAATGACCTTGAGACCAGAGACCTCTAGAATGAAGTCGTTGAAGTCGGTTTAATTTAACTAAATGTGTGTCCGTGGCAAGGACCAGGGTTATTAATTAATTGGTAGAATATCTTTTACTGTAACGAACACTATTTGTCTTGATCCCAGTTTCTAGTAAAAATAAAAACCAGACAGTAAAAGTGTATGTGCAATGAGACATTGCAATGATTTGGAACTTCCGGCCAGAGCATCTAACTTTCACCTTTCCCTCCAAATTAAAGCACACCAATTGGATGCATGTGGCTGCGCAGTGCCTTGTGCTACCTGTTTAAGTACCTTGAACAATACGATCGACCCTTCATCGAAGGAAAGGTCCTAATGGTCCTTCTCCTTCTGACGTGGCATGATTACTCCGCTTGGAGCCTCGTTGGCACACATGTATGTGCAATGAGAGCCAATTATGCCCTAAAACCCCACAGGAACAAGGACAAGTGCCCCGAAAGCCATCATTTAACCCCTTCCTTTTTTTTCCATCACCTTTTTTTTTTGTATCATCATCAGATATAGTTTGGTCACCTAATAAAAGCCCAATTCTTTCCTTTGCAGAGTAGGTTTGCCAACAAGTGCATGCCAACATACCATGTGCAGAAACCTTCCCTTTGCTTCATCCCTTTATGACCACCAAAGGCAAAGAATCCTTTTCTTGGGCATTTGCACTACGGTAACAGCACGCAACCACTGAAAAATTAACTTTCAAACAACTTCTGTACAAAAAGGATTCCTTAAATACTGCATATGGACTGGAGAAATTTCTCGCTACAGCACTCAACCACTAAAAACCTACAAACAACATTATTGTGTACAGATCAGAGGTGCTTAAAAACTTCTCAAGGACACTGGCTAAGTTTTAGCATTGCACATGTATGTATTTAATGTAAAGAATTAACAATAAACCACACTACATACAAAGTCTCATTTCCTAGGTTAAATAGAAGGGTACTACAGAATATTTATTGGAGGCGGGCGTTTTTTTATTTTTGGAGGCGGGCATTGTAACCGCCTCCAATCAAAGGTCACGGTTAATATGGAGGCGGTTGCTTTGCCTGCCTCCGTAAATCAAACACAAAAAAAAACCATGGACAGGCCCGCCGAGCCCATCCACGGGCCGTCGCCGCCGCCGCCACTAGCTGCTCATTGGTGCCGCCGGGGAAGAAGGCCCCGCCCCGCGTGCCGCCGCAGCCCGGGTTGCTCGATCCACCACCGGATCCGCCGCTCCTCCCTCTGCCATCGCCGGAGGTGGACAGGGCAGATCCGCCGCACCTTGATCCGCCGCCACCGTGACCCGATTCGCCCCAGCCGCGTCTCGATCCGCAGTCACCGCGACCCGATCTGCCCCTGCCGTGACCGGATCCACCGCCGAGGGGCCGTCGCGACCCGATCCATGCTCGGTGGCAGGAAATAAGGGGGAGGGGCGCCGGATCCCGCCGGTTGTGGAGGTGCTCTGGTTCGCCGGTGGTGGGGGAAGGCCAGATCCGCGCTCGGGGAGAGGGAGAGCGCCACCGCCTACGGGGGAGAGGGAGAGGGAGGGCCACCGCCACCTGTGGGGGAGATGAAGAGGAGAGAGGTGCCGCCGCTTGTGGAGGAGATGAAGAGAAGAGGGAGAGAGAAGGAGCCCTGCCACCACCGCCTGTGGGGGAGTGGGAGGAAGGAGACGGAGAGGGAGGGGCGGGCTGTGGGCGAGACCGCAAGAGGGAAGGAGACGGAGAGGAGTGATGGGCGCCGCGGCTGTCTGCATGTGAGGAGAGAATGACCGAAGAAAACCCTAAGCCCTTGTTTATATATGACCTGTTATAATGGACTTTGCCTGGGCCTGAGCTAGGGCAGTATTTTTGGAGGCGGGCCTTATAGTGTGCCCGCATCTGAAAATACATTTATGGATGACCGCCTCCGAAAATGGGCTACTTTTGGAGGCGGTTGTCTTAAGGCGCCCGCCTCCGTAAATTGATTTTTTGAGGCGGGCAAAAGTACCCGCTTCGGTTAATAAAAAAATGCCAGCCTCCGTTAATCGCAGGCATTAACTACGGCGGTTGGATTTTGTGACCGCCTCCGTTAATAAAAGGGCACCGTCTTACAAAATCATTTGTGTAGTAGTGAAATCTTCAATGCTTATTACCATCCATTCATATGCCAAGCTGAAAAGAGCACTTAGTTTAGTGCATAGACAGTTCATCATTTTGTTTTATCACCATGTACAATTCATATGCCATCACTTTTTTCTAAAAAAAAGGTCCCACTTTGGAGTTTTTTTTGGCTCTCTTCTCCGTGCTTTGCTCTCTTTCCTTCTTCATAAAATACTCTATCTGTCCAAAAAAAAGAATGACATTGTTGCATTCATAATTTGTTCTACAAAAAAATTGTCATTTCAGCAATACACCATCGCGGTGGGCCCAACACTTTAGTTTACCTTCAAATTATGCTACAGGTGGATACTAATTATGGTGCATCGTGCCAACTAATTGAATGGCATCTCCTTAATTATATGCATGCACCGGTTAATATCTGGGAGATGGCTAAGCCTTAGGAATGGAACTACTGACAGTAACAGATAGGGGCACCCATAGTCATTTCCCTGCTCTCAGTTACTCTATCCATTCCAAATTATAAGACGTTAAGATATTTCATAATTAGGAGTATGATACTATATAGTCACTAAAGTGTCATTTTTTTTTGGCAAAGAGAGAAGTAAAAACTACAGAACACCTCCGGCCGAATCGTTAAGGACCGTTATGGGTATGAAAGGAATTTCCCTTGCTGGCTGACCGACATGGCCTCCATATAATATGCATACATGGCAAAAACAAAAAGGGAAAAAAAGCCCATAGCTCCATCCATGTGATTCTTGTAAATAAAAAAAACTTGGTCACCATGGCAGTACTCTCCCGCATTCTTCTCCCCGTTTCCCCATGCTCTGCCTGCTGCGCTTGCGCTTGACTCCACCACCGCCCTCTCTGTCAGCACTGCCACTCTCCATGTGCCCCAATCACTGCATCCTGCTGCCTCCCCACCACCACCTCCATTTCATCCTCGGCCGGCCTCTTAAAACCCACCTCTCAAGTCCTATAAAGGCTTTACACCTGCTCCGTTCCATTCCAACACCAACACACACCTTTCAAGTTTCACCGGCCTAGCCTATAAAGCTCGATTTATTTCGTCATCCCTCAAATTTCCTCATCTCTCTCTCGCGTCACTGAAGAAAAATCCAGCAGCAGTGTTCTTCATGTGTTCCATATTTCCTTCGCATTCAGTCATCGGCGTATCGTCGCCAGCGCAAGGCGGCGGTGGCGGTGGCGGTGGCGGCGGGTTTCAGAGCCCTGCAGAGAGCAGAGCCAACAGCATGAGCAGTGGCGGCAGCTCTCTGCCCTCCCCTTCTGCAGCACCTGCCTGCTCCAGATCATGGTGACATCCTACTCTGACACCAAAATCATTTCACATTCCATCTAGCTTGTCCATCTTTTTTTTTGCTCTTCCTCATTGATTACATTACAATTACATAGGTCTATTTGCTCTAATCATCGCCTAAGTAAAGTACGATCCATCACCTATAGCTAGCTAGCTGGCTAGCTTGGTGAGAATGAAGGAATCATTGGTTAATTACATTACAGTGTTGGTTCTCATGGATCGGTCACTTGCATTGGTCTGATGATGTGCATGCTATGAATATGAAATTAATTAGGTCTATAAGCGAGGACTCGCTGCGGAGGTACGTGAGCTACGCGAGCGAGAGTTGCATCCAGGAGCTGCTGGCGGCGTCCGACTCCGGCCGGGGCACCGACGGCGATGGCGACGACGGGTGGAAGGTGCTGGTGTACCACAACGGCGTCGAGATATCCAAGCGGCGGACGGGGCCCGCGCACGTCTTCCGGAGCCGGTGGCTGCTGCAGGACGTCTCGCCGGAGCAGTTCATGGTCGTCGCCAACGCCGTCGACGCCGCCAAGGTACCATACGTCCATACCATCCATACTGCGCGTATATCAATTACTATTCGCTCGCGACACACTAATAGTTAATCTACGAGTAGTATTATAAAGGGTTTGAGGAAACTGATTATTCTAAGATTTCTTTTTCATTTCCATTTCATGTAGCTCCGAGCAAACTTCTTTACTTTAGGTCAAAAGCTAGTAAGGCTGTTGAAGTGATTCATTGACACAGCGGAAGGCTTCCGCAAATCCAAGACTTTGGGTTCCATATCGTTGCACAAGGCCGCGCTTGTGGTTAATTAAAAGCTAGCGACCTGCCATGCTCACTTTGCTCTAGGACCAGCACTTTATGTCCACGTGACTTGGCTAATCAAAACCGCCTTTCGTTGAATGCAATGCGGCTTTCGTTGTTACTATCCAGTACTTTGGTTATGATCGGAGAAAATGTTTGTTTCAACTGGATATGGTAAAGACTTTGTTGCGGCCGGGCATTTTGAAGGCGCACCGGACGCTCACCTCCACCTTCTCCCTCCCTAGTGCGCCACACGTGGTGGGTCCCACTAATTGCATTGTTCTTCTTCCTCACCGCACACGTCCGTGCCCGTGCCACCGCCACCCCCCTTCTTCCCTAACTCTGACGGGCTTATAAGAGAAGGGGTTTGGGGGGGGGGGGGGGGAGGAAAGCCAGCTAGGCAGTGGGGATGTCGAGAGGGCGGTTTAGGGGTCCTGGCGGCAGTGGAGGCAGCTGGGCTAGGTCGGGGCGGGGGGAGCTCCATGGCAGAAGCTCGTTGCAGAAGATGGAGGGAGGATGGGAAGAAGGCGGCCGCCGCGGGTGCGCTAGGGTTTCGTCAGAGCTCCGCAGCCTATGCCGCGAAAATCCCGCCGTGGCGTGCTAGGGTGGCGGCCTTGGAGCTCCAGCGAGAAACCCTAGGGCGCCGCAGCGGGGCGGTGGGCAGCAATAAGGGCGAGGACGAGGAGGAGGGTGGGGTCAAGGGAGCCATTGGCCAGGGGCGAGAAGGAAGACTGACGCAAACAAGGAGGGCGCAGGGCTGACGGGGGCGAAGAGGAAGAAGGGCGTAGGGTGCCAGAGGCGAGGAGAAAGAAGGCGGCTCATGACAATATGGCGCGAGGAGGAAGATGAACGTGCGTGTGTTAGCTGCGTCCACTAGATATATGTCGACGAAACACTTTGAGTACTAGCAAGTTGTCAATCGGCATGCATGTCCGTATTTGCTCAAATTTTAGGGTCGTCAGCTTAGGGCCTGTTTACTTCCCTTGCAAATTCTAAATTTTTACACTCTCTCCATCACATCAATCTTTAGACGTATGCATGTAGCACTTAATGTAGATAAAAGAAATAACTAATTACACAGTTTGGTTGTAAATCACGAGACGAATCTTTTGAGACTAATTAGTCCATGATTGGACACTAATTACCAAATACAAACGAAAGTACTATAGTAGCAAAAATTCTAAATTTTTTTCATCTAAACACCCCCTTGCTTGGACGCACGGGAAAAAAATAGTACTAGCATTTTTGGTGGTAATAAAAGCTGGCGACCGGCGGTGCCGGTGAATGAAATGAAAATGCGGTGGTAGTTAGATCAGATGGCAGTAAGTCACTGTGGCTCGTGACTCTTTCCGGTAAATAAATAAATTAAATTAAATTAGAAGCCCTGCTGCGACTCGGAACTACACCCGTGATTCTTAAAGCCTTTTTGTAGGGAAATCTACGTAGCAGACAGGCACCGTCCATCCCCTCCAACGGTGACCCGGAACTACTCTTCTTACCAATCACCTTGCGACAGCTCTCTTATTACCTGGCTATACCGCCAGGAAAAAAATGGTTCACAAGAGTTTTGTGAGCGGCCGTTTCAGCTTTATATTTGCTTATTAGTACGGACGCTCAGAATAATATTGTTGGAAATGAGCTTTATGGTGAAGAAACGCTAAGGCAAGTACCTAGATTTACTTGCACATGACATGTTCAACATCTGACACCTGTCCCTCGGCCGCGGGTAGTCACTCGGGTCCTAAAACTAAGAGAGTACTCCTCCTAGCTAGTTGTAACTGTGTAATAATATAAGAAAAGTTTTTTTTAAAAAGAAAAATGGTCAAGCAGGGGTTCTTCGGTTCTGCCGGTGCCGGAGTATTCAATTCAATTCAATTGGAACAGAGCAGCAGCAGCAGGCAGTAGCATGACCAGAAGGCCGCTGTGTGGTAGGAGTAGGACGGACGGCTGTACGAGGATGGTGGCACCCCTACTACAGTAGTAGTTATTAACTTTGATTAGGTGCGTGCGCGTGAATGAATTAATACAATGCAAGTTTGGGGTCGGTAGATGCATGCATGGTTAGTTAGTTGAGTCTCAGTGAAAGTTTTATTTGAATTTTATTTGCATTAAATAAGTTATTACATAGGTATTTTTGATGACATGATAGCGTATTTAAGAAGAGAGAAGAAATGAGTTTCATCTAGATTACCAACTCTCCATGAGTCATGAAATTAAATGCCTATAAAACTATAAAATAAAACTTTCTATTAAGAACGAGTGTTTCTTCTAAGTTTCATTTCAGTTGGTATGACAGTTTTGGAAACAACACCGTAAGAATCTTCACGTAGATGCGTGCGCTGCACAGGCGTGCATGTGGCCGCACGTTGAGTCACATGCATGTGCTCTCTGCTCTGCACTGCGTCCGCGCCCTCCCAAACATAACGAAACTAGACACGCTGGGTTTGTTAAGATATACTACTGTATATCAAAGTATTTCTTTGACAAAAAGATTATTATGTTTGTCAGTCAAAACTACTAAGAGGATGCAAATAGTTTGAACGAGACGACCCGGCGGTTGACTTTGAATATACAAGTTTGAATACACAACTTTTATCGTACATGTAGACCCCATATCATATATCCAGGTGAATAACAAACGCTATGTATTCAGAAAAAGCCAAAACAATCTGTAATTGGGGATACAGGGTGGTATATGATTGCTGTATGAGTTCACTCTCTAGCTTCTCCGAGTTCTCCGAGTTTGAGTACTCCACATATATACAGCTGGAAGCTCAGTACTAATGAATGCCGGGTCACGCTAGACTTGGCACCACAACATACTTACAAGACAATAATAACGTGCGTGTGGCAGGGGACGAAATGACCGAATGAGTACACTTGGACTCACAACACGTCTTGTGTAGAAACTTTTTGCTTGCCACTTGGGAAATGAGTGTACAGACTGCTGCCACGTAGTACTAGCCACCAAGGCTGGGCCGGTCTCGACTCGATCTGGCACTAGAGGCTCTTTACCACTTTTGGGGCCCGTACCTAATAACAGGCCATATGCTGTGTCGCATTACCAGTCCTTCTACCGAGCTACTCCTACTCTAGGTACGATAATTAGCTGGCAGATAGCTTGGTTAGGAACGCTACCTAGGGCCTGTTTAGTTGGCCACCCAAGCCAAAAAAAAGTTTACGTAGTACCCGTCACATTGAATCTTTAGACGCATGCATGGAACATTAAATGTAGGTAAAAAATTAACTAATTGCATAGTTTGTCTGTAAATGTCGAAACGAATCTTTTGAGCCTAGTTAGTCCATAATTAGATAAATTTTGTCAAATAACAACGAAAAGTGCTACAAGAATTTACCTAAATTTTTTCACCAACTAAACAGGCCCCTAGTCACAAACTTGTACTGCGTAATAGCTTAGCTGTCGGTCGCTAAGTCTTAAACTATTGCGTGAGTCGTTCATATATAGGCTCATATAATAATGTACTTCCTCTGTAAAAAAAATGCAATTTTAATTTTTTGAGGAGTTAAACAGTTTGAACTTTGACTAATTTTGTATAACAAAATACTAACATTTATGATACAAGATAAGTATTATTGGATTAATTATAGAATATATTTTATAATAAATTTATTTACAGACATAGATAGATGTTAATATTATTTACTCGTCCTGTTCGCTTGAGCTTATCAGCCAAATCAACCAGCTATTCAGCAGTATTTTTCTCTTACAACAAATCAGCGAACAATACTTTCAACCATGACTTATCAGTCAAGCGAACAGGGTGACTATAAAGTTGGTAAAGACCGGCACGCTTTCCACAATTGCATTCGTTCGTGGACAGAGGCAGTAATTAGCAGGTAGCCAGGGTTTTTTTACTAACTGTGCCTGTGATCGTGGACCAAAAAAGCTCGCCCACCCTAAAAGTATCAGATTTGGGCCGTAGTACTCCTATACAGTATGCAATAGTAACATTCCCGAGTTGTTGGTTTTTTTGTGCAAGTGCAGCAGTGGGAGTCGGACCAGCTGGTGGAGTCATCTTACATCAGGGAGCTCGGCGACGACCTGAGCATCATCCACCTCAAGTTCGGCGACGCCTCCTCCTCCTCCACCAGCCGGCGGCCCGCCCGGCCCGCGCGGCGCCGGGATCTGGTCGTCTACGAGCGGCGCCAGGCCATGGACGACGGCACGCTCGTGGTCGCGGTGGCCGCGCTGCCCAAGGAGATCGCCGCGGGCCTGCTGCCCAGCGGCGGCTCCGTCGTCGTCGGCCGCAGCCTGCTGCTGCAGTCCGGCTGGGTCGTGGAGAGGCCAGGGAAAATTTTATCGGCGATAAAATTTCGATAAACCCGATAATCCCGTTTATCGCTGAGGTCTGATAAAATTTATTTATCGCCGAGATTCCAGTTTTCACTAGTCCACCTACATAAAAGTATGATACTCTATTATACCAATACTATTATGTGTTAGTTCTTGATGTTAAATGCTTTACAGACAACTTATATAATTTTCTAGTGAAATTAGGTATTATTTTGTTTTATTTTTGACCGAGAAATTTTCCGATAAATCCGATAAACCCGTTTATCGGTGACCTCTGGTATTTTTTTGCTACCGATAAATTGAACCTTGGGAGAGGCTCGACGGCGACGCCGGCTCCTGCGTCGTCACCTACGTCGTGCAGCTGGACCCGGCCGCCGGCTGGCTGCCGCGCTGCATCGTCAGCCGCCTCAACAGCAAGCTCGTCATGGTCATCGCCAAGCTCAGGAGGATCGCGCAGGCCACCGTCCCTGCCGCCGCCGGCTAGGTGTGAGTGACGTGGTTGCAACCCAGAGTTAGCAGCGTCGTCGGTCAGCTGCACGCGTAGTTGCATTGTGTGTGCCTAAGTAAATAGAGATATATACGTACTATGTTATTTTTGTAGAAACAGAGTGCACGCGTCGATCGGGAGATGCCGCACATCTATATATGTACTGCTATCAGACTATGTCAGTGAGAATTACTATGTGTGCACGTTTCAGTGTTATAGAATAGAATTACTATGTGTGTACGGTCAATCGGGGATTTTTTTGGATAAAGGATATAAAATCTGACTTCTATATCCATACAAGATATAGGTAGGCAAAAGATACACGAGCTCTTAAACTGAAAACCTCAAACCCGAGGAACATAAAAAAACAAGAAAGAGACCGAGTTCACGAAAAACAAGAAAGAGAGTTGATGGACCAAGAAAAAACTAGAAAGACTAAGCTTCATAATTTCTTATCCTTTCTTGCTTTCAACTTGTTTTGTTTTCACGTAACAGGGCTTCATCACATTGCCTTTCTCAAGCAAAGGATCGAGACCAAGTCCCTGTCCTCATCCGACTATGGCACTCAAAATTGCGATCGTCTATGCGTGAAGATAGACCTTCGAGGCAACGCCTCCAAGCAAGAAAACGATGAGGATCACCGATGCTACCCACCTCACCGAGGCTAGATTTTCACCTAGAGATCAACAGGAGAGCTGTGGAGTGCCATGACAACACCTCCCGGAAGGAAAACGGCACCCGAAGGCATTGCCATTGTCAAGACCAGTAAGATCACCGGCAAGTCTTTCGCCAACACGTCCACAACACCTGGACCACTACAACCACGAAAAAACCTTTTTGCCGCCATGCCTACAAAGCCCACCACCGTAGAAGCCACCATGTGACGTCTATGCACTACCATTGAGCAAATCCAAGGACATAGCCACAGATATGGCTGCCCCAAGAGCGGGGCCATCACTAGCCAAATCGGTCGTTGTCATCTATGAGCCTTGGCCATCACCGCCACCACAGATGCACATCTAGGCTCGAGCCACAACGTTTCCACTGCGTTGGCGGGCGTGACTGCCAGGACGTTGTCGCCCACCCGAGCCCTTGCCAGAGTCCGCTGAAGGACGCATTGGGATATCCATGACACACCACTTGGCCATCGTCCTCCACTGGGCAAAAACAACTGATCCAGTAGCACACCAGATCCATCGATCCCCGAAGTGCATCCGGCCTACCATGCCGCCACCACATATCATAGCCACCGAGATCTGTCAACCGCCCATGCAGCACACCCCCACAACCAATGTCTTCACCTAGTGCTACGCCACAGTGCTGGACACAGGCCATTGGGGGTTGGGGGAGGGAACTTATCCACAAGCCTAAGCATGTGATCTGGCCATGGAAGTACCAAATTCGTGCTAAGCTGATGCGTGACAGGTGATTAGAATTAAGGGTGGAGGAGGGAGAAAATGAAGTGGAGAGGAGGTAGGAGATGCCCTGCCGCCACCTTCCACACGGACACCGAGGCTCCGGCTGCACTCTCTGGCGACGATAAGGCGAAGAAGAATGGGGAGGCTAGGCTGAGCAATGTTGGCGGTCCTTAACTCTTATTACTAATGCCAACACTCATCTAAAACTTGCACAAATGAACACCAAACTTAGAATTAGGACTAATAACTAATGAATCCACGAGTTCTAGTGATTTACCATTTGCAGGAGGACATGTCAGGATAACACAAGAAATGTGCCAAAAGTACACAAAGAACTTAACAAAACAAACACCCGACATGAGCCAAGGGGAGAAGGCCCACTTACCAGGCAAATTAGGGCCCAAAACAAGTGGAGAACAAGCCTAAAATCAAACCAAACCAACTCAACTCCACACCAAACCACCATGGGTCAAGTCCAGAGGATCGCAGCAGGCTACCCAACGAAGTTGGGCCGATTTAGACCAGGCCATGGTGGTGCGGCCGCACCCCCACCTGCACCATTTTGCCCAAGGTTTGGTTAGTTGACTCTTACCGCCTCTCCAACAACGGTTGCATGGGTATGACGGTGGAATTAATGTGGAGGAAGGCAGTTTTGCTCTTTCCCTGGGGGGGAAGATTAAGGGAATATTCCAAGGAACGTCCTCCCACCTCCACCTATAAAAGGAGGACACCTCCCTCCTCATTAAAAAACACAAAAGAGATAAGAAGAGCAAAGCTAGAGCAAGAGCATCACCACTCCATGGGCTTAGGCCCAAGCTAGCTCTAGAAAGGTAGTATGGAGAGATGTGAGGGAGAGTTCGGGGAAGAAGTACCAGACTTGGTAGCCTTCCCCTGCTTGTACCTCAATGAACACATGCTTCGTACCTCAATGGGTATCTTAGTAAGTGTTCGTGGTTCTTTCGGTATAAAAGTCTGTCGGTTGGTTAAGCTATACTCTTATTTTCTTGCAGGTTCGTCGTCAGTTCTTGTAGCGGATACTCTAGTAGAGGGCCCTGATGAAGACAGGTAACTCTGATCGACACTAGAGTAGTAGTCGATAGCGTAGACATGGTGTCTAGTGTTGGGACAAGCGTCTCGAACAGGTTAGAGAGTAGAAGGCTCCTTGGTGAATGCTAGCTAGAGAAGGTCCCTTGGTGAAGGCCGGCCGGACAAGGTTCGCGACGAAGGCCCAACCAGAGAAGGTCTGTCAACGAAGGTTGGCAAGAGAAGGTCTCCCAATGAATGTCCAGGGTGAAGGTCCCAGAGAAGACTGGCGAGGGAAGGTCTCCCAGAGAAGGCCAACGAGAGAAGGTCCCCAGACGAAGGTCCTAGACGAAGGTCCTAGGCGAAGGTCCTGGACGAAGGCCGGTGGGAGAAGGTCTCTCGATGAAGGTCCTGGATGAAGGTCTCAGATGAAGGCCAACGGGAGAAGGTCTCCCGATGAAGGTCCTGGACAAAGGTCTCGGACGAAGGCCAGCGAGAGAAGGTCTCCTGACGAAGGTCCTGGACGAAGGTCCCTAACGAAGGCTAGGGGGAGAAGGTCTCTTGGCGAAGGTCGGGAACGAAGGTCCTGGACGAAGGGCCGACCGGAGATGGTTCACCGACGAAGGCTAGTCGGAGAAGGTCCGCAACGAAGGCTGGAGAAGGTCTGTTGACGAAGGCCGGAGAAGGCTCCTTGGTAGAGGCTCTATGGAGAAGGATCCATGACGAAGGTTTGGTGCAGAGGATCTACGGAGAAGGCTCCATGGAGAAGGCCCTGCGATGAAGGCTCCAACATATGAGAGGGGAGAATGAGGTGGCGGCTAGGGTTTGCGAAGAAAATGAGTGGGAGAATGAGTAGCCCCTCATCCACTAGGTTATGGCTGGTACTACATGACCTAGTGGATGCTCATACTAGAAGAGGCACAATACAACTCGAACCTGTAACACCCTGGTGTTAAGCTTGCATTAGGCATGTGCAAATCATGTGCATAAGCATCATTATGCATTCACAATCACTACATGAAATATAACTTGAAACATGTTAATGAAACATGTGTGTTGCATTTGTTGTTTCACTAGGTTGTGTGCAAGGCTATGCTTGTTATGCTTTATATATGCTTGTTTGTCATCTTAAACAACTTAGAAATAATTAGGACGCAATTTGGAGCAAAGTTTGTATTCAAAGTTTTGGCAAATTTTACTTTTAAAAATAATCTTAGAAAATAGAGTTTTGATTTAAAAATCAACTTTAAATCTCTATCCCAAAAATCTATTTGGATTTTAGCTTTGCTCTTTTTGGCAAAGTTGAAGATCACAAAATTCTGAGCAACTTTTATTTTTACACCAAACCCTAGAAATGTTTTTATCTTGTTCAAAAATGGGGTTTAGTGTTGTTTTAGTTGAAAAATAAAAAGAAAAATGTTTTCTCCTCCTTAATGGGCCTCGCGCCTCGCTTCTTGGACCAGCTGGGAAGCCAGCCCGGCCTACCCCGCGCGCTCGCCCGCTCCCGACAGGTGTCAGGCCGCCCCTCCGCCGTTGCCTTGCCTTAACCTGCCGCGCCCGGCCTCCTCTTCCTCCTCCGCGCTAGACCCTCTTCTCCCTCGCTCCCCCTTCATTTCCATTTGGAAATCCCGAGCGGGAAACACCACCGCCGCGGTGCCATTGCCGCTCTTCTCGCAAGCTCATCGCCACCGACTCCAGCCACCCAAGCTCGTAGCCAGAGCCTCGCTAGAGCTCCTACTTCCTCGCCGCACCCGTTGGCACCCTTTCCGTTGCAGGTGAGAGCTTCTCCGGCCGCCAATTGCTCGTTGGAGCTCTGCTCAGCTCGCCGAAGCTCTCGGCTGTAGTGGCCAGGCCTCATCTGCCCTCCTTTCACCCTATTTTCTTGCGCATTGCTTCGCCCTGCCGCCCACACCTCGAGCACGCCTCCCCGAGCCTTGCCACGGCCGGAATCGGCGTACCGCCGACAAGTAGCACTGCCATTCCACCATGCACAGCGGCGAGCACTCACTGGTGACCCTCTGGCCCCGTTTTCTAGCTCGCTGAGTTCGCGCTGCCGAGAGGAAGCGACTGGTGGTGACCACGTCACCGGTGGCCGAGCGTCTCCCTTGCGCTGGGTGACTCGCAGGTGGGGCCAGAGGACCCGCTGTCAGCCACTCGGGGGCGTGCCTGAGTGTAGATCTGGGTGTACTTAGCGTTTTTAGTAGCTGTTTTTAAAAGGGGATATGAAAAATGTTTTCCAGATTTTGTTTATATGCTTTGGAAAATCATAACTTGAGATCTATTGCTCCAAATTGGATGAAACAAATTTTGTTAGGTTTCTAGTGAGTAGATCTACTGTATAAAAATGTTGCATGTCAAATTTGATATACTTTTATATAGAGATTTATTTAATTCTTGTAAATGTTGTAATCTTTAGAAATGAATAGTAAATCATATATATATATCAGAAAAATGTGATTCTAATTTTGTTGATCTATTCATGTGTTGTACTTTCTATGAAAAATATACGACATGCATGTTCTGTAGAAAAATATGGCTAAGTAATTTATGTGCATTTATTTGTTGTTTCTTGTAAAATTGCTAGAGCCAAAAATATGAATAATACATGTAGGTGAAAATTTTTCTACAGTGATTCTATACTATGTGTACCATGGGAAAATACCAAATCTGTTGTTTGACACTTTTCATAGTACAAAGTATTTTTATGTGTATTTATGCCATGCTTTTTGCCTTTTTTTGTGTAGGCTGTTATACTTGCCCAAATGTAATGAAAATTTTATGGTAGCCTATATTAGGCATAAGAAAGCTACTGTAATTTTCTCATAATTTTCTGAGTACCAAAAATATATGTTACTGTTGTAGCCTTAGTTTAAAATAAAATAGAATAACCTTCTTTATGCTTGATTAGTTTAATTGTGTAGCTTTGGTGTATCTTTGAAGCATCAAATAACTTGCTGGTATGAATAAACATGTTATGTTGTGTGATATGTGTGCATGTTTTGTGTGTGTTGTAATCTTCTTTACTAGAAAGGAGATTTGCACCTACTCGGTAATTAAGAAGTTAATTGTTCATCTACATTGCATACAACCATGATCATCATATGCCATCTCATCTTATGCACCACTTGCATAATCACTTACGCCTACGCATCATACAGGATCGCAGGAGAAAGTTCAAGTAATGGTACAAGAGGAACAGGCCAGGGCCGACCCATAGGAAATCCAGGCACAAGAGGTGCCTGAGAACGAGGAGCAAGGAGAGGATCTACCTGAGTGTGTGGACCATCAGCCTAGTTCATTCGAGAAAGGCAAGCCCTAGAGCATTACAAGTCTCCTACTTTATAAAAAGCAATTTAAATACATATGTATCTATATATTATTGCATTAAGTTATAGGAGTTGAGTGAAACCATTGATGTATTTATTATTATTCTTGTCTACCTTGTTATATCCTTATACCTTGCTAGGTTTAGGATCGAATAACCGCTTAGCCCTGCTTAGACCGGTAGCAGTCGGTGATTTGCTGTCACCGGAAACTATAGGTGGTTACCGAAATACTTAGCTATGGATGATATCCTGGAGATAACCAAGTGTTAATAGATAGTTGGAGATGGGCGGAATAAATGTTGTGCAACCAGACATGGTTCTGGGGTGCTTGTAGTTTCCATCCGTGTTGATTAAGGACTGATCGTTGGTCGTCCCTCTTGTCATGTTGAACGCATGCCTCACATTTAGCTGGCCGAACAAAGTACCTTTCGACCGCGAAGCTAGTGACACTATTTGCGCTAGGATCTACATGGGTGCACATACTGGTGCTGAAGTGGGTATGACGGGGACGCGAAGAGTGAGTCCAAGGGCGGGTAAGCCAACTCCTAGCTATCGGGCAGTCCCTGGGTAGTGCGGCCCCAGTTTGTCCCACGGTGTTTATCAGAATAGTGTCATTGGTAATCTCTAGCTCATTTGATCGATGAGTGTGGTTTGTGTGAGGAATAAATCACCAGTTGGTTAGGAATCGATTCAAATCGCCATCGCTCCTAGATAGTGAGGACTTGACTCGAGCTACGGCATCATAGTAATGATGATGGAATAAATATAGTTATGTGGATGATGTTGAAAATGCTAAACCTGAGATGGTAACTGGATGATACATCCGTCCCAGGTAGGGTTGGCCGAGGCCCAATAAATTAAGGTTGCCCGGACCCCAACAGTTCTTATGCACACCCACTCGGGAAAAGACCCAATGTCCCTAAAAGACTAGTCCGATAGGGGAAGGGTGGCTCTCTCTTTTAAGGTGGTTTCCTCCTCCCAAGCTAAGGTGGGATTATTCAGAGGCTCACACAGTCGCCGCCCGACTACAACTAGGCCACTTGGCCTTTTTTTGTTGCGTCTTTGCCAGCGGGTAATAGTGGAGGATGTCCTCATCACTGGATGTTAATGGTTAATCAAGTGATTGCTATAGTATAGGTGCTTACCTAGATTGATAGGTTGTAATAAAGATGATGCAAAGTACATAATGGTTCAGTCATGATAACTTATGCTTTTCGCAAATGAGTCAGCTAGTCCACTAAAGAAAGCCTTGCATATTCCTTGGTGTCACTTTATTTTACTTTAAGACGGGTAAGTCTAGCTGAGTACATTCTCGTACTCAGAGCTTTGTTCCCATTGTTGTTGCAGATGGTCAGATATACTATGGTTATTACATCAACTGTCTTTATCTAACGATGGCTTGGTGATGTGACATCAACTGTCTTTCGAAACCACACACGCACACAACTAGGACCAGGGGCGTGGTTACTCCATATGTCTCATCTAATGCTTTTGTTGGACTTGATCGTTATCTAGCATTGTATTTGAACTAAGTGTGTGCGTGTGTGGTTTCGAAACTATTTGCTTCCGCTACTTTATTATGAACTTGGTTTGTAATAACTTTATGTTTTAAACTCCGATGTATTCTACGATGTTGTGAACTTTATGTAATATGTGACTGTGGCTACTAAACTTGTACGATCTTGGTTTGTATGTTGGTTGGTTTGAAATCCTTCATGATTTCACAGACTACCGGGTTTGTATGAGCTCAAGTACGGGGATTTATCTGCTTCGGCAAGTAATTTTCTTACTTAAGCTTGTATAGATTGGTCGGTTCTGTTACGGAACCTAGTTGCGAGAACTGCCCTTCGCAAACCACACGTGCAAGCCTCACTAAAAACTCCATCCCAAAAACCCTGTGGGAAAAAAGGGCATGGAGAAAAGAGCACATGCACGACTCTAACCTATACATGTTCTAAGTCCTGAGGCATCTTCCTCTGAGTGCCTTATTGTTCCAGGTGTCTTCGCCTTTGGGTTTTGGCCTTTTTCTCCACTTCTATGGCATGGTTTCTTGGCTTTGCTTTGCGCATAGGCCTTCTTCTTCAAGGCCTTCTCCTCCAACATCTTCACGACGTGCAGGTCTCCGGCTCTAAAATTTTCTTGGCACAGGGGTCATTATTTCTAAGCCTTTCTCGGTATGCAGTTCTTCATCTTCAAGGCCTTCTCGGCGCAGAGGTCTTCATCTTTGAGCCTTCTCGGCATGGAGGTCTTCATCTTTAAGGACTTCTTGGCATGGAGGTATTCATCTTTGAGGCCTTCTCGGCATGGAAGTCTTCATCTTCGAGCCTTCTTGGCCTAGAGGCCTTCATCTTCAAGGCCTTCTCACAAGCACCGGGCAAAAAGACTTCACATTCCAGAGTTGCTGGTCCTCCGATATGCTCCCTTAGCCCCTCTTGGCCGGTGCTCGTGATGAAAGTGTAGTCGATGTAGTCATAGTAGTGGAGGTAGATGTTTGGACTAGAGTTGCTGATGAGCCCCTTGAGTTGAAGTGATTGATGAAGGTGTGGTAGACCTTGGTGTTGAAGGAGTTGATGTAGCCACTTAAGCTTGGTGATGAGAGCAAGCCACCGTATGTGTTGATGCCAAAGGAGTTGACGAAGGCCCTTGAACCATTGTAGTGGACGAGGATGATGGCGAAGCCCCTCCTGCCAAAGACCCCTCCTACAAAGGTGTTTAGTGGAGTAGATATTGTTGTGGAAGACGAAGGTGTTAGTGAAGCCCCCTTGTGCCGATGTATTGGCGGAGGCGAGTCATCCTAGTTCGCCATGACTGTTTGCGAAGACCCTCCTGCAAAGGTGTTTGGTGGAGGCGAGGTTGGTGTAGATGACGAAGGCCCTCCTGAAAAGTTGTTTGGTGAAAGCCCTCCTGAAAAAAGGTGTTTTGGCGGAGACGATGTTGGTGTAGTCAATGAAAATGGTGGCGAAGCTTGTCATGCCGAAGGCAATGCCGATATAGGCGCCAACGATGCATGCCGAAGGCCAGAGAAGTTGCGTGAAAATACACCTAAGTTGATCTCCTGCATTGTTTAGGGACTTAGGTTGGACGTTATAGCTTCGTCGAATATCGACTTGCTTGCAAGTCTGTCGACAATCAAAAAGACACTGGCTTTCTACTAGCTGCAAAAGTTGGTTAGTCATTTCGTATAATATACAAGGGGTGAAATTTCTTTTGAAGCTTTTGAAAGAGCTAAAGTTCCGATACCTGCTGCAGATAGGTCTTTGTCAGGTAAAGCTTTTTGAAGGTTTTGAATGTGACGGCCCCGATGCCTGATCATGAACAGGTCTTTGTCGGGTTATCGCAGTGCAATGCATTTATGTAATGCATGTATGCATGTGATGCTGCGAGTATGTATGTGATGATGCGAGTAAGTGCATTTGCATGAAAATATTAAAGGGGATAGACACATCATATACCCCGCAAAAATGATGGTTATGCTTGAATAAAAGATAAGCTCTGCATATGAGAAATAATGCCCTCGAATGAGAGGGTTGTAGTTTTGGATGGCTAGCGAAGGCGGCTATTCAAGAACCTGCATGGTTATATATGTGACTTGTAACATTGAACATAAAAAGGATCAGTTCCCTGCGAAGGTTAGCTCAGATAAATTTTGGTTAATGTATATTATAAAAACCTAAAAAGTAGAACAATATAACCTACAAAAAAGAGAAAAATATGTTGGTGTTTGTGGGTTCGAAGGTTGGGTATCTGTTGAAAGTCGATTTCTGATAGAGGCCGCTGACTAGAAGGCTGCTGACATACGAAGGCCGCAGAAAAACGAAGGCTGTCACCTGACGAAGGCTGCTAAATAACTAGGGCTATTGACAGACGAATGCTGCTGATTGACAAAGGTCGCTGACTGTCGAAGGCTAATTACTGACGAAGGTTGTTGAATGACGAAGGACAATGACTGACGAAGGCTACTGACTAACAAAGGTTGCTGACTGACGAAGATTGCTAACTGATGAAAACCAACTGACTGATGAAGGCCGCTGATTATCGAAGGCCAATAACTGCTGAAGGTTGCGGACTGATGACAGCCAATTATAGATGAAGGCCACTGATTGATGAAGGCCATGCCTGACAAGGCTGTTAAAAATTAATGATACGTGAAGGCCACTGACAAATGATGAAAGTCAATAACTGGCGAAGGCTAGAAACTGACGAAGGCTACTGAGAACTAATGATAAGTGAAAGCCACTCACAAATGATGAAAGCCAATAACTAACGAAGGTCAATAACTAACGAAGGTTGTTGAGAACCAATGATCGGTGAAGGCCATTGACAAGTGATGAAAGCCAGTAACTGATGAAGGTCAATAACTAACGAAGGCCGTTGAGAACCGATGATAGGTGGAGGCCACTAACAAAGAATGAAAACCAATAACTGACGAAGGCCGCTGAATGACGAAGGCTACTGAGAACCAATGATAGGTGAAGGCCACTGACTGATGATGAAAGTCAATAACGGATGAAGGCCACTAAATGACGAAGACGAAGCCATTGACTGACTAAGGCTGCTGACTAATGATAGCTAACGGATGAAGATCACTTACTGATAAAAGATCACTGAAGTATCTGACGAAGGTTAAATATTCCATGAGAACCGCTGACTAACGGAGGATATTGACTAATGCAAACTCAAAAACTTGGCAGATGTGTAACGAAGGTTGAACAATTAGTGAGAATCGTTGGCTGATGGAGAGTACCGGCTATTTTGACATAAGAAGGTGAAAACGTATATATTTAATAAGGCAAATGAATATATGGGAGGGTTAGCTTGGGGAGGGAAAGAAATAATTACAGTGGTGGTGATCTGTATATTAGTAAAAAAGGGATTCGACATAAGAAAAAAAAGATAGGTTTTGAGTTAGCCAGTTAGGGCTAAGCATATATAGCCACTCAGGTCATGCTTTTGATGTGGCGAAGGCCGCAACAATTTTCTTGGTCACATTGGTGACAAGTTGTATGTGAAGGTTAATTTTCAAAATTTGCCTCGAGGCATGAAGGTTAAATCAAGAGTGTGAAAAAAATAAATCACAAGAGCGAAAATTGTAAGGCGTTATAAGCTGATGAGAATTTATAGACCGGTGAGGAATACTCACTTGTGCTAGTTTGACTCCTGCACGAAGGTACTTTTAGCATATGTAAAAGGTTTAGTGAATGATATATGTGCTACAACATTCATATAATTATGAAAAACGAAGGTTAAGATACTGCAAGGCGAGTTAGATATGCACAAGGTGCAAATACCTTAGACTAAGGTGCTGTTATTACCTTAGTCATGCAAGACTAAGGTGCTATTATTACCTTAGTCATGCAAGAGAGAACACTTTCGACGTATCGTATATTGGTGGTTTGAAGTCCAAAAATTCATCTCCATACTTCCAAAATCCGGGAGATCCCAGAAGTCCGAAAATTCCAAACAGAAGGTTGGACCTTCGGTGGATGTCCGAGGTCTAGAAAGTTAGTCCTGAAATTCCGACCTTCGTGAAATGTTTTAAATATAAGAAATTGTGCATCATTGGCATGAAGGCTTTAGAGTTGCAGCGGTTGATGGGAACTGTGGTCACCTGGACGTCCCTGGTTCAAGTCCTGCACGCACACATTTTGCGGAATATTTTATATGAACAATTTCTTTGAGAGGGGAAGGGGTACGCTTATCACTTGATATTTGGACGCGGAAAATTCGCTCAGATGATGAGGAGAGCGAAGGCTCTTGAAGCCGAAGGCCACCACAACTTTCCGAAGCGGAACGTCCCAGAAAACATTCTGAAGGCCAAAAAATTCGGTAGAAAATCCAAGAGGGCCCAAAAAATACCTGAGTGTAACGGAGACACATTTGCAACATTGAGTTAGGAAAAAAGGGGATTGGAAGTTTGCTTATCTGATTGTGCCAACCGGTCGGCTGCCTTCTCGCGCCCGGCAAGAGCTCTGCGAGCTGAGGGTTGTGCCCCTTGTGGACCTCCGAGGCCTTGGGAACACAATCGGAAGCCTTGAGGGTGCTCCGATCGGAAGCCGAAGGTGATGAAAAAGGATCTGCATATGCCTAACAGAAGAGCTTGTGTTGTCTGCTGGTTAGTTAATAGAGGTACGCATTGTTTTTTTATGCTGAGGTTCTGAGCTTGAAGCTTAGGTGCTACACAAATTTTGCAGATTTATTATTGTTATGATTATTTCTTTAACATGAAGGGACGAAGGCTTCTGGAGCTTTGCCTAATTATTTTGTCATTTTATAATTTTGTTTTACTACTTTTTGTTTTTTTTAAAAATAACTGACTAAGGGTTTGGAGCTTTGGTTTTCTTTTTGGGAAAATGTTAGTGAGGCTTAAGGAGGTCTTACCTTCATCTGGAGATTCTTACCTTCGCTCGACGTTCACACTGGTTAAAAACTTTGCTCTGCTGATAAAGGATGTTGACGAAGGCTCGGCTCAGGCCTTCTCAGAGGTTCAAGCTTCCTCGTTCAAAAAATTTACTCATGCCGAGCACGGTGGGCGCCAATGTTGGGACAAGCGTCCCAAACAGGTTAGAGAGTAGAAGGCTCCTTTGTGAATGCTACCTGGAGAAGGTCCCTCGGTGAGGGCCGGCCGGAGAAGGTCCGCGATGAAGGCCTAGCCGGAGAAGGTCTGTCGACGAAGGCCAGCAGGAGAAGATCTCCCAACGAAGGTCCTGAACAAAGGTTCTAGAGAGGACCGGTGAAGGAAGGTCTCCCGGAGAAGGCCAACGAGAGAAGGTCCCCTGACGAAGGTCCTAGACGAAGGCTGGTGGGAGAAGGTCTCCCGACGAAGGTCTTGGATGAAGGTCCCAGATGAAGGTCGACGGGAGGTCACCCGACGAAGGTCCTGGACGACCTGGACGAAGGTCCCAGACGAAGGCCAGCGGGAGAAGGTCTTCCGATGAAGGTCAAGGAGGAAGGTCCTAGACAAAGGCCCTACACGAAGGTCCTGGATGAAGGGCCGACCAGAGAAGGTCCGCCAACGAAGGCTGACCGGAGAAGGTCCGTGACGAAGGCCGAAGGTCTGTTGATGAAGGCCAGAGAAGGCTCCTTGGCAGAGGATCTACAGAGAAGAATCCATGATGAAGGTTTGGTGTAGAGGATCCATGGAGAAGGCTCTGCGGAGAAGGCCCTGCGACGAAGGCTCCAACATGCGAGAGCGGAGAATGAGGCGACGGCAAGGGTTTACGAAGAAAATGAGTGGGAGAGGAGAGGGCACCCCTTGCCCTCATGTTCTTGGCATTATATAGGCAAGCGGAACTTTACAAGTGACCCCTTGGTAGGGGTGGGTTTTACATGCCCACTCCAATGGCACTAGTTGGGCCTCTTCTAGGGGACTTTGCCCATATAAGTATGGCATGTCCCAACATCTAGGCTAGAGGCTACCTTCATTTGCCTTGTACTTCACGGTTGAGGGGTAGGCAACAAGTGGTGACAGCCCTATCCGTCCCTTGTAATCCCCCACGTTCGGGTACGGCGTAGAGCTATAGACCGGCATCGCCTGGCAGACCAGGTGCAACCCGGTGCCTGAAGTTAGCAAGTATAAGTAGAGTTTATCTATCCTTAAACCCTAAGCCAAAAGAATCCTTCTCTACCCTTATTAGCTATCCTTGTGTTGTCCTTGGACGAATTAGCTAGAAGAAATATCTCCGTTTCCTGTGGAAAATACGATACTCTAAATACTTCGGGGTGAAAGCAACAATGGTAATTCCATGCGCTTACGGATTAATTCTGTAAACGTTAAGAAATACCAACAAGCTTTCTGGCGCCATTGCCAAGAAACGGTTGCTGTATTTTCTTTGAACCTAGTTCATCATTGTATTTGTATCTTTTTCTTTTTATAAAAAACAAAATATTTTCACCATGAACACAACTCCTATCAAAAAATATTTCCTCTTCAAAGGGAGAGTTCTGTGAGCCACCACCAAAACCAACCCTTCATTCTCGCTGTGAACTCCACCCTGGCTTAATAGCCATGGTTCGGGCACAACCCTTCTATGAGCTAGAAAATGAAAATCCTTGCCATCACCTGCTATTGGAGGTCCTTAACTCCTAAAAATAACCACCAACACTCACATAAAAACCACTCAAATGAACACCAAACTTAGTGATTGGTATTATAACTAACGAATTCCACGAGTTTTGGTGTTTGACCATTTGCAGGAGGGTATTTGTGGAAATGCACATAAAAGACTTAGAATGCGCAAAGGAACAAAGAGCAAATACCATCCTACGCAACCTAAGAAGGGAAGGCCCACTACTATGCAGAACCAAGGCCCAAAGATGCGGAGAACAAGCCCATAACCAAAGCAAATCACCTCAACTTCGCGCCAAACCACCATGGGCCAAGTCACAATGCTCACAAGAGGCGACCCACCGAAGTGGGCGCGTTCGAGCTCAGCCATGGTGCCCCCATCTGGCCCATTTGGCGCCAATTTTGGCAAGCTATCTCTTACCACCTTCCCATGGTCAGTTCATGTGGTTTGGCAGTATAATTAATGCTGTGGACGTCAGTTTGCATGATGGAGGGGATCCAGGGAATATTCCAGGAATACACCCCTCCTCTCCACCTATAAAAGGAGGCTCCCTCCTCATTTCATCATCATGGAAGAGACAAGACAAGAGAGACACAATGTGATAAGAAGGGAAGAGCTCCATTCTTATCTTAGCTCTTTAGCTAGTTCTAGTGTAGGGAGTGAGTAAGAGTGGAAGAAGTACCAAAGTTGTTGACTACCTCCACTTGTGTACTCGGGGCCCCTTGTACACTTAGCTGTCACACCCAATTTTAAGGATAAAATTGAATGCATAAACCTTATGTGCACCCAGAAATGACACGTAAGCTAACAAATTATAAAGTATCATCACAAGTGCTTATGACATCACGAATAATAACTCATACATTAGTATCAAGTCTATAATATTCAAAGTGGAAGAACTAGATACTACTCTCCATGAGAGCCTCCAAACTCCATAGGGACGTCGACGGGTGAACCACAAGTCTAGTAATACTCAGGAAAGTCCTCATAACCATTGCCATCTGTTACCCATCCGAGATTTTTATCCAAATAATGAAAAGTAGACAAGCATAAGTACATCTTGTACTTAACAAGAATAACATGGGTTACGAAGCTTAAAAGGCCGACACTGGTTGTATTGCGGTTAGCATTTTTATTAAGTCACAAATTTTAACCCTATATTAGCATTTAGTTGTGCTTAAGCCCCAATTATACACATGATCATATAAAGCAACATTTTATCTCATAATTAATCATCAACAATAATAGTCCTCTATTCTGTGAGTTTTCTGGGCTGCTTGTGTCCGTGAGCACGACTGATATACCAGTTTTACACTCTGCAAAGATTGTACACTTTCACCATGAGCCATGATTTACCCTTTCGCCCGAGGTAGCTAATCTCTTGACCCACTACCTAGGAAGGTCGGCAGGGTTCACTATGAAGCCTTTCAAATGTTTCCCTAACAAGTTAGAGGCCACTAGGTTTCTATGGCTTGCGAATGTAGAGCTCCCCTTTCTGAAGGCACATTCCGTGCAGGCTATACACTTAAGAACAGCGGCTGCACTACACCCAACCCGGAACACACCCCTTTTGTGCCTTTTCGTAACTACTAACAAGTTAGAAAAGGTCCTACTGCTGAGCTAAAGCCAGAGCCATGTGGCACTCCCGGTTGTTGTCCTAGCTTTTGCCGACAGATAAGTCCTTAGAGAGGGCCAAGAGCATCATAATAAAAACAAGAGCTCTCTTGCCCTATGTTCAAGTTGCTAAAAAGCAAGTTTTAATATGTGTTGCATATAACCATTATTCATTGTTCAGATCATGTATATTTATATTGAGCGCTAGCAAACTACCCATATGCAAGTTTAACCCATCGGTAATAAGGAACAAGATAACAATAATTAGGATGTCCTTCTGGGTAACAAATTGACACATGAATATGACTAAATAATTAAATGGTAAATAGGACAACAAGGAAGATCCCATGCTATACTTTCCTTGCTCAAAGTACTCCTGTTGATCATGCTCGTCAAAGTATTGCTCTTGATCACCAACGAATTGCTCACCGTCTATACTCGATCACGATATAACACCACACAAGCTTCCGGAGCCAATCATGCAAATGAAACAATAACTATATATAATTAGAATAGTACACCAATAGTGAAAAAATAAGTTGAAAACCATATAAAGTTATTCTACACATCGCTACGAACACAGACGCGAGAGTTACCAAAATCGGATCTAAAACGAGTGAGATATGATGAACATAGGCTCTAGATGGCATAATCGTAATTTCTATGAACTCATTTACCAATGAAAATAAATCAAAATTCAGGTTTTTAAACTGATCAAGGACGGCGTGTGGAAATGTGAAGAAGGTCGGAGGCTCTTTAACAAAATGACCGCGAAGGGGTATGGCCCAATCTGGACCACTGGATCGGATCATGACGGTCCAAATTAGAATGGGAAAGGAAGAGAGAGAGGGTAGGTGGCCGGAATAGTGACCGACGCGGCGGTCGGCCATTGCCGGCGGCGAAACTTCGCTGGAGAGCATAGGTTAAGGCCCTACGGGCCACGGCGGAGCGAACCAAGGGCACAGAGAGAGAGAGCGGGGATGAAGGCGAACTCATCCCGAGGTTTACCACGACTAGAGAAAGGGGCCAGTGTGGTGGCAGACATGGCCGGTGGCGAGAAAAGCTCACCGGCGCTCATGAAACCGGCTCTAGAGGCCACGAATCTACTCTGGATTGGTATGGAATGAAGGAGAGAGGGACGTGGATTCTCACCGTAGATGAAAACAAAGGTGAAGATAGATTGGAGATGGCTTGCGACTAGGAATGGTAGACAACGGGCTCCTACAAACGTCGGCGGCGTGAAATGAGCGACTGAAGGCAAGAAGAATAATAGAAATGGAGCAGGGATATTCTCTACTGTGTGGAGAATCTCGGCAACGGCTCGGAGATGGCGGTGAGGTGACAGAACGGGATCACCACGGTGATGGCTTGCTCTGCTAGGGCTAGGGTGGCGCTGCGACCACAGTGGAGATGGTGGCTGCACATAGATGGGAAAAGGAGTGCGAGGGAGGGCGGTGACTTATATAGAGTGGCTTGGTGTGGTGATAGCGTTGAATCGCAGGGAAATTGGAAGCGGAGCGGCGGGATTTGGCTCGATGGCATCAGGATAAGAGAGAAATACTCCTGTTTTCAGCGGGAGGTTGGGGACAACACTATAGCACAGGCCCGGGCGGTTAGCTGTTGTGGCGGCTGTCAGGTGGGGCCAGTGCATCAGCGGGAAGGCAGAGAGTGCCTACGCTCGGCTACTGGGCCGCTTCGGCAGGAGGGGAGGTGGCCACGGCTGGGCTGGCCCAAGAGAGAAAGAAGACACGGGCCTGCGGGAAGAGGGAGATAAATAGGCTGGCTAGGCCAAAACTAAGAGAGGGAAGAAGAAAAGGAATTTCCTTTTCTTTTTAATCTAGAATTTTGCAAGGCTATTTTCAAAAGCATTTGAAATCCTTTTTCAGATTTGGTCAAAACCAGTTATCACATAAATAAAAGTGCAGCAGCATGAATGCATCAACATGTATCTAGCCTTATAATTGATTTTAATTTCATAATAATTATTACGTCCCTAAGTTTGAATGCCCACAAAAATACACAAATAAATCAATTTCACCTATTTTGAAATGATGCAATTTTTAGGGTGTTACATTAGCGGAAGGAATGCCAGGAATCATCGGCTCCTCTACACTTGTACCTCTACGATCTGAATACTACTTAGAGTATAAGGTTCGTGTTTATCTTCGTTGGTGAGTTCTACTTTAAGTTATTCATTATTTACTTGTGGGTTCATCGTTCATCCTTGTGGTGAATACTCTAGTAGAGGGCCCTGATAAAGACAGATAACCTTAATCAATGCTAGAGTAGTAGTCGATAACGTAGACGTGGTGTCTAGGCAAGAGCCTACCTACGTTTGCCTCGTTCCCTATGGTTGAGGGGTAGACGACAAGTGGTGATAGCCCTATCCATCCCTTGTAATCCCCTACGTTCGGGTTCAGCGTAAGGCTACAGGCCGACATCGCTTAGCAGACCAGGTGATCTCCGGTGCCCGAAGCAAGTCTATAGTGGCAAAGCTATCTTAACTTAGGATCTCTATCCTTAAAAAACCTCACTATCCAAGCTATCTTTCCTCTTGTTATCTTGGGTGAACTAGCATAAGAGAACTTTGCACCTCCATTCCTTGTGGAATACGATACCCTGAATACTTTCGGGTAAAATGCTACAATGGTAATTCTGTGCGCTTGCTAATTATTTCTGTATGCGTTAAGAAATACCAACACCTGCGAGAGTTCGAGAAAATGTGTTCATGCCTAAGCATCTCAGGCATAACACAAGAAACTTTAAGGTGGAATTTGTTTCCCTTTTATCCCATGGAGAACGCGCAGCAATGGTACACACATGTCATAGAAAGTACGAATGGAGGTTGGGATGAACTTAAAGAGAAGTTTTATCTTGCATTCTTTCCTATGTCTCGTATCGTCTCTCTACTAAGGGTAATCCTCGATTTCGAGTAGTAAGAGAAGGAGTCAATAGGTGCAGCCTGGGCCAGGTTTTCAGTTCTAATTCACTTTGGCCCAAACTTGTCTTTACCTAATGGCGTAATATTGCATCTCTTTTATTGGGGTCTTTTGACATAGAAGCTGACCTATGCCTAGACATGACTGCCGGAGGCCGTTTTCCACATAAAACCATGACGGAACAAGTGACATTCCTTGAAAACTTCATAGAAAGGCACACTTCCTCCATCATGACAAATAGAACCCTCCAAGTGAAAGCCATGTTGAGTGTTGAGAAGTCCTCATCAGTCCAATCCAAACCCATAGATTCGACTCATGAACTCTCACCCGAACCATGAACACCGAAGAAAAGATTAATTCATCCTTCGGAGTTCCATATCAAATTTGAGGATTATATATGGCAATACCTTAGAACACTTTCGGCACAAAAAACTTACACATCCTCCCGAGGAAGCTTCCCCCAAGGTAGAACCATCGAAGGAATGGTTAATGGAAGTGTGACATTCTTCCAAAGCAATTCAGATTCTTTCACCTTCCACAGCCATGCCTTATTCATTAAGGGGAACACACATAGAAGCCCTGCACAACCCCCTAGTTAGGACTAGTATCATGTCAGAATTCCTTGTAAAAAATATTTTGAGCAACATGCCGCTAGTCCCGACCAACAAACTTTTCAAAAGTCCATCAGGTCTTGTCTTTGAGTGCAGTGGGATTGCCATGGCTGTGCCAATCGAAATAGACAAAATCGGGGTTCATTTAGATTTTCACATCTTTGCCATCCTCAACTTTGATCTTCTCATATGTTTCCCTTTTGAAAAGATTATCCAAGAAAAACATCTCAAGGGAACCTTAGTAAAGAGTTTGAGAAAAATGCTTCCGCCACTCACCTAGAAATCCCAATGGCGGAGAATCATCCCAACAATAACCCGTTTGAGGAGGTAAAATTCATATCCCCGTTCGTTTCACCTGAGCTTTCCTATGAAACAAAATGTTCATCACTACTCACTCTTGAACCAAAGCTTTGTCCCTCTAGCCATCAAAACGTTGTTCACGATAGTGGTCGAGATTCAACGTTGATTCTACATGATATATCTCTCGAGAATGAACACTTCTGTGCCATGGACATCTTGCTTAGTACCCGGTCCTTCCACGATGACCATAACCTCCTCCTTATCTTCATTCACAAACTTTTTAAAAGGATGGTTGTAGATGTCTATGTTTATTAGAAATACTACAAATCCCGTAGAAGCACTGTGGCACTAACCTTGTAGCTTCAACATTAATGCTCAATGCTTGGCGGAGAAGCTGGGAACTATACCACCATTGATAGCTGCAAGATGATGTTCCTAAGGTCAAGCTTATGACCATAAACAAAGCACTGCCAGGAGATACCCTGGATTATCATAAATATATATATATATATGTATATGATATTAAAAAAACAAAATGTTCACCAACTCCATTACTCATTTTTGTCTCCATATAATTTTCTGATACAAGTTCATGCTTTCTTTTGTTTATGTTGTATGCTCTGGTTTGGATGCAATAGCGTGCGATACACCCATAGGCCTTTTTAAATTAAGCATGGTGCTTAGGTTAGAATGGCCTACTTTAATCAAATTTAGACATGGTGCTCAATTTTGATTAATGAATTTTGAGTAATTACCCTCATAAACAATAGTGGTAATCTATGATGGAGATAAACCAAGGCTAGGAATACTTTGCAACTTTACTTTAGCCTTGCTTGAGTTAAACTAAAAAAATTGGGTGAACAAGTTTCTAATAATAATAAAGTAAACAATAATATAATAAAAGTGGTAGTAATAATAAAATTTAGGCTCCCCAGTGTTGTAGCTAGTAGAGCCCTTGTTTGTTTCTTTTTATTTTTCTTTGTTAAATAAAAACAGGTACAAGAATAAGTGTGGGGGAGATCTCTCAAGCATACCTAACACACATTCAAGATCTTCCACCAACATGTTGCACAAACATTGGACGATCTATCATGCAAGAACGATAGGACAAATGGTTCCAAAGAGGTTTGGCTGAACTTTTGGTTTAGCCAAACCACCTCTCACTCAGCTCCTTCTCTTCAACAGTAGTTTGTGCAACAATACCCTCAACTCCCTAAAATTTTTTGAATAGAAACTAAAATTAAACAAATTAAAAACACAAAATAATAGACGCTCCGTCTCCATGCTATCCTTTGATTAAATTTGCATACTCTTTATTCCTTGCTAATATTCCTATACTTGTGAACAATTCATCATAGGGACCCCATGTTATCTAAGTAACTGAAATATATGATATAGTAGGATGAAAATGAACCTTGCAACTTTATGTAAAGAACTTGGAATTTATCTTGCAAAAATCAAAATTCAAATAGATGCTCCTCAATGATATTCAAATTCCTACCAAAGCCATATCTAGTGATTGGAGCTTAAACCTCCAAACTTATGCTACTTATTCCTGCATTGAGTTTTGTAAAGCCTTGTTGACTCTTATTGAGAAAGTTATCATGCCCCCAAGATCAATATCACGTACACTCATATATATAAGCTATTTCTACACTAGGAATACGCTAAAACATGCTTCCATCCACCCAAAATATTTTACTCCTACACTAGGGGTAGACGAAAAAACATGTCTTGAAATAAATACTGTAACACCTCAGTGTTATGCTTGCATCATTGCACTTGCATTACATGAGCACAAGCATCATTCATCCATGCATGAGTAATATACATGAAACATCTATATGAAACTAGTGAAACATTGTTATGAAACATGTGAAACGTTGCTTTGTTCTTTTATGTTTTAGTGTATGTATGCTTATGGCCATGTGTAGTTAATGCAAATGATGGTCAACTAGGATCAGAAGCACCTTAACTATGCTTAGGACACTTAATGGAACAATGTTCATGTTGACCACTTAGCCTAATTAAGCTTCTAAGTAGTGGTTGACCCTAGTTTGACCTTGGTTGACCTATAGACCTCTTTTATTTGACTATTTGAAAAGTACAGCTAAAAGTGTATGCATGGTTGTGCACCCTTAAGCAAAGTTGTAGCAAATTTAATAAGGAACAAAAGTTGTTTAATGACCATCTCATGAAAATGACCAAAACACCCTCAAAACTAGCCCACAACTCAGTTATACATGCTGTTTTAGCACTTAACAAATTTGGTTAAGTCATATTGCATTTCAGTTTTAGGGTACATCACTTTAGAGCTTTGTAACTCACAATATAGGCTGAACCAGCTCAGGCTCCAATTGACAAAATTGAAGTACACATGTAGCTATACAATTTTGTCAATTGCACCATGCGCTGATTCTCGCTAGTTTAGGGAATAATGATTGATGAAAATAGGGTTTCAAGCGGGCCTAGAGCTCTGAATGCAGAGCTGACCATCTCGGTGGCCGACCGGCAGTAGGCCGTGCGCGCCGCATGGAGGCCGTATGCCGCCGGTGGTCCCACTCGTCAGCCTAGGAGCGCCGCATGACCTCCATGCCACTCCGCCAGCCCCTCGGCCTCGCCCATTTTGCCTCCTCTCGCGAGAGCTGTAACACCCCAGGTGTTAGGCTTGCATTTTGGCACCTGCATTGCATGAGCCTAAGCGTCAGTTGTTCATATATGAGCATGGAACATATGTAATGCACTAGTGAAACATATGGAACATACTAGTGTCACATGTGAAACATGTATACATGGAATGTGCTTGAAACATCTCCTTGAAACATATGCAACATACCCTTGTTATTCGGTGTTTTAATGTGTGTATGTTTGATGCTTATGCTTGGTAATGCAAGTGAGTGTTGATGTCACTTCTTTCATGTGTCTCACATCACTCTCTATCTATAATGATCCTTGGAAAAGTTTTATGAAGTTTGGAATCAAGAAGTCACATGAAATGATAAGTTCTATTATTGTTGGAATGGCCTTACTAAGTGAATGGAAACATTGGTCATCAACCAAACCTTGCAACCTTGCCCAAATGACTCTAGATGAACTCTACAACAAAAGTCATGAAAGGTTCATGTTTAAAGAAAATGCTCCAATGGATCAAAAAGGATAATTTAAGCTTTATCGTGATCCTACTTTGGTCAAAGTAGAGCTATAGGTTCTGTACATGTTTTGGAGTTGGACCTTTAATAAAAGTTGTGGTTCATCTTATACAGAACAAACTATGTTAAATGGTCAAGAGCTAGTTTGGTTTCTAACCTAGTCAAATAGAGCTCCCAAGATTTAACGAAGTGCTATTTTGGAACCCCAAATTTTGGCTAAGTCAAATGGTGCCTCAGTTTCGGGTACCCTACTTTGGAGCTGTGTAGTTTCCTAACCAGGCCAAACTAGTTGATGATTCTTTAATAAGAGTTGTAGTTCAGGTTGTGTACTACAAACTTTGTTCAAGCCCAATGGCCTAGTCCAGCTTCTAACCTAGTCAAATAAGGAACCCAAGTTTGAATGTTGCTGCTGTTCCAGTCTTTAAGTAATCCTATGTCGTTAGGATTGGCATCCCGTTCTCCAAAATTTGTTAAGAAACTTGAGTTGATCCAAGAATAGAAGTTTGAGTTTACATATTGGAGGAGAGCTCACAAAAAGTTGGATTTGAATTGATCATGTTTTGGCCAACAAATTGGAGTCTAACCGAGCAAAGTTTAATCATCATTAGTTGTTGACAATGACGTGTCAGGGCTTAATTATCTCCTAATCCATTACTCATATGGCCGAACACCCTTAATCAAAGTTGGAGAGCATCAGGTGGAGATCAAACTTCGTGTTCGGCCCATCTTCAAATTCGGACAAGAACGGGCCCAACTCGCATTCCACGCCGGCCATACCGTCACCCGCCACATGCTCGTCATAATGCCTCAAACGGGGACACCTGTTCTGGACGTGGCAGCCATGCCCGAGCTGGGCGCCCCATCTCTGTCCACGTGCCCTGCTGGTCCTTCGCGAGTTGTAGAAGCCGGAGACACTCCCCTCTCGTTTTCGCTGCCGAGTCGGTCGCTGCCATGGCCACTCTTGCCCAGCTCGCCCTCGCCGTCGCCATGGTGGAGCCGAAGCTCAAGCTGCCGCTGCCCTGTAGGCGCTGCTCCCTCTCCTCCTCCATTGCAGTGCCTAGCTGGGTCACGCACGCGCGCCGCTGCTGCGTTGCCACCACGCACAGGAGGGCCACCGCGTCCATCCGTGCCGCCGCCAGTGCACCATGCCGTTGCGACCGCTCGCACGCGTGGCCAAGCCACCACGAGCCGCCTCGGGCCAAGCTGAGCGCACCTCCACATTCGCCTCACCTTGCTGCACTTCGCGCATGTGCTCGTTTCCGTACAGGACCGCCGGAGGGCCGTCGCCACCGGCGCAGTCGCCGCCGGGCCACCCGCACACGTGGCCAGGGTGCCACGAGTCACGGTTGGCTGAGCTGTGGCTGCCCACGGGTGCGTGCGAGCCCCAGGGTGCTCCACCGCCACTCCATGGCCGCCGGCATGGCCTCCCTCTGCCAGAAATCGTGAAGCCCCGACGAGCTCCCCTGTCAAATTTGTGTCAGGGACCTCGGGTTAAAATTCAAGGAAGAACAGGGGGGTTTTTGCAGAACCTATGACTCATGTGAATAGTACCATTAAGGACTTGTTTGCTTTGTTTTTGCTGAAACTTTGAAAATGCATAATACATCATAGGAAATTTGTAAAATAGCAAATGAGGACTTTTTGGAATCTTGTGAAATTGTCTGTGCAGTGGACCTATAATATGTCACGTTTTAGTTTAAAGTTTTAGCTGTAAAAATAGATTTATGCATCTAGGTTTTCAATGCTAGTTGTATTTATCTTTTTTATAACTGCAATTGTTGAGCTCCAAATGAAGTGAAATTTTTGTGGCATGCTACTCATGTGATGTTTGATGTATCGTAAAAATTTCATGAATATTGGATATAGTATGAGTGAGTTATTGATTTATCTTGCTCTCACACGATTTCTTGCATTAGCAATTTGTCTTTTTCATAGTGGTTGCTATGCTTATTCAAATAACATGAAATTTGTACGGTAGACTATTGGGAGCATATGTAAGCCATTGTAATTTTAGTAGAATTTATTGTGTACTTTTGGTATATGTTCATTAAACCACCTTATTATCCGAATAAATTAAGAAATGTATTAAAATAATTTATTCGGTGGTGGACACTATGTTTTATGGTGTTCATTAGTCATGTGTGATATATTGGTAAAGTTGGTTTTGTCCAATTATATGTTTGCAGCCTAAGTTAGTATTTATTTCTTGCAAATGAGGTTTCTGAACAGATCTAGGAACTTAGCAAAGTTCTTCATGATAAAGTGCTTTGTTGTGAAACTTGTTTATACAAAAGTTGTAGATAATTTATGTATCTAGCTACTGTTAAAATTTGGTGGCATTTAGCCATGTGGTTTAGGTGTTACAGCTGTTTAAAGTTGCATCACAGAATCTGTTGCTCTCGGTCATGTTAAACCTGATTATGTGTTTGTGTAAATTCGACATGTTAAACTTTGGAATCATACTGAGATGATTAAAGATCAAATGTAGATAATTTCCTAAGCTTTTTAGAATATCTTGTTTCATATCATTTGGATTTATAAAACTCTAGATATGATTGATTTTTGAAGCTACTGTTTGCAAGTCCAGAAATTGGCATATTCCAGTTATAGTTGTTGCTTCACCTTGACTCGCTTTGCATGTTGCTAAGTGTGGTTCATGTCCTTGGTAATTAAGTTAAATACACCTGAGATCATGTGAAACTTGTGTGCCATGCTGAGTGTGCCCTCTTTGCTATCTTAGCATGTTAGTTTGTGTGATGTTAATTAAGCAAAGTGATGTGCTTAAGTGTCTTTTGTATAACCTTGTACTTGCCTTGATTAGTGTGTGATGCATCATCTATTGCATTTCTATATATTCATATACTTGCATCTTACATCTCATCTAGTTATGCTACATGCATCACGTGAAGGACATGATGCGGAGCTGAACCCGAAGATGGTGTTGGTGGATCCATCCTGAAGATGGAAGGACCCTCGAGTGCATGCATGGAGTGGAGATGTTCCGCAAGACGGTGCAAGCTAACTGAACTTGTGTCAGATCCCAGGCAAGCCCCGAAGCATTATAAGCCTTCTAATTTCTGAAATGCAATTAAGTACTATGTTATATATTGTTGCATTAAGTTATAGGTGTTGGATGAAAACACTTGCTGCATGGATATCCAGTCCTCATCCAGAGAATATACCATGAATCCTATGTAGCTCAGGCTCAAGTAAATGCTTAGCCCTGCTTTAAGCGGTAGAAGTCGGGTGATTTCCTATCACCTGCGAGCTATAGGAATATACATATGGCACGGTTGGCTATATTTGCTATCGTAGAAAAGAACCTGGTATAACTTGAAAGGAGACCGGGCGGGATGACGATAGTGAAACAACAAAGCATGGAGGTTTTGGGTGTGGATCTATCCCCGTCTGTGTCGATTAAGGACCAATTCTTGGAGCCTTTCCTATTCATGTTGAACACATGCCTAACACTTAGTTGGCCGGGTCTGGTGACCGACCACAAAGCCAAGTAGCTCAACTCAGGCCGGGAGTCGATAAGTATAAAGTGCGCCTCGGAAGGGAGCCGTAGGCGTGAGTCCAAGGGCAGGTGATTTAAAAGTTTTGAACGTCCTGGCAGAAGGGTAATCCCTGAGAGTGCTGGCGTTGATCGAACCCGCAAAGTTGGTTCCTGAGTTGTACGAAAAGTGATCTACGACTGCCTTTAGCGGGGTTTGCCGGGTGAGTGTAAGGAATACCCTTCAGTTGAGTTGTAATTCAATTGGAGTCACCGTCTCTCACCGGTTAGTGAGAACTTGACGGGCATATCTCCAACGTAGATACACTAAATAATATAATGGTTCAGGAGTGATGATATGATGATGACAGCCTTATTATACCTACTATGGTTATTATTGTTTGCTCCTAATCAAGTGAGTGCTCTAGTACATGTGCTAATATAGATGATAGGTTAATGATTATTAACTTGATGCTTAAGCATTAATGGTTACTTATCTGTACTAAGCTTTTATGCAAAATGTTGTCAAGCTAGCCCACTTATATCAGCCTCGCATACTCCTTGGTGTCATATTATTTCTAGTTTACGATGGGTAAGTCTAGCTGAGTACATTCTTGTACTTAGGGTTTATTCCCACTTATTGCAGGTTGTGATGTATCATGGATACTGCAAGAATTGGATGGCTCCTGCCGTAGTGGCGGAGTGTGATCATGGGCATAATTCTTCTGAGTTCTCTTGTCTCTAATGCTCTTGTTGGAAGTTGACCTTAGTACTAGTATGTATTTGAAATAAGGGTGATGTTAGTTTTAAACTGCTTTGCTTCCGCTACTTTTCAACTTAGGTTGTAATAACTACGTTGAACTTCGATGTATGTTGAATTACTTATGAAATGGATGTAACATGTGACTTGTTATGTTGAATCACTACAATCTTAGCTTGTATGTTGGTTGGTTTGAAATCCCTTGTGATTTCAATGGACTACCGAAGTTATATGGGCTCAAGTGTGAGAATTTGATCACTTCAGTGATTGTTTTTGTACTTGTGCTCTTATAATTTGGACGGTTCCATGACAAGAGCAACGGCAGCAGCGGCCGTGCCAATGCTGCTGAGAGCTCTGCCACCGCTCCACGCCCTCGCTGTTGCACCATTGCCTAAACCTGCATGCCCACAACATCACCGCGACCTTCTCTAGCTTGTCTACCCCTCGCTGAGCCAATTGACCTCAAGTGAAGCCACATTAGGCGTTTCCGCCGCTATCCACCACGATTGAGCTCGCCGGAGTTAGGGCTCTCCGCGGCTGGTCATCACCGGAGCCCTCTCACCTCTCTCTCTTCCCTCGTCTCCCTCGTAGGTTCTAGAAGCTCGTACCGAGCTTAGACCATGCCATCATGGCCGGAGATAGCTGACGCACTGCCGAGCTCCTCCGCCATGATGCCCTGGACGCCGGTGAGCTATCCCCGGTGACTCCGCCATTCGATTAGTTAGGTCAACCAATGCGGCGTGAGACGTAGGTCACGCCGGTGACCTCGGCTTCGCCAGATTCCTCACCGCCGGTGAGCCATCGTCGGTCAAAGCCCCTCCTCTGTTTTGTGCTGGCCGACAGATGGGATCGTTGACCTCGCAGGTCCCACGCATCAATGATAGTAGAGTTAGGGTTTGAATTTATTTAAATACAGATTTTGGGTGCAAACTTTGATAAACCATATCTCAAGTTCTAGAGCTCCAAATTGAGTTATTATGTTTCATACTTTATGTGTGAGTTATTATTTTCACTTGTTTAAATAGTAGTTTCTTGTGTTATTTTTCATAATTAATGTACACAAGATATAAACCTGAAAATTGATGAACAATATTCTTATATTAGTATGAAGCTAGAAAGATATGAAATCTGTTGTTCGACACTTTTCAATAGGGTTTCCTATTTATGTACAAATAAGCATGTTGTTTTGTTATTTTTGTATAGAGTGATATACATATTCAAATGCAATGAAATTTATACAGTGGTCTACTGGGAGTATAGGCTAGCTACTGTAATTTTTATAGAATTTACTGTGCATTTTGGTATATGTGCATAAATACACCTTGATATCTAAATAAATCAAGACATGCATTAAAAGAAATTATTTAGAGGTGAGCACCATATTTTTTGGTGTTCATTGGGCATGTGTAACATGTTGGTAAAGTTGGTTTTGTCCAGGTGGGGGTTTCAAACATAAGTTAATATTTATTTCTTGCAATGGATGGTTTCTAGACAGTTCTGGGGATTTTGTACATTACACCATGTAAATTTGGTTTGCTGGGAAACTTGTGAATACAAAAGTTGTAGATAGTTCATGTATCTAGCTTCTGTTAAAATTTGGTGGTATTTTCCCAAGAGGTTTAGGAGTTATAGCTGTTCAAAGTTGGGTCACAGAATTAGTTGCTCTCTGTCTTGTCAGGACCAGATTCTGAAATATATAATTTTGACTTATTTAACTTGGGAATCATGCTATAATGTCTAAAGATGAAATGTACATAATTTCATAAGCTTTCTGGAATGTCTTGTTGCAAGTCATTTGGAGTTGTAAATCTCCTGTTATGAATTATTTACCTGACTGCTACATGTGTGTCTAGAATTCCTAAACTTGTCTGATGGTTTGATTTCTTTGCTTAAACATAATTGGGATGTTTTAGATGCTTAGGCTGATTAAAATAAGTGGTTAGATGTAGGTGTTAGGCCTCTAACTGAGGATGAGCAGTTGTATATTAGATTGTGCAAGCTTGGTAAGTGTTTTGCTCTCTACCGGAGAAGAGATATGCATCAACTCTTTAAAGTGATTTGAATAGAGCACCGCCCGTACTCAGTAAACGAATGTTAATCGCTTGATATTATCTTGCTGTTCATCATGTTATCTCATTCCTTATCCATACATGATATTTATCTTGTGCACATGCACGCAATAGGCGTGCCCAAGGGAGTAACCTTGGTGTAGTTTGAAGGCATGTGCCAGAACAAAGGGGAGCCAGCTCCAGCACTGGAGGCCCAGCCACCAGAACCAGAAGGCGGCGAGGAGGTTGTGCTTGAGTGTCCTAGTCACGAACCATCTTCCTTCTTGAAAGGCAAGCTCCAGAGCATTATAAGCCTTCTACTTTACGAAAGCAATTGAGTATATATGTTATATCTGTATTGTTGCATTAAGTATAGGAGTTGTCTGGAACCCTTGCTGCATTTATAATCTCTCCTTGTCCAGAGCACATACCCTGAATCCTACTTAGTCAGGACCGAGTAAATGCTTAGCCATGCTTAGACAGGTAAAAGTCGGGTGATCTCCTGTCACCTGCGAGATATAGAGATTTATCTTATCATGGTTGGCTATATTTGCTATCGTGGAAAAGAACCATGGATAAAATGAATGAAGACAGGGCAAAGTCTTATAGGTGGGTTGTTATGCTTATAGTGATTTCATCTGTGTTCATTAAGGACTGAGGCATGGAGCCGTTCTTGTCATTTTGAACACATGCCTCTCACTTGGCTGGCCGGATCCGATGAACCGATCGCAAAGCCAAGTAGCTCAGCTTAGGCCGGAAGCCGGTATGTTAGAGTGCACATCGGAGGGGAGCCACTGCTATTTTCCAAGGGAAGGTGTTTAAAAGTCCTGATCATCCTGGTGGCCTGGTATCCTGAGAATGCGGCATTCATCGGGCCCGTGATTCCTGAGTTGTACCAAAGGTGATCTATGACGACCTAGGTATGGGTTTGCCGGATGAGTGTTAGGAATATTTTCCCAGCTGGGTAGTAATCGATTTGAATCGCCGTCCCTCTCGGATAGTGAGAAACTTGATGGGATTATCTTCATTGCAATTACACTAAATGACTTGATGGTTCAGTAATGATGATATTTGATGATGGCCTTATTATACCTGATAGCGTTATTAATGTTTGCTCCTTAGTCAAGTGATTGTTATAGAACAGGTGCTAATCTAGATGACAAGTTAATGGTTATTAACTTGATGCTTAAGTAATGAATGAGACTTATCTGCATATAAGCTTTTATGCAAAAATGTTGTCAACCAAGCCTCACACATATATCAGCCTTGCATACTCCATGGTGTCATATTATTTCTGGTTTACGACGGGTAAGTCTAGCTGAGTACATTCTCGTACTCAGAGTTTATTCCCTCTTGTTGCAGATGACATCTTCTATAATGGATGCTGCAAGTACTGTCTTCTCCCTGCTAGGCATGATGACTAGACCATCGGGCATGGTCTCTGTTAGTGTCTCTCATCTGGAATGCTTTTGTGGTGAAAGGATCAAGATGCCCAAGAGGGGGGGGGGGGGTGAATTGGGCTTTTCTAAAAATTAATTGCAAGAATTAAATCCTACAAGCCAAAGTTCACTCCTAGTGCCTACTTGTGTTCCTTGTGATTCTACCGGTAAAAGTTTTGCACCCTAAGTTCCAATCCTAGTCTAGCATGGCAATTCTAGGAAAGTAAACCAAGCAATGAAAATAATACAGGAAAGTAAATGCTTGAAAGTAAGGGCAAGGAACACAGCGATGTTTTCCTGAGGTATCGGAGAGTCACCACTCCCCACTAGTCCTCGTTGGAGCACCCGCGCAAGGGTGTAGCTCCCCCTTGATCCGCGCAAGGATCAAGTGCTCTCTACGGGCTGATTCTTTGACACTCCGTCGCGGTGAATTGCCCAAAACTGCTCACAAGATGAGTTGGGTCATCCACAAGCTCCGCCGGATGATCACCAAACTCCCAATCACCACCAAGCCGTCTAGGTGATGGCGATCACCAAGAGTAACAAGCTAGAACTCTCACTTGACCACAATGAGCCTAATGAGAAGATGTATGCACACTTGCTACTCCCTAGTCACTAGTGAGAGACTCTCAAGCTTTGATTATCAAATCACTACCCTCACTAGAGCTCTTGCACTCCCTTGCACTTCAAAGGTGTTTCTCAGCTGAACAAATGAGCAAGAGACCTCTAAAAGAGGTGGAGGGGATGTATTTATGCACCCTACAGTCAAATCCAACCGTTACCTGCCAACTCAGCAAAACACGCGATGACCGGACGCGCCGATCGATCGTAACGGTCGAAAACCTGAAACACTGGCTGAGTGACCGGACGCACCGATCGAGGGTGACCGGACGCGTCCGGTCGTGCAGGGAGCTTACTGTACTTTGACCTGACGCGCGACCGCGTCCGATCAGTGATGACCGGACACGTCCGATCATCAGAGTACCTTACTGGAACGTGACCGGACGCGTCGATCACATCCCAGTCACGTCCGATTAGGTGATTTCCCTTCTATGACACGTGTCAGCCTGAACACCGCGTCCGGTCCTCGCAAGGACCGCATCCGGTCAGCAGCGCTGAAACACGGTAGCAGTTTAGTACTGACCGGACGCGTCCGGTCAAGCCAGACACCGCGTTCGGTCAAGGGAAAACTGCTCTAACAACTCCGAAACGCGACACAACTTGAACCAAGTTGCTTCCAACTGAACTTTGAGCTATTCTAGAGCTACCTAGTGCTAAGTTTGACAAGTGTGCACCACACCTAAACAAAAGACTCACCTAGGTCAAGCTACTCGCTCACGCCCCCCTTTATAGTACGGCCAAAGGAAAAAAGCGAAGATCCTAACGACTATTCCGAATGTAATTCAACACCTTGACATCCGGAACTAACCGTCCTTAATCTTGACGTCAATCCTTTGAAAACCGAAACAATTTCCACCAAGGGGCATGAATACCATAGTGCCCAAAGCAGTTATCATCCCCATGACCTAACTTACCAAAGTTTCTGCAAAACACACGTTAGTCATGGTAATAATGCGTTGTCATCAATTGCCGAAACCAACTCTCAGGGCCTAGATGCTTTCAATCTCCCCCTTTTTAGTGATTGATGACAACACTTAGATTCAGAAGATAAGAGTTGAGGTTTTCGAACATGCTTGGTTCACATAAGCAAAAAGCAATAAGCACAAGGGGTTAGGAATTGCTTATGTGCCCCAAGCCAACAGTGTGTACTCATAAGATAAAACATGAAGCATTAGTACACATAAAACATAGCTCATATGAAATCGGAGTAAGGCATGGAAGCACAACCTTATGAGCTAGAACCAAAAAAATGACATGATATAAAAAGATGACTAGATAGACCACAAAGACTCAAAGTATCTCGCAAGCACACATGTCACAAAATGCAAGTACGGGAATGTAAACATGATGCATGAATGTAGCACACAAATAAAAACGAAAACCCTCTATCAAAACTCCCCCTGAATCTACTCTCTCTCCCCCTTTGGCATCAACCGCCAAAAACTAATCTAAGGATCCGACGGGGGAACAGATGGAGTCATGTCGGGTGCCGAGGAGCGCGGAGTGATCACAAACTGAGAAGTATCCTCCTTGGACTCTGAGCTATCAGGCTGACCCTCTAAAGAAGCACGTGGCTGTGAAGCGGTCTGGGTCTGAACAACAGGAGCAGGTACTGACGAAGAGGTAGCAACAAGCGGAGCAGTCTCTGTGACCTGAGCCTGAAGCGAGCCAATAGCTGGAGGATCTGTCGAGGCAACTGATGAAGGTACAGTCTCTGTAGTGCCAGTCCCTGTCACTAGAGGAGCCACTGCCTCTGAAGCGGACAACCCCGAAGAAGTCACTAGAGTGGTGTGCGAGGGCGTTGGCTGACCAGTCAACTCGCTGTAGGAGGCACTCAAGTCAGCGAAAGGAGTGGCTATCAGAAGGTGAGGGCGAGGCTGGTCTGAAGGAGTGAACCCCGTCTAAATGGGCATGTAGCTCGGCGACTGGAAAGACTGGGGAACCTGCTGCTGTGGAGAGGTGAACTGGAAGCTCAGCTGTCCCTGACTCTGAGGTCCACTGGACTGTAGTGCTAGAGTCAGGACAGATGCAGGAGGAGGAATCCCAACTGTAACCAAGTGACGCAGGAGCTCTAGGTACTGTTGCTGGTTTGCTGCCTGCTGTCGCTGCATCTCGAACTGCTAACGCTGTAGCTCAAGCTGCTGTCTCTAGAACTCGTCCTGTCGAGCCTGTATCTGAGCAAATGCGACGGCTATGTCCTGAGCCTGTCTCTACATCTGAAGCTCCTGTCTCTCCTGTGCCTGGGTCAGCCTCTCAAGTATAGCCACCATGGCTGGGTCTGAGCGGGAGGCTGAACCTGAACCACCCGCCTCATGGTTGTGAGACCGAGGAGAGCGGTACCAGGGGATGGGCTGGTAATCCTCATCAGTGCTGTCGGAGGCCTCATCCTCAACTGGATCGGCAGGCTAAGCATCTAAATCAGCAAGCTCTGCCTCAGCAAGACCCTGAACGGTCACGTCCTGCTCAGCTGCTATCTCGGGTACCTCTGGTCGCTCCCGCTGTCCTGGCACGGGTGCTTGCTCTCTGGTAACAGAGGCCCACAGCTGACGGATATCATACTCTGGAAATGCAGTGGTGGTATCTGATATCTCAGCTCTAATATCAGAAGGCAGCTCACATGCAGATCTGATGATAAAGCATATCCAATGTGCGTAGGGCAGCTGACGGTGTCCCTTGAAACCCTCTGCCAAGGTATCCTCCATCTCACATAGCATAAGATCCCAGATATCAAACGGTGTCTGTGAGAGAAGGTGATGCACTACCCACAACTGCATACGGGTCAATCCCTCTCTGTACCCCAGCCTCGGAAGGAGTGTGCATCTGACAATAGCATCCAAGACTCTGGTGAGGGGTGTCAAGCTGGCTGGTGTACGTCTGGACCCTTCGCCAAAAGGCTCACGAAAGCAGGGTCGGATCAGATCAGTAGGGGGCACTGTACCGCCGTGAGGGCGTCTCGGTGGAGCAGTCTGACCAAAACACAGCTGGTGTATCTTCGTATCTGAAGCTGGGAGTCTGAGAATCTCCCGCACCCTGGTGCTGTAAAGTCTACGGTCACGGCCTCAGAATGCAAAGTGAATGAACTCATGTGCCGGGTCAATCCAAAGTGAAGAATAGAACTCCCTGACCCAAGTGCCACAGTATGCTCATGTCTGTCCAAGAAAATCTGATAAGCCCGGAAGAAAAGACAGGTGCGGACAAAGCTACTCACCAACCACCTCAACTAGAGCCTCAAGACGACAGACCCTCTGAGGTCTAAAAGCAATCCCACTGTTGACGTATGCTCTGTAGAAGTCCTCGTGCAGAGGTGTGTAGAAGCCCTCTGACACCCGGGGGTCCCGTACCGGTGGGAACCACCGACCAACCTCAACAAACCTTAGGGCCTGCACCTGGCGTGTTGAAGCTCCCCTCAAGTCAAAGTGCTCGACTGGGGGGTGTCCTCGAGCCCTGGGAGGTGGACGTGCTCCACGACGCTGGCCCTCTGGCCTAGGAGTCACCTGAGCTCGCGTACGTCCTGAGCGACGACGCGGTGGAGTCTGAACTAGCTGCTCCTCTGTCTCCTCTGGATCCTCTGTGGGTGGATCAACTGACATATCCTCTGTCCCCTCGGTGGCCTCAGTACTGAGCTGTCGACCTTCAAGATGAAAGCGACGCTCGCCAATGTGAATCCCACTACTCCTGCCACCCCTCTCTGCCAGCTTTGCTGCGTCAGCAACTGCCTGAGCAATCTCTGCATCTGTAAGTGTTTTCTTCTTCTTCCTGGCCATGGTCTTCTTGCGCTTACCACGCGCAACCTCTGTCAGTCTAGGAGGACTCTCGTCCCCGTCACTAGGAGCACCCCCAGCATTCTTGCAGCGAACCATACTGACCAACTGCTGAGAAACCCTGAAAGATGATGAACTGTCACTCAAGAGGCTTGGCCTCAATCCGTATCCACAGGCTTGGCCTCGGATTCAAACACTGACCAACTGTCACCCAACACACCGACAGAACTCGCTGAAAAGATAGAATAGATGGATCTACTATAAGAAACATATAATATCTAAAAGATAAGAGATCCTAAGGGTAGCAAGCATATGGGATAAGATATGAATCGAAAAGCGATGGTTACCTCCGATCGGCGAGAACTCGGTGAAGAGATGAGATGACCTTGACTCGCGATAGTTCCTGAAAATGCCGGATGAGCGCTCGCGGAGAAGACATCGCGCGGAGAAACCTCGACGACGAACGACCGAACCGAAAGACGAGCGAGACCTAGGGTTAGGGTTAGGGCAAGCTCTGGTGGAGATCACACGAAGAGGGCCACGGTGACGCGTGATGGGCTCGGTAGTGACTTGGCAGTGAGGCCTGAGGGAGCTGCGGCGGCTGCGGCGGCGGCGGCGGCGCAAAGCAGCGGAGCTCGGCGGCGCGGGCGAGTCGGCGATGCGCGGGTGGAG
The DNA here is from genome assembly GCA_038087645.1 of Saccharum hybrid cultivar R570. Lineage (NCBI taxonomy): Eukaryota > Viridiplantae > Streptophyta > Magnoliopsida > Poales > Poaceae > Saccharum > Saccharum hybrid cultivar. The sequence continues at coordinate 24,177,874 of JAQSUU010000558.1, forward strand.
CGGGGCAGCAGTGCGACAAGCGCAAAGTGCGGGCGAGGCGCGGTGGTGTGGCACGGCGGAGCGGGGCAGGAGTCAACGGCGGCGCGGGAGGAGCGAGACGGCGGCGCGGCGAGTCGGCGAAACGGCTAGGGCACGGGCGCGGCGTACGGCGGGGAGAGATGGAAAAAATAGAGATCGAGAATGAAAGGTTATTTGAGGGCTCAGATCCGCTCGATATGCACTGACTGGACGCGGTGGTCGCATGACCGGACGCGGTGGGGTAGCGTCCGGTCATAGTCCAGTAAGCTCCTGGAGCGACCGGACGCGGACAGAGTCCGGTCGAAGGTCATCCGGGAAACTCATCGCGCATGACCGGACGCGGTGGTGGATACCAGGACCGGACGCGGTGGTCAACAACGACGCGTCCGGTCGAGCGTCCGGTCACAGGTCCAAGAGGAAGTCTTCGGGATGACCGGACGCGCTGGTGGTCGCCGGGACCGGACGCGGTGGTGAAGCATCACTACGTCCGGTTTAGCGTCCGGTCCAGCGTCCGGTCACTGAAAAACGCCTTTCTTCAATCTGATCTTCGACGTGACTTCTCCCAATCAAGTTCCAATTCAAAGAGACTCAAATAAACACCAATTGGAACCTGATATGAGTGACCTCACTCAAACCCTCAAGTTTTTCAAATATTTTGCCTTAGGCTAATATTGTTTTTAGGAAAATAAGCGATAAACACCCGAGGAGCAATGTATGGCCATGCAATAGAGTTTATGAACCCTTAGGAGCGTCAAATGTTCTCTCTACTCATGGACGAACACAGAGGTTGCTCAAAGCCAAACCAAAAAGAAATGACAAAGCAACAACCATGCATATGCAATGCAAAGCGAGTAAGAAAGACTAGGTTGCTTGTCAAGTTTTGATCCACGATTAGGCTTCTTCACTCCTCCAAAGGAGGGTTATTGTAACCGTGTTAGACAAGTCCTAGATGCATTGCGGGAAATTAAAACATGACATATAGTACAATGCAATGCAAGGGACAACACAAGCTCATTTTTTAAAGTTACTAGAGTCAAGCACATTAAGTTCACTTCTCAACCTACAAAAGGTAGCCTCATCCAAAGGTTTAGTGAAGATATCCGCTAATTGATTTTCACTTCTTACACCTTCTAGTGATATATCATTTTTAGCAACATGATCTCTTAGAAAGTGGTGGCGGATATCAATGTGCTTGGTGCGTGAGTGTTGTACCGGATTATTAGCAATTTTAACGGCACTTTCATTGTCACATAAAAGTGGCACCTTTTCAAGAACAACTCCATAGTCTAGGAGGGTTTGTTTCATGTATAAGATTTGTTCACAACAAGCCCCCGCGGCAATGTATTCCGCCTCGGCGGTGGACAAAGCCACACTATTTTGCTTTTTAGATGACCAAGATACTAAAGACCTCCCAAGCAAATGGCACCCTCCAGATGTGCTTTTTCTATCAATTTTGCAACCGGCATAATCCGAATCGGAATAGCCGACTAGTTGAAATCTAGCTCCTTTGGGATACCAAAGACCAATGCTTGGGGTGTGCTTAAGATATCTTAGAATTCTTTTTACGGCACTTAAGTGAGGTTCTTTAGGGCACGCTTGAAAGCGAGCACACATGCACACACTAAACATGATATCGGGCCTAGATGCGGTAAGGTACAACAAGCTACCAATCATAGAACGGTAGAGAGTTTGATCAACCGATTTACCTCCCTCATCTAGGTCGAGATGTCCATTAGATGGCATTGGGGTCTTGATTGGCTTACATTCTTCCATCTTGAATCTCTTGAGAAGATCTTTGGTATACTTTTCTTGAGAGATGAAAATCCCTTCTCTCATTTGCTTGACTTGAAAACCAAGGAAGAATGTGAGCTCACCAATCATAGACATCTCGAACTCCTTCGACATCAATTCACCAAATTCCTTGCAATAATCTTCATTTGTTGATCCAAAGATGATATCATCAACATAGACAAATGAAGATCTCCCTATTAAGCTTCTTGGTGAATAGTGTGGTGTCGACCTTCCCAATGGTGAAGCCCTTCTCAATGAGGAAGTCCCGAAGGCGCTCATACCACGCTCTAGGGGCTTGCTTGAGCCCATATAGCGCCTTGGACAACCTATAAACATGATTAGGATATCTAGGGTCTTCAAACCCGGGAGGTTGATCAACATAGACTAGTTCATTTATGAATCCATTTAAGAATGCACTTTTCACATCCATTTGATATAGTTTCATATCATGATGTGATGCATATGCAAGAAGGATACGAATGGCTTCAAGTCTTGCAACAGGTGCAAAAGTCTCTCCAAAATCAAGACCTTCAACTTGAGAGAACCCCTTTGCAACTAGTCTTACCTTGTTCCTCACTACTATGCCTTGGTCATCTTGCTTGTTGCGGAACACCCACTTGGTTCCAATGACTCTTGCACCTTTTGGATGCTCTTCAAGTGTCCACACTTGATTGCGGGTGAAGTTGTTCAATTCTTCATGCATAGCATTCACCCAATCCGGATCTTGAAGAGCTTCTTCTACATTCTTAGGTTCAACACAAGAGACAAAAGAGTGATGTTCAACAAAAGAAGCAAGTTTTTGAGATCGAGTCATTACTCCCTTTGTAGGACTCCCTATGATGAGATCTTATGGATGTGCTTGAAGTAGAGGTGAGTTTCTTCTATCAACCACTTGAGGAGAGGGTTGGGGAGCATCAACATCTTGAGCTTGTGCCTCGGCTTGTTCATGAGAGACATGAGTATCTTTATTTTTAACTCTCTCATTCTTGTCATCATCTTGAGGCACATGTGATGAAGATGGTGGATAGACAATTTGTACATCGTCTTCATCATCTTTTGGCTTGATGTCTCCCACCGGCATGTTCTTCATTGCCTCCCTCAACGGTTCATCACCTACATCATCACAATTCTCAATTGCTCCTTGGGAGCGGTTAGATTCATCAAATTCCACATCATATGTTTCTTCAACCAAACCGGTGGCATGGTTAAATACTCTATATGCTTTGGACTTTGATGAGTAACCAACAAGAAAACCAATATCACAACATCTTTGAAACTTCCCTAGGTGTTGACGCTTCTTATAGATGTAGCATTTGCAGCCAAACACCCGGAAGAATGAGACGTCCGGCTTCTTCCCATTTCGCAACTCATAGGGGGTCTTGCCAAGAAACTTTTGTAGGAAGAGGCGATTTGAAGCATAGCATGCGGTGTTGATTGCCTCGGCCCACAATTTTTTTGGAGTGTTGTACTCATCTAACATTGTTCTTGCAAGGGTGATTAAAGTCCGGTTCTTTCTCTCAACTACACTATTTTGTTGAGGAGTGTAGGTTGAAGAAACTTCATGCTTGATTCCAATCTCATCACAATAAGCTTCAATGTTTGTGTTGTCAAACTCTTTCCCATTGTCACTTCTAATTTTCTTTATCTTGACTTCAAATTCATTTTGAGCTCTCTTTGCAAACTTCTTGAAGCAATTGGCCACTTCGGATTTGTCATGAAGGAAGAAAGTCCAAGTGTATCTTGAGTAGTCATCCACTATCACAAGGCAATATAGATTTCCACCCAAGCTCTTGTAAGTTGTAGGACCAAACAAATCCATGTGTAGAAGTTCTAGCACTCTTGAAGTTGACATGTAAGCTTTGGTTGGATGAGTGTTCGCAACTTGTTTGCCGGCTTGACATGCACTACAAGGTTTGTCCTTTTCAAACTTTACATCCTTCAATCCTCTCACTAATTCTTTCTTCAATAGCTTGTTGAGAGTGTTCATTCCAACATGAGCAAGCCTCCTATGCCAAAGCCATCCAAGAGAGGTCTTGGTGAACAAGCATGTCATCAAGTTTGCATCTTTGGAGGTGAAGTCAACAAGATAAATATTATTGTATCTAAAACCTTTGAATATCATTTGCTTGTCATCTATCTTTGAAACTACCACTTCATTTGGTGTGAACAAGCATTGGTAGCCAAGGTCACAAAGTTGCCCAACGGATAGCAAGTTGAAACTCAATGAAGCAACATAGAGCACATTTGAGAGTGAGTGATCATTTGATATTGCAATCTTGCCTATACCCTTGACTTTGCTCTTTGAATTATCCCCAAATGTGATCTTCTCTTGACATACCCCATTCTCTTCAATTGAGGTGAACATACGAGGATCACCGGTCATATGTTGAGTGCAACCACTATCAATAACCCAATGAGATCCACCGGTCTTGTAGTTCACCTACACACAAGAGATCAAGCTTTTTGTTTAGGGACCCAAACTTGAGAGGGACCCTTGACTTTCTCAACTAGTGACTTGGCAACCCATATTTTCTTAGGCCTATTCTTGTTTGGGGGACCCAAGAACATAACTTTCATCTTTCCACTTGAATCTTTTCTTAGCATGTAATGAGCATTGAAGGCAAAGGGTCTAGCATGCTTGGGCAAGGGTTGTGGTGGTTGTTGATATTTGGTAACGCAATTAGGAAATGATCCGCAAGCGCACGGATATCGGTGAGCACTTCACCCGGGATGTTATCCAGAGTATCGTATTTATTTTTTTACCACTAGGAGAAAGCGTGCATCTGACTAACCAAATCTATTACTACTAACCTTTAGGCTACAACCACTGTGATTTGATGTGAGCGATGTATAGAGAAGACTGCAACTGCACTCTCATTCTAACCTTGGTAAGGATGATCTACTGCTCTATTGGGGAGGCTCACGGAATCTAGACACCTCAAAGGATGTTCGACCCGCACCTATAAACCCTATCGATCCTGCTAACGGGATATGGAATACAAAGGTAGCTACGGAAATGTCACGTTCCTCGCTACTACCACGGTCCGGCTAGACAGGGGATATCTATGAGTATCCTAGCCCAAACACCTCGTTTACGCTAGAGATGATTACTCTAAACTCTACGCGAAGAGATTAAAGTAAACTCATAAACCAAAGAACAATAAAACAAAGAACTTACTAGAATTTAGAAGTCGAAATACTGAAGAATCCTAGGAGCAAGCCTCGGGTTAGGAGAACTTGATCCTGCAGGTACAACCTCGAAGTAGTCACCGATAGGCTAGGCTTCCTTCGATCTATACCTCCACTCTATCTCTCTCAATCTAGAAGAACTAAGTCTAATCTCACATTGGATGCTAAGCCCTAATGAGGTGGGAACCCTAAGGGAACCTCTCTCTCTGAATCCTCTCTGGAAAATATGAAAATAATGGACTTGGATTCCTCTCTCCAGGGGCCAGGGGTCCTGCTTATATAGTCCCTTCAAGTGAACCTGGGCCGTCGGATCAAACCGACATCAATCGCACGGTTTTCCTTGATCCTTTAGGTCGGTGGGGCATAATCCGCGAGACTCATCCTGATTGGTTGCAGACCTAGGGTGGGCGCCCCAGGGTCCAGGGCGGGCGCCCTGGTCCCGGGCCCGTTCGGCCTCCCGTTTGATCCCGTGGCTTCTGGAGTCTTCTAGATGATAGAAAATCGGTGAACACGTTAATATCTCTATGTAATTCCGACGTGTGGGCCTTTCCTTTGTATTTCCTGATAACCCCCTGCAGAAATAGATAAACAACAAAACTCATGGAATTCTGTTAGATCAAACCCTAATTCTAGGTGTTGCTTGCATATAGGTCCTTTTCCTTATTTATTGGATAATTAAAATTGATACTTAAGAACCGTCAACAAACACCCCCATACTTAGGCTTTTACTCGTCCTCGAGAAAAGGATGGTTCAGGAAAATAACTGGGGTTGAAACATTGTAAAGCATTCTTTTTATACCTGCAGGGTGTTGTGAATGTCCACTGTGCACTGTAGTCAAGGAAATATATGGTTGAAGTAGAGATCCTTTCTTCTTCTCAACCCTGTCACTTGGAGTTTTTTATATATTTTTGAATAGAAAACTTAGCATACCTTTATCCTCATAGGGGCTCTCAGATCACTCATTTATCTTTTATATATCTCACTGAGGCTGTTTTAATTTGTAGAAATTCTCAAGCATACTTACTTTGCATATGTTGCCTGGGTCAAAACGGGATCCGAGGAGAGGAATGCCATACTCTTAGATCAAAGACTTTGAAAATTAAAACTTGTCAACTCTTACTGGCATATTGCTTATTAGAGGGACCATGGGCTATCATTTTCTTTTTACCATATATATTTTTATCATCTCATTTTTTTTCAGGTGGATACTGAGGTACCCCTAATTCTACTTCCGGACACTTGTCCATTTTTCTGCGAGGTTGTCGAGCACTTGCTCCTTTTTATTTCCTCGAAATTTATATTTTTGCATAGCCCATGCCTCTAATGCAATAATACTTCGGAAGAGTGAATCTTTCTGAATAAAAATGTCTTGATCTTGGGAGCATGATAAATCTCTCAACAAGGGTCTAACTCGTTTTGCACAAACTCAATACAAAGCAAATTAATATTTTTAGGTTTATCAGGCATATAAAATATTGAGGATGGTAGCTATATTTTTGAAGTTTTTGACAAGAAAATCTCCAAGCGACAAAGATTTCAAGAATAAGATACTCATATTCTACCATCTCACATTCCACAATGACTTGAGTAACACATGCTTTTTAAAATGATTTTCAATAAATGCAGGTTTTCAGAAATATCACAGAGTGAGATTGATCATGATTAAAAATATTTTTGTCTTTTTAAATTATCATGTTAGGAACAATATTCTACACAGCCCAATATGTATTTGTATATATGTAAATAAAGCGTGCAGAGTATGTACCTGAATCGTGGAGTGGTGCAATCGAAGTGCTTTTACCATGTCGAGGGGATTCCCCCATACTTGTTTCCTGTTTCTTGCATAAAAATAAAGTGGAGATACACGAGGCATAATAATAATAATAATCTTTATTTGTCTTGAGGCATTTATTACACTGACTAATGAAGCGAACTAATCTAAACTGAATTTAATCGAATCTAATTGAATCTAATGATGAAGACTAAGACACACTGCCTCAAGGTCTAATCTAGATAGCTCAGTGTTGCTCTAAATCCTTGATCCTAGCAAGGGCATCAGAAAGGTCACGTTTAAGCGTGAGCACAATAGTGTTCAGGTTGGAGACCTGCCTACTAAGGGAGCTAACTGTGGACTGAAGTTCCATAATATGTCTATTTGCTGTCCTGATGTCCTCATCCACATCTGCTATGGTCCTGTGGCGCTTCGGTGGTGTCTCAAACGAATTGAGAGCGTGCTTAGGAGCTTCCTTTGGTGGGATGAAGCGAACTTTTGCTGTCCTAACTCCTTCGAAGCGGGGCCTCTCCTTCTCTGTAGTGTAGTGGACGCTGCTGATCTCGCCGCTCCGGTTGGTCTTGACGCCTACAACCCGCTCAGTGGGTTTAGGTGGCAGGATTTTCGTGCCGGTTGGTACCTTGACGATGGCTTCTTGCTTGGACGACGGTCCCTTGAGAAGAAGGGGCTGCGGTGGTGCAGTAAGAACTGGTTGGGCGTAGTAGGATGAGATTGAGCTGCGTTGGTTTGATGGTGGGGCTGCTAGCTGTCGCTCTGTGTTGGCCGGGACGTAGGCGTCGGGGTCATCCTTGGGCTTGCGGTTGAGGTCGTAAGGGACGATCTCCCAGTTGCGGTGGGTCTTGTCGGCCATTGGAGAAGCATGGAACTAGACAAGCTCTAATTGAGGAGGAGAGAAGGATTGAATGAATTGGTGTTGAAAGCTGACGTCAGGGGTCTGTTTATATAGGGGTCAAAAAGTGCCTCTAGGGTTTCCATAGATCCATCCCGCCGCCGGGCGTGCGTAACAACCCATTCGCGGAATTTTCTGGATAACCATAGATGAGGAAAGCACGTCGGAAGAGGCCGGGGCCGAGGGGACACCAGGGCAGGGTGCCCGCCCTCATCCTCAGGGCGCCCGCCCTGGGCCAGCCTCCTCTGCGGGCCCGCTTGCTCGAGCGTGTTTCTAGAAGTATTTTTATCCCGAAAAATATATGTGGCCCAAAAATGTCAGATTAAAAAGGTCGGGCTTTAATTCTCCATCGGAAGGTAAAAATGGATCACGTCTATTTCTTCTAATTCTTTATTGGGTTCTAAAAATAATTTAAGACGTTGACCATTTACCTTGAATAACGTACCTTCGTCGTTTTGAAGTGTAATAGCTCCGTGGGATGATGAATTGACTACCTTGTATGGTCCTTCCCATTTACTCCGGAGTTTTCCATGCCCGAAAAGCTTCACCCTGGAATTAAAAAGTAATACCTTATCTCCGGGTGAGAACTCCTTCTTCTTGATCCTCTTGTCATGCCATCTTTTGACTCTTTCTTTGTAGATCTTCGAATTATGATATGCTTTCTCTCGCCATTCTTCCAATTCTGATAGTTGCATTCTTCTATGATCTCCAGCAACATCTAGGTCCATATTCCATCTTCTTATGGCCCAGTGTGCTTTGAACTCTAGTTCAACAGGCAAGTGGCAAGTCTTCCCGTACACCAATTGGTATGGGGTCATTCCAATTGGGGTCTTGTATGCTGTCCGGTATGCCCAGAGTGCATCGGGTAACTTTTCCTTCCATGCTGTTCCCATCTCATTTACTGTTTTATGAAGAATGTTCTTGATTTGCTTGTTGGAAGTCTCTGCTTGGCCACTTGTCTGAGGATGATATGGGGTAGCAACGTTGTGACGGATTCCATGTTTTGCTAGATAATGCTCAAAGCGTTTGTCGATGAAGTGTGATCCCCTATCACTTATCACCACCCTAGGGACTCCAAATCTTGGAAATATAATCTCTTCAAACATCCTCTTTGAATTAATATTGTCGGCACGCTTGCAAGGTAGTGCTTCTACCCACTTGGAGACGTAGTCAACTACCACCAAGATGAATTCACACTTCTTTGATGGAGGAAATGGACCCATGTAGTCTATTCCCCAAACATCAAAGAGCTCAATCTGAAGGTTGTTGGTGAGTGGCATAGCATCTCTTGTATTTATGTTTCCGTGCCTTTGACATGGCCCACATCTTCTGATATATTGCCTTGTGTCTTCATACATTGTAGGCCAATAGAATCCACATTGCCAGATCTTTGAATGTGTACGGAATGCTCCATAATGACCTCCGTATGGTGATGAATGGCATCTGTCGATGATCTTCCACCCTTCCTCAGTGGTCACACACCTTCTGAGTAAGCCATCAGCGCATACTCGGAAGAGGTATGGCTCATCCCATATGTGTGAACGACTTTCTTGAATAAGCTTCTTCTTGTTCGCTCCTGGTGGTACATACCCTGAAACCATAAAATTAACAATATCTGCATACCAGGGGTCAGACCTGTTGATTCCATAGAGCATGTCGTCCCAGAGTGAATCATTAATGGGTGTTTCCTGTGGATCCTTAAAGTGCATTCTAGACAAGTGATCAGCAACAGAATTTTCTACTCCCTTTTTATCTTTTATTTCTAAGTCAAATTCTTGGAGTAACAAGATCCATCTAATTAGGCGAGGTTTAGCATCTTTTTTAGTGAGCAAATATTTTAATGCAGCATGATCAGTGTAAACAATTATTTTAGCTCCTACTAAGTAAGATCTAAATTTATCAATGGCAAAGACAACAGCCAGAAGCTCTTTTTCAGTGGTTGCATAATTAAGTTGAGCTCCTGTCAAAGTTTTACTGGCGTAAGCAATTGCATGATGCTTCTTGTCTTTTGTTTGCCCCAAAACTGCCCCCACAGCATAATCACTAGCATCACACATAATTTCAAAAGGCAACGACCAATCAGGGGGTTGAATGATTGGTGCAGAGATGAGTGCATTCTTTAATAATTCAAAAGCTTTTAAACATGCATCATCAAATTCGAAAGGAGCATCCTTGGCTAGCAAAAGAGTGAGTGGTCTAGCAATAAATGAAAAATCTTTTATGAATCTGCGATAAAAACCAGCATGGCCAAGAAAGCTTCGAATTCCTTTTATATTCACAGGTGGAGGTAGTTGTTCTATTACTTCAATTTTAGCTTTATCTACCTCAATACCTCTTTTAGACATGATATTGATCCCCACAACAGGATTATAGAGAGCATCAAATTGATCAGAATCATAAGCACAGCGTATAGTGATAGGAGGTGTATCCAAACGGATCACTTCAGAGGAAAGCTCTGACTCCTCCAACCATTCGCTACTCATGACTGAGATAAGCTCTCTCAATTGATATTCACTTGGTAAACAAATGCTATAATGGCCGCTTTGGGGTTTGTCTATAGAATGGTAGTTTGAAATGTTTCCAAAATCGGCAAAAAGATCGGATTCTATATCCAGCATGAAATCAGGTGGTGGAATTTCTTCCTTTTGTGGCTCAAAACTTGGGATAGCTGAAGTAGGTGAAGAATTCTGCAGAGTGTCTACTTCGGCTTCGTAGGTTTCATCATGGAGGGTATTATCCATCTCAGCTTCTAGGATTCTATCTAGGATCGCTCTAGCTTCATCAGTAGGGATACGAAAGAAAGAACCTCTAGACATTGTATGTAGCATTTGTTTATGATCTTTCTGAAGACCTCGAAAGAAATGAAAAAGGAGAATAGGGTCTTCAATATTGAGTTTTGGACCAGATTCTAAAAGATCAGAAAAACGTTTCCAGGATTTTCCCAAAGTTTCATTTTCTTTTTGTTTAAAAGATAGAACTTCGAGTCTAAGGTCGGCGATACGATCGAGGGAATAAAAATCTAAACAGAAGTTGGCTCGTAAGACTCCACATTCACCTCGTTGTTGACTTACCTTCTGACTATACCATCGTCTAGCTTCTCCTCTTAAGGAAAAAGGAAAAAGCTTCCAACGTAAAGTCTTATCAGAAATGCCTTCAATGCGAAGACAATCGCATGTTTGCTCAAAATCTCTAATATGAAGGTAAGGATTTTCGTCTTCCTTTCCCGAAAAGGATAGGTTCTCAATCATGGCAATTAACCTTGAACTTAACCTATACTGGGATGTTTGGATAGGCTGTGATGACTCCCATGGTAAAAGGTCAGTTTCCGAAGGTGTTGCAAATTGATAGATTGATTTAGAATCTTGGTTCTCCATAAGGTAAGAATAAAGAAAAGATAAGGAATAAAAAGATAAAGAAAGATAAAAGTATAGGTACAAGCTAGTAGTAAGATTCAAGGTTATCTCAGCAAACCGTCTTTCTCCCCGGCAACGGCGCCAGAAATGCTTGTTGATATTTGGTAACGCAATTAGGAAATGATCCGCAAGCGCACGGATATCGGTGAGCACTTCACCCGGGATGTTATCCAGAGTATCGTATTTATTTTTTTACCACTAGGAGAAAGCGTGCATCTGACTAACCAAATCTATTACTACTAACCTTTAGGCTACAACCACTGTGATTTGATGTGAGCGATGTATAGAGAAGACTGCAACTGCACTCTCGTTCTAACCTTGGTAAGGATGATCTACTGCTCTATTGGGGAGGCTCACGGAATCTAGACACCTCAAAGGATGTTCGACCCGCACCTATAAACCCTATCGATCCTGCTAACGGGATATGGAATACAAAGGTAGCTACGGAAATGTCACGTTCCTTGCTACTACCACGGTCCGGCTAGACAGGGGATATCTATGAGTATCCTAGCCCAAACACCTCGTTTACGCTAGAGATGATTACTCTAAACTCTACGCGAAGAGATTAAAGTAAACTCATAAACCAAAGAACAATAAAACAAAGAACTTACTAGAATTTAGAAGTCGAAATACTGAAGAATCCTAGGAGCAAGCCTCGGGTTAGGAGAACTTGATCCTGCAGGTACAACCTCGAAGTAGTCACCGACAGGCTGGGCTTCCTTCGATCTATACCTCCACTCTATCTCTCTCAATCTAGAAGAACTAAGTCTAATCTCACATTGGATGCTAAGCCCTAATGAGGTGGGAACCCTAAGGGAACCTCTCTCTCTGAATCCTCTCTAGAAAATATGAAAATAATGGACTTGGATTCCTCTCTCCAGGGTCCAGGGGTCCTGCTTATATAGTCCCTTCAAGTGAACCTGGGCCGTCGGATCAAACCGACATTAATCGCACGGTTTTCCTTGATCCTTTAGGTCGGTGGGGCATAATCCGCGAGACTCATCCTGATTGGTTGCAGACCTAGGGCGGGCGCCCCAGGGTCCAGGGCGGGCACCCTGGTCCCGGGCCCATTCGGCCTCTCGTTTGATCCCGTGGCTTCTGGAGTCTTCTAGATGATAGAAAATCGGTGAACACGTTAATATCTCTATGTAATTCCGACGTGTGGGCCTTTCCTTTGTATTTCCTGATAACCCCCTGCAGAAACAGATAAACAACAAAACTTATGGAATTCTGTTAGATCAAACCCTAATTCTTGGTGTTGCTTGCATATAGGTCCTTTTCCTTATTTATTGGATAATTAAAATTGATACTTAAGAACCGTCAACAGTGGTGGAGTTTTGCACTCATGAGCAAAATGGCCTTCTTGTCCACACTCAACACATCTCTTTGGCTTGGGCTTTGACTTGCTTTGTTGTTGTTGAGCTTTAGCCTTCTTATCTTGATTTGTCAAATAACCAATGCCACTTCTATCCATCTTCATAACGGTGTTCATGAGTAGCTCACTTTGCAAATATTGGCCTCTTGTGAACTTGCTTAGGCCGGTCTTGAGATGCTCTTTCTCTTGCTTGAGCTTTTTGTTTTCTTCAATAAGTGACTCATTTGAAGTTTGCTTCTCAAGAGCCATCAACCCTTTTAGCTTCTTGTTCTCATTTGCAAGCTTCTCATTCTCACTCTTGATCTTGGCATAATCATCATAGTTGTTGGACTCAACCACACTCTTGCCTTTGCCACTAGAGCCTTGCTCAATGCTTTCAATGATCAAGTCATCACATGATGTAGCTATATCAATCTTAACAACTTGGTTAGTAGCATCATGTATCTCAAGAGAAAGCTCATTAGCAACAACAAGACTATCATAGTCGATTTTCAATGTAGTATATTTGTCTTTTAGAGAGTTGTGCCTAGTGTTGAGCTCATCATGCTTCTTCTCAAGTTTATCATGTTGATCTCTAAGCTCTTTGTTAGAAGTTTTGAGCTCCTTGAGAGTAGAAGACATAATTTCATTTTGATCTTTGAGCTCATCACTAGCCTTTTGTGCACTTTCAAGCTTAGATGAGAGTGATTCATTTTCATTTTGGAGCTCATCATTTTCATTTCTAGTTCTTCTTATGACTTTAGAGTATTTGTTCAACAATTTTACAAGTTCATCATAAGAAGGTGCATCATATTCATCATCACTATCACTATCATCATCATCACTATCATTGTTTTGTACCTTTCGTTCACCCTTGGCCATAAGGCATAGGTGAGTTGTGGACGATGATGGTGAAGATAGCGGTGAAGGTGGTGATGAAGATGTCGGCGAAGATGATGGCCCAATTACAAATGCGGCAACCTTCTCTTTCTCATCATCACTCTCATCACCGGAGGACTCACATGATGATTCAATGTCGGTGAGTCCAAGAGCATTGAGGTCCTCTATAAGAACATTTAATCGAGTGTACATGTCATTAGCACTTTCTTTAGGAAGCATCTCAAAAGAATTGATTTTCTTTAAAGCAATGTGATAGCGTTGCTCACGCTCACTCTTAGTTCCCTCATGGAGAGCACAAAGGTTTTCCCACAATTCATGAGCATTATTTGCATTACGCACACGATTGAAGATATCCTTGCCTAAGCCCCGGTAGAGTGCATTTTTGGCCTTTGCATTCCACCGGTCGTACTTCTCCTCGTCACCACTTGGGTTGCCGGGATCCTTGATAGCGGGAAGCCCTTCGGTTACGGCTCTAAGACACCCAACATCTATGGCTTCGAGGTACGCCTCCATACGGATTTTCCAATATGGAAAATCATCTCCCTCAAAGATGGGAGGTGGTCGTTCCCCGTTAGACATCTTGCTCTAGGCGGTGAAGCCTAAATTAGGAGCAACTTGGCTCCGATACCAATTGAAAGGATCAAGATGCCCAAGAGGGGGGATGAATTGGGCTCTTCTAAAAATTAATTGCAAGAATTAAATCCTACAAGCCAAAGTTCACCCCTAGTGCCTACTTGTGTTCCTTGTGATTCTACCGGTAAAAGTTTTGCACCCTAAGTTCCAATCCTAGTCTAGCATGGCAATTCTAGGAAAGTAAACCAAGCAATGAAAGTAATATGGGAAAGTAAATGCTTGAAAGTAAGGGCAAGGAACACGGCGATGTTTTCCTGAGGTATCAGAGAGTCGCCACTCCCCACTAGTCCTCGTTGGAGCACCCGCGCAAGGGTGTAGCTCCCCCTTGATCCGCGCAAGGATCAAGTGCTCTCTACGGGCTAATTCTTTGACACTCCATCGTGGTGAATCGCCCAAAACCGCTCACAAGATGAGTTGGGTCATCCACAAGCTCCGCCGGATGATCACCAAACTCCCAATCACCACCAAGCCGTCTAGGTGATGGCGATCACCAAGAGTAACAAGCTAGAACTCTCACTTGACCACAACGAGCCTAATGAGAAGATGGATGCACACTTGCTACTCCCTAGTCACTAGTGAGGGACTCTCAAGCTTTGATTATCAAATCACTACCCTCACTAGAGCTCTTACACTCCCTTGCACTTCAAAGGTGTTTCTTAGCTGAACAAATGAGCAAGAGACCTCTGAAAGAGGTGGAGGGGATGTATTTATACACCCCACAGTCAAATCCAACCGTTACCTACCAACTCAGCAAAACACGCGATGACCGGACGCGCTGGTCGATCGTAACGGTCGAAAACCTGAAACACTGGCTGAGTGACCGAATGCACCGATCAAGGGTGACCGAACACGTCCGGTCGTGCAGGGAGCTTACTGTACTTTGACCTGACGCGTGACCGTGTCCGATCATCAGAGTACCTTACTGGAACGTGACCGGACGCGCCGATCACATCCCAGTCGTGTCCGATTAGGTGATTTCCCTTCTGTGACACGTGTCAGCCTGAACACCGCGTCTGGTCCTCGCAAGGACCGTGTCCGGTCAGCAGCGCTGAAACACGGTAGCAGTTTAGTATTGACCGGACGCGTCCGGTCAAGCCAGACACCGCGTCCGGTCAAGGGAAAACTGCTCTAACGACTCCGAAACGCGACACAACTTGAACCAAGTTGCTTCCAACTGAACTTTGAGCTATTCTAGAGCTACCTAGTGCTAAGTTTGACAAGTGTGCACCACACCTAAACAAAAGACTCACCTAGGTCAAGCTACTCGCTCATGCCCCCCTTTATAGTACGACCAAAGGAAAAAAGCGAAGATCCTAACGACTATTCTGAATGTAACTCAACACCTTGACATCCGGAACTAACCGTCCTTAATCTTGACGTCAATCCTTTGAAAACCAAAACAATTTCCATCAAGGGGCATGAATACCATAGTGCCAAAAGCAGTTATCAACTCCATGACCTAACTTACCAAAGTTTCTGCAAAACACACGTTAGTCATGGTAATAATGCGTTGTCATCAATTGCCGAAACCAACTCTCGGGGCCTAGATGCTTCCATGTGGGATATGACTTCAGACTGGCTATGTATCTGAACTACTAGTGTTGTGATTTAGAAACTATGTTGCTTTTGCTACTTTAAATGTGGTTTGTAATAACTTATTTGAACTCCGATGTATGTGAGCTACCGCAAGCTATTTTTGAAATGTTGTAACTGGTGATGTGTTATGTTGAATCATGTACGATCTTGGCTTGTTTGTTGGTTGGTTTGAGATCCTTTTGTGATTTCATGGACTACCGGGATTATATGGGCTCAAGTGTGGAAATTCAATCGCTGCGGCGATTGTTTTTGTACTTGTGCTCTTATAATTTGAACGGTTCTGTGATAGCTGGCGTGAGAGCAAGATCAACATTAAACATGTCATTTGTGTATTTAAAACAAAAGCTCTTGTGAAAAATCTAGATTTTAAGCTAAAGTGTGCCAGTGGTCATATCATTTATGTCCAAATTAAGGACCTTTAGGTGGCTTAGTTAAGCACTAACTTTGGGTGTTGATTACTTGCTTTCTATTTAGTTGTCCATACGGCGTGTATTTGTATGGATGCCATCCGCTTGGGTGGTAATGTATGGATCAAATACCTCTATGCTCAGGTAAGTGTGAGTTGTGAGAGCATGACCGTCCAACCCTCGGTCTAGGAGAGAGTTAGCTGTGGTTACTAGCATAATTATATGTTCATCCATGTATTTATGAAAGTACTTAATTGTGGGTACATTTGTCGGATAGCTGTGATACCGAAGTATATGCATCAGGGGATGTATGTATGAAGAGTATTTAGTTAACTGCTTTCATTGTGTGTTATATATCCTATGGGGATGGGCTGCAATGAAATTCTCTGCAGGTACACTAACAACGCACTATTGTAGACCGGCTAGTTACGTATATTGAGAGAACGTGTGTATGCCACCGCCTATACCATTAAACTTATAGATTTTTCCTAAGGTTTGTGAGGACGTACGGAATGTGCATGCATCATGTTCACTCATACATATTACATTCTTGCATTACTTCCTCCCTTATAATTGCTTATCCCAATTATTAAATTTTTGTTTCTCAAAAATAATCCTCTCACAAGAGTTGCATCCATTTTGCTACAGATGGCCGCGCCCGTGTTTCCTCCTTGTAGCAGCACCTTTTTGGACCAATTTGGTATGCCTACTTTGATCGGGAGGGTGCTAAGCTCAGTTGGGTACCCGGAGGCGCCACGTTACACATGAGTGCAGACAGTGCCATTTGGAGATGTGCCATGGTACAATGTGACCTTGGTGGTGCCACAGAACCCCACGAGGCCTCTATGACATGGGTGGAGCACAAAGTCTGGTGGGGCAAAGCCCATGGGAAGCCGCTCAAGTTGCTGCTCTTGATGTGCTTATGGACATAGCACAAAGTTTTGGAGATGAGTTGGTAGGTGGACCAGCTGCATCCATTCCCCGAGTGGCTCCTACAGATGCTGAGTGGACTCAAGAAGCTGGTCGTGCCTTGGTTTGAGGCCGGGTGAGCGTGTTCAGAGTGACATGTGGAACTGAGTGCTATGATGGCCATCTTGAAGCTTTGTTGGGTCAGGCAGGACACCCTCTAGTGTATTAGAAGAGGCTAGTAAGGCAATGGTAGCTCAGCGCAAGTTCAGGTTGCGTGCCCACAAATATCGCCGTAGGGTGGAGGCACGTGGGCAAGCTCAGCTGGAGGTGGATGAGATTCAAAGTATTGCAAATTATCGCCAGCAGCAGTGGGGGCAAGCAGCCCATGAGAGAGATGAGCTTGAAGAACAGTTGGAGTAGGTGACCCATCATAGGGATGTGATGCAGCCCTCGAGTTGGTAGAGGAGAGGCATCAGGGATGGATCAGGGATCGTGTCCATGCTGCTGAGCGGGAGAACTATCTCAATGATCGTATTGAGGAAGGGTTAGTTGAGATCCATCGTCTTAACAACGAGAGGGATCCAATTCCTCACTCTACACCAATCTATCTAGATTTGGGCCCTCAGGTAATAGTAGCTGATGATGACAGTATGGAGGTTGATGGTCCTGGTTTGCCACACCTGTCATGCTAGAAGTTGAGGAAGACAAAGATGAAGAGCTTGAGCTAATTAGTGATGAAGATGGTGAAGCAATCTTTGATGCTGATTCTGATGACAATGCATAGTTTAGCTTAGCACTTAGCTAGATGCGCTAGTTCTAATCTTTTGCTGCAATCCCATGTATGGACGTGTAGCTTTGTCTTAAGCTGATCTCATGGATGTAATATCAGACCTCACTGATCCTTTGATGTAAGGTTGGACCCTCGTGGTTGGGATGTAACCTATCAGACGTTCTTGTGCTCCATGTTGTGTGAGCCTTTAAAATAGTTCCGTCTTTGTTGTCGGTGAAATTTGTCATATGTTGAGCGCATCGCAATATTTGCGTCAAGTGATGGGAATGATGGTGTTGTGTTGTAGAAATGAATTATTGTGCCTCTGTTTGTTGTATGAATTTATTCTCTCCAATGAATTTAGTTTGGCATATTCACATAATTCACTGGCTATGCATTTTGCAAATGGCTCAAAACCTCCGTTCTGGTGGGGGTCATGGCAATGAGAATCAGAACCCTCCACCACCTCCTCCCCCTCTACCGACTCATGCAGAGTTGATGCAGTCTTTGGTTGACGGTCAACGTGCCTTAACTGATGCTATGTGCTAGATGGCCAATCGCCAAGGCCACAATGTCCATCAAGGACCTGAGCCTAACTAGTATAGCAACTTTAAGGATTTTATGGACACCAAGCCTCCTATCTTTAAAGTGGCAGATGAGCCGCTTCATGCTGATGAATGGTTGAATACCATCGAGCAAAAGTTTCGCTTGCTCAGGCTTACAGAAGGCATGAAGGTAGAGTATGTGTCCCACCAGTTGCATGGTCCTGCAGGCATCTGGTGGAGTCATCGTAGGCATACCTTGCCTGCTCAGGTTGAAATTATCTGGGATCAGTTTAAGGAAGCTTTCAGAGGGCATTATATTCCTCCTGGTCTGATGGCTACCAAGCATACTAAATTGATGAAGTTGACCCAGGGAAGCAAGAGTCTGGGTGACTACCTGTAGGCTTTCAATAACCTATCCAGGTATGCAACTGAGTTTGTGGATACAAATGCTAAGAAGATCGCTAGCTTTAAGCGGGGACTTTGCCCCAAGCTGATGAAATCCATGGGCAATAGCAAGTGTGCAACTTTTAATGAGTTCATCAGTGATGCTCTAACTCAAGAGAACAACAATGCTATATATGCTGCAACCAAGAGCCGTAAGCGGACTTATGAGGCAGGTGTTTCTCAGTCTAAAGCTCCTGTAGTGGCCAAGACTCAATATCGTCCACCTACTGCCAATGTTAGGTATCGTCCACCATCTCAGAAGGAGAACCAGATCAAGACGGGTTTTCGTAAGGGTTACACTACTGCTCTTCCCAAGAATACTTCAGGGCAGAGAAGTTCTAATGTTCCATTGAGCAACAGGCCGTGTTGGAACTGTAATATGCCTGGTCATTGGGCCAAGAATTGTCCTCTCCCTCAGAAGAAAACTAATCAAGGCAATGTTCATTGGAGATATGCTCACTTCACCACTATTGAAGAGATCCCTACTGGAGAGGTGGTCACTGCCGGTAAGTTTCTTGTAAACAATTATCCCGTAGTTGTGCTGTTCGACTCTAGCGCCTCGCATTCCTTTATAAGCCCATTCTTTGCATCCAAGTTTTATTAGAGAATAGTTACTTTAGATAAGGGTGGGTATTGTATTAGTGTGGCTGGAAACAATATTGCCACCAATCAATTAGTGATGGATGCATGTATCAGCATCGAGGGCCATGAGTAGACCTCCCATCTGGTAGTTTTGCCAGGTTTGGGGATTGATGTGATTTTAGGGATGAACTGGATTAGTGGTCATGGAGTCCTTATCGACACCTCTACTCATGTGGTTACGTTGAGGGATCCTATCAATAATGAGGCCTTCTTGGTGCAACTTCCTAGTGATCTTGCCCTCCATAATGTGGCTAATGCTATACTAGCAAAGGCCATTGCTGATGTTCTAGTAGTGTGTGAGTTTCTAGATGTCTTTCCTGATGAGTTGCCTAGATTACCTCCAGATCATGATGTGGAATTTAAGATTGAGCTAATTCCTGGCACCACGCCTATATTTAGGAGACCTTATCGGATTCCACCCAATGAGCTAGCAGAGCTTAAGACCTAGTTGAATGAACTTCTAAAGAAGGGTCATATCCGCCCTAGTTCTTCTCCATGTAGTTGCCCCGCTATCTTCGTGAAGAAGAAGAATCAATCATTGCACATGTGTGTGGATTATTGAACGCTCAATGTTGTTACTATCAAAAACAAGTATCCTCTCTCGCATCGATATCTTCTTTGATCAGTTATCTAAAGCTAAAGTATTCTCCAAGATTGATTCGAGATCGAGTTATCACCAAATCAAGATTCATCCTGAAGATATCCCTAAGACCGCTTTCTCTACCAGATACGGGTTGTATGAGTATCTTGTCATGTCCTTTGTGTTGACAAATGCTCCTGCACACTTCATGTATCCGATGAATTCGATATTTATGCCTGAATTAGATAAGTTTGTGGTGGTCTTCATCGATGATATTCTAGTCTACTTGGAGAATGAAAAAGAGCATGCAGAGCATCTGAGAGTGGTCTTAGCTCGATTACACGAACATAAGCTTTATGCCAAGTTCAGCAAATGTGAGTTCTGGTTAGAGAAAGTACCTTTCCTAGGACATGTGTTGTCCGGTGATGGCATTTTTGTTGATCGTACTAAAGTGCAAGAAGTGCTGGACTGGAAGGCACCAACTTCGGTTCATGAAGTTTGAAGTTTTCTGGGTTTAGCTGGTTATTATCGTCGCTTCATCCTAGATTTCTCTAAAATAGCCAAGCCCATGACTCAACTACTTCAGAAAGATGAGAAATTTGTCTGGACTCCGGAGTGTGAAGAAGCCTTTCACACTTTACGAACTTTGTTGACTTCTACTCCTGTCTTGACACAACTTGATATCGAGAAACCTTTTGATGTGTTTATGATGCATCAGGTACCGGTCTGGATGTGTTCTTATGCAAGAAGGCTGAGTCATTGCTTATGCCTCACGTCAGCTACGAAAGCATGAGGTCAACTATCCAACTCATGACTTAGAGTTTGCTGCAGTTGCTCATGCTCTAAAGATTTGGAGGCACTATTTGCTTGGCAACGTGTGTAATATTTACACATATCATAAAAGTCTCAAGTACATCTTTACTCAACTTGAGTTGAACATACACCAAAGAAGATGGTTAGAGATGATCAATGACTATAATCTTAAAGTGCACTATCATCCTGGCAAGTTAAACGTTGTTGCTGATGCCTTGAGTAGGAAATCTCATTGCAATTCTCTGATTAGCAAAGATTTTCATCTGTCTTATCTCTTACATCCTGTTGTGCTCCACAATATCACTATTGATTGCTCACTTAGAAGTCGAATCATCAAACTTCAGAAGACTGATGTGGGTGTTTTCCACATCAAAAGAAAGATGAAGGAACAAGAGACCAAGTATTTTTGAGTTGATGAGAAGGGCATTCTTTGGTTCAAGGACAGACTCGTGGTGCCCAAGGACAAAGAACTTAGAAACCAAATCATGGCTGAAACCCATTCTTCTAAATTATCCATCCATCCTATTAGTAGTAAAATGTACCAGATCTAAAACCTTACTTTTGGTGGACCAAAATGAAGAAAGAGATTGTAGCCTATGTTGCTAGGTTTGATAATTGTTGTAGAGTCAAGGCTATTCACATGAAACTTGGTTTACTTCAACCTCTATCTTTCCCAGGTTGGAAGTGAGAAGAGGTAGTTATGGACTTTATTGTCGGCTTACCAACTACGGAGAGGGGTTTTGATTCCATTTGGGTGATCGTAGATCGCTTGACGAAGTCTGCTCATTTCATTCCTGTGAAGACCAATTATCATCCATACCAATATGCGAACATTTATATCCAACAAGTTGTACGTATTCATGGTGTGCCCAAGTCTATTGTCTCTAATAGAGGACCCCAATTTACCGCTCGCTTTTGGGAACGCTTACATCAAAATTTAGGCACCCACTTAATCTGCAGTTCTGTTTACATCCGCAAACCTCTAGACAAACGAAGCGTGTTAACCGAATTTTGGAAGATATGCTTAGAACTTGTGTTATCTCTTCCAAAGGTTCTTGGGAGAAATGGTTGCCGCTAGCTGAATTCTCTTATAACAATAGCTATCAAGAGAGTATTAAAATGGCTCCTTTTGAAGCTTTGTATAGTCTCAAATGTAGAACTCCTTTGAACTGGGTGGGACCTAGGGAAAGGAGGTACTACGACATCAGTTTTGTTAAGGAAGCCGAGGAGCAGGTCCGTACTATTTAGAAACATATGGTAGTTGCACATGCAGACAAAAAAAGTTATGCCAATAAGAGAAGAAAGTCTATTGAGTTCGAGGTGGGTGATCGTGTATACCTTAAGGTGTCACCTATGAAAGGAGTGAAGCGCTTTGGTGTGAAACGAAAGCTTGCGCCTCGATATTTAGGCCCGTATCACATCATCAATAAGAGTGGAAGGGTAACTTACAAGCTTCAATTACCTCCTGAGTTGGCAACTGAAGAAATGCCTTTGTGTACCTGAAGATAGAGTAGAAGTGAGGCGTATCAAATTAAAATCTGATCTTGTTTATGAGGAAAAGTCTGTGACTATTTTAGAAGTTAAAACAAGAGTAACTCGAAATCGAGTGGTTAAACTATACAAGGTGGTTGGAGTAATCATAGTGAGCGTGACGCAACGTGGGAAAGGGAGGATTATTTGTGAAACACTTATCCTACTTTCTATGCTCAACGTTACGCTTTCCAAATCTCGAAACGAGATTTTTATAAGGGGGAGGGCTGTAACACCTCAGTGTTATGCTTGCATCATTGCACTTGCATTACATGAGCATAAGCTTCATTCATCCATGCATGAGCAATATACATGAAACATCTATATGAAACTAGTGAAACATTGTTATGAAACATGTGAAACATTGCTTTGTTCTTTTATGTTTCAGTGTATGTATGCTTAGGACACTTAATGGAACAATGTTCATGTTGACCACTTAGCCTAATTAAGCTTCTAAGTAGTGGTTGACCCTAGTTTGACCTTGGTTGACCTATAGACCTCTTTTGTTTGACTGTTTGAAAAGTACAACTAAAATTGTATGCATGGTTGTGCACCTTAAGAAAAGTTGTAGCAAATTTAATAAGGAACAAAAGTTGTTTAATGACCATCTCATGAAAATGACCAGAACACCCTCATAACTAGCCCACAACTCAGTTATACATGTTGTTTTAGCACTTAGCAAATTTGGTTAAGTCATATTGCATTTCAGTTTCAGGGTACATTAATTGGGAGCTTTGTAACTCACAATATAGGACGAAATAGCTTAGCTCCAATTGACAAAATTGAAGTACACATGTAGCTATACAACTTTGTCAATTGCACCATGCGCTGATTCTCGCTAGTTTAGGAAATAATGATCGATGAAAATAGGGTTTCAGGCGGGCTTGGAGCTCTGAATGCAGAGCTGAGTCAATTGCACCATGCGCTGATTCTCACTGGTTTAGGAAATATTGATCCATGAAAATAGGGTTTCAGGCGGGCTTGGAGCTCTGAATGCAGAGCTGACCAGCTCAGTGGCTGACCGGCAGCAGGCCGCGCGCGCCGCGTGGAGGCCATACGCTACCGGTGGTCCCACTCATCAGCCTAGGAGCGCCGCATGACCTCCATGCCACCCTGCCATCACCTCGGCCTCGCCTATTTCGCCTCCTCTCGTGAGAGCAATGGCAGCAGCGCCTATGCCAATGTCGCTGAGGGCTCCGCCACCGCTCCACACCCTCGTCATCGTGCCATTGCCCAAACCCGCACGCCTACAGCATCGCCGTGACCTCCTCTAGCTAGTCCACCCCTCCGCTAAGCCAATCGACCTCATGTGAGGCCGCATTAGGCGTTTCTGCCACCGTCTACCATGATAGGGCTTGCCAGAGTTAGGGCTCTCCGCGACCGGTCATTACCGGAGCCCTCTCACCTCTCTCTCTCTCTCTCTTCCCTCGTCTCCCTCGTAGGTCCTAGAAGTCATACCGAGCTTAGACCACACTATTGTGGCCGGAGATAGCCGGTGCACCACCGAGCTCCTCCGCCATGACACCATGGATGCCGACAAGCTATCCCCGGTGGCTCCGCCGTTCGATTAGTTAGGTCAACCGACGTGGCGTGGGACGTAGGTCATGCCGGTGACCTCGGCTTCGCCAGATTCCTCACCGCCGGTGAGCCATCATTGGTTAAAGCCCCTCCTCTATTCTGTGCTGGCCAACAGGTGGGACTGTTGACCCCGCGGGTCCCACGCGTCAATGACAGTAGAGTTAGGGTTTGAATTTATTTAAATATAGATTTTGGGTGGAACTTTGATAAACCATATCTCAAGTTCTAGAGCTCCAAATTGAGTGATTCAACTTGGGTTGTATTCATGGTAGTGTCTAGTTTTTATTAAAAATATGAGACATTCCATGTTCTATAGAAAAATAAATAGTTAGTATTTATCTCTTTTATTCATGGAGAAAAGGGGAAATTCATATCTCTTGATGTACTGCTCCAAATGCTGTGAAAATTTTATGAGGTGTTGTTTATGGTATGAGAGTACTGTAGTAAAAATATCATGATTTTTGGATACTTTATGTGTGAAGTATGATTTTCACTTGTTTAAATAGTAGTTTCTTGTGCTATTTTTCATAATTAATGTACACAAGATATAAACCTGAAAATTGGTGAACAGTGTTCTTATGTTAGTATAAAGCTAGAAAAAATATGAAATATATTGTTTGACACTTTTCAATAGGGTTTCCCATTTATGCTCAAATAAGCATGTTGTTTCATTATTTTTGTTATAGAGTGATATACATGTTCAAATGCAATGAAATTTATACAATGGTCTACTGGGAGTATAGGCTAGCTGCTGTAATTTTTGTAGAATTTACTGTGCACTTTTGGTATATGTGCATAAATACACCTTGATATCTAAATAAATTAAGAAATGCATTAAAAGAAATTATTTAGAGGTAAGCACCATGTTTTTTGGTGTTCATTGGCATGTGTAACATGTCGGTGAAGTTGGTTTTGTCCAGGTTGGGGTTTGAAACATAAGTTAATATTTATTTCTTGCAATGGATGGTTTCTAGACAGTTCTGGCGACTTTGTACATTACACCATGTAAATGTGGTTTGCTGGGAAAATTGTGAATACAAAGTTGTAGATAGTTCTTGTATCTAGCTATTGTCAAAATTTGGTGGCATTTGGCCAAGAGGTTTAGGAGTTACAGCCGTTCAAAGTTGGATCACAGAATTGCTTGCTCTCTGTCTTGACAGGACCAGATTCTGTAAATATATAATTTTGACTTGATTAACTTAGGAATCATGCTGTAATGTCTAAACATGAAATGTATATAATTTCATAAGCTTTCTAGAATGTCTTGTTGCAAGTCATTTGGATTTGTAAATCTCCTGTTATGAATTATTTACCTGACTACTACATGTGTGCCTAGAATTTCTGAACTTGTCGGATGGTTTGATTTCTTTGCTTAAGCATGATTGGGATGTTTTAGATGCTTAGGTTGATTAAAATAAGTGGTTAGATGCAGGTGTTAGGCCTCTAACTGAGGATGAGTAGTTGTATATTAGATTGTGTAAGCTTGGTAAGTGTTTTGCTCTCTATCGGAGAAGAGATATGCACATACTCTTTAAAGTGATTTGAATAGAGCACCGCCCGTACTCAGTCAACGAATGTTAATCACTTTACATTATCTTGTTGTCATTCTTATACATGTTCATCATGTCATCTCATTCCTTATGCATAAATGATATTCATCTTGTGCACATGCACGTAATAGGTGTGCCCGAGGGAGTAACCTTGGTGGAGTTCAAAGGGATGTGCCAGAACAAAGGGGAGCCAGCTCCAGCACAGGAGGCGCAGCCACCAGAACCAGAAGGCGGCGAGGAGGTCATGCTTGAGTGTCCTAGTCACGAAATGTCTTCCTTCGTGAAAGGCAAGCCCCAGAGCATTATTAGCCTCCTACTTTATAAAAGCAATTGAGTACATATATTATATCTGTATTGTTGCATTAAGTATAGGAGTTGTCTAGAACCCTTGTTGCATTTATAATCTCTCCTTGTCCAGAGCACATACGCTGAATCCTACTTAGTCAAGACTGAGTAAATGCTTAGCCATGCTTAGACCGGTAAAAGTCGGGTGATCTCCTGTTAACTGCAAGATATAGGAATTTATCTTATCACGGTTGGCTATATTTGCTATTGTGGAAAAGAACCATGGATAAAATGAGTGAAGACAAGGCAGAGTCTTATAGGTGGGCTGTTAGGCTTGTAGTGATTCCGTCTATGTTGATTAAGGACTGAGGCATGGAGCCTTTCTTGTCATTTTGAACGTATGCCTCTCACTTAGCTGGCTGGATCTGATGAACCGACCGCAAAGCCGAGTAGCTCCGCTTAGGCTAGAAGCCGGTCTGTTAGAGTGCGCATCAGAGGAGAGCCACTGTTATTTTCCAAGGGCAGGTATTTAAAAGTCCTGATTGTCCTGGTGGCCTGGTATCCCTGAGAATACGCACTACAAGAAATTCCCTTTTATGTGACGGTTTAATCGTGACCTTTTAACAAATCATCACAGAATGTAGTCATCTATGACGGTTCAAATCCAAGGTGATAGATCTATGATGTTTCGATAAATTATCGTCATAGCTGGACGTCACTGATCATTTTAGCACCTCCGTAGTCATCTATGACGGATCCATGGGGAGGTCATAGATCCAACATCCAATGTGTCGTGTGATGAACAAGTGTGCTAAACAAGGGTGATTTCTTTTTTTAATCTCTGGCGAAAACTTATAACTAGTATTTCTTCCTCATACTAACTCAAAATTTAAAGATTTCTTTTTCCTAAATTTTTCTAAAATTATGCTCTATCAAGTTGTTGTTCTTACTGCTATTACTTTCCCAATCTTTTTATGATACTTTGCTTGAACAATTGAAATTTTTAAATTACAAAGAATCAGAACTTCAACCAAGATTTTGAAGCACTAAATGATTAAAACATGAAAAGGTCATTATTACAAAGGTTCTAAATTATAATAATAATCATGACTTTCATTGAAATAAAAACGAAAATGTAATACAGTACTGGGCCAAAAGAGTCTCAAAATTGGCCTTTTTGTCCCAGCAAACCAGGCTCCACATGGCTCTTCGCCCTTAGATCAAAACGGATGGTTGAGATGCGCTAGGCTCATAATAAAAATGGAGGAACCCTAACTCTTCCATCTCATCTCTCCCATCTCTCCTCTCTCTCTCACCCGCAGCCGCCATCCTTCCATGGCATCTCTCCCCTCCCCCGTCTCTCTCGTAGCAGCCGAGCGCGGCCCTGCCTCCCTTCCGGCAGGCACACGCGAACCCACCACCTTCAGCCCGGCGCGGAGCAGCTCCGGTCTCTCCTCAGGGAGGTGTGCTTGGCCCATCCGCACCCATCTCACCCCGAGAGGCAAGATCCCGGCCGCCGTCCGTGGGAGCAACGACGCCCTACAGCGAGGACGCGAGATCCGATGGTCGAGCCATGTGGTTGAGCTCTGCCGTGAGCACTGGCTAGGAGCAGTGACCTCCGTCCCGGTCACCGCAAGCCGCACGAGCGAGATCTACACCGACCGCCTCGAGCACGTGGGCGGCCTCTGCTCCGGCCACTGCAAGTGCCTCATTGTCTTGAACCCCATGAAAGCAGCCAAGCAGGCCAAGGCTCTTCGTCATCACTGCCATGGCTCCTCGTGGATCTAGGAACGGTGAGGGTATCCTCTTCCTGATTGTGAGCTCGTTACTTCCTGCAGGAGAGGCGCGCTATCGATGATGGTGGCTTCCTTCAGGCTAGATCTGGTGCAGCAACGATGGTTTCCTCCCATGGCGGACAGTACCCATGTGCCGTGCAACCAAACTGAATATATTGGCATACATCATTTCCTGTTTGTGGTGATGCAACTAAACTATGTAAGTTTTCTTCCTTATATTATTGTGATGCTGATGAAGGAAACTAGTCAGCCTGCTATCAGTTACAGGCTTCCTGAGCATAATATGCCATATGTCTGAATGCACCACCTGATTGCAATCTTTTTTTCACCCCTTGATACATGACATGTATGAACATGTATGAAGAAGAGTTTGCTGTGAGAAGTTAGCTACCAAGTAGTTTACCTTTGTTAGAAACCTCCAAGAGTATAAACATGCTGCCAAACAACTATTCCTTTACTACATAATTTCTTGTCTTGAGTTGTTAGGGAAAAGAAATTGGCTTGCTTGTCATCCTTAGTTTTTAGAAGAACACCCTAGCTAGCACATTTGATGGAACAACTGTCTTGCTTTCCGTCCTTGCTTTTCAGTGATAAAGACCTCATTCTCCTATTGGGTTCATGAGCTATGTTATCTATTAAGCTTGTAAATGTGTGAACTAGTAATTTCAGCGTGAACTGGTAGCAGATAGTCCCTTTTCAGTTCTCCAAATTGAGTTAAAAGTCTCTTTCATGTGTTGATCTACACTGCAATTACTGATTTGTTTTTATGCCACAAACTTGTTAGCAATATCATATTTAATAGTCAAATGGTTACTGTACCCGGAGCACTACAAGTATGTTGTATTTTACACAGGGTTTTGAAAGACAGTATGTTTTGCATGTACCAGTGTACAGGGTTTTGCTTATGTCTTTGTCAATAGATATTAAATATAGTAGGGCTGAAACAGCAATATATTTGTACCCAGTATTCAATAGGGTATAAATCATAGTGTTGAGGGAATGATTAGCTACCGTATTTTTACAACATTTCAAGTCCCGTTACCCTGAGTTTGCCCTGCTATCTGTGTCAAAGCAAATTTTTTTGCATTGCCCCGCTGGCTGTGTGTTATAATGAATGATAAATAAAGTGAGCAACCTATAGAGAGCATCTTGCATACTTGCGTCTGGTGATATTCTCAGTTGGGAAATTTAATTTAAGAAAGGGTATGAGTATGTTTCTTATTGCAGTCTGTATGTAGTGTTTTTTACCTACAATAACTATATGTATTATTTGTTTAGCTAACCTGTTTCCTTAATATTGTAGGGCAAGGCTCCTTTTGGTGATGATGCATTTTAGCAAGTTGTCTTCTAGCAATGTTAGTCCGTGAACAGGTGGATGCATGGTCTTTTGAATTGAACTGATGCATGATCTTCATCCTGTACAGTTATGTGAACTGATGTAAGGTCTGATGCATGCTTGTGGTGTGCCAAACTTCATATGTAACCAATAGCTATGTTGGTCATTTAGATGTAACTGTGATGATGGGGCCTCGACCTATTATATGTGATGGCATATTTGTATTTGTGGTGATATGTGACGACCTAAAGGGTGTGAATTCAAATTTGAATGTGCTGTGAATTTGGTGTTGATTTGAATTTAATTTGGTGCAATTTAAATTTAAATGTTTGCTAATATGTTATGGTCCACAATGGGCTAATTTCGCTAATTAAATGGGGTAGCCAAATAGTACCTGCTACATTATAGGCCTAACTAACATGGGCCAAATTGGTGAAATTGGGCCATAGATAGTCTACTGATGACGTGGCAAGGTAGCTGTCATGTTAAACCCAAATCATCAAATGACATGGCAACAGCTGACATGGCAATAGATCCATGACAATTCAATTCATCACTATAGCATCTTCCTATTGTTGCTGACCAGTTCATCCGTGATGATCCAAAAAATAAATCCGTGACAATCCATTTTGGCGCAACAAATCTATGACGCGAGATACATGACGTTTTTCTCAATCGTCATCGTGAGTTAACTGTGACGTATTTTCGCTTGTCTATGACGAAAGTAAACCGTTATGTATAAGGGAAATTCTTGTAGTGCTGATCGGGCCTGCGATTCTTGAGTTATACCAAAGGTGATCTACGGCTGCCTTGGTACGGGTTTGCCAGGTGAGTGTTAGGAATATTTCCTCAGCTGCGTAGTAATCAATTTGAATCGCCGTCTCTCCCGGATAGTGAGAAACTTGATGGGATTATCTCCATTGTAGTTACACTAAATGACTTGATGGTTCAGTAATGATGATATTTGATGATGGCCTTATTATACCTGATAAGGTTATTAATGTTTGCTCCTTAATCAAGTGATTTCTATAGAACATGTCAGATGACAGGTTAATGGTTATTAACTTGATGCTTAAGTAATGAATGGGACTTAATTGCATATAAGCTTTTATGCAAAAATGTTATCAAGTAAGCCTCACACATATATCAGCCTTGCATACTCCTTGTTGTCATATTATTTCTGGTTTACGATGGGTAAGTCTAGCTGAGTACATTCTCGTACTCAGGGTTTATTTCCTCTTGTTGCAGATGACATCTTCTATAATGGATGCTGCAAGTACTGTCTTCTCCCTGCTGGGGATGATGACTAGGCCATCGGGCATGGTCTCTATTAGTGTCTGTCATCTAGAATGTTTTTGTGGGATATGACTTCGGACTGGCTACGTATCTAAACTACTAGTGTTGTGATTTAGAAACTATATTGCTTCCGCTACTTTAAACGTGGTTTGTAATAACTTATTTGAACTCCGATGTGTGTGAGCTGCCGCAAGCTATTTGTGAAATATTGTAACTGGTAATGTGTTGTGTTGAATCATGTACGATCTAGGCTTGTTTGTTGGTTGGTTTGAAATCCATTGTAATTTCATGGACTACCAGGATTATATGGGCTCAAGTGTGGAAATTCAATCGCCTGGCGATTGTTTTTGTACTTGTGCTCTTATAATTTGGACGGTTCCGTGACAAATACTCCATGTTCTATAAGATAGTGATCTCTTTCAATATGTGGTTTAAGAGACATGAAGGCTATGTAAAAGTATTGAAAAAAGGGACACATGAAGGTCCCAAGGTATTGAAAAAAACAATGGGACACATGAAGGTCCCAAAGTATTGAAAAAAATATATGATCAGCACATGAAGGCTCATAGAAAAAAGAAAAGAAAATACTGATAGCCATGTCTCGGAATAAAAGTTCATGAGAGCAATCATTCATATCAAGGAGTATAATATGGGTTTAACATTATTTTATCCACACACAGGCACTTCTTAATCCAAGGGTATGACATCTTTCTCCTTGATCCGAGCTTTGACTCAACAAAATATATAGAGTAAGTATGCCTTCATATCTTCCCTACCCAAAGAACCATATAAGCTTTTTAGAAGTAGGAAAGAAAGAAGACAACACTATGATATGCCTTGGTGAGGAACCGACCACAATATCGAGCGATCTGAGAGAATCATTTGAGGAGCTAAGCTATGTTTACATTTTCAAAATCAAATGAAAACCTAAGTTTCTGAACTAATTGATGCAATGGGAATTGAATTTATACTGTTCCATTATTCAATTACCCAAGATAATATGGTAGACACTACAAAGTTCACAAGTGTAGGTAAAGCTTAGAATAACTTGTATGCAGATATCATATCAAGTAGACGACCCATCTTAGTCCTTAACTTTACTCGAGAACGAGCAAAGGGCTAAGTGTGGGGGAGCTTGTTGGTGGTCCTTAACTCTTATTACTAACCGCCAACTCTCATCTAAAACTTGCACAAATGAACACCAAACTTAGAATTAGGACTTATAACTAATGAGTTCCATGAGTTTTGGTGATTTACCATTTGCAGGAGGACGTGTTGGGATAACACAAGAAACGTGCTAAAAGTACACAAAGAACTTAGCAAAACAAACACCTGACATGAGCCAAGGGGAGAAGGCCTACTTACCAGGAAAATCAAGGCCCAAAACAAGTGGAGAATAGGCCCAAAATCAAACCAAACCAACTCAACTTCGCGCCAAACCACTATGGCTAAAGTCCATAGGATCACAAGAGGCTACCCAATGAAGTTGGGCCGATTTGGACCAGGCCATGGTCGTGCGGCTGCACCCACACCTGCCCCGTTTTGCCCAAGGTTTGGTCGGTTGACTCTTACCGCCTCTCCAATGACGGTTGCATGGGTATGGCGGTGGAATTAATGCAGAGGAAGGAGGTTTTGCTCTTTCTATGGGGAAAGATTAAGGGAATATTCCAAGGAACCTTCTTCCACCTCCACCTATAAAAGGGGGGGGCACCTCTCTCCTCATGAAAAAAACACACAAGAGACAAGAAGAGCAAAGTAAGAGCAAGAGCATCACCACTCCATGGGCTCAGGCCCTAGCTAGCTCTAGAAAAGTAGTAGGGAGAGATGTGAGGGAGAGTTCGGGGAAGAAGTACCGGACTTGTTAGTAGCCTTCCCCTGCTTCTACCCCAATGAACACACGCTTTGTACTTTGACGGATATCTTAGTAAGTGTTCGTGGTTCTTTTAGTATAAAAGTCTTTCAGTTGGTTAAGCTATACTCTTATTTGCTTGTAGGTTCATTGACCATTTTTGTAGCAGATACTGTAGTAGAGGGCCCTAATAAAGACGGATAACTCTGATCGACACTAGAGTCGTAGTCGATAGTGTAAATGGGTGTCTAGGCTAGAGCCTACCTTCACTGGCCTCGTACTCCATGGTTGAGGGGTAGGTGGCAGGTAGTGACAGCCATGTCCGTCTCTTGTAATCCCCCACGTCCGGGTACGGCGTAGAGCTATAGACAGGCATCGCCTGGCAGACCAGGTGCAACCCGGTGCCCAAAGTGAGCAAGTATAAGTAGAGTTTATCTATTCTTAGACCCTAAGCCATAAGAATCCTTCTCTACTCTTATCAGTTATCCTTATGTTGTCCTTGAATGAATTAGTTAGAAGAAATACCTCCGTTCCCAGTGGAAAATATGATACCCTCAATACTTCCGGGTAAAATCTACAATGGTAATTCCGTGCATTTACGGATTAACTCTGTAAACCTTAAGAAATACCAACAAGTGGCATGGCAGTGACGCCCAGAGAGACACTACTACAAAAAAAACTTAATGGAGGCGAGCAAAATTGATTAATAGAGACGAGCATTGTAACCTTCTCCAATCAAAGGCCTTTGTTAATGCAGATTAACAGAGGCGGTTGCTCGTATTAAGATGCCCGCCTTTGTTAATGTTCTCTAGAAAAAACAAAAAACCAAAAAACTTGCAACTTTGGAGAGTCAAACTCATGACCTGGCACTTGTCACTAACGTGTCTAGACACTGAACCACCCACTCATTCATGTCTATATATAATATGTTATTGTTTTATATCAATAATTCGTAATCTTATATTGGAAATTTTGGCTTCTAAATGAACACAAGTGAAAAAAAAACTTTCAACTACAAAGTTTTAAATCTTGTCAAGTACTACGTCTTTGGTGTTGAATGTATCTCCATCAGAGATAGTTTGGAAAATTCAAAAAATTGATCTCAAAACATGTGAATTTCAAACACATATTTGAGACTCTAGATGACTTTAAATTAGAAACTTGTCAATATCAAATATGTAGATCAGGTCAACCACTAGAACTTGTATTAACTATATGAACATTTCAGATCATTTCGGAATTCTAAATTTGAAATTTCAAAATCTATAACATTCGAACACATATTTGGGACTCTAAACATCTTTAAATTAAGAACTTTTCAGCTATAAAGTTGTAGATTCTATTGGGAACTATAACTTTTGTATAGACATGTCAACATCCGCGATCGTTTGATAATTTTAAATTTCAAATTTCAAAATTGGTGCACTTCCAACAATATTTTGGGACCCTAAACAGTTTCAATTCAAAAACTTTTCAACTACAAAGTTATAGATCTCATCGAGAGCTATAATTTTGATATAAAGTTTGTCTTCATCCAAGTTCAAATGAAAAAGCTCTTATTTTTTGTTGCAATCATTAACCGAGGCGGACATCTTAAGACGCCTGCCTCGGTTAATGGATTAATGGAGGTGGACGTTTTAAGTTGCTCGCCTCGGTTAATCGATTAACGGAGGCGGACATCTTAAGTTGCTTGCCACGGTTAATTGGTTAATGGAGGCGGGCGTCTATAGGAACCGCCTCCATTATCTATTAACTGAGGTGGTCGTTGGACTGGTGGCCCTGGCACCGATTAAAGGAGGCGGCCGTCCAGCCCACCCGCCTCCATAAATAAAAGGGCACCGCCCCCTAAAATCAATCCTGCAGTAGTGGAGGACAATGCAGGACCCGTGAGACAAAAATATATGCCTATACTTATTGAAATTCAATCTTTTTTACTTCTCCAAATGACCTCAGATTGAAATGATCGGAACCAAAATTATATATCCCAAAATGATATAGAACGTTGCAGTTGATAACTTTTTTATTTCAAGTCCCAAATTTAATTTGAATTTCTCATATTTTGAAAGTTAAAATTTTCAAACAACCCCGGATATAGAAACGACCAATGAAGACAGGCCAATAAAGACTTTGGTGTACTCCCTCAATCCCAATATAAGTGCACACCTCGCATCCCAAAGAATCAACTAGTATTAAATTTGACCAAATATATATTAAAATAATAATGTTTATGATACCAAATAAGCATCACTAGGTTAATTACATTATATATTTTTATGGTATAAACCTATTTAGAGATATAAATGTTGATACTATTTTCTACGTATCTAATTAAATTTGAAATTAGTTCACAACCGGAGTCTTCGATGGTCATCATCTCTCCTATTCCTGGATGTCCAGTGTCCATCCTGTGCCTGACACACTCGACACACGTGAGCAGCCTGAATTATATACTCAGTCCGCCTAAAATAAGTGTCGTCTTGGGTTTTATGCCGATCAAATATTTTTAAATTTAACTAGATTTATAGAAAATATTAGCATCATTTTTTATCTCCAATAAAGTTTATTATGAAAATATATTTAATAATTACCGATCAAACTTTTTTAAATTTAACTAGATTTATAGAAAATATTAGCATTATTTTTTTTATCTCCAATAAAGTTTATTATGAAAATATATTTAATAATTAATCTAATGATACTTATTATTCACTATGAATATTAATAATTTTTTAATATATTTAGTCAAACTTAAAATCATTTGACTTCTCGGTAAGTGAGAATGGCATTGAATGAATTAGAAGAAGATTAGTCAGAAGGATGCAATAATGGGGGCAGAAACTGAAAAGTCATAAACAGAAGGCTTGGGACTGCTTATTGCTTGACGCTTCACTGACGCATCTAGGGCTGTTTGCTTCATGCCCTCCCAGGCAAACTGCCCGCCAGGTAGCAATCCTGGCCCTAGGCGCAAGAAATCGGATGCCTGGGAGCAGCGCCGGCGCCAGGCAAGCTTGCCAGCTGGGAGACAAAGCAAACATGCCCCTAATGCCACTACCTGTTGCCCATGAGATACTAAACTGATGAAACTTGAACTCGATGAGTTAAAAGTCCGTCTGGAAGTTAGTGTTGAATATAGGTGACGTGACACCACGAGGAGCTAGAAAAATCTTTAGTGTTGAATATAGGTGACGTACCGGCATGAGATGCTAGAAAAATCTTGTAGTGACGATCTCCTACTTATGTATAATAGACTAAGATAGTGAAGTTGCTACAATGGCTTGCTAAGAGGCGAACAGGCAATGACTAGGCTCTTGGAATATCACTAGTCCAACCGAGAGATGGACATCTTCAAGAGTCCTATATATTGTTCCCCTATATCCTAACAAAAAAAAATCCTCCTGAAACATTTCTCTCCTCTAATATTTTCTTTATCCCAAATAACATATACGGTGGACAATATATCAACCTA
Source organism: Saccharum hybrid cultivar R570 (assembly GCA_038087645.1). Classification (NCBI taxonomy): domain Eukaryota; kingdom Viridiplantae; phylum Streptophyta; class Magnoliopsida; order Poales; family Poaceae; genus Saccharum; species Saccharum hybrid cultivar. Next base: position 24,213,245 of record JAQSUU010000558.1, read on the forward strand.
AATTTGATAGAGAAGGCAGTAATTTAGGATACCACTAAGGGCCTATTTGGATCCACCAACTAAACATTAGCTAGCTAAATTTAGTTGCTAGGGATCCAAATGGCCTAGCTAAAAGACCAGCTAAAGTTTAGCTGAGTTTAGCTACTTCAACCTAGCTAAACGCAGCAAAAGTTTAGCTGAGACTATTAGCTGGAGAATCCAAACACTCTAACTAAAGTTTAGTTGGAAGAACTTTTAGCTGGCTAAAGTGCAGCTTTGAAATTTAGCTAGCTAAATTTTAGTTGAGTGGATCCAAATAAGGCCTAAATATAGGATGTCCTATATGGGTTGAAGGGTGAATTTTGTTGCATATATAAAACTAAATTTTGACTTTAAGAAGTTGAATAGAGGCACTCTTGAGATGCTCTAACAACTAAAGTAAGGAAGACTAGTCATCGATGGTCTAGCAAGGAATAAGGAGGCGATCCAAATGGAAAGTCATAAATATAACGGAAATGCTACAGACAGGACGTTCGCTGCTAGACTCTCCTTCGAACGCGTAGCGTGATATGCACCACAACTTTACCTCACTGTCGCACAAGCCACTCGTCTAAATAAATAGAAAACAAAATCAACTCCTGGCCGCCTCACCTCACTCCGCACGCGCCGCCTACCCAATGAGCTCCTCTCTCTCTCTCTCTCATGCTTCCCTGCCGCTCCGCTCTCTCTGTCTCTCACTTGCCCACCCCGGCGCGCGCCCTCCCCTACCCGGCATCCTCCCCCACCCCAGTGGCTCCTTTCCCACCCCGGCGGTGCCCCTCCCCCCACGGCGTCCTCACCCATCGGGAGCCCCCAATGCCGCAGATCTGGTGGCCCTCTCCCCTACCCCAGCGAGATCCATGGAGGTGCGTCAGTGTTGCAAGGGAGTAGGCGGCTCTCCCCCTCCCCGGCGTGGCGCCCTCCCCACCCCTGGTGGTGTCCTCTCTCAGCTCGGCGACCGAACTCCCTCCACAATGGCGGCCATGGTGCTCCTCGCCCCTGGTGGCGGTGGTGCTCGCACGCAGCCACTCGCCGCTGTCTCTAACCCGACAATCAGAATCGACTGGTCCAGCCTTTCCCTCTCCTATGTTGCATATATATATTTTAAAAGTTTCAGGCATTTCAGATGTATGTTGCAATTGTTTCTTATGGATGTTGCAAAAGTAGATTGGGGGATGTTACACATGCTGCATGTGTTGCAAGTGTTTCAGAGGCATGTTGCAAGCATTTGTTCAAAATGTTTAATTTGTTTCTAGGCGTATGTTGCAATCGTTTTGATCTGGATGTTGCATATGTTTGCACACATAAGTTGCAACAGTATTTTCCAAAATGTTTCATCTATTTCAGTCTTCTGTCGTAGCAAGTGTTTTCATGTTGCAAGTTATAAGTGTTCTATCTGTATGTTGCATATGTTTTCACACATATGTTGCAAGTGTATGTTCCAGATGTTTCTTATGTTTCAGACTATATATGTTGCATTCTAAGTGTTTCATGTTGCACGCGTTTCATGCTGTTCGGAGAGTCAGGGGGCGCCGCTGAGCGGGCAGACAGTCCTCACCTGCTGTCAGGCGGCGCTGGAGACATCTGGGAGACGTGGGCCCCGCGTGGGCACGTGTAACGAGCTAGTACGGAAAACATGGTGTAGAGAAACAGGCTAGCATGCGTGGGCGTCAGGACACGGGCATCTGTCCGGATGCTAGCATCTCCGTAAAGATAATGGCTATCAACCATTTTGGTACAAAGTGATTTTGAAGGTCTTCCCGTTAGAAAGGAAAACACACAAGAAAAGCATCTGCGTGTCACACGATGAGGGCCTAATCGAGTTTCACGTGGTGAAGCCCTCCGAGACCAACGGAATAATCCTTAGAGCATCGATCCATCTATCCACAAATTAAAGGAGAGCGTGTGATATAAACAGGGAATATATGCAACTTCCACAAAAGAGGCCGTGTGGTGAAGAGGGCAGCTCTTTCAACAAAGTCGCCATCTGATACAACAACTGCTGTCATTTTCCTGCTTTGTGCTTTGGGCGATAATTGGAATCTACTGTAGCAGAGAGTGGGGAACAAGGAGAAGGTGAAGCAGATGCCACTACTGATCATTGCCTGTTTGAGCCGAGCAGGGCAAGGAAAAAGTAAGGCAGATGCCTCCAGCGGCATCGCATTTGAAAAATCGGTTGCAGTTGGAGACTGTTGGGAAATACAACCTTGGTATATACCTTGTGCTTCTGTAATGGAATCTCCAACCTTGGTATACAACCTTGGCCACTACGAAATTATAGATTGTATCGGTATATACCATGGCGACGTCCGAGCTAGTTTGGAAATTAATTTTAAATTTCAAAAATCTGAGTGGATTCTAAACAGTTTCAAATAAAGAACTTCTTAACTACAAAGTTGTAAATTGCGTCGAGAGCTACAATTTTGATATAACATTTTTCTTCATCTGAGTTCCTATGTAAAAGATATGTATCATTTTTTGGTGCAACTAGTTTTAGAGAAGGATGCTTCGAATATGAGCTCGACCGGCAAAACCTCAAACTTCTAAACTCTTGTGTCAGTAATCATTCATCACACATGGATGAGACCAAGGCATCAGAAACTTCACGGCTTGAGTCTTCCAAATATACATGGCTCCTTTTGTTTTCACAAAAAAATATACATGGCTCCATTTCATCGTGGGCATAAATCAATCACACATTCTTTTACTTGTATCTTGACCTTGCATACGTTTAGCTAAGTTTTTCTACGACCACCCCTATATTTTGAGCACTAGAGGCTAGATTTGGGTTATCAGGCCGAACGATGGAATCATGAGAGATTAATTAACTAGATTTTATGTGGTGCAAGTTCTAGGAGGGCATGAAGAAGAAGCGAGAGACTGGAGCTGCCTTTGGGGGCTTATTAGGACTATAGTGACACGGGTAAAGATCTATGCACATCACTTTTTACAAAACCAAATGTGATGGTTCTCAATACATTAGACAGTCATTATTCTTCACTTACTCAAAAGTGACTGGACCTATGTCTGTCACCTTTAAGGTCGTCCCTCTCAGATGACGGTCATTATGCCCGTCAATTTAGCACGTTAATAAGGGCATGCTTGGTTCCTAGCCTTGCCTCACCTTGCTGGCGTGAGCAAGGAAAAGCTTGCCAGGCCAGAGGCGAGCTTATTTGGCTCACCTGCAGCAGCAATGAAATTCTTGCCGATGCAGAAACCAAGGTTGGCAAAGTCAGGAAATTCCAACATGCATGCTGCCCAAGTTGATTCCTAGCTGGGCAAGTTTAAACAGTGATGGGCAAAAGTTCAAACATGTCCGTCTTTAATTAGCTGTTCTAGCTCAGGTAGTAACTCTACCTGATTCAAATTCTGGTTGCTAAGATGTAAACACATGATGTTTTTTATCGATAAAAGGCATGGGTCACCTTTCAATTTCAATAAAAAAAAGTGTCATCAGGTTTCACACAAAATATATATTGGCGTCATGCAATAATGTATACACTACTGAAAATGGTGTGTAGCACGTCTCAACTCCTTTGACACTTGTTGGAGCGTTTCTATTGTCTGGGCCTTGATTTGCAATATGAATCGTACCAGAGGTACCCATGCCGAAAACTCTCTGGTTCCACCACTCTATAAAAGGGGCATACACTACTGGAAACAGTGGCTTTGCCTAGTGCCGGAGGCACTAGGCAAAGCCCATAAAACACTCGGCAAACGGTTTGCCGAGTGTTACACTCGGCAAACCACACTCGGAAAAAAAACTTCGGTAAAGGGCGCTTTGCCGAGTGTCATTTGTCGGGCACTCGGCAAAGACTTTACCTAGTGCCGGTCTGACACTCGGCAAAGCCGGCCTGACACTCGGCAAAGTTACCTTGCCGTGACGGAAATAGTGCCGTTAACGGTAGGTTTGCCTAGTGCCGTAGTCGTAGCACTCGGCAAACCAGGCCAGTTTGCCGAGTGTCCTTCTCCACGGCACTAGGCAAACCCGTCTAGTTTGCCTAGTGCCAGGCCTGCGACACTCGGCAAACCCGCGCAGTTTGCCTAGTGCCTGGCCCCTGGCACTAGGCAAATCAGCCCAGTTTGCCTAGTGCCAGCCCCGCGACACTCGGCAAACCCGCCCAGTTTGCCTAGTGTCATGGCTTTGACACTCGGCAAAGATTCCCAGTTTGCCGAGTGTCTTAGTCATGACACTAGGCAAACCGGGAAAAAACAGTATTTTTTTTTGTGTTTTCCATTCCATCCAAGCAAACATCATATATATATACATACATCACATTTCACAAACATCTCACATATATCACAAACACCACATACATTCACATATATATATATATCACAAACACAATATATATCACAAGTCCATCATAAGTGCATCATAGTTGTCCAAAATAAACCACAAGTGCAACCACAAGTCCAACATCAAGTCCAACCACAAGTGCATCATAGTTGTCCAAAATAAACCACAAGTTCATCACAAACTACCATCATGGCGACTGTCGGTGTTGATGAGGCCCATGATTCGATCCTGGTGAATCTCCGAGGTGACGAGGCACGCTATTAGATGCCGCCGATGGATTCTGCACAAAGGAGAACAGATTGCATGTGTGAGAGACAAGATAAACATATACCATCAATGTTGCAAGAGTAGTAGTTGCATGAGTTAGACAAGATAAACATATAGCTAGGTTTCAAGTAGTGTTCTGGTTTGACCCTAAGCATGAACATATGCATTAAAACATCCATACTCACAGGAGTGGTTACATGAGGAGGTGGAGGTGCAGCGAATAGCGTAGGTGGCGGCGGTCGACCCACAGCGGCGCCAAGAGTCTGCACGTACAACATCATTGCCTCCATCCTTGCATCCATCCTCAGACGCTCGGCCTCCCGCTCGGCCTCTATCCTCTGCTGTTCGGACGCCATCCTCGTCTCCATCTCCTCCCGAAGCCTCCTCTCTTCTTGCAGCTGGGCCTACAATATTTCACCCGAATGTTACAATAATGCAAAACTAAAGAGTGTGAGAATCAATGAACGATGAAAAAACCAAAATAACCTGTAGTTCGTCAACTCGTTGCTGTGCAGTGCTTGGCCGTTCACGTATAGCCGGGCTTGACCTTGTGCTCCTTGCTCGGATCTGCGAGAGACTGGGAGTAGCGGCCGTGTCTATTGTGCTATCGCCAATCCAGTACCGCCCATGCTTCTTGCCTTCTCCCACCCTCATGACGACTTCTCCATCAAGGTTTGCAGTGGTCGGATCGTACTCTGGCCCATGGACCTCCTTTGCCACCTCTATGTACTGACTGAGGCGGCTGTGGACGGTCGCGTTGCTGTACGCCGATGGAGGGTCCTCCGGGTTGTAGGAGACGTCAGACGTCGCCTTGCCCTTGTGGGCCATAGCATATGCCATGAAGTCCGAGCACTCCTGACCACCATGTGATGCCGACTGCGAGAAAAACAGAAGATGTTTTGAAAATCATGCATAATTGAGCGTTAGAATAAATAAATGAATTCTTATAGTTCGATTATATATATATTGTTGCCCAAACTAACTAGTTCGATTATTATTTGACTGGTAGCAAACACAGAAAATAAAACCTTAAGCTTCTTATAGTTCCTTGCTGCTGGAATTGCCAGCCTTATAAGTAATGTGTTGCCTGTCCTGAGGGAGGAGGGTGGTGATGCTTTTTACCAATCTATCTAGTATCTTAGCACCAGTCTGGATATCTTCAGATGGAGCCTTGTAGGCATGTTTGGTTTTGCTGTTGATACTTCATCGACGATAAATGAAATGTTATTAATGAATAGTGATCCTAAATAAATAGTGGCAACATGACATCCCTCTTCTTACCCCGCAAAAAAAAAGACATCCCTCTTCTTACCCTGCAAAAAAAAATTGACATCCCTCTTCTTTCTGCAGTACATAATTGAGGGGTCTAAAGTTCTCTTAAGCATACACCTATATGATCTTTGCTTGGGGAGGGCATGTTACTGTTTCGAATTGACTGATTTCTCATGCATTTAGTTTTATTCTTCTTTATAGAATTGAAAAAAATGTGGCATTGTAATGAAATAAATTCAATTTCTTTTTGTGCGCAGCATCAGTTGATATGGCTGGTTCCGGCAGCTTTTATGCTACTGGCTCTACCCCTTTAACCACAGCAAATAGTCAGAGCATGAATGTTGCAAATTTGCAGTCTAGATCAAGAATGAATCAGATGTTGGTTTCCAATCAGTTAAACATTCAGTCCATTCAGCAACAGCCCCAGATAAAAACTGAGGTTTTGGATCAAACAGAAAAGGTGAATTTTCAGTCACCACAGTTGACTCATGATCAACTACTACGCCAGCACCCAATGCCGCAGCATCAGGTGCAACCTAATTCCCAGTTTGTTCAAAATCAGTATCATATAAATCAGCAGCAGCCAAATCCACAGCATCAGCAGTCTATGCTAAGGAACAATTCCTTTAAACAGTCTCAAATGGTTTCCACCCATTCAATGCAACTCCCAGAACAGGGGACTCTGCCACACACCGAACTGGTATCTTCACAAGCTAGTGATCCTGCTGACCTTCCAAGCTTCCAGAGTCAATACCAGCAAAGAAATGCTCTTGACAATGTTAAAGGAGGGCAGATGCTTGGTCATCTATCTAGCTCTCAAAATTTTCATCCTTCTGCCTCTCATGGTTCTCAGCAATTGTTGCCCTCTAATCCGCAGCTTGATGACGGTTCCAATGCTGTAAGCTATGTGCTGAAAGGATCACAGACAGAGCAAATGCTGCGTCCTCAATGGCAGCCACAAACAATGGAAAAGGCTCCTGTCACTACTAATTCAACACTCGAAAAGCAAATACAGGAAGATTTTTGTCAAAGAACAATGGCACAAGATGGAGCACAACAACCATTTTCATCAGATTGGCGTCTTTCTAATTGCACTGCAACTTCTATTGATCCTGCAGTGCCGAAACTAACTAGTTCGATTAGGATGCCAGGCATCATTTTCTGACCTGTTTAGGATGGATCAGCATATGCCAGGCATCATTTTCTGACTTGTTCACTAATGGTGCCTCACTACTGCCTCGACATTAGTAATTTCTACCTTTCTTTTTCTTTCCCCAACCACTACAGAAATGAAATGAACAGCCAACCTAACAGTCAATGGTTTTTTCTGGCAACCTAACAGTCAATGGTACAAACAGGGTCCATGTGATTTTCTCATGGATCATGGCGTGCACACGCAGCACCCACCAGGCCACCACTCATGCAATCGACCGCGCCTGTTGCTAGAAGCGGTGGCACCACAGATCAAAGTCTAGGGCTACAACACAAAGAATGGCAGGAGGAGCGTGGCTGTGCTATGCCGTTCGTCTACCGTACCTGACGTCGAGGTAGCGGTGGCCGCCCTGCTGCAGTTTTGCCGGATTCCTCCTGGCCGTCGGCTCCCCTGGCCGCCGGACGCCCCGGCGCCCCTGGCCGCCGGCTGGCCGCCCAGGCTCCCTGGCCACGCGCCGCCCGCTGCGCGCCTGCGCCTGCCTCCGCGAACGCGCGGACGAGCTAGGCCACGCGCTGCCCGCCCGCCGCCGCCCACCACCGGCCGTCTGACTTTCCCCCGCCGCCGCCACACACCGAGAGAGAGGGAGCCGATTGAGAGGGTGTCGATTGGGGAATGGGGGATTCCTAGACCTGTACTCCGTCCACTGCTTATTGGATGGGCCTACATTTTATGGGCCACATGGTATTGGTGGTGGTGGACAGCCCAACTTGCGAGTGAATGAGTTATCTGCTTAGGGCGTTTGCCGAGTGTCACACGGCCGACACTCGGCAAACTGTTCAGTTTGCCTAGTGCCAAGGGTGTGACACTCGGCAAAATGACCCTTTGCCGAGTGTCAGACTTTGGCACTAGGCAAACTAATTTTTTTTTTGGATTTTGACCTCCTAAAATTTTCTGTAGTTGTCCTATACTAACTTGAACTACATGTTCAAATTTGGCATATTTCTTGAACCTTTTGCTATATTTCTTTAATTTATTTCATTTAATTGATTTTTTTGGATAAAGCAAATGTGAACTGCAAGAGGATCGAATAATGGAATTTAATGTATGAAAAAATGATATTCATGTTATTGAGTCTAAAGTGAGGCCGTATCCAGGAACAGACAAAAAATTTCGTACATCTTGTTCACGAAATATGACAACGAACTTGTGGGCGAGTTGGTTTTAAATTTTATAAAAAGCAAACGAAGTCCGAAAATCATGAAACTTGACAAGATGTCGTGATATCATATGTGGAGTTTGTAATAAAAATTTGAGATGGTTTCACGCAAGTTTGTCACGGCGTTGCTTACAAACCAAGACATCTCCGCATATGATATCTATATGTTACGTGGATATGTCTTGGTTTGTAAGCAACGCCGTGACAAACTTGCGTGAAACCATCTCAAATTTTTATTACAAACTCCACATATGATATCACGACATCTTGTCAAGTTTCATGATTTTCGGACTTCGTTTGCTTTTTATAAAATTTAAAACCAACTCACCCACAAGTTCGTTGTCATATTTCGTGAACAAGATGTACGAAATTTTTTGTCTGTTCCTGGATACGGCCTCACTTTAGACTCAATAACATGAATATCATTTTTTCATACATTAAATTCCATTATTCGATCCTCTTGCGGTTCACATTTGCTTTATCCAAAAAAATCAATTAAATAAAATAAATTAAAGAAATATAGCAAAAGGTTCAAGAAATATGCCAAATTTGAACATGTAGTTCAAGTTAGTATAAGACAACTACAGAAAATTTTGGGAGGTCAAAATCCAAAAAAAAAATTTAGTTTGCCTAGTGCCAAAGTCTGACACTCGGCAAAGGGTCATTTTGCCGAGTGTCACAACTTTGACACTAGGCAAAGTACATGTTTGCCGAGTGTCGGCCATGTGACACTCGGCAAACTCAAACGGTAGGTCATGGCCGTCAGCTATCGTCGGTGTTTGCCGAGTGTCAAACATTTGCCGAGTGTCCGACACTAGGCAAAATGCAGGTTTGCCTAGTGTCTAATTTTGCCGAGTGTTGACACTCGGCAAAGGCTTTCTTTGCCTAGTGTCGTTCTTTGCCGAGTGTCACACTCGGCAAATAATCAGTTTGCCGAGTGCCCGACATATTACACTCGGTAAACCTTTTTACACCAGGCAAATTAGGCGATTCCGGTAGTGATACCAGTGCACGTCGACTTTGCATTAGGCAGGCAGGCACTTACGCAATAGGGCCATATAGCAATAGCAATGGCTCAGGTTGTTGTTGACATGACAGTGCATAACGTGGTGCTGATTCTCCTGCTGCTAGTAGCTTTTTCATACCCCAGTTTGGTCCATGGCGAAGCTGCCTCCGTCCTCGATCGGAAGGCCGGCATTGTTGACGATCCTGCCGTGGCGGCGAACGCGCCGGCTGGCCTGCGGCGGTGGCCATATAGGTACGCCGTCATCTTCGACGCCGGCAGTACCGGAAGCCGTGTGCACGTCTTCAAGTTCCACATGTCGAGTCTGAAACTTCTTCCGTTTAGTCACGGGGAGATCCAAATCTTCGACAGCGTACGATTACACGACTGATGTATTTGCTGCATATGTACATAGTTGTTTATTATGTCATGTACAGTACAGGACATTCTATTTGATTGTGTTCACAATAATGATTGTCGGTGCATGCAGGTGAAGCCCGGGCTGAGCTCGTACGCTGGACGACCCCAGGATGCTGCAAACTCCTTGCTGCCTCTTCTTGAGAAGGCCACTCAGAGCATTGTCCCTTCCTGGCTTACGATAAGAACCCCTGTTAAGCTTGGAGTACGTGAACAAGATGCTGCAAATGATTTAAGACATGCATGCTTATTCTCTACTTTAATGTTACTATATATATGACGAGATGTAGTACGATATGCATGGGACCCTGCAATGCACCACACCAATTTCAAGTGATTTATGAGTCGACCATCTCCTTATTCCAAGGGGGAATGTTTAGTTATGTAAAACTAAAGAAAAAATTCTCTTTATAATCAATGGCCAAGATTTGATTCATGTCTTACCACTTTGGAGGTAGAAGGTGTACTGTAGCAAGACCCAAAGAAAAATAACATTAAAAAAGACATGATGGAACCTTGAATGTTTAGCTATGCTCAAGGCCATATCAAAATGCTATTAACGATTCTTAGTGCTTTTCCTCTGCATCTTACAAATCAAACTTGCAGGCAACCGCTGGGCTGAGACTTATCGGAGATAAAAGAGCAGAGGAAATTCTTCGAGCGGTAGTTTCATTTTTTTCCTCCAATAAGTTTTGCACTGGCACACAGGCATGCATGTATATAAACATCATATGCACATATATGATACTGAAAGAACTAAAACAACACTATTTTACACAGGTCAGGAATCTTGTCCGAACAAAGAGCAAATTTTGGTACAACCCCAAATGGATCAATGTTCTATCGGGAACTCAAGAAGGATCTTACCTATGGGTACGGGTTACCATCCACACAGCAAGAGAAAAGAGAAAAGAAAAACTCATACTCGCAATCAAACTTACTCTTTCTATATATTTACAACTTCATCTTTGCATGTACTCTGCACTTGCAACCCTATTTAACTTAGTGCGTATGGATGGCATGCGATTGTAGGTTGCTCTGAACTATCTGCTGGACAAACTAGGAGGAGACTACTCTCAGACAGTAGGTGTGATTGACTTGGGAGGTGGATCAGTGCAAATGGCCTACGCCATCTCTGCAAATGCCGCTGCAAACGCCCCAGCAGTACCTTCCGGAAAGGCTCCCTACGTTACAAAAGAGTATCTCAATCGAAAACATTACAATGTTTATGTTCACAGGTTCGAGTAATGCTATGCATACTCAACTATTCCATATCAGTACACTGCGAGTAGTGGTCATCCAGGACCTACCTTGTCCTTGCAGTTACCTGCGCTACGGTGCTGTTGCATCACGCCTAGAGATTCTGAAGGCGAAGAATGGGCCATTCAGTTTCTGCATCCTACGTGGGTTTAGTGGTATGTTTTTTCTTTTTTTGACAGACTTTGACACATATCGTCTTTCCAAGGACATCCTTGACCTTGGGGGCATGAATGATTATTAGCTCTCCTTTCCCCCATTTTGTGAATGAAGGTAAGTACAGCTACCATGGTGAGGAATATGATGCAACTGCGGCGCCAGGAGGGGCAGTATATTACAAGTGTAGGCAAGAGATCGCCAAGGCGCTGAAGCTGAATGCACCGTGCAAGACGAAGAACTGCACATTCGACGGCGTGTGGAACGGGGGAGGCGGAGCAGGGCAGGACACCATCTACGCCGCGTCGGCCTTCTACTACCTTGCCGCAAATGTAGTAACAATTAACCTATTGGTACCTTCAATTTGAAAATGTATATATATGCTAGTCCTAATTAATAATTGAACTAATCACTAGCTTAATTATTTTTCCTGTTTCAAAGGTTGGGTTCATAGATAGCAAAGCTCCCAGTGCCGAGGTCATTCCTGCCATGTTCAAAGCTGCTGCACGCAAGGCTTGCCGATTGAGCGTCAAGGAAGCAACAGTTGCGTACCCGAATGTTCGCAGCGACGATGTGCCATACACATGCATGGATCTTACATACCAGTACACTTTGCTTGTTAATGGATTCGGTAAGTCGCAATGATTATTATCTTTATATTTACTATATACACACTGTCAAGTTTTTTTTCTTTCTGTTGTTAAATATGGCCCAATGTTGATATGCTGGTCGGTTTGCACTGCTGTAGGAGTGCATCCAATGAAGAGGATCACATTGGTGTCCAAGGTGAAGCGTGGCCAGTACTACATTGGAGCCACATGGCCTTTGGGTAGCGCTATTGAGGCCATCTCACCCATGAAGCAGATCCAATACCAGTAGTGTGTATTTGCATTGACACTATTCAGGCTGGACGACCGCTCTAGTGTTATCATAACAATGGCTATTCGGATTAGGCATTAGCTTGTCGTGTTATTATACTGAAATCGAAACAATGACAATAAACAAATCCTTGGGATCACTCTCGGGTAATCGGGTTCAGACTTAATCAGGTTTATTTTTGGTTTACAGCAAAAATAATAATAATTGTCAATTTGGCCTGTGTCTGGATGCGCAACAAAAATGGGGTCAACCGAGACAAAAAAAAATGGTTTTTACAGCGAAGGCGAGAACACGAGGGCCTGCAGCCTGCTAGGATTGCCAGCCGGCGATGTACCCAGCCCAGTACTCTTCCCTCCTGATTCTGCTGCAGGTGTCATGTGACATGTGACACGGCCCATATAACTGCGGCTCCACCGCTGCACGACGTTTTTACAGAAACATATTACATTCGGAGCTGCTAGCATCTGGAAGTCTGATCCGGGTGCTAGCGTCCGGACGCTCGTGATTGTTGTGCTCCCATATACGCATGCTGCTGCGCTCGTCCGCCCGGCTACTCCTGCTTCACATGGGGCCCGCACCGCTCTGTTTCCCATGCATGTGCGCACCCACACAGGGGGCTGCATCTCGATCTGTGTCCGCTCCGTTTCCTGTGCCTACCGCTCGCGCCCCTCTCCTCCCACGTGCATGCACAGGGGCCTAGGAAGTGCAAGCATGTGGTTGCGGCAGTGGGCCCCACTATAACATGTGTAACACCATATCTACTATTGCAACATCCAGATGAAACATCTACAATATACATCTAAAACAGATGAAACATTAAAGACATACACTTGAAACACCATTGCAATATGTCCAACATCTCAATCTACTTTTAAAACATCCGGATACAACACTTGCAACATACAAAAGAATACAGATGAAACACTTGAAACATGCGTCTGAAACACTTGCAAAAAAAACTCTTGAAAACACTTGAAAAGCCATTCAAACATACATAACATCCAGATAAAATACTTGCAACATATGTGTACAACATATACAATATCCAGATAAACACACTTGCAACATACGTCTAAAAAATAAATGAAACATTGGGGATAAATGCTTGGTGTACAACCATTGCAACATATGCGACATCCCGATCTACTTTTGCAACGTCCATATGAAACACTTGCAACATACCTCTAAAACATCTAAAGCATTTGAATTGTACACTTGCCACATGCATCCTATCTTAGTGTGGCCTCCTCCGCTGTGTGCATCAAGGCACCGGCGCGCCGCAGCCATAGCAGGAGGCGAGGCCGGAAGGCTTTCGCGCCAGGGCCCGACGCTTCTCCTTGCGCTGGCGGCACCTGTCGGCGGCATCAGGCAAGGCGGGTAGCAGAGCAGGAGCAGCAGCGCGGGTGCGCGGAACAGGAGAAGGAGCAACGGTAGGAGCAGCAAGGCGAGCGCACAGAGCAGGAGCAGCGCCGGGAGCCGCGTTAGGAGCGGTGGGGCAAGCGTGTGGAACAGGAGCAGGAGCAGCGGCAGGAGCAACAAGGTGGGCACGCAGAGCAGGAGCAGCGCCGAGAGCCGCATAAGGAGCAGCGAGGCAAGCGCGTTGAACAGGAGCAGGAGCAGTGCGGCGTGGTAGGAGCAGGTGCCGAGGCGGCCGTGCTGCAGGGTGGGAAACGCCGCGGCGGATGTGGCCACTGCAAATGGAGAAAATATCGCTCTTTTTTTATAAACCATGTATGTCGTGGTGAGGGGAGCAGGCCTGTGGGCCAGTCCATAGCCCTAGCTACGAGTATCCAGACGGACAGATGTGGGACGGATGCCCGCGGTGGAGCATTACCGTATTACATTTGTATACGCACTTGCCTCTCCACTGGTGCATGACGTTTTTACTGAAATATTACATTTGCATACACACTCACCTCTGTACATGTACGGATACCCTATCTCTATGAACACATTCACTAACCTGGTATTGATATAGATGAAATCACCACATACGTAACGAAACCTATCACCAAAAAGTTTCATCTCGATGTATTATGCAACTTATATATGACGTGACTTTATTCGAGACTGACATTTTCCAAATATGCATGGTGTGGACATTCATATCATTTCGTTGAAACCAGCTAGTTGTCCCATTGTAATTGAAGTATGTATGTGTCATTGTGATTTTTATCATTAATTTGTGGTTCATCTTACCATCATTTTCTTATGTCATAAAACTTCATTTTACTACTTTGAGTTATTCACTTCACTTGTACATTGACATCCTTTATACAAAATATTGACTCAATTAATTTAGTTCCCCGTTCAACTCAAGTTAACACATCAAAGTTTATCTTATTTTCCATGCCCTTATGCTATTTCAAAGTGTGCAATAGTTTCGGGCGTCAAACCATCTAGGGCATGTGGTAGGACGTACTGTAGGAGGGAGAGAATCGTTATATCATTATTTATGTCTTATATCTCCTTTTAAGTCTTTCTATAACACCTTGCTTTCTCTTTTAATGCACTTCTAACATCACAAAGAATTGTAATTTTGATCTCTGAAATGCATATATAGTGCAATGAACTTATGCATTTGTTAAATTATGTTATTTTTGTTTGGCTTGGCTTTATTTTTTAATATGGTAGTGTATATATGTATAGGAAGTATTTTTTGTTTAACTTTTTTTGTCATGGCAGTTATGGGACATTTACATACATTGATGTTGGTCAATTTCTCTTAATATTAGTGGTAAGTAATTTATAAGAATTATTAGAGGTAGATTGAGTTTCTTGTGTGTTTTTGTTTTTTCTGTTTTCTCATAGCACAATGGTGAGTAACCCATGAATATGTATAGGGGCGTATTGGGTTAATTTCTGGATAATGGCAGTGATATGTGTGTGTGTGTGTGTGTGTGTGTGTGTGTGTGTGTGTGTGTGTGTGTGTGTGTGTGTGTGTGTGTGTGTGTGTGTGTGTGTGTGTGTGTGTGTCTCCATACATAGAGACACACACACATAGGTTCTTTTTATCTTATTAACGTTGAAATTTGTAGACCTAGCTTCTAAGCGAACGTGGACGCTCCTACGCAGATAACAAGACAAAGATATAGATTGTTGAGGAAAATAAAGGCTTACTCAGGATTAGTGAAATTTTGGACCTTACATTCAAAGGCTGTCGTGGCCTCCGCCATACCATCTCTTTCTGCTTTCTTGGAGATAAACTATGTTGCCTTCCGATGATCTCGCTACTTTATTGAGTGATTTTGATTTGTAATCGGATTGTTCTAGGGAAAGAGGGAAAGTGAAAGCGGTGGATGCCTAGAAGAGATCACGTGGATCGGTTCCATTGAATGGGATGGAGAAC
Source organism: Saccharum hybrid cultivar R570 (assembly GCA_038087645.1). NCBI lineage: Eukaryota > Viridiplantae > Streptophyta > Magnoliopsida > Poales > Poaceae > Saccharum > Saccharum hybrid cultivar. Next base: position 24,228,532 of record JAQSUU010000558.1, read on the forward strand.
TAGGTGCGAAAGAATCGAATCGAGATAGTGTGAACTGTCGAATATATTTTGAGATATTCAGTACTCCATCCTGTTCTTCTGATTAATTTCATTATTTAGAGTTCAGAAAACCGTATGAATGTTAGTTACTTTGGCATATGCTGTAGGGTCTGCGTCTACAAACTTTAACGGTTGGCTGCATCACCATTCCGGCTAAGGCCTTGTTTGGAAGCGTATGTATTCATCTCAATCCATATGTGTTGAAGTGGATTGGTATAGAATTAAACTAAGTTCCATTCCAATCTAGTCCAACACATGTGGATTGAAGTGGATATACACGTGTATCCAAACAAGGTCTAGGTGGAACCATATAATCTAGACATCTAGTAAGAGAAAAGTCTGTTTGCTTGCCTATGAGCAGAAGCAGTTTGTAGGAATGGATACAAAAATATATCCAAAGCCTCAGCTAGAGATCAAGTCTACCCGCGGGTATGGATGTAAACCTGACGGGTGTGAGTGTGGATATGAAATTTCACTTGCTGAGTATGAGGACGTGTGCCAAATTCTACTCATGGTACAGGATATGGGAATGCTGCTTTTCCCATTAGGGCTTGAATTATATATAAGGGATTCTATGTGTTCTGATGGCAACTCAATTAGTAAATATAGTACCGATGGGTGCGGCTAAAATATTTTACCAGTCAGGCAATATTTTGTGAACGTGTATTTCATTACCATAGCTTACTACATCACTACCGGGTCTAAACATGGCATCACTTCCGCATTTGCATCTGGCAGTGAGAATCCGTCAGTAATGGGCGTCGTCCAAGATTAATTTGAACTGAAGAACCTCAATGTTCACGTTCTCTGGATCGTCCATAACCTCGACACTTATGACCATATAGCTAATGCTATTCTTTTATAACTACACAACTTTGAATCTTATATTCTACATTTTATACCTAAATGATCTCAAATGAAAATTTTGTTAACTGCAAAGTTGTAGATCTCTCGTTGAGTATCACAACTTTGTTGTTGACTTTTATCTCCATTCAACATTGCTAACCATGTCAAATCCAATCCGAGAACTTATATTGAATATTTGTATATGTAAACTATCTCAAATTTAAAAGTTGTCAACTACAAAGTTTAAGATCTTTTTGAACTCTACAATTTTGGTATAAAGCTTATCTTAACTTGACCTCATATGAAAATGTTATGACTCGTCGTCCAAGATTAATTTGAACTGAAGAACCTCAACGTTCACGTTCTCTGGAGCGTCCATAACCTCGACACTTATGACCATATAGCTAATGCTATTCTTTTATAACTACACAACTTTGAATCTTATATTCTACATTTTATACCTAAATGATCTCAAATGAAAAATTTGTTAACTGCAAAGTTGTAGATCTCTCGTTGAGTATCACAACTTTGCTGTTGACTTTTATCTCCATTCAACATTGTTAACCATGTCAAATCCAATCCAAGAACTTATAATATTTGTATATGTAAACTATCTTAAATTTAAAAGTTGTCAACTACAAAGTTTAAGAACTTTTTGAACTCTACAATTTTGGTATAAAGCTTATCTTAACTTGACCTCATATGAAAATGTTATGACTTTTTTCTTGTGCAGAACGGGGCTATCACTGGCTGTTGAAGCAACGACAGATAGACTAGCACTACCGATTCTTGGCTTCAACCGGCAGTGATAGTATACTACCTATAGTTGTCGGTTGAAGCCACGAAATGGCAGTGATAGTACTGTAGTGATGACCTTTTCTGGCATAGTGTTTACTCCCACACACCTTACCTAACCCATTGAAATCCCTAGCTTAACCTAGTGGATACGCTTAAAATGAGCTTTACTGAGCAACATATTACTCTAATGGCTAGTTTCCAAGCTAGCCATTACAGCTTGGAGTAACGTATGCTCCAATGAAACGCAATGGACTAGTCCGATGCGCTCAGGAGCTCTCTTAAACCTCTCTAGAGTGCATCAACTAGCTCTGATGCCTCCACTCCACTTGGTCTGATGTTCAGTACAGAACAAACCCTAGGCTGGAGCACCTGTAATGCATGCTCCAATGCTTCTCTGGGCAAGCCCATTGGACCAATCTGATGAGGCAGCAGGCCCTGGCTACCACAAGCATGCAACCTATAGTCCGATGGTCCGCACAGGACCAGTCTGATGCAACATGAACTGCACCATTCACTTCCTTTTCAAACTCCTTTGTGAATGGGGTTGGTCCAAATGGTTTTTGGGCCTTTTCAAAGCTACCTAGTAATAAGTTTAACAAGTATGCACCACACCTAAACCATTAGAGTCACCTAGATCAAACTACTAGTTCATACCCCCGTTTTAGTACGACCAAAGGAAAAACAAGGTCCTAAACTAAGTATCTCCCAACTCCAAATGACACTTTAGAACTTATCCGCCCATAATCTTGTCGTCCATCCTTTCAAAACCAAAACGAATTTCATCAATAGGGGCATGAAAACCATTGACTGCCCAAATAATCACCATTATCGTGACCTAAACTCATATTGCCACTACAAAACACATGTTAGTCACAATAGTCTTGTGTAGTCATTGATCACTGAAACCCAACTAGGCGCCTAGATTCTTTCATGGGCCCTAATAACAACAACTACTAACTCATTTAGCAAGCCTAGCAAGAGCACCCCTCAATGTTTTTAAGGCGGTAAAGCGAGGCGAGGCGACCAACTACCGCCATACGCTAAAGCGAGTAAGGCGTAGGCGACGCCTTATGGCCATCCAACAGTAGTATAGACTATAGAACTAGAAGCATGTCATACCTTGGTGTTGTCTTCTCCTGTGCAGCCTCCAGTCCCAAGTGTGCATCCAACAGCACACCGCAATGGAGAGCCAATTCATGTTAGTACCTAGGTATTTCATAGGGAATATAGCACCAGCAAAAATATAAATTAGTTGAGGGATAGGTAAAGATTAACGAGTAGATAAGCATACTGCCACAAATAAAACCATTACACAAGTAGTTCAACAGATAGTCCACTAAATAAGATAAACTGGAGTGCTCAGTGAGCAGATTCCACAATACTACAATACTAGTGCATAAATAGTCTGGCACAAATACTCTCACAACTCTCAAGCATCATTAAGTCAATAGAAGTCATCCTCCATCACAAAAGGATCTGAATTGCCACCACCACCAGCAGCTTGATCACTTTCGTCAGCAACACTAGGTGCAATTTCACCATAGTCATCAACTTCCACATCATCAACCAGATATTCTTCATCAGAGTTATCATCTTCCATGTCTTCATCCTCCTGTGGTTCATCAGTCCTCCTAATTGGGGCAGTAGCTGCTGCAGACTGCCTACGAGTATAAGTTCTATCAATATTAGTTGCATCACCGCGGGCTGCCCTAGGGAAATTATGACCACGGTACATTTAGGATGCACCAACAGCCACATCAACTTGATCCCATGTAATTTCAAGTCCACTGCCATTATGGACTGGTTCAGCATCCACATCAACCCATTCATTGTTCCAATCAAAGTCTTCCAAACACAAAGGATCAAAGCTACTTGCTCCCTTCTCATGTCGCTTTTGAAAACTCACTGCCATCTTTTGGTTGTACTGAACATAGACCAAATCATTAAGCCTTTTATGCTCTAACCTGTTTCTTAGTATGAATCTGCAATGGTAAAAATGCAAACAAAAGAAATATTCAGCAAGCATTAATAGATAGTAGATTTTATTTATTCCTTGAACTGGGCTAATTGAGTACTTATGTAATTGACAGATTACTTACAGACTCAAATGTGCTCCAACAACACTCACAACCTGAAGCCGAAGCACAAAGCCCAACAACACGTTTTGCAAATCTTTGGAGCTCTACGGCTTTGCCACCATATGAACGCCACCATTCAACTAGATCAAGTTACCAAAGAAACATTTTCATGTTAGAAATTAGGAAAAACTAAAAAATTCAGATTGTATAGTCAGTGAATAACTTACTAGGAGACTTGGTTTTGATGTTGTTGATTGCAATTTTGTTGCTGAAGCTACCCCTTAAGTCCTCATATTCCAAAGCTTGGTCATCAATCTTGTTTTGAAGATCTTGGTCAGGCACCATTTTTGCAAGAACCTCAGTAAATGCAAACCTTAGCTTACCAACCATAACATCATATGTTTTCAGGTCAAAATACTTGTTTGGATTCCAATACAGTGCTGCCCCATATAGTGGTTGGTCCATTTGATCTTCCCAACGCTTGTCAATGATTGCCAAGATACGCTTAAGCAAGTCTGCCTTTCCCCTAGGGAAATTCTCTTTAATCTTTTTCTTTGCATATTCCATACAAAATTGAACCTCTGGCATTGCTGGCCTCTCATCCCCATCAACTATCCTCAACAAAACAATAAGGGGTTGTGATGCTCTCAGGCAGTCCTCAACTGAGTTCCAAAATTCGGTTGAAAGGATGGTGTCATGCACTTTCTTTCTTGCTTCTGTTTTTGCCAATTTGGACTTAGTCCAGTCATCACTTACAAATAGGAATTTCAGAGCATCCCTATGAGTGTGTAGGCTACGCAAAGTGAGGAAAGCAGTAGCAAAACGAGTTACTCCTGGTCTAACAAGATCTCTACCTCCTGTCTTCTCCCTCATTGCATCAAGAAGCCTCCCGTGCCTATAAATAAAGGTAGTAACTTATCTTGCACGTGCAATAGGCTTGCTAAACTCCTTCATTTTGCCAATGTCCTCTAGCATAAGGTCCAAGCAATGTGCAGCACATGGGGTCCAAAACAGTGTTGGAATTCTTTCCATAAGAAGCTTGCAAGCTGCCTTATAGTTAGCACCGTTGTCAGTGACCACTTGAACAACCTAGTCTCTTCCAATGAGATCAATTCTCTGCTGTAGTAAATCTGCCAACAATGGTGCATCATGTACTTCACTTGATGCATCAGCAAACTCCAAGAAGAAAGTCCCCTCTAGACTATTGACTAGGAAATTAATGAGGTGTCGGCCCCGCCTATCTGTCCACCCATCTCACATGAGTGTACAGCCATATTGCTTCCAAGCAGCCTCATGCTTCTCCTTTATTTTGTTGACCTGTTCCACAACCTTTCCAAGCAATGGCACCCTCACCTCATGGTAGCTAGGAGGTCTATATCCAGGTCCATACTGTCCAATGGCCTCACACATAATCTCAAGGCTCCTTGAGTTGATAGCATTGAGTGGTATTCTACACTCATAGAAGAAATTGACCACATGCATATTGACTTCATCTCTTTCTTCCTTGGTTCTGATCCTTCCCTCCACACTGCTTTGTGCAAGTCCATTCTTAGAATTCCTTTCCTCAACCACTTCTTCAGGTTTTTTTCCGAAGCATGGTTATCACTGATTTCTTCTCTTTTGGTCTAGGTGGTAGAGATGCAAATTTGAGAGCAGATTGCTTCTTTTTGGCTGTTGTCCCTGAACTTGGATGTTGCACCACACTAGCACCTGATGACTAAGAGGAAGCAGTAGCATTGTTTTGAACCGGGTTCTCACTTGGTACCACTTCCACCACTTGAACACCATCATCACCATCATCTAGGTTCAGCGCTCTCTTTCTTCTTCCCTTAACTATTGCTGCTTCCATTTCAGCAACAATTGTTGTTGTTGTCTTAGGACATTTGGCAGCATCTCCATATCCACCTACAAGATGCTCCTTCAATCTCTTGATTCCAAAATTTACTCTCACTCCACAAAGGCTACACTCAACTAGATCTATGTTGCCAATTTGTCGCCAGAAGCCATACTTCCACCTAGGATCACTAGACTTAGCCTTCCTTTTTGGATCTGTCCTTGGATCATATTCAGCAGTATCTGAGCCTACACTCTGTGGACTTGCAGTGCCTTGTGTTGCCATTTAGACGGATTCCTGTGAAACATGACAAGCAAAGTAATTATTAATTAACACTGAGCACTGAGCATTAGTTCACTAAACACTAAATAATTGACAACTAGACAGGTTGGTATATAAAAAACAAATTGCTGTCCAAATTCCAGACACAAAGTAGAAGTGAGCAAAGCACTGAGCAAAACAAATATAAACAAATTGACAAGCTGTTGTCCGGCTCAAAAGAAGAGGCCACAAGCAAGTACAAAAATACAGAGCAGAGGAATCAATCAGTATCTGCTGACCAGAGGAGGCGGCTCGACAGAAGACTTCAGGAGGCAACTCGGCAGACTAGAGGAGGCGGCTCGGCAAAGGACCAGAGCAGCAGCGGACCAGAGAAGGCGGCTCGGCAGAGGCAGAGGACCAGAGCTGCGGCCGCGGCTTGCGGGTGACAGCGACTTCTCTCGGCGGCGCGGGAGAACGCGTCTGTGCGGGTGAGGTGTGGATTCCGGTTCTTCCTCCGCTCTCCCGCTCACTGGTAAGTCCGCTTCTCCCACGCGCTCCTCTCTCCGCACTCTATTTCTCACGCGCGTCTCTCTGCGCGAGCCAATTCTCCTGTGCGCCCACTCTTTTCCCCGCCCTTTCTTCCATGTTTTCCCGCCGCTCAGAATCGGACCCCTATATGTCACCCACCGCGCTCGATTAGGCACGAATCGAACGCCAAATCGATGACTTCCGGACGCCATGGTCCTAAGGTGGACGACATACGAAACTATGGCGAGTCGTCTGTTGTGTCGTCCCGCGCGGAACGACTTGGCGACAAAGCGACGCCTTAAAAACATTGGCACCCCTACACAATTCTAGTGAGAGAAGAGTAAAGAAAACACTAGAACTAAGGAACTACATAAGTGAATGAATAACACAAAGTAAAGGAAAGTATGGAGAAAGCAAACCACAAAAAGAGGGTGACACATAGATATTCCCCATGGTTTGGTGACTTGCCAATCACCTAGGTCCATGTTGAGGTGAGTCCAAGGATCGCCGTTCCTCTACATGCTCAACTACCCATCAAGGTAGACTCTGACGTGAGTTCTTCTATATGAGCTGGCAAGATCATGAGGTGCTCCAACATCCCGTATCCACTATAGTTGTTCTTCACCTCTCTGACAGGGAATGAGCACAAAAGCCCCTCACAATCACCTCCGGAGCACCTCATAATCTCCAATTGAGTGATTCAACGGATTTGGTTGCCTCCGTCTAGGTGGAGGCAATCATAAAGAGTAAGCAGATTTCATAACCAAGATGGTCCTCTAGTACTCCATATCCAAATAAAAGTGGTAACAAAAAAGTTTTAATAAAAAGAATCAATGGATTCATGATTTAACCCTTCCTACATGTATTTTCATACAATTTTGATTAAGTGAGGGACCAAATAGAAATATGTAGTCAACTTTATTTGAAAGTAGTTTGGAGGATTATAAATATGACTATTGCTTTTCCAATTAGATGTTTTTGCATTAATTGTGACTTCCTCAGTTTTAGTAATTAGTGTATCCCTTGTATTTGCTTGTCCTGATGGTTGGTCCACTAGATGCTAACTCTTAAAGCAAATGCACTAGATCTCTCCGATCAATCCAAAAATGAAATCACTAGAAAATGAGTGTGGAGGCTTACCTTGAGCTCTACTGTGTGTGTGTATGACAACAATGGGGTCCAACAGTTATGTCATTCCCGGCCACACCCTCTATTTATACATCCACACATAAAACTAGCCGTTAAAGCTGACTGTTGCATTTTCGTATGCACCAGAGAGCTATGGTGAACACTAGAGTGCTCACACTAGAGTTCTCCAATGGTTGCATCAATGGCTCTTTCAAACTAGCCGTTGCACTGTTAAAAGCTCCGGTAACTTCTCTGGTGTACCACCGAAGAGTTTTGGTTCTTGCTTGGACTCAAACTTTGCAAAAAGGATCATCTCTAGAGTCACTCTCTGGTGCACCATCGTAGAGTTTCGGTGCCCTCGTTTGAACTCTCCTGCGTGCCAGCTACCACTATTCCTAATCTCTGGTGCTCACCTCTCCCGTGGCATCAAAAGATAAGGTGACAACATAGAAAAACTGACTAACAACAACGACATTTTTCAACGAGCGCCGATGAGTTCATGGCGATTGGACCGTTTTGGTTTCTAAGCATTGTTCCAACTCTCCGGTGGCATCACTCCGGTGCCCACCGAAGAGCTCTGGTGCCTCTATAAACAAAGCACCTTGCTCCTCTCTCTCAAACCTTTTTGAAATGGCTAACTCCAAAGGGTCTCCCACGAGATGACCAACACCTTTAGCAATGAGGTAGCATTTTTAAAATAATTTTCAAAGGGTTTTCACTTGCTTCCTCATTGCGCCACTCGAACTAATACATGCATCGTTCAATCTCACCTAATGGCACTAGATAACCATGTTTTCCAAAGAATTCTACTCTTTATAGTATGGCTATCTATTCTAAACCTGGTCATTTACTTCTCTACACACCTTTGGCTGGTGAAAGCAAATTCCTGCATATACCTTTGCCTTGTTCTTTGCTTTCATCTCCATCCATCATCTTTGTCATGTTGAACTTTGCACCACATGATCATCACCATCATCTTTGTGGTCTTCATGTTGCTCAACATCACTTGTGGACTAAACATGCACTTTCATCTCATATGAAAACAAGTTAGTCAACTAATGCCGTCAGTCAATTTTCCTTCAAAAAAAATACATTGCCACTCAATTACCAAAACTAAACTGCCTCTTTCATTGCCTCTCTCGTCCATGCTTGCTCCGCACGCACTCGCGCTGCCACTCGCTCGGCCCTCCCATGTGCAACCGTCACCACCCCCATCCTACCAAGACTACTCCGCACCTAGACTTGGCTCCAAAGAGCGCTTAGAGGAGGGGCAACGGATGGTGACATAAAGAATGAGAAGAAAAAGGGTATAATGGTCCTTTTACACTCAGAATTGCCATAATAATAATTAAGACCGTCAAACACTCAGATTTTCCACACTAGAGATTCTTCATACTACAACATATAAGAAAATCCTTATTAGCTAGATTGCAATCCAGACATAATCTTTGTCCTTAAATCTTTGTGGGACCATGATCAAGTCATCGAATTTCTTTGAACGACATGGCTGCCGGGAACGCCAATGTGAAGAAGTATCTTAGTGTTGTCTGCTCTCTGCAGTGCTGCTACTTCTGTTTTATATTTCTTTTTCCCGGTATAATACCTTCTATAGCTGTTGACTTGTATTTTTTTGCCTGCTTTGTTCAATGAAACTAAATAAGCAGTGCCTTGTGCCGTTCTTTAAAAGGTACTCCCTCCGGCCTCCGTAACAAACGTTTTTAGTTTTCTGGATATATTACTTTACCTAAGTATTCAGACATAGTGTATATCTAAGTACATAGCAAAAGCTATGTATTTAGAAAAGTCAAAATGTTTTATAATTTGAAATAGATGGAGTATATCATTATTTGTTGAATTATCATGACGTGCACATGTCAAGACAACTAGTTTTTTTACCAAAAAGAAATGTGAAGACAAAATAAAAGAGTTTGGAGCCTTTATACATTCATAGGCCTCGCTTGAACTGTACTCCACGCTTACCATGCCTGATGGGGTATTCTATGAAATTTCCCTCCCTTTCAGCTTTCAGCTCTATAAAAAAAAGATGCCTTGCTTGTCCAGTAGAGCCAGTGATCGACAGCACCAAGTCACGAACTCTAGCTCGCCGCATCCAGTGCTGGCCAGCCGGTGAGCACTGAAGCTCGCCTCATCAGGCAGTAGGGGGCTAGCTAGCCATGGCTCGTGTCGCCGCCATAGTGGTGATAACGCTCCTCCTGCAGTTGGCCTCCTTTTACCCCGTAACGGCCCACGCCGATGCTGCCGGCGTGCTTGGCCGCAAGGCCGGTGTCATCAACGACGAGCCTCCCGTGGAGAACGCGCCAGTTGGGCCAGGGAGGTACGCCGTCATCTTCGACGCCGGCAGCACGGGGAGCCGGGTGTACGTCTTCAGGTTCGACAGGCAGATGGACCTCATCAGCATCGGCGACGAGATCGAATTCTTCGCCAAGGTAAGACAACTATACAAAGGCTATCTAGTCTAGTTAGATTATACGAAAACTTGGGTGGTGTCTAGGTTGCTTGAAAGCGTGTAGTGTGGCTGTTTGTTTTTCTTGGTCATTACTTAGTGCGCTGCACCCTCCAATCTCCATTACCAGGGAAGTTCCAGGTAAGGACGCTCATCTTCCCCCTTGACCTCCTAAAAAAGATATATGGTCCTGTAGTAATAAAGTCATTAACAATAGCAAAAGTGTGGCGGCAATCGTCTACTGCCGTTATTAAAAGCTTCGTTCTGAAAAGTACTCCATTAGTGACCCCGGGCGGCCCGGCCGATCCAGCAGGTTTCGCGGTTGTTGCCTTTTTATTAACAAACAGGATGTTCTGTTATATGCATGTCATGTTAATGATCAGATCTTTTACCTGGCTTTCCCATCCTTAATTTTTTTGGCAAAATAAGAAAAAACCATCTCCAATAGTTTGGCATCCTCCCTCCCTATTTTTCCCAACCTCGTAAAAATCTATCCCAAGCACGCATCCGGAGTTTTCCGGCCCGTCTAGTAAAAGGGAAGAAAGACAGGTTCCAGGTGAGAAAAATGTAAGAGAGAAAGATCTAGTGGAAGGGCTTAAACACATACAGAAACAAATTCAGGGTTCTTGATACAAAATATGAGACCGGGTCGTAGAAAAAAGTGCCGAGAAAAAAAACTTTTAGGATACAAATATACGAAACTCTTGAAGATGACTTCCTTTTTTCCTTCCCATACTAGTTTAGGAGTTAGCAAACACCATATTTTGAGGAACAAAATAGGGGGCTGCTAGCGCCCGGACGCCCGGCTCAGGGGTGCGTCCGGACGCTGCCCCCACCCCACGAGCGCCACCGTCGGTCCCGCCCCGCACGTCCCCGCCCCGCCCCCCACGGAGAAAAAAAATCGCGACCCCCGCCTCGCCCCGCACGGAGAAGACCGCCCCGCCCCGCCCACCTGCACGGAGAAGAAAAAGGCGCCCCCACCTCCCCCGCGCACGGATCTGTCCCGCCCACAACCTCGCCGACCCTAGCACCTCCGCCTCCCGCCACTAGCTCACCACTATAGTCCACCCCCCCGAACTGTAAACAAGGGAGAAAAAAGCTATTGCAACAAACGAAGAGCGCCTAATGAAACAAATGAAAAACAACTGTTGAAACAAAACGAAAAAAGCTGTTGAAACATCGAAAAACACCTAATGAAACACAAACAGAAACCGGTGAAACAAACCAAAAAAAACTGTTGAAACATTGAAAAACAACTAATGTAACAAAGGAAAAAAGCTATTGTAACAACAAGAAGATAGCTAACAAGGGAAAAGAAAGCTATTGCAACAAAAGGAGAAAAAGTTGCTGCAACAAGGATAAGAAGCTACTGCAACAAAGGAGAAGAAACTACTGCAACAAGGAGAAAAAAGCTATTGCAAAAAAAAAGAGAAGAAGCTACTGCAACAAAAGAGAAGAAGTTACTGCAACAAAGGAGAAGAAACTACTGCAACAAGGAGAAAGAAGCTAATGCAACAAAGGAGAATAAGCTACTGCAACATCAGAGAATCATGCTTCACATCATCTGTAGCTATGTAGCTTAGATCTGACTCGCCACAAGGAGAAGAAGCTGCTGCAACAAAAGAGAAGAAGCTACCACAACATCAGAGAAACGTGCTTCACATCATCTGTTGCATGTAGCTTAGATCTGCCTCGCCACAAAACCATAGCTGCCATCAAAACCATAGATCTAGAGGGGGGCGAGGAGGAGGAGGAAGGGGAGGAAGAGGAAGGACCAAATCGAGATCCAGAGGGGGGAGGCGGGGGGAAGGGGCATCTCAAATCCAGATCCTTCCCCACCTACCTCGTCGGAGCCCATGGAGGTCGCGGCGCATGAGGGCGAGAGCACCAAGGAGGGAGGGGGAGGTGCGTGGGCTCACCGGATGCTGCCGCCGTCGCCCCCAACTTCGGTGGCGAGGAGGGCGTGCATGTCGCAGCAGTGGGGAGGAAGAAGGGGAAGGAGGGGAGGGGAGGGAGGAAGGGAGGGGGAGGGGAGGGAGGAGGGGAGGGAGCACCAGACGCGCGCGGGAGGAGGAGCGCGCCAGCGCGGCGCTGGAGGAGCGCGCACGCGGGGGGAGCGACGGAGACGAAGAGAAGAGAGAAGGCGGAATGGAGGAGGAGGCGAGCGAGTCTGCGAGTAGAGGCAAGGAGGAGGCGAGCGAGTGAAGCGCGGGGCGTCCGACGCGGGTCGGACGCCCTGTATGTATCATTACCGAACAAAATATGAAGAACTCTTGGAGATGCTCTCCAGCTTCTTTCATCTTTTTTTATCTTCTAATTAATTAATTAAGAAATATATCATAAAGGGTATTTTAGTTATTGTGCCCTTCTGAAACTCTGGTGCCATGCCTTGCTGCCTTCCTGTGCCGCTCTGGTCCTTCTATGCAGTGACTTGTCGCCTTTCTGCGCCGCCCCAGAACTCCGGCGCCAACTCGGCCCTCCAGTGCAGCACCTGGTCGAGTGTTTGCCCCGGCACTTCGGCGCCGTGCATGTGCATCGCCGTCTTTCCGCTTTGTGCTGCCCTGGAGGGGCTGGAGTATGAGAGGTTGGTGTTCAACGTCCTTGGCTTGTCCGTGGAGTGCATCGTTGGGGCTGCTGCGCTACTCGTCATCACGGATCACCGGAAGCTGCGCTGTCGAGCTGCACCGGGGACGTACGTGTCGGCCTCGGCAGTGTCGTCGCTGGCTCGCGTGATGCGGGATGGGAGCAGCCTGGAGGCGAGGATCGATGCGCGACGCAGGTAGGCTGATGGATTTACTTACTTGCCAATGTGGCCAACGACTCGAAGGCGGCGGCGGCCAGCCGAGTCGTCCAAGCTACTGTTCGAGACAGCTCGTAGGCTCCATTGACGACGACAACAAAGGCACCCTGTACAGTACAGAAGATAGCGCCCGCGTCGCCCACCTAGCCGCCGCCGCCACCAACCACCACCACATCCCATGCCCTCGCCTCCGCCGGAGGGTGCGGCCGGGAGGCCCGTGCGGCCCCCAAGGACGGCGGCGGCGAGGCTCTCGCCTAAGAAGGTCACGACCACCTCTGTGCGGGGACTGAGCTCGGCGACCGGGCGTGGCAGATCTGGCGGGCGGCCGCGTCAGGACGGCGCTGCGGGTCACGAGATGGTGAACGCGCTGCGGGTGGAGATCCGGTGGCCCGGGGGCTAGAGGCGCCGTTGGGGGCTGCTGCTCGCCGTTTTGGTGGCAGTGGCTCCGGGTAGCAGATCCGGCGCCCTGGTGGCCAGATCTGGTGCTCTTGTCTTCCTTGCGATGGTGGTGACTGCTCCGGTGGTCGGCTTGTGGATCCGCGACCACGGCATCCGGATCCGGTGAGGACGAGGCCGGATCCAGTGAGGGCCGGTCTCCTCCGCGCCCGACTGCTGTACAGCACAGGGTGGTGGCTGGCGCAGTGGAGAGGCTGTGATCATTGCTGGACACGGGGTTGAGATGCCACGGTGAAAGCTTTGCCCTCTAGGCCGATGACGGCGACGTCTTCAGACGTTGTTTTCTTCCTTGGAAGCGTTAATCAATCGGTCCTCTTCCCTTTGTGCGGCTTGTCTTCTATAGGTGAAAACCTTGACCTTCTGGTCAGATGACGGCAGCGCCAGTGGTGTCGCATTCCTCCTTGGAGGCGTCATTTTAGAAGCTCGTGCTTGGTCAATCTGCTGCAACGGTCAGCGTCATGGCGAGGAAGGTGGAGGCCTAATTGAGGATTCAAGTTTGCGGTGTCAACAACGGAGGAGGGTGGTCAGAAAGAGGGCGTTGGCGTGGCGATTGGAAGACCTCGCATCTGCTTGGCAATGGAGGGTGACGGTTCGGTGGGGCTGTACGCCAATTGCGATCATGAAGTTGGCGAGGAGGCCGGCGTGGGAGACGGTGGCCAGCAGATTTGAGTTGCCGAGATGACCTGCGTGGTATGCGGCGAACGGTCCCGCACTGCGGCGGCTGTTTCCGGCGTGAGAAAGCGTTCTGACTGGTAGCTGGATGACGTGTGTGGCACTTTTATCCTTGATAAGGCAACTAGGTCCGGAAGTGTGCGCGTGCTCTGCCTCAAAACTTCACTTTTGAGATTGCGCGGACCTGTGTTTTGGAGTTTGTAATAAGAAACAGATATATGCATTAGTCGATGCAGGGGCTAAGATATTAATATATTTTCTTTTCTAAAAAAACCTACACAGCACAGAGATGCCATGGACGCCGACCTCTCCTATGGGCCGCCATTTGCTGGTTGCGCACTCGCAACACGTGTCGAGATGGTGTGTCTGGGTGCAGTCCGGTCCATGGTGCGCGCTTTGCACGCCACGACGGAGCTCGGCTGATGCTGCTACCGCAATGCCGCTAGTGAAAAATGACTAATTTACCCTTATTCGAAAATAAAGTATAAAATAAAAAAATAGGTCTTATCCTACGTATTTTGGTACTAGCCTCACCTAATTTAGTACTATGCACACCTATTTGGTACTTTCAGGTACTTTCAGGTAAGTACCTCATATTTTTCTACCGTCCGATCTCGCCTAATGCAAGCCCATATTTTTCCCAACCATTATAAAATGAGCTCTTTTATAATGATTGGAAAAGTACCATGATACCTTTAGGTACTTTCATTTTTTCTATTTTCTAGCTAATTAATTGACAAAGATTATTTATAAAATATAATTTATATTATAGAGGGTATTTTGGTAACTGAGGTTGTGCCTGAAGCTTCTCATCTCATCTCACGTGTTCTTCCACCGCCGCCGCCGTTACGCGCTTCTCCCTGTGCCTGCACTGAACAGCTCAAAGCGCCGCCGCCGTCCCCTGAGGCCCTATCGCCTGGCGCTCCTTCCTCGAGTAACGGATTTAGGACAGGGCATCGGGCATCGGTATTCAGGGTCCGTCCGTTGGGTTTGAGCTGCTGGTCCATCCAAATGTTTAGTCACTTCTATTTTGCATTTTTGCTCTGTTCTCGTCGTGTGCTTAGCTTGTTATGTTCGATGTGCTGCCTGCTGCCTGCAGCCTGCTAGCGTCTATACTCCGCCAGCAACGAGGTTGCCTGTGCGAAACGCATTGAATCCACGTGTCCGCAACATCGACTCGTCGGTGCGAGCGCTGACAAGAAATGAGCGGCCACGACGGAGGAGTCACTCCGCCAGCAACCAGGAAAGGCATATGATAGCGCTGGACCATGCTGCTCCACAAAGCACGAACGCCACACTGCAGCTATCGATGCGAAGAGCAGCTGCCCATGGACAAGCGGCGAGCTCGACCTTGCCAGCGGCCGCGCATTAGTATCCACCTTACAGCAGCCATGTCGGGCATTCTGTAGAGCATGGACGCTGTAAAGATGAGTGAAGGAGATGACATTCCCTGCCTCTCGGTTGTGTGTTTATAGGCTCGGTGAATAGCCCACCGGCGGTGACATGTAAGGTTACAAACACATTCCTACGATCAAGGATCTAGTTACCTAAGTCTTGGTCTCATAGATACATTGTACCAAGACATACACAGAGAGAGAAGATTGGCATTGTCTAACACTCTCCCTCAATCTTAGCCACTAGAAAGGTTAAGATTGAATCCAAAGTTTTTCATCTTGGCTGCCGATATTGCCTTTGTGAATCCATCAGCAATCTGATCACCAGAGTTAATGAAGCGGATGTCAAGAAGCTTCGGTGCAACTCTTTCTCTCACAAAATGAAAATCAATTTATATGTGTTTTGTCCTTGCATGAAAGACATGATTAGCAGACAAATATTTTGCACCCAAGTTGTCACACCATAGCCGAGCAGCTGGAGGGTGACCAATCTTGAGTTCATTTAGCAACTTTTGTACCCACATCATCTCAGCTGTTGCATTTGCCAAGGCTTTGTACTCTGCCTCGGTACTTGACTAAGAGACTGTTTCTTGTTTTCTAGCTGTCCAGGAGATTAGATTATTCCCTAGGAAAATAGCAAAACCCCCTGTTGATCTCCTATCATCAATGCACCCTGCCCAATCTGCATCAGAGAATGCACTCACCATCATAGACGGTGAGCGTCGTATCTTTAATCCTAGGCTCAATGTACCTTGAACATACCTTAGAATCCGTTTTACAGCGCTCAAATGCGTCGAGGTGGGTGCATGTAAGTATTGGCATACTTTGTTCACTGCAAAAGAGAGATCAGGTCGTGTCAAGGTCAGATATTGCAGTGCTCCAACCAAGCTTCTATAGCGAGTAGAATCTTCCTCCCCAAGTCTTTGCCCATCTGCTATGCTGAGCTTCTCGGTGATAGACAGTGGAGTATCTACTGGTTTTGCCTTTGCCATACCTGATCTTGATAGAATATCAGCCGCATACCGACCTTGAGTAAGCAGCAGGCCATCATTGACCTTCTTCACTTCAATACCCAAAAAATAGTGCAAGTCACCCAAGTCCTTAAGTGCAAATTCTCATTGTAGATTTTTAAGCAGAGTTTCTGTTGCTTCTTGAGAAGAGCTGGCGACTATGATATCATCCACATACACAAGAACAAACACACTGTGTTTTCCTTTGTTGTAGTAGAATAATGAGGTGTCGGCCTTGGAGGGAGTAAATCCTAGTTCTTCTAGTCTCTTGCACAATCTAGCATACCAAGCACGAGGTGCTTGTTTAAGCCCATAAAGAGCCTTATCCAACTTGCATACAAAATTTGGATGATTTTTATCTGTGTATCCTGGTGGCTAATACATATATACCTCTTCTTCTAGCATTCCATGTAAGAAGGCATTTTGCACATCAAGTTGCCTCATAGACCAACCTTTTGACAGTGCAATGGAAAGAATCAATCTTATGGTTGCAGCTTTCACAACTGGGCTGAATGTGTCTTCATAATCTATGCCATAGCGTTGTTTGAACCCTTTTGCTACAAGACCTGCCTTGTATCTGTCAACAATCCCATCTGCCTTGCGCTTCACCTTGTACATCCACTTGCTGCCTATAATATTCTTGCCTTTAGGACGTGGTACAAGATGCCATGTCCGATTCTTGAGCAATGCTTGATATTCAGCGTCCATGGCGTCACACCACTTTTGATTACCCAGAGCTTCATCCACTGACACTGGTTCTTCCTCAGGCCCTTTTGCACTCATGCACCAACGCACGGTTCCATCAGTGTAAGTTTTAGGACATTGAATACCTCTTTGTAGCCGAGTAATGGGTCGTGTTGGCATAGGATGATCAGCAGAGGATGGAGACGTAGAAGATCCAGGCGACAAAATCCCCGTGGGATCTAGTGCCGGTGTCCCCCAATCGCTCAGATCGTCGTGCACCGCGGAGCTCGGTGTGGCATCATGCTGCGGAGAGGCTGCGGTAGCTGTGGGCACAGAAGATCCCCCGGGCAAACCCGACAACGCCGACTGCGGCTGCTGCATCCCGGAGCCCAGAGGGGATTCACCTGCGTCAGGGACGACGGCGGCAGGAGAACCCGTCTCGGATCGGGAGCTGTCGCCAGCCGGGGATCACATGAGATATCCTCCGGGCACCGATTTTGCTCCATTTTGTGGCAAATTTTCTCCTGTTTCATCCACAACATCAACTGAACTCGATGATACGTTAGTAGAGGCAGGAGATAACATATGTTGATCACACATTTTTGCAACTCCAAAAGAAGGGGAAGGGTTTTTGAGGACATCGGGCAAGAGTTCAATTTTCGAACAGAGACGTGCTCCGGCATTGGGGTGTAAGGCAGCAAACGGGAAGATCGTTTCATCAAAAACAACATCTCGCGAGATATATACTCGACCTTCCTTAGGAGAAAGGCATTTGAATCCTTTGTGCATGGGACTATAGCCAAGGAAAACGCATTGCTTAGAGCGAAACTCTAGTTTCTTAGAGTTGTAGGGTCTCAAGTTGGGCCAAACGGCACAACCAAATGTACGAAGGAAGGTGTAATCGGGTTGGGTTCCAAATAAATGTCCATAGGGTGTGTCGTTATCAATGACTTTGGATGGCAATCTATTGATGAGAAAAACGACAATAATAAAGGCTTCATCCCAAAATTTCAAGGGCATGGAGGAATGAGCAAGGAGAGTGAGGCCAACTTTGACAATGTGTCGATGTTTTCTTTCTGCTGAGCCATTTTGTTGGTGGGCATAGGGACATGAAACATGGTGTTCTATTCCTATGCGTTGGAAAAAAGAGTTGAGGGATTGATATTCACCCCCCCCCCCCAATATGTTTGCATAGTTTGAATTTTTCTGTCAAACTGTCGTTCAACGAGGTTTTGGAAATCACGAAAGCGCTGAAACACCTTAGGCTTGTGACGTAATAAATATATCCAAACAAATTTGCTATGATCATCAATAAAACTCACATAATAAGTGTGCCGACCAATTGAGCTAGGAGCTGCCCCCAGATATCCGAAAAAATAAGTTCCAAGGGATGACTCGACCGACTAGACGAACTAGGGTAGGGCAATTGGTGGCTCTTGCCCTGTTGACATGCATCACAAACCCTAGAATTATTGGAATCTGAAACAAAAGGGAGCTTATGACGGCTAAGGATCTCCTGAACCACATGTGAAGAAGCATGACCTAGCCTATGATGCCATAGCGACGTGGATGGCTTGACAGCACTATAGACTTGTTTATTTATGGATGCAGATGACGACCGCAGAGGATATAGCCCTCCTTCACATCTGCCTTTGTGAAGGACTTTCTTCGTCACCTGTTCCTTGATGGAAAAGTGATCGGGATGAAATTCAAGAAATACATTATTGTCTCGAGCAAGATGATTAACAGAACAAATAGATTTATGTGCTTGTGGGACATGAAGAATATTCTTTAGATGGAGATCAGGAGAATGTAAAAATGTATGACCAACATTATTAATCTCCATACCTAGCCCATTTGCAGCATGAACTTGTTCTCGCCCATGATACTTGTCACAGACAGTCATCTTCTCCAGATCACTAGTGATGTGATCTGTTGCTCCAGTGTCCATGTACCAGTTCTTGTCAACGCCATATGAACTGGTGACATTGGAGGCACTCTTCTGTGGCGGCCCTGAAAAAGAATGATCAAACCTCTTGTAGCAATGGTAGGCTTGATGTCCTTCCCCCCACACACTTGGCAGTAGACGCCGGATTCAAAATTGCTGCTCCGGCCACCACCACGGCCACCCTTCTGGTGACCACATCCAAGGCCGCCGTGTCCACCGCGGCCGCCGCCACGATTGTTGGGGAAGTTGCCACCGCCACGGCCACCCTTTGTAGCAATGTTTGCGGAGGAGTGAGAGTCGCCATCGCGGATCTCACGGGGCTGCTCATAGCTCACAAGTTGAGCATGAAGTTCTTGAAGAGAGATGGGTTCAACACGGTTGGACACGCTGGTCACCACCGAGTCAAACTCCTCCCCGAGACCCATGAGAATGTAGGACACGATCTCGTCGTCTTCTAGCTTCTTGCCCGCCGACGCCATGTCATCAGCCAGGCCCTTCATCTTGGTGAAGAATTTTGCCACCGTGGACGAGCCCTTTTGTGCCGTAGCGAGGGCCATCCTGGTGGTCATGATGCGAGCGTGAGATTGTGACGCCTGCAACCCTTGGATCGCAGCCTAGAGATCTGTTGTCGTGGTCGAGGAAGCCACCTGGGAGAACACATCCTTTGACAAGGAGGAGAAGAGGTAGTTGCGGACTTAGCTGTCCATAGCAAACCACTGCTCGTATTCCGGACTGAGTGCCGGATACGCCTTCTTGCCGTTCTCATCAACGGCGTCAACCTCCAGGAACTCCGACGGCGGTTTGGAGGTGGGCCTGGTGAACTTCCACAGCCGTGCTCCTAGGAGGGTGGAGGTGACCTGAGCCAGCCACATGGCGTAGTTGCCACGGGTTAGTTTCTCGGTCACGGGTGGAAGAAAGCCGAAGGAGAAGGGAACGGCGTCGGCGGAGGTCGCCATGGGACCGATCTAATCTATTCCGTGGGGAATTTTGAGGCTTTGATACCATGTAAAGATGAGTGAACGAGATGCCATTCCCTGGCTCTCAGTTGCGTGTTTATAGGCTCGGTGAATAGCCCACCGGTGGTGGCATGTACAACATGGAAGGTTACAAACACATTCCTACAATCAAGGATCTAGTTACCTAAGTCTTGGTCTCATAGATACATTGTACCAAGACATACACAGAGAGAGAAGATTGACATTGTCTAACAGACGCAACTCAGAGATTGAGACAGAGAAGGGAGGGGAAATCCTAGTTTTGCCCTTCAATGACTATCTGAAATTACCAAGTTAATCTTATCCAAAACAAGATAAATTTGGAAAAAATGCAGAAGTGGTCCACCTATTTTAGTACTAGTCCCACCTATTTTAGTACCGTCCCTACTAATTTGATACTTCCAAGTACTTTCACATGGGTACCTCCTATTTTTGCACCGTCCGATCTTGGCCAATGAATGACCCATATTTTTTCCAACCATTGTAAAATTTCTCAAAATAAAATTTCTCCATGTTAATTAGAACATTTTGATTGTCCATGCAGGTGAAACCAGGCCTGAGCTCGTATGCTGGGCGACCCCAAGAGGCCGCAAAGTCCATTCTGCCTCTTCTTGACAAGGCCAAGAGCATTGTACCTTCATGGCTTACGAAAAGAACCCCTCTTAAGCTTGGAGTACGCATGTGAACAATTTACTATTATGTTCTCATCACTTTCAAATAATTTTGAGAAATGTGTACCCTCTTCTCTAGTTACTAATTGCAGGATCCAGTAAGAGCAGTTTATATATAACCATGGTAGTAGGTATCGTCTGTTAGTTTTGGTCCAAAGGTTTCATAATTTGCACAAATCATAGCAAATGATCCTTAAGTTACAGAAATGAGTGTGAAACTCTACTTCCTCTTGGTACTGTTAAAATGTTTATCGTTTCTCTGTATTTTTTCCTTTTGTTTTCATGTCTCCAATAAACTTGCAGGCGACTGCTGGATTACGCCTTATTGGAAACCAACAAGCAGACCAAATTCTTGATGCGGTTAGATTCATTTTATTACTCTCCAGTCTTGTGTTGGGACTTGGCACCTGTGATTAATATATGTATCATCCATGTTAGTGCTTGGAGTAAAATATGACTGCTCCCTGATTTGAAGCTATGATCTTCAATACAGGTCAGATATGTTGTCCACAAAAAGAGCAAATTCCAGTACAAGCCCAACTGGATCAATGTTCTTAAGGGATCTCAGGAAGGATCCTACCTATGGGTATGAGTTAGCAGTGACACAACAACAAATTCATCTATACTCATGCTTAGTTTATCTTTACGTTACCACATATTTGCATGCAGTACTCTGTTAGTGTAGAACCTTAGTGTGCATAGCCCTGAGATGTAGGTTGCTCTGAATTATTTGTTGGATAAACTGGGAGGGGACTATTCCCAGACGGTAGGCGTGATTGATATGGGCGGTGGATCGGTGCAAATGGCCTATGCTGTCTCTCCATATGCTGCTGCGAGAGCTCCCACGGTGCCTGATGGCCAGGATCCCTATATTAAAAAAAAGTATTTAAAAGGAAAAGAGTACAATGTATATGTTCACAGGTTCGAATCACTCATACTCCATTAATTTGTGTTACAAACAGGTGTAGCATTTTCCTATAAATGATCAGTTGGACTGATCAGTGATCAAGTCCTTCTGCTTGCAGCTACTTGCGCTATGGTTCCTTTGCATCACGAGGGGAGATTTTGAAGTCCAAGAGCGGACCATTCAGCTTCTGCATGCTGCGCGGATTTAATGGTATGTTAACGACACTGCCATGGGAATTTATGCTTAATTTGCTAATTTTTTAAAGAACGTTGTCCAGCATAATATATATGATGTCCTTCGTTCCTTAAACTTTTTTTGTGAAGGTAAATACACCTATAATGGACAGCAATACGATGCAACTGCTAGACCAGAAGGAGCATTATATGAAAAATGTAGGGAAGAGATTGCCGAGGCAATGAAGCTGAAGGCACCATGCAAGACAGAGAACTGCACCTTCGGTGGTGTGTGGAATGGGGGAGGTGGAGCTGGCCTAAACAATCTCTACATCGCATCAGGCTTCTACTACCTTGCCTCACATGTAGGAACAAATACTATGCTTAACCTATATATAGGATTATAGTTACATTTAGTTTGGATATTTGCAAACTGCAAGTAACAGGAACTGAATTTCCTCACTTAATTGGAAAGGTTGGGTTCATAGATAGCAAAGCTCCCAGCGCAAAGGCTGCTCCTACGGCATTCAGGGCTGCTGCTAAGAAGGCTTGCCGATTGGATGTCAAGAAAGCAAAAGTTTCCTACCAAAATATTTCTGACAGTGATGTGCCATACTTGTGCATGGATCTTACTTACACGTACACATTGCTCGTTGATGGCTTTGGTAAGTTGCATCAGTTCTCATATTCAATGAAATTTTTGTTGCTTTGATTGAAGTATTACTAGTGTTCTTGACAATCAGAGTTCAGACGGCATAGTTCAATTTATATATATCTGATTGGATGCATTGTCGCAGGTCTGCAGCCAACGAAAAAGATCACATTTGTATCCAAGGTGAAGCATGGCGAATACTACATGGAAGCTGCCTGGCCTCTGGGTACTGCTATTGAGGCCATGTCACCAAGACTAAACGGTGATTAAATGGGATAAATGGCTGATTAAACGGACATGGCAAGCCACTGTGTAGCGTTTACACGGCGTGTAAATGGGCTAAATGGTTGTGTAGGCAAACACTACTGTTTTTGTGTTTATATTGTCCAATAGCTCCACTAATTATCTATCACATTCTTGAGATAGCTTGACATCTAAACACTTATGAGAATGATAGGAACCATAGAAATGTCGTTATTGCTTAAAAGATGAGTCTGATAGCAAGTTTGGTGCTGTGAGATTACACAGGGCCTTCTTCCTGTAAGAAAAAGACTAGTTGGGTGGAAATTTTTGGTATTGCTGCTGAACATGGTGCTGGACCAAATGCTGGTGCTAGTCTTGGTGCTGGACTAAGTGCTGGTGCTAGTTTTGGTCCTCATGCTGATCTTTGTGCTTCCTCACCCTCTCCATTATCTAGGTGAACATCAACTAGTGCTTTTTTGCAAGAAGCATCTTCTGGTGCTAATCTGAATGCTTTTGAGTTGTATGCATGCCTTGATAATGACAGCGTCGACCAGTACGACAATAACTTCAATGTCTTAAACTAGTGGCATGACCACAATGCAAACTCATCTATCCTATTCTTTCCGTCTTAGTTAGGGATGTTTTAAATATGTTTGTTTCTACTATATCTTTAGAATCTGCATTTAGTCTAATGGTAGAATCATCAAGGAGCGGCGACATCGCTAAGTCCTAACATGGTGGAGATGCTGTCATTAATGAAAGATTGGGAGCAAGGGTATGAAAAACTCTGCATAGCACGGAGAATTTGGAGCTTCAAGAGTCTTTGAAAGTATGTATCTTGATGAAAATGTGCAATCTAGATGACCATATCTATAAGACTATAATATTATAAACATTTGATATGGGCTATACAATTTTTCCTTTCTAGGGTTTCTCATTAGGTGTGAGTTTTTACCTAGAAAGGTTCTCAACGAGGCAGCCATTGCACTAAACAGCTCCAAGTTATCATTATGAATCAAGTTTGAACCATTAATGTTGTAACAGAGCCGACCAATTTATACGGAGCCCGAGCAAAATAGCGACCGTCGAGACAGCCAAACTATCAAACTTGGACCCAATATAAACCTGGTATTCCATGAAATCTCGAAGGATCTCAAACCAACCACCATTTACAGCCAAGATCGCAGAATTTAACACATCTCACATGTTACAACATAGTTCACAAATAGCGTACAAGTAGTTCTTATACATCGGAGTCATAAAGTTATTACAAACCAAGTTCATAAGTAGCGGAAGCAAATAGTTTAAACCAACACTAAGTTCAGATACATGCCAATTCCATGGTCAACCCAACAACAGCATCATGATAAGATAGTAGAGACGATCACGCCCATGATCTAATCATCATCACCTGCCGAGCAATGACAATTCTTACAGTAGCCCTGGTACAGAATATCATCTACAACAAGTGGGAAATAAACCCTGAGTACGAGAAGGTACTCAGCTAGACTTACTGTCATAAACTAGAAATAAATGACACCAAGGAGTATGCAAGGCTTTCTGAGGTGGGATAGCTTGACTCATTTTTGCATAAAAGCGATAAGTACCATAAGTACAACATTAATCTTTTAGCAACAAGTTACTGTTATTAACCTGTCAACTAGATTAGCCCCTGTACTAAATCAATCACTTCTTTAAAGCTATTCAAGCAATAGTAACCATATCCAGTTTATCATCATTATTTGTCATCATCAACATCTTAACCATCAGGTTCATTTAGTGAGTTCTATGTTGCCGCTGCTTAGTCAAGTTCTCACTATCCGGGAGAGACGGCGGCTCGAATCGATTCCAACTCAGCTGAGGGGTTATTCCCAACACAAACCAGGCATGCTTTGCAAGGGCAGCCAACGGTCACCTTTGGTACAACTCCGGTAAAGTCGTGGGTCCGCATAGTGCCACATCCTCAGGGTCTGTCACTCTGCCAAGGGGTAACTGGGACTCTAACCTGACCCTGGACTTACGCCAATGACACCCCGCACATCCTTACTACCAACCAGGATGCAGTCTCAACATGTCGGTTCTCGGCCTAAGTTGAGCTACTTGGCTTCGTGGTTGGAACGACTCATCCGGCCAGCTAAGTGGTAGGCATGCATTTAACAAGACAAAAGGACGTGCAACAGATCGGTCCTTAACCGACACAGACGGGGATAAGTCCACACTCAAGACCTCCATGCCTTGTTGCTTCCCTATCGACATCCCGTCCAGTCTTATTACATTATTATCGCATGGTTATTTCCATAATAGCAAATATATAGCCAACCGTGATCCGACATATCCTACCATGCAGGTGACAGGAAATCACCTGACTTTACCAATCTAAGCAAGGCTAAGCAATATTCGATCATGATTCTAAACAGGGATTCAAGGTATAATATCTGGACAAGGAAGATATAATATGCAGCAAGGGTTATCAACCAACTCCTATGACTTAATGCAACAATAATCATAGAACATATATAACCATTTGCTTTTAAAAGTAGGAGGTTTAGAATGCTCCGGGGCTTGCCTTTCAGAAACGAGGATGGCTGATGGTCAAGACACTTAGGCAACTCCTCTTCTGGCACTTCTTCTTCAGTCACGACCACCTCCTGCTGCTGAGCTGCTAGGTCCTCCTGAAGGATCAGCTCGAACTCCAGCAGTGTCACTCCCTCCGGAACACCTATTGCATGATGATGCATCAAGTAAGTGATTATGAATGCACGAGGGATGACATGATGACATGAATGTATGACCATGAAGGTGATTAACAAAAGATTAACAAGTATCAACGTTTCGTTGACCGAGTACGTGCAAACTCTACTCTAGTTATTCTAACAATCACATAAGACATTCTCATAAAGCAGGAACATGGACTCACCACCCTCTAGTAACCTAAGGTACAGACACTCATCCTCAGTCAAGGGTTTAACACCTGCACCTAACAACTTAACAACATTAGCCTAGGCCATTAAGACTACTAAGCCAAGCTTCATACACTACTCATAATCATAACCAAATTTCAGCACTCCATGCATACATGCAACAGCAGAAAGATTTACATGTAACTGGATCTACAAAACTCCAATGGCCTTGACACGAGACAATCAGGAAATCTTATGAAATTATCTACAAATCATCTTTAGATGTCAAAGCATGAATCATAACTTAAACAGGGCAAACAAAAAGATTTCTCAGATCTGGTCCAGAATCCCAGAAAAACAACACTTTCTGAACCCTTACTTGAAATAGATGTAACTCCTAAACTACTTAACCAATGGCTACCAAATTTTAACAGCAACTTGATCAAGTAATTCTTTACAACCTTTATGTACATCACATCTCATGAAAACATCATTAACCTCACTCAAATCTACCAGTGTTAACTTGCTGTCCTGAAAACAGGAATTATTGCAATAACCACATATTGTGTGCAACCTAAACAAAATTATGAAACCCTATTTAGCAACATCAAACACAGCTTATAATTTTATCCTAACCATGTCATGACACCATCATAGCACTGACCAAAAACCACATTAAGATCATGTACCAATAAATTCCTAAAATTAGCACAAGGTACTTCCAATTCAAGCATTAGAAAATTATTACTAATTCATACCATATCCAAACTGCATAAAAATTAAACTACAAGCTACTGACATCATAAACAACAGCCCATAAAAATTTCACATCATTTGGAGCAATATACAATTTATCAAGTATTTCTACTTATTAGCACATGCACCAAAAGAATAAATCATAAACTTCAATTTGCATAAAAGAACATGTACCATTTCATATTTTTAATAAAAACTATACCTTTCCATAAACACACTGCAAGTTGAGCCACATCATTTGGATATTCCTAGCTCAAGATATGATTTTTCAGAGAAATACATTCAAATCTGCAAAAGAATAAAAACAAAACCACAACGCAGGCCTAACCCGACTCGGCCCACGACGGCCCAACAACAAACCGAACCAGGGGGGAGATCTCGCGTGCACTGACACACGGGCCCCACCTGTCATCCACAGCGGAGGCAGGGGAGGAACTCCGGCGAGGTCTAGCTCGCCGCCGGCGACCTCTTCGGCCAGTCCAACCATACCGTCGCATTCCTCTCGTCACCCCGCACCCCGGCCTACCTCTTTCCCCAACTCTACTGCACCGACGCGTGCTCGATGCCGACCAGGGCGGACGGCGGCGACGGTGCTCGACGACGACGGTGAAACCAGCCATCGCATGGCGAACCAAGGGCAGCCCTAGACTCTACGTCACAAGGCGAACCGAACAAGACCATAATCGATGCATGAGGACGGCTAACAATGGCGTGGCCACGAGCGCGTGCTCACGGCGGCGGTGCGAGCTCACTAGAGCCTCGGCGTTCAATGCAAACCGAACCAAATCAGACAGTAACACCTAGCATGCAACATGATCTACTCTAGGGACGCACCGAACAAGAGCCAAAACAAGCAATAGACAAACATGCAAAGCGAATCGCGAGCTCGAGTGGCGGCGGCAGTGGCGGACGCGGCCACGACACTGGCTCGTCCCGGCGAGTCTAGCGCGGATAGCATCTAAAACGATGCACTCTACAGCTTCTACGCGACATGCACGGCACTGAACAAGCAATAGCAGGTGCTATGAGGCTCAGCATTGAGCCGGCCACGGCGGAGCTCGAGCTCGGTGGCGCTCCAAGCGCGGCGACGGGGAGAAAACGAATTTTTGAGCCTCACCTATTGCTTTGCTGGGTTGGCGAGCAGTGCATGGGATAGAGCAAAGCAAGGCGGAGGTGATGGCCTAGCTCGATCAGGTTTTGGTGGTGAGACGGCGGCGTGACGACCGGCGCAAGCTCGGCGGAGCTTGCCGGCGGTGATGGAGAAGAGAGGGGCGAGCAGGGGCAAATGGGCGAGTGGGGCAGAAGAGATGGATGGGTGGCTCTTCACTAGACCCTGGCCTATCCAGCGCGGTCTAATGCCGGCGTCCGATCACCAGATGGCACCATTGGCCTAAGGCGGTCAGCCACTGCGTTGCCTCTGTTTGACTCAGCAGAAAACGAATTGAGATGTTTCATATGTTTTAAAATTGTAATTCAAACAAAACTCGCAGTTCTAGGCCGAGTTGGAAAAAGTTGCAAGAACAAGAAATGTTCAACTTTTCAAACTCTAAATTTCTCCTTCTTACCACATCTCTAGAAACTGCCTAGATTTTGAAATACAAAGCAAAATTGATTTTGAAACATCGCCACATGCATTTGAAACACAGGGGCTGTTTTCAGTCCAAATTTGCATTTTTGAACAAGTTAGGAGCTGAACCAAGGTTCGACATGAATACCAAGTTTGTTCCTTATGAAATTTACTACAACTCCTATGTTGATGACTTCGACATGCAATATTTCAAAATCACATTTTTAAAGCAGTCAAAGTAGTTCATGCACTAGGTCAAACAAGGTCAACTAGGTTCAATTTCGAATTTGGGAAAACTCCAAGAACCCTAGCTCACATCATTCAACTATCATAGTAAACATGTTTGCTAACCATGAATCACAATGTAGCATCACATAGGGCAATAATTAAGCATAAGCACATTGAAACATCACTATAACACTATTTGCAACATAATGTTGTACCAACATGTTTGATAAGCAAGCATAGAATGTTATACATGTTTCATAATCATGTTTCAATTCAAATGCACATGTATGATGCATATGCTCATGTGATGACATGCTAGTGCAGTGCAATGTAGGCCAAACAGTAGGGGTGTTACAAATGTTGCGCCTTTTCTTTATGTGGCCTATGAGTTTGTGAACTGTGAGACATAGGCCCTGTTTGATTGGGCTTTTGGCTATGGCTTTTGCCCTCAAAAGTCAAAAGCTCAATCAAAGGGTCCAAAAGCAATAGTTTCTTTAGGCCAAAAGCAGCTTCTACCTTAGTACAAAGCTGAAAGCAGCTGACCCCCTACTTTCAGCTGCTTTTGGGGTAAAAAATTACTCATCTGCCATTGGTTATGAAAACGAATCATTTTTTCCTTATATGTTATGTTCGCATCGCGACTCAAGAGGAAAGGCAAGCGTCGCCATAGGCTGGACTCCTGCAGGTGAGAAGATGTAATAGAATCGACCAATTATACGAAATTAAGTATGAAAATCACCCGTCGAAGCAGATAATTTAGCAAACTTAAGCCCGTATAACCCGGTAGTCTGTGAAACCACGAAGGATTTCAAACCAACCAACATACAAACCAAGACCATACAAGTTTAGCAGCCACAGTCACATATTATATAAAGTTCACAACGACAGTTGAATACATCGAAGTTTAGAACATAAAGTTATTACAAACCAAGTTCAATATAAAGTAGCGGAAGCAAATAGTTTCATAAACCACACACACTTAGTTCAAATATAGTGTCAGGAGATAGTCACTTTCCACAAAAGCATTAGGTAAGACATACGGAGTGACCATTGCCCTTGGTCCTAGTTGTCACCCATCGCAGGATACAGGCAGTTGATGCAATAGCCGTAGTACATCTGACCATCTGCACAACAATGGGAACAACACCCTGAGTACAAGAAAGTACTCAGCTAGATTTACCCGTCCTAAACTAAAATAAAGTGGCACCAAGGAGTATGCAAGGCTTTCTTTTTAGTGGACTAGCTGACTTATTTGTGAAAAGCATAAACTATCATGAATAAACAATTTTAAGTACTTTGCATCATCTTTATTATAACCTATCCAGCTAGGTAAGCACCTATGCTATAGCAATCACTTGATTAACCAATAACATCCCATTATCATTTTAGGTTTAGCCTTTATCACATTATCCTTATAATCATCCATGTTCCATCATCATTACTACGATGTCGTAACTCATGTCAAGTGCTCACTATCTAGGAGCGATGACGATTCGAATCGATTCCTCACCAGCTGGTGATTTATTCCTCACACAAACCACACTCACCGATCAAATGAGCTACAGATCACCAATGACACTTTATTGGTAAACATCGTGGGGTAACAATCATGGACCGCACTACCTAGGGACCGCCCGACTGCTACGACGCACCTTGGGCTCACTCTTCGCATCCCCGTCTTACCCCCTTTGGCACCAGTCTGTCAATCCAAGTTTATCCCGGCCCGAAAAGTGTCACTAGCTTCGCGGTCGAAAGATACTTTATTCGACTAGCTAAATGTGAGGTATGCGTTTAACATGACAAGAGGGACGAGCAACGATCGGTCCTTAACTGACGCAAACGGAAAACTAATAGCACCCCAGAACCCTATCTGGTTGCCTCTAACTTTTTCGTCCGGTCTCTGGTTATCCATCAACACATGGTTATTTCCAGGATTTCATCCATTCCAGGAGTTCAACACATGATTTCATCAACACATGGTTATATCCATCAACCACCTATAATTGCAGGTGACCGGAAACCACCGATCGCTACCAATCTAAGCAGGACTAAACAGTATTCGATCCTAAACCTAACATGGTAAGAATGTAATAAAGTAGGCAAGGATAGAAATAAATGCATCAATGATTTTACTCAACTCCTATAACTTAATGCAACAATATATAAACTCAAATATATATAAAGAATTGCTTTTATAAAGTAGGAGACTTATAATGCTCCGGGGCTTGCCTCGTTCGAAGGAACTGGGTTGGTGATCCACACACTCAGGTAGATCCTCTTCTTGCTCGTCTACCTCTAGCACCTCATGTGCCTGGTTTTTTTGTGGATCAGACCCGGTCTATTCCTCTTGCACTGCTACTAGCGCTTCCACCTGCAATCCTGTATGATGCAAGTGTATAAGCAAATATGCAAACGGTGCATCGGATGCGATGGCATGCAACGATCATGATGACATGATGTGCAGATGAACACATTGAGACCTTATTGGATAGCATATAGGTAAAACATTTCTATAAGGTAGTCAACAACATCCAAGATCAGTCACTGCAGATACACGTCATCTACTGCATTCTCTTCTACTACTAGTTTCAGTTACTTTTACACTTACTAACATATAGCCCTAACATAAGTGCTACTGCACTTTATCAACCCAACCACATTAACTCATCAAGTAATATCAGCAATTGATTTGGTGCTTCAAAGATACACCAAAGCTTCATTATTAGACTAAATATACATAAAGAATATTACTTTATATTTAATTTAAACTGGGGTTACAACAGCAACGTATATTTCTAGTGCATAGAAAAATCTATAAAAATTAAAGTAGCATAGTCCTACTCTAAGTAGCCTACCACAAAATTTTCATGGCATGTGGATAAGTAAAACAACCTACACGAAAATGACAATCTATGGTAGAAAAATGAGCATGAAAATAATTTGTACTACGAAAAGTATCAAACAACAGATTTAGTATTTTTTCTATATTCTACACAGTAAACAATTACTGCACAAAAATTAGCATATGCATGTTTTATAAAAATTTCTCCCTCTAGCAAAAAATAACAAAAATCAGCCAATAAAAGTACTTGAACTACACATCAAAATTTTTCTATAGAACAGGCATGAAATATATTTTTTGTACAAGGTGCATCACATTAGAAGGCTAACAAACTTAGAATCATATTTTTCTGAGCTTCCTATGATTTATTTTGTATTTTCTAACAAAACAGAAATTATAAGAGTTAAATAAAACCCTATACAAAAGTATCACAAATTTGACATGCAATAATTTTATACTATATATATACTCCTAAGAAGTCTACAAAAATTTGTTTCATTATTTTTGGAGCAATATTTTTCAAGATATGATTTTTGGAAGTATTTTCACAATTTTTGGAAAAGATTTTCTTTTAAATCCGAAAATCCACCTGGCTCAAACTTCTACTCGCACCCCACTCCTTCACCACGGATCCGCACAGAGGGACAGATAGGCGGGCCCGGGGGTCAACGGGGCCCACCAGTCAAGCACACCCGGGCAGGGGGAGTGGTTGACCGGCAGAATCTTGCCGTCGGCGAGGTCGCCGACGACGAGGTCACCACCAACTGACTCCCCACACTCACGCGAGCCCAAAGGGGTAGCTAGCAGAGCCGATGGCGGAGCGGAGCAAGCTCTTAGGCGGCAATGGTGGAGGCGGTGGCGCGGCTCGTCGGCGCCAGGCCGGCTCGCGGAGTGGGCCAAAAGTGGGGCGTCGGCCCAACAATCTTCTTGCGAGCTTCAATGGAGCCACGAGCCACCAAGCCATCTAGGAGGTGGCAACCTCCAAGAGTAACAAGCACCACCGGCTTGCAACACGATCACCTAGTGCCACTCAAGCAATCCTCACGATGCAATCGCACTAGAATCACTCACTCGCTTATTGATTCACAATCTAGCAAGCACAAGTAAGTTAGAGGCTCTCCTAGCACTCCCAAACCATGGACACTAAGTCCCAAGGGTGCTAAGCACCAGCCAAAGCCGGCCAAGGGGTTATTTGTCACAGAATCTCCTAATTATGATAGCCCACAAGTACACGTCATTGTCATAATGATCTCTGACAGTCGTACTTATGTTCACCATAACTTAAAAGGCCTGCTTTCCTTCGAACAGGATCTAATCACAGGAGTATTGCAATATTACAACAGTTTATTCAAAATATTCAACAGAGTAAAGTAGCGGAAGTCTTACAATAACTTAGGGTTACAAACCAGTTTTCAAACTTCAAACCTTATGTAACATTATTACAAACCATTAGTAGAGAAGTATCGGTAGTAACTTTATTATAACACCCAAACGAGATGCCTTGCCCAAAGGCCACACAGTCTACTCGTCGTCGCTTTCTTCAACCACGACGGTCATGCAACAAGGCTCAAAGTAGACTTGTTCATGAACCGCACCTGCAACAAGGGGTTCAACAAACTCTGAGTACGAGAGTACTCAACAAGACTTACCCGACTAAGACAACGACTCCAAATGCATGCTAGCTTTAGGGAATCAAGGTACGGGTAATCTAAAATCAAGATTTTCTTTTTGCAGAAAAGCTTACTAAGGTAAGTCCTTATCTTCAACATTTTACTTTTACCATTGATGGTTCATTAACCAAATCTAAGTGATCCTAATCTAGATCAAAGTAATTATCATCAAATCCTTTCTCATTCTTTCTTTCATTCCAGTTCTTAACTACGATGTAAGTCAGGTGATCAAGTCTCTATAACCGAGGAGCAACGACGATTCGAACCGATTATACCCAGCTGGGGATCTCTAACATCACGACATATGTAGAACCGAATCTGCATATATCAACCCTCATTTAGATCTCCCAAAACCAGAACGTGTCCATCGCCACCCGAGAGTACAGTACTCCTCGAACCCGGCCCGATTCTAGCCCCGAGGGTACACGTTACTCCCGCCATCTCTCCACTCCCAGTGCGAGGTTAGACGTTCTCGTAATGAAATCACTAACATTTTGGGCTTACCCAAGGCATGAGGCTAGTTGCAAAGTCTCGAACACAACAGGCTTACAACGAACGGACCTTAACTGACAAGGCGGAAACACTACATTGAGACTCCTTTCCCAATGCATGTTAGCAGTGGCCAAACCACCCGCCCGATCTTTCAAGTTCATTCTCATATTTTAATATTCATTTAATATGCTGTCATGGCTATGTAAACATTGCATTTAAAAGCTTAACTTCTAAGCATAGCGAAGCATACTACGTATTTTCCGTAAAACAGGTATCAAGGTTAATATCGCAATAAGCAAGGATGATAATGCAGCAATTAGGTTATCACTCAACTCCTAATTACTTAATGCAATAAACCATAATATAAATAATAAAACATTTGTAAAATTCAAGGTAGGGTTTAAATGCACCGGGGCTTGCCTTGCTCGGACACGACGACTGACTCAGACTTGAGGACTCCAACGTCTGGTCCGGAACCCACCGACGATCGCTCTTCTCCGAAAACTTGCTCGACAACTTCGGCTTCCTCGAAAGCGGAAACTACACGAATACATAACATGCTTTAACATGATGCTCGATGATAAACATGATGCTTGATGATAACATGCTACGAGTTACGACTTGAGTACAACTTCCCTTCACGGTACAGTCGCAAACAGAAAACCTACTAACTAGTAGCGACGATTCTAGCGATACCAGCTTTTAACCTAAACAAGTTACTAACAAGCTCAATCATGAAATTAAGGTGCCAGAGATCATCAAAGGGTAGTGACCTAAGGACATCACTCAATCAAAAAGGCACACAACACTTAAAGTTCTCAAATTAACATTTATTTACTATTTAAATAATTAGGGCATAATTAGAAGTTGATCAAACTTTATCTAAATAAGCTCAAACTTTTTCTATGGGTTAAGAATGATTTATAACAATGTCATAATAAATTTCATAATTTTTGGATAAATAAAATAATTATTAAAATTTTTGGAAGTTGCATTTAATCTTTATTGGAACCAATTAATTCTACTGCACAAAGTATTCAAATTCATGATTTAACATTTTTGCTAGATAGTTTATACATTGAGAAGCATGCACAAAAATTTTCATGAATTTTGGAACTCTACAAAATTTTTAATGAATTAAACAAATAATAACACTATTCATTTATTTGAAAAAGAAAAACAAAAACGAACTCGGGCCGATTCTTCCTTTCTCCCGCGGTCCGGCCCAGCCAGACGGCCTGCTCACGCGCGCCCGCGCCCGCACGCGCGCTCGGCCCAGCCGCGCGGCCTAGCCCAGCATCGGCCTGCCTCACGCCCGCGCGCGTCTGCTCTCCCTCTCTCTCTCGCTGACAACGTGACCCCACCTGTCATCGCCTTCCTCCGTCTCCCTCCCGCTCTCCCGCGCGCTCACTCATGCTCCCATGGTGGCCGGCCGATGACCGGTGCCTCGGTCGACAAACCGAACTGACCAACACCTTCTACACCACCTCACAACTCCGTTTTGCTAAGTAGCATCGTAGCTCGAGCCCTAACGACCAGCGAGCGACGGCGATGGCGGCACGGTGGGCACGGGAGCAGCACGCCGGCGCCTACAAAGCGGTAGAGGCTAAATTGAAAGGTCGGGAAGCATCAGTGGCTCACCGCGGTTGCAGTGAAGCTCTCGGTGGCGACGGGGAGCGGCTGGAGTGGCCTGGCCATGGGAAGGCTGAAAGTCCTATGTTTGGTGTTGGTAATTAGTGACAATGCCTAAGTACTAATCCTATGCCTAAGTTGTTTGTAGCATATGAGGATTAGTACATTCCAAGGTTGGTGGCAAGATGGACATGGTGAACATGATGGCCACACTTGGATTTGGACGCAACCCGACGTGATCAAGGCAAAGGTATATGCTTAAGGGTTGTGTTTTAGTAACCAAGACACCTAGTGGGTGTGGTTACATTATAGGATAGATAGCCGTACTATAAAGAGGGGAATGACGCGGCTAATGAACTCCTAAGTGCCTCTAGATGTGCATTTCATGATCATATGCATTTGGATAGAACTAATAACGCCTCGAAAAATGATTGTGAAAATGCTAACACACATGCACATGGTGATGATCACTTGGTGGTGTTAGCACGTTTGCGACGGCGTTGGAGTTTGAGCGGTAGAGAGGGTTTGGGGGTCCTCTCTCCCTCCCGCCGAGCGTGCGAGCGCGGGATTCAGGCGATTTCGGGGAAATGAAATGCCTATTTTCCACTACGCCGGAAGTCGGAAATCAAACGGAAATCAAACGGAAGCGAACGGAGGTCACAGTGGTGACCGGACGCTGCACCGGACGCTGCACCGGACGCGGTCACTGTTTGACCAGACGCGTCCGGTCAGTGTCCAGTGCCTGCGTGTTTTTCAGTTGTTTGATCGGACGCGAGGCGCGTCCGGTCACAGGTGACCGGACGCGTCCGGTCGTCCAGGGAGCTTACTGGACTCCGACCGGACGCGGGCACTGTGGCGTCCGGTCAGTTCTTCAGCGCGTCCGGTCGCTAGCTTGTTTTGCGCGACTC
This sequence comes from Saccharum hybrid cultivar R570, assembly GCA_038087645.1. Lineage (NCBI taxonomy): Eukaryota > Viridiplantae > Streptophyta > Magnoliopsida > Poales > Poaceae > Saccharum > Saccharum hybrid cultivar. The sequence goes on from JAQSUU010000558.1 coordinate 24,264,108, forward strand.
AGTGTTGACCGGCGCGTCCGGTCAGTCACGGGACCGGCGCGTCCGGTCGTGACCAGCGCGTCCGGTCGTTGCGACCGGCGCGTCCGGTCGGCGTTTCGAAATCTAGCCGTTACGCGACCGGAGCGTCCGGTCAGTTGGACCAGCGCGTCCGGTCAGCGCGATTTCAGCTGTTTCAAGTTTCTAACGGCTATATTCGAAGGGGTACGTCTATAAATACTCGTTGGCCGGCTCAAGGCTCTTACTCTTGGACATTTGACATACTTGTGAGCACTTTGAGCTAAGCAACTCCCCTCCCACTCATCTCTCTTGCTTGTTTGCATATTCGAAGTGAGATTGAGTGATCCAAGTGCATTTTGCATTGTGAGATAGCATCTAGTTGGCACTTGGTGGTTGATTTGCTGCGGGATTCTTGTTTCTCTTGGTGGTTGCCGCCACCTAGACGGCTTGGAGCAGCTTGGAGGCGTTGGCAAGAGTTGGTGATTGTTCTTGGCCACCTCCGGTGATTGTGAGGGGTTTGTGCCTACCTCGGCGAAGCGCCAAAGGCAACATTAGTGAATTGCTCGTGTCATTGCAACCTTTTGCCATTTGGTAGGTTCTTGTGGCGCCTTTTGAGAGGCTCGGTGTGAGACCGATTAGCCACCGAACCACGTGGTGAAGAGGGACACAACGGGGACTAGCGTGCCGGCAAGCACGTGAACCTCGAGATAAATCTTTGTGTCATCATTCTTATTGTGATTGATTGATCTCGGTGGTTGTGTATTGTGGAATTCATCTCTTGATCATATTGTTTGGTTGGCTCAATACTTCGCCCCTCGGTGATACCCTTCTAACTCTCTCTTGTATTACTTTCTTAGTTATCTTTGCTAGCTAGTTAGCGTTACTAGAGTAGCTCTTTTGTGTAGCTTGCTAGTTGTAGTTGTAGTCACCTTCTCGGTTTGACTTGTGCGGTTGAGTGCCAATATACTAGAATTGTGAATTGGATAGGTGGCTTGCAAACACCCCGTAGGCTAAGCAAAACTCGCATCTCGCTATTTGTTATATTGATAAACTTGTTTAGCTTGTCTTTGTAGAAAGTTTTAAAGGCTATTCACCCCCCCCCCTCTAGCCATCAAGACCTTTCAAGTGGTATCGGAGCCGTGGTCACCGTTTGTAAGGCTTAACAACCTCGGTGTAAGATGGCTCAAGTTGTGTTCAACCATGTCGGGGGCAAGCCTCCATTCTTTGATGGTGTCTCATCTTTTGATCATTGGAAAAGAAACATGAAGCAATATCTTGGCTCTATCAATGAGAAGGTTTGGGAGGTGACACATCATGATTATGCAATCATTGATCCCGACAACCTCACCAACAATGACCGCATCAACAACCAATGCAACACTATGGCTCTCAACACTCTCTACAATGGGATTGATGCAAAGGTCTTTGAGCAAATCAAGGATCTTGAGATGGCAAGTGAAGTGTGGACAAGATTAGAGGAAACATATGAGGGCACTTCAACGGTAAAGTTTGCGAGCTTCAAGATGAAGGATGATGAGTCCATACCGGAGATGTTCTATAGGCTACAAGTTATTGTCAATGATCTCAAGAGCCTAGGAGAAGATGTCAAGGACAAGGACTTCTCACATAAGTTCTTGATGAACTTACCTAAGAAGTTTGCTATCTTGAGGAAGATGATCCAAAGAGAGGGTTTGGACAAAGTGACTCCAAACCAAGTGCTTGGAGATGTCATGACCGATGCTCAATATGATGATGATGAAGATGAAGATGAGAAGGAGGAGACCAAGGTCAAGCAAGAGAAGCCCATTGCATTCAAGGCTTCATCTTCTAAGGGCAAGAGCAAGGTGGAGAGTGATGATGATGATCCATTCGATGATGAGACCATGGCCCTCCTAGTGCACAAGATGGGGAGGTTCATGAAGAAGAAAGGATATGGTGCAAGGAAGAGAAGGGACTTCATGAAGGCAAAGGAGATGCTTTGCTACAATTGCAATAGCCCTGATCATGTAGTGGCAAAGTGCCCCTATAAAGACAAAAGATATCATGATGGGGAGTTGAAGTTGAAGAAGAACAAGAAGGAGAAGAAAGAGAAGAAGAGCTTCACTATCAACAAGAAGAAGAAGGGTGGTGGCTATGTGGTCACTTGGGATAGTGACAACTCCGATAGTGATGATGATGAAAGCTCTAGTGATGATGAGAGGACCACTAGACGAGCCATTGCAAGCATCGCCCTCTCCAACAAGTCATCCATCTTTGACACTACATCGACATGCCTTATGGCCAAGCCTACCAAGGTAAAATATGATGATAGTGATGATGATTCTTGTGCTAGTGATGATTGTAGGAGTGATGATGAGGAGGATGAGGACTACTCCAAGGATGATCTATTGGGCATAATAGATCAAATGAGCAAGGGCTACAAGAGGACAACCAAGAAGTGCAAAATCTTGGAGCAAGAGCTCATTGCCAAGAGCAATGAAAATGATGCCTTGATGGAGGAGCTTGTTGCTCGCAAAAAGAGTAAGGAGTGCAAAGGAATTGAACAAGAGCTCAAAGCTCTTAGGAAATCCTTTGATGAGCTAGAGGCCTCTCGTGAGTGTCTAAAGGAAGACCACGAGGACCTTGAAGTTGCTCACACTAGGCTTAAGGAAGCCCACTCCTCTCTACTTGAGCTCATCAAGGAGAAGGACCTCAAGTTGGAGAAGCTCATGAAGGAAGCTAAGGAGGAGCAAGTGATTGTCACTTGTGATATTGGACTAACATGTGATATTATTGATGATTCTTTATTTGTTGGTCCTACTAATGCTTCATGTAGCTCATCATCATCCACCACAACCAACTCTATCTCTACTACTAGTGATTCATCACTTGTGGTTGAGAATGAGACTCTCAAGAGAGAGGTGGATGATCTCACCCGCGCATTAGGCAATGCCTATGGTGGGGATGCCCGCTTGCTAAAATGCTTGGGTAGCCAAAGGTTCTCTCTTAACAAAGAGGGTTTGGGCTATACTCCCAAGAAGGGCAAGGCGGCCTTTGCTACTCCAAAGTCTCGCTTTGTGAAGAGCAATGGTCGTTATTGCAATAGATGCAAGCAAGTTGGGCATCTAGAGATTAATTGTAATAAAATGAACAAGAACAACAACAAGTTTCATGCTAAAATGGATTACATTCCTTTTGATTCTTGTTATGTGCTTACCAAGGGAGAGAAAGGTGTGCATGCTAGGTTTGTTGGTACACCAATTGTGGGCCCAAAGAAGAAGGCTATTTGGGTACCAAAGAGCTTAGTTACTAATCTCCAAGGACCCAAGCAAGTATGGGTACCTAAAAGACATTAAATTGTTTTGTAGGTAAATTACAAGGCCGGAGGAAGGCATTGGGTGCTTGATAGTGGGTGCTCTCAACATATGACCGGTGATTCAAGAATGTTCAACTCTCTCAAATCAAATGATAGTGGCATTGATAGTATCACTTTTGGTGACAATAGCAAGGGTGATGTGAAGGCTCTTGGAAGGATTGCAATCTCAAATGATCATAGCATTTCCAATGTGCTCTTAGTTGAAAAGTTGAACTTCAATCTTCTCTCGGTTGCTCAATTATGTGATCTTGGTTTCAAGTGCATATTTGGTGTTGATGATGTGGAGATAGTTAGTGTTGATGGCTCCAATTTGATCTTCAAGGGCTTTAGATATGAGAATCTATACTTGGTTGATTTCAATGCTAGTGACACTCAACTTTCAACATGCTTGCTCACAAAATCAAGTATGGGTTGGTTATGGCATAGAAGACTTGGTCATGTTGGCATGAAGCAATTGAACAAGTTAGTGAAGCATGACTTAGTTAGAGGCTTGAAGGATGTCACATTTGAGAAGAATAAGCTATGTAGTGCATGTCAAGCCGGAAAGCAAGTAGGCAACACTCATCCATTGAAAAGCATCATGAGTACTTCTAAGGCATTTGAGTTGTTGCACATGGATTTATTTGGGCCAACTACATACACAAGCATTGGTGGCAATAAGTATGGCTTTGTGATTGTGGATGATTTCACTAGATACACATGGGTATTCTTTCTTGGGGACAAGAGTGATGTATTTGACATATTCAAGAAGTTCATCAAGAGAGTGCAAAATGAATTTGAGACCACAATCAAGAAAGTGAGAAGTGACAATGGAAGTGAGTTTAGAAATACAAGAATTGATGAGCTATGTGATGAGCTTGGAATCAAACATCAATTCTCGGCCAAGTATACACCTCAATCAAATGGCTTAGTTGAGAGGAAGAATAGAACCTTAATTGATATGGCAAGATCAATGTTAAATGAGTATAATGTGAGTCATTCATTTTGGGCCGAAGCAATCAACACGGCTTGCTTCTATAGCAACCGCCTCTATTGCCACAAGTTTCTAGAGAAGACACCATATGAGATCTTAAATGGAAGAAAGCCTAACATTGCATACTTTCGGGTATTTGGTTGCAAATGCTATATCTTGAAGAAGGGCACTAGATTGAGCAAGTTTGAAAAGAAATGTGATGAAGGATTCTTACTTGGTTACTCCACTACTAGCAAAGCTTATAGAGTTTGGAATTTGACTAGTGGTTTACTTGAGGAAGTTCATGATGTTGAGTTTGATGAAACAAATGGCTCTCAAGATGAGGAAAATAACTTGGATGATGTGAGAGGAACTCAATTGACCAATGCTATGAAAGAAATGGATATTGGAGATATTAGGCCAAAGCAAGTGATTGATGTGGATGACAACAAAGATCAAGTGCTCCAAAGTCCAATTACACAAGCTAGTGGGTCTCTAATGCAAAATCAAGCTAGTACATCATGTCAAGTGCAACAAGATCAACAAGGGGCTAGTTCATCATCTCCAACTCATGATCAACATCAACATCCATGCAATCAAGTCCAAGTGCTTCAACCAACTAACATTGCAAGAGACCATCCATTGGATTCCATCATTGGTGACATACAAAGGGGAGTTCAAACTAGATCAAGATTGGCATCATTTTGTGCTCACTCTTCTTTTGTGTCAATGGAATAACCCAAGGATATTGATAAAGCATTGAGAGATCCGGATTGGGTAAATGCAATGCATGAAGAGCTCAACAACTTCAAGAGAAATGAAGTATGGGAACTAGTTGAGAGGCCTAAGGATCATAATGTCATTGGAACAAGATGGGTCTTTCGCAACAAGCAAGATCAAGATGGAATAGTAGTAAGGAACAAAGCAAGACTAGTGGCTCAAGGTTACACACAAATAGAGGGTCTTGACTTTGGTGAAACTTATGCCCCGGTTGCAAGATTGGAAGCAATTAGGATCTTACTTGCCTATGCTTGTGCTCATAATATCAAGCTATATCAAATGGATGTGAAGAGTGCATTTCTCAATGGGTACATTCAAGAGGAGGTGTATGTGGAGCAACCTCCCGGTTTTGAAGATGACAAGAAACCCAATCATGTCTACAAGTTGAGAAAAGCTTTGTATGGATTGAAGCAAGCACCTAGAGCATGGTATGAAAGATTGAGGGACTTCTTGCTATCCAAGGGATTTGTCATGGGCAAAGTGGATACTACTCTCTTCACCAAGAAGATTGGGAAAAACTTGTTTGTAATGCAAATATATGTTGATGATATCATCTTCGGTTCAACCAATCAAGATTATTGTGATGAGTTTGGGAAAATGATGGCAAAGGAATTTGAAATGTCAATGATTGGTGAACTTAGTTTCTTTCTTGGATTTCAAATCAAGCAAATGAAGGAAGGAACATTTGTGAGCCAAACCAAGTACATCAAAGATATGCTCAAGAAGTTTGGCATGGAAGATGCAAAGGGCATTACAACTCCAATGGGCACTAGTGGAAGTTTGGATAGTGACAAGAGTGGCAACATGGTGGATCAAAAGCTTTATAGATCAATGATTGGTAGCCTACTCTATGTGACGGCATCAAGACCCGATGTGATGTTTAGTGTATGTATGTGTGCAAGATTTCAAGCCTCACCAAGAGAAAGTCATTTGAAGGCAACAAAGAGAATATTGAGGTACTTAAAGCATACACAAGATGTTGGATTGTGGTATCCCAAAGGTGCAAGCTTTGAGCTAGTTGGATATTCGGATTCCGACTATGCCGGTGACAAAGTGGAGAGAAAGAGCACTTCCGGGACTTGTCAATTGTTGGGAAGATCACTTGTCTCATGGTCATCCAAGAAGCAAAATAGTATTGCACTATCTACCGCCGAGGCCGAATACATCGCCGCGGGTAGTTGTTGTGCACAAATCTTGTGGATGAAGGCAACATTGAAGGATTTTGGAATCAACTTTAAGAATGTGCCATTGCTATGTGACAATGAAAGTGTCGTGAAGCTAACCAACAATCCGATTCAACATCAAAGAACAAAGCATATTGATGTTCGTCATCATTTCATTAGAGATCATCAACAAAAGGGTGACATTGCTATTGAGAGTGTGGGCACCGAAGATCAATTAGCCGATCTATTCACCAAGCCACTTGATGAGAAGAGATTTCACAAGCTAAAGAATGAGTTGAACATACTTGACTTCTCCAACATGAGTTGATGCACCTCAATGTTATGACATGCCTCTCATTCGGGCCCCAAGGTACAATTGGTTGACATGTCATACATTCTATGCTAAGGACTTGCTTAGTGCATCTAGTCATAATTTACTTGTTCTAGGCTCATTCATGAAAATCAAATGAATTTGAAGTTTATATGGTGCCACTATTGTTTCCATGACTTGTATGATCTAGTGGTAGCATATAACTTGTTTAAGTAGCTTGTGATCCTAAGTGTTTAATCTAGATCACTTGTCTAAATATTTGCTTCAACATGGTGCATGATAACCCTTCTAGTGAGGTGTGAAGAAGCTTGCCCTTGGATCAAACCGAAGCATCTTATTTATGCAGGCAATCTAGGTTGAATCACAAACTTGATCCTCACCCCATAATTCAACATGATAATCTATCTAAAATTGGTCCCTTGTGGTCATTGGTGCCAAAGGGGGAGAAAAATATTGTTCACAAAGATAGAACTCAAAGGGGGAGAAGCACAAAGGGGGAAAATGTTGTTCACAAAGTGAGAAAACCTAAAAGAGGAGAATTTGATAAAAGAAGGGGATCAACTCAAATTTTGAGCACACAAGTAGGGGGAGCAAGCTCTTAAACATGAATGTTGCATTTCCATGTGCACTTCATATGTATGTTGCATAGTTATGCATTTCCTTTTCTCCGATACTTTGCTTGTGTGGTGACTTGCTAGTATAATTTGAATGGTGTATCGAAGTACTAGCATGAATAGGGAGTAGTTAGATTTTTCTTGCTTCATGTGTTTCAAAGTGGTACTAGAGCCTTGCTTATAATGTTGATCTCACGAGGTTTCTAGTTTTGTTTGTGCTCTTCCAAGTGATATCTAACTACACAAGGTGCTAAGATGGTGTTTATCGCTACTCCGATGGTATCACGCTTCAAAGGTCTATAATCTAAAACACTTAGCACCTATTGGTAGTCAATGCTCCTAATCTTTCCTATCTAACATGTATGCTTCCAAAATCCAAACATATAGTATACATGTAGGGGGAGCCATTGCTATCAATTTGAATTCATGATCACATGTCCATAATTCTTACACATGGTAATATACTTGGACAATGTGACATGGGTTCAATCAAAATTTTATCATAATATCTTTGTGAAAGGGTTGTCACCAATTACCAACAAGGGGGAGATTGAAAGTCCTATGTTTGGTGTTGGTAATTAGTGACAATGCCTAAGTACTAATCCTATGCCTAAGTTGTTTGTAGCATATGAGGATTAGTACATTCCAAGGTTGGTGGCAAGATGGACATGGTGAACATGATGGCCACACTTGGATTTGGACGCAACCCTACGTGATCAAGGCAAAGGTATATGCTTAAGGGTTGTGTTTTAGTAACCAAGACACCTAGTGGGTGTGGTTACATTATAGGATAGATAGCCGTACTATAAAGAGGGGAATGACGCGGCTAATGAACTCCTAAGTGCCTCTAGATGTGCATTTCATGATCATATGCATTTGGATAGAACTAATAACGCCTCGAAAAATGATTGTGAAAATGCTAACACACATGCACATGGTGATGATCACTTGGTGGTGTTAGCACGTTTGCGACGGCGTTGGAGTTTGAGCAGTAGAGAGGGTTTGGGCAATTTCGGGGAAATGAAATGCCTATTTTCCACTACGCCGGAAGTCGGAAATCAAACGGAAATCAAACGGAAGCGAACGGAGGTCACAGTGGTGACCGGACGCTGCACCGGACGCGGTCACTATTTGACCGGACGCGTCCGGTCAGTGTCCAGTGCCTGCGCGTTTTTCAGTTGTTTGATCGGACGCGAGGCGCGTCCGGTCACAGGCGACCGGACGCGTCCGGTCATCCAGGGAGCTTACTGGACTCCGACCGGACACGGGCACTGTGGCGTCCGGTCAGTTCTTCAGCGCGTCCGGTCGCTGGTTCGTTTTGTGCGACTCAGTGTTGACCGGCGCGTCCGGTCAGTCACGGGACCGGCGCGTCCGGTCGTGACCAGCGCGTCCGGTCGTTGCGACCGGTGCGTCCGGTCGGCGTTTCGAAATCTAGCCGTTACGTGACCGGAGCGTCCGGTCAGTTGGACCAGCGCGTCCGGTCAGCGCGATTTCAGCTGTTTCAAGTTTCTAACGGCTATATTCGAAGGGGTACGTCTATAAATACTCGTTGGCCGGCTCAAGGCTCTTACTCTTGGACATTTGACATACTTGTGAGCACTTTGAGCTAAGCAACTCCCCTCCCACTCATCTCTCTTGCTTGTTTGCATATTCGAAGTGAGATTGAGTGATCCAAGTGCATTTTGCATTGTGAGATAGCATCTAGTTGGCACTTGGTGGTTGATTTGCTGCGGGATTCTTGTTTCTCTTGGTGGTTGCCGCCACCTAGACGGCTTGGAGCAGCTTGGAGGCGTTGGCAAGAGTTGGTGATTGTTCTTGGCCACCTCCGGTGATTGTGAGGGGTTTGTGCCTACCTCGGCGAAGCGCCAAAGGCAACATTAGTGAATTGCTCGTGTCATTGCAACCTTTTGCCATTTGGTAGGTTCTTGTGGCGCCTTTTGAGAGGCTCGGTGTGAGACCGATTAGCCACCGAACCACGTGGTGAAGAGGGACACAACGGGGACTAGCGTGCCGGCAAGCACGTGAACCTCGGGATAAATCTTTGTGTCATCATTCTTATTGTGATTGATTGATCCCGGTGGTTGTGTATTGTGGAATTCATCTCTTGATCATATTGTTTGGTTGGCTCAATACTTCGCCCCTCGGTGATACCCTTCTAACTCTCTCTTGTATTACTTTCTTAGTTATCTTTGCTAGCTAGTTAGCGTTACTAGAGTAGCTCTTTTGTGTAGCTTGCTAGTTGTAGTTGTAGTCACCTTCTCGGTTTGACTTGTGCGGTTGAGTGCCAATATACTAGAATTGTGAATTGGATAGGTGGCTTGCAAACACCCCGTAGGCTAAGCAAAACTCGCATCTCGCTATTTGTTATATTGATAAACTTGTTTAGCTTGTCTTTGTAGAAAGTTTTAAAGGCTATTCACCCCCCCTCTAGCCATCAAGACCTTTCAAAGGCGAGAATGGCGGGCAGTCGCCGGAGTTGAGCACGGGAACAGGCGGTGCGGTGGTTCGGATGCGAGAACGGTGAACTCCGATGGTCCACGAGGTGCGCGAGGCCGAGGCGGAGCTAGTGGTGCGGTTGGCGTGGCCGGAGACGGCTTGGTGGCGGCAGCGGCGAGCGGCGGAGCTGCGGTGGCGGCGGTGGCGAAAACAGAGAAGGTCACGGTGAACGTCGGTATTTATAGCAGGCGGTCGCGGCTACAGAGCGGCACTGTTGCGTCGTTGCATTGGCGATCCAGGCGCGCGCGAGAAGGCCGTGGAAGGCCACGGCGGCGATCGGCCGGCGCCCATACCGGCCGGTGGCCGTCGGTGATTGGCGTAGCACTGTAGCTCTCCAAACCCTGAAATTCAAATTGATTTTTCAAATTACTTTCAAATTTGTATAGCAACTTGAAAAACTTCCAATGTATGAAATCTTTAGAATTTCAAGCTCTACAAGTTTTGTATTGAACACTTTTTCAAATTCTCACTGGATTTTGAAATTTGAGTTTAAATTCAAAAAGGGACACATTTTTTAGATTTGGTAATTTAGAAATTACTTTGGATTTTATATAGAAACTTCAAAATCTCCAAACATCAAAGTTGTATATCTCAACAAGACCTACAACTTTGCTGTTCAAAACTTTTCAACTTCTGCCTCCATTTTGAAATCTTAGTTTGGGGACAAAAATGAATTAAAACTGAAATTTGTTTATTTTCAAAATTACTCCACATTTTACACTAAAACTTTGAAAACTCAAAACACCAAAGTTGTAGCCCTTGAAAAGTTCTACAAACTTGGTTTTGAACTTTTTCCCAAATTTTGGTTAGATTTTGAATTATTTCAAAAGGGGTAAAACAGGGTTTTGAAATTTAGGGTTTTCGGAGAAATTTTAAATTGGAATTTGTTGCTACTCTGATTTGTAATTACTTAGTGATCAAAACCTCACCCAAGGGCATCATTTGGACCAACATGACATGGTTGACCAAATGCCACTCTTGGTTGACCAATTTAGCTTTCGAAATTCTTTTACATTTCTCCCCAGATTTGAATTTAAATTTGAATCGGAAAACTCGTGACAAGTTTTGGGACTCCAATTCAAACTCAAATTTGGAGCTTCATTTTAGATGTTGTACTTGAGCTCATACCCTACACTTAACACTAGTGTGCAACACAGTCGCGCACCTTAAATTACGCAGGGCATGGACTAAGCATTTGCGGTGGCATTCGAAATTAGGGTTTTCGGGTTCGGATCACACCACAGAGAAACACATTCAATCTAGATAAGAAAACTTGTTTTAGTTGATACATAACAAAGTTAACCTAACAGGGATGCTTTGCAATGCATTATGATGACATGGCAGATTAATTAGCACTATAACACCCGGGGTGTTATAGCCCTTCCCCCTTAAAGAAATCTCGTCCCGAGATTTAAAGCCTTGAGTTAAGTAATGGAAAAGGAAACGTGTCAAGCAAACACGTCCAAGACTTGTCTACAAAACAGGTAGGGGTTTTCTGCATTACAAAGATTTTAAAAGGATAGGTTACAGTTTAAAGAAGAAATTGCAACCTAGATAGAAGCAAAGAACTCTGGGAAATTCTCCAACAGATACTCTTCCGTTTCTCAGGTGGCTTCCTCTTCGGAATGTTGATTCCATTGTATTCTGTACCATTTGGTTGTTCTACTGCGGGTAACACGATCTTTTTGATCCAAAACTCGGACAGGATGTTCAGAATATGTCAAATCCGGTTCAAGTTCAACTCCCTCAACATCAACTACTTGATCATGTACTTGCAGACACTTCTTCATTTGTGATACATGAAATACATTGTGCACGGCTGACAGTTGTTCAGGCAGCTTTAACTTATATGCCACCTTTCCACATTGTTGAATGATTTGAAAAGGACCAATATAACGTGGTGCGAGTTTACCTTTGACTCCAAATCTGCTAACTCCTTTCATGGGTGATACTTTCAGGTAAACATAATCCCATACTTGGAATACCAAAGGTCTACGCCTTTTATCAGCATAACTCTTTTGTCTGGACTGAGCAACTTTCAAATTATTCTGGATCTGTCTAACTTTTTCTTCTGTTTGTTTCACAAGATCAACACCGAAAAACCATCTTTCTCCCGGTTCTGACCAATTCAATGGAGTTCTGCACCTGCGGCCATACAATGCTTCAAACGGTGCCATTTGATACTCTCTTGATAACTATTATTGTAGGAGAATTCTGCTAAAGGTAACCACTCGTCCCAAGTGTCTGAATAATTAAGTGCACATGACCTTAACATGTCCTCTAGAATTTGATTGACCCTTTCAGTCTGACCACTTGTTTGTGGATGATAAGCGGTACTGTGCAAAAGCTTTGTACCCAGGGACTCATGTAAGTGTCTCCAAAATTTATTGACAAACTGTGTACCTCTATCAGATACAATGGTCTTTGGTACCCCATGAAGACTCAGGATTCGTGCAATATATATTCTTGCATAAGTTATAGCAGAATAATCCACCTTAACTGGAATAAAATGAGATGACTTTGTCAGTCGGTCCACAATGACCCAAATTGAATCAAAGCCTCTTGAGGTCTTGGGTAACCCAGTAATGAAATCCATACTGATATCTTCCCATTTCCAGGATGGAATAGGCAAGGGTTGTAACATTCCTGCTGACTTCAAGTGTACTGCCTTCACTTTACAACAAGTGTCACATCTAGCAACATACTTGGCGATCTCAATCTTTATTTTGGTCTACCAAAATCTCTGTTTCAAATCTTGATACATCTTATTACTCCCTGGATGAATAGAAAACCTTGTACTATGTGCTTCATCAAGAATGAGCCGACATAACTCTGGAACCTTTGGGACCACTAGCCGGTTCTTAAACCACAACACATCTACATCATCAATGCTGAAATCTGTCTGTTGACCAGTTCTAACTTTTTCCTTGATATGAGCTATTCCAGAATTCTTTCTCTGAGCAGACACAATCTGATCTTTGATTGTTGATTCTACCGTGACATTAGTCAACTGACCTTATTGAATTATTTCAATATTCAACCTTTCCAATTCATACCATAAACTGTAATCCATTGGCTTCACCGTCATGCAATTGCAATGATTCTTTCTACTGAGTGCATCAGCAACAACATTCGCTTTTTCAGGGTGATAGTGTACTTCTAAATCATAGTCCTTTATTAACTCAAGCCACCTTCTTTGCCTCATATTTAATTCTGACTGAGTAAAGATATACTTTAAGCTCTTGTGATCCGTATACATGTGGCAAGTATTACCTAACAAGTAATGACGCCAGATTTTCAATGCATGAACCACAGCTGCTAGTTCAAGATCATGTGTCGGATAATGTTCTTCATGGCGCTTCAACTGTCTCGAGGCATAAGCAATTACTCTACCTCCTTGCATCAGTACACAACCAAGGCCAATACCCGAGGCATCACAATAAACATCAAATGGCTTTTCTATATCTGGCTGTGCCAAGACTAGAGCAGTTGTCAATGACTTCTTTAGAATTCTGAAAGTTTTCTCACATTCTGGAGACCATATGAACTTAGTTTGATTCTTCAACATCTCTGTGATTGGCTTGGCTACCTTTGAAAAGTCAGGTATGAATTGACGGTAATAACCCGCCATTCCCAGAAAACTTCGGACTTCATGAACTGAGATTGGTGGTTTCCAATTCAGAATATCTTCCACTTTGCCAGGATCTACTGCTACTCCTTCGGCTGACAACACATGTCCTAAGAATTGCACTTCTCTTAACCAAAACTCACATTTACTGAACTTGGCATACAGTTGATGATCTCTCAAACGAGTCAGAACAACTCTGAGATGCTCAACATGCTCTTCTTCACTTTTGGAGTACACCAGAATATCATCAATAAACACAACCACAAACTTGTCAAGTTCCGGCATGAAAACTGAGTTCATCAGATACATGAAATGTGCCGGTGCAATGGTGAGACCAAAGGACATAACTAGGTACTCATACAGTCCATATCTGGTGGTGAATGCAGTCTTTGGGATATCTTCAGGTCGAATCTTGATTTGATGGTACCCTGATCGAATATCAATCTTTGAAAATACCTTTGCCCCCGCAAGCTGATCAAAGAGTAGATCAATGCGAGGCAACGGATATTTATTCTTAATGGTTACTTCATTCAGAGGTCGATAATCAACACACATCCTTAAAGTCTGATCTTTCTTCTTGACAAAAAGAGCTGGACATCCCCATGGTGAGGAACTGGGTCTGATAAAACCTTTATCACGTAACTCTTGCAATTGATCCTTAAGTTCTGCTAGTTCATTGGGTGGCATTCTGTAAGCTCTCCGAGATATTGGGGCAGTACCCGGTTTTAACTCAATCACAAACTCTACATCTCTGTCCAGTGGCAGACCTGGTAGATCATCTGGAAACACATCTGGAAATTCACAGACTACCGGTATATCACAAATCTCCTGTACTGAAGTTGCACATATCCTTTCAACTGTTCTCTTTAGGATTGGAAGTTGGATAAGAAGATGAGATTTATTATCTGGCAGGTTCAACCTTATAGTTCTGTGCAGTGCATCTATAAGGGCTCCTCGTTGGTACATCCAATTCATACCCAGGATTACATCTATATCCTGTTTCTGTAATATTATCATTGAGGTATGGAATATATGCCCACCTAACTCTATAGGTACATCACGTACCATCTCCTTAGTACACAGTTGTCCCCCGGGCGAGTGGATAAAGAAATCTTCTTGTGTTCCCATAATTGGAATGTCATGCTTAATAACAAAGGTGCGATTTATGAATGTATGCGATGCACCTGAATCAAATAACAGTACTGCTGGATGATTAGCAACAGGGAACATACCCATCATAACAGGTTCTCCCTCTGGGATTGCACTTGCTTGAGTGTAGAACACACGTCCGGTCTTCTTCTTTTTACCCTTACCCTTCTGAACATTCAGATTATTGTTCTTGCTCTGAGATTGTTGCTGTTGTGGTATGGGAGCTCTGGGATAATTGGGATTGTACTGCCTTGGATACGGGCAGTCCTTGGAAAAGTGGTCTGGCTTTCCACAATTGTAACAGGGAAAGTTATGGGTTACCGGAGTCTGGTTTCGAATACCAGGGGCATTCGGCTGCTGTGGAAACTGCGGGGTTGCGGCAAGACGGAAAAACGTCTGCGGCTGAGCTTGGTATTGCGGTGGACGATAAGTTGGGCGGAAATGGTTCTGAGGGTGGTAAACAAACTTCTGGCGCTTCTTAATGCCGCCAGACGGGCTAGAAAACACTGGCTTCTTTTTCTTCGACTCTTTATGCAGTCGGGACTTCTCTTCTGACGCAATAGCCACATTGACTATCTCATGGTAAGTGGCATTATAACAAGTGACCAATGCTTCCTAGATTTTGGTACTCAAACCTCTCATGAAACAACTTTTCTTCTTCGCATCGGTGTTCACATATTCCGCTGCATACTGGGACAGATGATTGAATTTGCCCACATACTGTAGAATTGTCTGGTTCCCTTGCTTCAGCGAGAGAAACTCTTCTAATTTCATAGCCATGACACCATCTGGGATATAATGTGCTCTGAAGGCTTCACGAAACTCCTGCCAAGTGACACGGTGGCCAGCAGGCCGTGCGGCGACCAGATTCGCCCACCACGCCCCTGCGGCACCTCTAAGCTGCTGTGCTGCGAACACGGGCTTCTGGTGCTCCGTGCACTGTAAAAGTTCAAACTTCTGCTCCATGGTACGGAGCCAGTTATCCGCCTCTAGCGGCTCATCTGCCTTTGAGAACACTGGTGGACGGGTATCGGTGAAATCCACATAAGTGGTCTCCCCTCCATTGTTACGGCCTCGACGACCCTGGTTTCCATTCTGATTCTGATCCAATAAGGTAGTAGCATTAACCAGTGCGGCAATAGCTTCTGCCAAGGTGGGTGGAAACGGTGGGGGATTCGGAGTATTATCCCCTTCCTGGAAAGTTCCAGTACCGTCCATCTGTTGTACACAAACCATGTTTATTTACATCGCTTTATTGAATTAAAAAGCAGTTAGTACAGTACTTGTATACACACACAAACTTATCTTACATTATTTCATTATAAACTTGCTCGCAAGCAAGAAACTACCCACTAAGGTTCTTAGAAAGCAGGAAAGACTACTATATTACATAGCCATCCATGTCAACACTTCACTCCTCATCATCATCACTGATCACGATCACTCCATCCTCAACCTCTGGAACACTCGCACCAGTGACATGACTTGCATCATCCCCACTTTCCATCATGGGTTCATCTTCATCCGGATCTTCTTCATTGTCCTCTCCACCAGGAACAATCACGGCACCGACATCATCTTCTACTGCCTGAGGCTGATGATTGGGATTCATCAGATCATGTAGCCTATGGACCTCCTCATGCAGAACAGTGTTATACTGCTCCAGGTGTGTCGCATAAAGCTCCAACTCACGAACACGAGCCCTGGCTTCTGTCTCCTTTTCCAGAGACTCGTTCTGGAACTGTTTCCAAAAACGCATGTTGCGCTTTAGTCGCTTCACTTCTGATGTAAGCCTTGCAACCTCTGATTCCGAATCCGGGTTCGGATTGCGGCTACTGCTTGCTCCATCAACTCTGGCGGCCAACTGATGACGTGGCACTCCTTGCGGACCCGTTTTCTTGTGAGGAATCGTCTTCACACGTGCCATCCTAAAGCAAGATAGATTTAGGACGATGAGAACAGATAGGGGGGTCTGAAGGTTAGCATGAATAGGATTGAACCTTACTTAACCCAAACCACTTTAAAAGGGAAGGTAACTTAAGCAGGTTAATTAAACATGATGCATGCACCGTACTTATGATCTAACAGAAAGATTAAGTAACACATGCAATCTTTATAACATAGGGCACTATACATGATACTTCACTACGAAGCTTTCAAATATGATCTAAGGAAACTATAGAATAGATTAAGATAAGCAAAAGCAATTTGGACCAAAATATCAGTATTAAGTTTATTTGACCCAAAACATTTTGAAGTTTTGCAAAGTAATACTACAATAACTCAAGTGATTATGCTCTGGTACCAGCTGTCACAGAACCTCCTAATTATGATGGCCCATAAGTACACGTCATTGCCATAATGACCTCTGACAGTCGTACTTATGTTCACCATAACTTAAAAGACCTGCTTTCCTCCGAACAGGATCTAATCATAGGAGTATTGCAATATTACAACAGTTTATTCAAAATATTCAACAGAGTAAAGTAGCGGAAGTCTTACAATAACTTGGGGTTACAAACCAGTTTTCAAACTTCAAACCTTATGTAACATTATTACAAACCATTAGTAGAGAAGTATCGGTAGTAACTTTATTACAACACCCAAACAAGATGTCTTGCCCAAAGGCCACACAGTCTACTCATCGTCGCTTTCTTCAACCACGACGGTCATGCAACAAGGCTCGAAGCAGACTTGTTCATGAACCGCACCTGCAATAAGGGGCTCAACAAACCCTGAGTACGAGAGTACTCAACAAGACTTACCCGACTAAGACAACGACTCCAAATGCATGCTAGCTTTAGGGAATCAAGGTACGGGTAATCTAAAATCAAGATTTTCTTTTTGCAGAAAAGCTTACTAAGGTAAGTCCTTATCTTCAACATTTTACTTTTACCATTGATGGTTCATTAACCAAATCTAAGTGATCCTAATCTAGATCAAAGTAATTATCATCAAATCCTTTCTCATTCTTTCTTTCATTCCAGTTCTTAACTACGATGTAAGTCAGGTGATCAAGTCTCCATAACCGAGGAGCAACGACGATTCGAACCGATTATACCCAGCTGGGGATCTCTAACATCACGACATATGTAGAACCGAATCTGCATATATCAACCCTCATTTAGATCTCCCAAAACCAGAACGTGTCTATCGCCACCCGAGAGTACAGTACTCCTCGAACCCGTCCCGATTCTAGCCCCGAGGGTACACGTTACTCCCGCCATCTCTCCACTCCCAGTGCGAGGTTAGACGTTCTCGTAATGGAATCACTAACATTTTGGGCTTACCCAAGGCATGAGGCTAGTTGCAAAGTCTCGAACACAACAGGCTTACAACGAACGGACCTTAACTGACAAGGCGGAAACACTACATTGAGACTCCTTTCCCAATGCATGTTAGCAGTGGCCAAACCACCCGCCCGATCTTTCAAGTTCATTCTCATATTTCAATATTCATTCAATATGCCGTCATGGCTATGTAAACATTGCATTTAAAAGCTTAACTTCTAAGCATAGCGAAGCATACTACGCATTTTCCGTAAAACAGGTATCAAGGTTAATATCGCAATAAGCAAGGATGATAATGCAGCAATTAAGTTATCACTCAACTCCTAATTACTTAATGCAATAAACCATAATATAAATAATAAAACATTTGTAAAATTCAAGGTAGGGTTTAAATGCACCGGGGCTTGCCTTGTTCGGACACGACGACTGACTCAGACTCGAGGACTCCAACGTCTGGTCCGGAACCCACCGACGATCGCTCTTCTCCGGAAACTTGCTCGACGACTTCGGCTTCCTCGAAAGCGGAAACTACACGAATACATAACATGCTTTAACATGATGCTCGATGATAAACATGATGCTTGATGATAACATGCTACGAGTTATGACTTGAGTACAACTTCCCTTCACGGTACAGTCGTAAACAGAAAACCTACTAACTAGTAGCGACGATTCTAGCGATACCAGCTTTTAACCTAAACAAGTTACTAACGAGCTCAATCATGAAATTAAGGTGCCAGAGATCATCAAAGGGTAGTGACCTAAGGACATCACTCAATCAAAAAGGCACACAACACTTAAAGTTCTCAAATTAACATTTATTTACTATTTAAATAATTAGGGCATAATTAGAAGTTGATCAAACTTTATCTAAATAAGCTCAAACTTTTTCTATGGGTTAAGAATGATTTATAACAGTGTCATAATAAATTTCATAATTTTTGGATAAATAAAATAATTATTAAAATTCCTGGAAGTTGCATTTAATCTTTATTGGAACCAATTAATTCTACTGCACAAAGTATTCAAATTCATGATTTAACATTTTTCCTAGATAGTTTATACATTGAGAAGCTTACACAAAAAATTTCATGAATTTTGGAACTCTACAAAAAAATTTAATGAATTAAACAAATAATAACACTATTCATTTATTTGAAAAAGAAAAACAAAAACGAACTCGGGCCGATTCTTCCTTTCTCCCACGGTCCGGCCCAGCCAGACGGCCCGCTCACGCGCGCCCGCGCCCGCACGCGTGCTCGGCCCAGCCACGCGCTCAGCCCAGCCCACCATCGGCCTGCCTCGCGCCCGCGCGCGTCTGCTCTCCCTCTCTCTCGCTGACGACGTGACCCCACCTGTCATCGCCTTCCTCCGTCTCCCTCTCTCTCTCCCGCGCGCTCACTCACGCTCCCACGGTGGCCGCCCGATGACCGGTGCCTCGGTCGACAAACCGAACTGACCAACACCTTCTACACCACCTCACAGCTCCGTTTTGCTAAGTAGCATCGTAGCTCGAGCCCTAACGACCAGCGAGCGACGGCGATGGCGGCACGGTGGGCACGGGAGCAGCACGCCGGCGCCTACAAAGCGGTAGAGGCTAAATTGAAAGGTCGGGAAGCATCAGTGGCTCACCGCAGTTGCAGTGAAGCTCTCGGTGGCGACGGGGAGCGGCTGGAGTGGCCTGGCCACGGGAAGGCGAGAATGGCGGGCAGTCGCCGGAGTTGAGCACGGGAACAGGCGGTGCGGTGGTTCGGATGCGAGAACGGTGAACTCCGGTGGTCCACGAGGCGCGCGAGGCCGAGGCGGAGCTAGTTGTGCGGTTGGCGTGGCCGGAGATGGCTTGGTGGCGGCAGCGGCAAGCGGCGGAGCTGCGGTGGCGAAAACGGAGAAGGTCACGGTGAACGTCGGTATTTATAGCAGGCGGTCGCGGCTACAGAGCGGCACTGCTGCGTCGTTGCATTGGCGATCCAGGCGCGGGCAAGAAGGCCGTGGAAGGCCACGGTGGCGATCGGCCGGCGCCCATACCGTCTGGTGGCCGTCGGTGATTGGCGTAGCACTGTAGCTCCCCCCAAACTCTGAAATTCAAACTAATTTTTCAAATTACTTTCAAATTTGTATAGCAACTTGAAAAACTTCCAATGTATGAAATCTTTAGAATTTCAAGATCTACAAGTTTTGTATTGAACACTTTTTCAAATTCTCACTGGATTTTGAAATTTGAGTTTAAATTCAAAAAGGGACACATTTTTCAGATTTGGTAATTTAGAAATTACTTTGGATTTTATATAGAAACTTCAAAATCTCCAAACATCAAAGTTGTATATCTCAATAAGACCTACAACTTTGCTGTTCAAAACTTTTTCAAATTCTGCCTCCATTTTGAAATCTTAGATTGGGGACAAAAATGAATTTAAACTGAAATTTGTTTATTTTCAAAATTACTCCACATTTTACACTAAAACTTTGAAAACTCAAAACACCAAAGTTGTAGCCCTTGAAAAGTTCTACAAACTTGGTTTTGAACTTTTTCCCAAATTTTGCTTAGATTTTGAATTATTTCAAAAGGGGTAAAATAGGGTTTTGAAATTTAGGGTTTTCGGAGAAATTTTAAATTGGAATTTGTTGCTACTCTGATTTGTAATTACTTAGTGATCAAAACCTCACCCAAGGGCATCATTTGGACCAACATGACATGGTTGACCAAATGCCACTCTTGGTTGACCAATTTAGCTTTTGAAATTCTTTTACATTTCTCCCCAGATTTGAATTTAAATTTGAATCGGAAAACTCGTGACAAGTTTTGGGACTCCAATTCAAACTCAAATTTGGAGCTTCATTTTAGATGTTGTACTTGAGCTCATACCCTACACTTGACACTAGTGTGCAACACAGTCGCGCACCTCAAATTACGCAGGGCATGGACTAAACATTTGCGGTGGCATTCGAAATTAGGGTTTTCGGGTTCGGATCACACCACAGAGAAACACATTCAATCTAGATAAGAAAACTTGTTTTAGTTGATGCATAACAAAGTTAACCTAACAGGGATGCTTTGCAATGCATTATGATGACATGGCAGATTAATTAGCACTATAACACCCGGGGTGTTACATTAGTTATAAGCCCCCACACGAATATAGCCGTTGTACCCCTTCACTGGGCACAACACGCGTCGACTGGACGCGCTGCACCACGTCTGATCGCCCTGCGCCGTCCACATGTCCTCCGTATTCAACCGCGGCCGCCCGATCCTCCAACGGTTACTGCGCGCCAACGGTCAAACGCAACGCCGGACACGCTCCATGCAACGACCGGACGTGACAGTGCCAGCGTCCGGTCGCGGTCCAGAGAGGTTCCAGAGAGCTCCTATCGCGACCGGACGCGTCGGTTCGCATGTGACCAGACGCGCCGCGCGTTTGATCAGCTCTTCGCCACGCTCTGCTCCTCTAGGTGCTGACCGGACGCGTCGGTCCCGCGAGTGACCGGACACACCGGTGCGAAACCCTAGCCCGCGCGTCTCTACAGCAGCTGCTACTGACCGGACGCGCTGGTCGTGCGGAGACCGCATCCGGTCCAGCGTCCGGTCACTTCAGTGACCTCCATTCGCCTCCGTTTCTATCCACAATGACTTAGAGAAAATCTCCGCCACCGGTGTAGTGAAAAATAAGTGTTTCATCTCCGCCACCCAAACCCCTCTCTACCGCTCAAACACCACCGCCTTCGCAAATGTGCCAACACCAACAAGTGTTCACCACCTTGTGCACGTGTGTTAGCATTTTCACAATTATTTTACCGAAGGAGTTAACCACTCAACTTGCCATGCCACTCGATCCTAGCAACGATGCATAGTTAGATCACTCGAGTGGCACTAGATGACCGATATGCAAACAAGTTTGCCCCTCTTGATAGTACGGTCATCTATCCTAAACCCGGTCATACACTTCTCTACACACCTATGACCGGTGAAATGGAAATGCCCTAGGTTATACCTTGGCCATGCGCATTCCATTCCATCTCCTTCAATGTTGATGCAACACATGCACCAACCAATCACCAAATGATATGATCCACTTCATATCATCACGTGATCATATTGGTTCATCGATCTTGACCTCACTAGCTCTTCACCGTTGCTTCGGTCCATCGGCGCCAAGTCTTGCTCAAGCTTCACCGTCACACGCGGTCCCTCGCTCCAAAGCCTCCGACTTGCCCTTTGCAACCGGTCCATCGAGCCAAGCCTCATCTTGATCTTCTCTACCTTGGTCACATGACTCAATGTCATGTCTCATATGCAATGAGCTCCTTCATGACACCATCACCTGTGGACTAATTCCCTGCGTATCTTACATAAACACAATTAGTCCACCTAAGGTTGTCACTCAATTACCAAAACCAAACAAGGAACTTTCAGTCGGCGAGCACCTCCGCCACCACTCCCTCACGCACCGGTGAGCACCTCCCCCGCCCTGCTCCCGTCAGTGAGCACCTCTGCCCCCAAGCGCGTACCTCTGCCCCCACGCGAGCCCCAGCCTTGCTCCCGGCGAGCACGACCTTCGGCGATGTGCAAATCTGGTGGCGGGCAGCCCTACCCTGGTGGACTGTGCGGCTCCGATGGCGGAGGCCCTGCCCCGGCACGCCTGCGCGGACTCAATGGCAGGCCGCCCTACCCCGGTAGCCTGTGCAGCTCCGGCGGCAGGCAACCCTACCCCTGCCTCACATGACCGAGCGGGCGTGGCCCTGCTCCGACTACCCCTTGCCGTCCCCTGCTCTCCGTATGGATGGACGAATAAAAAAAATACAATTTAGTGATTGACAGGTGGGGTCGTATATGACATGTGGGGCTGTTGACAGTAATTTTTCCAAAAGCCACCGTTGTGCAACCAAATGGCCTTCTGCTTTTTCCGCAGCTACTTTCCCCAGCAGCTTTTTCAAAAGCCACAGCTCACAACAGCTTTTCCAAAAGCCACAGCTCAACCAGGGTCTAATCTGAGTTTGTCACTGACTGAAATTTGAGACAGATCGATGAGTTAGTCGCTTGTCTGAATTGAGTCCTGTACTAAGCCTTAATTGAGTCTTGTTTGCATGTTTGGACTGAGTCTGTTGTCTTTTTTTTTTGAGGGGAGAGTGTGTTGTCTTTAATAGTTAAATATTAGAGTTGGTTTTGAAAAACTGAGTTAGGACTTGTAAGATGGTACAAGGCCTGGGCTGGCACGAGCATGGCCCAGCCCGGCATGGCCTGACCCTAGGTCTATGCCTGGGCTGTAGGCACAGCCCGTGGGCTGGCACGGCACGACATGAAGAACTGATACGGCCATGTCTCAATGGGCCTAACCGTATTGGGTCGTGGTGTCCATTTGGCCATATATAGTTGTAGCACACTTTTTCTATGATAAATACACTATATATGCATGATTTATTTGTGGAAAATATAATTTTTATGTATGATTTTTTGTGTAGTTTCTATTGTTTCTCAAACATAAATATATAACGTTAGTTACAAATCAACTAAAATTTACAAGAAATAATTGCTGCAAGTTTTTCATGGCACAGAGTGTGGGAAGAGACCGATCAGAATACGTCTGAGAGATGTGTTCAGAGGGAAGGTGCATCTTGTTGCTTCTCTGGCAATGCAGCCAAGAAGGCAGGATGTTCCAGGTACGCTTCATGGAGCCTCGCCATCACAGGGTAAACTGACTGCAAGGTGAAAAAAATTGTTCCTTAGAGCCAACAGCTGACTATGATGATGTTCTAAGTTCATCAGTTCGCTCCCTTTTTTCAGTAATAGGCAAACTGTAGTTGGAAGTGTTATGCAAACCTACTCAGTTTCCTTATTCAACATTTCAGAGAACAACAAAATATCGAGCATTCACATGATGAATTGTATATCTTGGTTCAAGAAAACAGAGCAAACAAGGTCTAGTGCTTGTACTTTACCAGTGAGCAAGCTGCAAGCACCAAGCCTGCAATACTGTTCTATCCCCTCTTGAGATTATAAATAAAGAATAAGCCGTAATTCGCAATGGTAGTGGCACCTACCATATCAATTCCAAAGCGCTTAATTCCACCGTATATCTGTGGTTCCAGAAATACATCTGCCTGTACAGTGTCAACAAGTAAATATCACCATCCTTAGATAATTGAGTAGAACTACGAGATTCTAAGCTAGAAGCTTTAGTCTAAAACTTATAGTACCATCTTTTGGAACGCACATTTTTGTTCCCCAAAGGGCTAATCACATTAGTAATTTTGGCATATAATGGTGTAACATTTTGATTTGGTACTTTTGAGTTGCTTATGTGAATAGAGATTTTGTACAAGAGTAACAGAATTTTTTGAAACCATCAATCCATGGTCGCATAGCATTGCAGCTACCTATTTAAATAAAGATGCTCAAACAAATAAGGAAATGAGGTTTGAAAAACAAACCATCTGGATTTCGTTTCCTGTGGCATATTTGGTGCTGCATCCTTTCAACAGCTTCTCAAGAGCTGAACAGCCATGAAGAAATAGGAATTGAGATGCTACGGCAGCAAAATTTAGGATATCACAAACTATAAAACAACGGAAGTGGACAGAGAACTTTTAAATAATGATAGTCGTTTGATTGGTGTGGTTGTAGATTCCTTTTTCATCTAATCTTCACATAATTGACCAAAATGATGATAGGGTACAGAACCTGTGAAGCCCCTATTGATGTGATGCTGGGTCCACTTAATTGCTTCATTGGTGTCTAACTTCTCCTCGATGAAATTCTGCAGTTAAGGCGAAGAACATGTTTGCCACATCTACGTCAAAAAAAAAAAGAAAAGAAAGAAACAATCGATACAGTTATTAAAATAAATAACTGTTTGGGAGCTCCTGCGAACGAACTCACCCAGACAGGATAGTTTTGTAGTGGCTGGATGCTTGAACCCACGATGCTTGCAATCTGCAACTCAAAGAAAATATGATCATTTCATTGAGATCCAAGGATTTGGAGTTGACAAAGTAAATTAGGACGTGCGTGCTTTCGTTTCTGTTCATCATGAAAGTTAACTAGTTAAGTGTCTTCAGGATAAAATTATTTCAGTAGTGTTCTTTTTTTTTCTGAAACTACGACCTCAAATGATTTTGGTGTCACAAAAATAGAGACTAACCTGGATATTCAGTGCTCTCTTTTGGGGGTCCTGTGGTAGCAGAGGATACTGGGGGTACTTGTCCTCTAGGTACTAGTCCACCATAAGAAACATGAACTTCATGACGGTCATTCAGGATGCAAAACTACTCAAAAATCTCAAATTCTACAACCTGTATTACTGTACATCATCAGTATATGTACATGCATGCCTTACCAGCAAGATTGCAAATGAATCTGCGACAATCGTGTCGCCATCAACCAATGCCGGAACATACTTGATTGGGTTCAGCCTCTCAAACTCTGTAGCCAAAAGGGGCAAATTAAGCAGTTCTCAGACCAAACAATACTTCTGCACCTGGATTTTGTGAAGAACACTAGTAGTCATGTCGATGCTGAAACCATTTGTATGACCTGGATCTGACTGCTCGTTTGCGAGGAGATTTACCGGCTTGTAATCGTACTCCAGTCCTTGAGCCCACAGATTATTTCAGAACGTCCATGTTCAGTTAACACCTCTGAAGCAATTGCCCTTGCGGCACAGGTCTGACAGAGCCATGAGTATTACCTTTGAGATTAAGGGCTATGCGGACGCGCTGCGAGCATGAGCTTCGCCAGAACGAGTAGAGCTTCAGCTTCGGGCTCTTCACCGGCGGCACCGCTGCCGCCGTCACGGCTATCGCTCCGGTGAGCTCCAGAGTGGAATCGAACCAAATCAAAGAAGAGGTGGCCGTGATCAGTTGCTCTGCTATAGCTACAGGTGATGAAACGGAGACCAAGCTGCATATACCTGTAGTGGCACGTTGGATGAATCATCGGACGCCATGACGCGATCGATGGTGTGGTGTGTGTCGGGGTTCAGCGGCTTCTGTTCTTGGTTTGGATGGTTTGGAGCAAGCTGCCGTGGAGCGAGTAGAGTAGGACAAAGTGCCCCTCGAGTGGGGTGGGGGAATACTAAGCTCTTGTACAAAAGGGATCCATAGTGGTGAAAGCCACCTGTTGTGCACTTGTGCTGGTTTGGCTTGGTGGCTGTTGGAGCTCATCAACCGCACAGATTATATATATACTCTCTCCCTCTATATAACTTACTCCCTCCATTTCAAATTATAAGATATTCTAAGAATCTTGAGGGTCAAAGCATTTTAAGTTTGACCAAAATTATAGAGAAAATTACAAAAATTTATAACATCGAATAGATATACTATGAAAATATAATTAATGAAGAATCTAATGATACTTAATTGGTGTCATAAATATTATTATCTTATCATATAAGTTTGATCAAACATGAGATCCTTTGACTATCTAAGATTCTTGGAATGTCTTATAATTTAGGATGGAGGGAGTACTAGCGAAGGACACGTGCCATTGCGCGCATGTGTGGGAAGACATTCGAGGAATCAGTAGCGTTATCAATAATAAGTACACTACACATGTGTTTTAGCTTTGGGGAGGACGAGTAGCTGTACATGGAAGTATATTACATATGTTTGTTCATGTCTAGGAAGCCTGGTGTTTAATAGGCATATTACAGGTGACGTATTGTACAGGGCTAGGTTGGGGCAGCTGCTTGCTGCGAGTTTTTTCAGCACTTTGGTTGACGATCAGAGAGGTCGGCATGTGAGTCGGCGGATGCCCATCCGGATGACTCTGCAGTTGTGGAGGCATGTCTGAGTTGCATGTATGTAATGCAGTAGTTGTAGTGTTCTTTGAAAATGATGATTAACTAGAATTTTCATGGCTGATATATTGATGCAGCAATGCAGGTAAGTGAGAAGCAGAAGTAGCTTCCTGGTCTGATAATTGTAAGTAGTTTGTTAGTCAATGGTAAGCGTAGGTACGTGTGTGTGGCATTGGGGAGTAACGGTGGCTTACCTCAATACCTTGTATGTATTTGTCATACTAGTCTACTATCAAAAAGTCTATGTAACCCCCTCAACTATTCCAGGTGGACTACTTCACCCCAAACTATAAAACTGGATTTTCAACCCCCCTGAACTTTCCAAAACCGGTCAAATAACCCTCTAGGCGATTTTGGACGGTGGTTTTGCTACAGTAACATTGGTTTTGTCTTCTTTTTTTATTTATTTCCGCCGACTCTTTAAAAAATCATAGTAAATCACAAAAAAATCATAAAATAGAAAATCTAATTTTATTGGACTCCACATGAGTAGGTCTATATAGTGAATATATAATATAGTATTCTTTAGTACAAAGTTTTTGCTGTAACTTTATATCTATACTTTTCTGTAATTAAATGGAATAATTCATAGCTGCAGCTTCTATGGTCCAATTGTGGTGAAATTTTTATGATGGGCTAATTATTGTATGCTTGAACTATAGTAAAAATTTCATACTCATTGGATTATGTATGACTTAGTTATAGATAAAGCATAGATTTAACCAGCATAAACCTAAATAAATCCTGGTCTGACGCTTGTCTAGAAGCTGAAGTTAGAACATTTGTTTTCATTATCAAAAAAAAGTTTAATACAAAATTATATTTTACAATTGATTTAATGGTATTTATTTTGTATCATAAATGTTAGTGTTCTTTTATATAGTTTTTGTCAAACTTCAAGTCATTTGACTTCCAACAAAGTACACCATGGCTACTTGGACACGGATGTTCCTGCCACCAGTGCACCTCTTTAGTGCTTGTCTCTGAGTACGTTTGTTCGCCTTCATTTGTCTAAGCTTCTCATGTATGATGTCTTGAGATTCTTGCTTGTCTTCTAGGGTCTTTCATGCTTCTCTTTGATATTTCTTTATTTGACATGTTGATTGCTTGATCTTTACTTGAGCCTAACTCAAGTTCATCTCTTGCATCGATAAAACCAAGTTTCTTGTATAGTAGCAAACATTGTTAGCCCTAATGCTTATGGTCATTCAACCACCAAAATCACTAGACCCTTGCTAGTGTATACATTTCTTCTAGGATGGATGAAATGAACCTACATCTAAGAGAATGTTCTCTCCTAGGATCAAACCTACTTGGATCTATGTGCATATTTGGTTTCTACCCCTACTGTACCAAGCCAAAAATTTGCAAATAGCCAATGTAGGGCATGGCCAAAACTTGATCACATATACACAAGATGTTTGGATTAGAACCATGCCAAAATGCTAAAAATCCTATTGTGTATAACAGTATAAGTATGACATGTGGATCCCATGTGTAAACAATATTTAATAACTAATGATAGGTAATA
The DNA here is from genome assembly GCA_038087645.1 of Saccharum hybrid cultivar R570. Taxonomy (NCBI): domain Eukaryota; kingdom Viridiplantae; phylum Streptophyta; class Magnoliopsida; order Poales; family Poaceae; genus Saccharum; species Saccharum hybrid cultivar. Next base: position 24,292,189 of record JAQSUU010000558.1, read on the forward strand.
TGGATCCTAATATGTTGATTTAATTGCAAGAAATACTTTATAAATTGGAAATGTTGTTTAACTGGTATAATCAATTGATGTTTGGAAACCAAACAATAAATGCTAGTGATAAGTAACACCCCGGGTGTTATAGTGCTAATTAATCTGCCATGTCATCATAATGCATTGCAAAGCATCCCTGTTAGGTTAACATTGTTATGCATCAACTAAAACAAGTTTCCTTATCTAGGTTGAATGTGTTTCTCTGTGGTGTGATCCGAAACCGAAAACCCTAATTTCGAATGTCACCGCAAATGCTTAGTCCATGCCCTGCGTAATTTGAGGTGTGCGACTGTGTTGCACACTAGTGTCAAGTGTAGGGTATGAGCTCAAGTACAACCTCTAAAATGAAGCTCCAAATTTGAGTTTGAATTGGAGTCCCAAAACTTGTCACGAGTTTTCCGATTCGAATTTAAATTCAAATCTGGGGAGAAATGTAAAAGAATTTCAAAAGCTAATTGGTCAATCAAGAGTGGCATTTGGTCAACCATGTCATGTTGGTCCAAATGATGCCCTTGGGTGAGGTTTTGATCACTAAGTAATCACAAATCAAAGTAGCAACAAATTCCAATTTAAAATTCCTCCGAAAACCCTAAATTTCAAAACCCTGTTTTACCCCTTTTGAAATAATTCAAAATCTAAGCAAAATTTGGAAAAAAGTTCAAAACCAAGTTTGTATAACATTTCAAGGGCTACAACTTTGGTGTTTTGAGTTTTCAAAGTTTTAGTGTAAAATGTGGAGTAATTTTGAAAATAAACAAATTTCAATTTTAATTCATTTTTGTCCCCAAACTAAGATTTCAAAATGGAGGCAGAATTTGAAAAAGTTTTGAACAGCAAAGTTGTAGGTCTGGTCAAGATATACAACTTTGATGTTTGGATATTTTGAAGTTTCAATATAAAATCAAAAGTAATTTCTAAATTACCAAATCTAAAAAATGTGTCCCTTATTGAATTTAAACTCAATTTTCAAAATCCATTGAGAATTTGAAAACGTGTTCAATACCAAACTTGTAGAGCTTGAAATTCTGAATATTTCATACATTGGAAGTTTTTCAAGTTGTTATACAAATTTGAGAGTAATTTGAAAAATCATTTTGAATTTCAAAAGTTATTGGGGGGACAGCTACAGTGCACCGACGAATCACCGCCGACCACCGTGCGGTATGGGCGCCGGCGGGACGCCGGACGGCTTCGGCCGGCTTCCAGGCGTGCCCTCGATCGCCAGCACGACATCGCGCGTCTTCCAGTGCAGCAACCGTGGTCGTTCCCTATATATATGCGAGCTCACCGTGACCGGCTTTGTTTCTCCGTTTTCGCCACCGTCGCCACCGCAGCTCCGCCGCTCGTCGCTGCCGCCACCAAGCCGTCTCCGGTCACGCCAGCAGCACCCTTAGCTCTGCCTCATCCTTGCGCACCTCGTGAACCAGTTGAGCTAGCCCAATTCCGCCTGGATCGCCGGGGAGCCGTCGTCTTCCACCTCGGGTCGCCGCCGTTCCCGTCAAGCCCCGCCACCGTGGCCAGCAGCCTCCAGAGCCTCTCAGATTCAACCGATCACTCCTTTGTGATCGTGGTACACCCCTGATGCTCCCTGACCACTCGCTTTAATCGCTACCGCGTTGTACCATCGAGTCACCGGTCATCGTGGCCGTCGAGCCGCCAACATCGTCGGTGAGCTGTCGCCGGAGCTCGAACCATGGTGTTTAGTAGCAAAATGGAATCGTGGGGTAGTGTAGATGGTGATGGTAGGGTCGGTTTGTCGACCGAGGCACCGGTCACCGGCCGGCCACCGCGAGAGAGCGCGCGGGCACGCGGGAGCGAGCAGTCGAGCGGGAGGAGGAAGATGACATGTGGGGACGCGGTGTCAGCGAGAGAGAGAGGGAGAGCAGGCGCGCGCGGGTGGAGCAGGCCGATGCTGGGCTGGGCCGCTTGCTGGGCCGGATCGAAGAGGAGGAAGAGAAGCAGCCCGATTTCGGTTTTTCGTTTTTGTTTTCTTTTTCAAATAAATAAATAGTATTATTATTTGTTTATTCCATTAAAAATTGTGTAGAGTTCCAAAATTCATGAAAATTTTTGTGTAAGCTTCTCAATGTATAAGCTATATAGGAAAAATGTTAAATCATGAATTTGAATACTTTGTGCAGTAGAATTAATTGGTTCCAATAAAGATTAAATGCAACTTCTAGGAATTTTAATAATTAATTTATTTATCCAAAAATTATGAAATTTATTATGGCACTGTTATAAATCATTCTTAACCCATAGAAAAAGTTTGAGCTTGTTTAGATAAAGTTTGATCAACTTCTAATTATGCCCTAATTCTTTAAATAATAAATAAATGTTAATTTGAGAACTTTAAGTGTTGTGTGCCTTTTTGATTGAGTGATGTCCTTAGGTCCCTACCCTTTGGTGATCTTTGGCACCTTAATTTCATGATTGAGCTCGTTAGTATCTTGATTAGGTTAAAAGCTGGTATCGCTGGAAATCGTCGCTACTAGTTAGTAGGTTTTCTGTTTACGACTGTACCGTGAAGGGAAGTTGTACTCAAGTCGTAACTCGTAGCATGTTATCATCAAGCATCATATTTATCATCGAGCATCACGTTAAAGCATGTTATGTATTCGTGTAGTCTCCGCTTTTGAAGAAACCGAAGTCACCGAGCACGTCTCCGGAGAAGAGCGATCGTCAGTGGGTTCCGGACCAGACGGTGGAGTTCTCGAGTCTGAGTCAGTCGTCGTGTCCGAGCAAGTCAAGCCACGGTGCATTTAAACCCTACCTTGAATTTTACAAATGTTTTATTATTTATATTATGGTTTCTTGCATTAAGTAATTAGGAGTTGAGTGATAACCTAATTGTTGCATTATCATCCTTGATTATTGCGATATTAACCTTGATACCTGTTTTACGGAAAATGCGTAGTATGCTTCGCTATGCTTAGAAGTTAAGCTTTTAAATGCAATGTTTATATAGCCATGACGACATATTGAATGAATATTGAAATATGAGAATGAACTGGAAAGATCGGGCGGGTGGTCTGGCCACTGCTAACATGCATTGGGAAAGGAGTCTCAATGTAGTGTTTCTGCCTTGTCAGTTAAGGTCCATTCGTTGTAAGCCTGTTGTGTTCGAGACTTTGCAACTAGCCTCATGCCTTGGGTAAGCCCAAAATGTTAGTGATTCCATTACGAGAACGTCTAACCTCGCACTGGGAGTGGAGAGATGGCGGGAGTAGCGTGTACCCTCGGGGCTAGAATCGGGCCGGGTTCGAGGAGTACTATACTCTCGGGTGGCGATGGACATGTTCTGGTTTTGGGAGATCTAAATCAGGGTTGATATATGCAGATTCAGTTCTACATATGTCGTGATGTTAGGGATCCCCAGCTAGGTATAATCGGTTCGAATCGTCGTTGCTCCTCGGTTATGGAGACTTGATCACCTGACTTGCATCGTAGTTAAGAACTGGAATGAAAGAAAGAATGAGAAAGGATTTGATGATAATTACTTTGATCTAGATTAGGATCACCTAGATTTGGTTAATGAACCATCAATGGTAAAAGTAAAATGTTGAAGATAAGGATTTACTTTAGTAAGCTTTTCTGCAAAAGAAAATTTGATTCTGATTTACCCATACCTTGATTCCCTAAAGCTAGCATGCCCTTGGAGTCGTTGTCTTAGTCGGGTAAGTCTTGTTGAGTACTCTCGTACTCAGAGTTTGTTGAACCCTTTGTTGCAGGTGCGGTTCATGAACAAGTCTGCTTCGAGCCTTGTTGCATGACCGTCGTGGTTGAAGAAAGCGACGATGAGTAGACTGTGTGGCCTTTGGGCAAGGCATCTCATTTGGGTGTTGTAATAAAGTTACTACGATACTTCTCTACTACTGGTTTGTAATAATGTTACATAAGGTTTGAGATTTGAAAAACTGGTTTGTAACCTAAGTTATTGTAAGACTTCCGCTACTTTACTCTGTTGAATATTTTGAATAAACTGTTGTAATATTGCAATACTCCTGTGATTGGATCATGTTCGGAGGAAAGCAGGCCTTTTAAGTTATGGTGAACATAAGTACGACTGTCAGAGGTTATTATGGCAATGACGTGTACTTGTGGGTCATCATAATTAGGAGGTTCTGTGACAGCTGGTACTAGAGCATAATCACTCGAGTTATTGTAGTATTACTTTGCAAAACTTCAAAATGTTTTGGGTCAAATAAACTTAATATTGATATTTTGGTCCAAATTGCTTTTGCTTATCTTAATCTATTCTATAGTTTCCTTAGCCCATATTTGAAAGCTTCGTAGTGAAGTATCATGTATAGTGCCCTATGTTATAAATATTGCATGTGTTACTTAATCTTTTCTGCTAGATCGTAAGTACGATGCATGCATCATGTTTAATTAACCTGCTTAAGTTACCTTCCCTTTTAAAGTTGTTTGGGTTAAGTAAGGTTAAATCCTATTCATGCTAACCTTCAGATCCCCCTATCTGTTCTCATCGTCCTAATTCTATCTTGCTTTAGGATGGCACGTGTGAAGACGACCCCTCGCAAGAAAACGGGTCCGCAAGGAGTGCCGCGTCATCAGTTGGCCGCCAGAGTTAATGGAGCAAGCAGTAGCTGTAATCCGAACCCGGATTCGGAATCAGAGGTTGCAAGGCTTACATCAGAAGTGGAGCGACTGAAGCGCAACATGCGTTTTTGGAAACAGTTCCAGAACGAGTCTCTGGAAAAGGAGACAGAAGCCAGGGCTCGTGTTCGTGAGTTAGAGCTTTATGTGACACACCTGGAGCAGTACAACACTGTTCTGCATGAGGAGGTCCATAGGCTACATGATCTGATGAATCCCAATCATCAGCCCCAGGCAGTAGAAGATGATGTCGGTGCCGTGATCGTTCCTGGTGGAGAGGACAATGAAGAAGATCCGGATGAAGATGAACCCATGATGGAAAGTGGGGATGATGCAAGTCATGTCACTGGTGCAAGCGCTCCAGAGGTTGAGGATGGAGTGATCGTGATCAGCGATGATGATGAGGAGTGAAGTGTCGACATGGATGGTTGTGTAATATAGTAGTCTTTCCTGCTTTCTGAGAACCTTGGTGGGTAGTTTCTTGCTTGTGAGCAAGTTTGTAATGAAATAATGTAAGATAAGTTAGTGTGTGTATACAAGTACTGTGCTAACTGCTTTTTAATTCAATAAAACGATGTAAATAAATGTGGTTTGTGTACAACAGATGGACGGTACTGGAACTTCCTAGGAAGGGGACAATACTCCGAATCCCCCATCGTTTCCACCCACCTTGGCAGAAGCTATTGCCGCACTGGTTAATGCCACTACCCTGTTGGCTCAGAATCAGAATCAGAATCAGAATGGAAATCAGGGTCGTAGAGGCCGTAACAATGGAGGGGAAACCACTTATGTGGATTTCACCGATACCCGTCCACCAGTGTTCTCAAAGGCAGACGAGCCGCTAGAGGCGGATGACTGGCTCCGTACCATGGAGCAGAAGTTTGAACTTTTACAGTGCACGGAGCACCAGAATCCCGTGTTTGCAGCACAGCAGCTCAGATGTGCTGCAGGGGCGTGGTGGGCGAATCTGGTCGCCGCACGGCCTGCTGGCCACCGTGTCACTTGGCAGGAGTTTCGTGAAGCCTTCAGAGCACATTATATCCCAGATGGTGTCATGGCTATGAAATTAGAAGAGTTTCTCTCGCTGAAGTAAGGGAACCAGACAGTTCTGCAGTATGTGGGTAAATTTAATCACCTGTCCCAGTATGCAGCGGAATATGTGAACACCGATGCGAAGAAGAAAAGTTGTTTCATGAGATGTTTGAATACCAGAATCCAGGAAGCATTGGTCACTTGTTATAATGCCACTTACCATGAGATAGTTAATGTGGCTATCGCGTCAGAAGAGAAGTCCCGACTGCACAAAGAGTCAAAGAAAAAGAAGCCAGTGTTTTCTAGCCCATCTGGCGGCATTAAGAAGCGCCAGAAGTTTGTTTACCACCCTCAGAGCCATTTCCGCCCAACTTATCGTCCACCGCAATACCAAGCTCAGCCATAGACGTTTTTTCGTCCTGCCGCAACCCCGCAGTTTCCACAGCAGCCGAATGCCCCTAGTATTCGAAACCAGACTCCAGTAACCCATAACTTTCCCTGTTACAATTGTGGAAAGCCAGGCCACTTTTCCAAGGACTGCCCGTATCCAAGGCAGTACAATCCCAATTATCCCAGAGCTCCCGTACCACAACAGCAACAACATCAGAGCAAGAACAATAATTTGAATGTTCAGAAGGGTAAGGGTGAGAAGAAGAAGACCGGACGTGTATTCTATACTCAAGCAAGTGCAATCCAGAGGGAGAACCGGTTATGATGGGTATGTTCCCTGTTGCTAATCATCCAGCAGTACTGTTATTTGATTTAGGTGCATCGCATACATTCATAAATCGCACCTTTGTTGTTAAGCATGACATTCCAATTATGGGAACGCAAGAAGATTTCTTTATCCAGTCGCCCAGGGGACGACTGTGTACTAAGGAGATGGTACGTGACGTACCTATAGAGTTAGGTGGGCATATATTCCCTACCTCAATGATAATATTACAGCAATATGATATAGATGTAATCCTGGGTATGAATTGGATGTACCAAAGAGGAGCCCTTATAGATGCACTGCACAGAACTATAAGGTTGAACCTGCCAGATAATAAATCTCATCTTCTTATCCAACTTCCTATCCCAAAGAGAACAGTTGAAAGGTTATGTGCAACTTCAGTACAGGAGATTTGTGATATACCGGTAGTCTGTGAATTTCCAGATGTGTTTCCAGATGATCTACCAGGTCTACCACCAGACAGAGATGTAGAGTTTGTGATTGAGTTAAAACCGGGTACTGCCCCAATATCCCGGAGAGCTTACAGAATGTCACCCAATGAATTGGCAGAACTTAAGGATCAATTGCAAGAGTTACGTGATAAAGGTTTTATCAGACCCAGTACCTCACCATGGGGATGTCCAGCTCTGTTTGTTAAGAAGAAAGATCAGACTTTAAGGATGTGTGTTGACTATCGACCGCTGAATGAAGTAACCATTAAGAATAAATATCCGTTGCCGCGCATTGATCTACTCTTTGATCAGCTTGCGGGGGCAAAGGTATTTTCAAAGATCGATCTTCGATCAGGGTACCATCAAATCAAGATTCGACCTGAAGATATCCCAAAGACTGCATTCACCACCAGATATGGACTGTATGAGTACCTAGTTATGTCTTTTGGTCTCACTAATGCACCGGCACATTTCATGTATCTGATGAACTCAGTTTTCATGCCGGAGCTTGACAAGTTTGTGGTTGTGTTTATTGATGATATTCTGGTATACTCCAAAAGTGAAGAAGAGCATGTTGAGCATCTCAGAGTTGTTCTGACTCGTCTGAGAGATCATCAACTGTATGCCAAGTTCAGTAAATGTGAGTTTTTGTTAAGAGAAGTGCAATTCTTAGGACATGTGTTGTCAGCCGAAGGAGTAGCAGTAGATCCTGGCAAGGTGAAAGATATTCTGAATTGGAAACCACCAATCTCAGTTCATGAAGTCCGAAGTTTTCTGGAAATGGCGGGTTATTACCATCGATTCATACCTGACTTTTCAAAGGTAGCCAAGCCAATCACGGGGTTATTAAAGAATCAAACTAAGTTCATATGGTCTCTGGAATGTGAGAAAGCTTTTAGAATTCTGAAGAAGTCATTGACAACTGCTCCAATTTTGGCGCAGCCAGATATAGAAAAGCCATTTGATGTTTACTGTGATGCCTCGGGTATTGCCCTTGGTTGTGTATTGATGCAAGAAGGCAGAGTCATTGCTTATGCCTCGATACAGTTGAAGCGCCATGAAGAGCATTATCCGACACATGATCTTGAACTAGCAGCTGTGGTTCATGCATTGAAAATCTGGCGTCATTACTTGTTAGGTAATACTTGCCACATGTATACAGATCACAAGAGCTTAAAGTATATCTTTACTCAGTCAGAATTGAATATGAGGCAAAGAAGGTGGCTTGAGTTAATAAAGGACTATGATTTAGAAGTACACTATCACCCTGGAAAAGCGAATGTTATTGCTGATGCACTCAGTCGAAAGAATCATTGCAATTGCATGACTGTGAAGCCAATAGATTATAGTTTATGTTAGGAATTAGAAAAGTTGAATATTGAAATAGTTCAACAAGGTCAGTTGACTAATGTCACAGTAGAATCAACAATCAAAGATCAGATTGTATCTGCTCAGAGAACAAATTCCGGAATAGCTCATATCAAGGAAAAAGTTAGAACTGGTCAACAGACAGATTTCAACATTGATGATGCAGATGTGTTGTGGTTTAAGAACCGGCTAGTGGTCCCAAAGGTTCTAGAGTTACGTCAGCTCATTCTTGATGAAGCACATAGTACCAGGTTTTTTATTCATCCAGGGAGTAATAAGATGTATCAAGATTTGAAACAGAGATTCTGGTGGACCAAAAAAAATTGAGATCGCTAAGTATGTTGCCAGATGTGACACTTGTAAAGTGAAGGCAGTACACTTGAGGTCGGCAGGAATGTTACAACCCTTATCCATTTCATCCTAGAAATGGGAAGATATCAGTATGGATTTCATTATTGGGTTACCCAAGACCTCAAGAGGCTTTGATTTAATTTGGGTCATTGTGGACCGACTGACAAAGTCATCTCATTTTATTCCAGTTAAGGTGGACTATTCTGCTATAACTTATGCAAGAATATATATTGCACGAATCCTGAGTCTTCATGGGGTACCAAAGACCATTGTATCTGATAGAGGTACGCAGTTTGTCAACAAATTTTGGAGACACCTACATGAGTCTCTGGGTACAAAACTTTTGCATAGTACCGCTTATCATCCACAAACAAGTGGTCAGACTGAAAGGATCAATCAAATTCTAGAAGACATGTTAAGGTCATGTGCACTTAATTATTCAGACACTTGGGACGAGTGGTTACCTTTAGCAGAATTCTCCTACAATAATAGTTATCAAGAGAGTATCAAAATGGCACCGTTTGAAGCATTGTATGGCCGCAGGTGCAGAACTCCATTGAATTGGTCAGAACCAGGAGAAAGATGATTTTTCGGTGTTGATCTTGTAAAACAAACGGAAGAAAAAGTTAGGCAGATCCAGAATAATTTGAAAGTTGCTCAGTCCAGACAAAAGAGTTATGCTGATAAAAGGCGTAGACCTTTGGTATTCCAAGTAGGGGATTATGTTTATCTGAAAGTATCACCCATGAAAGGAGTTAGCAGATTTGGAGTCAAAGGCAAACTCGCACCACGTTATATTGGTCCTTTTCAAATCATTCAACAATGTGGAAATGTGGCGTATAAGTTAAAGTTGCCTGAACAACTGTCAGCCGTGCACAATGTATTTCATGTATCACAAATGAAGAAGTGTCTGCAAGTACATGATCAAGTGGTTGCTATTGAGGGAGTTGAACTTGAACCGGATTTGACATATTCTGAACATCCTATCCGAGGTTTGGATCAAAAAGATCGTGTTATCCGAAGTAGAACAACTAAATGGTATAGAATACAGTGGAATCAACATTCCGAAGAGGAAGCCACCTGGGAATCGGAAGATTATCTGTTGGAGAATTTCCCGGAGTTCTTTGCTTCCATCTAGGTTGCAATTTCTTCTTTAAACTGTAACCTATCCTTTTAAAATCTTTGTAATGCAGAAAACCCCTACCTGTTTTGTAGACAAGTCTTGGACGTGTTCGCTTGACACGTTTCCTTTTCCATTACTTAACTCAAGGCTTTAAATCTCGGGACGAGATTTCTTTAAGGGGGAAGGGTTGTAACACCCCAGGTGTTATAGTGCTAATTAATCTGTCACATCATCATAATGCATTGCAAAGCATCCCTGTTAGGTTAACATTGTTATGCATCAACTAAAACAAGTTTCCTTATCTAGGTTGAATGTGTTTCTCTGTGGTGTGATCCGAAACCGAAAACCCTAATTTCGAATGTCACCGCAAATGCTTAGTCCATGTCCTGCGTAATTTGAGGTGTGCGACTGTGTTGCACACTAGTGTCAAGTGTAGGGTATGAGCTCAAGTACAACCTCTAAAATGAAGCTCCAAATTTGAGTTTGAATTGGAGTCCCAAAACTTGTCACGAGTTTTCCGATTCGAATTTAAATTCAAATCTAGGGAGAAATGTAAAAGAATTTCAAAAGCTAATTGGTCAACCAAGAGTGGCATTTGGTCAACCATGTCATGTTGGTCCAAATGATGCCCTTGGGTGAGGTTTTGATCACTAAGTAATCACAAATCAAAGTAGCAACAAATTCCAATTTAAAATTCCTCCGAAAACCCTAAATTTCAAAACCCTGTTTTACCCCTTTTGAAATAATTCAAAATCTAAGCAAAATTTGGGAAAAAGTTCAAAACCAAGTTTGTAGAACTTTTCAAGGGCTACAACTTTGGTGTTTTGAGTTTTCAAAGTTTTAGTGTAAAATGTGGAGTAATTTTGAAAATAAACAAATTTCAGTTTTAATTCATTTTTGTCCCCAAACTAAGATTTCAAAATGGAGGCAGAATTTGAAAAAGTTTTGAACAGCAAAGTTGTAGGTCTGGTCAAGATATACAACTTTGATGTTTGGAGATTTTGAAGTTTCAATATAAAATCAAAAGTAATTTCTAAATTACCAAATCTGAAAAATGTGTCCCTTTTTGAATTTAAACTCAATTTTCAAAATTCAGTGAGAATTTAAAAAAGTGTTCAATACCAAACTTGTAGAGCTTGAAATTCTGAAGATTTCATACATTGAAAGTTTTTCAAGTTGTTATACAAATTTGAAAGTAATTTGAAAAATTAGTTTAAATTTCAAAAGTTGGGGGGAGAGCTACAGTGCACCGACGAATCACCGCCGACCACCGTGCGGTATGGGCGCCGGCGGGACGCCGGACGGCTTCGGCCGGCTTCCAGGCGTGCCCTTGATCGCCAGCACGACATCACGCGTCTTACAGTGCAGCAATCGTGGTCGTTCCCTATATATATGCGAGCTCACCGTGACCGGCTTTGTTTCTCCGTTTTCGCCACCGTCGCCACCGCAGCTCCGCCGCTCGCCACTGCCGCCACCAAGCCGTCTCCGGTCACGCCAGTAGCACCCTTAGCTCTGCCTCATCCTTGCGCACCTCGTGAACTAGTTGAGCTAGCCCAATTCCGTCTAGATCGCCGGGGAGCCGTCGTCTTCCACCTCGGGTCGCCGCCGTTCCCGTCGAGCCCCGCCACTGTGGCCAGCAGCCTCCAGAGCCTCTCAGATTCAACCGATCACTCCTTTGTGATCGTGGTACGCCCCTGATGCTCCCTGACCACTCGCTTTAATCGCTACCGCGTTGTACCATCGAGTCACCGGTCATCGTGGCCGTCGAGCCGCCAACGTTGTCAGTGAGCTGTCGCCGGAGCTCGAACCATGGTGTTTAGTAGCAAAATGGAATCGTGGGGTAGTGTAGATGGTGATGGTAGGGTCGGTTTGTCGACCGAGGCACCGGTCACCGGCCAGCCACCGCGAGAGAGCGCGCGGGCACGCGGGAGCGAGCAGTCGAGCGGGAGGAGGAAGATGACATGTGGGGACGCGGTGTCAGCGAGAGAGAGAGGGAGAGCAGGCGCGCACGGGCGGAGCAGGCCGATGTTGGGCTGGGCCGCTTGCTGGGCCGAGCGCGCGTGCGGACGCGGGCGCGTGCGAGCAGGCCGTTTGGGCAGGGCCGGATCGGAGAGGAGGAAGAGAAGCAGCCCGATTTCGGTTTTTCGTTTTTGTTTTCTTTTTCAAATAAATGAATAGTGTTATTATTTGTTTATTCCGTTAAAAATTGTGTAGAGTTCCAAAATTCATGAAAATTTTTGTGTAAGCTTCTCAATGTATAAACTATCTAGGAAAAATGTTACATCATGAATTTGAATACTTTGTGCAGTAGAATTAATTGGTTCCAATAAAGATTAAATGCAACTTCCAGGAATTTTAATAATTAATTTATTTATACAAAAATTATGAAATTTATTATGGCACTATTATAAATCATTCTTAACCCATAGAAAAAGTTTGAGCTTGTTTAGATAAAGTTTGATCAACTTCTAATTATGCCCTAATTCTTTAAATAATAAATAAATGTTAATTTGAGAACTTTAAGTGTTGTGTGCCTTTTTGATTGAGTGATGTCCTTAGGTCCCTACCCTTTGGTGATCTTTGGCACCTTAATTTCATGATTGAGCTCGTTAGTATCTTGATTAGGTTAAAAGCTGGTATCGCTGGAAATCGTCGCTACTAGTTAGTAGGTTTTCTGTTTGCGACTGTACCGTGAAGGGAAGTTGTACTCAAGTCGTAACTCGTAGCATGTTATCATCAAGCATCATGTTTATCATCGAGCATCATGTTAAAGCATGTTATGTATTCGTGTAGTCTCCGCTTTTGAAGAAGCCGAAGTCACCGAGCAGGTCTCCGGAGAAGAGCGATCGTCAGTGGGTTCCGGACCAGGTGGTGGAGTTCTCGAGTCTGAGTCAGTCGTCGTGTCCGAGCAAGGCAAGCCCCGGTGCATTTAAACCCTACCTTGAATTTTACAAATGTTTTATTATTTATATTATGGTTTCTTGCATTAAGTAATTAGGAGTTAAGTGATAACCTAATTGCTGTATTATCATCCTTGATTATTGTGATATTAACCTTGATACCTGTTTTACGGAAAATGCGTAGTATGCTTCGCTGTGCTTAGAAGTTAAGCTTTTAAATGCAATGTTTATATAGCCATGACGGCATATTGAATGAATATTGAAATATGAGAATGAACTAGAAAGATCGGGCGGGTGGTTTGGCCACTGCTAACATGCATTGGGAAATAAGTCTCAATGTAGTGTTTCCGCCTTGTCAGTTAAGGTTCATTCGTTGTAAGCCTGTTGTGTTCGAGACTTTGCAACTAGCCTCATGCCTTGGGTAAGCCCAAAATGTTAGTGATTCCATTACGAGAACGTCTAACCTCGCACTGGGAGTGGAGAGATGGCGGGAGTAGCGTGTACCCTCGGGGCTAGAATCGGGCCGAGTTCGAGGAGTACTGTACTCTCGGGTGGCGATGGACACGTTTTGGTTTTGGGAGATCTAAATGAGGGTTGATATATGCAGATTCGGTTCTACATATGTCGTGATGTTAGGGATCTCCAGCTGGGTATAATCGGTTCGAATCGTCGTTACTCCTCGGTTATGGAGACTTGATCACCTGACTTGTATCGTAGTTAAGAACTGGAAAGAAAGAAAGAATGAGAAAGGATTTGATGATAATTACTTTGATCTAGATTAGGATCACCTAGATTTGGTTAATGAACCATCAATGGTAAAAGTAAAATGTTGAAGATAAGGATTTACTTTAGTAAACTTTTCTGCAAAAGAAAATTTTGATTCTGATTTACCCGTACCTTGATTCCCTAAAGCTAGCATGCCCTTGGAGTCGTTGTCTTAGTCGGGTAAGTCTTGTTGAGTACTCTCGTACTCAGGGTTTGTTGAACCCCTTGTTGTAGGTGCGGTTCATGAACAAGTCTGCTTCGAGCCTTGTTGCATGACCGTCGTGGTTGAAGAAAGCGACGACGAGTAGACTGTGTGGCCTTTGGGCAAGGCATCTCGTTTGGGTGTTGTAATAAAGTTACTACGATACTTCTCTACTACTGGTTTGTAATAATGTTACATAAGGTTTGAGATTTGAAAAACTGGTTTGTAACCTATGTTATTGTAAGACTTCCGCTACTTTACTCTGTTGAATATTTTGAATAAACTGTTGTAATATTGCAATACTCCTGTGATTGGATTCTGTTCGGAGGAAAGCAGGCCTTTTAAGTTATGGTGAACATAAGTACGACTGTCAGATGTCATTATGACAATGACATGTACTTGTGGGCCATCATAATTAGGAGGTTCTGTGACATGATAACACCAATCTCCTTCGGCTACGTCAGGTTGGCATGCATTTCAGCCCCTAGACAGCTCGCTTTAGCAATTTGAGCACCCAAAAATGACATAAGAGCATCTCCAACAAATTATTTATGCTACATCTCCTAAAAACCTATATAGGTGATGTCTTATTATTAGTAGTATAGTCTTTTCTTCGCCTTTTTTCAACAGATTATCAATACTTTAAAAGTGGATAGAGGAGCAAGACTGGATCACCCATTTGAGACACAGAGGAGGCTAGATTTAAGTAGTTACTTAATTCTTTTAGATATTGGGGATAGAATGAGTAGTCTGGTGGAGCAACCACAATTCCTTATATTGTATATTGTTAGTATTAGAGTTGAGACAAGTAATCCATAGATATGCTTTAAGTTGGTAAAGAGAATAGTTGGGCATGCCAAATTTTCTCGTGGCCTAGCCAATATTTGGTCTTCAACCAAATGATGGTCTAATTTATTTGGGATGGCCAAACAAAATTTCTTGGTTGAGGAAATGATTGAGTTGGTCCATGAAGAGTTCTATGCTTGGCCCAACTTTCCACGGCCCATCAAATCAGTTCTGGAAGAAGCATATGGCTCCTCTCTCCGTCTCTCAGTCTCATTCCGCACTGCCACCAGGGCGCCACCGGCAACTATAAGTCGACTAGTTTAATTTTGACCAAGTTTACAGTAAATATTATTAACGTTTATGTCTTCAACTAGGTTTGCTATGAAAATATTTTTCATAATTTATTTAATGCTACTTATCTTGTATATAAATATTATTAATTTTTGTATAACATTGGCTAAACCTGAAATAGATAAACTGCTCGAAAAGTGAGAATTGAATCCTTTCGTAGATAGAGGGATAGATGTCTAGCCTCCATGGTACCCTAACGGATTGTAACATTGTCAGTTCTGTACATATTCACAAAATCAGAGTGGTCACAGTTCTTGCTTTGTTGACAATATTTTTTTTGAACTTGCTTTGTTGACAATAGGGTGGGGGATGAACTGTTGTTGTAGCAAGAGAAGATGTGCATGAAGGGTTCGTTTTTGTGCTATTGCTGCCCGTGAACGAATGCAGTACCTTACCTGACATCAGTCGCCACTGTTGGTCTGTTGCCACTTGAAGAAGGCTGTGCGCTTTTGTACCATCGTACTTGGAACCAAATCACAAACATTCAAAATAAAAGATACAGTTATTATGATTCAAAATTTACTGCTATTTAGACTGTGCGTACTTATGGATCTCTATATTCATCCTCTAAAAGGTCTCGTCATCAAGATTCTCTTCTCTATACCTAATTCTCCCGCATCCATCCATCCTCTATATCATCCTCTATTCACTGTGGGGCCCACTTGTCACTTTGTCTAAATATATCCATGTGACATCTTGTTTTGAAGTATTTATTATAACAAATTAAATAGTGCAATCGAAATTTATGAATTATAACTTTTTTTAGTTTGTTGAACTTGTGGGTCTCGCCGGGACCTCTCTCCCGCTCCTGTCTTCCGCGCATGCATGTGGTGGGGCCAAGCCGGTAAAGGACGAACGCTATCACGCCACATATACCAGGTGAGCACAGGTAGCGTCCTTCATGCAGTATCCCGCTGCAGGTGTTTTTTTACTGTAAATGGTACTGAAAGTTGGATAGAAGATGGGGATGACGTACCCAGTGCTCATGGTCTTATGCCCCATGCCTCAGCTCAGCTGAAAGCGTTCTGCTCTACTTTTTTGTTCGTCCACTCCTGCCAAAAGACGTTGCTGTTTTTATCGATGAAAGCATGTTAGGGTGTGTTTAGTTGCTTCTATAAAATTTTTAGACGCATAGTAACTTTTTTTTTTGTATTTGGTAATTAGTGTCCAATCATGGACTAATTAGGTTCTAAAGTTTTGTCTCGTGATTTTACAACCAAACTGTGTAATTAATTATTTTTTTATCTATATTTAATGCTCCATACATGCGTCCAAAGATTCGATGTGACGAAGAATCTTGTAAAATTTTTGGAACTTCGAAGGAAAACACACCCTTAGCCTTGGGTAAGCCATGCTAGACTGTAGATAACGAGCTCCTCCTGTAGCCATGCTATTAGGGGCGAAAAGCAGAGGCTGACAGAGCTACTGTCGCTGGGGAATGGGTCCCACATAGCGGCGGCTAGGCTTTGACCGCACCAGAGCAGAGCAGTGAAGCTGACCGTTTCCCATCAGGGGCGAACTGAAAATCACAGTCCTATCAGGGGCTGAGATGCAAATTCCTACAGGGAAAAAGACCAAAGGAGGGGAGCCCTTGCGAAACGTTTCACTTACCCCCTCCACGTGATTCAAAATCCGCGCCCTGGTCCCCCATCCCGTCCCTCCCTCCGGCCTCTTCTAAAAATCCTGGTGGCTCTCGCTGTCCTCAAGCTCCGCTGCTCCCCAGTCCCCCCCCACCCCGCCTTGCTCCCAGCCTCCCCAAAACCCTAACCCTAGCTAGCCCTCCCGCACCGGGACATGGACGGCGGCGGCACGCACCGCACGCCGGAAGACGTGTTCCGGGACTTCCGCGCGCGGCGGGCTGGCATGATCAAAGCGCTCACCACCGGTACGTACGCGCCTGCTTGCTCCTCACCCATTTCTCCCCTTCCCTCGCGGAATTTGAGGATTCGCGAGGCCCGCGGAGGCTTCGATCGATTGGTTTCCTGGTGGCTGATTGGCTTGATTTGGTTGGTTTCTTGCAGACGTGGAGAAGTTCTACCAGCAGTGTGACCCAGGTGAGCTCGCGCGCGCGCCTCCGATTCCCCGCACCCGTGCCTCGATTTTGCACGATTCGGTGGCGTTCGCGCTGTTCCTCGCTGGAAACTTGCGGTCTTCGAGGCGCTTGACTGGGAGGTTTTGTGTGATTTTTGTGTTCGTCGCTGAGAGGAGGAAGCTTTTTGTGGATTTGGCACTGGTTTGGGTTGGTTTGGCTTCTCTCTTCGATCCAATCCCTGGATTTTTACGGGAATTTGTATTGTGCTGGTTTTTGGGAATTTTGGCCTTGAAGTTCAAGGCAAAGCTTCTCTGCTTTTTACCCCAAGCAGAAAAGCTTGGTCGGAATTATTATCTGCTGGTTTGGTGCTTCGATCCAGTAGCGGATTAGTTTTGTGCAAAAAAAGGATGTTGGACGAATGAGGTATGGGAGGGTGATCTCTTTTTTCTCCCCTTGGATTGAGCTACTTTCTAATTGGATGACGTTTTACATGTACTATCTTGAGTTTGGGAGAGCAGGGGAGTACGTATATAAAACAGAAAGTAGTGGCAGGTGACCACGTTGCCAGCCCACCTCACGCGGGGTATTTTTGGGCTTTCGTTTGGGCCAGCGAGAACTTTGGGTAGCTTTCAGCGACAACGTCGAAAGGAATACTTAATAGGAAAGTCACTGGAGCATAGGTAGCACTGACAGTCTGGCACAATGTTTCATTGGCGGCATCCTAGTGGAACTGTCCTCTTTTTTTTTTTTTCTATTTCTGTTATAACAAAATATTTTTACCATTTGAACTCGTAGGTTCCTTGTTGCTATGTAGTTCATGGCTCCTGTTCTACATTCACTAAATTAGGTTATAGTAATACCTTGCTGGACACTAGTAGGCAGTGGCATCTTATCCTTGACGGATATAGCTCTGTACAAAGTTTTGGATTAGTACTCTGGTTTTCCTGTTTGTGTTGTAGCAATGTTAGTTGTAGCAATGTTAGGGGGTGTTTAGTTCCCAAAAATTTTCACCCCAAAACATCACATCGAATCTTGCGGCATATGCATGGAGCATTAAATGTAGACGAAACAAAAAACTAATTGCACAGTTCACCGTGAAATGGCGAGACAAATCTTTTAAGCCTAATTAGTCCATGATTGAACACTAATTGCCAAATAAAACAAAAAAGCTATAGTATCCGAAACAAAAAATTTTCGCGAATTAAATATCATGTGGGGTCTCCCCTATACCCGTAGAAGGCGCGCCAGGGATGTGAGACGCGCTGTAGAGCGCGCAGCAGCCAGGCCCACGCCGGCCCTTGAGGAGGAAGGCCGGGAAATTAGTGGCTAGAATAAGAAAGAGATTAGTTGAGATCCTAAATTATAGGAGGTTTGTTTCCCTTTCTGTTGCAACGCAGGCTATTAAGCCTTGTAACCGGATTTGTTAAGGAAAATCAAGAAAGAACACAGTTATCTTCCTCCTCTCTATTGATCTCAAGCCTTCGGAAGAGGGGTAAAACCTCACCGGAGAAGACGGACCGAGGCTACGATCTACGTAGCCGAGGGCCTCCTACCCTAGATACTCAGGCCCTTGACAACCTAGTATAACGGTCACGTCGATCCGACTCTTCCAGTTCATCCACTTCTTCCGCCGCCGCAGCTTCTTCTGTGGCCGCCACCACCCACCCAGCAGCCATCCCTGCCGCCAACCCACCTTCATCTCCCACTTCCGCCACATCCCAGCCCAGCGCCATGGCCGACCCAACAATCGCCGACCTCGCTAAATTAATCGAGGGTCTCACCGGCAAGATCCAGACCCTCCAAACCGACATCGACACTATGAAGCGTGACAAGGCGTCGTACTCAGGCGCCTCGGTATCTGGCGGCGTCCCCGACGGCCAACACCACACCGATCGGCCACCTCGTTTCCAGAAGATGGACTTCCCCCGCTACGATGGCAAGACCGACCCGCTCGTCTTCATCAATCGCTGTGAGTCGTACTTCCATCAGTAGCGGATCATGGAGGAGGAAAAGGTGTGGATGGCCTCCTACAATTTGGAGGACAAGGCCCAACTCTGGTACATGCAGGTACAGGAGGACGAAGGTGTTCCGACGTGGCGGCGCTTCAAGGATCTCCTCAACCTCCGCTACGGGCCGCCCCTGCGATCGGTGCCGTTGTTCGAGCTCGCCGAATGTCGTCGCACGGGCACGGTTGAGGAGTATCAGGATCGTTTCCAGGTGCTCCTGCCCCGCGCTGGTCCGTTGGAGGAGTCCCAGCGGGTTCAACTCTTCACCGGGGGGCTGCTTCCTCCGATCAGCAACCAAGTCCGCCTCCACAACCCCCAAACCCTGGCGGTGGCCATGAGTTTGGCGCGCGAGGTGGAGGTCATGGAACTGGAGCGCCTGGCGTCGACTCCCGCAGCTGTGCCGGCTCGGGGCGGCAACTGCGCCCTCCCTGCTCCCGGGCCGCCGACGCTGGCCCTACCTGCTCCACCGGCGCGGCCGGCTCTTCCGGCTCCGGCCATCGGGGCGGCACCAGCACGGGTCGACAACCAGCCGATCAAGCGGCTGTCTACGGAAGAGCAAGCGGAACGGTGTCGCCTCGGGCTCTGCTACAACTGCAACGAGAAGTACTCCCGGGGTCACAACCGGGTCTGTCGCCGCATCTTCTTCGTCGACGGCGTCACACTCACCGACGAGGAGGAAGCTGCTGCAGATTCTAACACTGACGACGCGGCTCCAGTCTTCTCTTTGCAGGCAGTGGCGGGCGTTCCCATTTGTGACACCATGCAAGTTCGGGTGGCCCTGGGCACCGCGTCGTTGGTGGCCCTCCTGGACACGGGATCCACCCACAACTTCATTGGGGAGGAAGCGGCGCGCCGCACGGGACTGGTCATCCAGCCTCGTCCGCGGCTGACTGCCACAGTGGCCAACGGGGAGCGCATCCTCTGCCCCGGGGTCATTCGACAGGCGCTGATCACCATCGACGGAGAGCAGTTCTTGGTGGATCTCTTCGTCATGCCTCTCGCCGGCTACGATCTGGTCCTGGGGACACAGTGGCTTGTCACCCTGGGCCGGATTGTTTGGGACTTCACAGCGCGCACCATGTCGTTCACACGCCAGGGCCGGGCGGTCTGCTGGTCCGATGTGGCGACTGTACGGGCTCCATGCCTCGCAGCGACCACGGCGGGCGACTCCCTCCTTGATGGCCTGCTCGGCGCGTTCGCCGATGTCTTCGCTGCTCCCACGGGGCTGCCACCAGTGCGTGCTCGCGACCACGCCATCGTCCTCAAACCGGGCGCAGCATCGGTGGCTGTGCGCCCGTACAGATACCCGGCGGCACACAAGGACGAGTTGGAGCGGCAGTGCGCTGAGATGATGGGCCAAGGCATCGTCCGCTGGAGTGACTCGGCGTTCTCATCGCCGGTCATCCTCATCAAGAAGCCGGACGGCTCCTGGCGGTTCTGCGTCGACTACAGGGCGTTGAACGCGCTCACCGTCAAGGACGCCTTCCCGATTCCTGTCGTCGACGAGCTACTGGACGAGCTCAACGGCGCCCGCATCTTCACCAAATTGGACCTCAGATTGGGGTACCATCAGGTGCGCATGAAGACGGCGGATATCCACAAGACGGCTTTTCGTACCCACGACGGCCTCTACGAGTTCCTCGTCATGCCATTCGGCCTATGCAACGCGCCGGCGACGTTCCAAGCTCTCATGAACGACGTTCTCCGGCCCTTCCTCCGTCGCTTTGTTCTAGTGTTTTTTGACGACATTTTGATCTACAGCTCCTCATGGGCCGACCATCTGCGCCATATCCGTGCGGTGTTGACGGTGCTGCAGCAGCACCAACTTTTCGTCAAGCAGTCCAAGTGTGCGTTTGCTGTGCAGTCAGTGGCGTACCTGGGCCACGTCATCTCGGCGTCCGGCGTGGCCATGGATCCTGCCAAGGTGGAGGCGGTCCGGGATTGGCCACAACCCCGGTCGGCACGAGCGGTCAGGGGCTTCTTGGGCCTTGCGGGCTACTACCGCAAATTCGTCCACGACTACGGCGTCATCGTGGCCCCCCTGACGGCGCTCCTCAAGGAGGGCTTCTCCTGGACGGCGGAGGCCACTGCAGCGTTTGACGCGCTCAAGGCGGCGGTCACATCGGCGCCAGTGCTCGCGCTTCCCGACTTCACCAAGCCGTTCATCGTCGAGTGCGATGCGTCGACCCATGGCTTTGGGGCGGTGCTGATCCAGGACGCCCACCCCATCGCCTTCTTCAGCCGGCCCGTGGCGTCCCGGCACCGCTCTCTCGCTGCATACGAGCGGGAGCTCATCGGCCTCGTCCACGCAGTCCGTCATTGGCGGCCATACCTATGGGGGCGTCGGTTTATCGTCCGCACCGACCACTACAGCTTGAAGTTCCTCCTCGACCAGCGGCTAGCTACCATCCCCCAACATCACTGGGTGGGAAAGCTGCTGGGGTTTGATTTCGGCATCGAGTACAAACCGGGCGCCCAGAACGCCGTGGCGGACGCCCTGTCTCGCCGCGACACACTGGACGGTACGGTGCTCGCCATTTCAGCGCCGCGATTCGACTACATGGCACGGCTGCGGCTAGACCAGGCCGGCCACCCGGCGGTGATTGCCCTCAAGGACGAGCTTACAGCAGGCTCGCGCGGTGCACCTTGGGCCGTTGTCGACGGCCTGCTCACCTACGACGGCCGCATCTTCGTCCCACCGGAGTCCCCGCTGCTCCAAGAGATCCTGGCCGCTGTACATGGGGATGGCCATGAGGGCGTTCAGCGCACCCTCCATCGCCTTTGCCGGGATTTCCACTTCCCCGACATGCGCCGCGTGGTGCAGGAGTTCGTCCGCGCATGCTCGACTTGCCAGCGCAACAAGTCAGAGCATCTCCTGCCGACTGGGTTGCTGCTGCCCCTGCCGGTCCCGTCGGCTGTGCTAGAGTTAGGGTTGAATGATTCTCTATTGATTTGGGCTAACCCTAGAAGGGTAGCTATATAGGTTCCTTACATGGGCCACATGGGCCTTAGCCCCATGGGCTTACATATACTCCAACACCCCCCCGCAGTCTGAACTACCGTCGCAGCGGAGTTCGAGGCTGAACAAGAAAGAACACACACAACCCCCCCACAGACGCAACTAGCCACCGGTGATGTTGAGGCTGGAGCGAAACTCGGCGAAGGTCGAGGACGGGAGGCCCTTGGTGAAGATGTCCGCGAACTGGGAGGTCGTCGGAACATGAAGAACCCGCACCTCGCCCATGGCCACCCGATCACGGACAAAGTGGAGGTCGATGTCGACATGCTTCGTCCGCTGGTGCTGAATGGGATTGGTGGAGAGGTAGACCGCACTGACATTGTCGCAGTAGATCAGTGTGCTCCGGGAGGGTGGAGTGTGCAACTCAGCGAGGAGCTGCCGGAGCCAGGCGGCCTCTGCCACACCGTTAGCAACGGCGCGGTACTCCGCCTCGGCGCTGGACCGGGAGACCACCGGCTGACGCTTGGACGACCAAGACACCAGGTTGCCGCCCAGGAAGACGGCGTAGCCGGAGGTGGAGCGGCGAGTGTCCGGGCACCCGGCCCAGTCAGCGTCAGTGTAGACGACGAGGTCGGTGGAGGAAGCCCGGTGTAGGAGGAGGCCGTAGTCGAGGGTGCCCCGGAGGTAGCGGAGGAGACGCTTGAGAGCCGTGAGGTGAGGCTCCCGGGGATCATGCATGTGGAGGCAGACCTGCTGAACTGCATAGGTGATGTCCGGCCGGGTGAAGGTGAGGTACTGAAGGGCCCCGGCAAGACTCCTGTACGCAGTGGGATCGGCCACCGGAGGTCCCTCAGTCTCCGACAGCTTGCCCTGAGTGTCGACCGGAGTGGAGCAGGGCTTGCAGTCAGACATCCCAGCCCGCTCCAGGATATCCCGAGTGTACTGCTGCTGATGAAGAAGAAGCCCAGCAGGACGGTGCTCAACAGTGACACCGAGGAAGTGGTGGAGCTCACCCAGGTCCTTCATCGCAAACTCCTGCTGGAGAGCTGCAATGATCCGCCGGAGAAGTGGCTCGCTGGAGGCGGTGAGGACAATGTCATCCACATATAGCAACAAGTATGCAGTGTCGGCCCCATGGTGGTAGACGAACAGGGACGTATCAGACTTGGCCTCCACGAACCCCAGGGTCATCAAGAAAGTAGCAAACCGATGGTTCCACGCCCGAGGTGCCTGCTTGAGGCCATAGAGGGACCTGTTGAGCCGGCAGACCATGTCAGGACGGGTGGTGTCGACGAACCCCGCCGGCTGACTGCAGTACACCGTCTCGGTAAGAAGGCCGTGAAGGAAGGCGTTCTTGACGTCCAGCTGGTGGATGGGCCACGACCGAGCAAGCGCCAGCGAGAGCACTGTACGGACTGTGGCCGGCTTGACCACCGGGCTGAAGGTCTCATCGTAGTCGACGCCAGGGCGCTGAGTGAAACCCCGGAGGACCCATCGAGCCTTGTAGCGCTCGAGAGAGCCGTCCGCTCGGCGCTTGTGTGTCCAAATCCACTTGCCGGTGACGACATTGGCGCCCGGCGGCCGGGGCACCAACTCCCACGTCTGGTTGGCGAGGAGCGCGGCATACTCCTCTTCCATCGCGCGGCGCCAGTGAGAGTCCAGCAGGGCATCGCGGACGGAAGAGGGTACCGGAGAGACCACCGCGTCGTCGGTCGAAGCCGCCAGGACACGAGGCGGCAAGGTGCCAGCCGCGTGTCGTGTCACCATCGGGTGAACATGCCGCGGGTGTCGGTGAAGCAGCGGCGGATGGTAGACCGGCGAGGGACCACGGGCCGGTGGAGACAGTGGCGGCGGTGTCGGTGTCCCCGGTGGAGAAGGGACCGCGATCGGCGGAGGCCGCGGCCTGCGCTGGTAGACCCGTACCGGCGCGGCGAACCTCGACGGAGGCGCCGGTGCGGGTGCCGAGACGGGATCCGGCGTCGGCTGTCGGCATGACCCCCCCGGGGCAGAGGCAGGGGACGGAGGCCCCGGGTCTGCACCAGCTGAAGGAGACGGGGCCGCGCCGAAGGACGAGGGGCCCGGACTCGCAGGGGAGCCGGGACCGGTGGCCGGCGCGGAGCGCGGTGAAACGGTACCTGCAGGAGACCACAAGAAAGGTGGCTGGACCACCGGGTC
Organism: Saccharum hybrid cultivar R570; assembly: GCA_038087645.1. Taxonomy (NCBI): domain Eukaryota; kingdom Viridiplantae; phylum Streptophyta; class Magnoliopsida; order Poales; family Poaceae; genus Saccharum; species Saccharum hybrid cultivar. Next base: position 24,316,068 of record JAQSUU010000558.1, read on the forward strand.
AGTGGGAAGCAGGGTGGGTGGGTCAGGGACCGGAGAAGTAGAGGTGCCGGAAAAGGGAAAGACGGACTCATCGAACACCACATGGCGCGAGATGAGAACACGTCGGGAGGCAAGATCGAAGCAGCGGTACCCCTTGTGATCAGGGGAGTAACCGAGGAAGACACAGAGCGTGGATCGAGGATCCAGCTTGTGAGAGGAGGTGGCGGCAGTGTTGGGGTAACAGGCACACCCAAACACGCGGAGGTGATCGTACCGAGGCGGGGGTACCGAAGAGGGCGTGGTGAGGGGTGGGAGCGGGACAGGCAGCGGAAGGAAGGCGGTTAAGAAGGTAGGTGGAGGTGTGCAGGCCCTCAGCCCAGAAGCGAGCAGGAAGAGAGGCCTGAAACAGTAGAGTCCGCACGGTGTCGTTGGTGGTGCGAATCATCCGCTCTGCCTTGCCATTCTGCGAAGAAGTGTATGGGCAAGACATGCGCAACTGAACACCGTGAGAGAGGAAGAAAGCTCGGGAGGTGGAGTTGTCAAACTCGCGACCATTGTCACACTGGACGGCCTTGATAGTGAGACCGAACTGAGTAGACACCCAAGCAAAGAAGTGAAGGAGCGTGGTGAACGTATCTGACTTCGCACGTAGGGGAAAAGTCCACGAATAATGCGAAAAATCATCAACAACCACAAGATAGTACTTATAACCAGAAATACTGATGACAGGAGAGGTCCATAGGTCGCAATGTACAAGATCAAAAATGCGGGCCGCATGAGAAGAAGAACGAGAAAAAGGAAGACGAACATGTCGGCCCAATTGGCACGCATGACACAGTTGCTCATCATGAGCTCGAGTACATGGAAGACCAGAGCTACGACTGAGCTGTATCAGGGCATCACGTCCAGGATGGCCGAGACGCCGGTGCCAGGTAGTAGAGGAAGTAGAAGCGGCGAAGGCAGCTGACAAAAGGGACGGCGAGGAAGACGAATGCGCCGCCGGAAAGCGAAGGGTGTAAAGGGGCCCGGAGCTGTCACATCGGAGCAGAGGACGCCGGGAAGCCAAATCCTTGACAGTAAGACCAGAAGAGTCAAATTCAACAGAACAAGAATTGTCAGCTGTAAAACGACGAATAGAAAGGAGGTTATGAACCATAGAAGGAGCAACAAGAACATCAGGAAGACGAAAGGAGCCATGAGCACCGGCGGTACCCACAGACGTAACAGGAAGGCAAGAGCCGTTTGCGACCATAATGGACGAAGGAAGTGAGGAGGAAGGAGAATGGAGCGACGAAAGTATACCAGGGTCAGGAGTGGTGTGGTAGGTGGCTCCTGAATCGGCGATCCACTCGGGTCCAACCGGAGGTGTCAGACCCATGGTGGAGAACGAGCGAGCCAGGGCCGTCGTGTCCCATCCGGCGACCCCCGGTGGAGTCCACGCTGCAGCAGGGAAGGCGCCAGGTGGAGTACCAGCAGGAGGAGCCCCAGCAGGAGGAGCCCCGGTGAGCAAGGCCACCGGTGGGCGCGACTCGGCCCCAGTGGTGTGGTATGGCCACATGGAGATGCGCCCTGCCCATGGGTGCTGGAAGGAGGGCCATGGTGCCCCCCCGGGAAACCACCGGGAGCCGGAGCCTGAGTGTGGCTGCCCCGGCCACCCCCTCGACCCCCACCGCGGCGTCGGCGACCGCCGCGACCCCCCCCGCCTCCGCTCGGCCCGGAGGGAGGAGGACCCAGGAGAGACGACGGTGGTGGTGCAGTGGTCCGTGGTGGAGTAGGGGGCGCGGAGAAGTAGCAGCCAGGGCCGTCGAGGAGGCCGATGCCCCTGCAGGAGTAGTGGAGACCGGCTGGAGGCCCTGCGTGAGCTCCTCCATGACGAGATCGTCGCGGACCTCCAGGAAGGTGGGGAAGGGCCGCTGACGAGTGATCCACGTCCGGAGGTGGGCGTAGCGGTCGCTGAGCCCCCGGAGGACGTTGAGGACCAAGATGCGATCCTCCACGGGCCACCCAAGGTCCCCCAGGGAGTCCGCCATGCCCTTCATCCGGCGGCAGAACTCAGCGACGGAGAGGTCCCCCTGGACGAACGTCCGGAAACTCGCGTCGAGGCGCAGAGCCCGGGCCTCGGCGTTGCCCAGGAACTGGCCCTCAAGGGCAAGCCAAGCCCGGCGCGCGTCAGGAGAGGTACGGACGAGGTCGTGGAGGTCGAGGGAGATCGTCCCCAGGATCCAGGAGAGGACGATGCTGTCCAGACGGAGCCACGACGGGGTCTGGACAGCGGCCGAAGCGTCGAGGAGGACGTGGTCGTCGAGGGCATAGCGGCGAAGAGTGAGCACCACAAGGTCCCGCCAGCGAGCGTAGGAAGGTGACTCCGGCTCGAGAACGACCGGCACGAGGAGGCAGATGTTCTGGACCCCCCCGGCCTGGTAGTGAAGCTGCGCCACGAGCGGGTCAGCCGGGTCGTGCCAGAGGACAGTAGTGTGGGACACACGGCGACCCGGCGAGGCAGAGGAGGTGGCCCCAGCCGGAGAGGCAGGAGAGAGGAGCCGCTCCGCCTCGGCAATCTGACGAGCCAGAGCGTCGGCCGCTTCGCGCTCGTGCTCCCACACGAGGGCGGCCGCCGGCACCCGGGCCTGCCCCTCCGCGGCGGCGGCACGTGCGGCGACGAGAGCAGCGGCGAGAGAAGTGGTGTCACGACCGGCGTAGGGTTGAGAGCCGGCGTAGATCTGGGAGAGGAGTGGCGGTGTCGAGGCCGGGAAAGTGGGGGCACCGGCGGGAAGGTGGTTGCCGGTGTCCGTCCCGGCGCCGGGAAGGTGGACGGCGTCGGCGGGGCGCTCTGCCAGGGCATCCTCAACGCCTCCTGCAGGAAGGGCTGTAGCAGGGTCCCCCCCATGCCCCCCAACTGCCGGAGCAGCAAGGGGGGAGGAGGCCGAGCCCCCTGCCGCGCCCTCCACAGCAGCGGCGGCTGTGAGGGCAGCAGCAGAGGGAGGAGAGGCGCGGAGGCCCGGGAGAGGAGGAGAAGAGCCGACGGCGGAAGGGAAGAGGGAGGAGAACCCAGCGGCAGGGGAGACCGGCCGGGCAGCCATGGCGGGCCAGCCACCAGCGGCAGCTGCCAGGTCAGGCTGGGCGGCGGTCTGGGCGACGGGCTGGACCCCTGCGGCTGCAACCTGGGCCCAGGAGGATGTGGGGAGAGAGGGGAAGGAGGAGAAATAGGAAGGGGAGGGAGGAGGGGAGCGGCGGCCAGCCATGGTGGAGCGCCGGCCAGGAGGGCGCCGGCGGCGGCTCCACCCAGGGGTGGCGGCGGCGGCTCCTAGAGGCTGGAGAAGAAGGCTGCTGATACCATGCTAGAGTTAGGGTTGAATGATTCTCTATTGATTTGGGCTAACCCTAGAAGGGTAGCTATATAGGTTCCTTACATGGGTCACATGGGCCTTAGCCCCATGGGCTTACATATACTCCAACAGGCTGTGTGGACGGACATCGGCCTCGACTTCATCGAAGCTCTACCACGTGTGCACGGCAAGTCGGTCATTTTGACCGTAGTGGATCGCTTCAGCAAGTACGCCCATTTCATTCCACTGGCTCACCCGTACTCCGCTGAGACTGTGGCGCAGGCGTTCTTCTCCGACATTGTTCGCCTCCATGGCATGCCGCAGTCGATTGTCTCCGATCGCGATGCCATCTTCACCTCCACATTCTGGCAAGAATTGATGAGGCTCATGGGCGCCCGGCTTCACATGACGTCGGCCTTTCACCCACAGTCCGATGGACAGTCGGAGGCGGCCAACAAGGTCATCGCCATGTACCTCCGTTGTTTCACCGGCGACCGGCCGCGCGAGTGGCTCAGGTGGCTGCCCTGGGCGGAGTTCACGTACAACACGGCATACCAGTCTTCGCTTCGCGACACGCCCTTCCATGTGGTGTACGGCCGCCATCCCCCCTCTCTCCGGTCCTATGAGGCGGGTGACACCCGGGTGGCAGCCGTGGCCAAGACGCTGGCCGAACGCGACGTCTTCCTGGCCGATGTACGCCATCGCCTGGAGCAGGCTCAGGCCGTCCAGAAACGGTTCTACGACAACAAACACCGGGCGGTGGTCTATACCGTCGGGGACTGGGTCCTGCTGCGCCTCCGCAACCGGCCAGTGGCATCCATGTCTCTCGCGCCGAAGGGGAAGCTGCAGCCCAGGTTCTTTGGGCCCTACCGCGTCACCGAGATCATCAATGACGCTGCGGTCCGCCTCACCCTACCACCACAGGCAAAGATTCATGATGTGTTCCATGTGGGGCTCTTGAAGAAATGGGTGGGCGCGCCGCCATCCTCGATTCCAGAGCTGCCTGAGCTCCTACATGGCGCGGTGGTGCCTGAGCCTGAACGGGTGGTGCGCTCCCGCCTCGCCCGGGGCGTCAAGGAGGTGCTGGTGTGCTGGAAGGGGCAGCCGGCCCCTGCTGCCACTTGGGAAGACTGGGACGAGTTCATCGCCAAGCATCCGTCGTTTCAGCTCGAGGACGAGCTGAGTGTCGAGGGGGGGAGAGATGTCATGTGGGGTCTCCCCTATACCCGTAGAAGGCGCGCCAGGGATGTGAGACGCGCTGCAGAGCGCGCAGCAGCCAGGCCCACGCCGGCCCTTGAGGAGGAAGGCCGGGAAATTAGTGGCTAGAATAAGAAAGAGATTAGTTGAGATCCTAAATTATAGGAGGTTTGTTTCCCTTTCTGTTGCAACGCAGGCTATTAAGCCTTGTAACCGGATTTGTTAAGGAAAATCAAGAAAGAACACAGTTATCTTCTTCCTCCTCTCTATTGATCTCAAGCCTTCGGAAGAGGGGTAAAACCTCACCGGAGAAGACGGACCGAGGCTACGATCTACGTAGCCGAGGGCCTCCTACCCTAGATACTCAGGCCCTTGACACTAAACACCCCCTTAGGCAGGGTATGAATTCCAATTCACCCACTCTGTTTCCTTCTTTGGTCTCTAGGTTTCATTTTTCTTGTGTAATTTGCAGTCCTTATCGAACTTTCTTGGTTATGGATTCTTTTAATTAGATAGCATGGAAGAAAGAATCTTGACAAGGACCTGGAATCTTAAGGTTTTAACATTTTGTTTGCAGAGAAAGAGAATCTGTGTTTGTATGGTCTTCCCAACGAAACATGGGAAGTGAACTTGCCTGCAGAGGAGGTTCCTCCTGAACTTCCAGAGCCAGCTCTGGGAATTAATTTTGCTCGTGATGGGATGGATGAGAAAGATTGGCTGTCACTAGTCGCGGTGCACAGTGATGCTTGGTTGCTGGCTGTGGCCTTTTACTTCGGTGCAAGATTTGGGTTTGACAAAGACTCCAGGTATTGTATTTGCTGCTTGTCTATTTCTATGGCTTTCTTATGTTGTGGTAACCAATCTTGATACCATATGATGCTTTGCTTGTATGCTATTGAATAGTGGGGCCTCTAGTCTTATTGGTGTTTTCTTGCAGTTAATCCTTATCATTGTTTGCATTGATTGTCTTGAAAACCATAAAGTTACTTTTGTCATCACAGTCATTGTGGAGCATATACTGTTATTTTGTCAATTCCAATCTGCCTCCATTCTTTTGGTTGTTTTTATTTCAGTTGTTTCGTACCATTCTTTGTAACAAATTTGTCATCAAAATTTGAAGCTGAATTGGACATCAGTGTCCTACAAATGACTTGCTAAGGATCACTTTTTGTTTATACCAATACTGAAACTTCTTGTTTACATTATGTGTGAACTTGCCTAGGTGAATTACAAGAATAGTATATTCTTCACAATCTGCAATAACCTATGGTCTTTGGACATTGACATGGTTTATATGTGCAACATTGGCTGCACCCTTTTTATATGTACATTGTAATAAAACTTGTAAAATCATTGTATTTTGAAAGGATTTTGTCACAACAAATAGATCAAGTTTTCACTCAAATCAATGGTCATAACTCATAATTAGAGAAGTTTGGTTCATACATTTACTAACACAGGTAGTATCTTCTATATGTTTTACCAAAATAATCTAAAATGCTCGTCATTTACCATTTTAATTAATGAACTTAGCAATCATAATGTATCTCTGGATGTGCATTCATCGGACATAATTTTTGTGAACTAGATGGAGTACTATTAATAACCTTTACTATGCTCATGGGAATCAAATATGCGTTGTAACGAAGAGGAATGTGGTTAGGGAGTGCTTCTTTTTTTGAAAAACAAGGTGGCAGGAGCTCTGCCTTGCATTGAAGTAGGAGAAAGAAAATAACGACTCAGCAGGCTGCATGATGTCCCCTAGAGAGAGGGGGCAAACAGGATACAAATCAAACAAATCTAGATCCTTCCTTTACATGGTTTGAAAAGCCCGTTGCCGTTGTTCCATGTCTTCTTTTATGTGTAATGCTACCATTAGAGGCGTTGAGCTCTTATTTTGGAATATCCTTGGTTTCATTCTTTCCACAAATTCCACGTGATGTAAATGCATAGGCCATTGAATTTTTGTTTTTTCCTCTTTTGGCACTGTCTTGACAGCAGCTTCCCACCAATCAGCAATGGAGGTGCAGTGTTCCAAAAGGCGGTATAGGCGCTCACCTAGGTGCGCTTAAGTGTTGGGTAGAGGGCACCACCTGCTGGGTAGGCGGAGGGATAGGCCTAGGAACAAGAATTTTGTGAGAAAATATAACTTCTAGGGAGCAGAATGTGAGAAACCAGTAAAGAGAATCATAGTAAGGAAGTTTCCAGAAGTTCTTAGAAAGAAAGGGGGGCAAATCACAAAATTGCTCCATCTTATCCTTATCTTGTACGCTGTACCCAACATCTCCCTCGTGGGCTCGTCGCCTATCCCCCCTCCTTGATCTCTATGTCTCCGGTGGAGGGTGGCTGCTGCAGGCCAGCCGCGGAGCGGTCCCGTGCGCTCCCCACACCACTACGAGCAGCGGCGCCACCACGTACGTTCCCCACACTGGCAACGACCCTAAGGCCTTCCCCTTGTGCAGTTCTGCTCCCTTCTCCTCCCCTTCAAACTAATGTGCATCAACGTTTCTGGACCAATGATGTAGGAGGGAGGACAAGAGGCGGTGGCGCCGCTCCCTCCCTCAAGCAGAGCGACCCTAGATCTGTGGGCTCGTCGCCTATCCCTCCGCCTACCCAGCAGGTGGTGCCCTCTACCCAGCGCTTAAGCGCACCTAGGTGAGCGCCTATACCGCCTTTTGGAACACTGCACTTCCATTGCTGATTGGTGAGAAGCTGCTGTCAACACAGTGCCAAAAGAGGAAAAAACAAAAATTCAATGGCCTATACATTTACGTCACGTGGAAACTCCTCTCTGGTACTGTAGCAACAAGAATTACACACACATGTTAGTGTTTAATTCACAATTGGTCAATTTAGTATACATAGTGCAGACTGATATAAACGCCTAGGAAAAGCCCAGGCACGCCTAAGCTCTATGCGATGAGTCACCGCCTAGAGAGTGCCTAGCGCCTTTTGTAACCTTGTGGAGGTGTAACTAGCAACCTGGAAATGTGAAGGTAGAGAGAATTTTTCCCATGCTAACAATTGCCTCCAAATGTCAGCCTCAAAAGGGCAAAGCAGACATAAATGAAGACCTGTGTCCCCTGTTGACCATGAGATAGTGTGCAAGATGTTTGATGTGGCCATCTTCCTTTTGCCAGATAATCAACCGTTAGAATTTTATCTTGGATTAAGGCCCAAGTGAAGAGCTTGCTTATTTTCTGCCTCTGCTTTCCAAATCAAGTTGTTGCAGAAGGTCTTGAAGGACCCAGCGATACGCCGACTTATGGTGTATTCTACATTCGAAGCCCATCTCTAGGTGATGGAGTCCTCCATATCCAGCTGCAGGTGTACATCATAGGGTTGAATCCACAGGGTGATAAATTGCTCAAGCCTAGTAGCATCATTTATTCTACCCTGCAGCATACATTGTTATGTAGCTCTTGGCTGACAGATTTGTTCTTATGCTTAACTAAGTTATAGAGATTTGGAGCCAAGGTTCCGGAGCGACTTCATGCAGCCAACTGCTTTTCTAGAATTTGGCTTTTTTTTTCCATTCACTATGGTGAATGAGTTGAAAAATAAGCGGTCTGTGGTGTCGCAAGGGGTGTCCATGCCGACCCATGGTTTACAGTCACTGACCCATTCTAGCCAGAGCCATCACAGCCTCAATGCTTGTCCAAATTTTTGCAAGTCTGGGACGCCTAATCCGCCAAGCTTCTTTGGCCATTTTACTCTTCCCCAGTTGACATGCAGTGGCCTTCATTGGCCTTTTCTTTTTCCTTTCCAAAGTAAGGACCTATGGATTTAGTCTATTTCTTTATGTGCCCATGCCAGTACAGGGAAGGTAGTGAGGAAGTAAGTGGGTATGGAGGACAAAACGAGGAGGACAAAACGAAACTAGTGTAAGCCTTCCAACCTTGTTGAGTAGGCGACCTTGCTATCCTGGCAATCTTTTATTAATCTTTCTGATTAGTGGCTGCACATGCATTCTTTGAAGTTCAGGAGTGTGTAGTTGAAGTCCTAGATATGTGCATGGAAAAGCTTTCCTCTCGTCTTAAATTTTGGCTTCATTGTGCACGGTAACTGTCGTTACAATTATGTGGATATGTAATAGGACAAAGTTAACTTTGGCCTGTCGGACCATTCGTTGTATGCATATATCCCCTCAGATTTCTAGGTTTGCGTAACATGGTATTGGAGCATCCTTAGCGAAGGATGGGATCCTCACATGCCGTCATTGGCATTCGAGCTGTGCTATGTGTTGTGTCCATTCTTGGCTCTCATTTGGTCAGATTTGACTTTGTTGTTACCTACCCACGATGCTTGTTGTGCTTCCTTTTTCTCTACTTCTCTTTGGGATGCTTGGGCCCAGATCATCAGAATCTTAATTGGTGCCAACTTCTATAGAGATAATGTTTGCAGCACTGTTTGCTAAGATTTGTGATGTCTTTGGTCAGAGTTTGAAAAAAACCTCATACATTAATACTCAATAGCTCACTCATAGCATTCGAAACACCTTTCACTGAAACATCCTTGCTCCTTTTGTTAGTTTTCATTGGTGACTCCATCTTATCAGTTCTGGCTGCTCAGTGTCCTCCTGGCTGATGTTTGACTGCACCTGTCCAATGTTTACACTCAAAACTTAAACATCAAAAGATCCTGCATGGCTATGTTGTAGGCTTGAATGGTTAGAAAGGTCATGCATTTTCCCTCTCAAAAAACATTGAAAGGATTTATTCCTGTGCTACTTGCTGGTGGAGGTTGATATGAAAAAGATCTTATTATCTTCTGCTACTATCTCCTTCATCACTAATTCTTTAGCTCCAGGAGAACAGTAACTCAAACTTGCGTCACATTATTTCTTAAATATCTGTATCTTAGATGAATCTTTCTTCTGTGTCAAGACCATGGGCATATTCAGAATTTCAGACCATCTCAAACTTCCTACCACGCGTTGCTAATCTATTGGACATTCGATGCTTCTGCTCATTACACTTGACACAAGATGCCAATTTGCTTTGGTTATGCTTTATACTACACTAAAGCATCTTGTATTCAGACAGCTGAATAGTTGATAATACATCATTACCTGTTTCTTCTCATTTGGCTCCCTCCATACTTCCTGGTTTATTACATTGGAGTTGCTTTACATGCCTAGTGGAATCAATCCTATGCCTATATATGACTCTGCTTAGCCCTTATGTTCCCCACATTTTGGAGATGAAGTTGGGTCCACTATTGTTTACCATACAATCTTCAGGTATTATCTGTCCGCAAGGTTGATGTGCAGGTGAATATCCGTTCTTACCCTCCCACAGTATGATCATCTTTGATTTCTTTGCTACACCTGTTATTTTCTTTTTCTTCATGAGCATATCAAAGTTGTATTATCACACAAAGTGTTTTGTTTTCCTGGTTACAAGCACTAGGGCTATGATGCTATGATCTTTCTAATCATTATCTTTGTTCTATCATATCTACGATTTCTTTCTTTCTCATGAGCAAAACCAAGTTCTCTTCTGAGTCTATGGAAGTTTTTTTTTCCTTTGGTCATGACTTCGCACAAGGGATACAATGTTATGATATTTCTTACCAGTGTTATGAAGTCATCTGGTTAATCGTCCTAGTCGGTGTCCTAGTCAGTATCCTGGACTTGACTAGGGGCCACAACTCTATTAGTCCGATTAGTTGATGGCTAATTGTGATTACTGTGACGACTAGAGGGGGGGGGGGGGGGGGGAGATGACCACAAACAGAATGGAATAATTGCTCGGCTGCATCTGGGATGGCTTAGGCCACTTGGGCTCATGTTTTTCAGCCCAATTTGTATCCCTACATGCAGCCACCATCAGAGATCAGCAATGCTTTCCAACACGGGAGCTGATCAGCAATGTGGTCAATAATGGGCTGGACATGTTCCTTGGTGAGTTTCTTTAAAGAGAGGGGCAAAATCGTAAACATTTGCATCGGAAGTCTGTAAGTACACAAGGCAGCAGGTTTTGTACAGCTGCTGTTGGGGTAATTGTTGAAAACCTAAACCTATGGGACTTCTTATCAGATTTTTATTTGCAACCAGATGTTGAGGACAGACATATATGGTGGCTTTCTCCAAATGGACAGTATTCGGCCAAAACAGCATATGATGGCTTATTTCGGGGATCTACACTTTTTGGGTTGTGGGAAAGAGTTTGAAAGACATGGGCACGGCCCAAATGCCGCTTCTTTGTATGGTTGTGGTTGCTCACAACCGATGTTGGACAGTGGATCGACTTGCACACCGTGGGCTCCCTCATCCTGAGTGTTGCCCTCTGTGCGACCAGGCTGTGGAGACCGTTGATCACCTCTTAGTCCTTTGTGTTTCCGCAAGAGAATTTTGGTTCCGTTTCTTTTCACAAAGGACTCAAGCCTTCTCCCCGCAGCCCACAGAAACCTCTTTCCATAATTGGTGGGAAAGAGTGAGCAATGCTGCTAGCGGCATGATAAGGCAATGAATGAACTCTCTCATAATCCTTGGAGCATGGACTTTATGGACACACCGCAACAGGTGCATTTTTTATGCCGCAGCTCCAAGTATTGCAGGCGCACTTGTTTTAGCTGAAGATGAACGAAAGTTGTGGTGTTTGGCGGGCGGCTCGAGGTATATTCCTCTTGACTGCCCCCGCTCCAGGAGGTTAGAGTCCTGTTTTTGGTCAAATTTAGTATCATTCACGGGCACGAATGTAATCAAAGAACAGTGGAATTGCTGAGTGGGTGTGAGTTTAGGGGTGTGTGGCTTGTGTTGTATAGGTTCTTGTCCCATTTTATGTTCTTAATATAATGATGCGCAGCTCTCCTACGTTTTCGAGAAAAAAAAGAGTTATCTTATGCTTGATTTGTACTCTAGAACATACAAGATATAAGTATATCTTTGGTATATTAGTCCTGATATATAGGATGGTTAGGATCGACCAGGGTGGTCAACGACTAATCATGACTCTTCACCTGGTCGGTCCCATGGCGACTAGGATGGACTAGACGACTTGATGACATTGTTCTTATTGTGATCGTTCTACTCAATTTATTGGCGTCTTGTGTTGTTTCATTTGTTTTAAAGTGTCATTTGGTACATCTAATCACTCATTAACCATTGTCTTCACCATCTTCTGTCGGTTTGCCTTAGATATGAATCCACATGGTTACAGTGTATGGTTGTTTCTCTTTACTTTTCCAATTGTTTCTGTTTAAGAGCTTAATCTATCATGATACGTTCAAGCGTACTGTCACGAATTCATGATAGATTTGGGAGCTCTGTCCTGCTAACTGCATGCAAACATTGTCTTCATTATGGGCTTGAGCTTCTATTGTATGAATTTAGCCTTGTTGCAAAACTACATTGAGAGAATTATGAAAATGGCCTCAAAACCAATTGCGTTTAGGAAACTGGCCCTTTTTTTTTTGAACTTAGCAATTTGGCCTCAAAACCAAAGTTCCTTTGGAAAATGGCCTTCCGTTAGTTTTCACCCCTAACGGTGTTAACTTTTCAGCAAAAAGACCATTTTACCCTTGAGAAAAAAAAATAAAAAACAGAGCTTTATGTATTTATTGTATATTTTGACAGCATGTATATATATATATATATATATATATATATATATATATATATATATATATATATATATATATATAGTTGTCAACTGGCAGTTCAATTTCTGCATTGCCATTTCATGACCTCCTTTATTTGTAGGTCAATGAATCGTACAGCTGCAGATATATGCTAGGTAATTGTATAATCTGTTTGCTAGTTTATTGCTGTATTTCATGACCTCCTTTAATTGTATAATCTGCATTGCCAAATGTGGTGTGTATATATATATATATATAAATACATGCTGTCAAAATATACAATAAATACATAAAGCTCTGTTTTTTATTTTTATTTTTATTTTCTCAAGGGTAAAATGGTCTTTTTGCTGAAAAGTTAACACCGTTAGGGGTGAAAACTAACGGAAGGCCATTTTCCAAAGGAACTTTGGTTTTGAGGCCAAATTGCTAAGTTCAAAAAAAAAAAGGGCCAGTTTCCTAAACGCAATTGCTTTTGAGGCCATTTTCATAATTCTCTCAACTACATTACCTTCGAAATCACTAGGCACTAGGAATCAGTTAATGACAATGTGGCATGTGCTTTTCTCACAGTTTGTTAGGATAACTCTCTAAGATGTGGCTATAGTTTTCTTCTTTATACAAAAAAGAAAAAGATAACACCTTTTCTTCTTTTGCTTGAGCTACTGGGGTGTAATTCTAGTTTGTACTGCGTTGCTGTAGTTAACTGAGAAGTGGTCAAAGTAACGTTAGTAGCATTGTTAATTTGGTAATCCTGTGCGGTCCTATGTTCCTCTGCTTCAGCGTTTGTTTTAGCGTCGATTAGTTATAGTGTTCTAAGAAAGCTACAGAAATCAATGGTAGATATCATGGAAAGGCTGTCCTCCATTGCTATCTTGACTGAAAAGTGTTGGGTATATTGAATTAGAGTCTACATTTGAACAAATTTTAGCAGTCAAACTCAAAGACGAAAGTTAACCACTATATGAATGTCAAATCTTTAAATAATTAAATTTATTTATCCTGGGAGAAATGAATTTGAGTTTTGCAATTACAAGTTTAGATGCATCATTGAACATTTAATTTGAATTATCTACATCTAGTCTATAAATATTCAATTTTTATATACGCTTTTGTGAGTGGCCTAGATATTTTCATATTCATGTTAAGGATACTGGCCTTTTAATAATACTAGTTTGTTAAAGAATTGCCTTGAGGTCTGCGAATGTCTTTTTTAAACATTGCCCCAATTCTCGTGTTCATCTGTCTGACACTCTTTCCCTCTCAAGCAGTCATGCAGAAAGGAAGTGTTCTATTTCCATCCAGTGGGAATCTCTCTTACCACTGAAATAGAGAATTCTCTTCCCAGATTAGAAAATCCTAGCAATAGATAATCTAATCCCGGTTGTTTTGAAATAATAAGCTCTCCTCCACTTAAATTATCACTGGTAACAGGGTGGAGAAACTCATTGAGGAATTCAATTGCATGTCCCTGAGCTTTGAAACTAATGCTTTCATACATGTGTTGATCTTTTCTGTTAAATTTTGGTTATACGTGATGCTTTGTGTGTGCATCAGATGCTGATGCAAATCATAATGTAAAATCCATCTGGTGTACCTTAGATTTCAACATGTGAATGATAAGATAGAAAATGTTTGTTGTTTTATTCAGCTAGAATATTTTCCTTACAGTTAAAGCATTCTAGGTGTTCTACTATTCTATGGTCTAAAGCAATTTGATGGATTCTTTAACATTCGCAGTCAGCTAGAATGTAATCGCTTTTTGTGATTGTTGCAGGAAGCGGCTTTTTGTCATGATTAATAACCTCCCTACCATATATGAAGTTGTCACAGGAACTGCCAAGAAGCAAACCAAGGAGAAAACTCCCAAAAGCAGCAGCAAGAGCAATAAATCTGGCTCAAAAGTATGATTGAGATTGACTGAATTCTTCTTTTAACCTTTTTTTTTGTGCCATAAATAACCTCCTAAATTCATTCCATTATTCTTGTCACTAAACACATATACAGCCACCACGCCAGCCAGAACCCAACTCAAGGGGTTCCAAGATGCCACCTCCAAAGGATGAGGATGACAGTGGCGGCGAGGAAGAGGAGGAAGAGGAAGATCATGAGAACACATTGTGTGGTTCTTGTGGTGACAACTACGGACAGGATGAGTTCTGGATATGCTGTGATGCCTGCGAGACTTGGTTCCATGGCAAGTGTGTCAAGATCACTCCTGCCAAGGCCGAGCACATCAAGCACTACAAGTGTCCGAGCTGCAGCGGTAGTAGCAAGAGAGCGCGGGCATGATCCTGCTGGATATATCCATCTCTCATGCCTGAATTAAGAACCCAGAATTTGACTTGCTGTAAAACACCCACATGGGATCGAATGCCCGATGGTAATGCATTCAGTTGTTGCTTTCAGTGTAGGACCAGCTGTAGGGTCTTGATGTGCTGTTTGTTGTATGTCAAAGACGTTGTAGATCTATTGTTAGCAACTAGCAACTAACTGTAGTAGCCTGTATTTCTTCAAGCTTCTCCCAGTGCGCCTGTACTGGTCTCAGAAACTGTTTTAGATCTAAGTTGTGCATTATGTATCACCGTGTACTCATGTTAGTTTGTTAAAAAGTTGTGTGTTGGCATTCTCTGCGTGCATACTCATAGGAAACTCTACATCCCGATTAACCATGTTTACAAGGTAGTTGACTAAAAGTCTATTTATCTCGCACCTGCCGCCTGATGGTTTTTGTGTTCCGAGTTACAGTTTCCCAAGGGTATGCCATATTCTGTGTAGATTTTGAGATGTGTTGCTGCGTCATCTTTCCATCCAGCAGCATATCTTTGCATACTTTCTGAGGCAGCTTATGGATGGTGTATGTAAACCACAATCTAGTGGGGTTTGACTTTGGCAGTGCTGCAGCTTGTCAATGGAACATAGCATACAGATTGGCAGGAGAGAGGACTGCATCGGATCCGATGCCCTGTGTAGTTAAGCATATCTGCATCGATCACGGTCTGCTTTCCCCTGCTCTGCTTTTTGGTTTTCTGCTGTGTTCATGTCCCTGTCCAGTTTGCAGCCATACAAGCTTTATCTTCCACTCTGCCAACCTCGCCTTTTTTACTTGTTCAAGCTTATCCCGATTCTTTTTCGTGGTCTGTTTCGGCGCCTTTATTTCATTTTCCACCCTCCCCCAGGCGTTCCAAAATCCAAATGACCAAATCCCATCGACAACAATGGGTTTAGGGTTCTTGGCAGAATAGCAGTAGATATTATGATCCGTGTGGTACAGCAGCTCGCATGCCACCTCAGCTTCTTGTGGCTTGCACCGGATCGCGGGCCCGGCAGCTTCACTTCTTTGCAGCTCTATGATAATGAAACAACTGCACCTTTTTAGCACTTGAAATAAAAGTTGAAGTTCATTTTTTGGTTTTATCTCTCCAATGTCCATTAATCGTCTTTTGGATAAAATAAATACTATTAAGGACTGCAATTGAAATATCTCCTTTTAACTCTGCACTTTCAATGGTTTTTTCACTTGATATCACATCGCCACTTGATCCTAATGCATATCCAATATTAGATTTCACAAGTGGTACTAAACAATTGTATTTGTAGCCCTCTTTATAGTATGATTATCTATCCTATCAATCCGTCCATTTTAACTCTTCTAATCAACACATGGCCGGTGAAAGACAAAATTATAACTTTGCCTTGTACTTGTCTTTCATCTTCTCCAGCGTCTAGCATCCATCAGTTCCCATCTCACCACATTGTTGGGCTTTTTTTGAAAGCCTCTCATTTGGGTACAACTGCAATATCTGTTCATACATGAACACACGCCCACACTACACACGCACACCACACAC
Organism: Saccharum hybrid cultivar R570; assembly: GCA_038087645.1. Taxonomy (NCBI): domain Eukaryota; kingdom Viridiplantae; phylum Streptophyta; class Magnoliopsida; order Poales; family Poaceae; genus Saccharum; species Saccharum hybrid cultivar. Next base: position 24,332,002 of record JAQSUU010000558.1, read on the forward strand.
ACCATGCGTGCACAACTAGATCTACAACTACACGCATATTAGAAGACTACATCCTTCTAAAGATCACCGGGACCATCTCCACCATGGCTTTCATATAGCCGAACCTTGCTTGAGGACACTCGCTTAACCTTTCATGTATCATATGAAACTATTAGTCTAGAAACATTGTCATTAATTATAAAAACGCAAATGTGACTTTCAACCTACAAGGCCTCTACACTAGGTGGTGAGGTACTAAAAACTTCAGATAGTGATTTGTTTGTGTCTAGCTATGTTTTATAAAGACAAGGTCGTTCTCACAGGTTGCATTTCCCAACTACTTGTCTTATGAAAACATAGTTTGTGACCCATATTTTAAATGTAAAGGATCTAAAAAAAAGAGAATCTTGTTTTACATTTATAAGACTAGCCCAAAAGTGAGTCTCTAGTGTTCCATTAAGCCTATGATAGGGGCTTATAACCAAGATATTTGTTGGGTAGTATTTTCTACCATGGTTCATCTATGACCAACAACTTGAAAAGACATTTACTAAGCAGGGCAATGTTCTCAATACTAAAATCATGAATTTCTAGACCCACTTGATCTTTAGGCTGATACAGTATACTTTATTTACGAAGGCGGTACTTTCTCTTCTCGTCATCGCTTTGCCAATAAAACCTAGAGTGAAACTAGTTCAGTTTCTTATGTACACCCCTTGGGATCGTGAAGAAAGACATCACATACATTAGCAAGTATTGAGCAGTGAATCAATCAATGTTAGGTTCCTTCCCGTTGAAAATTTTTGTCTTTCTAATTACTTAGTCTCTTCTTAAAACACTACTCTACTCCTTTCCAATCAACATTTCTCGGTTTCCTATAGTAAAATTGGTATACCTAAATACTTGAATGGAAACTACTAGTTTTACAACCATAACAGTTCATATATTGATCCATCCATTACATCTTAATTAGGTTTTCCAAAGCAGAACACCTTGCTCTCATGGGAATTGATTTTCAGTCCCGATAGTTGCACAAACATACAAAGCAATATCAATGTCAAAAGCTTTTTCCTAGTCAGGACCCAGAAAGAAAATTTTGTCATCTACATATTGTAGAATGATTAATTCACCATCCACAAGGTATGGCACACGCTCCGCTAACCCGTCCACCTTTTTTTGGGCCGTATTGTGTTAGCACTACTAACATGTTAACTACAAACTTGAAGAGTATAGGAGATAGGGGGTTATTCCTATTGAAGGTCTTTTTGCTATTTAGAATGGTGCCCGATGACATTATTAATTAACATTAATTGCTATTCTTCCACCCGAAAAGAAAGACCCAAAGATATCCATATAGGTGAGAAACCTTTCATTAGTAGTGCTTGCACTAAGAAGGGCCACCTTACTTTATCATATGCTTTCTCAAAATTGATCTTAAAAATAACCCTACTCCATTTCTTTCAGTGCATCTTGTGTACTGTCTCATATAAGATGACGACACCCTCTCGATGTTACATCCACACTAGAAAGCTATTTGAGTTATTAATGTTATCAACTGCCGAATTGATTCCAGTAGTAGCTACTTTAGTGAAGATTTTGTTGATGGCATTTAGTAGACAAATTAGGCTACATTTCTAAATAAAAGTTGCTTCTTGAACTTTTGGGATCAAAGTTATAACACTAAAATTTAGGCAAAAAAGCGATAGTTCTTGAGCATGGAGTTCATGAAACATTTGCATCAAGTCCCCTTTGTTGACATCCCAGAAACTTTGATAAAACTCGGCTGGGAACCCATTTGGATTAGGTGTCTTGTTATGTTGCATCTCAAAAAAAAAATCTATGAAGGGCGCCATCAGGACATCATTTTCAGTCTATGTAACAGTGAGAATGTGCAATGGGAAGAAAATAAATTATGGTGGTGACCCATTGGGTACATACATTGTACATGCATCCCTAGAGTGTACTTTCATCAGAACAATTTCTAGTCACCATTGCTTGGAATTCACAATCATTTTATATATGCTACCGAGTTAAGTGTAATAACTAATAACTTTTGTGTGTTGTTTAAGTTATGATCAAATGTAATGTAAAACATATTTTGTTGATGTATTACATGTGCCACAAATACGTGGAAGCTTCAACACAAACATGGTCCCTACAAATGGGAACTTGTGGGCATCTATTTCTATCACATTGAATTATCAATTTTTCATATTTATATCTTTATGAAAGTCTATTCCACGACTGACCTTCATATTTCAGTTTTCTATATCCATAGCAAAGGCATTGCAGGAGAAAATTCAGAATTTTGGCTTAAATAAATTCAAAATGGTACTTTCTTTTTACCATAGGGAGTACCAATTTTATTCATTCAAACATCTGTACAATAAATTTCAAAAATTAGGCTACTGACCTTCAAAAATGCAGTTCAATAAATTTCAGCAAAAAATACAGAAAAAAGGTTGCTGGCAAAATAGAATCCATAACTTCATTTGACTTCTGAAAATAATATGATGGATGCTTTCATTCTATATATATTGTTACACACTTTAGGTTCATATCTTGTTTATATGTTTTATATTCAATTATTGGAACATATTTTTGTCAATCTTATGACATTTAATTAATGGTGGACAAACTAACTTTCCTTTTTAATGTATTTGCATCTGATGCTGTAGCAAAGCAGATGTCAAATTGCAGTATTGTAATCTCTGAAGATTCTGAGCTAGTGTTGAATGCACCACATGAAAGGTTGTGCTCTGGCCCCATGGCATTATTTTTATTTTACCTTCTTTTTTCTGTGGAATTTGTCAAACTAAGGCGTGCGGAGGCCAGAAAAATCAGCCAACAGTTGTTTTTCTGGCTTATAATCCGTCTTATTCAGCTTGTTTTTTCAGCTGAAACAGTATTTTTCTCTCATAAAAATTAGTCAACAGTGTTTTTCAGCCGGCTTATAATTCCAGCCGAACGGGGCCATTGGAATGTTCCTTTGCTTTTAGTCACTACTGTGTCTTTGCACTAATAGACAAGTTATTAATTATAACAAATAGAAACGCTTCCTTTGCTTTTAGTCTTGTCGAGTATCACATTTTCACTTTCCTCTGCTCTCTCGTCCATGGAATGTTCTTTCTATTAGTCCATGCAAGGGGATGTCTTTTTCCATGTGAACAATATGACCCACCACTAGAAGTGGAAGAAATCAAAGGGGATCAGAAAGTTTGTCGTGTTTCTGTTTTGAAACTACAAAATTTGTAAAATTGGAATATTATTAGCTGATTTGGACTGAAATCTCAATGATGTTAATACCAGCCCATGTGATTGATCCTTTTGTTGAATAAGAAAGCATGGCCGGTGAACTGAAGCAACAAGTGGCTTCTAAGCTCCGAAGTGTCGACATAGCTAGATATATGAATTTCTTTGTGAATAACTAGCTAGCTGAAAAATCAGTCATTAGTTGATTAATAAAAAGTCTCTTAATCCAGACATTTAGCTATATGAAATTGCATAATGAATGACTATTGCATTATTCCTCTTCCCTCTTGTTATAAGAAAAAGGATAAATTTGTGGTTCTTCAACTATTTCTCCTAGCTACTTTAACCATGCTGCTATCACATCCAATATTTATAACACAATGAGAATATAAGTGGGGTTGGGTTGTTTCAAATTGCTAGGAGGAATATATCATGCACCATCAATTTTTTCTTTCCAAGCAATAATCTTTTCCAGTGAAATTGTTCAGCTTACACTTTTCGCAATCCGATTTGCCCATGCATCTGGTGACACACTTTGTCCTACAAAGTGCCTTGGAGCAGCAACATAAGCACCATCATTAAACTACACCATGAGCAGTTCAAAAGCACGCTAACCTCTATTCTCTTGTCAAGTAAGTGTGTGTATATATGTTTGAGCTGATTATAAAGCAAATCTAATATTATCCCCTCACCTATGTTTCTAGGAGCCTAGGACCACATATATGCATATATATATGAAAGCTGAAAAGATGTGTGTGTGTGAGAGAGATATATCAGAGAGAAGAAAGAGAGAGAAGGGAATATATACTGTGACTTGTTCCTATTGGGATCGGAGTTGGGACATACAAGGTCTTCCAGCGTGGGTTTCAACTGTGTTTCACCTTTAATTAGTTCCAAAACCTCACATTCCTCTCAGAAAGCTCCTTGCTTGATGTTGATGTGTAGGAATCCATATGCTAATACTTGAAAACTTTTTCTATCTGAGTCAAACCTCCTGTCCATTTGCCAATGGAAGAAGCCTTTGATGCATGAGGCACCTCATTCCAAAGGCATTTGATTCCCCCACCCAAGAGTTGACCTCCGAATATATTTTCTTGCATGCTCTCTCTCTTTCTCTCTCTCCCTCTCTCCCCCTCAGATAGTGGGAGCTTTGTTTTCTTCTTGCATTCTACCCCGGGCCTTTTCCACAAGTCATAAGGCTAACAGTGGACTTGTTGATGCAGAGGCTTCATTCTCTTAAGAATTCCTTGTGACCAATATGGTCATGCACAACATAGATATAGTTCTCTCTCTCTCTCTCTCTCTAGGCCCACTTACAAGTGGATGAGTGCATGCACAAAAGAGGGAGAGTGTGCTATAACTCTCATGCATCCTCTCTCTTTTCTTCTCCCCCTCTCCACTCTCTCATGACTCATGAGGTCATATAAGACATGAAGGTGTTCAAGGGCAAGATTTGGGCAGCAATAGGCTCACTCATGGACCACGCTGGCACCGCGTCCACCATCAAGTCCTCCTCAGCATCGGCGGCCGCCGTCCCCGACCGAGAGCTCCTCGCTGACATCGAGGCGGCCATCGAGCGGTGCACTGGCAGCAGCAGCGGCGGAGGGGCCAACGACGACCGGCACGTCCACGAGATCCTCTTCCTCGTCTCCAACGCGCCGGGCGCCATCACCTTCCTCTCCCGCCGCATAACGGCGCGCCTTGAGGCCGCGCGCGCTCCGGCTGCCGCGCTCCGGTCCCTGCTCCTCGTCCACCGCCTCCTCCGTGCCGGCGACCGGTATTTCGAGCAGGACTTCCGCGGCCTCTGGGCCTCCCGCGAGCTCCGCGTCGACGCGCCCCGGTGCAGCTGCTCGCCCCTTGCTGCCGCTGCCGGCGTCGTCCACTACGGCAGTGCCGGCGGCGCAGCGGTTGTCGCCAGCGGAGCGTGCGCCTTCGTCCATGGTTACTCCGCCTACCTGGAGGAGCGCATGCAGTGGGTGATCAACCAGGCCGGCAACCTGGAGCCCGCACGGAAGCCGCCGCCACCGCCTGACCACGACGGCGGCAAGCCCCCGCTCTCCTCCTCCTCCTCTTCCTCTTCCACCTCCTCCCACGACGCCAGCACCGAGACTCTCCTCTTTAAGCTCGCCATGTGCCAGAGGCTGCTCGACCTCGCCATCCAGCTGCTGCCGGACAACAACACGAGCGCCAGCGCCGCCGCGCGGTCGGCCTTCGGCATTGTCCTCCGTGAGAGCTTCAAGGTCTACGACGCCTTCGCGGAAGGCGTCGACGTCATGCTGCTGCTGCTGTCGAGGAGCCTCGCCGGGCTAAGCAAGCCTTCGAGGGTCACCGCTCACGAGATACTGAAGAAGGCGTGCACCCAGACGCTGGAGCTCAAGGAGTTCTACCACAAGTGCAAGAGGAGCAACGCGAGCAGCAAGAGCCTCGAGTACCCTCTCGTCAGGGTCGTCACGCCAGCGCAGGTCTTTGCGATGGAGATGGAGCCGGTGACGATGGTCCCGATCCCGGAAGAAGATGGCTGCCTGCAGGAAGAGAAGGTCGAGGCCAAAGCTGTAGCAGAAGCGATCGACAGTAGTGGTTCGCCGTTTGCGCACAAGATGGAGACGACGATCAGCACGGTGTGGGTCGAGTTCGACGACGAGAACCAGAAGCTGATCACTGCTGCTGCTGCTGATGACCACTCCTTGAAAGCCGTGCAGCCAAGCTAGCTAGCTTTTAGGAGTTCTGGCAAGTAAATTCCAAGTGTGTTATTAATTTTGGGTGCTCTGGACTGAGCGATCTAGCTCCTCTCTTCTTGATATTCTTGTGTGCAAGGTTAATTATTATTTGTTTTGAAGGATTTGTGCGTGTCTTCATTCAGCTGAGAATAAGCAAGTAATTCTTCTTTGTCTTCCTTGCCTCCATCTTGTTCTCTATAAACTTTATGCCTGCTCATGCATACTGTCACTTCCATGTACCTTTGTTTTTGTGCTCTCTGCATTCCCATCATTACCAGCTGGCATATGTGGTCTCGGTGTACTGTACACTGCTCACCATTGTCTGAGTTCTCTTATATGCACATTTAGATGCATATCTATATTTTATCAATGCAAAAAAATACCTTTTACTCCTAATTATAAAGTTAAGCTCGTTTATGCCATCATTATATATATCGGGTGACTATATACATTCTTGTTCTTATTTTATTTGACATGTGTATATATAGCTATGTGGAACAAGTGGAGATGTTGTATATTGATCAACTCTGAAAAGATCGTTAGGAACTATATATGCTAAATATGATCCGAATTATAATGTGCATCTTTCATGGACACCCGAGGGGACATGGCCCAGGTATATGATTAGATGGTTTACCTTGTAGTCAGTTTTGTCCACACACTATACTTGAAACTTAGCTTGTAAGAGGCATGGAAGACACAAGTACACGGGCATACTATACAGACGGTTGGTAACCTATTTCTACTGGCGTTTTCCAGCACCGCCTGCGCTAGAGGCCAGTAGAAATGGGCCAATTCCACAGGCGGTTCCTTGTGAGCCGCCTGTAGAAAACATTTCCACAGGCGGCTCTCTTAGGGAACCGCCTGTGGAGCCACCTGTGGAAACATATTTTAAAATTGTATTATTATACATTTATTTATTTATATTGTTATTATTTAAATATATTGATATTGGTTGGTGTTCAAACATAGCAACATGCAATTTAAATATTTCATTTCATACATACATTTATATACATCAAAGTTTGGTGCTCAAAGACATAAAGTTAATTACAAGAGTATATACATCATCACACATTATATATACATCAAAGTTTGTTTCTGTCCTCTAATAACCCTCTCTAGTAAGTTTGAGCTTACAAATCTCTGTTAGCACCCGGAACTGTGGCATGGATAATTGGCTTTCATCATCATGATATTTGCCTTCACGTGGAATGACATGCTTCATGAGGAACGAGCAGATGTCCTCAACTATGTTGTCTAAAGCATGTTCGTCCATGCGCTCTGCCGTCCCTTGCTTATATACCTGCAAAGAAAGTTTATAAACATCGTATATTGTATGACTTGCAACTTTAATGTTGGAACTGTATACAGGACTATTACTTATATTACCTTGGTAGGGTTCCTTTCATATCGTCCGTTCTCTCTCATGTTCTCGCACACGTAGTAGCCACAGAGGACAGATAAGGGTGGTTGCTTCATGCACTGTATAACAGGAGAGTGGTTATTTATAGTTGCAACCATGGTCCTATGTGTATAATTTGTATTCATAAGAGTAAATTTTCATACGTACCGGCCAGTTATGTATAACCTCCAATGGCTGCCCTGGTCTGTTGGACTCACACTTTCCATTATTTATCTTATAGAACCTGTATGCCCTATGATCTCAAATAGAATCACCATGTTATTCTCAAACTCTCACTATGCTTAAGTATGCATGCATAGCTCGACTTACAGCTCTAGCAGTTTGATGAATGTAGCATAGCTTTCTTTCGGGTAATCTGCGGAGTCTAGTACCAACACCCTTCCCTCCTTGGGATAAATGATGAAGCATATCCAGTGGTTCCTGCTCGAATCAAATTCATGATGCATTTGTGCATTGGAATAGTTTAGATAGATAAATGCAAACTCACACTTACCCAAAGTGGTACGGGGCCACCACCGCTTTCCTATCTTGAAACTTTTTTAGAGAATCTCCAATGTAGAAGGCGTATTTGGCTTCAAAATCAAGTTTCAACTTTTGGAGTTTCTCATCCCGTTCTGCACCTTCCAAACCCTGTAATTCTTTGTTGCCATCCCCGATTCAGAATGTGTGCCGATCTTCGGCTATATCTATTGGGCAGAGATAGCCATTCCTTTCATCGACACAATAATGAAAGTCCGAACCAAAATACATATCCTGTTGATCATATAACATTCTACAAGGCACAAGCATGTTAGATATTGAAAATTGATGCAACTACAATGTGTGTAACTATGTAACACTTACAGTGCAAATGTCGTTACGATATGTATGTCTAGCATCTCGTGGTTCATCGGTGCCCACATGTCATCGAATGTAAGCATGCATTTCTTAGTACTCTTGCTGAGAAATGCTATTTGTGGTATGCACATGCTGATGGTGTCGATGCCAGCAGAAGAGGCTCTCATGTACCAGTCATGAAACCTTTTTATACCACTTGGTTTCTTCAAGTGTTTGGCCAGACTGAGTAGAGGCTTTCCCCACATGTACTTTTTAGAGATATGCTTGTAGTCTTCTGCAGTTGACACCTTGAATTTGACAGGAGTTATGACCTCAGGCGCCGACACCTCTAACTTCGCTAGCTCAGAAATCTCATGCTCTTGTACAGTGCATTTCGAAGCAATGCCTGACAAAAATCTCACTTGCCCAGCTGATTTTTTCTTCGGCTCGTATGGTGAAACCAACTTGGGTATCGAAAATTTCTTCTTTGGCACCTTTAGTGGCTCACTTCTTGGTTCTGGATCTTTGGGTTGTGGGGAAGGGGTGGAATTGAATGGTGGTGGAGATTGTGTTGACTGTGGGGTAGGAAGATCATGGAGAGGAGATGGTTGATGGTCAGGGAAAACATGGAGAGGTGATTCTGGTGGGTCGGGAAGACACTGGGGAGGTGAAGGCGGTGGGTTAGGAAGAGGATCGACATGAGCTGACGACTCCTAGGTGAGTGGCATCTCTTGAGAGGGTGGTGGTGGCTCCCTCAGTTGCACGTCCCTCCGAGGCCAAAGGATGAAATTGTTTATTGCCTGTCCGAGTTTCACAATGTCCTCGGGACCAGGAATGTCTAGAATCTCATCCTCATATCCTTGGACCACGGTCAATACCTCTACTCTGCAGTAGTCTTTAGGAATGTCAGCACCATGGTATTTAGGTCCTCCTGGGATCACTTTGCCCATGGCTACTTCCCTTGTACGATGATTATTAATCCCATATCTTGTGACTAGGGAGCAAGGCGTACAAGTAACAATGTCATCAACTGGATAGTGATCCTTGTTTGCCGTAGATGCGACACTGCTTGGAATGATTGTTTCACTCTGTGCCACCAACGGTTGTGACACCACTAGGACTAGCTGCATTTGGGGAGCCTGAGTGCTGATCTGTTGATTTGACACCGCACTCGCCAGTTTCTGCATCAACTCAGGAGGAGGGTTTTCTAGCAACTTCCTCATCATCTCTTGAAAGTCTTTCTTAGCTTCTTCCTGAAAATAAGTTGCCATTTGTTCCTTGTACTGATCACGTTTCTTATACTCATTTTTCCACTGAGGTCCGAATCCATCCTTCCATCCTTCTTTGGATGAGATGCCTCGAACACGGCCAGGATGCTCGGGGTTATCGAGGCCAACACTCAGGATGTCCCTCTCCCTTCGTGGCGTGAACTTGCCTTCCTGCTACATGCCTGCCACTGCAAAGATGCTCTTCGATGCTTTGTCAAGTATTGGGTCTTCAAAGGACACACCGGTCTTGGTTTCCTTTGGTTTCCGAGCACGGATCCAATTCGCAGACCTTTCACCGACTTGCTCGGACAGCGTCGGCAACCCTGCCGTCTTTTTCGTAGTCTCTTCTTGCCTCCATTTGGGAACTTGGCGCTGGTAACCACCTGTGCCTAGATGGTGGTGGTACTTGTTCCTCTTTGCGAGCTAGGAGTTGGCTTCGCTCCGAACTAAGAAGTTAGGGTCATTCCTCTGCTCTAGAAAAACAGCCCACTGCCCTTTAGAAATCTTGTATTTTGTTGTCGGATCTATCCCTGTCTTTGCATACTTGACATTCATCTCCGACCTCCAACCTCGGAAACTAATTGCACACTGCTTCATTGTATATGCCTTCACTAGATCATCTGGCATGTTCCGAGGAAACTGGAACCTCGTCTTCATCTTATCCCAAATTTTCGTCTTGTCATCATCGGACACACCGGACCAGTTTTTAATTGTGATGTCAAGAATATCCCTCACACAGAAACCAACTGCGTTTTGGTATTTGGGTAGGGCCTCCTCTGGAGCTAGGGGCTGTCCGATCGGGCTCACATCTATGATGACATATGTGTCATCTAGAAATTGGTTCAGCCCTCTCTTGCCTCATTTCAAACCTAACCGCTTCCTTTTCCTAGGCCGACATGACCTCTCAGTGCTCGTCATCGCGGTCGTCGGTTCCAGTGCGTCTTCGTGTGCCACTTCCTCCTGAGACATGATCTCTCAAAACTGAGACATTGCCTCCTGAGTATAGACATGTGAATCATGGACGGGTTTCTATGTGAAAATATGAATCGAAATCATGAATGTCTCTAATTTACCTCATCGGCTTCTGGATTGTAATCAAGGTCACGTGCCAATTCATGATGAGCCTTCCTCACTTCTGGAGGCTCCATGTCGTCGCTAGCTTCTTGTTCGTATGACGACCCTGACGATTTGCCCGTTTCTACTTGCTTCGTTGGGTGGGATGACCCTAGGATGACCCCTGGATCTTGTTCCATAGGGTGGGATGACCCTTCTACTTGCTCCGTGGGATGGGACTGTAGTGCTTCGTCCTTGTGCGAAGAACTCATCGCAAAAATCTATGTAAATGAGAAACACGGTTTATATTGCATATCGAATTCATTGGACCTAGATCGATCGCATGTAGAGTCTCCTCGAGGTCTTAAACCTAGAATTCATTGGACATATATTTATAAAAGGATAGGCACAAATAATACATACATATAATTCCATACATCATAATCACATATGAAATAATAATTATGAATCCTATTACATATACAAAGAGAAATAATAACAAGTATTAATAAAAGGACAGGCACAAATAATACATACATATATTTCCATACATCATAATCACATATGAAATAATAATTATGAATCCTATTACATATACAAAGAGAAATAATAACAAGTATTTATAAAAGGATAGGCACAAATAATACATACATATATTTCCATACATCATAATCACATATGAAATAATAATTATGAATCCTATTACATATACAAAGAGAAATAATAACAAGTATTAATAAAAGAATAGACACAAATAATAATTATGAATAAAATTACATATAAAAGACATAATAATATTTCTCTGATTTTATTTATATTTTTTCTAATTTTTTTAATAATTTTTAACTGTTTTTTATGGTTTTATTCATTTTTTTACTAAAAAATTGCCAAAGTAAAAAAACCTCCCTCTCCTCTCCCCTCCCTCCCCTTCCCAGCCGCCACCGCGCCCGCCCTTCCCCATCCGCCGCCGCACCACCGCGCCCGCCCCTTCCCCGTCCGCCACCACCACCGCGCCCGCCCCTTCCCCGTTCGGCCCCACCACCGCCGCCACCACCACAGCCGCCACCACCAACGCCGCCGCACGCCATAGCCGCCACCGCCGTCACGGGCGCACGCGCAGAGAGAGAGAGAGAGAGAGTGAGGAGGAGAAGCTCACCGCAGTGCTCGACGAAGGCTGGGTGCGATGAAGACTGAGGGGTCCGGCTAGACGGCGTCGAGGGCGGCGGCGGCGATGTGGAAAAATCGGGCAGCCTGCCGGTGTTGTTTCAAATGAACTGGGTGCCAGGGACTTAGAAAAAATTTCAGGCGGAAGAGCTGAAATATATACAGGGGGCGTTTTCTACAGGCGGTTGGTGTTGACCACCGCCTGTAGAAATAATTTCTACAGGCACTTCACTACGAGGGCCGCCTGTAGAAATGCATTTCTACAGGCGGTTCACTACAAGGGCCGCTTATAGAAACACATTTCTACAGGCGGTTCCCAAAGAAAACCGCCTGTAGAAATTATTTTCAATTTATTTTAAGTTTTCCTTATATATATTTTCAGAAATTATTTAAATGATTGAAAAAATCATTTCTTCAAAAATAGTTGTCCTAAATTAGTGAAAAACTTTTGTTGTGTTCCTCTTGACTAGATATACATGTTAAAAATATGAAATTTCATGTTTAAGGTACTTTTGTATGCAGCTTTATTTAAAATGATTTAAATTGAATATGTGCCTAATATCTTGTTTAATACATAAATAATTTTAGGAATACCAGAAAAATATGAATCCAATTTTGTTAGCTTTATTGTTTTGTGTAAATGCTACAAAAAATATAGTCCTTGGTGCAATTTATCGTTGACAATATAAAGCTGAAGAACCCATATGTTTGATCATGGTTTGGTGAAAGGGCTCTTCTACGTATGTGAAGCATGTATCTTATGCCTATCTCCAAATGTCTTGAATTTTTTTTGGCAACCTCCTACACCCAAATGATGGCCCAACACAAGATATCAGGATTTTCTAGTCATGCAAGCTATTATTACATTTTTCTTCGCGCTAAATGAGATGAAAAATGGTGGACTACACCTAGATCCCACTAGGTTTTTCCATCAACCGCAACAAAGTTTTGTTTCCTAGGGTAGATGAGACCCTGTGGAGAAGTTTGGCACCATTTGGAGTCGTTTCAGGGGTAGACTCAGTTCAAGCGCTAATTACTAGGTGACGTCGCGCAGAAATTCAATTAAACCGGATAAAGTATCAAACCACATCAGAAAAATCCCAAACTTGATGGGTTGAACATCAATGGCACTAGTAAGCCTTAGAAAAAGTTTGAGATCAATACAACATCGGAATGCTCATGGACTCAACAAAGCTTAGTGACCAAGCCATTCATCCAATTTTTCTCACTTAGGATTTCATGAAGGTGAAATAAGCATAGGGTCTTACATGTAGAAATAGAGAAAGGGCACATAGCATAAGGTACACATTTTATCATAAATGGATTACATGGCAAATGACAAATAAAATCTAGGAAGCTACTGTTCTTCCTTGTCCATCGTGACGCACCCAGGGCAACGAGCTCTGTGGAATGCTTCGCTCAACATTCCTTATCTTTACTGGATGATCGTCTACAAAGAGAGACATGTCGCTGAACTGGTTAAATTCATCCAGGTCAGATACACCATCAACTCCTATGGCTTGTTGCTTTCCAGGGAAAACTACATGCTTTGGCTTGTCGGTACTTTTCTTTTGATCATTAGGAGACATGATCTGTTCAGCATAGAAGACTTGTGCAGCGCGATTAGCCATTATCCATGGATCATCTTTGTAGCCTACCTTACTTAGATCAAGAACTCTGACCCCATAGTTGTCCACTGTGACATGTTTGTCTTCAACCCATTGACATCGAAACACAGGGATCTAAAATGTACTATAGTCTAGTTCCCATATGTCCTCAACGAAGCCAAAGTATGTAGTTTCCTCACCAGTTTAAGAGTCTATGGCGTCGCATCGAACCCCTTGTTGATATTTGGTAACGCAATTAGGAAATGATCCGCAAGCGCACGGATATCGGTGAGCACTTCACCCGGGATGTTATCCAGAGTATTGTATTTATTTTTTTACCACTAGGAGAAAGCGTGCATCTGACTAACCAAATCTATTACTACTAACCTTTAGGCTACAACCACTGTGATTTGATGTGAGCGATGTATAGAGAAGACTGCAACTGCACTCTCGTTCTAACCTTGGTAAGGATGATCTACTGCTCTATTGGGGAGGCTCATGGAATCTAGACACCTCAAAGGATGTTCGACCCGCACCTATAAACCCTATCGATCCTGCTAACGGGATATGGAATACAAAGGTAGCTACGGAAATGTCACGTTCCTCGCTACTACCACGGTCCGGCTAGACAGGGGATATCTATGAGTATCCTAGCCCAAACACCTCGTTTACGCTAGAGATGATTACTCTAAACTCTACGCGAAGAGATTAAAGTAAACTCATAAACCAAAGAACAATAAAACAAAGAACTTACTAGAATTTAGAAGTCGAAATACTGAAGAATCCTAGGAGCAAGCCTCGGGTTAGGAGAACTTGATCCTGCAGGTACAACCTCGAAGTAGTCACCGACAGGCCGGGCTTCCTTCGATCTATACCTCCACTCTATCTCTCTCAATCTAGAAGAACTAAGTCTAATCTCACATTGGATGCTAAGCCCTAATGAGGTGGGAACCCTAAGGGAACCTCTCTCTCTGAATCCTCTCTGGAAAATATGAAAATAATGGACTTGGATTCTCCTCTCCAGGGGCCAGGGGTCCTGCTTATATAGTCCCTTCAAGTGAACCTGGGCCGTCGGATCAAACCGACATTAATCGCACGGGTTTCCTTGATCCTTTAGGTCGGTGGGGCATAATCCGCGAGACTCGTCCTGATTGGTTGCAGACCTAGGGCGGGCGCCCCAAGGTCTAGGGCGGGCGCCCTGGTCCCGGGCCCGTTCGGCCTCCCGTTCGATCCCGTGGCTTCTGGAGTCTTCTAGATGATAGAAAATCGGTGAACACGTTAATATCTCTATGTAATTCCGACGTGTGGGCCTTTCCTTTGTATTTCCTGATAACCCCCTGCAGAAACAGATAAACAAGAAAACTCATAGAATTCTGTCAGATCAAACCCTAATTCTAGGTGTTGCTTGCATATAAGTCCTTTTCCTTATTTATTGGATAATTAAAATTGATACTTAAGAACTGTCAACAAACAACCCCATACTTAGGCTTTTACTCGTCCTCGAGAAAAGGATAGTTCAGAAAAATAACTGGGGTTGAAACATTATAAAGCATTCTTTTTATACCTGCAGGGTGTTGTGAATGTCCACTGTACACTGTAGTCAGGGAAATATATGGTTGAAGTAGAGATCCTTTCTTCTCATCCTGTCACTTGAAGTTTTTATATATTTTTGAATAGAAAACTTAGCATACCTTTATCCTCATAGGGGCTCTCAGATCACTCATTTATCTTTTGTATATCTCACTGAGGCTGTTTTAATTTGTAGAAATTCTCAAGCATACTTACTTTGCATATTTTGTCTGGGTCAAAACGGGATCCGAGGAGAGGAATGCCATACTCTTAGATCAAAGACTTTGAAAATTAAAACTTGTCAACTCTTACTGGCATATTGCTTATTAGAGGGACCATGGGCTATCATTTTCTTTTTACCATATATATTTTTATCATCTCATTTTTTTTCAGGTGGATACTGAGGTACCCCTAATTCTACTTCCGGACACTTGTCCATTTTTCTGCGAGGTTGTCGAGCACTTGCTCTTTTTTATTTCCTCAAAATATATTTTTGCATAGCCCATGCCTCTAATGCAATAATACTTCGGAAGAGTGAATCTTTCTGAATAAAAATGTCTTGATCTTGGGAGCATGATAAATCTCTCAACAAGGGTCTAACTCGTTTTGCACAAACTCAATACAAAGCAAATTAATATTTTTAGGTTTATCAGGCATATAAAATATTGAGGATGGTAGCTATATTTTTGAAGTTGTTGAAAAGAAAATCTCCAAGCGACAAAGATTTCAAGAATAAGATACTCATATTCTACCATCTCACATTCCACAATGACTTGAGTAACACATGGTTTTTAAAATGATTTTCAATAAATGCAGGTTTTCAGAAATATCACAGAATGAGATTGATCATGATTAAAAATATTTTTGTCTTTTTAAATTATCATGTTAGGAACAATATTCTACACAGCCCAATATGTATTTGTATATATGTAAATAAAGCGTGCAGAGTATGTACCTGAATCGTGGAGTGGTGCAATCGAAGTGCATTTACCATGTCGGAGGGATTCCCCCATACTTGTTTCCTGCTTTCTTGCATAAAAATAAAGTGGAGATACACGAGGCATAACAATAATAATAATCTTTATTTGTCTTGAGGCATTTATTACACTGACTAATGAAGCGAACTAATCTAAACTGAATTGAATCTAATTGAATCTAATGATGAAGACTAAGACACACTGCCTCAAGGTCTAATCTAGATAGCTCAGTGTTGCTCTAAATCCCTGATCCTAGCAAGGGCATTAGAAAGGTCACGTTTAAACGCGAGCACAGTAGTGTTCAGGTTGGAGACCTGCCTACTAAGGGAGCTAACTGTGGACTGAAGTTCCATAATATGTCTATTTGCTGTCCTGATGTCCTCATCCACATCTGCTATGGTCCTGCGGCGCTTCGGTGGTGCAGTAAGAACTGGTTGGGCGTAGTAGGATGAGATTGAGCTGCGCTGGTTTGATGGTGGGGCTGCTAGCTGTCGCTCTGTGTTGGCCGGGACGTAGGCGTCGGGGTCATCCTTGGGCTTGCGGTTGAGGTCGTAAGGGACGATCTCCCAGTTGCGGTGGGTCTTGTCGGCCATTGGAGAAGCAAGGAACTAGACAAGCTCTAATTGAGGAGGAGAGAAGGATTGAATGAATTGGTATTGAAAGCTGACGTCAGGGGTCTGTTTATATAGGGGTCAAAAAGTGCCTCTAGGGTTTCCATAGATCCATCCCGCCGCCGGGCGTGCGTAACAACCCATTCGCGGAATTTTCTGGATAACCATAGATGAGGAAAGCACGTCGGAAGAGGCCGGGGCCGAGGGGACACCAGGGCAGGGTGCCCGCCCTCATCCTCAGGGCGCCCGCACTGGGCCTGCCTCCTCTGCAGGCCCGCTTGCTCGAGCGTGTTTCTAGAAGTATTTTTATCCCGGAAAATATATACGTGGCCCAAAAACGTCAGATTAAAAAGGTCGGGCTTTAATTCTCCATCGGAAGGTAAAAATGGATCACGTCTATTTCTTCTAATTCTTTATTGGGTTCTAAAAATAATTTAAGACGTTGACCATTTACCTTGAATAACGTACCTTCGTCGTTTTGAAGTGTAATAGCTCCGTGGGATGATGAATTGACTACCTTGTATGGTCCTTCCCATTTACTCCGGAGTTTTCCATGCCCGAAAAGCTTCACCCTGAAATTAAAAAGTAATACCTTATCTCCGGGTGAGAACTCCTTCTTCTTGTTCGCTCCTGGTGGTACATACCCTGAAACCATAAAATTAACAATATCTGCATACCAGGGGTCAGACCTGTTGATTCCATAGAGCATGTCGTCCCAGAGTGAATCATTAATGGGTGTTTCCTGTGGATCCTTAAAGTGCATTCTAGACAAGTGATCAGCAACAGAATTTTCTACTCCCTTTTTATCTTTTATTTCTAAGTCAAATTCTTGGAGTAACAAGATCCATCTAATTAGGCGAGGTTTAGCATCTTTTTTAGTGAGCAAATATTTTAATGCAGCATGATCAGTGTAAACAATTATTTTAGCTCCTACTAAGTAAGATCTAAATTTATCAATGGCAAAGACAACAGCCAGAAGCTCTTTTTCAGTGGTTGCATAATTAAGTTGAGCTCCTGTCAAAGTTTTACTGGCGTAAGCAATTGCATGATGCTTCTTGTCTTTTGTTTGCCCCAAAACTGCCCCCACAGCATAATCACTAGCATCACACATAATTTCAAAAGGCAACGACCAATCAGGGGGTTGAATGATTGGTGCAGAGATGAGTGCATTCTTTAATAATTCAAAAGCTTTTAAACATGCATCATCAAATTCGAAAGGAGCATCCTTGGCTAGCAAAAGAGTGAGTGGTCTAGCAATAAATGAAAAATCTTTTATGAATCTGCGATAAAAACCAGCATGGCCAAGAAAGCTTCGAATTCCTTTTATATTCACAGGTGGAGGTAGTTGTTCTATTACTTCAATTTTAGCTTTATCTACCTCAATACCTCTTTCAGACACTAGGTGTCCTAGCACTATTCCTTCCCTAACCATAAAATGACATTTTTCCCAGTTAAGGACTAAGTGCTTTTCTTTGCATCTTTGCAAAACCTTGTCTAAGTTTTCAAGACAATTATCAAAAGTTTTTCCATAAACAGAAAAATCATCCAAGAAAACTTCCATAATCTCTTCAATCATATCAGAAAATATAGACATCATGCATCTTTGAAAAGAAGCTGGTGCATTACATAGCCCAAAAGACATTCTACGATAAGCATAAGTTCCGTATGGACAGGTAAAAGTGGTTTTGCTTTGATCATCAGGATGGATCGGGATCTGGTGGTACCCTGAATATCCATCTAAGAAACAGAAGAACGAATGGTTCGCTAACCGCTCTAACATCTCATCTATAAAAGGTAAAGGAAAGTGATCCTTTTTCGTGGCTTTATTCAGTTTTCTATAGTCAATGCACATCCGCCACCCTGTGACGGTGCGTTGCGGAATTAGCTCGTTCTTCTCATTTGTAACAACAGTCATGCCTCCCTTTTTAGGCACAACTTGAACAGGGCTCACCCACTCACTATGCGGCACAGGATATATAATCCCTGCATGCAGCAACTTTATAACTTCGTTTTTAACTACTTCTCTCATCGCGTTGTTGAGTCTACGTTGAGGTTCCCGAGAAGGTGAAACAGAAGGATTTGTCAGAATGCGATGGGTGCAAATCATAGGACTGATTCCTGTAAGATCTTGGAGTGAGTAGCCAAAGACTGAGTGATGTTTTTCTAAAACGGTCATTAATCGCAGAGTTTGTTCCTGAGTGAGTTTATTACTAATGATCACAAGAAACTCTGGATTATTGTTTAGGAAAGCATAGATAAGACCGGGTGGTAAAGTTTTAAGCTCTATAGGAGGTCTGGGTGTTTCTGCAAACTCATCTAAAGGTTCAGGTTCAGAAGGTTCAGCTTCCTCTTCTATGAAGAAAGGGGCTTCTTCTAACTCTGATTCATTTAAAAGCTCTAGAGACGCAGCTTTTACCTCTTCTATAGGATCAGGCAAAAGAGATGACTCGATCTTATTATTCAAGGAGTGAGAAATTGTCATAGGGAATTTAAAATCCTTTCCAAAAGAAATGTGTAGCTTTCCAGTTTGACCTTCATAAAGGAGTCTTCTAAATGGTTGTCCTATCAACAGGTCGAAGTCCCATGTATCAAAGATATAAAAGTTCAAATGAATCATGGAGCCTTCTACCATAAAGGGCAGGACATTCACAATTCCAAGACTGGGGACCAATCGTCCCGAAGATTCCTTCATGAACTTTGTTGTGGGGGTTAAAATTAATTTTCCAAATAATTTAAGTGCAAAAGCTTCAGACATGATATTGATCCCCACAACAGGATTATAGAGAGCATCAAATTGATCAGAATCATAAGCACAGCGTATAGTGATAGGAGGTGTATCCAAACGGATCACTTCAGAGGAAAGCTCTGACTCCTCCAACCATTCGCTACTCATGACTGAGATAATTTCTCTCAATTGATATTCACTTGGTAAACAAATGCTATAATGGCCGCTTTGGGGTTTGTCTATAGAATGGTAGTTTGAAATGTTTCCAAAATCGGCAAAAAGATCAGATTCTATATCCAGCATGAAATCAGGTGGTGGAATTTCTTCCTTTTGTGGCTCAAAACTTGGGATAGCTGAAGTAGGTGAAGAATTCGGCAGAGTGTCTACTTCGGCTTCGTAGGTTTCATCATGGAGGGTATTATCCATCTCAGCTTCTAGGATTCTATCTAGGATCGCTCTAGCTTCATCAGTAGGGATACGAAAGAAAGAACCTCTAGACATTGTATGTAGCATTTGTTTATGATCTTTCTGAAGACCTCGAAAGAAATGAAAAAGGAGAATAGGGTCTTCAATATTGAGTTTTGGACCAGATTCTAAAAGATCAGAAAAACATTTCCAGGATTTTCCCAAAGTTTCATTTTCTTTTTGTTTAAAAGATAGAACTTCGAGTCTAAGGTCAGCGATACGATCGAGGGAATAAAAATCTAAACAGAAGTTGGCTCGTAAGACTCCCCATTCACCTCGTTGTTGACTTACCTTCTGACTATACCATCGTCTAGCTTCTCCTCTTAAGGAAAAAGGAAAAAGCTTCCAACGTAAAGTCTTATCAGAAATGCCTTCAATGCGAAGACAATCGCATGTTTGCTCAAAATCTCTAATATGAAGGTAAGGATTTTCGTCTTCCTTTCCCGAAAAGGATAGGTTCTCAATCATGGCAATTAACCTTGAACTTAACCTATACTGGGATGTTTGGATAGGCTGTGATGACTCCCATGGTAAAAGGTCAGTTTCCGAAGGTGTTGCAAATTGATAGATTGATTTAGAATCTTGGTTCTCCATAAGGTAAGAATAAAGAATATAAAAAGATAAGGAATAAAAAGATAAAGAAAGATAAAAGTATAGGTACAAGCTAGTAGTAAGATTCAAGGTTATCTCAGCAAACCGTCTTTCTCCCCAGCAACAGCGCCAGAAATGCTTGTTGATATTTGGTAAGGCAATTAGGAAATGATCCGCAAGCGCACGGATATCGGTGAGCACTTCACCCGGGATGTTATCCAGAGTATCGTATTTATTTTTTTACCACTAGGAGAAAGCGTGCATCTGACTAACCAAATCTATTACTACTAACCTTTAGGCTACAACCACTGTGATTAGATGTGAGCGATGTATAGAGAAGACTGCAACTGCACTCTCGTTCTAACCTTGGTAAGGATGATCTACTGCTCTATTGGGGAGGCTCACGGAATCTAGACACCTCAAAGGATGTTCGACCCGCACCTATAAACCCTATCGATCCTGCTAACGGGATATGGAATACAAAGGTAGCTACGGAAATGTCACGTTCCTCGCTACTACCACGGGCCGGCTAGACAGGGGATATCTATGAGTATCCTAGCCCAAACACCTCGTTTACACTAGAGATGATTACTCTAAACTCTACGTGAAGAGATTAAAGTAAACTCATAAACCAAAGAACAATAAAACAAAGAACTTACTAGAATTTAGAAGTCGAAATACTGAAGAATCCTAGGAGCAAGCCTCGGGTTAGGAGAACTTGATCCTGCAGGTACAACCTCGAAGTAGTCACCGACAGGCCGGGCTTCCTTCGATCTATACCTCCACTCTATCTCTCTCAATCTAGAAGAACTAAGTCTAATCTCACATTGGATGCTAAGCCCTAATGAGATGGGAACCCTAAGGGAACCTCTCTCTCTGAATCCTCTCTGGAAAATATGAAAATAATGGACTTGGATTCTCCTCTCCAGGGGCCAGGGGTCCTGCTTATATAGTCCCTTCAAGTGAACCTGGGCCGTCGGATCAAACCGACATTAATCGCACGGTTTTCCTTGATCCTTTAGGTCGGTGGGGCATAATTCGCGAGACTCGTCCTGATTGGTTGCAGACCTAGGGCGGGCGCCCCAGGGTCCAGGGCGGGCGCCCTGGTCCCGGGCCCGTTCGGCCTCCCGTTCGATCCCGTGGCTTCTGGAGTCTTCTAGATGATAGAAAATCAGTGAACACGTTAATATCTCTGTGTAATTCCGACGTGTGGGCCTTTCCTTTGTATTTCCTGATAACCCCCTGCAGAAACAGATAAACAACAAAACTCGTGGAATTCTGTCAGATCAAACCCTAATTCTAGGTGTTGCTTGCATATAATTCCTTTTCCTTATTTATTGGATAATTAAAATTGATACTTAAGAACTGTCAACACCCCACTATTTTGTGCCATGCTCTTTTGGTCCTTGGACTTGGTACAGAACGTGAAGCCATTAATGTCATAGGTTTGCCATGTCCTGACCTGGCGTGATGGTCCAGATGCTAACACCTTGATGGTGCGTTCCTCGAGTGTTTCCCCATTTGGTATGTCCTGCTCCCTTAGCCATGAAGTGAACCGATTCTTATGTTCCTTTATTAACCATTCTTCCATGTGCCCATGATTATGTTCGCGAACCTCTTTAATGTGTTGGTTGATCAAAGACTCCATTATCGATAGCCGATGTAGGACGCTGTGATGTGCCTCGAGAACTGCATTGTAATCATTTGGGAGCAATGTTTTCTTTCTCATCCTCCCTCTTCCAGTCAGCCTACCCTCATGTCGTGATGGAGGTAGACCTATTGCAACCTGGTATTTTAGGACACTATTGCAGAATGGACCTCCGAACTCAATAGCCTCTTCGGTTAAGTACCCTTCTACCATAGACGCCTCTGGACGAGCACGAGTTGATACATAGCCATTTAGTATTGACATGAAACGCTCATACGTCCACATCTCATGCAAGTACATGGGACCCAGTGCCTCTATTTGTGGAACCAAGTGCACCACAAGGTGAACCATCATATCAAAGAATGCTGGGGGGAAACACATCTCAAACTATGACACTGTCTCCACTGCAAATTCCTTAAGAGATGCCAACTCATCACAATCTATCACCTTCTGTGAGATCCTGTTGAAGAAGTAGCAGAACCGTGTGACTGCAACCTTTATCCACACTGGGTTTATAGCCCTGATGGCAATAGGGAGGAAAGTAGTTAGCATGACATGACAATCATGTGAGTTGTAATTGGTGAGTGTAAGGTCTTTCATTGACACAATACTCCGTATGCTAGAGCAGAATCCAGATGGAACTTTCAATTTCTTTAACCACACATACATTGCATGTTTCTCATCATTGTTGAGGTTGTAGCTTGCTGCAGGGAGGTGGTACTTGCCATTTTCTAGCCGAACAGGGTGAAGTTCTTTTTTATGCCTAATTGTACCATGTCCATGCGTGAATTTAGTCCTTCCTTTGTCTTGCCCTTCATGTCTAGCAAGGTGCCAATTAGACTTTCAAACACGTTCTTCTGAACGTGCATACCATTGATCGCGTGGCGTACGTCTAACTCTGGCCAATATTCCAAATACTCAAAGAAAATAGACTTCTTCTTGAATGTAGCCCCTGGAGCTGGTTTGACATTCTTTCTTGGTTTTCCGTCTTTTGTCTTCTTCCCGAAAACAAATTTGAGTTTGCTGACTATGCTGAAAACTTTTTTGCCTTTACTGTTACCTGATGGAGCGTAGACTGTAGTTCACTATTATTGTCAAAGTACTTATCCATCTTTTTCTGCCAGTACCTGTGTCCTTTCGATAAGAAGCGTCTGTGCCTCATGTATGCTATCTTCTTAGATGCAGTAAGGTACACGTAAGCGGTGTCATCTATGCATACCACGCAACCAAGCTTCCCCTTCAACTGCCCTGATAATGTAAAGAGAGCAGGGTAGTCGTTGATCGTAACAAAGATAATTGCTCTGAGCGTGAATGATTCTTTGCGGTACTCGTCCAACATTTGAACACCTGTTTCCCACAGTATCTTCATGTCCTGCATTAAGGGCTCTAAGAAAACATTCATATCAACTCCAGGCTGTGTAGGTCCAGAGATAAGGATGGTTAGCAAAAGGTACTTTCGCTTCTGCATCAACCATGGAGGAAGGTTGTAGATGGTGAGGATCACCGGCCATGTGCTGTGCTTGCTGCTCCTCTCAGCAAATGGATTCATTCCGTCAGTACTCAGTGCGAACCTAACATTCCTTGGTTCCCTTGCAAAGTCCTTGTGATTTTCATTGAAATCTTTCCATTGCTGGCCATCGGCTGGGTGCCGAAGCTTTCCATCGTCTTTGTGCTCATCAGAAGCATGCCAGCTCATAAGTTGGGCATCCTCTGGGTTAGCGAACAAATACCTCAATCGATCGACCATAGGAAGGTACCACATTGTTGACGGTTCTTAAGTATCAATTATAACCATCAAATAAATAAAGAAAAGGACCTATATGCAAGCAACACCTAGAATTAGGGTTTGATCTAACAGAATTCCACGAGTTTTGCTATTTATCTATTTCTGCAGGGGGTTATCAGGAAATACGGAAGAAAGGCCCACATGTCGGAATAATGACGGGATATTAACCAAACACGCAATTATCTTACATCTAGAAGATTCCAGAAGCCACGGGAACGAACGGGAGCCGTAACGGGGCCGGACACAGGGCGCCCGCCCTGTGCCCTAGGGCGCCCGCCCTGCCCCTGGGACCAATCAGGTCGAGTCTCGCGGATTATGCTCCACCGCCTTTGAGGATCAAGGAAAACCGTAGGATGAAGGTCGGTTTGATCCGACGGTCCAGATTCATCCAAAAGAGCTATATAAGCAAGGCCCCTGACCCCTGGTGGAGAAGACCCCAATTCATTATTCAGTTGCATATCTCTAGTTAGGGTTTAGAGAGAGAGGTTCCCTCTAGGGTTCCCACCTCTTAGGGCTTAGCATCCAATGTGAAAGTAGAATTAGTTCTACTAGATTGAGAGAGATAGAGTGGAGGTGTAGATCGGAGGAAGCCGGCCTGTCGGTGTCTACTCCGAGGTTGTACCTGCGGGAGCAAGTTCTTCTAACCCGAGGCTTGTTCTCAGGATTCTTCAGTATTTTGACTTCTAAATTCTAGTAAGTTCTTTGTTTTATTGTTCTTTGGTTTATGAGTTTACTTTGATCTCTTCGCGTAGAGTTTAGAGTAATCATCTCTAGCGTAAACGTGGTGTTTAAGCTAGGATACTCATAGATATCCCCTCGTCTAGCCGGACCGTGGTAGTAGCGAGGAACGTGACAATTCCGAGTTACCTTTGTATTCCATATCCCGTTAGCAGGATCGATAGGGTTTATAGGTGCGGGTTGAACATCCTTTGTGGTGTCTAGATTCCGTAAACCTCCCCAATAGAATAGTAGATCATCGTTACCAAGGTTAGAAGAAGAGTGCGGTTGTAGTCTTCTCTATACATCACTCACATCGAATCATAGTGGTTGTAGCCTAAAGGTTAGTAGTAATAGATTTGGTTAGTCAGATGCACTCTTTCTCCTAAAGGTAAAAATATAAATACGATACCCAGGATAACATCTCGGGTGAAGTGCTCACCGATATCCGTGCGCTTGCGGATCCTATTTCCTAATTGCGTTACCAAATATCAACAAGCATTTCTAGCGCCGTTGCCGGGGAGAAAGACGGTTTGCTGAGATAACCTTGAGTCTTACTACTAGCTTGTATTCATACTTTTTATTTTCTTATCTTTTTCATTCTTTCTTTTTCTTTTTACCAAAAATGGAAAACCAAGGTTCTATATCTATCTTTGATGCCGCAACACCTTCGGAAACTGACCTTTTACCATGGGAGTCATCACAGCCTATCCAAACATCCCAGTATAGGTTAAGTTCGAGGTTAATTGCCATGATTGAGAACCTATCCTTTTTGGGAAAGGAAGACGAAAATCCTTACCTTCATATTAGAGATTTTGAACAAACATGCGATTGTCTTCGCATTGAAGGCATTTCTGATAAGACTTTACGTTGGAAGCTTTTTCCTTTTTCCTTAAGAGGAGAAGCTAGACGATGGTATAGTCAGAAGGTAAGTCAACAACGAGGTGAATGGGGAGTCTTACGAGCCAACTTCTGTTTAGATTTTTATTCCCTCGATCGTATCGCCGACCTTAGACTCGAAGTTCTATCTTTTAAACAAAAAGAAAATGAAACTTTGGAAAAATCCTGGAAACGTTTTTCTGATCTTTTAGAATCTGGTCCAAAACTCAATATTGAAGACCCTATTCTCCTTTTTCATTTCTTTCGAGGTCTTCAGAAAGATCATAAACAAATGCTACATACAATGTCTAGAGGTTCTTTCTTTCGTATCCCTACTGATGAAGCTAGAGCGATCCTAGATAGAATCCTAGAAGCTGAGATGGATAATACCCTCCATGATAAAACCTACGAAGCCGAAGTAGACACTCTGCCAAATTTTTCATCTACTTTAGCTATCCCAGGTTCTGAGCCACAAAAGGAAGAAATTCTACCATCTGATTTCATGCTAGACATAGAATCCGATCTCTTTGCCGATTTTGGAAACATTTCAAACTACCATTCTATAGACCGACCCCAAAATGGCCAATTTAGCATTTGTTTACCAAGTGAACGTCAATTGAGAGAGCTTATCTCGGTTATGAGTAGCGAATGGTTAGAGGAGTCAGAGCTTTCCTCTGAAGTAATCCGAGTGGACACACCCTCTATAACTATACGCTGTGCTTATAATTCTGATCAATTTAACGCTCTCTATAATCCTGTTGTGGGGATCAATATTATGTCCGAAGCTTTTGCACTTAATTTATTTGGGAAACTTGTTTTAACCCCCACAACAAAGGTCATAAAGGAATCTTCGGGACGATTAGTCCCCAGTCTTGGAATTATTAATGTCCTACCCTTTATGGTAGAAGGCTCCATGGTTCATTTGAACTTTTATATCTTTGATATATGGGGTTTCGACCTACTGATTGGACAACCTTTTAGAAGACTCCTTTATGAAGGTCAAACTAGAAAGCTCCACATTTCTTTGGGAAAGGATTTTAAACTTCCAATTACAATAACTCACTCCTTGAATAATAAGACTGAGCCATATCTTTTGCTTGATCCTATGGAGGAGGTAAAGGCTGCATCTCTAGAACTTTTAGATGATCCAGACTTAGAAGAGGAAGCCCCCTTCTTCACTGAAGAAGAGGCCGAACCTTCTGAACCTGAACCCTTAGATGAGTTTGCAGAAACACCTAGACCCCCCATAGAACTCAAAACTTTACCACCCGGTCTTACCTATGCTTTCCTAAACAATAATCCAGAGTTTCCTGTGATCGTTAGTAATAAACTCACTCAGGAGCAAACTCTGTGATTAATGACCATTCTTGAAAAACACCACTCTGTTTTCGGCTACTCACTTCAAGATCTCACAGGAATCAGTCCTATGATTTGTACCCATCGTATTCCGACAGATCCTTCTGTTACACCCTCTCGAGAGCCTCAACGTAGACTTAACAACGCGATGAGAGAGGTAGTTAAAAAAGAAGTTATAAAGTTGCTGCATGCAGGGATTATATATCCTGTGCCGCATAGTGAGTGGGTAAGCCCTGTTCAAGTTGTGCCTAAAAAGGGAGGCATGACTGTTGTTACTAATGATAAGAATGAGCTAATTCCGCAACGCACCGTCACTGGGTGGCGGATGTGCATAGACTATAGAAAACTTAATAAAGCCACGAAAAAGGATCATTTTCCTTTGCCTTTTATAGATGAGATGCTTGAGCGGTTAGCAAAACTCTCGTTTTTCTGTTTTCTAGATGGATATTCAGGGTATCACCAGATCCCTATCCATCCTGATGATCAAAGCAAAACCACTTTTACATGCCCATATGGAACGTATGCTTATCGTAGAATGTCTTTTGGGTTATGTAATGCACCAGCTTCTTTTCAAAGATGTATGATGTCTATATTTTCTGATATGATTGAAGAGATTATGGAAGTTTTCATGGATGATTTCTCAGTTTATGGAAAAACTTTTGATAGTTGTCTTGAGAACTTAGATAAGGTTTTGCAAAGATGTGAAGAAAAGCACTTAATCCTTAATTGGGAAAAATGTCATTTTATGGTTAGAGAAGGAATAGTGCTAGGACACCTAGTGTCTGAAAGAGGTATTGAGGTAGATAGAGCTAAAATTGAAGTAATTGAACAACTACCTCCACCTGTGAATATAAAAGGAATTCGAAGTTTTCTTGGCCATGCTGGTTTTTATCGCAGATTTATAAAAGACTTTTCATTTATTGCGAGACCACTTACTCTTTTGCTATCCAAGGATGCTCCTTTCGAATTTGATGATGCATGTCTAAATTCTTTCAATTTATTAAAGCAAGCACTCATTTCTGCACCAATCATTCAACCCCCTGATTGGTCGTTGCCTTTTGAAATTATGTGTGATGCTAGTGATTATGCTGTGGGGGCAGTTTTGGGACAAACTAAAGATAAAAAGCATCATGCAATTGCTTATGCAAGTAAAACTTTGACAGGAGTTCAACTTAATTATGCAACCACTGAAAAAGAGCTTTTGGCTGTTGTTTTTGCCATTGATAAATTTAGATCTTATTTAGTTGGAGCTAAGATAATTGTTTACACTGATCATGCTGCACTAAAATATTTGCTCACTAAGAAAGATGCTAAACCTCGCTTAATCAGATGGATTTTATTACTCCAAGAATTTGACTTAGAAATAAAAGATAAAAAGGGTGTAGAAAATTCTGTTGCTGATCACTTGTCTAGAATGTACTTTAAGAATTCACAGGAACCCCCCATTAATGACTCACTCCGGGACGACATGCTTTACGGGATTAACAGATCTGACCCCTGGTATGCAGATATTGTTAATTTTATGGTTTCAGGTTATGTACCACCCGGAGCAAACAAGAAGAAGCTTATTCAGGAAAGTCGTTCACATATATGGGATGAGCCATATCTCTTCCGAGTATGCGCTGATGGCCTACTTAGAAGATGTGTGACCACTGAGGAAGGATTGAAGATCATCGACAGATGTCACTCATCACCATACGGAGGACACTATGGAGCATTCCGTACACATTCAAAGATCTGGCAATGTGGATTCTACTGGCCTACGATGTACGATGACACAAGGCAATATATCAGAAGATGTGGGCCATGTCAAAGGCACGGAAACATAAATACAAGGGATGCCATGCCACTCACCAACAACCTTCAGATTGAACTCTTTGATGTTTGGGGAATAGACTACATGGGTCCATTTCCCCCATCTAAGAAGTGTGAGTTCATCTTGGTGGCGGTTGATTACGTCTCCAAGTGGGTAGAGGCACTACCTTGCAAACATGCCGACAATATCAGTTCAAAGAGGATGTTTGAGGAAATCATATTTCCAAGATTTGGAGTCCCCAGGATAGTGATAAGTGATGGAGGATCACACTTCATTGACAAGCACTTCGAGCACTATCTATCAAGACATGGAATCCGTCACAACGTCGCTACTCCCTATCATCCTCAGACAAGTGGCCAAGCAGAGACTTCTAACAAGCAAATCAAGAACATTCTTCAGAAGACGGTGAACGAGATGGGAACGGCATGGAAGGACAAGTTACCCGATGCACTCTGGGCTTACCGGACAGCATACAAGACCCCAATTGGAATGTCTCCATACCAATTGGTGTACGGAAAGACCTGTCACTTACCTGTTGAACTTGAGTTCAAGGCACACTGGGCCATAAAAAGATGGAATATGGACCTAGATATCGCCGGAAAACATAGAAGAATGCAATTATCGGAGTTAGAAGAATGGCAGGAGAAAGCATATCACAATTCAAAGATCTACAAAGAAAGAGTCAAGAGATGGCATGACAAGAGGATCAAGAAGAAGGAGTTCTCACCCGGAGATAAGGTATTACTTTTTAATTCCAGGGTGAAGCTTTTCGGGCATGGAAAGCTCCGGAGCAAATGGGAAGGACCATTCAAGGTAATTCATTCATCATCCCACGGAGCTATCACACTTCAAAATGACGAAGAAAACAAGTATGGGGGAGATTCCCTGACATGTCACACACACTTCGATCGCACCACTCCATGAACCAGGTACACACTCTGCACACTTTTATTACACACTTACACACTCACCTTAGTTTGTGCAGAATTTTATCTCTCTAAACATGATAAATTAAAAGGATAAAAATGCTTATAATCATGATCAATCTCACTCTGTGATATTTCCTGGAAACCTGCAATTATTAAAATTATTTCAAAACCCTGTGTTGCTAAAAGTCATTGTGGAATAAGAGATGGTAAGGGTATGAGTACCTTATTCTTAGTATCTTTATTGCTTGGAGAATTTGTTTTAAAAATCTCAAAATTATAGCTATCATCCTCAAGTTTTATATGCCTGCTAAACATGAAAATATTAATTAAAGCTATCTGCTTTGTATTGAGTTTGTTCAAAACAAGTTAGACCCTTGTTGAGAGATTTATCATACTCCTAAGATCAAGACATTTTTATTCAGAAAAATTCACTCTTCCGAAGTATTGTTGCGTTAGAGGCATGGGCTATGCAAAATTATGAATATATCGAGGAAATAAAAAGGAGCAAGTGCTCGATAACCTCGTGGAAAAAAATGGACAAGTGTCCGGCAGTAGAATTAGGGGTACCTCGGTATCCACCCAAAATGAAAAAAATGAGATATGATAAAAATATGATGGAAAGAAAATGATAGCCCATGGTCCCTCTAATAAGCAATATGCCAGTAAGAGTGACAAGTTTTTAATTTTCAAAATCTTTGATCTAAGAGTATGGCATTCTTCTCCTCAGATCCGGTTTTGACCATACAATAAATGCAAGGTATGTATGCTTAAAGAATTATTTTTGCAAAATCAAAACAGCCTCAGAGAGAAATATAAAAGATAATGAGTGACTCTGAGAGCACCTATGAGGATAAAGGTATGCTAAGTTTTTCTTTTCAAAAATATGTAAAAACTCCAAGTGATAGGGATTAAGAAGAAGAAAGGCTCTTTACTCTGACCATATATTTCCCTGACTATAAGTGCACAGTGGATTTTTACAACACCCTGCAGGTATGAAAGAATGTTTCAACCCCAGATATTTTATTAACCAACCTTTTCTCGAGGACTAGTAAAAGCCTAAGTATGGGGGTGTTTGTTGACGGTTCTTAAGTATCAATTATAACCATCAAATAAATAAAGAAAAGGACCTATATGCAAGCAACACCTAGAATTAGGGTTTGATCTAACAGAATTCCACGAGTTTTGCTGTTTATCTATTTCTGCAAGGGGTTATCAGGAAATACGAAAGAAAGGCCCACATGTCGGAATAATGACGGGATATTAACCAAACACGCAATTATCTTACATCTAGAAGATTCCAGAAGCCACAGGAACGAACGGGAGCCGTAACGGGGCCGGACACAGGGCGCCCGCCCTGTGCCCTAGGGCGCCCGCCCTGCCCCTGGGACCAATCAGGTCGAGTCTCGCGGATTATGCTCCACCGCCTTTGAGGATCAAGGAAAACCGTAGGATGAAGGTCGGTTTGATCCGACGGTCCAGATTCATCCAAAAAGGCTATATAAGCAAGGCCCCTGACCCCTGGTGGAGAAGACCCCAATTCATTATTCAGTTGCATATCTCTAGTTAAGGTTTAGAGAGAGAGGTTCCCTCTAGGGTTCCCACCTCTTAGGGCTTAGCATCCAATGTGAAAGTAGAATTAGTTCTACTAGATTGAGAGAGATAGAGTGGAGGTGTAGATCGGAGGAAGCCGGCCTGTCGGTGTCTACTCCGAGGTTGTACCTGCGGGAGCAAGTTCTTCTAACCCGAGGCTTGTTCTCAGGATTCTTCAGTATTTCGACTTCTAAATTCTAGTAAGTTCTTTGTTTTATTGTTCTTTGGTTTATGAGTTTACTTTGATCTCTTCGCGTAGAGTTTAGAGTAATCATCTCTAGCGTAAACGTGGTGTTTAAGCTAGGATACTCATAGATATCCCCTCGTCTATTCGGACCGTGGTAGTAGCGAGGAACGTGACAATTCCGAGTTACCTTTGTATTCCATATCCCGTTAGCATGATCGATAGGGTTTATAGGTGCGGGTTGAACATCCTTTGTGGTGTCTAGATTCCGTAAACCTCCCCAATAGAATAGTAGATCATCCTTACCAAGGTTAGAAGAAGAGTGCGGTTGTAGTCTTCTCTATACATCACTCACATCGAATCATAGTGGTTGTAGCCTAAAGGTTAGTAGTAATAGATTTGGTTAGTCAGATGCACTCTTTCTCCTAAAGGTAAAAATATAAATACGATACCCAGGATAACATCTCGGGTGAAGTGCTCACCGATATCCGTGCGCTTGCGGATCCTATTTCCTAATTGCGTTACCAAATATCAACACACATCACCAAAGCAGGAATCTTTTTTTTGCGCATAATAGTCTACTTCTTCCTTTTCTTTGCCAGTGGGTTTTGAACTACTCTTCTGGGTCTTTTGTTGGGTCTTCTTTCATTTTTTCCCTTAGACACGGAGGCAGCACAGTCTTCCTCTATGTAGTCTTTATTTGTCTTGTACCTACTTGCACTACACTTCGGACAGCTGTCCAAGTCCTTATAATCATCACCTCGATATAGGATACAGTGATTTCTACAAGCGTGGATCTTCTCAACACCCATCGTGAGTGGACTGATTAGCTTCTTTGCATAGTACGTGTTAGCAGGCACTTTGCTCTCCTTAGGAAGCATGTCTGTGATAATGCTCAAGAACGCATCAAAGCCAGCATCAGAAAGACCATATCTAGCTTTGCACACCAACAACTTTAGCACAGACCGCAGCGTCGTGAACTCTTTGGTGCAAACCTTGGACTCATCGTACAAAGGCTCTTCTGCTGCCTTCATCAGGGTCTCCATACCTTTCATGAAGAACACTGATGGATCTTCCGCATGACGACGCAACATTGCCTCTAGAAATTCTGCATCTTCCGCAGCCATATTAGTTTCAGCGCCATCTTCATTTCCTCCAGCGAAACCATGATCAGGAACATTTGGCACAACATGTTCAGTGGCTAGACCATCGGTGTCAGGTTGTTGTGTCTCGTGTATGAACTCAAACCCGTCAATAAGCACTTCTGGACCATCGGCATCAATGTTCGTAGGAATTCCAGTTGCATAAGTCGCAAAGCTACCCTCTCCATGCTTTGTCCAAATCAAGTAATCCTTCATAAATCCTCGACGGACCAGATGAGTAAGGATTTGTTGAATGTCATCAGATACAGCAAAATTTCTACAATCCATGCATGGACAATGTATGTGCGTCTTTCTTGTTCTTGAAGCATGGTTCTTAGCAGCATCAATAAACCTCTGGACCTCAGTTATGTATGATGGATCTAGTCTTGATAAATTATACATCCAGAATGACCTCTCCATCACTACCTGTAAAACACAATTCATGATCTAGGGTTTAGATAGGATTTATATAGGGTTTATTATCTGGGGTTTATGGTTTAGCTTGGGATTAAAGGAAAAAACCTAAGCTGCATGATTAAAAAAATCTAAGTATATAGCATAATTATAGAAACACACAATTCATTAGAAATGTATTGATGTGGAAAAAAATTTGAGAAATAAGGAGAGATATTGAAGTAAAAAACCAAAGTACCACATAATTGAGAAATAAAAAAATCTACATTTCTCTCTACATAAATATACATGAACACACCATTGATTCAATCTTGCATAAACTAGCTAAAAATTGAGAAGCAAACATGAAAAGAGAGAGGAGAGGCATTATCCAACCATCTTGAGCAACCTCATCTAACCATCTTAAGAAATAAAGACAAGAAGCTAGCTATTCTTCTCCCACACTCATGGTGAAACCCTAGATCCAAAAAGTGGCTCTAATTGAGCATTAATGAGCAAATTGAGGCAATTGGGACATAAACTAACCTTTTTTGGCAACCTCCTTCCAAGAAATCAAGATCAAAACCTCCCCCTTGTATTTTGTAAAATCTGGACCTCCAAAATCATCTCCAATGGAAGGTGGCTGTGAGATACAGTGCTGCTCGGGGAGGAAGAAGTGGTATTTACACCCAGAGAAATCATAGGCGGTTGGATAAGCCAACCGCCTGTGGTAATGCATCTTCACAGGCCTTAAGCCAACCGCCTGTGTAAATGTTTTACACAGGCGGTTGGCTTAAGGCCTGTGAAGATGCATTACCACAGGCGGTTGGCTTAAGCCAACTGCCTGTGTAAATGAAACATTTACCGCCTGTGGTAATGCATCTTCACAGGCGGTTGGCAGCTCTGAGACCACCCTTTTTATACCATAGGCGTGTGATAACTAAAACCACCTGTGGTATAAAAAGGGGGCGTCGGTGTTGTACTCTTTTCTACTAGTGAGATTTAGCAACTCATTGTATTCCTGGAGTTTTGCAGCTCTCATTGTTACTGTTCTTTCCCAGGCTAGCAATTTGGCAAACCTAGGTGAGCACAAAAAAAAATACAAATCATAACCTGGTATTGAAGACATTATTCGACAAGTGGAAAATAGATGATGACCCAATAATGTACATAAAAAATTACTGTAAAACTAACAAAACCGTGAACATATAGGCCAGACAATACTCAACCTTTTATGCTACTACTTTTTTTGTTCATTTCATTTTTGACTTATGAGTAACCCATCCCACATATTGATGATATCAATATTAGTTTCAAGCTCCACATAGAACAAATTAATGCTATTAATAATTTGGAGCCATGAGTGTTTTTTGTTGTTAGGAGTTACTCTTTCCATTCTCATTTATAAGGTGCATAGTCATATCAAGATTCAAACTTTAAAATCTTTAACCAATAGTTTGGCTAACAATTTTAAATATAATACAAACCTGATATGGTTAGATTTGTAATCAAATGTACTATCCAGTTATCATAAATCTATACGTATAAACAATATAATACAAAATAAATAAATAAATAAATGATAAAAGTGTAATTTGCGAAACTGGGCCATGTCAAAGTGTGCGTTATAAGAGAGAATTGAGTGAGTAATTCACAATTACCTTCCTTTCAAAAAGGTTGTTCTTCTAGCATTCATTTTTTTTTGGAATAGTTGTTATTCTCATATTCCAAAACTTTGTTAGAGCTGAACTAACCTTCCTACCCTTTGTTGTTTTAATTCCACTGAGATCCAAGTAGTCTAGGAGCCAAAGGGTGTTTTGTTAATCAAAGCTTTCGAAAATGTTTCGGGTGAAGTAAATGAGGGTAATTCCGCTGACACTTATTTTGGCTAGAACAACATCCTTTTTGAAATGGAGTGAGTACTAGAAAGCCAATCTAGGTCAATGGGAAATATAATGGCTAACATGTAGTCGAAGACATAGCAAATTAATTGGGCAATGATGAAGGTGTTACTAACTATTAGAAGTTGAAATATTGTTCTTTGTATCAAATAGCTAGTGGTATAAAGTATCCCATCACGGGGTTGGACTTTAATGAGCCAAGTGAAAGACCTAGTTTGGTTTTGGTAATTGAAAACAACTAGTGGACTAAAGCTTTACTTGAGCCGATAAGCTAGGTTAGTCCACAATGCAAGGTTGAGCAAGGCATGAAGCAAGGTGGAGATCATGGAGACCTCAAGATGCAAGTGCTCAACATGGGTTGCAAGGAGTAGCAACCTTTGCAAAGAATTGGAAGCAAAAGCCCTATGCAAAGGATTGAAGGCAAATGTACAAGATAGGTTTTGTTTTTGCCAATGAAGGTGCAATAGAGTGTATGACTAGGTTTAGGATAGCCATACTATTAAGAGAGGATTTCTTAAACAATGTGGTTATCTAGTTTCACTAATTAAGTGGGGACTAACAACGCATATGCACCAGACCTAGTGACGTGGTGAGAAAGAAAGAGAAAATGCTTTGAAAATGTTTTGAAAAAGCTAACTCAGTTGTCACACCCATTTTTAAGGACAAAAATAGGATGCATAAAGTACTCATGTGCGCCCCAGGTCATGATCGCACACATAAGCAGACAAATTACACAGTATCATCACAGTGCTTATTACATAGCGAATAAGTATTTAATACATAGTCTTGAACGATAAATAATAATATCTAATAATAATCTCCAGCGGAAACTCCACACAGGGACACGGTTGACTGGTTGACACCAAACCTAGTACTCATTACGATAATCCTCATCATAATCTTCATCTGTTATGGTGGAAATAGCAAGAGTGAGTCCATGTCGAACTCAACAAATATAACACAGGGTTCATGAGGCTCAAATGGCTAGACACTGTTTGACTGCTTTTAGCTTTTAGTCATCATTAACTTAGCAGTTGAGTAGCATCAAGGTATTCCAATTCCCGTTAATGAACAATTGATCAATTGTAATAAGAATAATGAAATAGCATTAACATGGTATAATAATAACAACATCAGTATAAAGCATGATATATCAATGGTGATCATTTATTCTGTAAGAATACCCAAGGCCGCTCGTATCCGTGAGCACGGCTAGTATACCAGTTTATTAAACTCTGCGCAGAGGTGTACACTTTCACTGCGAGTCATGATTTCCAAATGTGTGGGGAGATCAAACCCAAACACCGGAGAACCATATAAAGCCACTCAAAAGTTCGTCTAACAAGTTAGGGCCATTAGATTCACTCGGCAGGCAGATGTAGAACCCCCCTTCCCTGTGGCACAACAACCGCAGCCTATACACACTAGGCCAGGGGCTCGCACTACACCCAACGTGTCAAGCCATTCTTACGCCATTTAAGGTAACCACTAACAAGCTAGAAAGCCAGAGCCATATAGCCCCCACAGTTGTACTATCAATCCCGGTTAATGCTTACAGATAAGTCCTTATGGAGAGTAACTAGAGCAACAAACAAACAACACAGTGCTCTAGTCCCCTTGTAGCAGGAATTAAATCATCTTAATGGTTGATTTCACCATTCATTAGTCAAATTACAAGATCAATGTTCATAAATCAAGCACTAGCCAAGCTACCCAAATGCATAATCCCATAGGTGACAAGGAATCAAGATATCAATCGCTAAGTTAAAATCTCTAAGGTTGCCAAGGTAAGCACATGCATATGTATGATAATTCAGTGAATAGGTAACAAGGATAGTCCTGTGTTATACTTGCCTTGATCAAAGCTCTCCAAACAGTACTGCTGACTTGGCTCAAAGTAATACTCCGAATCGTCCAAGTACTGCTCACCTTCTATACTCGATCATCAATCAACAACATACATGCATCCAATCAAACATACACGAAGCAAACAAATAGATATAATTAGAACAGTACACCAACAGTAACAAAACAGTAATAAAAGTTTATAAAACTCTTCTACACGTTTCTACGATCACACAGACGCAAAGATCACCAAAATCGGAGTTAAAACGTGAAAGTTATGAATTTTCTAAGATTTCCTATAGATAAATAAATACTTAGTTATAAACTCGAAAAATAAATTATCAAATCTAACTGTAAAACTAAACTAACATGTAGAGTTCGCAAATACGAACCTAACGCAATTTGAACGGATCAAATCGGAGTTAAAACGAAGATTTTATGACTAAAACAATCCTAGTGGCAAAACTGTAAATTGCTGAAAACGTATTTTTGAATAACCCGAAAGAAAAATACGCTTTCAAAATACAAAAACGTAATTTCAGCTTTACGCCTTGGGACCGCGGGTTGATTTCCAGAAAATGCAGGGGCTCTTTAACAAGATTGCCATCGAAAGGGTAAGTTCTAATCTCGTGCGTTGATTTCAAATCTAACGGCTCACGATCACCAGCATCTACACAGTAACAATTCCGGCCCTTCTTCCTCCCATCCGGCCACCGGCCGCCATACCCGCCATGGCCGGCTCGCCGGAGTTCGTCGGCCCCGCATATTCCGACCACCACTCACCCCCATACCAACTCCAATCGGTGGAGAAGCTCCACGCGATCTCATATACCCGAAAGAAAACTATCTACGGTCACCCGGACGCAACACGCGACGATAGGAAGGTGACGGCGCCATGGCCGACCCGACGGTAAGCTCCAATACCTCGATTCACCTCACCAAAACACCAATTGAAAGCGTAGAAAGCAAGAGGAGAAGAAAATAAGCTCACCCAAGTAAAGAAATCGGCCCCGATTCCTCCCGAAAGCTCCCTCCCCAATCTACCGCCGGCCTCCAACGAACTCAAACCCTAAAGCTCGATTCTCCCGTGGCAACCCTAGCTTTTTAGTTGAAAAACGGAAACTAGAGATACCCGGCTACCCTTTTATAAGACCACATCCCCTATCTTGCTAGGAAACCAAAGATCTGCGATCAAAGTCGGTTGAACGAACGACTTCGAGTCCTACTCGGCTACGGCTGGAGGAGGAAGATACGCCCGACAGGTGGGACCCATCGATCAGCGACTCAAGGGAAAAGGGAACGGCTGCTGCGGGCTCAACCGGCCTGGGCCGCGGCAGCGTCGCCGGGCCGGCCCACCAACACGAGTGCGGGAGAGGAAAACAGCTCGGTTTGGTTCGGCCCACCGCGCGAAAATAACAGGCCGGCCCTGGGGTTCTCCAGGCCGCCACAGTAGGTAAGCTTCTTCTCTTTTCTCTCTTTTTTTTTATTTACTTGCTTTCAAAAATATTTAAAATACATTCTAATCCAAAATAAAATAAAATAAAACAAATCCACACCACACAATAAAAATATATGCAACAGCATGAATGCAACACAAAATTTATTTTATTATTATATTTAATTTGGCCATTATTTATTATCTAAATTTTTCCAATTTTGTTATCTCTAAAATTTGGGTGTTACATCAGTGCTAAAAAGGTTTTGTTGCCCCATAGGACACTTTGGGAGTTACCACATTTAAAAATGATTTGAGAGAGGGGCTGGTGTAGGGTTTTTACCCTCACTAGATTTCTCCAGTGCCCCTATAGGGGGATCACTAGAGCTTCGGCTCCTCTATTGATATATGCTAAGGAATTAACTGCACAAATTTTTCATCTGGTGACCACTGGAGATGGGTCACCAGAGACTATATATATACTAGACATGTTGCTACGATCGGCAAAGTTGGCATGCGTGGGGCAGATTGGAACGAACGTGGATCACCTGAAAACTCTAGTGGCGTCACTAGAGGATTCCATTGATCCTAAAAACCTTATGCAGAAGGTTCTTAAGGCCACCAGAATTCTCTGGTGGTGAGCTCCACCCTTCACCGGAGTTTTGGCTACGGCCTAACCCTTCTACAGAGGAGAAAATTATTTTTTTGCACTATGTTTGTACTCATTACAAAGGTCCAATGAGCACCGAATAAAAGGCACCTAAGGTTTCGCTGTGTAAATGGCTATTTTGAACTAGCCGTTGGAAAAACTTCAATGGTGTTCTCCGGTGATCACTAGAGCTTTCTAGTGGGTATGAGTGTAACAATTGGTTCTTGAGTTGGCTCTATGAATAGAGGGTGTGGTAGACCTTTTTGGCTCTCTGGGCACTTCCTATTAGAGATCAAGAACACACTCCACTCACATAAGCACATTTGAGATTGCTTTTGGGTGAGATTAGGAGTGATCTAATGCATTTTCTTTGAGAACTAGCATCTAGTGTCACTAGACAATCATTGTTGTTGTATATTTGATGTTACTCTTGGTGGTTGTCGCACCTAGATGGATTGGAGCAGTGAGACACCGTTGAGCACTGCTTGGTGATTGTGTGGGGGCATTGATGGAAAGATTTGTGAGGGGCTTTGTGCTTATCCCAGTGGGAGATCGTGAAGAGCATGTCTGGTGGCATTGAAGCTGTGGGAATGGTTCATTGATCGACCGTCTCATAAACAAGTGCCCATGTTAGGTCGTAGCGATGGGCCCACTCATCTATTTCTATTGGTGCGAGTTCTTTATGAACCACTAGTGAGAAAAAAGCCCGAAGTCAAGAAACCATTTTTGTACTAGTTTCATAACCCTACTCCATGAGCTATATAAGGAGGGCAGGGGTCCCTAGATCGGGATAATCTTATGTAGACACAGAGCCATATATCAGGCAATAGAGACCTATTACACATTCTGAACATGGCAGACCAACCACACACACTAGTACAGAAACGGTTTCTCTTGATGGTGCTGTTTTTTCATTGGCAGTTCATAAGGAGCAGGCACCACTAGTGTAAAATCTGTGGCCCCGAGCAAAGAATCGCCAGTATAACTGACTTCACACTGGGAGTTTTACTCTAGTGTTAATAGTGTATTTGCACTGGTAGTTTTTGTATTGCAAGCACTAGTGTAAATACATTTACACTACTGGCGGTTACGTAACAAAAACCACCAGTGTATTTGTTTTACACTGGCGGTTCACTTAACGAACCACCTGTAGCATCAGCTAAAAATCTCAACCGTTGCTCTCACCTACCACCGAATCTCCACTGTTCCTCTCACCTACCATCGCTGCTTGTGGCTATAAAAGGGCATGTGCGGTAGCCTGAGCAATCCATGGTGTGGCTCGTGTTTGTAGAAGCCTGAGCTCTCTCCACCATTCCTTTGATTTCGTGTTTGTGGCCACTTATTTTACATAGAATTCACATATATATGGACTCTCTATGGGAGAAAGCTCTCCACATACAAAATTCATTGTGTAGTTAGGATGATGCACATGGGAGGTACTAGAAGAATATTTTTTTAAGATGGAGACATTGGTAGGCATCATTGGTAGAACCCACCATCTCCTACAAGTATCCCCTTTACTCCTACACACTATAAATAGGTGTGTTGAGCTGTGGGTAAAGCATCACTGAAGATCACTCAAACTCAAGGGAGGGAGCTCTAGTTACTATAGTCCACTCCATAGTAGCTAGGCTAGGAGTGGGAGATAGAGTTAGAGTAACAGCTCTACTTGGAGTCTAGAAGAAGTCTTCGGAGTCTAGTATAACTCTTTTGTACCTTTCCTCTTTTGTACACTTACTCTATTTGGAATATACTTCTACTTTATTTAAGTACTTCATTCAAGCTTACTTACTTAGCTAAGTGTGCTTTGGAGGTTTTGTTACAAGCTTAGTTAGCATAATACCTTGTTAGTGTGGCTTTATCTTGCATAGGTTCCACCATTTAGTTAGGTTGCTTTGATCTCATTTCATCGAAGCGAGGATCGAAGTGGTGAGTTCATAGATTAAGCGTGGTGCTTAGGCTATAACTTGCCTGTGAATATGGCTAGGGCTTCAGATAGTTAGTGGTAGGTTGGCAGGTGGTGACAGCCCTATCCATCCTCTATATTCCATCATTATAGGTCTATTTCTTAAGCGTATGGCTCATTGTATAGTTTACCTGTGAACCCGTGAAACGAAAGACTAGGTCGAGGTGCGCCGTGAAGTGCTTGAGAACCCTTCTCTTTCTTGGTTTAGCTAGGTTGCTAAGTATATAGCTAAGTTGTTCTTGATAAGTAGAAGTTACATAGGACTCTATTTTTACTCACTCTCTCTCTCCCACTAGCTATGCCATCTATTCTTTTATCTAGCTTATCTAGCTATCTTCTATAGTGATCATTTTATCTTTCCCTTATTGTTAATTCCTTAAAGCAACGCACGCCAGTCATTTACCCCTGACTAAAGTCGTGCAATTGCTTGAGGACTTAGTCATAAGGAATCCTATTTATCAATCATCTTAGCCATACGTTTTCCTATGAGAATTATAAATACAACACTCGGAATACTCCCGAGCGAAGTGCTACTTCGATATTTTCAGTGCGCATGAGGAAGTATCTAGTAGACATAAGAAATATCAATAGCCTGCTGGGGCTAGACATGGGGCAGTAGCGGCTACGGTTGTGACTAGGGCAGAGGCAGCAGCGATGGTGTATAAGAGTGGGAGGAGGGCGACACAGAGAGGAGAGGAGAAGGCAGCACCTGTAGAGAAGGTCAGAGGAGAAGAGATAAGGGATTAACCTTAAACTTGCTTGCCTTCTGTTGCTACATTCCCCCATATATAGGGGTTTATTTTTTCAAAAACGCACATTGGCACGTGTTGCACTAAGTGGAAGTGGGAAAGTTTACACGCTCTGAGAGCGAACACGGCGAGGCACCATTCCGCATCACAGAGTAACACACAACATGAATCACCGCAAGCGGTGGGGTATAAGAGTTGTACTAACTAAGAACTAATTTTGCGATAGTAGGAGCACCGTCGTAGCTAGTTGGAGCTATGAGCAGCGCCAGGCCTCCTCGAAGACCTCTCACAGGGTGAGGGGAACATCAGCTCGCGCATCGCCTCGCGAGTGGTGGAATCAACCGGTTCCTTGAACGTCTCGTGGAAGAGCACGACAATTCGGTCGTCGGGGGCATCAATTGGTGCGTCATCAGGCCTGTGTTCCCACTTCTTCACCAACACCCGTTTAGCTTGCTTCTACGAGTTGGGGTCGCAGAAAGGAGCTTTAGCCGCGGGCCTCACACTGCGACGAGGGGCCAAACTAGCGGGCTCCTGGCGCACGGCTCGTGGAGGTGTGTGAAGGAGACTTTCCTGTAGCGGCAGCCAAAGGGAGT
This sequence comes from Saccharum hybrid cultivar R570, assembly GCA_038087645.1. Taxonomy (NCBI): domain Eukaryota; kingdom Viridiplantae; phylum Streptophyta; class Magnoliopsida; order Poales; family Poaceae; genus Saccharum; species Saccharum hybrid cultivar. Next base: position 24,373,800 of record JAQSUU010000558.1, read on the forward strand.
TGATGAAGAGGGCCCCGACGTTGATGTCATTAGAGGCCACAACTGCATCGTCAACGGAGGTGGGGTCTTGGATGCTGTCCTGCACAGTAAATCCTTCCACGTCCGGTTGGCGTTCCCATGTCAGCGTAGAGGTCGGTTGCCGAGCATCATCCAAGGCGGCGAGCGGGTGCTTGCCAGTGGTGCCTGAACCTCAAGGGAGGCAGGCGGTGACAGCACTGAAGTACCTATTGACGGAGTGACGACAAGGGAGGCGGCAAGCTCATCAAGCATGGGGTCTACCCAGACAGGAGGCCTAATGTCCATGCATAGTGAAATCAGAGCGGGTCCGTCCCGGGGGCGCAGTGTGCGACAGAGCAGGTGGCGGCGATGTCGATGTAGACAGGAGTCGCGGCGATGGTGATCTCCCTCTGTGGCTTGCGCCGGCGCCGATGACGTCGACGATGGGAGGCGTTGGGGCCCCCCACGGTCCCCTGCGTGGATCTGCCCAAGCCACCGTGCAGCGGCAGCGGGGTAGGCAGTGTGCCACCACCCGCCACCACCAACGGCGAGGTTGCCGGGCAAAGAATTTGACCGACGAGGACAGAGGCTGCCTACTGGGAAGGCGCGCCAAGAGCATCCTGGCCACCGCTGCCGTTGTCGAAGCCACGCGGGTGCGCACACTCTCGCTTGCTGTCTGAAGAGATGCGATGGGGCGAACAACGATGCTTGCATTGCCTTGCGCGGTGCTTCGTGCTGAGGCAAAAGAGGCAGCGGGACGGCGAGGTGCATCGGGCGGCGATGTGGTCCCCTGCCAAACAGTTGAAGCAGAGTCTGACGAGCGAAGGTGGCACTGGCCGCTGGCGACGAGGATGGGTCCGGGCATGGTGGCGCCTATGCCGACGGCTTTGAACAAGCGTGAAGCCATCGGCGTCGACATGGGTAGCCGCTCGAGGAACGTGGTGTCGAGGTAGCCCGACATGAGGTTGGGCATGCGGTGGTGTCGAAGGTTGCCTGGCGTTCGACATGAACCGACGATGGCGACCGTCAGGCGGGGACGCCTGAAGGCACTGGCCAAGATGCTAGTGCACGGGCACATGCACGACTGGGTGAAGGCCGAGCCGTAGATGAGCGGGCACCCGATCAGCCAGCTTGTGGGGCGCCGCAGGAGGGCCAATGCTCCTGGCCTAATGACGACGACGCCGCCTCTTCTTGGTGAAGACGACCGGGCATGAGTCGGAGCATGCCCCCTCACACGGCCACGAGCGAGGGCATCACCTCAATAGCTCGGCGGACAGCCTCCAGGTATGACAACTGGGCAGAAGATGTGCAGTCGAGTTTAGGGCCATCATCGGTGTCGGTGTCAGTGTCATGCATAGACGACGATGTCGAACTCCTCGGCCCACCTCATGGCCTTGGAGCGCCCCAGGGTCCCGGTGGGGAAGAATGGGGTGGCGTTGGGGGAAAGAGGGGTCGAAGGGGCGCCAGAGGAGGAGGTGGTCGTGTCCAACGCGACCACAGCGACAGCGGCACCAACCTCAGGCCCCAAGGCGCAGGTGGCGTTCGCGCGGGTAGAGGAGAGGTGGAGGAGGTGGCCGCCTGCACTGGGGCGGCAGGATAGGCCGTAGATCTGGCTAGGCGGGAGCTGGGTGACAGCGGCGGCAACAAAGAGGGGGTTCCAGGCGCCGCGGATCTTGCGATGTCGGAGGCAAGGGTGGCGTGCTCCGTGCATGACCTGGGAAAGGAGGGGGCCGCAGGAGGCGGTGGCGACGAGGGGTGGCCGGTGACTGGCGGGGGGCCGCACGAGGCAGGCGCCATCTGCTGCGGCCAAGGCGCGGACTCCGCGAGCGGCACCGGAGAGGAGGAGGTTGTTGGTGGTGTTGGCGTCGCGGAAAGGACAACGGCGAACGGGGGGTCGCACGGATCGAATGGCGACTCGAACAGCGGGGGGGGGGGGGCTCAAATCACCGCAGGCCTCCACACACATTGGCGGAGCAGATGCGTCGATGGAGGAGGTGGCCACGGCGGTGGCGCTCGTCGTCACCTGGGCAGTTGGCGGCGGCGGGGAGGCACCGCGGTCGCCGGAGCTAGCCACCACGACTGGCAGGGTGCCCACGGTGACAGCCGCCGGCGGGTTGGTGAGCTGTCGGGGAGCACCTGTCCCCACGAGGGAGGAGGCCCCATGGGTGCGGGCTGCTGGGTGAGAAGGGGGGATCGACCCATCAACTTGCAGATCAAGCGGAGGAGGTTGCGGATCTGGGCTAAGTTGCTGCTGGGAAGCTGGAGCTGTTGTGGATCTAGGAGGATTAGGTGTGAGGGGCGCGTGGGAGACGATGGAGAGAAGGGGCGGGTCGGGGGGCTTCAGCTCGAGTGTCATCTCCTTTGCTCTTTAGTCTATATATATAGGGGTTTACAAGAATGCTAATGGGCTTTGGGCCTATTTATCAATAAGAGTCCAAATCCCCTACTAATCCTTTTTAGATCTAATCTATAACAACCGGGCTTGAGCCCCCTCCCTAATTAATTAGCCCACTAACATGTCTGGGCGTGTTCTCCTACCATACATCTTACCGACCATGACAACAACACTGAATGGTAAAAAATTAGTCCTAGACTTCACTCATTAGTTCTTATCATCCATACTTTGGAGAACAAAAGAAATATGAAAGACGTCCACCATAAATTGTACTAACATATATTTCTCCCTGGGATGATGTAAAGGAAACTTAAAATGTCTTATATAATTATAGCTGATTACAGAATATATACATGTATAAGCATTTGTACGAAACTACTGCTCATGAAAAAGTTATATGGTTAACTGATAACCACAAATTTATTCACCTTTATTAGGATGCATTATAACATATATATACCAACTACTTACGACCATATATACAAGTAAAACCATGCATGGTAGAACATGGCATCTCTTTTTCTCCCCCTGAATAGTGCAAGGAACACCGTAGCATGATATTGCCTCCAAAGATTAAAGGGTATTAGATTTATTTGCCTCCATGTTTCACCTTGATTTCTTATCATACATCTGCAAAGAAATCATGAATCGTGATCCGGGCTGCAACTGGAATTCTTACTGTCCTATGATCATTGTACCACGTAAGGCTGCCAAACGTGTAATCCCCTTGTAACCTTGATGAGGACATAACACCAACGGATATGACCATTGATTATAAGGTGCGCTCGTTCCTATATTTGCATAGTAATTTTGGTTATAATTCACTTGGTTCCACATGTACATGTCGTTATTTGAATGTAGGTATAAATGTGTCTCAAAGTACAAATCCATCAAAGTTGAACTATCAGTTCGTTGGTAGCCCGATAGTGCTTCATTGGGAAGGCCATAACTCATCCATCCGGAGTGCGATTGAGGTCAATGAGCACTTGATGGAAAGCTTATTTGATAAGTTTTCAAATAGATCAGGTCCCACCTCAATATCACATTGGCAAGGCCCCGAAATCATTGAGACATTCCGCCGCTATTTCTGTCGGGTGCTACAGCGTCGTCGCGGGCTTGTTATTCACACTTGGGAGCCAGGCCCAAGTTGGAGCATGCCCCAAGAAGATGGAGAACACCTAAGAGATGCCCAAGGACGTCCTCCTCCTTGGCCACCACCTTAATAGGCCATCAAGGACGTCCAAGCCAAGCCGGAGGCCTAGTCCAATTCGAGTTCGAGTCTGCTTCGGCCTTCTGTACCAGTCTGCAATAAAACGGACACCCAGGACGCATCCGGACTCCGTTTTCGATGATCCATATATGGATGGAAAGCTTATTTGATAAGGAAACCAACCCAAGTGGTCTCACGTCAAAAGCTATTCGGAATCAACGGGAATCGTCGAAACAAGTCACCGTCCAGAATCTATCAGGGCGCTGTGTCGCCGTCTTTTGGGCCGTTTGGGCCTTGTAACGTGTTGGTACTTCTCAAGGACGCGAATAGGGGTCCTTGGACGTCCCTTAGGCTATATAATAAGTAGTCGCCGCCTACATTAGGGTTGAGTTTTGCTTAGATTATTCTGTTGATAACAGTTTCGCCGCCGTCGTCGGTTTGTGAGACCCCAACTTTGTGAGATTAATCATTCATCTGCAATTTGGTTGCATTCCTTTGTGTTCTTGCTTGTGTTCTCGATTCGCAGGCAAGGACTTAGCCTTCTTGGCGAGGTCGACCGTGCAACGCCGGTCGATAACCAGAGGAGTCGTGGTGCTGCGATTGCGGGGTTCAGAGCCGAGTTGTTCGGAAGCCGGATCGAATTGTGTCGTGACTCCACCAAATCGAGAGTTATCAGAACCTTTCGGAAGATCGGGAACCCTAGTTCACATCAATTGGTATCAGAGCTTCAGGTATACCGTCAGGTTCAATTTTACCCTAGTTTAGTTTGATTTCGCCTTTGTCCTAGAGTCCACAGAAAAGCCAAAAAAAAAATTTAGTGTTTTCCTATCCCAGAAACCACGTTTAGCCTTTTGCATAATTCTTTTCAGATTCCGTCGTGTTGAGTTTGTGTCCTAATCAAGGTCTTGTTGCTGGTTAGGTTGTGTTAGAGTCCAGTTCGTGTGTTTTTCCCATCGTTTCCTGTCAAACCCTAGCCACCGTGACCACTTTTGTACGCATTGTTCCAGTTTTGTCCTCTATTTCGTAGTCCAAACTTAAAACTGGTCCAGTTTACGCGTACGAACTCGGATTTCGACGTTCCAGATATCAAAATCGATCAGAAAAAAATTTCGGATCCGACCATCCCCCGCTTCGTCGGGGTTCGAAAATTTTATTTTGGTCAAAAACTGGTCACAAGATCCTCTTTTCGTGGTCACAAGCTTTTCCTCAATTTTGGACCCATCTTCTGAATTTTCCACAGGTCACGTCTTTCACTTGTTTTAGCTCAAATTTTTTGTGGTTACTTCTTGTGTGCTCCTAAGTGAAGAAAAAATATCAAAAAAATAAAAAGAAAAAGTCAAAGATTCCCAAAAAAACAACGACAGCCCAAAAAATAGAAAAATTGAGAGGGACAAAAGAGGAACAATATTTAGAGGAGCACATAGAGGAGACAGTTTGTTATAATTGTGGGCGTGTGCTATCTTGTGATTGTTTCTTATCACTCTTGCTATCCATCATACTTGTTTCTCTATTTTGTTATCACACATCTGGTATTTGGAACACGTTAGACCAGCAACGAGAGCAAGTATTTGGGACTATAATTCAGCATTACTTTCTGTTTTTGAATTGTGTTCCACTCACATATTTGGCCTGCCTGCCTTAACTCCACATATTTCTTCTGGACAGTATAAGTTTTGACCCCTGTAATCGGAGTGCTACGCCTTCCAGGTATCCTTGACCTTGCTGGTAAGAACCTTGTAAGAGCTTGAGAAGGGGTCTCCTTTTGCTGTGATCTTGAGAGGCACTACTCCACCTACTTAGTAGATTATTAGGGATAACTTTCACTGTTTGTTCCTGTTTTGTGTCTACAATGACAGGTTACAACACTCATCGATACGAGACATCAATGATGCATGAGCCATGCACTATTGCTGCTACACCTCCTTCTGCAGGTCGTTCTATTCTTTCTTCTCCACCTACTTATGATGGTATTGGTGCTGATGAGTACATTGAGTGGGAAAGTAAAATAGATAATATTTTTGCACACTGTCATATGTGTGAACGGAGAAAGATTAAGAATGCATCTAGTGTTTTGAGACATTTAGCATTAATTTGGTGGGAGTCTTTAAGTTCTTCAGATAAACCTCATACATGGAATGATATGAAAATTCTTATGAGAGAAACTTTTGTTAATCCATCTCTTGTAATTAATTCATATGATGAGGAACATCAACTAGACCAATCTCCTATTATTCCTCCTGCTGTGCCTAATCTTTTGCAGGACAATGCACAAAAGAGCGGGGATGACATGACAGAAAATGAGGTGCTCCCAGTCTCATGTAAAAATTCAACACATGATACTTCTGCTGACAGTGAGAGCAAAGGTAATGCCAATGATGCTAATCTCACAGAAGCTGAGAGTTCTCTTGTTGTAATGAATTTTCCCACCAATGAGGCTAATAATTCTATACTAAAACCTTCTATTGATTTACCTTTGTCACATGGCGAATGTTCTACTGATCTTTGTGATAAAGAAAAGTTGTGTGCTAGTGATATGATTATTCATGAGCAGCAACCAGTGAATGAGAATGATTCTTTTGTTTTGGAACAAAATACTTGTGCTAAAAATAAACAATTGCTTCCAATTGCCACTGAACAAGATGAACTAAAATTGTTGACTTCTTTAAATACTTTGGGATATATTGAGTTTGAAACACTGTGTGCTCTGAGTAGTTTGAAGGAGAAATTTTTATGTGCTGAATTACCATGGTTGTCTACATGTATATATCAATTTATTGGCAAATATAATTGTAAAGGAGAATATATGGTACACCGAGTTTATATTTGTTCAAATCTGAAATCTCCTTTTTCTGTGCATCAATATGACCAATCAAAGGGTTGCATTAGATATAATCATGTCATGTCAAGATCTCCAAGTTTTGTTATAAAGAAACAGGTTAAATTTCAAAAAGAGAAGCAATATTGGCTACAACCTACAATCTGTCCTCTAACTAAGCTCAAATCGAGGACGGTTTGTTGTCAAAAAGGGGAGGATGATGAGGACATAACACCAACGGATATGACCATTGATTATAAGGTGCGCTCGTTCCTACATTTGCATAGTAATTTTGGTTATAATTCACTTGGTTCCACATGTACATGTCGTTATTTGAATGTAGGTATAAATGTGTCTCAAAGTACAAATCCATCAAAGTTGAACTATCAGTTCGTTGGTAGCCCGATAGTGCTTCATTGGGAAGGCCATAACTCATCCATCCGGAGTGCGATTGAGGTCAATGAGCACTTGATGGAAAGCTTATTTGATAAGTTTTCAAATAGATCAGGTCCCACCTCAATATCACATTGGCAAGGCCCCGAAATCATTGAGACATTCCGCCGCTATTTCTGTCGGGTGCTACAGCGTCGTCGCGGGCTTGTTATTCACACTTGGGAGCCAGGCCCAAGTTGGAGCATGCCCCAAGAAGATGGAGAACACCTAAGAGATGCCCAAGGACGTCCTCCTCCTTGGCCACCACCTTAATAGGCCATCAAGGACGTCCAAGCCAAGCCGGAGGCCTAGTCCAATTCGAGTTCGAGTCTACTTCGGCCTTCTGTACCAGTCTGCAATAAAACGGACACCCAGGACGCATCCGGACTCCGTTTTCGATGATCCATATATGGATGGAAAGCTTATTTGATAAGGAAACCAACCCAAGTGGTCTCACGTCAAAAGCTATTCGGAATCAACGGGAATCGTCGAAACAAGTCACCGTCCAGAATCTGTCAGGGCGCTGTGTCGCCGTCTTTTGGGCCGTTTGGGCCTTGTAACGTGTTGGTACTTCTCAAGGACGCGAATAGGGGTCCTTGGACGTCCCTTAGGCTATATAATAAGTAGTCGCCGCCTACATTAGGGTTGGGTTTTGCTTAGATTATTCTGTTGATAACAGTTTCGCCGCCGTCGTCGGTTTGTGAGACCCCAACTTTGTGAGATTAATCATTCATCTGCAATTTGGTTGCATTCCTTTGTGTTCTTGCTTGTGTTCTCGATTCGCAGGCAAGGACTTAGCCTTCTTGGCGAGGTCGACCGTGCAACGCCGGTCGATAACCAGAGGAGTCGTGGTGCTGCGATTGCGGGGTTCAGAGCCGAGTTGTTCGGAAGCCGGATCGAATTGTGTCGTGACTCCACCAAATCGAGAGTTATCAGAACCTTTCGGAAGATCGGGAACCCTAGTTCACATCAAACCTCCACATAGGTGATAACTTGATCTGAAACGTATGAACCTTGTTTGCAGCGTTGAACACAAGAACTGATGGCTCAACTTCGATCTTGACTCCAGCAGGGCTCTCAACCGCAACGTGGTAAACTGCATCGACCTCGCCGACATTTGTGACAGTTCTCGGCACGGTAACTGGATACCTCAGATTTGGTACCGAGACGGAAGGCAGGTTTAAGAGATACCCGGGTACCGATGTTGCATTGCAGCTAATGGATGTTTCGATGCTGCAGCGAAAGAATTGGTTGTAATCGTTTGGATCGATATCATAAATCAAGCCAGGATCTGCTGCTCTGTTAGGGTTGATGTGGCCACCTCCATAGTCAAATGGGTCAGCAATCTTCCTAGGCAACCCTTCAGCCAGTATTGGCATGCCGTGTTCATCAGTTACAGATGCTTCACCATGCAAAAAGAAACAGAGGTAAAGCAATTGTAGTGCTGCACCTAGTCAACTAGTCATGTTTTCATATATAATTTGTGTGAAGTATTGGTAGATTAACTGTTATGCTAATTACCAGTGGTGACAATGGCAGATTTTAGCGCAGCAGGAGACCAATCTGGGTGCAGAGCTTTCAGCAGTGCAACTATGCCCGATACGTGTGGAGCGGCCATTGATGTCCCCGACATAAGCATGTAGGAGTCTCCCACTGCTGCTAAGATGCTAGCTCCAGGTGCAGCTATGTCAGGCTGTTGGGGAAGCAACAGTGGAGTTAGATACGTGATTTGTCATGGCTTGTAGTAGTGTGCCTGTGCCTAGTGCTACCATGGTAGGTACCTTGATAACATCAGCGTAGTCGATGGCTGGACCTCTAGAGGAGAAGGCTGCCACTTTGGGAGCCAGTAACTCTTTACTTGTAACGCTGCGCGCTGGTTCAATCTTTGCCACCGGAGAGCTGCTTATTAAAAGTTTAAATAAACAATCAAAAATATAATTCATGCAAGAGAGGAAGAGGGTTTGATTCATTTTAAAGAACAAGAAAGAATCAAGAAGTTGCATAGTTGTACCTCGCGGTTCTGATGTATCGTAGAATCTTGTACCCAGTGTCAATGTCCACAAGAACACAAGGAATTCCTCCACAGTTTTCTGTGACACCTAGAATATTGGTCGTATATTGAGCGAAAACAAGACCCGAGCCCCCGGCATCAAGGACGTTTTGCGTCGTGTTTTGGAATTGCTGGACCGGGACTAGGGCTTTTTGGTTGTCTGATAATGGAAAGCACAGGGCAGTCTTCCCTTTCAAATCCGTACCGTTCAGAGCTTCCGCCGTGCAGCTAACCACAGAAAGCAAAAATGAACTGTGCTCAGCTTCAATTCAAGACGTGTGTGATGTACTAGACTGTCGGAAAACTTTTAGCTGGGTCGAAGTAAAATAAAGTGAAACTGGTGGCTTAACGTACAGGCCTCCAAAGGCAAGGCTTCTGAAACTGCTCCTGGCCGGTGAGTTCTTCTCTTGGTAGTAGAGAGATTGTCCCTGCAAAATTGGTATGTAGATGTCGGTCAGGATGAGTATGTACGTAGATGACTAATCACTTATTCCTGCAAAATTTGTTATTCCGTTGTTGTACCTACCAATATCTGATGCTTGTTGCCCAGCGTAATGGCGGTTGGAAACGAGAGATCAATCGTACTCGCGGCCACGGTGATGACCCACGGGGCAGTATTCCCAACGGTCTGAGGCCTTGGACCGTCGTTCATGCCAGAGTACACGACGGTGATCCCCTTCTGAACCGCGTGCAGGGCGGCGAACGAGCTCTGGGCACCGATGGCACCAAGGGACAGCGAGAGCACGTCCACCCCGTCGTGTATCGCGTCGTCGATGGCCGCGAGCACCATCGCATAGCTGCCCCTGCTACGGCCGTCTTCGAGGAGCCAGAGGGATTTGTACACGGCGATGCGGGCGTGCGGCGCGCCGCCGCGCGTGACGCCCGCCGCGAGGCCGCGGAAGCTGGCCGCGTCCACGGCGGAGCCCGCCGCGGTGGACGCCGTGTGCGTGCCGTGGCCGTTGGCGTCCCGGGCCGAGAGGTACTCGTTCCTGTGGAGGGTCTCCTTGTCGATTCCGGCGTCGTAGAAGCGTGCCCCGATGATCTTGCGGCTGCAGTTGTTGGCGTTCCAGACCTCTCCGACCTGGCACACGCCTTTCCACCGCGACGGCACCGGTGGGTATCCTTCGTCGCTGAAGCTTCTTGACTCCGGCCAGATACCTGATGAAGCAAGTTAAGTTTTAGATACAGTGAAGAAATGCGGGTCAGATTAGCTAGAGTGAGATTGTGTCGTGTACGTACGGACCTGTGTCAACAACCCCGATGATAATGTCCTCTCCATATCTGCCTTTCTGGAACAGGTCGCTGGGCGTTTGGTAGCTCAGACTCAGATCAAGGAAATCCCAGCTGTGAGTGGTTGTCGTCGTGTAGGTTGTGCTAGGTTCCACACTGTTGACTTCTGGAAACCCTGTAGATAGAGATTATATATATATATATATATATATATATATATATATATATATATATATATATATATATATATATATATATATATATAATATAGACTACTGCAGCTGTGGAGAAAATTCAGCTAGCGATCGCAAATTGAACTCCTCACCTGCGACTTGTTTAGCTTCGTCTTCAGTGAGCATCGCTGCGAAGCCTGAGAAGCCATGCTTGTAGTTGTGAACCATGGAGGCCAAAGAATCTTCCATGCTGAAAGTAATTACATAGGCATAAATACATCGCCTACATATATTGTATGGTGGGCACAATATATAAACGGAGCTAGGTTTTCGAAAAAATGTATAAACGGAGCTAGAGATTATATATACGTGCCTTCCAAGAACATTGCTGAGTAGATCATGGTGCGAAGCGACGACATCGTTGGGGTGCCCATGTTTCACATCTCCTAGGTACACGATATACAGCTGCAAAAATTACATGTTACAAATTATATATACTTTAGGAACAAATTATTCTTAATTAGCATGTCATCAAATAAATCTAGCTACCAGTATATATACCATACACTATTTACTGAGCGAGGGGTTGCGTGCGCTCCCAAGAACAGAATGCAAAAGCTAAGTACGAGGGCCCAAGCTACAACAGGGACGCGTGATGAAGTAGAGAAGAATGCCATGTTTTCCTTTGCTGTGATCAGATGCATATAAGGGTTGCTCTGTTATCAAGAGTACTAGTCCAAAAACACAAATGGGAGGAGTACAATATTAACCACATGCGCTTCTTCTATGACTCATTTTTTCGATCGTCCGCGTTGGCGGAGGCAACGAGCGTAGTCCGAATCGATCGACGAAACACATGTGCGTTCGTCATGTTTGAGCGCGTGCCACAGGAGAAGGTTTCAGAGACGACTTCCGCATCGCAATTTGCAGTTTTTATATATAGTAGATATGTTTTTCCATTTGCAAAGACGATAGAGCGTGGTAGCGTACTATGAGACGTTTTCCTTTTAGATTGTGTGATTAGACGTGTTCTAGCTAGGCTCCTGGAGGGGGGCCAATGACGACAGCAATCGTTGGTCTCCACGACGAATCGCTCAAACTATCATCATATTCAGGACGAGTTCAATTCCTTCCAGTCCTGGGAAAAGGAACCTGGCTAATTCAAGGACACCAAAAAAAATTGCTTTCGTTGCTTTCCAATCTTGATTACATATTTGCATGCGACTACTGAAAAGTGTAAACAGCGATTTTCTGCTCCATATTTTGGTCCTATGGCGCCCTATGCCATGTCATTTGTGGTTTTTTTATTTTTCAACGTACCATTTGACTATGGAGGTGGGCACATCAACCCTAACAGAGTAGCGGGTCAAGGCCTGATTTATGACATCAATCCAAACGACTACAAGCAATTCATTACAAGCAATCCGTCTCAGTTCGAAAACTATGGTGTCCAGTACTTATCGAGCCGAGAACTGCAACAAATGTAGGCGCGAGGTCGATGTTGTTCACCACGTTGCATTTGACAGCTAAAACATACCTTTCAAATAAACTTGAATTGGCCACAAAAGAATAACGAGATCCCTTAAAACCAATGACCAACCAAAACCAATTAACCATATAGGCATTGGAAACCAAACATGTATTAGTTCATATACATGAAGGCAAGGTCACGCTACAATGAAGCTTCAAACCTACTAGGGTTATGGGTAATACTTCAGCTTATAATGTTCTACCTATGATGCCTGAGCTCTTCAATGGCAAGACAGGAGATGCATAGTTGCCACATACAACTTCCAGTACATTGGTCCTTGACTCCCTTAATAATTTTGATTTACAAAATTATTGTCTTAATCACAGTCACAGGGAATGCGGTACGTTGCGGTGTTCCCCGTTCCCGGAACTTATTTTGTTCCGGGGATCGCGGAACGGGGATGACGCGGTACGGTCGCAAGAACATGCCTGGGTAGCGATTTGGGACGGCGTACCACAATGAACCGGATCAAGAGAATGAGAGAAGGGGACAGTGTACTAGAAGCAGCGTCAGACAGCGGCGGCGCTGGGTCGAGTGGCGCGGCCTCCCTACGTCGGACTGCGGCGGCGGCGTTGGAAATATAATTGCTTTTGATTTATATTTGGGTTCATTTTAAATTTTAAAAATAAAAATAATTCACATGCAGGAAATTTTAAATTTTAAAAATAGTTCACCGGTGGTTATGCTACTAAACTGCCTCTGGAAAACAATTTCTAGAGGCAGCTCTTTTACGTAATACGCTTGTGTAAAAAAGTTTACAGAGATGGTTGGTCCACTATAAATGTGTTTACACTGGCGGTTGGCTTAGGGAACCTCCGGTGTAAATCTATTTTACACTGAAAGCAAACATTGGCGCATCTCAAGAAGACGCCTGTAAAGTTTGCTATTTTCGTTGGCCTTTCACATTGACGGTTGCCTTAAATACCAATAGAAATAGGTCTGGAACTGCCTGTACAAGGCGTTGATGTACTAGTGACCATAATAAACGTAGGACGTATACATATTACCTCCTCACGAGGGCGAACCAGACCTGTATAAACTTCATGTCATGTATGCTACTGGCTTGGTTTAAAATTATAAGTTGTTTTGGTTTTTCTAGGTACATAGCTTTTTATATGCACCTAGATACACACTATGTCTAGATATATAATAAAATCGATGTATATTGAAAAGCCAAAACAACTTATAATTTGGAACGAATGGAGTACCGTCTAGTTTCTCTTGCCACACAATCATAGTTTTAAATCTTCGGCTATAGTTGAAGATATAGCCGGCTATAGCTGTTTGAAACTGGTCAAACTACGAGATATAGCCCGCTATATCTCGTTATATCTCTATTTAGCATACACTATTGCTGTTTTAGAGGTCATCCGCTACCTACCCTTAGCCGGTGATTTAAAACCTTGCACACAATGCCCAATAGTCATTGCCGGTGATGAAAATACAGACATCTGTATTGCTCGGAATTATACTAAAATGAATGGTAATGTATAACCTCTCCAATGAGCGTGAAGAACATCCTGTAAAATTTCAAAAATCATTGAAAGATCTAAGCACAATTATACATATTGAATTATGGATTTTGGGCATCAAATCAATAAAATGTTAGTTTGAATTTGAATACTTGGATCTAAAATTGCCGTAATTTAAAAATGACTTATTTTAGGTTCGGTTTGGAGTCCAAACCAGTAAAAATTTAGAAAATTGGATCTTATACAATTTAGAAAGACACATTTTGCTTATCAAAACACAAGCGAATATTAGGTCTTATTACATATTTACATGTCGTAAACCACTGTTGACTGCGCGTTCCTGTCACCATTCTAGTAGCACCAGCAACCAAATCAAGAAAATTAATATCAAGATCGATAACGATATGTCCATCCTTTCTGGATGGGACGAACGCGTCTGGCCTCGTGTCACGTGCCCCCATGCCTCGTGCCCTATGCCAAAGGATGGAACGGACGCGCCTGCCCTCGTGCCTCGCGTCGTGCACCCTCGCCCGCACCTCATGCCTCCTGTCGTGCTGCGATCCATCCGTTTGTTGACCATGGGCAACCTCGAGCTCCATGCCTACATCGAGCTTCGCATGAACGAGCCTCTATTGTGGTGCAGCAAGGTGAGCATATGTTGCAATCGTATATTTCATGCGTTTTATATGTACATTGCATATGTTTCATCTGAATGTTGCAAAAGTATATCTGATGTTGCATAAATGTTGCAATAACTATACATGTATGTTGCACGTATATGTTTCAAATGTTTCAGCTGTTTTAAATGTATGTTGCAAGTGTTTTATCTAGATGTTGCATATGTTGCACTGGCTATACACGTATATTGCAATTCTATGTTTCAAATGTTTCAGCTGTTTCAAACGTATGTTGCAAGTGTTTTATCTGGATGTTGTATATATTACAGTGCTCATACATATATGTTGCAAGCGAATGTAGTAATTGTTTCATTTATTTCGGACGTATGTTGCAGCAAATGTTTCATGTTGCAAGTGTTTCATCAGCAGGTGTGGCTACGGGGCATAGGCAGAGGTGGTCCCCTCAAACGCAGCAGTCCCCGTGTGCGCGCGAGAAGCCAAGCAGACGCGACAGCAAGCGCGGAGCACAAAGCTGTATCCATAGGTGTGCCAACAGGTGTGGAGCACGAAGCTGTATCCATGCTCGGCTGTTCTCTCTCTCCTTACTTTAGCTAGATGCGGTCGATCAGCAGCAGCTTCTCGCCCAGTGGCAGCATGCGGGCAGCAGAGTGCATGGCCAGGCGTGGCCTGTTGCTGCTACTCCTAATGGCAGCGAGCGCGATAATTTCCCCACACAAGCATGCACGGTCAAATGGGGACCCAATGGCAGAGACATGCCGAAGGAGCACACGCAGCCGTTGCGCGGGAAAGCCGGACATGGGACAGGCAGCAGGCCCGGGGCGTCCGGACGCGATGCTAGCACCGGACGTCCGAGCTCAAGATGTCCGTGTCAAGATACAATTAACAAACCTTCAAGAAATTTGAGGAAAGACGGACTCGTGTTTGTGCTAAGAGGGCCTAATAAGAGTAAAAGCCCATACCACAGGTTATACATTCTAGGCCCAGTAGCCAACCAGGCCCAAGGAGTCGAAGAGAGGCTTCTAGAGTCTCCTCGAGCATGAATGCATGCAGCGCTATTCGCCACCGACATCTTCTTCAGTCGTCAACCCCACCAGAAACACCTAGAAGCCCAACCCAACGAACCTTCTCGAGTTCTCCTGCAAGTCTCCTCGCCCCGGAAGGTCACGTCGTCCTCGTTCCTATAAAATGGCTCGTGGATCTTTCCTCCGACGATCAGCAAGCTAACGATCAGCAGAACACGTACTACGTCGTCTACTTTCCTCCAAAACACCATCGGGTAGCAAATGGCAGATGCAGCTGCGTCCAGTAGGAGGGCGGCGGCTTCAGCGGCCGTCGTTCTCGCGGCAGCGGTGGTGACAATGGCGTGGTTCGTTGCACCGGTGGCCGCGCTGGTGCCGTACGGGCGCACCGGCGGCCGGCTGTTCGACCTGATGCTTCTCGACGACCCGTTCCGGGTGCTGGAGCAGTCGCCGCTGGCGTCGTCGTCGGTGCCCAGAGCCAGCCTCGACTCGGCTTCGGTGGCGCTGGCTCGGTGCGACTGGAAGGAGACCCCCGAGGCGCATGTCATCACGGTGGACGTGCACGGGGTACGGCGGGAGGACGTGAAGGTGGAGGTGGAGGAGAACAGCCGCGTCCTGCGGGTCTCCGGCGAGCGGCGGGCCGACGAGGAGAAGGAGGGCGAGCGGTGGCATCGCGCCGAGCGCGCGGCGGGCCGGTTCTGGCGCCGGTTCCGGATGCCCGCCGGCACCGACGTCGACCGCGTGTCCGCCAGGCTGGAGGACGGAGTGCTCACCGTTACCGTGCCCAAGGTGGCCGGGCACCGCGGACGGCAGCCGCGCGTCATCAGCATCGCCGGCGGCGACGTGGCCGGCGCGGAGGCGGCGGAGGTCAAGGCGTCCAAGGCCGAGATGTGAATTTGATCTGACTTTTGAGCGAGGCGATGCATTCGCCATTTACTGATGGCTGATGCTTCATGCTTGTTCTCTTTTCGTGCGTCCCGCGCGTGTTGATCTTGTTGCGCGCGTCTGTAATATGTACTCATAAAAAAAACAGTGTTTCTCGTTTCTCCATGAGTTAATCGGTAAGGGAGCGGACGGACCGCTCCGCGGTGGCCGGTCTGGGACTCTGGGCTTAATGGCCACCCTAACCGGACACCCCACTTGTTTCCTGCTCCCTTACACGTGAGCCCAAACGTCTCCTCTTCTCCTCCTCTTCTCCTTTCTCCAGACGAAAAACACAGCCACTGCTCTCTCGTATGAGAGCACACGTGCTGCTTCCTGCATCCACTCCTCAATCCGGTTCACACCGACTCCCGGCGCGTCGCTTTCCATCCCCGCACCTTGTCGTAGCACCGTTGTTTCCGTCACTCGTAGGCATTCTCTCTGACCTCGTTGAGATCTGTAGCTTCTTTCGGCCACCATATGTGGTCAGGTGACTAGGAGAGGGCCCCCCAAGCTAGGCATAGGCGCAGTTGGCTGCTGCCAAGCTATGCCACCATCCTTGGCGGGCAGCTAGTCAGAACCGGCCATTCCCCGCTCTGCTATGCTTTGTCCGGAAGAAGGGTCAAAAACGCATATTGCAAGCGTATATTTCAGGTGTTTTAGATGTTTTATAGGTACGTTGAAAGTGTTTCAGATGGATGTTGTAAAAATATAATGGGATGTTGTAATGGTTGTGCACAAATATTGCAAGCTTTTGTTCCCAATATTTCATCCGTTTTTTCATATGGATATTATATTTCACATATATGTTGTAAGTGTTCATCTAGATATTGCGTATGATTGCATGGTTTCAAGTTTTTTCATATGTTTTCACAAGTGTTTCGTACGTATGTTAAGTGTTTTATCTGTCTTCATGTTACAAGTGTGTTTATCTGATGTTATGTTTCACATATATATTACAAGGGTTCTATCTAGATGTTACGTATGATTGCAATGATTTCAAATTTTTTCATATGTTTTAACAAGTGTTTCAAACACATGTTTAAAGTGTTTCATATGTCTTCAGACATATGTTGCAAGTGTTGCATCTAGATGTTTCAAAACTAGATCTGTTGTGCAGATGTTGCAATGCATATGAGAAGTGGAGGAGGCATGAGCTATCCCCGCGTGGGTGCGCGAAACGCAGGTGCCGGCGCCAGGGGGTGTATAGGGGGCATGCTGGCGTAGACGAGGGCGTGGAGTGTAGGCACGAGCAGGAAACAGAGTGCAACGTGAGCGTCCGAACGTTCAGACGTTAGCACTATCATAAATTAATTACTTCATCTGTCCCAAACTGGTATTCTAAGTTTTGGAGAGCAAACTAAGGCTTCTAGTAAAATGACGCTATTGTCCCTATACTAACATTCCTCTAGTCCATGCAAACCAAGTTTTTATTTTATTTTGTTAGTCCCAGTCCTAGCCTAGTCCAGATGATTAAGCAAGCTGATTTATCTCCCTCTGCCGACACGCTGGTGAACTCTGTGCTCGGTAGTCCTAGCGCTCTGTTGTTGGCTGACAACTCCTATATGAGTCTCTTTTATTTATTGGGACAAAATTTGAATTCCAAAGGAGCAATTATTCTGGGACAGCGGGTGTATAACCTAAAGCTTAATTAAATATATACACTTTATTTTATTTTGTTAGTCCCAGTCCTAGCCTAGTCCAGATGATTAAGCAAGCTGATTTATCTCCCTCTGCCGACACGCTGGTGAACTCTGTGCTCGGTAGTCCTAGCGCTCTGTTGTTGGCTGACAACTCCTATATGAGTCTCTTTTATTTATTGGGACAAAATTTGAATTCCAAAGGAGCAATTATTCTGGGACAGCGGGTGTATAACCTAAAGCTTAATTAAATATATACACTTCCTGTGTCACATAAAAACTGCAATTGTAGGACTGAACACGGATACCAAGGAACAATGCTATCAGGGTGCGACAACTTTTTTTTTACAAAAGACGAAACGAAACGAGTGGAAGACTGGTTTTGCTCAGTGTGGATCCCACTAACTGAGATGGGTACCAGTGCATGTGTGTACTTTTTCTTGGACAAAATTTGAAAGTTGGGATTGCTGTTTGTTTAGGACGGAGGGAGTAACTAATATACGATGTTCAATAAGTATCATTAAATTAATTATCATGAAAAGATAAACCTATATAAAGGAAATGGTCAATATTGTTTTCTATAAACCTAGCTATTGGGGCCCTATATCCCTTGTAGGGTCCTCGTTTTCATGTGTCCTAAACGTCACCCATGGTAGTTGTTTACAGCATGTTCCAAAACTTGGTGTCAATGTGTATGATTTGCAGAGATTCCAAGGATTGTCTGCTACTTCATTTGAAGGAAGTCCTAAAATATCGACAATGAAGAGGGTGTCATGGGCGCTTGTTTGATGGGAGAGAATGGCATGGGCTCATGTCTTTGTAGAGGGGTGCAACTAGGATAGTGATACCGAGGATCTTAATGCATTGAAACATGTAGATGCTTGTGGACAAAAGGTTCCCTAAAATTTGTTTTATTCTAAAAGCCATAAGCTGGTGTTGAGAAGAACTTTTTCTGGCTTCTATGGAATGCTTCTCTAAGGGGGCAACTACATTTATTATATATTTGAGTTAAATGCATTAGAGGTCCATTAACTTAAGTGGGCGGTTCTGGTTAGATCCATCAACTAAAAATTGATTTTAGGGTCCATAAACTTTTAGTTGTTTACCACAAGTCCATGCTCCTTCGTCTAGCCGTTAGATCTGATAAGCATGTATAATCAGTGGCCAGTGTGGTGTCTAAATTCCAATGAACCCCTAATTATCACAACATTTTCATTCTCCTTGGCTTCCCATGCCGCCACAGTATGCCGCCCCCATGCTCTCACTCGTTGGTGCCCCCATCGCCTCCTGCACACTCAAGCTCGTGCTCACAGCTCCATGCGCTCACCGGCCCCATGCAATTGTTCGGTGGCCATGGCTCTGCAGTGGCCTGGACCGTGAAGCTAGCCCTCCCCATATGCTCTCTCCAACTTTACACCCATGCGACCTAATGACCCCTCGTGCTCGCATAACTCATGCAGCTCTTGATGTTGGCATGCTCACCCGCTGACCTAGCACCATCCTGCTTCTCCTTGGAGTACACTACCGGCAGGGACATGGAGTGTTTTGCCCTTTGTTGCAGTGGCGTTGCTAGGCTGCCGACGCAGCTGTATGAGTTTGTATGGGTATTCGTTCTTCTTCTTCTTCCCTAGCAAAGATGCCAAAAAGTGTGTTGATCGACACCGAATTGGGTTACACACCAACAAGGGCTAGCTTGCACAAGGTTGCACACGACCTAGCACGTAGCAAAAATGTGGTGAATAGGGAGACCGACTAGTAAGCCGGTCAAGCTGATTCAAGCCAGGAAGACCCGTCGGGGAGGGGCATAGCGAGGTTGGTCTAGGACTGGCAAGGCCATCTAGAATGCGCCAAATCTCATTGAGAGACGTGATGAACATCAAGTATAGAGAGAATTAGGGTAAAAGGGGTAATCGATGTGTTTCTTGATGATTGGAAGTTAGATTCCTTACCCGGCCATAATCCTCTCGTTTATATAGAGGGGGCGCTCTTATTCTAGTAGGAAACATCTCTAAGACATAATAATCTTCAAGTTTCCCATGACCATAGACAAGTCTAGACTGAGTTGGACTCAACCCGGTCTTGGAACAGGGGAACCAGGCTGGCCGGTTTTCTCGGGCCGGGCAGCGCTGTCTGACATGGCACGGTAAAAACCATCCTAGCCAGTTTTGGCAAATCAAGCCCAAACCCATCCTTTCTTCAACTGAGCTCCAATTTTGTTGTTCTGAATATTTTTCTTCTTTCTATGAACTTGAGCCTGTTATTCTTGTTGGCACACTTTTGTTGTCAACAATTTCATATAATTTAACATTTTTTATTATTTGTAACAATTTAAAGTAAATAACATGAAACTATAGAAAGAAAAAACTTGTGCCTTGGATAGTCTAAATTTTCAAGACAGCACTTTATCAACCAATTGTTGATAGTCGTAGTACGGTTTCATGACATCTTTGTTTCATCTGTTGGGTACTTATTATAATGCTAGTGCTGGTGAAAGATGCCTTCCGTTTTCCAATTCAACAAGGGCTGTCAGTACAAGAGATCTGCAATCATGGTGAAGATGCCTCCCTTCTGAACGAAGCACTCAGACATTTTCAACCACGGATGCAGATGTTGCTTGCTTCTGTTCTTCTCTGCCCTTCTCTTTCATTTTTTCGTGCTCCTGGTCGTTTTGCGCACTGATGATATCCATCGTATTCACCTTGTTGCATGGCACAACCTTACCCTCTTTGCTTTTACCCCACAGCACACCATAAAGGCCTCCAACCAGTAGGATGCCACCAATAATACTACCATTGAAATAAATTAATAAGAGGATAAATCATTTCAATTAATCCATTTATTATAAATTATACAACGGCTTTGCTACCATTGCAAGCTAACTGACTTCGATAATTACCTGCCGAGGTGAACAGTTTCGCCTAGGAGGGATGAACAAAACATTGTGAATACAAAGCAGAGCGGTGTCCACACGGTGAGGAAGACAGGGCCTTTCTTCTCCACACACCATGCTTGTAAATAGTAGGACACTCCATTCACCCCTAACCCCTGCAGGTTCACGGATTCATCCATGCAGCAAGGAGTTCATTAGTTGCTACTATTATATTACTAGCTATAGGTATCCTCAGTCCTCACTGCTATATAATCTCACTAGTCACTAGTAGTAAAATATTAGTGAAAGTAAGCAACTGTTATTACAGTATAAATGATGGCGAGCAAGCTGATGCCAAGCCGGAGCTTCCACTTGGAGAAGTCCCTCTCTGCCGCCACCGCAACGACGAATGACTGCACCGCGCTGAAAGCACACTGTGACAATGTTACAAGCACCTTGTTCGGATACTCCTCGAGCACTGCAGCCTGCATATACTTGGATAAACGACACGATTATATATGAATTACATTCAGAACTACACGTAGCAAGGTAAGTGTGAATTGAACGTACCTGCTTAACGATGCACAGGGACCATGACATGTTGGCGAGGACCATGAGAAACGTTCCTTTGATCCACGTGACCCGACTTGGAGCACTCAAAGCGTGCACGGGGAAGACGCAGTGGTGGTTGATAGGGCTTAGCCCAGGACCCATGTATAAGGCGATGACCAAGACTCCAGCGAGGCACAGTGCTATGCCGGTGAACTTCGCTATGCCTGACGAGCTCCTCAGCTTCACCACCTCCATCCTGCATGCATGACATGAATCCATTTAATTAACAACCCAATATATAGGAGAGACATCCACAACAAAATATGTAGTGCTTGTAATGATACACTAATACTTTCTTCTGTATGAGACGGATTGAGCAGAACGATTTTATTACCTACTAGATAGCATGGTAATAGCGTACCTTAATAGCAGGGCCAGGCGGAAAGTGACAACAGGTTGAGAGTTGAAGGTGGCAGATGCCACAGTTGCTGATGTGAGCTTCATACTTACGTTGTACAAGTTTAAGCTAAACGTATTCCTGGAAATGACATTCAAAATTGAAGTATCGTTTGTGTGTTAATGAGAATGTTCACTTAATACAAAAGTAAAGTGAACTATAATTTGGAATGGAGGGAGCGTATACATTTACTGATTATTGATGGTAGTTAACATTCATTATAAACCATCAACATACCTTGCATAAATGATTAAAATGGATCACCAACATAGATTTAGGGGTTTAAACTGACAAATTCCACAAGTTTTGGTAAATCTATGTTTCCAGTAGAATTTAATCAAAAAATACTAAGGAGGACCTATTCGTTAAAGGAAATTACGGAATTCCGCTGCGTAACCGACGTGGGAAGATTCTAGAAGACTCCAGGAGGCTCTCCACCGAACCGGAGGCCATGTCACCCGGCCCTTGGGGGTCCCACCTATCAGCCTCGTTGCTACGTCGGTTCTCCACTGCCTTCTAGGATGCATTTACACCGTTTATTCAAGTAGGTTTGATCCGATGGTCCAGGATGATTCAATGGGGCTATATATATCTGCCTACACCCCCCTCAGGGCATTAAGCCAAGTCAGATCCTGAGAGCTGAGAAGCCAGAAACCCTAATTCATATGTTCACCAGGATCTAGAGTTAGCAATCAAGAGAAGATTAGTCCTACATAGGGTCTAGTCTTGTATTAGAGATAGTGAGATAGAGTGAGAGAGAAGAGTTTGGAGGAGTCCCGACCTGTCGGTGCTCTCTCTACAGCTTGTACCCTGGTGGAATCAGGTTCTTCTTGAGCTTGCTTCTGAAATTTCTTTAATAATCGACTTCTAATTCAAGTAAGCATCTTGTTCATATTATTCTTCAGGTTTGCGACTCTCTTTGAGTACTTTAATCCTTGTAGCTCCTGGGTTAAAATAGTATTTGTAGTTAAGCGTAGTGCTTAGACTCAGTTACTCGTGGATGTACCGTACTTTCTAGATCGATGGTAGCTCGCGAGAGTGACTCTTATAGCCTCGTTGAATCCTTTGTAGTCAACCTCCCGTTAGTAGACCTAGCAAGACTTTGTTACTAGAGGAAACATACTCTGCCTGTGTTTTCTCTAGTAATATCCCCAGAATTGAACAATAGAAGACAAAGTTTATCGAAGTTAGAACTAGAAGACTTTAGCAGTCTCCTCTGCACTCCTATTATCTAGCCTTGATTGTGAAGTTGGGTTAAGTTAGATTTAGTTATTCTCACAAACGTTTTCTCGAGTTTGATATAAAATTGGATACTCCCGGTAAAGTACTACATCGGTATAATATCCATGTGCTTGCGGATTATTCTGTGTGTATTAATATATACCAACAAACATTTCTAGCGCCGTTGCAGGGGAAACGGTTGTTGAGTTAACTTCGAACCTAGCTTAACCTTGTATCATTATTCTTTTATCTTTTACTTTTCTTTTACCATAGATCTAGAATCCACCCATATCTACCAATATGGTGCACCCACGAGCGCACACCTACAGCCACAAGAAATCTGCAAAGCCTATCCTAACACCTGGCTATGAGTTGCGTCCGTGTTTAATCAACATGGTTCAGGATCAACCCTTTTCAGGCAAAGATGATGAAAACCCCTATTTCCACCAAAATGAGTTTGAGCAAACATGTGCATGCCTACCATAGCAGGCATGTCAGACAAAACTTTACGATGGAAGCTTTTTTCCTTCTCCTTGACGAGAAAAGCTAAACTTGGTACAATCTCACTATAGGGAGTAGACAAGGAGATTGGGAAGCCCTGTGCTTTAGTTTTGGCTTGCAGTTCTTTTCCATCTCTAGGTAATCAGACTTTGTTTAGAGATTCTATCTTTTAAACAAAAGAAAAAAGAATCTCTAGGCACGGCATGGGAACACTTTAATACTCTTATTAATACTAGCCCTGACCTTACCATTCGAGACCCTATTCTTCTTCAACACTTCTATATGGGTCTTGATAGGAAAACCTCAAAGCTTATTAATACGGCCTCAGAAGGCTCGTTCTTGCATGTCTCCATAATTCGGGGAGGAGTATTCTTACAAAAATTTTAGAGAACATCCCTGAAGAAGTAGAAGAGAAGCCATTGGAGGAGGAATCCTAGATAGCTGAACCCGAATCCTTATCAGACCCATTACCAACTTCAGCTATCCTAGATCCCGAACCACCGAAAAAAGAGGAAACTCTAATTTCGGATTTCGTGCTTTAATTCGAGGATGAACTTTTTGATGAATTTGGAAACACCTTGAATTACCATGTTATGAGGAGACCCAGAAGCCTAGGAAATCATCTTATGAAGAACCTTTAGACACTTCTGAGGAAGCTTTCCTTAAAAAGACTACGAAAAAGCTAGTATCCATTATAAGCAATGAATGGTAGAGGAATCAGAGCTTTCCTTTGATGTGATTCACTAAGACTCACCTTCTATATCCATTCATTGCCAAATTAACAAAGCTCCTTTCGGTGCTCTTTACAATCCTGTTGTGGGTATTAATATCATGTCAGCATCTTTTGCTCATGATTTATTGAAACACATGCCATTAACTCCAACAGCAAAGTTATTAAAAAGTCTTTCAGGGCATATTCTCCTGAGTTTGGGAATTATGTATGTCCTTCCTATCTAGGTAAAAGGAACCAAGGTTCATTTGAGCTTCCATATCTTTGATATCATAGAGTTCAACCTGTTGATAGGACAACCAATTGAAAGACTTATCCAAGAAGGACAAACGGGGAAGTTTAAAATAAGACTTGGGAAAAATTTTAAGCTCTATATATCCATCACTCACTCTCTAAATGCTAAGACTGAGCCAATTCCCGAGGAAGACCTAATGGAATAGGTTAAGGTTGCATCTCTTGATGATTTGATTGAACCCAACCTTGAAGATGATACCCAGTTCTTCATCGAAGAGGAAGATGAAAATCCTATAGACCTTGACCTCTAGATGAATTGCTAGAACCACCTAAGCTCACCATTGAGCTTATACCCCTGCCTTCTGGTCTTAGATATGCTTTTCTCACTAATGATCAGGATTCTCCTGTGATCATTAGCGATAAACTCTCTCAGGAAGAATCCCTCTGTTTGATAACTGTTTTAGAAAAGTATCGTTCTGCTTCTAGCTATTCACTCCAAGACCTTAAAGGAATTAGTCCAGCTCTTTACACCCATCACATCCCTACAGATCCTAACTCTATACCATCTAGGGAGCCCCAACATAGGCTTAATAATGCGATGAGAGAGATAACTAAGAAAGAGGTTTTAAAACTCTTGCACGCCGAGATCATCTATCCCGTACCACATGGTGAGTGGTTAAGCTCTGTGCAAGTTATGCCTAAAAAGGGAGGCTGACTGTTGTTAAAGATAAAAAGAATAAATTAATCTCCCAAAGAACCGTTACTGGATGACGGATGTGTATAGATTACCGAAAACTTAACAAGACAATAAAGAAAGATCATTTTTCATTGTCCTTCATTGATGAAATGTTGGGTCTCTCAGACGCCAGATCGGAGCAGCGCGGTCATCCCCAGGGGCTCATCCTTAGCTAAACCAAATATTGCATTTTTCGCAGGCATGTTTAGTTGGTAATGAAATATATATAATTAGTGTTTTGCTAAACTCATTCAACTGCCCACAAATTTGCATTTGCATCGCTGTCGATTTAACAGAACTGGGAACATGAAAGTTGCGGCACTAATTTTTTAGAGTGGCTCTCTTAGTCTCTTGGCTTGCATTTGCATCACTGTCGGTTCTACAAAATTAGGAATACAAAAGTTGCTGCACTTATTTTTTGGAGAGCCCCTCCTGGGTTCTTTGTCTTCTCATGGGCAGTTCTGAATGTATCCACTGCTCTGAGCAAACAACATTGCTGAACTCCTTTATGTCCACAAGCAGCAATTTGCAGCACCAATCAA
This sequence comes from Saccharum hybrid cultivar R570, assembly GCA_038087645.1. Classification (NCBI taxonomy): domain Eukaryota; kingdom Viridiplantae; phylum Streptophyta; class Magnoliopsida; order Poales; family Poaceae; genus Saccharum; species Saccharum hybrid cultivar. Next base: position 24,399,165 of record JAQSUU010000558.1, read on the forward strand.
GACTGCATTTCACCATTTACTCACAGACATCTAAACTAATTCAGTTATTGTTCCGGTGCCTTCACTTTCTAGATTTCCATGTATCATTGCCTTCCAAACTCGATCCTGCCAGATTTTGGAGGAGCCTTGATCTTGGAGTTGTTTTGCAAAAGTATCAATACTCACTGTGCAGCAGCTCGCAAGAGTGTCGTGTTGCAGCTGCAGCCAACTCGATCCAATCCCTCGGGTGAGTCCCCAAACCATTAATGCTTACGGGTTGGAATTTGAGATATTATATGCCTGGACTATTATTCAAACTGAGGGATTCCCCAAACCACCGATGCTTATGAGTTGAGATTTGGGATATTAGGCGTCTGGACTATTGTTCGAACCTCTTTGCAGAGGAATTTTAGTTTCAATCAATGGTGATTCCATGTGTATTTGGTCCCAGCTAGATGCTTGTCTGGTTAAACATGAGTAAGATCTAAAAAAATTCATGGTGAGCTATAATTAGAATGGTTATGGATAATAAAACAAAATTAATTGGCACATTGTTTTTTGCTACATGGAAGATCCAGTTATATTTTGCATACATGATGTATTTGGTAATTGGTTTGATATATTTTACTGACATTCATCATATATCATATTGTAGTTTGAAATTATACTGGAATTTATATGCGAGCAAGGCATATCTGTTGAATCAAAAGTAAAGAAAACAGAAGGTATGACAACCAATAGTGTACATTTCCATCAATTCAGGTTCTGACTTAAGTTTGGATCCAAAGGGACATCATTAATTCCCAGTCAAAATTCAGATACTCCAGCTAATTGCATCTCGCAAGCCCTACACTGTATGGTGTTGCCTGGTAGGACAAAACCAAAGTTCATTCGTATGAGTACCTTGCAGTGCCATGTGGCTTCCTTTTTGACAGTCTTTTTCAATAGGGTACACTGTTAATTTTGCTGTTGTTCTTCGTTGCCTGGTGTCGGAGATTGTCGATTCTACACATGTCCCTATTACATGTTCTGCACATTTGCATTTGAGGTATATGTGTTTGTGATGAAATGCTGCTGCAAAAATAAGCTAATTTCTCTTGATCACAAGTTTATCTCTACACTCTAAAATGTCTGTGAGATCGATCTTTGTTTATTTTTTGAACAATCTATGCAGGCAGGCAAGGAAAAGAATGGCGACTATTGACCGATGTTGAAAGAGAGGGAATGAGAAGAACTTTTCTGCAGGTATGAACATGACTTTTGAATTTCCTAATGGAACTATTTGACGCGCGTCTACCAGATAACCTAGCCTTCCTCTTCTCATTTTTTGCATGATTATTTCCCTTTTGTGTGTAAAGACTAGATATGCTACTTTATAGGAATAGCTGTGAGGAAAACAGGGAGGCCTAAAACTCGTAACAAAAATTGATGCTAATTATTGGATAAGGCAGTGCGCATAAAGTTTTGATTTTTTTTCACCAGTTATGGTGTTGAATTGTTAAGCTAATGATTGGAGACAACATGGGACCAATCAACTTGGGGGACGCAGGCAAAATCCATCTGTGTTTTCACTTCTTTTGCAATAAAGTGACTTGCTTAGTCTACTTTGTTAAATGATCTCTGCAATTTATATCAAACAATCCACAACAAAACACAAATTTTTCAGCGAGATCACCCAAGTTAAGGTTGCAGCTTTGTCAACAGGAATGCCCCATCTCCCCTCCTCGAAGTCTTGGTTGTGATTAGGAAATGGTTGCTAATGCACTTAATGTTGATGACAGTCCTTGCCAAGAGTTCAGTGTCTCCAAGCAGACCACTTCTCAGCAATCATTTCTGGGTGCTGGCCGGAGATGGAAGCTGCAACGAACTTGACCAGACGGACTGAAGCTTCCGCCCCTGCCCTTGTGGGTTTCACTTGTGCCTCTTCTGTCATAATAGGGTCAAGCTACAAGATGGACACTACCCAGGTTGTAGGAAGCAATACAACATAGTTTCTGCAGCGGTTGCGGCCATGGCATAAAAACAACCATAGGTACTGGACGAGAGATGAAAAATATTGGAGGTTCATATCCATTGCAATCTAAACTGCTTAGGTATTGATGGTAGATTTTTCATCATTGACTTTAATGGTGGCACTTAGCTAAAGTGAACTGCAAGTTGGGCTTACAAGATGTTTGACCATTTTGTTTCGGTTGCCTATGCCTGAACTCGAATGGATACCATGATACACACAGTGTTTTTTCATATATGATAACTAACAAATATGAAGGATGGTTTGGATTTTAACACCCATAGTAACGCACGGGTATGATCCTAGTATTATATATATACGTGTCTAGAATGGGCCGTTGTCTTGTCAATGACGATGCCAAGATGCACTGGCCGCACCTGACCGCTGGTGCTAGCGGGCTAGCGGCCTCACCCGCCACGATGCCAAGGTCCCCTTGAGCTGCATGTGGTCTCTGTCCCCGCCCCCCTGCGCACCGGTGTCCGTGAGCCCATTGAGCCAACCGCCTCCGACCCCATCCCTACGCGCACAGGTTTCCATGAGCACCAAACCGATGTCCACAATCCACCGCACATCACCGCATCCACAACTCCGTGCTGCCGCTGGGAACCGAAGTTTATTAGCCAAAGTTTAGTTATCTAAAATCTAGTTCTTAACTTTAGCCAACTAGAAACTTGACCATGGGATCCCAACAGATCTTGAGCTGACAAATACAACAATAACTTGTTGACGAAATCTTTGTATCTAAAGCTAAGGCCAACAAGTTCAATTTGCTATCTTAACAATAAATGTTTCTATTTTTATGGTTATTATTCCCTTCTTTTATGCAGTTTTCTCCACTTCAAATAAAATGAAAAGAAAACAGAAGAATATGGGTATGAAAGGAAAAAAGGAAAAACGTAAGAAAAATGGAAACCCCAAGGAAACGGCGCAAAATAAAAAAGAGGAAAAAGGACTGAGAAAAAATGAAAAAACAATGGCAAAAAAGGAAAAAACAACTGACAATAATAAAAGAACGAAAAAGACAAAAATACACACAAAATAGCAAAAAACGAACGATGGAATAGACATAATCTCTCACAACTAAAAGGCCTAAAGAGGAGACACTTGCATCGTGCGACAAAAACATCGCCTCACCTCGTCGGACTGGCCTCTACGATCCCCGCACGCTCGCCTGGTTTCACCGCGCTTTTCCCATTGCGCCAATCAATCGTTCCGTCGGTCCGCCTCCCCTTGCGATCCCCTGCCGCTCGCCCCACCACCGGGAGTCCACGCCCCACCGCGAGTCCATGCTGCGCAAGGAAAGCCAACGCAATCACTTCGCGATCCTTCCTTCCAGATAATTCAACTCACGCACCCGAGGCGCGTTGCTACGTCCCGATCCCTCAACCCGGTGCCGTCAGGCCGTAGCAACCATGTGTCCACGTCAGGCCGCGCCGACCGTTGCCGTCAGGCCACACCGCCACCAGCAGCCCGCGTCCTCGCACCACCATCGGCGCCACCAACACCGCCCTCGCCCTCGCCCTCGCCCTGCAGTCCGCTGAGCCTGCAACAGATCGACGATCGTGACGCAACCCACACCCACTGTACCGTCGCCCTCGCCGTCGCGAGCCGTGGCCGCCCTCGCCCGCCAGTTGTGGAGCTACAGTGTGGTTCCTGTGGCCCAAGTCGCTTCATCTCCTTCCATACGGTGCGGCCGCCATGCCCCTTCAGACTTCATGTTCTTAGCGTGCGTGTGATCGGAACTCAGGCGACACCACGACGGCAGCAGCGCTGCAGCGGCGGCCGCGGCTTGCAGCATCAGCGACCGTGACTTGTGAGCGGCCACCAGTGTTTGCGACTAGCAAGCGCCCGAGGCCGAGCAGCAGCCTAGCAGGCAGCAGCAGGTACGTCTCGTCATCCATCTCGAACTGCTGTGTTTTTGCCACTAACATTCTGAGTTTATTTCCCCTCCTGCCTACTGTTCATGGTCCGGCAATTGGATCCAGAAGTGGTTCCATGGTCGATTTCATCAGGAAATTCTATCCGCAAATTGTTTGATTGTTGATCAACGCTTAATATTCAGTGGCGTGCCTTTGATTTGCTCTGTGTGCCTGCACTTTGAGTGAGTAGATTGATTGGCATCCAAAACATGTGTGTTGTGCCGTAGTTAGAAATCAGCTGGTGTGGTTTATGATTTCATCCTATTCTGAATGGTAAACAGGTACTCATTCTGCAGCACGCAATTTTATATTCTTCTTCAGTCAGTAGACCATGAACGAGGTCCATGGTAACAATGAACTAATATATGATCCAATACGCCTCAAAGGTCCTGGCTGTTTCGATATATATTAGATCATGACTGAAAAATACCAGATATATGAGCTATGTACAAGCACACTCTTCATCGTTTGCAAACTGACAGGCATTCAATTATATGTAGCAGGCTTTAATTTCTATCTAGTTCAAGCATGCTCTTCTAGGATCAATGCTTGTTTTTCATTCATAATATATGAGCGTGCCGCTCTTCTAAGATCAATGCTTAAGAGCGTGCCAGTGCCATGTAGGCGTCTTTTGAATCTTCAGTTTGCCATCAGATAATATGTAGCAGGCTTTTCATTATTTAGTTTGATGAGATTCATAGTTTTAGATTTTTACAATAGTCTTGCGTCATTTCAGGCTTGCATCTCCTAAGGTCGGCTACTCACGGATACCTCCAATCACTGCCGACAGTCAGGTAATCCTTCAATGATCTTAGAAGTCTGTTCGCAAAAAAAAATGATCTTAGAAGTCATATTCTACATGTATTGACGGTAGATGGAACCATATAAATATCAGTAAATGAGGTGATTACTGAACCATTGCACAACGCCCTTGCCTGTTGCCTCCAAACAAAAAACTAATATACAGTCAATTGATTAGTGTGGCTCTGAACCTTTTCCTTCACCTCTTACAGTCCTAGCTAATTTTACATGCCATGTAAATAAGTAGACATTTTGTTATTATGTTTATAGATGCACCTCGCCTGTGTGTTTAGCCATGGCTGTGCTGTACGCCTAAAAAACCAGCCTACTACTGAAAAGACGTACTGCTGGTGACCACCATGACTCCAGCGCTACTTAACTCTCTAACTTTATGAAGAGCCATTGCATATGGTCCTACTAGGCGAGTGTAATTGTTTAGCTACTTGCATGCTAACTGAAAACTGTAGGCATGGAGATGGCACATGGGAGCTCTCGTTTTGTAGCTGACAGACTGCGTGGGGGGGGGGGGGGGTGAGTTGGGGTTTGAATTTGGATTCAGTACTACTTTGGTGGATTGAGAATGATTTGCTGTCAACCAACTGTTATTTGGATAGGGTTCTCATATTTTTGGCAATGCTTTGGTACTGCTTTGGTGGATTGAGAATGATTTTCTGAATTTAGGGCTGTTTGTTAAAACTGAGCTTGAACTTGATTAGTTCTAAGAATAAGCAGTTAATCTATTGCATCTGTGTATGTCATGGAAAAAAGATTTCAGGCCTGTTCATGTGAAGGTTCAGTATATGCAGCTGAAGCTCTCCATCTCAGTCAGTGGCCAGTTTCTTGCAAGTGTTGTCCATGATCAGAAAATTGCATGTTTTTTTTTCCAGCACCAGCCTTGCAGAAATACATTCGCATAATGCCCGTGCTAAGGTTTTATATCTGGATGGTAGCATCAACCAGGTGTGCTGTATAAGTGAGGGAAAGAAAAATCTTGACTTGCTAGAAATTTTTAGTACATGAACTGCAATCCGTTGCAATACTATAATAATTTCATTATAGTAGCATTTTGTACTGCATATGCAGCTAAGTTGTGGCTCCCTCGGATCAAGGCTTTCAGGCTTTTAAATCTCCACTCCCGCAGGTGTGTGCGCTATTTGTTCTCGTTCCTATCTAAATATTTTTTGTTGGCATGTGCAAAGTATCTGAATTCCCTCATAGATTGGTTCTAATGAAAGGCCTTGTTTTAGATTTTTCAAACTATGCAGGCTTATTTTTATACATAGTTCTGAGTAATGTGTGGCCTTGTTTGTGCCTAGGTGATGACGCAAACTGCACCTGATCCCTACTAGGAGCTCACACCGATTACCGTGAATGGAACGGAAATCTACCTCTCAAGGTACTTCTGATTTTGGTAGTAATTTTGTGAGATTAGCCAGAGTACAGCTTGACTATTTATGATGCATTTTCTGAATTTCTGATCATGTAACTACTACTGCGGTTGTGCATTGGTTGATTCCATCTATCATCACAAAAATAGTGTATGACTGCATCTGTAAGCTCTGAACAAGAAGGTAGCAGCCTTCCCCCCTATTTTCCTTCCTAAGCAAAAAAAAAACACATATAGTAAAACATTGTTCCAATCCAAAATTAAGGTCCATTTGCATAAAAATAGAAGCTTTGAATTTTGAGAATTTGTTACTTATTGTTTTTTGTCCACTCATGTACAGGATGGTACGGAGATACGGCAGAACTTATTTGTAAATTTATTGCGTACGAAAGAAATGGATATCGGAGATTTCTTCCTGCCGATATAAAATATTATTTTAGCCCCATCACGTAAAGGTCTATACAGTAGAGTTTGTGAGCCTGCAACGCCACGTTCTCCATAACTGTGTTAATTTCACAAACTTTGACTTTTGGATTAAATGTCACTTTAACGTTGGTATTTAATTTTTACAGTTACGTTATCTTATCGTGCGATCCGTGTATTTTTAGTACAAATTGTTAGCTATCACATAGCAACGCATAATCATGCTACCTAGTAAAATAAAAATGACCGAGAAAAAAGGACCTGAGAAAAATGGAAAATAGCGCAGGGGAAAAGGATAAAATCTCGTGCAACGGATGAAAACAATAAACACAGGAACGAACGGAAGGAAATAGAACGAAAGTCAACCTAGTGAAGTCGGATGCTTAGCGGCAAAACAAATGACGTAAGAAAAATCAGCTCGTAATTATAATGGACCGTATAATTAATCTTTAAATATTATTGTACAATAAAAGTTTATCTTTTATATAAAATTGATTGCAGATTGACTCGTCTTAAACATCTGGCTATTGTATATGTCTATTGTGAGGTTTAAAATGATAGAAGACGACCAGTCACATGCTTGCAAGGTCCATGATATGTCTAAGGGGGTGTTTGGTTTGGACAGCTAAAGTTTAGCAGCTAAACTTTAGTCATTTAGTTCACTTTTTACTAAACACATGGACTAAATGGGAGCTAAAGAGGGAGCTAAAGTTTAGCTGCCAAGAAGGAGCTAAACTAGACTAAATGGAGCTAAACCTCATCTTTTAGTCCCATTTATCCAAACACATAGACTAAAAAGACTCTTTTAATCACCAAAACCAAACACTCAATAACTAAAATTTAGTTCACGATTTAGCTACTAAAGTTTATCAAGGAGAAACCAAACAGACCCTAAGAAATGACTGTGAAAGCGAAAAAAAGAGAGCAAAATGGTAGAACAAAAGAAGCTGAGGGTGTCAAATGATCAATTAAAATTTTTGTTCTTTAATACTAGACTAGCAAACGTGTCCATGTACAGTGATGGAAAAAACCTATCAACCATTCGTGAAGAACGACGATAGGAATGGTACATATTATTTGTCTCACCATTTATAAAATTTAAATAATATATTTTGTTTTGACCATGGCATATATAATATAAGTTAATGTTGATACCAATATAACAATCTTTCTTATATACAACTAAAAAGACTGTAAAGTCATCGTCTATCCGGTGACACCAAATCTCGATTCTGCTCACGTATTTACGTCCGATATGAATCATTGTCCACTCAAAACACGTGCGTCTGCATCCTACCTGGTTCCGATATGAAGTCCTTGGAGCTCACGCATCTGCGTCCGAGTACTCAGGTTCAATCCAAAAATTGTGATCTAGGTGCAACGCATGGGCATATTTCTAGTGTGCTATAAAGTCTGTATTGAATTAAAATACAATTTTGATGGACTTTTTTTTTCTCAAATTGCAAAACACATAAATATTTAGGCGTAGACATATTATAAATTTAATTTTCATTCTATCATGTGTTGGATATATTGTAACTTTAATTTTCATTCTATCATGTGTCGCTATCGTTAAATATCGAGTTCCATGACCTTCGAGGACTCATATAAAAATCTATATTTTAATCTTTGATTAAAGTCAACAAAGAATTAGTTGTCAATATGTTAAGAATTAGTCCATCCACTAATGATTATGATAGGGGACTTCTTTTGACTTTTCACGTGGTAGCCCTCATTGGAGATTACAGATATATATTTTATTTTAGACAATAACCTGCTCAAGATTTGAGATCACGTTTTAATTAGTTAAACCATTGGCTAATCTAGGTTTTAACAAGAACATGTTTCTAATCAAAATTACGTTAAAAAATCTTTATTTTTTAGAGAAAAGTCAATGGTTCAAACCCAAATGATATTTTATCCATTATTTCTTTTTATTTTTTTTAGAAAAAATCACTTGAACGGATACACAGAGACTAAAAAACAAAAATCCAAAACAAAAAAGAGATCAGATGGAAGCCGCAAAAAATCAGACTGTTGATCCACACACGGACATAAACCAAGGAAAGGAAAATTATTAAAGATTAGGTCAAACCGAACAGGACTTTGAAAAGAGGATTACTTGACAAAAAACCAGAATCCGAATAGAGATTAGAGTTGGGGCGAAAAAAAATTGTGGCAGAAATTTTGGCACCTTAGTATTAGGTATTAATATTAGATTAGATATAGATTAAAGATGCTATCTATTTTAAATAGATTAACTAAGGAAAAACATAGTAAAATGAATTATAAAAATAATTTTATGTTTCCTTGACAAAAAAACTTACTACAGATGATATTCACACTGATAAATTAATTGTTTATATGAAAGTATTAATATTTATGATGTGTAATAAGTATTATTATATTACTAGTGAAATATATTTTTATAATAAATTTGTTTGGAGAAAGAAATATTCATAATATTTTTTTCTATATCATTTGTTAAATTTAGATGTTTTGAAAAAAGTAATGTGGGTTTAATTTGGTATGGAGGAGTATATTTGTTTTACACATCTCCTATATTTCAGATGCCTGAATTTTAGAACGATGTCAGGCAACAATCTTATACTACCAATTAGTATGAGTAAATTATCACTTTTGTGATTTGTTATTTGTCTTTGTGTCATAACATATCAAATTTTGTCATTGTCTCACTATAAAAATAATTAAATTATTAAATTATCTTTGTGCCAACACATATCAGATTTTGTCAGATTTATGGTTTTGTCTAACGAGTTTTTTATTTTTAGAACCAAAAATTGCAGATCGTGTCTAGAGAGATTGCAACAAACTAAAACTACAATTTTAGTATAAAATATATGTAATAACCGTTGTCAGAAAGAAAACTAAAATTCATGCACATGAAATTTAGCAAATCCCTTTGTTTTATTTTTTTAGCAAAATCCCTTTGTTTTAATTAAAACACATTTTCAGGTCACAATAGGCCTCACAGGCTGCCGCCTTCCTAGTTCCTCCTCTGTCCGTCAGCGCCAGAGGTCACCGGAAAGCCACGGCGTTCTTGCTTCTCTCCCCGGCCCAAATTGCTAACCGGATCAACCCAAGACCTTGCAGGATATTCGATCTGATTGCGGCATGGTAACTTGCGCACAATCGATTCGACTGTTTCGCGCGCTCCCACGGTTAGCATCCAATCGGATCCGACTAACATTTCCGTCTTCTTGGGTTGGGGCGGTGCAGATCCGCTTCATCCTGCTGCAGAACCGGCAGGGAAAGACGCGGCTGGCCAAGTACTACGTCCCGCTTGAGGACTCGGAGAAGCACAAGGTTGAATACGAGGTGAGAGGTGTACGAATCAGTGGTGCTGGTTCGGCTCGGTTCTTGCTTTTCTGTTATGTTGTCTACTTTTCTTGATTTGGTTTCTTTCGGATTCGCAGGTTCACCGGCTCGTGGTCAATCGGGACCCCAAATTCACCAACTTCGTCGAGGTAATCGGGTTCCTGGTTCTCTGTAAATTCTAAATTCTTCATAGGATACGTTGCAACTTCTGAATCTGAACATGAGGGACTATGCGGATTTATCTATTGTGAATTTGTGATAGAAATGGTTATGAAGGTCGTGGCATCGTGTAGTTGAAGTCATGGGAGATGGATTCAGTGGGAACGTAGGCACACTTGTTTTGTTTGCAATTGCATTGGGGATTTAAATGGCAATCATTTCCTTTTGTGAGTGTGAGAGTCTATCAGATTATCTGAGATGCTGATCGAGAATTAAGGACTTGTGTTGTAAATATTGGTTACGCGGAAGTGATTGTGTGGTTCAGAATGGAGAATCTATGAGTAAATTTATGCAAATTGAGTTATGTGAGCAGAGTGCCTGATATTTGTTGTTTTAATAGATTCTTTCGACCAGTCTTACCAGAATTTTTTTATCAAGGCTTACCTACTGCCTATTAGGTTGATTTGAGAATGCATCTCGTTATCCAACATTATTGTGTTCTTGGTCTGTTGGATCAACCTGTTACATGAATATTTGAAGGAATTGTTGGCAACTTGCTTGTCTTGCTAAAGTTGATCAAATTTGAGGATATTGATCAGGCAACACGATCTTCATAACTTCTGTTTCTTTTCATAATGTTTCATTTATTAATTTGAGGGAGAGGAGGAGATAGCAAATGGAGTATATCAGGATGTCTGATTTAAAAAGAATGAAAAACAAATTCAAGTCATGTGAAAAAAATTATAAATCCTTTTCATTTCTTATCGTGTGATATCCACTATATTCAATATTCCTTGGACAAAAGGCACAGTACTGGAGTCTGAAGATAGTATCTGGTGTGTGGTCCAATGTGTAGTCCATGTTCGATGTTGATGATAGAACTATTGATGACTGACAGAAAATTTTACGTTTCTAAGCACACCTCTTTCTTTTCATCTAAGTTATAACCATGAGCCTGTCAGATCAAATTTCTATGCTCACCACAATGCATGTGCATTTGAGGGTGCTAGTCATATGTCAGTATTGTTACAGTCGGTGACAAATGAGAGTAGCATGTGGTGCTTCTGCCCTCCACAAACTACTCATGAGGTCGCTTATCCGTGACAATTAGGCTAGGTTGTTTGTTGCAGAGGTCGGTTTTCTAATTTAAGTGGCATGTCTGCAACAATACATCTGTGGGACCTGCCCCCTGGCCTTTCCTTGTATGTTTTCCTTCTTAATGAAATAACATGCAACTCTCCTGTGTTCTTTGTGGGGAAAAAAATTCTTTGCTCATGTAGCAGGGTTAGCTTTGAAGCTTTCGATTTGGCTACTGCATGAATTAGTTTTATACTACCTTGTAGTACGCCCTTGGAAACATGTTAACGGGACTGTATAAAATCTGTCTCTGACTAAAATATTTGCTACTATTGGACCATGTGAACCTAACCACTGGGTTCTTCTATTACTGTGACTTTCGGTACTAATCTGGATTTTTTCTTATGCAGTTTCGCACACACAAAGTTATCTACAGGAGATATGCAGGACTGTTTTTTTCAATATGTGTGGACATAACTGATAATGAATTGGCATACTTGGAATGCATTCACTTGTTTGTCGAGATATTGGACCATTTCTTTAGCAATGTTTGTGAGCTTGATTTAGTGTTTAATTTTCACAAGGTACCATTTCTTTCTTTTCCATGTTACCCTTTAATATTCTTTGCTTGTGGCACAGTGATGATCCTTCTTTGGGTGTTCGATGAAAGACACAGTTTGACTAACCAGTGAAGTTGTTTATACTCTTTTCTGCCAAAAAAAAAAAACTTCCTCCACACGTGCCCTGTGTTGTTTATACCAGACTCAGTATCAGACTAAGTGGCAATAACTAGTTCACATTTAATATTGCAGGTAATAGTTTACATTTTCATATGATCTCATCTGGTTGGCAATAAATAGTTTATCAGGATCAGGCGATCAGCTGACTAAAAACCAAACACACACTTTAGCTTTTATGAACCTGTGTTTATGTTTATGATGTTACCAATTTAATTGTAAAATTAGTGATCCTTATTTTTCTCTTTATCTTGAAGGTTTACCTGATACTAGATGAGTTTATTCTTGCTGGAGAGCTGCAAGAAACAAGCAAAAAGGTATACATAGTTTTCTCTCGTTTTTAGAGTATATTTTCTGCCACAACCAACAGTACCTACCAGTCATACATATACAGTTTCTGTGTATGATAAATGTATGTCACAGTTTCTGCTATTCCTGGTTTAGCTGTCTTTATTTCTTAGGTTGTTGCAGTGCTAGCTCTTTGGAATTTTGCTTGCGGCATGACAGAACTGATGCTTGGGTTACATTTACTTTTTTAATTCAGTTGATGGCAAAAATGCATTAGAATGGAGTAACTAAGATCCAACAATGTTTTTTTCTCTATATTTTGTTCTTTCCATTCTGCAGATCTAGTTCTTCATTTGGCTTTGTTCTCCACTCTAACCAGTAACAACACATAACCAGAACTAGTGTTTTTTTCAATTTCAACAATACTTTTTCCCGAACTTGCTGGAGAGTTGGGTCTGCATGCTATTGCATTGATAAAGAATATTAGGTTACAGGGCGTTAACTGCTTAGTCATTACAAGAAACCAGACTTGCCATGTACAACAAAGAATGGAACAGAAAGAGCGACCCAAACCTAAGCAGACAGCAAGCTCTGGAGCTACACTGCCTCGGCTATACACTTCATTACTTCCCCTTGCTATCTGAATGTCCAGGTCGCCTTGATATAAGAAGCTCTAGAATGTTTGTTTCACTACACTTTGATGTTTGATGTGAGCTAAAATGTAGATAACCAACATTGTACCTTGTGCTGAAAACACTGGACTGGCACTTTATGTTCGATAACAAACAGCCTCTGGGTTGGGGATATGCATAAATTAATGGGTAATAGCTTTTGTATGGTTATTTATTAGGAATTTAGAACTTGTTTGGCCCATTCAAAATAATTACAAACAGCCCTCAGGATATCTGAGTGCGGCCTTTCTCTTTTTTATTTGTTTATTAATTAAGCATAGATGATGAATTAAGGATGTTCAACACCCCTTTCAATTTTGCAGGCAATAATTGAGCGAATGGGTGAACTGGAGAAGCTGGAATGAGAATGACCATGAAGCTGCTACCCCGTGTGTTGTGTTCCAATTTGTACTATTCGCTTCCGGTGTTTGCTTTCCTTGTTCTTCGTTCCTGTTGACAGTCAGCGTGAGGCCCATGCTGTCATTCTCTCGAAGAATGGTACATGTAACATGCGATTGGTGCCATTTACATTATAATTTCTCGTTCATTTGGAAAAAAAACATATAATTTGTCAGGAAATTGTTTCATTCCCGGCTGCAGCGGAAAAGAAAAAGAAAACACTATCGTGCAACTGTGGACCAGCTGCAGATGAGCACTGAAACATCAAGAAGAAGAAAGATTGAAATGAAAGACACGAGCAAACGAAGGGTACATGCACGTTACAGCAGAGCTGGACAGGAAACGAATACAAGCCCCTGCCTGCAAATGGCACGGATGAGTCTGGTTTTCCCTGCAGCTGCATGGATGTTCATCAGGGATTCAGGAACGGAGGCAATCTCAACAAGCATGGTAAGATTGAGATAAAACGATTGGATCTTCGGTAAGTTACTACGTGATGTCAGTAACTGTGTGAGGTGGATTGGTACTCGTCCCCAAAGCACCGGTCTGACCGTTTGCTGATGAGAGGCAGCAGGCCGCCCGCGCCCGGAGCCAAGAAAGAAAATAAGAAGGAAGAAGAAAATGGAAGGAAAGGAAAATAAAAAGTTGGAAAAATAAGATGCGGAAATAATAAAGAAAAAAGGAGTTCCGTTATATAACCAAATAAAGGAAAGAAAAGAAAGAAAAAAAAGAGTTTACATATAATTAGCCTTTCGTGGGCCAAACCAGAGCAAAATCAAGCTTCCTGGACTGCATGTGCATTGCAGCAAATAATTAAGAGGAAGGGGTGGTAGGACCCGCTCCTCTAAGCGGACCGGATAAATCTTGAAATACTAGCAAGGACAAGCCTAATGTACGTACGGTGAGAAGCCTAGTTAACACTTTTTTTTATAAGGAGCCCAGTTTACACTTGGCCGTACCTATCAACCATATAAAACGTAACAAGGCCCAAACAGGAAAAGAGTGCACAAAAAACTAGGGGAAGTTGACCTGAATAATCTGTTTCACTCTTTCACTTCGCCTGTTCTGCCACCCCCTCCCCTCCGCTTCCCCCCCCCCCCCCCCCCCCCCCCACCCACCACCCCACACCCACACACACACACGCACGCACGCGCATGCACCATAGAATGGTTGATCGCCACGTGCACCTCTCGAGGTGTTGGGGCGTCTTAGCCTCAGCCTGTGATAGCCGCGTCTGAAGAGTCGAGATAGCGGACTAGAGGGGAGTGAATAGTCTTTTCTAAAAATTAAACACATCGGCTAACCGAAACAAATGCGGAATTAAACTTATCGGTCTAGCCAAGACTATACCCCTCTATCTAAGTTCTCTAGCACCTTACAAAGATCCTAATTAAGTAACTAAGGTGCTAAGCTTAGCAAAAGCTCACCTAATCAATTCTAGAGCAAGGTCACACAAATCTATGCATTAGTACTTTGCCAAGCGAGGGAGCTCCTACACAACTAGTGAAGCAAAACCACAAAGCTCCTAAGCTCACTATCAATACTCAATAACAAGGCAACCAATGCCAAATTAGAGAGCACAAATTACTTAGCTACACAAACTAAGCAATGTGACTAATAAGGTTACACAAACCAAATTAGCCACGCAAGGGAAAGCTTCTAGCTACACAAGCAAGAAGACAACTAGCAAGCTACACAAGTAAACTAGTCACGAGAGCAACTACACAAGCACAAGTATATATGAAAGTAAATACAAGCTTGTGTTGAACGAAGGCAAACCACCGAGAAGATGAAGAACAATGTTGATACGGTGATTTTTCTCCCGAGGTTCACTTGGTTGCCACCAAGCTACGTCCGTGTTGTGTCGACCAACACTTCGTAGTTCGGCGGCTAATCGGTCACACACCGAGCCTCTCAAAAGGCGCCACAAGAACCCACCTTCAAGTGTGGTAGCTCAATGACACGCTCAACTAGAGTTGGTCTTCGCGATCCCCGCGGGGTGAGCACAATCCCCCTCACAAAGCTTCTCCGGAGCCTCGCACAATCTTCTTGCGAGCTTCGACGGAGCCACAAGCCACCAAGCCGTCTAGGAGGTGGCAACCTCCAAGAGTAACAAGCACCACCGGCTTGCAACACGATCACCTAGTGCCACTCGATGCAATCCTCATGATGCAATCGCACTAGAATCGCTCACTCACTCGATCAGATGAACACTATCAATCACAAGTGAGTTAGAGGGCTCCCAAGCACACCAACACAAACCACCAAGGCCTAAGGGTGCTCAGCTGATCGCCCAAGGCCGGCCACCACTTCTATTTATAGCCCCACGAACGAATATGGCCGTTACACCTTCACTGGGCAAATTTTCGCATCGACCGGACGCACCGGTCGAACTAACCGGACGCGCTGCACCGCGTCCGAGCGCCCTATGCCGTCCACATGTCCCTCCGTGTTCAACACTGAACGTACGATCTCAACGGTCGACTCAGCGTTCCAACGGTCAAACGAGCGACCAGACGTTCCACCGCGTTCGCAAATGTGCCAACACTAACAAGTGTTCACCATCTTGTGCACCTATGTTAGCATTTTCACAATCATTTTACCGAAGGAGTTAACCACTCAACTTGCCACGCCACTCGATTCTAGCAACGATGCAATGTTAGATCACTCGAGTGACACTAGATGACCGATATGCAAACAAGTTTGCCCCTCTTAATAGTACGGCCATCTATCCTAAACCCGGTCATCAACTTCTCTACACACCTATGACCGGTGAAATAGAAATGCCCTAGGTTATACCTTTGCCTTGCACATTCCATTCCATCTCCTCCAATGTTGATGCAACACATGCACCAACCAATCACCAAATGATATGATCCACTTCATATCATCACGTGACCGTATTGGTTCATCGATCTTGACCTCACTTGCTCTTTACCGTTGCGTCGGTCCTTCGGCGCCAAGCCATCACACAACTTGCCCTTCACCCTAGCAACTGGTCCATTGAGTCAAGCCTCATCTCGATCTTCTCCACCTTGGTCACATGACTCTATGTCATGTCTCATATGCAATAAGCTCCTTCATGATACAATCACATGTGGACTAATCTCCTGTGTATCTCACATAACCACATATTAGTCCACCTAAGTTGTCACTCAATTACCAAAACCAAACAAGGACCTTTCAGCGTCTAGCTCACACAAACCTATGCAATGCTCGCATTGTTCATGTGCTGACAGATGAATAGCGGACTGTCCTCCCTGTAAGGACGGACTACTGTCCGCCAACTAATTTCTGAGAAACAAAGTTTGTGGACAGATTCTGTCCATGTTGTCGCAGTTGAGCAGTGGATTAGGCCTGGCCCTAAGGGCAGATTGTCCGGGGTGATGAACAAGGGCGGACTGTCCGCGGTTATAATTTTGGCACGACCCAAAATGGCTAGTTTGAGGCCTCCCTCCATAGGTGGCTAGCCATTTGGGTGCTTGGCACCTTGGGGCTTAGTGTCCATGTGTGAGAGTGCTTGGGAGCTCTCCAGCTCACTTGTCATTAATGCTAATCATATTTGCTAAGTGAATGAGCGTTTCTAGCGCGTTGCATCGAGTGGGTTGCATCGACTGGCACCAAGTGATCGTGCTGCAAGTGAGTGGTGCCTGTTACTGTTGGAGGTTGCAACCTCCTAAATGGCTTGGAGGTTGTGAGCTCCATCGAAGCCCGCATGAAGTTGTGTGTGGCTTTCGAGAAGGACAAACATTGAATATGTTATGACACAAAGATAAATAACAAATCACAAAGGTAACAATTTACTTGTATTAGTTGGTGGTACAAGTGTGTTGCTTGCAATCATCTTAAAATTCAGGCATGAAACATAGGAGAAGTGTTTTTTTAAATCCAAGGCTAAAGTGTTGTTAATGAGTTGATTCATTGATCTAAGGGCTAGCTCCTCCGATAGTAACTTGAGAGCTAGCTCTAAGTATATTATTTCATATTTTTAGCATAAGAGATAGCAAAAGCTATTTTTATCTAAGAGTTAGTGTTATGCACAGACTCCAAGATCATGTGGGGTTATTTGTATTATGATCTATGTGCTAAAGTTAATAGCATTGAAGAAGTTGTCTTATACCTAATAAGTATCTCATTCTATTGAGGGTGGCTAAGGCCCAGTTTAGTTCCAAAATATTTTGCAAAATATTTTAAGATTCCCCGTCACATCGAATCTTTGGACACATGCATGGAACATTAAATATAGATAAAAAATAAAACTAATTACACAGTTTAGACAAAATTCACGAGATGAATCTTTTAAGCCTAATTAGGCTATAATTAGACACTAATTACCAAATAACAACGAAAAGTGCTACAATAGTGCTACAGTTGCTTTTCGCAAAATATTTCAGAAACTAAACACAGCCTAAGAAAAAAAGACCAATAATCATTCGTTTGAACACTAGTGGCTGCTGCAGACATGAGACCAGACCACATCACCACGTTTCCCTCGTGGGATCACAGTCATCAGGCAACAGCCAAAGGCAGTTGTCGGCCCCCAAATTTTGAGAGTCCTAGTGCACTTGTATTTGTGCCAGGATCATGCATAAATACACACAAAATAACAGAATAGGCACACAAATTTAATATAAAATACCGAGCTTTATTGATAATAAACTAGGGTCTTACAACAGTTAAGGTTCAATTGGCATAGTCTTAGCCGTTACATAAATAGCGAGGTTCTACTGCCATGAAGCGGCGATTATTACATCAGAGTGGTAACTACTATAGCGGAAACTACAACATAGAGCTACTCTAGTCCATAGGCAAGCTTGAGCGTGGTCGAAACCCGATATTCTAGTGACGCAGTCTAACAAATCCGTGACCTTCGCGTGGCTCCTAGTCCTCGTGGTTTGCCTCCTCGTCGATGTTGAAGTCCTCCTCAGGGTCGATATCTGTGAGTCATCAACGGGTGAGTACATAGAGTACTCAGCAAGCCCTAACCTTGGGTGTGGTGAGGTGGATGGTGGAGGCTTATTCGGTGGAGTTGGATTTAGGATGGTGGAGGTGGATATAGTGATAAAAATTATTATAAGGTTGGGCCCTGAGAGAGCATTACCCTTCTCGCCAGTTCCCGGTTAAATATCAGTCAAGCAACAGGTTAGCACAGGTTCATTAAAATATACTAATCATAAGAGACCTCATCCCAGCGGTTGCCCATTCCAAGGACGTAGCTATCCGAATAGGTTTAATACGCTCTGCAGAGGGTGTACAATTTTCCCCACATGATAGGCGCAATTCCCAACCATGATCAGTGGTAGGAATAGGCCTAACGAGATCCCGTACCCGAAAGACTCGACCTTAGATTTCCATATAACTCTACCACGGCTTCTTAGGGGTCGGAAACGACTTGGATGATCACTCAGCATCCACTAGAAAACGAATTGGATGACCACACAGCATCCAATAGATTAAAAACATATATAGGTGCTCGCACACGGCACAACATAAATTTTATATGGAAGATCACCTAGCATCCATGCCGACCGAACCACGGAAGATCACCCAGCATCCATGTCATCTCCTGATAGTCTGTTGCCGTGCCGGCCTCCTAGTAGAATTTATACTTCTATCTAACGGGGTGTGAGATCTAGTCTACCCATATAGACATGTGGCTGTACGAATTATCAAGCTAGGCGAGATGGCCTATGAACCGGTCCTTATGCGACTGGGGCGAGTATCTCCCAACAGGATGCCAAGGCAGTTTATACCACATAAACTACCCCTCACTCGCCCCCTGTCTAAAAACAGGTTTGCTTGATTCACATTCATATTCACATAGTTTGGTTATCAAGTTTATCCTCAGATTAAAAGTCCATGGCATATTATAAAGATTTATATCATATCCTAAATGCTCATATTATAAATAAATATATCTCAGGGGATCATCTCACGTCACAGTTTCAATATATCACATAGCTCATCACCTGTCACAATATCTCATCATTCCTTTTTATGAATATTTATAAATAATACGGACTATGTATATATATTAGATTTATTATTTATTTATTAGGAACAGTAGAAAGTAGGGGTCCATGGTGGACAAGGTGAAACATGGTGGTGGAAGAAGGGGAGTTAGGACTTGCATTCGTTGTGCTCTCCTTCCGGTTCAACGTAGTCCGGATCCTCGTTCTCCTGGTATTCGTTCGCCTCCGTCGGTCGTTGCTAATAATAAATGAGACTAACGCTAGCGCTAAACAAGCATAACAGAAAACATAGAACAATATGGTGGTACCAGGTAATATAAATAGAGTTGGATTTTAGAAGAATTTTGGTGGTGGTTAGGCGGACAACGGATTTAGAATGGAGGAGATATGATTTTTTAGAAGTTAAAATTAGAGTTTTGGAAATTTATGAAATTTTTGGAGATATTTGAATGAGTGGAACATACGTGGTAGTAGTGATGTCGGGTTGCTCATCCCAGATCTGCTTGGAGCTCGGAGTGATAGAGGCCGCGAGGGCAGTTCACTGGCTGATCCTATTTGTAGGCCGGCAAGGTCAGTGACGACGGCGAGATTTTTCTTTGCCTGCTGAAATATCTCCTCACCGCACGTGCACGGAGCCAGGCATAGGACGATGTGCTGGAGGCTTCAGAGTGTCATCACATCCAAGCCATGGCCTGGTCCGAACTCGTCCAGAGCTCGAATGGCTCCTGTCCATGGTGCCGGCGAGAATTCCGTGCCAGCTTCCCTGCTCGCGTTGAATTTATGTGGAGGAACAGTGAGGGAGAAGAAATGAGGTGTTGGGATGGTTCGGGGTTGTGGATGGCTGGCTCCCAGGTGGTCGCCTCCTCCTCCAGCGTAGGAACAGGATGCGGCAGGCCAGTCATCGAGCACGGTGTATTGTCGCGGCGCTTGATTTTTCTTCTCCCGTGAGGACAAAGCTGGTGCATGCTGTCGCTGCTCTCTATTGGATGCTGGCCTGAGCGAGTAGCAGAGAAAGGAGGGGAGGTGGGCCACACCAGGGGCCGGTACGAAAGGTGAAAAGGGGATGCACCTGCGATGGCTTGTCCATTTCTCTTTTTTTTCAGACCTTTTTACAGACTCTGAGAAGATGGATTCCTGACATGCTGTCCCAGGAAATGTACCACCATATGTTCAACAAACAATGCACACGATTCCCTATCTACGATTTGATAAATTTTACTCGTTCCTAAAATAATTCTACGAAGTTCAAATTTTTTGTGATTTTTGGAACATGGACAAAATTTCAGGGCGTTACAGCAGTACTACCCTGCTGCAGCCATGCAGTGCTAAACAGTTTAGATTCAGCTGCAGCTGTACCACCATGAGTCCATGACTGCAGCCAATCGATCAGGGCCAATGGTTCTCTATCCTGAATCTGCTCCTTATACCAAACTCTATATCAGCGCAACCTAGCTAGCTTAAAATCACACACCTATGGCTGCCATGGCCAAGATCAGCATGGAGTGGCCCAATGATCTGGTGAGCTGGGTGTTCCTAGCTTCGCTAGTAGTCGTGCTCTTGTAGCTGCGGCAAAGGAGCAAGCTCCCGCTGCTGCCTGGCCCTAAGCCTCTCCCAATCATCGGCAACATGATGTTGATGGGTCAGCTGACACACCGACGCCTGGCGGTGCTGGCTGAGCAGTACGGCGGGCTGCTGCACCTCAGCGTTGGCCGGCGGCACGTGTTCGTGGTGTCCACAACGGAGTACGCGCGCGAGGTGCTGCAGGCGCAGGATGCCGCCTTCGCGAACCAGCCGGCCACTACCGCGATCGCGTACCTCACCGACGGCCACGCCGACATGGCGTTCGCGTAGTACGGGCCCTTCTAGCGCCAGGCGCGCAAGCTCTCGGTCACGAAGCTCTTCAGCCGGCGCCGCGCCGAGACGTGGCTCGCCGTGCACGACGAATCCACGTCGCTCGTGCGCGCCGTCGCGCGGCGCAGCGGCGAGACGGTCAACCTGGGCAAGCTGGTCCTCAGCCTGAGCACGAATGTCATCTTCTGCGCCGCCTTTGGCACCCGCGTGAACATTAGCCTGGGCGAGTACATTGGCGTCCTCGAAGAGTGCTCTCGAAACATTAGCGCGTTCAACATCGGCGACTTCATGCCGTGGCTCGCCTGGATCGATCTGAGTCGCCGCCGCCTCCGCGAGACGCGCAAGGGGTTTGACTGTTGCTGTAATCCTGACAACCAAGTCACTGATGACATATGCAGTGGAGGTGTGACGTGGAGATGGGCGGGAGGATTCAAGTTTTGAATTCAGAGTCCAAGGCGGGAGCAGTTGCATGGTGACCGCGCCCACAATGTACCCGGTGTGTGTGTGTTTTTCAGTGACATGTATCTTTAATTAAGCACTTGTTTTAGGGAGGGAGTTGTAATTAGCTACTGGTTTATGTAGCTGGTGGTTCCAGGTTTAGTGTGTGCGTGAACATAGTTGGTTAGGCTCATTGTATCCAGACTTATCACAAGCGAAAAGGGGCGTTGTCACCCTGTCGTCCAAGTGACGGTTCCTAGATCTGTGTTGATGTTCTTCGCTTGTTCTTGCATATTCTTGTCTTGATTCATAATTCCAGCCACCATACAACATGTTCTTTGTGATCTTGGTGCTCACATCTGGTATCGGAGCCTCAAGAACACGCGGAGACACTCAAGATCGAAGCCATGTCAGTCGTTCCCAGCAGCAGCGGGAGCAGCAGTGGGGAGGGAGCGCGAGGCGGCGGGGAAGTGCGCCAGGTGTACCCAATCCTGACGCACACGAATTACACCAGCTGGTGTATTCGTGTGCAGGCGATCATGGTGGATCGGGATGAATGGGGAGTGGTGGAGCTGGAGCCGGGAGAATTAGCAACGGCACCGACAGTGGAGGAGGCAGCGAAGATAACCACCAAAGACAAGAAGATCAAGGCGCACCTTCTCTAGTGCATTCCTGATGACTTGTTGATGCAAGTCACCAAGAAGAAAACGGGGAAGGAAGTGTGGGAGTCCATGAAGGCATGCTTCGTTGGTGCAGATCGGGTCAAGGATGCGAGGTTGCAAACCCTCAAGAGTGAGTTTGATGCCATTCGGATGAAGGAGGATGATCCACTCGACTAGATTGTGGGAAAATTGACAGCCATGTCTATCAAATATAGCAGTTTGGGGGGAGCCTGGAAGATGCGGATCTGGTCAAGAAGCTGTTTGATATACTGCCCGATCGTTACCTCAACGTGGTGGCCGGGATCGAGCAGTTTTATGACATGAAGACACTTGCATTTGATGAGGCAGTGGGGCGACTGAAAGCATTCGAGGAGCGCACGCGGCGGAGTGCTGGCGGCGCAAGATCTGAAGGTGGGCAGGTATTGCTGACACAAGCGGAGTGGGAAGCTAGACAGAAGAACGCGGGACGTGATTCTTCTGGGAGAGGGAGAGGAAGCTGGCGAGGTCATGGTCATGGCCGAGGTGGAGGTAGCGGAGGCCGTGGCTATGGTGATGCTGGCCATGATGGCGCAGTCAAGCGCGACAAAAGCCATATCAAGTGTTTCAAGTGCCACAAGTATGGACACTATGCAAATAGGTGTCCTGGTGAGAAGAAGAGAGATGGAGCACATGTTGGGAAGGCAGAGGAGAAGGAACCGGCAGTGCTGCTCGCGGAAACAGTGGCACCGGGACTGCTCAAGCATCTGCCGAATGATCAAGTTCAGAGAGTTTTTCTGAATGAGGTCAATACTGTGCCTGAGCTTCACTTGTCTGAAGGAGGTGATCCAATAGGAAACATGTGGTACTTGGACAATGGGGTGAGCAATCATATGACGGGTGATCGACACAAGTTGAAGGAGCTAGATCATGCCATTACTGGCAAGGTATGTTTTGGTGATGACTCCACTGTTGAGATTCAGGGAAGGGGTACTATACTGTTTCAAGGGAAATTTGGTGATCAGTGGTTTTTATCTGATGTGTATTACATACCAAAGCTACGTAGCAATTTGATTAGTCTTGGACAGTTGACTGAGATTGGTCTCAGAGTTGAGCTTGATGATGATATGTTAGAAGTTTCAGAGAAAAACCCAAGTTGTTTGATCATGCAAGTTCAGAGGTCACTGAACAGAATGTATAAAATTGAACTGAATCTAGTAGATCCTTCCTATTTGATGGCAAACATTGGAGATGAGGCATGGCTTTGGCATGGCCGACTTGGTCATATCAATTTCAGATCACTAAAACAATTAGCTAAGAAAGAGATGGCATTGGGGGTGCCTGTGATAAGACACCCAGATCAGGTTTGCAGAGACTGCTTAGTTGCAAAGCAAACAGGAGCTCCAATTCCTAACAAAGCAAACTGGCATTCAGAGGAAGTGTTGAATCTTGTACATGTGGACTTGTGTGGACCCACAACACCAGTAACAGCAGGTGGAAACAAATATTTCATGTTACTTGTAGATGATTGCTCAAGATGGATGTAGGTCTATATGTTGAAAAGAAAGAGATGAGGCATGTGCAGCTTTTGTTAGATTCAAATCAGAAGTGGAGAACTTCACTGGGTGTACGATAAAAACACTCAGGTCAGATCGAGGTGGTGAGTTCCTATCAAAGGTGTTTCAGGTGTATGTGAACAGGTAGGGATCAATAGGCATCTGACAGCTCCTTATACACCATAGCAGAATGGTGTAGTAGAGAGGAGAAGTAGAAGTGTGATGGAGATGGCTTGAGCACTGCTCAAGAGCATGAGTGTACTAGGTGAATTCTAGGGAGAGGCTGTGAGGCATTCTGTGTTTCTTTTGAACAGATTGCCTACCAAGATCTTGGGCAATAAGACTCCTCATGAGGTGTGGACTGGCAGAAAGCCAAGTCTAGGACATGTGAGGGTATTTGGTTGCACAGCTCATGCAAAACCATCAGTTCCACATTTGAAAAAGCTAGATGATCGAAGCAAGCCAATGGTATATTTTGGTGTGGAGGAAGGAAGCAATTGTTGGGAGTATGCCCTAGAGGTTATCATAGAGATGATTATGTTGCCTTGTATCCATGACATATTATGTGTCCATTGAATATCCATTAAAGACAACTTGTATCGATTAGCAATTATGTGAATTGTTTGTGAAACTCTTTTACTTGTATGGTTATTCTAGAATGGTCCCTGATCGGAGTTCATGTTAGGATGCACATGAATATTAGATCAGCACATTATTACTTGATGACTATGTTTCACAAGTCATAGACATAGAGATGTCAAACTAATAATGTGGGCACATGTGTGACATGTAGGCTGGACCGACCCAACGTGAGATGTTGTTATTGTCTTGATTCACATCATGTACGTTATGTCCTTAGACATGAGATTGTTGTATGTACTTAAGATGTGAAATGACCTATTTAGAGACTATCAAACGCTACTCCGTAACTGGGTAGTTATAAAGGTGGTCTTTGGGTTTGTTAAGAAACATGCTATGAGACATAGACAATCAAGATGGAATTTGCCCCTCTCTATGTGAGAGAGATATCAATGGAACACTCTGATGATTGGATCAACAAATGAATGGCCGTGCTTAGGTTAAGTGTTAACCTATGAGTTGGACCAAATATCGTGTGGCAAAAGGAATAACATGTATATGGTTTGTGGTGGTTCGTCTGATATGATCTTTGCATACACATAGGAGTTGACACGTCTTGCTAGAGACCACTATCAACTAATGGCCGAGTAGGAGTACTCGGGCCACGTCTACGTGTGCATGAACCCATAGGGTCGCACACTTAAGGGGCTAGAAGCCTAATTTGGGTTGGACCCGATTTTGACTAGGCTTAGGGTTTTCTAATTGGGCCTCCAACTTGGGGCTGATTAGAGGCGCCTATATAAGAGAGGGAGGGGGCGCAGCCAGGGGACTCACGCCATTGGGCAGCCGCCATCGCCCCCCATGCTCACGCCTACTGCTCCTCGCAGACCTAGCAGTCCGGAGGCGCAACTCTTCCTCCCTGTACGTGTGGGATACCTTGGAGGTGCTGCATCTGGAGCACAAGGACGAACCGCACGAGAGGGATGATCTGCGAGCGGAGGGTGGACGTGACGGACAACCACGCAACTGCACGGCACTGCTATGATGCATTCGACTACATTGAGTCGCTTCCGCTGCACCTACGCGCCTAGTGGTAATTCCGTAACCTGTAACTAGCAGTAGATCCTGGTTTATGAGGTCGAAATTTTGATTTTATGGTTAGCGTCGCACCCTCATAGCCCTACAATGGTATCAAAGCCATAGCTGCTTCATTATAGGTTCGGTTGTATGCATATGGAGATATGCACGGCTGCAGATGAGTCTCTGATCATGGTTCGTGATCTTGCTGTGTTGGTCTTGTAACGATCTACTCGTACCGGTTGGAATTTCGCCATCCGAGTTAAGTGATACATGTAAACCCAGCTATGGCAAGATGGAGATCAATCAGATTGATCGAATCGAACCTAGGTCAAGTGCCGAGCGCATATGATGCATGGCGGTGGTAGATTGGATCTACTACCGGGCACCGGGGTGCAGGAAAAGTGTTGTTCGGTAAAACAACCATAACTTTTGCATATGACCTTAGATTGAGACACATTATATATGAAAATTAATCTACAGAAAATTTTACATCCGATTCTCCCTATCGTTGTTGGGTTTGCCAAAATTAGATTTGCGAAAAAAGGCCGGGAAGATGGTGTTTTCGATGTTTTAAGATTGGACGTCAGAATCGGTTAACTCTGTTTTGCAGGATTTTATGACTGGTATAGCCCTTATGTGTATGTGATGCATGTATGTAATTAATTCATGGCTTGCATGTCATGAGTATGACAATATGGCTGGAGCCACATAGATATTGTCAATTTGATGTAATGGCCTGCGTGCCAAACTATGATGATCCTATCCACGACTATGTTATATTACTTCATTGCCTTGCGTTAGTGATAGATAGTCTTGGTGGATTCATCACTGATGGATGGTGTACATGGATCATGGAGATGGAGATCATCATGATGTACAGATTGATGGAGATGGAGATCCCCAAAGTGACAATGGGCTATACCAAGTCATATATGTGATATTGCCGTTCTTATTATTATGTTCTACTTTCACGTGATAATGTTTTTGTCTACATATGCGATAGTGAAGTAGAACGATCCCTCAACAATGTTTAAGTTATATGCTTCCCCAAACCTTGCACTATCATGTGTCTTTTACAATCGGTGGTGGGTCTATTAAATTAGGGTGCCACTGGTTTTCCTTGATTAGGCAGGTTCGTATCGGATACTTACTATAGAAGGGTTGGTTACTTGAACAAGGTCATCCTAACGGTTAGGGACCTTGGAGCATAAGGAGTTGGGCACCACAGCATAGAGATGCTACCCAACAACAAGAGTCATATGTGATATGATTAGCAAAGAGTTGCTTACCGATCTACCATGTCTTCTAGCGGTGATGCTAAAGCTCACTAGTAGACTTGTTAGTTGTGGGTCTTGAATCACTAAGTTTCAATTGAGGGATATTGATTTTAGTGGGAGTAGATTTTATATGATTTACTCTGTCTTGGATACTTTGTCTTAGTATTTTGCATTACTTTTGTTGTAGATAAATTGCGCCTAGCAATCAACCATTTATTTTGCGTTCAGTTCTTGAGAAAGATAAGTTGAATGGAACAAACTATATGGATTGGATCCGCAACCTGAGAATTGTTCTCAGGGCTGAGAAAAAGGAAGAAATTCTAGACAACCCATTACCTGAAGCACCTGCTGACAATGCATCCCTAGCTAAGAAAAACGCTTACAAAAGGGCATGTGATGCTGATCTTGAAGTGAGTTGCCTTATGCTTGCATGTATAGAACCAGATATACAGATGCAATTTGACAACAACCATGTAGCGCACGATATGATCATGGCGCTGAATGATATGTTCCAGACTCAAGCTAGGACTGAAAGGTTCAATGTCTCTAAGGCATTTGTTGAAACCAAGCTTGCAGAGGGCGCACCTCTCGAGCCACACGTGATCAAAATGGTTGGTCACACTCAGAGGTTGGAGAAGCTGGGCTTCCTAATTGGTCCAGAGTTGGCTACTGATTTCATTCTCACGTCTCTTCCGCCCAGCTATGGGAACTTCATCTCGAACTACCATATGATGGGGCAAAGAAGGGCTTGAATGAATTGTGTGGCATGCTTGAGATAGTTGAGGCTAATATTAAGAAAGGTGCTGGCACTAGCCATGTGATGGCGGTCCAAAACAAGCCTAACTTTAAGAAGGGCAATGCTTGGAGGAAGCAAAAGGGCAAGGCAAGGCCAAAGGTGAGACCTCTAAGCCAAACCCACCTGCGCCCAAGGCTGGACCATCTGCTAATGAAGAGTGCTTTCATTATAAGGGTAAAGGTCACTGGAAGAGGAACTGCAAGCTGTATTTGGAGTCCTTAAAGAAGGATGGTGGTAAAGGTACTACCGTTGCTCATACACTTGTTTATATTACAGACATTTTCCTCGCTAACTCTTATATTAATTATTGGGTATTTGATACCGGATCGGTTGCTCATATTTGTAATACGATGCAGGGAATGATAAGAAATAGAAGCATGGGAAAAGGAGAAGTTGATTTCCACGTGGGCAATAATGCAAGAGTTGCTGCGTTGAACGTCGGGATAATGCAACTCCACCTGCCGTCAAGATTTATTTTGGAATTTGTTGACGGTCCTTAAGTACCAAATATAGTTATCAAATAAATAAAGAAAAGGATCCAAATGCAACCAACACCTAGACTTAGGGTTTTATCTAACAGAATTCCACGAGTTTTGGTGTTTGTCTGTTTCTGCAGGGGGTTATCAGAAAATACGGAGAAAAGGCCCACACGTCGGGTTTACATAGAGATAATAACGTGTTCACGGATTTTCTATCATCTAGAAGACTCCAGAAGCCACGAGATCGAACGGGAGGCCAAACGGGCCCGGAGGCAGGGCGCCCGCCCTGCTCCCTAGGGTGCCCGCCCTGGCCTGAGAGCCAATCAGGCTCCGTCTCGCGGATTATGCTCCACCGACCTAAGGGATCAAGGAAAACAGTGCGATTAATGTCGGTTTGATCCGACGGCCCACGTTCACTTGAGGGGGCTATATAAGCAGGACCCCTGGCCCCTGGAGGAGGCACTCCCTCATTCTCAATTCCTCAAACCCTAATCTCAGGAGGAGAGTCTCTGATCAAGCCCTAGAGCCACCACATCAACTAGATCTCTAGTATAGCATAGCTACATAGGATTAGAACTAGAAGGAGTCAATCTTCGATTGGTTTTCGGATCTGTCAAGAGGATTCTTGGTAATTCCTTTACTGTTCTTCATTGTTCATCTTTGTTCTTCAATATTATGAATACAACTTTGTTCTATTTCAATATATTGATTATGACTATGCTCTACTTGTTTATGTTTGCGATTATATTGTTCTTAGTTTATCGTAGTTATACGCTTGGCTTAGTTAGATTGGAATTATATACATGTTTAGGATTGTATAGCGTTTATCCATCGGATCCATGGGTAAATGATAAATATTGTGTAGGCGTGGTGCTTAGACCATATTTATCTGCGATTGCACCTTATATGCCGGATCGTGGGGTGGTCCGCGATGGTGACAGCTTCGTTGGTTCTTATATAGTCCCCCTCCCGTGTGTAAGGCAGGCAGAGCAACATTATTACGGGGGAGTGATTGCTATGTTTCTCATCTTCCTTGATAATATCACTATGCATGGGCGTAGTCCTTTTTCGCAATGATTGCCAAGTGTGCTTGCACTAACTATGATATGCTAGACTTTATAGTTAAGAATAACTTAGGAAATATCCTTGTAGTTCATCCTAATACCATGCTAATGACTTGCTAGAATATCTGTTGAGGTGCTTATCATTATTATATGTGGCTAGCTGATCAGATTAATTATCTTTGTCACCATTCATACTTTATCTATATTTTATGTGACACTTACCCCTGTATGCAAGAGATAGATGAATGCTCTCACTTATACATGCAATGATTGATACTCATTCCTATATTCCATTCCATAATCAACATTGATGTTAGTAATCCCTTCCCAGTGGTAAAAATATAAATAACGATACCTGGAATACTTCCCGGTTAAAATGCTACATCGGTATTAATCTATGCGCTTGCAGATCTTATTTATTATTTATTTAGAAGAGCAGTTGCATATTTCAATATCGCGTCTCTCATGTCATGCTGGGGATGACAACTTGGCTTAAGTGGCATGAGGGATAGGTTCGGCATTTTTGGAGCCGTTATCAGAATTAGAAAACTAAGTCTACTTTTGGTAATGACGTTAAGAATGCCCAACAACTGCATTAAGTTGTAGGAGTTGTATGAAAACACTTGCTGCATTATACCTGTCCTTGTCCAGATATCGTACTTAATCCTAAATTAGGTTTAGGCACGTGTCAATGCTTAGCCCTGCATAGTCCGGTAGAAGTCGGGTGATTTCCGGTCATCCGCAAGATGTAGGAATGGGTCACGAGTGGCTATATGGCTATCGTGGATGGAACCATGCCTTAAAATGAAATTGAGACCGGGCGGGAGTTCGATAGTGCAGCCGCAAGACACTTCATGTCTTGGGTGTGGAGCTATGCCCGTCTGAGTCGTTTAAGGACCGATTCGCTGTACATCCTTGAGTCATGTTGAACGCAGTCTAATACTTAGTTGGCCGGATAAGTCGTTTTGACCGCGAAGTCGAGTAGTATGGTTCAGGCCGGGAATCGAATGGTAGGTTGCATCTTGGAGGAGAGAAAGGATGTGCTTGGGGACATTGGCGTGAGACCAAGGGGGGGTTAGAGTCTCTATCACCTGGCAGAGTGTCGCCCTTGGGGACATGACATCTTTCGGACCCGCGATTCCTGAACTATACGAAAGGTGACCTGAGCAGCCCTCGCCAGGCGTGACTCGGTGAGTGTTAGAAATACCCCTCCAGCTGGATAGGAATTCGATTCGAATCGTCGTCGCTCCCGGTTAGTGAGCACTTGACTTGAGCAGCGGCAACATAGATCTCATTAAATTGAACAGATGGTTAAGTGGATGATACAATGTTGCCGTAATTTATACCTGCTATGGATATAATGATATTAATTGTTTGATTATAATCAAGTGCATGTTTAGTACAGGTGCTAAGATAGATGACAGGTAAATGCTAAAAATAACTGCTAGTACAGGTTGAAAGAGTTTCAATTACTTATGCCTTTCTGCAAAATGTGATGTCAGCTAGCCCACTTATGAAAGCCTTGCATAATCCTTGGTGTCATCTTATTTCTGGTTTTTGACGGGTAAGTCTAGCTGAGTACATTCCAGTACTCAGGGTTTATTCCCTCCTGTTGCAGATGATATGCTTTACCAAGGCTTCTGCAAGACCTGTCTCCACCCTGCGGGTGACGAAGACTAGATCACTCGGGTGTGATCATCTGTTATGTACTTTCCTTAATGCTTTTGTGGGATGTTGATCAGTAAGACTGGCAGTAGTATTTGAACAACTGGTGTGTGTTATGCTTCCGCTACTTTATGAACTTGGTTTGTAATAATTTGCGACTCCGTGTGTGTAAGTGGATTTCAGAACTACTTGTGAAATGTAACGTGTGATGTGTTGTGTTGAATGATGCGATCTTGGTTGTAAGCAAGTTGGTTTGAAATCCTTCGTGGTTTCGATTGACTACCGGGATTATATGGGCTCAAGTTCGAAAATTTGAGCGCTTCGGTGCTTGTTTTTGTACTTGTGCTCTTATAATTTGGTCGGTTCTGTTACACGTAGTACCCTCATAGCCCTACAGTAAAGCACATCGACTATATGACTCAGTTGCCAGGAAAATAGTTGTTAGCAGGGACACTATGTTTGAGGAAACAATGAGCTAGGACTGGAAAAATATCTCACAGATTGATGGTGATGCAGATTTCCATGTTGATTGGGAAGATGATGTGATTTCTGGTGAAAATGAGTTGGGAGAATGCCAGGGAAATGCTCACACTCAGTTAGAGGATAGTGTGTCAGCTGACAGTGCAATGAATTTATTAGCTGTGCCAGACGAGCTACAGTCACATGAATTAGGAGCAGCATCAGGGGGTGAGCAAGTTCAGGCAGACAACTCTAGTACAGAATCACCCATAGTGAATCCATCCACACCAGTAATGAATCCTTCTGATGGTGAACAGTCAAGTCCCTCATCATTTGACTACAGTGGACCTGTCAGAATGAGAGCACTTGAAGAAGTCTATGATGATACATCAAAAATTGAATTGGCAGATTCAGACATTGAAGCTTTACTAGCTGAGATTGAGGAGCCATCCTGCTACAGAGAAGCAGCAGATCACAAAGAATGGATTGATGCTATGAATTTGGAGATGCAATCCATTGAGAAGAATAGAACTTTGGAGCTGGTTAAGCTACCAATTGGGAAAAGGCCCATTGGTTTAAAGTGGGTGTTTAAACTGAAAAGAAACTCTGAAGGTCAAGTGGTGAAATACAAGGACAGATTAGTGACAAAACGATACGTGCAGAAGCATGGAGTGGATTTTGAAGAGGTCTTTGCTCCTGTAGCTAGACTGGACACAGTGAGATTCTTGCTGGCATATGCAGCTAATCTTGGATGGAAAGTTCACCATTTGGATGTAAAATCTGCCTTTTTGCATGGAGAGCTGGAAGAGGATGTCTATGTTACTCAGCCAGAAGGGTTTGAAGTGAAGGGAAAAGAGCAACACGTGCTTAGGTTGAGCAAAGCTCTTTATGGACTCAAGCAAGCTCCCAAGGCTTGGAATGTCAGGTTAGACAGAAGCCTAAAGAAACTGAAGTTCAGTAGATGCATCAGTGAACAGGCAGTTTACACTAGAGGAGTTGGAACAAATGCAGTCATAGTTGGAGTCTATGTGGATGACTTGATAGTCACTGTAGGCAATCCATCAGAGATCAAGTTATTCAAGAAGGAAATGATGACAAAGTTTGAGATGACGGACTTGGGTCTCTTATCATACTACCTTGGCATAGAGGTAGAACAAAAAGATGATTATATCACTGTCAAGCAGTCTAGGTATGCCAAGAAAGTGTTGCAACAGTTTGGCATGGCTGATTGTAACTACACAAGGTTTCCAGTGGATCCAAGTAGTAGATTGATGCTGACAAAGGAGGAGAACCAGTTGATAAAACTGAATATAGAAGGATGATTGGGTGTTTGAGATATCTTTTGCACTCTAGACCTGATCTCTCTTATTCGGTGGGTGTTGCCAGCAGGTTTATGGAGAAACCAACAATGATGCACACCAAAGCAGTGAAGCAGATCATGAGATACTTGCAGGGCACAATTGACTATGGTTTGGTATATGTTCAAGGTGGGAATGCAAGTGAATTAGTGGGGTACACTGATAGTGATCATGGAGCTGATTTGGTGAAGAGAAGGAGCACAGGTGACATGACATTCTATTTAAATGAAAATTTGATCACCTAGAACTCCTACAAACAGAAGTCTATGTCTTTGTCATCATGTGAATCTGAATTTAAGGCAGCCACAGCAGCAGCACAACAAGCATTGTGGTTGAGAAATTTGATCAGTGAGATAACAAAGCAGGAGCCAGCAGCTATAACTATCTTTGTTGATAATAACTCAGCAATTGCCCTTATGAAGAATCCTATTTTTCATGGAAAGAGAAAGCGCATTGATATCAAATATCATTTTATAAGAGAATGTGTGGAGAATGGACAGATTATTGTGAAGAGGGTGTGCACAGATGAGCAGAAGGCTGATGCTTTGAGTAAAGCACTGCCAGTGGGAAAACTGACAGTGATGAGACACCTACTTGGTGTGAGAGATTTGAGTGGTTCTCAGGATTAGGGGGGAGATTGTTATGTAATCCTGACAACCAAGTCACTGATGACATATGCAGTGGAGGTGTGATGTGGAGATGGGCGGGAGGATTCAGGTTTTGAATTCAGAGTCCAAGGCGGGAGTAGTTGCATGGTGCCCACGCCCACGATGTACCCGGTGTCGGTGTGTGTGTTTTTCAGTGACATGTATCTTTAATTAAGCATGTGTTTTAGGGAGGGAGTTGTAATTAGCTACTAGTTTAAGTAGCTGGTGGTTCCAGGTTTAGTGTGTGCATGAACATAGTCGGTTAGCCATTGCAGGAAAATCATTCAAAAGCACTCAGACTCCACAACCTATTAATAATATTCAACATACAATTGCTTTAGTTACCAAGGCAAAATTGGATTGTATATAGAATCAAAACAACTCCCTACCTAAAGAAAGAACAACATATGCAACTTTACTGCTCTCCTACTGACTCCATGAACAAGGGAACATAAGGAAGATAGTGAGGTCCCTCCGGACGTAGCCCCTAGGTAGGTCTACGATACTGCACGACTTGGGCAGGGAGGACAAGAACTTTTCTGAGGTTCATGTCATATGTGATCAGTTTTTTGTCCTCGCTAACAAGGAAAATCAAATTCCATTCCAGGTGAACTGCAATCACTCTGTAGCCCGCATCACAAATATCATAACCAATTTCAATATTGTTCCGTCCAAATATCTCCAGCGTGGTCACCGTATGCTTCGATGTCCAATTATCGGTACCATAGTCTTCTAGGACCCATAATAAAAGCTGATACTTCCTAAACATACTAGCAGTACATACACATAACTGACCCTGAGCTTCATGGATGGAGATTGCTTCACCATGTGGCCTACCAATTTTCCTCCATTCTTTCCCTGCATATCAATAGCAACTATTTGGGACAACTCCAGCCAGTGCATAAAACCATTAAGAAACACACTTGTCGAATAAGTGCGTACAACACCATCTCCCCATTTAGATTCCTTAAACATCCATGCTATACTATTAGATGAGTAGATGCTCACACCTACATACTCACTGGCCCTCTTCTTCTCATATTCAATCACATGAAAGTGTAGGCGACTATTGGATCGAACCCCAAGCAAGCTGAACCAAAAGAACGGTTGTTATCCGGTAGTAACCACCATTTGTTAGTCACCGAATTATAGACAACATAGCGAAACCCAGCGCACTAGCATAGGATGAGCCTGTGGCAGCAATCTGAGATCACAACATCCTCAATGGGGAAGGGAAAGAAGGTCAAGGAGGGGTATTCACCGTTGATGCTGGTGAACTTGCGTTTGCCTTTCCAACTGCAATAGAAGAATCTGGTGATAATAATCTAGGGTAGCTCCTTACGGTACTCGGATTTAGAGATGAGGAGATTCCAGGAGCCACAGACACACTTGCAGCTACACAAGGTGTGGGCGGTGAGGTGTTGGAGGATGAGGACGAAGACATGGTCTATGAGGACGGCCACTTGGTTCCTCTTGTTGGGGGCCTCCTCCCTCCATCTTTAGTTCTTGACTAGGATCTGGTGGAGCAAGCCCGGCAATGGAAGCAGTGGCGCTATCGCCTGAATCAAAGGAGCGCCAGCAGAGATTGGATCGTGAGCTCCTTAGTAAACAGATGGAAGCTTGTTTCGTACTTAAATGAGTGAAGAAGGGAATAAAAATCCAAGAAAGACGGAGGGAAGTGCAAAAGAATTACCATTTCCTTTGGATCTTGTGGGATTGGCGGCCACGGCGGTGATGAGTAGCCGCCTAGTCACCGATGGATCTATGAGGGCCCTGCCGGTGAGGCATACCGCCGTGGGGTACTAGCTTATTGTCGGTGAGTGGTGGCTTGCACCCCACTGAGGAGGGGCGGTCGCACAGTACAACACTGGGGAGCAGGGAGCGGCGATAAGGAACAATTAGCGAGGAGAAAGACACATGGTGGGGAGCATGCTTTGTAAGCAACCCTTTTAGGTGTGGGAATGGAAATTGTGCACAACTTTGTAAAACACACGCGGGCTTCGAAATTGATGAAAGTGTTACTATCCAGACCGTATGCAGGTGGTGGTGAAGGCTACCGGCGGTGGTGAATGGGTCCTATGAAGATGTTCCAGGAGCCACTGCGCCACTGTCACCGCGGATAGCGGCGACTGCTGCCTAGTTGAGGGCATCACTTGTTCTACCTGATTGTAAACCATCACTCATTCTACCCGATTGTAACTAGAAAATGTTAAATTAAGGGCCTGTTTGGTCTGGTCACTTTAGCCACATAAGTGCTTTTGATGATGTGGCAAGGTTTTTAAGAAGAGAGAGAAGAAGTGAGTTTCATGGAGATAAAACTCTCTTGGCATGAATACCAACTCTATGAGTCATTCAATTAAATGTCTATGAAACTATAGAATGAAACTCTCCATTGAGAAGGGGTGTTTCATCCATATTTTATTTTATTCTACATGACATGACTGTCTTAGAAACAACATAATGAAACTCTCCACTGAGACTGGCTGTTGACGGTAGTTATCATCCATCATAAACCGTCAACATAACTTGAATAAATGTATAAAAAAAGATCAACAACATAAACTTAGGGGTTTAAACTGACAATTCCCATGAGTTTTGGTGATCTGTGTTTTTAGCAGGGTTATTCTAGAAAACTAGCAAGGGGGATCAAGACGTCAAATATAATTACACTTATCTGTGGTGAAGACTACTACAGAAGGTTCCAGAGGCCACCAGAAGGCATCTACCCAATACAAACCCTGAGGGGATGACAGGTGGGGCCAGTCGGCCCCCTGGTCCCACATGTCAGCCTCCGCTTCAACGTCGGTTCCTCCACTGCCTCCTAGATTGCATCTACACCATTTATTCAAGTTAGTTTGATCCGAGGGCTCAGGATTGATGCTCCGGTCCATATATACCAGCCCTTCCCCCTCCAAAAGACACTGCCATAAGTCAAGATTAGACCAGAAATTAGGGTCTCCAGAGAGAAGAGAATATAGCTCCAATTCTTTAAGTTCTAGAATAGGTTAGCTAGCAAGATTCAAGTAGAGTGTGGCTTATTGCTCAGGATTTTTGATCTGCCGTCTAGAGACTGGTATAGCCATTGTATCTCTTTATTTATGACTTTGTGTTACTTTAATATTATGTTTCTATTTATTATGTTCCATGTTTGCTCTAGTTATATGCTTGATATAGTTGTGACTGATGACGAGTTTATGCATATGTTCGCAAAGCGCTTAGCCCAAGACGCGCGTGGGTTAAGTGATCAACACTATGTAAGCAAGGTGCTTAGATATTGTTTACATGCGGATGTATTCTACACTTTGGGTCATGTGGTAGATCACGGATGTGACACTCCCATTAAGTCCTTTGTAGTCCACTCCCCATTTGTAGAGCAAGTAGAACACGATTGCGAAGGGAGACAAGCTCTGTTCTTGACATTCCTTAGTAATGTTCCTTATATAAAGATCCAGAGTTAATTATGCTGTAGATGAGAGTGTATATACTTGGGTGTACAAAAGACTTAGTAAATAAGGAATGACTTAGGAATCTTTTGCTCTTATCGAATCTCCTGCCTAGCCATACTATATTTTATGAGTCTCTATTTTTATCTCTGGAATAATTATCAATGCTTCACACTTATCATTTATTTATTATTTGACTTACCCCTGCCATAACGTGAGAGTGGTTTTATCATAAGTATACATATTTGTCAATATCCCTATGCCAACAATCCTATAGCTTCTCCCTGTGGATAAAATATAAATAACGATACTCGGTATAGTCCCGAGTGAAATGCTACAATGGTATATTATCTGTGCACTTACGGATACTTTACTTTAATATATATAATTTTCTTTGAGTTTACGAGTGTCATTAATAATTACCAACCACACATATTTGGTATCATGCTAGGGATGACAACCTAGGAAAGAGTGATGTTAAGAAATGTTAACAAACATTTCTGGCACCGTTGCCGGGGAAGGGCACATGGCTATAGAGAATTGATCAAATAAATACTTATTGATAAAATCATAACAACTCTGCTTTAGCAGGCTTACCCTTGTTTGTTTTTGCTCATATCTTATACAGGGTATTGCAGAATTGGTTGAGATCCAACAACTTCCAATCAGAATCAACCAAATCAAAAAGGAAGCTCAACACCAGTTTCTGAAGCTATAGCTGACAAGACTCTGCGTGAGTTCTCTATTCCGAGCACTGAGAACATTCGCACTGGACCAACACTCAAAACCGACAACCTTGAGTTCAAGCTCACCACTTGGCCGGCCGGCTGGCTGCCTCACCCCGTATAAATACCTTCCTTTCTGGCTCATTCACTCACCCATATCTTCACTGCAAAATCACCTTCCCAAGTTCGAATTCCAGTTCTCAAATTCATAGTTGAATTTCCCTTGGTAGAAGTAGTGTTAGAGTGAGATAGAGAGAGAGAGGTGCTGCTAAAATTTGAGCAAGAAAGAGAGGGTTTAAGAGTGGTAGTGCTGTCCAAATCAAGAGAGAAAATTAAAAAGAATTAGGGAAGAAGTTATGCCAAAATCTTGATTAGAATATTTATTAGGTAATCTCGGGTGACTAACCCTCTGGACGATTGACTTTGAACGGCTAACCACTAACATTTTTATTTTTCTAATCCTGTTCCACGAGTTGTGTTGTCTTTTGTCAATTTTTTAGGAAAATAAGCAAGATCGTTGGAAAGCTCAAGCATGCGGTGTCGTTCCGCTCAACAAGAAGTTCATCGTCCCAGGCAAGCACCGACATGGAGGTCGATCCTCCATCTCTCGCTGTCAGAGTGTCGTCCCGTTCAGCCCCCATGGAGAGAAACATTCTCTTACAAGAGCATTTCAAGCTCCTGGACGATACGGAGAAGGACATCTACAAGAAGCTAAAGACCTGGAGGTTCGTTCTCACTCCCGCTTATGATCCAGCCCTACTGCATGCCACAGGTATGAACACTTAATTTGAACTAATTTTTAAGGTTGTATGATGGGAGGACGTTTGGGAAATAAATGAGCCAGGGTCTAAGCTTTTGACTGCTAAATTTTTATGCACCTTGAAACCCATTAATTCGGAAGTTTCATTTAGACTTTTCAGAAAAAAAAATTTATCCCATGGAAACAGTTTAGTGAACTTTTAGGATTTCATGCACAATGTGTGATTGATGTGGACACTGCTATACAAGACTTTGATAGAATGAAATTTTGGAGGAAAATATCTAGAGAACTTACTTGTTACCGTCCCCGTACCAATAAAATTCATCACCCTACTTTGCGATTCATGCATAAATGACTAGGATTTTCTCTTTATCCTAGACAAGATGTTCGCACTATTAGGAATGATGAACTTAAATTACTCTATGCTAAGGTCAAAAGAAGAAAGGTTTCACCAATCCAGTTTATGATAAAACAATGGAAAGAAATTCTTGATCTTAAGGGAGATGTTGGGTGTACTTCTTTGGTCACCTGCATAGCAAAAAAATTGGGTCTTTTGGAAAATGCTTCTATTGTTTACATCGATGACATTCCCCGTTGGCTTATCGATTATGAATATTTTAACCAAGCACACATGTTAAAAAAGGGTAAAAATAGGAAGCTTGTCATGATGTATATGGATTATACAAATGAGTTCCCGTTACCAGACCGGACCCTCGGTCTATATGCAGGGCTTCGTTTGTCTTTGATTTGTAGAGAAAGGAGGAAGCACATCACTGGAGCGCTTCTACAAGACTTACACACAACCCGCAGCCCCGGTACCATGGTGATGATCCAATTCTCGAAAGACCTGCCTTCACTAGCTATGCAGGCTAGGACCAGCCGGGTTCTTCCTGCATGCACTAGCCCGAGCATGCTGGATATGAATCTTCCCACATACACCAGCCCGAGCATACTAGTTGGGGGCAGCCCACTCCTTAGCACGCTGAGTGCTCCTGGCATTAGGGCTCAAGTGCGCAATGGAAGGATGGCAACTTCAACTACTATCAGCAGCAGCACTATGAAGAAGTCTCAAGTGGCCATCAGGGAAGATGTATGTCCCTTCTCTGCTTATGGCTACCATGACCAGCCCATGGGTTATCTTGAGCAGCAGATGGAGCGCCCTCGCCTCGACAATAGGCTCACCACCATCGAAGAGAACCAGCAGGAGATCTAGAACACACTTCATCAATGCACCTAATGGCAAGCGGAGGCAGGAGAACACCTTGCCGCCATCCAGCAACACCAGGAACAAGAAAACGAGAATTGGCGATACTTGTTCCAAGGTCTCCACATCGACCCACCTTTCTGAGAGACCGTAGCAACACCCAGCTTGGGAGAGGAGTCCCCATTTACCAAAGGTAAGTTTTCTCTTCCTAGCATTTTATTATTTTCTTTAGTTTATTTTCGAGTTTGCTATTTAGTTAAAAATGCATAACCAAAAATAAAGTAAAGATTTAGCTTTATATATATTATTATAGTGTGATCTAAAAAATGAAAACCAAATAAAAAGAGTGTGTATATAGTTTAAGTTTAATTAAGTTTATTTAAGATGTGTTTTAGTTTCCTTTCTTATTTTTAAGAGCTAAATAAAAAACTTGAAGATGATCTCACATGATGGAAATGATGAATAGTTGCTCTGTTATAATTTCTTTTAAGTACCTAGTTTTCAGCTTTGAATTCTCCCGAGTTTTAGATGAAATTGATTTGACATGAGAATTGCTCTGAACTTGAAACTCGTGGGTAGCATATGCTTGATCTAAGTCTAGGTAATTGACGGATATGATATGAGAAGGTCTGAGCTGCTATTTATCTTGTTCCAAGTGACACTTGAATTCTAAAAATTTATCTTTTGAAAAGACATGAAAAATGCAACATGAAGAGACCTGTATGACAAAGCTTGAATTTCTACTAGAGCCAAATGATATTTAGACTACGAAAACTTCCACTCGTATATGCTGCTTGCATTGCATTGAGTTTGGTCAAGATTTGTTGATGCCTTATGAGAGGTTTGTCATGCTCTTAAAATCAAGCTCATATACACACCACCTAAAAATGTTTTACTCCTACACTGGGAGAAAATGCTAAAAACATGCTTGATTGGCTTTCCACCAAATAAATGCTCCAAGTTCTTGTTGCTATCTCTCAAAAGTTTTTGTTATAGAAAAGAAGCATAGGGCTATGCAAAAGTTATTCATAAAATAGAAGAGTTAAAAAATGGATAAGTGTTCGAGATAATTAAAACAACGAGTACTCAGATGCCTGCTTGAAAAAAAGAGAAAGATAAATAAGATATCCCATGCTTTCTTGCAAAGTTGTTTCGAAGTTTTAAAAGAGAGATGTTTTCAAGGAGCAAAGTAGAATTAGGATAGCTGCACAACTGGCCACCAAACTTAGAATTAGGGCTTACAACTAACAAATTCCATGAGTTTTGGTGATTTACCATTTGCAGGAGGGTATTTGTGGAAATACACATAAAAGGGCTAAAAATGTGCAAAAGAACAAAGCACAAATACCATTCTACATAAGCCCAATGTAGAGAGGCCCACAACCAGGCAACATAAGGCCAAAAGAGGTGGAGAATAGGGCCAAACACAAGTCCAAACATCTCAACTGCGTAGAATACCACCATGGGCCAAGTCTAGATGATCATAGGAGGCAGCACAACAAAGATGGGCAGATTTGGGCTCAGCCAGGGTGCGGCCGCACCACCATCAGCTCCGTTTGGCCCAGGACTTGGTCAGTTGACGGATATCGTCGTTGCTACATTGGTTTCACAGGTATTGGGCAGATTCAACGTACCTAAAAGGTGGTTTGCTCCTTCCATATGGGGATCAAGCACATTTCCAAGGATCCCCTCCTCTCCACCTATAAAAGGAGGCCTCTCCTCTCCACAAGATGAACACACACAAGCGAAGTGCACAAGAGCAAGAGAAGAGCAACACCACTCATGAGCTTAGGCCCTAGCTAGCCCTAGCAAAGAAGTTAGGGAGAGATGTGAGGGAGAGTTCGGGGAAGAAGTGCCGGACTTGCCGGGCTTGTACCTCGGCGAACACCGGCTTTGTACCTCAACGGGTATCTTAGTAAGTATTCGTGATTCTTTTGGTTATAAAGTCTTTGATGTTAAGCTATACCTTTACTTGTTTGTGGGTTCATCGTCCATCCCCATGGCGGATACTCTAGTAGGGGACCCTGATGAAGATGGATAACCCTAATCAACGCTGGAGTAGTTGTCTCTAGCGTAGACGTGGTGTCTAGGCTAGAGGCTACCTTCGTTTTCCTTGTATCCTCCGATTGAGGGGTAGGTGGCAGGTTGTGATAGTCCTGTCCGTCCTTCGTGGATCCCCACATTTGGGTACGGCGTAGAGCTACAGGCCGGCATCGACTGGTAGACCAGTTGCAATCTGGTGCCTGAAGTAAACAAGTGAAAGTAGAGTTTATCTATCCTTAGACCCTAAGCCATAGGAATCCATCTCTACCCTGATCAGCTACCTTGTGTTGTCCTCGAACAAATTAGCTAGAAGAAATACCTCTGTTCCCTGTGGAAAATACGATACCCTGAATACTCCGAGTGAAAGCTACAACGGTAATTCTGTACGCTTGCGGATTCTTTCTGTAGACGTTAAGAAATACCAACAATAGCCACCATATATATATCCACCATACATCCATACACATGCATATCTTGATTTGATTGTATGACTCAACTCCCTTTAGATCCGAGGTTTGACTATACAATATATGTATTGCAAGTATGCTCTCTCATACAATTAACACTCCTATGAGCTCCATATAAGCCTTAGTTGTATGAGAAGAAAAGGCATAACATCACTATTGCCTTGGTAAGGATCCACAAATACCACATATATGAGAGACCTGAGAGTGTCATACAATGGAATCTCTGAGTTTTATTTTGAAAACTTATAAAAACTCTGGAATAATGGTTGAACAAAGAATTTAAGACATAGTGCTTGGCTTGATCGTTCTGTCTTTCAATTGCTCAAGATCCAAGTGAAAGCTTAAAAGCCCCATGGTTGATGGTAATATGGGTAAGTTTAAAAGTCAGATTGGTGGATTTCAATCTGGAGGAGAATTCTTTATTAGTGAAAACATCGCAACAACTCCTGATCCATTGCTAAGTTTAGCTTTACTTAGGGACGAGCAAAGGTTAAGCTTGGAGGAGTTTATTGATGGTAGTTATCATCCATCATAAACTATTAACATAACTTGAATAAGTGCATAAAAAGGATCACCAACATAGACTTAGGGCTCTAAACTGACAATTTCCCTGAGTTTTGGTGAATCTATGTTTTTAGCAAGGTTATTCTAGAAAACCGGCAAGGGGGATCAAAACATCAAATAAAATTGCGCTTGTTCGCAGTGAAAACTACTCCAGAAGGTTCCAGAGGCCACCAGAAGGCATCACCCCGAGGCAGACCACTAGGGGACCTACAAGCTGACCGGCCCCCTGGTCCCACATGTTAGCCTCCGCTTCGATTACTCCACCG
This sequence comes from Saccharum hybrid cultivar R570, assembly GCA_038087645.1. NCBI lineage: Eukaryota > Viridiplantae > Streptophyta > Magnoliopsida > Poales > Poaceae > Saccharum > Saccharum hybrid cultivar. Next base: position 24,441,686 of record JAQSUU010000558.1, read on the forward strand.
CCTCCTAGATTGCATCTACGCCGTTTATTCAAGTCGGTTTGATCTGAGGGCTCAGGATTGATGCAAACTAGCCCCTGCCCCCTCCAGAAGATGCTGTCATAAGTCAAGATCAGACCAGGAATTAGGGTTTCCAGAGAGAAGAGAATAGAGCTTCAATTCTTCAAGTTATAGTATAGGTTAGTTAGCAAGGTTCAAGTAGAGTGTGGACTATTGCTCAGGATTCTAGATCTATCTTCTGGAGACTGGTATAGCCATTGTATTTCTTTATTTATGACTTTGTGTTAATTTAATATTATGTTGCTATTTATTATGTTCCAAGTTTGCTCTAGGTATATGCTTGATATAGTTGTGATTGATGATGAGTTTATGCATATGTTCGCAAAGCGCTTAGCCCAAGACGCTCGTGGGTTAAGTGGTCGACACTTTGTAAGCATGGTGCTTAGATATTATTTACCTGTGGATGCATTCTGCACTCTGGATCATGTGGTTGATCATGGATGTGACACTCCTATTGAGTCCTTTATAGTCCACTCCCCGTTTGTAGAGCAAGTAGAATGTGGTTGCAAAGGGAGACAAGCTCTATTCTTGATCTTAATAATGTTCCTTATGCATAGATCCAGAGTTAATTGTGTTGTAGATGAGAATGTATATACTTGGGTGCACAAACGACTTAGTAAATAAGGAATGACTTAGGAATCTTTTGCTCTTACCGAATCTCCGGCCTAGCCATACTACATTTTATGAGTCTATTTTTATCTCTAGAATAATTATCAATGCTTCACACTTATCGTTTATTTATCATTTGACTTACCCCTGCCATAGCATGAGAGTGGTTTTATCATAAGTATACATATTTGTCAATATCTCTATGCCAACAATCCTATAGCTCCTCCCTATGGATAAAATATAAATAACAATACTCGGTATACTCCCAGGTGAAATGCTACAATGATATATTATCTGTGCGCTTGTGGATACTTTAACATATATAATTTTCTTTGAGTTTACAAGTGTCATTAATAATTACCAACCACATATTTCTGGCATCATGCTAGGGATGACAACCTAGTAAAGAGTGATGCTAAGAAATATCAACGCTGGCCTAAGTACGAAATAAACTAGAACTGAGTCCAACATTCAACAATAAATCTTCCATTAATATCTTATACCCTACATACAATCTACGGGTCTAGAAATTGAAATACGGCATTCCAACAATCCTCATAGCTTGATTTGCTTTGGATAAGGGTCATTTGCATCTATCTCCTTAATACGTTCAATCAATGATGGAGCTAGATGCAACAACATTCTTCCATTTGTGGAGACCTTACAAGTATGGGGGTAACCCATACCCGACTAAATAGAAGAATGAAGATGGGGAGCAGCCTCGTGAAACTTCCTCTAACATCCCCCTTGGAATAGTGGGTGGAAGAGGAGAAGCCGAGCAATGAGGATATCTATTCCCACATCTGGATTGCATTCATGAGCCAGAACTGCTCTGGCTCATGAATGCAATCCAAATGATGCTCAGGCCCTTGCTCTAGTGAAACCTCTGGAAGATCCACCAGGGCTAGGGCCCTTGCTCTAATGAAAGCTCTCCATGGTTTTGATTCCGCATGCTCTAACCGCGGATGGCGATCAGTATCGAGACCGTACCATGGAGGCGTTCCTCCCTAATTCATGAAACATCCAACATCCAGGACTAGTGGACATAGCCACGGCCAGGTGATGGCCAAAGCTGATCTTGAAGGCCTTCTCCCAGTGGTGCCTGAGTTGATGGTTTGTCTGATGGTAAGGGAGGAAGAAGGTTGGGATCGGAGTGCTCTTAAGAGGCTCGCCTTACCTTTGCTTAAATAGCCCCACCTCAAGACGTGAGTGGGGAAGGAATCGTCAAGATTCATGACTTGTGCGGTCACCCACGCGAGTCACAAGCGACGGTGCGGCGAAGATGACGGGAAGTGCAAAATAAGGCGGTTTACATTATCTTGCACATTTCAAACTATCTAAAGGCTAGTCTTAGTGGGACTTTCATTTTTATTAAATAGGCCCTGTCTCCCACGCAATCTTAGTGGACCACACTTCTCCCAGAACGGTGTTGGAAGCTGGACAGAGAAAATTGACTGTGCCACAAGGCTAGTTGTGAGTTCCCACGCCACTTTGCAGAGGGTATTTATCCCCAAGCTCAGTCGCCTCCCCTGCCTCCTCCTCAATCAATGTATGTCGATCGCTCTGCTCTACCTCTCTAGCCTCCAGCTCATCACCATCCACACGCCATAGCTCCATCAAGCCACTGCGCGAGCCCTCGGTTGACCTCATCGCGGTCTGCATCGCATGACATCGATGCCGGCAATCATGGCGGCGAAGTGGCACCCCACATCACCGACAGTGCTACCTACTGACCTAGGCATTGAGATCGCAGGCCATCTCGCTATGACCTTAGAGCGGCCAATGGTCGACCTCTGCAACCTACCGGCGACCTGCTCGTCCGTGCGTCGCATCTGCGGCAACCCCAGTGTCTGTCACTGGTTCGATTCAGATGAGGTGTGGCAGAACCACTGGAATCATATGGCCCACATGTGCCTACCATTGTCTTTCAAACTTCTGATAGCTACACATGCAAGCCTGACAACTCTGGTAGTATGTCGGGTGTCCACGGGGGAACCCGAATCATTCACGTTTTACAACTCATATAGGATCAACAAAGGAGTTGTTACAACATTACAACATTTGATATAAAATATCTTACATCGGAGTGCGGAATAATATAACTTTAGTTTACAACACTCATAGAAGTTAAACTTTAACCTAAGCTCCAAAAGATAAGTAGACATCGGAAGCATCTGAGAAGAAAACATCTAAGGTAGAAGAGGTAGACAGACCATGTCGAGCCCACCGACATGACCTCACTAAGTTGCTCAAGTCAAAACCTACAACAGGGGTTCACAAACCCTGAGTACTTGAGGGTACTCAACAAGTCTTACCCGACTAAAGAAAAGACTCCAAGGATATGCTGGCTTAAAGGTAAGGTAGAAGCAAGAAGTATCTTATGCAGAAAAGCTTACTATGTGTGGATCCTCACTTTCAATATTTTAGCTGTGTATTAAGTTTCTCAGTAGTATCCAGTTTGCACCTGATCTAAATCAATCACTTCATTAAGCATCTCATCTTATCTCAACTTATACCATCTCATGTCCATCAGTAACCATGTTCCATTGATTAACTACGATGTATGGTCAGAGGGTCGAGTCTTCTTCTCCGAGAAGCAATGGCGATTCGAATCGATTTGGCCCAGCTAGGGTTTCCTTACCACACGACATATGCAGGTCTAGGTCTGTAGACCCGAACCTACATATATCAACCCTCACTTGGATCCTCCAAAATATGAACCGGTCCAGCGCTACCCGAGAGCACAATACACCACCTCCATGGCCACTCCTGGTGGATTCACAGGATGGGTACATGCTACTCTCACCATAACTACACTCCCAGTGCGCGGTTGTCATTTCACATAATGGAATAGCCAAGATATATTAGGCTTACCAGAGTATGTGGCCAGTACTAGCAAAGTCTCAACCACACACAGGCCTACAACGAACGGTCCTCAACCAACACAGGCGGGGTCACTACATCAAGCCTCAAACTTGACGCAAGCCAAGATTCCGCCCGGTCTCGATTTAAATAACATCATGTTATTCACAACCCATAAACAGAGTTGAGAAGAGCCATGTAAAACTGTTACACTCGAACGATGAAACCATTGTTCGACTTCCATCGCAGACTAAGCATTACTAAGCATAAGAGGTAACGACCTTTTCATACTAACATAGTATGACTGAGGATAGCTGTAAAACAAGCTAATCATGTAGCAACGGTATAGATCAACTCTTAATTACTTAATGCACATCTCATAAGACTTAAAGTGTAATAAAGATTTTATAAAAGCTATAGAAGGGTGTTATGCACCGGGGCTTGCCTATGTTGCAACGAAGGTTAGTTTCCTCGGAGAGATCTAATAGACACCAACACCTATGGTGGATGGATCTACTCCAAGACTTGATCAACACGAGCCTTCTCACTCTCGTGCATACTAGACGTAATAAATGATGCTCTGCTTAACATGATGAAAGGCATGCCATGATGCATGATGTATGATTCATTATAAGGGATACAAGTACATTAACAGAAGTTAAAAAGCTTAAGGAAGTTGAGTACAACTTTCCTTCACTAAGAACTAGGATCATTACTTTACAAGCATTTTAGTTAATTAATTATTAAGTTAGTTATCATGTGAGCAACACTTAAGATACTATACTTATTTAAGCAAGACATGGTAAATAACTAAACATTTGCATAAGATTAACCATGAGACAAGCAATGCTCATTGACTTGACCTAATCACATGCATCCATTTACTAATTAAATGAATAAACTATTCATTTATTAACTATTAAGTTAATTAGAAGCATAGCATCACAATGATTAAGTTGCCAAAGAACAATAAAGTGATTAGTGTCCCAAGGTCTACAATCAATCCAAAATATCACTCAAATCATTAGTGATTAACCCTAACCAAATAAGCATTTACTTAATTAATTAAGGCCTATTATTAAGCATATGGTAAAAAATTATCAAAGTAGTTCCATAATTTTTGTAAAGGTATATCTAAGCATATAAAGCATTCTCACAAAGTTTCATGATTTTTGGGATAAATATTTTAATCTATAAAAATCATGCAAGTTGCATTTATTAATTAAAGGAGCTAATTTTTATTCACAGCAGAAATACTGGAATTGACCATTTTATATTTTTCATGGGTAGAGCATAGCATAACAAGCATCCATACAAAATTTCAAAATTTACTCATACTCCTAACATTAGTTATGAATTTACAAAGAAACTGCTCTTTATAACATTTTCTGAAAATAGAAAAGGATTTCACTTTCTCTCCCTCAATCGGCGCATTCCAGGCCCAACTCGCGAACCCGAAGGCCTAGGAGCTGAAACGGCCCAACTCGAGCCTGGCCATGGCAACCGACCGGCTCGCCGGCAAAAGCTCGTCGCCGGTGAACTCTCCGGCGACGCCAAGGGTACCACTACACTCCTCTCTCCCTCCCGCATCGATTGATGTCACTTTCTCCAACTCTTCTCCTTTGCAGCAAGCTCAACGATGGCGGCGACGGATTGGGTTTCTCCGGCGAGGTGACTGCGGCCGTCGGTGGCATCTCCGGTGGCGCTTCTACTGTCTACGTGCTCTGTATTCCTCCGCGAACTCACCCGAGAGATCAATCGGGTGAGTAAGGGAACAAAACTCCCTTCCCCACGGCCCTGATGGCTCGGTCAGGCGGAGCACGGGAAGCGCGGTGGAGTCCCAACCAACACATCATGGTAGAGATGACAAGGAGGGGTCAACGAGACCAAGGTGCTCACCACGACCACAAACGACAGCAATAAGGGACGAAGTTGAGGCGGAGCTGCTCCACAGAGTGCTAGCCACGGTGAGGTGGATGGAAGCGGTAATGGCGAGCCATCGTGATAGGATTGGCACACGTGGCCAATTTCGTGGGTGAGGGGCGAGGTGAGCGGACCCATGCGGAGCGTAAGAGTGTGGAGAAGTGACATGTGCGAGCAATTGGATGGAGAGGCGGTGGCCACGATGAATTGTGCCGGTGAGCGGAGATCGGCCGTCGGCAATGGACAGAGGAAAAAAACGAGGATGGTGATCGGCTCTAGCTTATGAAGGCGAAGTCGGGCGGCTTCTAGACGGCCAGCACCAGCTTGCGTTGAAGCCAGGCGAGCTGCTGCGTTGCCGTGCGTGAGCGAGCAGTGGACGCGGAAGTGGTGAGCTGCAAGCAGGAGGTGGCGCTCGGCGGGGAGCAGAGAAGGAACAGTGGGGGAAATAGGGCATTGCAACATTGCAACATGTTGAAATGTTGCAGATCAAGAACAGCAGCTTCCCACCTCATGTGAGCAAGATAGAGAGAGAATTAGGCCAAGCCCCAAGAAAGAAAGTTGATCCCCAAGTCCAGTACTCCAACTATGCTTGAGAAGAGGAGCAAAACTCGATAGATTGGAAGATAGATGAAGGAAGATAAAGGATTAAAGAATGAAACATCATGTTTCATGACTTGAAACATAATGGGGTACAACTAGGGTTTTGAAAATAGATTGCTTAATTACCTTTGTTAATTAATTAATGATTAATTAGTGAACACACTAATCAATATTAAAGACATCATTTCAAGGAACATGTAAAGCATGGCATAAGCAACATATAAATGCAACATATGAAACACTTGTATGCAACATGTGAAACATATCATGATCAACACATGAAACATAGCCATACTACTATTGAAACATTTCATTGCAACATGGACATGGATATGAAACATTACTCTTGCAATAAACAATGTTAGCCTAAACGGTAAACGGTGAATGGTCGGTCACCCATCGTTTAGCAAAAAGTCGGTATACACGGCCGTTTAAACGGCCTTTTAAACGGTCGAAATGGTTTTTGCACGGCTTTACACGGCTAATCGGCCTACACGGTTACCCATCGAGTAGTGTTTACACGCCGTGTAAACGGCCTACACGGCCTTGTAGGCGAACAGTGGCAATAAACATGAAACATCTGAAACATGGCATATGAAACGTTCTAAAAGCAATAATGAAACATATGCAACATGGGCATGTAATAATGCAACATTTCAATGTTATAAATGCAACATGGAGTGCATTTATGTAACAATGCATGATGCTTATGCATGATGATGCTTATGATCATATTTTAGTAGCTTTTAACATCAGGGATGTTACATGCGGGACGATGTGGGATGACCCCGTCGACTATGAAGCCCTCCTTGCTAGCCTGACCCAACTTGGCAACCCGAAGGCTTGCTTCTTCACCAGGACAAACCATATTCATGGAAAACCACAGCCCCCGGCGATGCCTCCACGATCTCGCCCGTGCCGCCAATGGCGGGCACAATCTGGCGGCCTACCTAGTCACCCTATTGCTCCACAGGCACAATGGTGCTACCGGCGACAATGACACTGCGAGGCGGTACATGAGACGGGTCAAAGGTGAGGAAGGATCACGGGCGAGGGCGGCGGGCGGCGGCGGCGGACCAACAAGTAGGTGGCTAAGCAACAACGGGTGTGTGCTATGCCGCCGCCTGGCCGTCAAACTGCTCTACCAATCGACGTGGGGCATGTTGTCGTTGCCGCCGCCAGCATAGGTGCGCGGTGATCTTCCGTGCACAGGCGGCGTCTGCGGCAATATTGTAGTCGAATGGGAACTTAGGGCTCTGTATTGCAGCGAGGACTATAGGCTTCACCAAGAAATCCATTTTTTCAAATGGGATTTTTCGAATGCGAATTTTGAATAAGAGACTAGTAATATAATTCACACTTTACATGCGAGAGTGAGTTACTCCTTCTGTCCTAAAATGTAGTGTATTCTGGCATTTGAAATTTATCCTCAAATATAGTGTATTCCGCAGATTTTGATTTCCTATTGCTTTTCCTTAATTAATGCATAGAATAAAAATAGGAATGTGAATTGCATTCCAATAGCAACTGTTAAAAAATGAAACAATACACGCAGGACTCACGCACGGGCTTGAAAATTGACACAAAAGTGTCACCATCCACACCATCTGCAGACAGTGGTGAAGGCTACCGATAGTGGTGAATGGGTCTTACGAAGATGTTACCACCTACTCTAATAATGACGACCGTGTCATACGGTGTCATACGTGTCAAAGGCGCACAAATGGAACATTCCAGGCAACAGTAAACATATATGTTCAAAGTTCAAACTCATAGTAAATAGTAGTAGTATGAATAATTTTTGTACAGGATGTAGAGGCAAATTGCAATCCAACTACATGCGGGGAGCGTTAAAAACGATGTCCAGTACATCCATCACGACTAAGACAGCCGCGGCCACGGGTTGAAAGTAGATGACGAGGTCCTCTCAATCGCTAAAGGACAACTGTGGCAGGAACTCCGGCTCCAGCCCACGTAGGCCCCCACGTTGAAGCTGGGCAGCGGTCAGGGCCCTAGCAGCACCTTGGCGAATGCCGTAGTTGGTCACCTCCATGACCCACGCTGGCAAGGCGCGGAGACGCTCCTCCACTGTTGCCCCGGCAGGTGCCACTGCATGGACGGCGGTGACTGCTGCCTGGTTAAGGGCATCGAAGCGGCAGCTATTTTCTGCCGACAACTAGGCGGCGACGTGGGCGTTGTCATTTGCATCCTGGCGAAGGAGGATCGCTTCCACCGTCTACTGGACTAGGTCATCATTGGCCCGATGCAACTCCGCCGCCTCAGCATGCATGGCGTGGGGCTGCTTCTCGACAGCTAAAAAAGGTGACAACAAAACCCTACAACTCAATGCATGACGTCACATCGCACGAAGTGAAAGAGTAAGATCATGCCAAATATGACTTAACCGCGAGTCGTGCCTGGGCCTTGGCGACCGCAGCCTTCACCGCGGCCGTTTCATGCTCTGATGCGACAAGCGCTGTCTGCACGGCATCGAGACAAAGCTGTAGCCGGTGTGCCTCCCGGCTCTCCTCCCCGAGGGAGGATTAGGGCACCGGTTGCGGCAACGCTGAGGTGCCTTCCCCATCAGCGGGGAAGCACGGCGCCGGATGTGCCATGGAGACATCACTATACAAAGGGGAAGCATCAAGACCACCAGTGTAAGATAAAGTGCAAGATCCGTACTTAATTACCCGTACTCCCGTCGCAAATTGTCACGAAGGAGGGCAGGACCTCCGAACACCCTCTCCTCCGGCGAGTCTTCCCTTGGGTGCTTCTACCGCTCCACCATTGGATGAGATTTGGAAGATAGGGTGTGTGGGTGGTAATTAAGTGTAACGAGTTTAGAAAGCAATCATACTTGGTACCCCCTTTATCGAAGGATATATAGTCGAGCTAGGCATCCGTTGGATTTCCCTACGATTGCATCAAGCGAGAGCAGGAGTTAAGGTGAGGCCATGTCTTCCACGACCTTAGTTAAGCACGCTTCTCCAAGAAACAGCGTTGGAAGTTGGACGGAGAAAATTTATTGCACCACACGGCTCATCTAAAGGGTCTCATCCACCTGATCGCCCGCCACTGGAGTAGAATAAAAATAGGAATGTGAGTACCACAACAACATGAGCCAACATTTCGTTAAAAAAGTAAATCTTTATTCGTAAGTCTAGTAGGTTACATTTGAAAGGTGTATAATAACAAAGATGTGTATCGAATACTACTGGGTGTACAATAACAAAGACCTATCGAGTACATAGAACAACCTATACTCGACTACGATGTCACAAAACTTCCACTAACATCACCCAAGAAGGGCATGGAGTGGAGTTTGAAACAATAGAGTTGTAGTCGTAGGCTGCTCTAATGAAGAGAGCCTACACGACACCCACCTCGCAAAACTTCCACTTGCATCCCCCCGTGTAGGCAAGGGTTGCAGCAGAAAGCACGAGGAGATATGCCCGCGTGTCCGACTCCTCCACAGAAATGGCAGAGAGAGGATCACCCCTAGACATACCAAAGGCGGTGATCCTCCCTATATCTTCGCAAAACTTCCACTAGCACCGAGGACAAGCAAGCATTACTGCACCCCAAACGTGGAAGAAAGCCAATCTTCAAGGCCTTATCCCATCACCGGTGCTATCGCCGGAGAAGTTGAAGAATGAGCACCATGGTGACGAAGATGGATGACAGGCTCAAAAGCTTCCTTTCACTAAAACTAAAGGCGGTTCTTGGAGGAAGAAGGTGTGTGGAATAAGCATAACTGATAGCAAACTAGCTTACCTTGGCTTAAATAGCCCCACCTCAAGACGCATGCGGGGAAGACAATAGTCAAGGTCTGTGACATTTGTGGCCACCCACGTGATTCACGGGCGACGGAGCGATGAACATGATGTAGTTCAGATTCCTTGCACATTTGATTCCCTGCCACATTTCACCCTCATCTAAAATTGGACTTAATGATGACGTGTACTCAAGTGTATGATACGACACGAGTGGGGAAGACAACAGTCAAGGTCCGTGACCTCCACGGTCACCCATGCGAGTCACACAGACAATGGACCAGGGCAGACGGCGCGGACCATTTGATTCCCTGCCACATTTGAGGCACATCTATAACACGGGTGCATTGTAGTGCTTTTGAGGTGTCATTTTTGTGTAGTATTTTGGAGTGCCCTCATTAGCATTCCCCATCTACCCATAACATTAAGTATTCTACTACTATGGTGCTTCTTCCTTCTTCATTGTCACGCAGGCCTTCCTCCTCTCAGAGTAGGACGATGTCACACTAACGCTGAATCACCGTATGAAACGGCAATGGGAGCTGTAACACCACCATAACGTACTGTTCGCACTAGAGAAATAAACCAATTTGGAAACACAAAAAATTAAGATGGCACACTGGTTTAGCTGCAATAATGATAACATCCGTCCTAGACGAAATTAACATGGCCATAGACAATCAAACAACATTGGTCCATTTGAACATGTCATTGACACAGAGATACATCAAATGGAGCTTTATTCACTACTCCGCTAATGACTCCAAGAAAAAGAACAAGGGAATATAAGGAAGAAAGTAAGGTCTGCTCATGAACCATGCCAGGACTTTATGGCTACCATAACTACGATCGACACTGGCAGGGATGACATGAACTTTTCTTTGGTCCATGTCATACATGATGATTGTTCTTTCCGCCCCAACAAAGATAATCAAAATCCATTCTGGGTGAACTGTAATAGCTGTGTAGGCTGAATCATAATCTACGTAACCAAATTTAATATTAGTGTGCTGACAGTATGCTTCAATGTCCATTTATTAGTAGCAGTCTTCAAGGATCTAGACTCAAAGCTGGGACATATTGTGACCACTAACACCACCAACAGTACATACACACATGACCCCGAGCTTGATAGATGGAGGGTAGAGTACCACGAGGCCTAGGAATTTTCCTCCATGTCTTTCCTTCTATATCCATAATAAGCATCAGAGAATACCCCATAATGTGCAGATAACTGTTAACAAACACACTTGCTGATCTTGAACGTATCACATCATCATTGTCCTGGCCCTATTTAGATTCTTAATAGATCCATGCTATAGTTTGAAATGAGTAGATCTCCACACCTAGGCACTCAACGTCCTCCTCCACAAATTCAATCACATAGGATCGAACCCCAATCGAGCTTGACCAACAGCATGGATGCTAGGCAGTAGTACCCACAAATTCTTGGTTGTCGGATTGCAGATGACATAGCAGGATCCAACAGCCTCAATGCACAAGCATAGAATGAGGCCATTACAGCAATCTAAGACAGCTACTTTGTCAATGGGGAAGGACAAGAAGGACAAGTTGGGCCATTCACCAGTGACGCTGGTGAAGTTTCGCTCGCCTTTCTCGCCATCATAGAAGAAGCCGGTCACAGTTTGGGGAAGCACCTTACGGTTGTTAGAGATGAGGCGGTTCCAGGAGCGACAGACACATTTGTAGCACAATAAGGAGTGGGCAGAGAGGTGGCGGAGGATCTCCAGAACATCATCCTTTGTGAGGCTGGCCAGTGCGTTCCTGTTGTTGGGGGCCGACAAAGATCCATCAGTGCAGTGCGAAAGCATTACCCTTGCCTTTGAATCTGGCGGTGGCGTGGTATAAGGCATGCAATGGTTCACATAAATTGCGAGAGGAACAATGCGCCGGCCATGTGGGAGTGGCGGTGGCGCTGCACGAGGCGTGCAATGGTTCATATAAACTGGGAGAGAGGAGCAATGCGCCAACCTTGAAGATGAAGAAGTAGAATGGTGATGCAACTATGTTGTGGGTAGTTGGGAAAAAGCTCGCTCAATTTACTACCGCCGGTAGACCAAATGGTCGTGTAGGGCTAGCGGCCAGAATACCTATCCAGTTGGCTTGGCTTTTCATGTGACGGAGAAAATACCACTGCCGCGTCTATTATTAACCTATGGGTGGTAGAAGTTTCAATTGTCGGTTTCCTTCCTCAGAAGGCCTCGCTATCGGTCCAACAGGCGGTGGAAGCATAACACAGTCGCTTCTATTGCTATGGCAGTGAAAAATGGTGATAGTGATAAGTCAATTTAGAGTACTGCCGGTCCGGACCCTGCGTAGTGGACTTTGAAGCAACGGTTCTATTTGTTCGTAGGGTTATAAATAGGAGCCTTGACCAGCCTTGGGCTGGTGGTTGAGCACCCTCATGCCTATGTGGCTTGTGCTTGCAAGAGTGCGATCTGATTGCGAGTGAGTGATTCTAGTGCGATTGTATTGTGAGATTTTATCGAGTGGCACTAGGTGTTCGAGTTGCAAGCTGGTGGTGCTTGTTACTTTTGGAGGGTGCCACCTCCTAGACGGCTTGGTAGTGGTCTCCGTTGTAGCACGCAAGGAAGATTGTGCGGTGCTCTGGAGATTTGAATGTGAGGGGTATTGTGCTCACCCCGCGGGAGCCACGAAGAGCAACTCCAGTTGAGCATGCCATTGAGCTACCCTCACTTCGGGTAGGTTCTTGTGGCGCCCAACATATGGGCTTGGCATTGTGCCAATAAGCTCGCGAACCACTAAGTGTGCGGTCGATACAACGGGGACTAGCTTGGTAGCTAGTGAACCTCGGGATAAAAATCACCGTGTCATCATATTCCCGTTGGTTTGCGATCCCAATACACAAGCTTGTATTTACTTTCATATATATATTGTGCTTGTGTAGTTGCTCTTGTAATTAGTTAGCTTATGTAGCTTGCTAGTTACCTTCTTGCTTGTGTAGCATAGAAGTAGCTCCCTTGCGTAACTAATTTGGCTTGTGTTGCCATTGTTAGTTACATTGCTTAGTTTGTGTAGCTAAACAATTTGAGATCTCTAATTTGCCTTGTATAGCCATATTATTGAGCATTGTTAGTGAGATTAGGAGCTTTGTGCTTTTGCTTTACTAGTTTGTGGGAGTTCTCCTGGTTGCCAAAGTACTAGTTGCATAGGTTTATGTGACCTCGCTACTAGAATTGATTAGTTGAGCTTGATCTAGCTAGCACGGCATATTTGTTGCCTAATTAGGATTTTTGTAAGGTGCTTGATAACTTAGATAGAGGGGTTTAGTCTTGGCCAGACCGATAGTTTTAATTTCACATTTGTTTCGGTTAGCCGGCGCGATTAACTTTAGAAAAGACTATTCTCCCCCTCTAGTCTACCATCTCTACCCTACAGTCTCAAAGCCAAACCATCTAGGTACGATGTGTATTCAGTATTCGATTTTAGAAAATTTACACTTCTAACTAGTGATTGATAAATATTAGTTGATAATAGTCTCGTGTGGTGAAATATTTTCCTTCAAATTTAGGATCTTAGGTGTTAAAATTTTACAATGTTACCTAAGAAACATTTGTTCGGGGCTCAAAAATGAAAACGAAGGATCATTATTAGACATGTTAAATCAGACAATGTTATTCGATTTGTTTTATGCTCTGCAAGTGTAATTAGACATTAATATATAGCCTTATAGGCCCATGATGATAAGTTCTCCGTAGGGCCTTTGAGAATATAGGCCAGCCCTGGGCGGAGCCGCGCCCAGCCAACATGCGGTCGGTGGACCTGTCCGCTCTAGCGGGGGTGGAGGAGGCGAGGAGCACGGGTTCTTCCGAATGACAGGCCGCGGTGTGCCTGCCGAGTTCGTGCGCGACATGGGAGGCCGCAGCTGCAAGGCGAGAAGGAGGAGGAGGAGGCCCCATGCTCTGGTACGGTAACTTCTGGTCGGTGCAGGAGGCGGGCGTGAACCTGTCGCCATAGACGGCGAGCATGAGCCGGCTCAACCAGGTGTTTGCGCTAAGGGGCAAATCCAGTCGGAGATGGTGGTGCTGTCGGGGGCGCACACGGGGGCGCTGCGCACTGCAGCTCCTTCTCCGGACGGCTCTACTTGTACGGGCCCAGCAGCGCAGGGTAGGACCCGTCCATGAACCCTGTGTACCTGGCGGTGCAGTGCCCGCAGGCCGCAGGCGCAGGGAGCAGCGGCGACCCGGCAGTGCCCATAGACCCGTCACGCCCACCACCTTCGACACCAACTACTACGCCAATCTAGTCACGCCTGCTCACCTCCGACCAAGCGTTACTCACGACCCGACCACTGCCGCGGAGAAGGGCAAAATTGTTTTTTCAAAAAAGATTTTAGCTATTTATTAGCTGCCTGTTTGGATGAGCTAATTTGGATTAGCTAATTACTATGTAGATATTTATTAGCTCTACTGTTAGCTAGCTAAAAATTAGCTCTAGCCATTGCACACATGGCCTCAAAACACTCGGGCTGTCTGGTTGTCGCGTGGCGTGAGAGAGCGCTGCGTCGCCATTTGTGACGCCGCGCCTGGCTAGAATCGTCTAGCCAGCAGACATACAGCGGGGGCGAATGATCGATCCAGCGTCGAAGGGTGCCGACCGGCACCGGCGCCCCGCGTGACACCCAACATCGGATCGCTTCCTTGTAATGTTCATGACATCAACTGGCAGAGAACAGAACGTGCTCATACAGACCCTGCGGCTGCAAGGCTGCAGGTTGCCTGCAGGGTAAAAGCCAGCTGGCTGTTATTACCCGGCCGGTGAAAATCTGCCAGACTGCCTGCGTGCGGGCCGAATCATTTCACTTCCTGGAACCAGGATCGCTAGCTGTATTTTGTTGATGATGCAGCAGCTAGCACATGTTTACATGTACCCGTGCTTTCCTTCTGCGCCATGAAAAGGATGGAAGTATGATCACCCGGGATAATACAGGTACGTGTACGTACGTACTCTATGTGCTCAGTGCTCATGCCCACAACAGGGCACAAAGTCGTCCAACGCTTGTCTGCTGCTGCCAAAAAAAAAAAATCAAATCTTTATCTGCTGCCAAACACAGTTTTGATCTGCGCAGGAGGAGCATCTTCGGCCGTTGGATATCGTCCATCAACTGCGTGCAGTTCTCAGCAACGGCTTGGGCCGAGCAGCCTGGCACGGGGGCCTACTCTATCTCACCTAGGCCCAGGTTGCAGGACTTGAGGCCCAGGCGGGTGCGCATGGTGCTTAAACGGGCTCAGGATGTTTTCTCGGCCCAACGAAACTGGCCTGGCTCAGGAGTTCTTTCTCGGCCCAATGAAAAAATAATTAAGAATTTGCTATTTATATATGAAATATATGTTGGGCTGCAAAGTTATAGGCTAAAATGATTTGTTTTTTCTAAGTACAAATTTTTACAATGACTTGATTTGTTAGATGATGTAATCTATTCATGTTTATGTCTAGGTTCATCTAGGCTTTCGGTTAGCTCTAGGCGTCCCTAGATTCTAGCACAAGATAGTTGTTGATAGATATCTTCTCATGTAATATGTTGTAAATCTGACCCCTTGTACAAGGCCACGCCGGGGCTTTTCTCGTGCCCATATAACATGCAACCGAGAGCCAAGGGATGGCATCTCGTTCTACCCACTTTCACATGGTATCTAGAGCCTTTCTCCTAGCAGATTCCCATGGCTTTCGCTTCTTCATCCTCCGTGCAGCCTGTTGTGACCCCCTTCGCCACCTTCCTTCTGGTGAGTGTCGACAAAACCTGGTCGGCAGTCTACCGAGGGGTATGCCCAAGGTAGTAGATTGTCGGCAGACATGTGTGCAAGCCACGAACGAGATGGTGATGCAGAACAACACGCGAGTTTACCCAGGTTCAGGCCGCCATGTGGGCATAATACCTTACGTCATGCTCTGCTTTGTTATTGTTGTCTTCAACAATGTATTACAAGCTAGATTGCCCTAGAGTATGTTTCAATGTTTTCTAAGGGGGTCCCCTGCCCTCCTTATATAGTCCGGGAGGCAGGGTTACAGATCTGGAAACTAATCTTAGCCGATTACAATTGCCATATGGAGCCAGATAAGGATTCCTAACCTAACCGACCAAGACCTTGCTTGATCCCCAAGTCTGGTTTGATGCCTTGCGCGAAACTCCATCTCGATGATCTGGATCGTGCGCCGTCATGTAATGAGCCGGACCGTCTGGTTTGGGCTTGCCCATGTCTAGTCGTAAAGGGTACAGGGGTTTATACCCCCACAGCTAGTTCCCGAGCACTATGTATTCTGTATCGACACACTGTCTTAGTCTTCTTCAACTTGCGAGGTTCGTCTTCACATCACCTTGAAATGTTAACCGAGCATGCGCTAGTGTTCCGTCTAGATCAGGAATCAGTAAACCGTGATTGTTGATGAAGATTGCAGTTGTCGGTGAAGATTGCATAGTGGTCCAAAAAGAAAATTTTCTTTCATAGTGAAGTGTACCCACTTGTATTTCTGAAAAGAAATGTAAGTGTGTGTACTTGATGGAAGTAACTTACAAAAAATTCCAGAACGTAGGGGTCGAAAAATAGAAACAATTCACCGTCAGGTGAAGTGTACCCGCTTAGTCCCCGAGCCTGATAGTAGGTGACGTAGGCACGTGATGCTAGGGTCTAAAAAAGAATCCTCAAGAACTAATGAGCATTATGTACCATCAGGTGCATCATATACGATGTAGTCCCCGAGCTTGCTGGAAGGCAAAAAACGAGCCTTGTAGCAAGGTCTAAGAATATCAAGCGTCCATCGACTGTATGCAAGCATAGTACATGTAGTCGAGCAAGATGAATCCTACGACAGGAAGTGGTGTAACAAGTCCCCGAGCTCGAAGGTCTAACGACAAGTCCCCGAGATCGGAGTTCTAGCGATGAATCCCCGAGCTCAGAGGTCTGGCAAAGAGTCCCCGAACTCAGAGGTCTGGCGACGAGTCCCCGAGCTCAGAGGTTTGGCAACGAGTCCCCGAGCTCGGAGGTCTAGCGACGAGTCCTTGAGCTCGGAGGTCTAGCGACGAGTCCATCACCACGCTATCTCTGTATCTCTCCTGTTTGGTTTTTTTAACTGGTCCAGTCTGACGCACTGATGGGCGGCGCCGTAGTTGCTTTCTGTCACATCGTTTGAACAGTGACCCAGTGCCTGTAACAAGACATGTTTGAGTCGTGGACCAAACGACGCCAAAATCGAAGGGACGCAATTAATGCGGAAGAAATCTGTCAGTTACCACAAATCTCGTGCCACGTGCCCCATTCTTTCGGAAACTGAATCGACGTTGCATCTTAATGACCGGGAAGGGGAATGATTCCAATCTACTCACACTCGCATATTCGCAATCAACCGTCTTCTTGCTCCCGCCACCGCGCCATTGCCATCACAGAGCCCTCTCGAGCCCCAGTGCCACCATCTCTGGCTAGCAGCGAAGCACGATCAGCTCCATCTTCGACCACGCTAAAGGTCTCTGAGCTCCCAAAAAGTCAGCATGTTGGGTGAAGCCAACAGTAGTAGTAACCTACAAATAGTTTGTAGGAGAAACTGATTTTCATAAGTTTATTGTAAACTTGTGCCTTCAAAGAGGCGAGTTTGTAATAAGGTGATTAGTGGTACAATGTAAAGTTGTTTATGTTTTTGTATGAAAAAACGTTGAAGCTTTGTATTGCGTGTGGATTTAACTAAGTTAGAACAGCAGAATGTTCTGTTTTAGTTGTTCCAGCGTAATCGATGTGAACTAAGTTAGAACAGCGGAATGTTCTGTTTTTAGTTGTTCCAGCGTAATCGATGTCATCCTATAGGTCTGTACGGCTTTGGAGAGGCTAGTGATCCGAGTGTAAGGCTATCAGAGCCTGTATACACGTAAGAGTACAACTGGTCTGGCCAAAGGGCATCTGCCGACCACCCAAAACGCAGAGGGCGGATCTCGTGCACGCTATGAGTGAGGTCGAGGACAGAGCTGCTCTGAGCACCCGAGAGGATTGGTGATCGATGTACTGTATATATATATATATATATATATATATATATATATATATATATATATATATATATATAATTCAAAGTACAAAAGTAGTACAGAAAAAAGGTACATATCTATATTTGAGAATTAGGGGTAAAAACGCCTAAGCTTGTCGATGTGGACGGAGTTGGGCACGTCAGTGCCATCAAGTTTTGCAAGCCTGTACGAAGTAGGTCGTGTAATAGCCTTGACGATGTATGGCCCTTCCCATGGAGTTGCCAACTTGTGGACGCCATCTTGGCTAGTCTTCCATTTTAATACCATGTCACCGACCATAAAGAAACATTCCTGAACATTTTTGTTGTAGTACCTTCGACGGCGAGGTACTTGGCTCTGCATATACTGGAGTCAAGGCGTCGTTCCTCTGCACGATTCACCTTGAGCTCTCGTTGCTCAGTAACTTGGTCTTCGTTGTAGTTCTCAACCCGAGGTGACCGGAATACAATGTCCGCTGGGAGCACAGCCTCGGCACCGTAAACCATGAAATATGGTGAGACACCAGTATTGCGACTAGGTTGTATCTGAAGTCCCCAAACCACGGCTGGTAACTCCTTGATCCACCGGGCTTTGTCGTTCTCTTTGTACATCCTTTTCTTCAATGCATCCAGAATCATTCCGTTAGCCCGCTCGATATGTCCATTAGCTCTAGGGTGTGCCACCGAGACGTATTTCACTACAATGCTCTGTTCATCACAGAAGTCCCAAAACATATTCCCGGTAAACTGAGTCTCTAGGTCTGTAATGATGTTGTTGGGTATACCGAAGCAGTGGATGACCTGGTCGAGGAACTCGACTGCTTTTTTGGAAGATGCCTCGACCAAGGGCATGTACTCTATCCATTTGGAAAATTTATAAATCAGCACGAATACGAACTTGAAGTTACCTGGTGCTGGTTTGAAGGCTCCAATCATATCTAGTCCCCAGCACGCAAAAGGCCAAGAGGCTGGTATGGTCTGGATCTCATGGGCTGGCACATGAATTCTTTTAGAGAAAAACTGACAGTTGGCGTAGTGTCTAACAAGCTTCTTTGCATCAGCTACTGCGGATGGCCAGTAAAAACCTACGCGAAACGCTTTACCAATTAATGTTCGAGATGCGGCGTGATTACGGCAGGTGCCAGAATGTATTTCTTCCAAGAGTTTAATACCATCTTCTTGCTTGATGCACTTCATCAATACTTCTGCTTTCGCATTTTTGCGCCACAACTTACCCTCGACCACCAGATATTGTCTGCTGCGGCGTATAAGGCGTTCATTTTCATTTCGATCAGAGTACTCGGTGCGATCTGTTAGGTACTTAATGAATGGAACGCGCCAGTCTGCTATCTTAGTCGGGGTCTGAGATGGTCCTGCTATGGTCGGGGATGGTTCCATAGTGGTCGATGATGGAACCATAGCTACCAGAGGCTGGACCGGGGGCTTCTCGACCACGGGGTCGTCTGCTTGCTTGATTGATGGTTTTAAAAGGTCTTGAACAAAAACGCCATGCGGTACTTGAGCTCTAGATGATCCTAACTTCAACAGCGCATCTGCTTCTTGATTTCTATCTCGGACCACATGGGAGTATTCAATGCCATAAAATTTCCCTTCAAGCTTCCTAATTTCTTTGCAATATGCATCCATTTTCTCGCTAGTTGTATCCCAGTCCTTGTTGAGCTGGTTAATAACTAGGGCTGAGTCGCCGTGGACATAGAGGTGTTTGATACTGAGGTCAATTGCAATGCGCAAACCATGAAAGCATGCCTCGTATTCCGCAGCATTGTTAGATGCCGGGAAGTGAATCCTGAGGACGTAGCGTAATTGCTCATTGGTTGGTGATATGAATAATATGCCCGCTCTCGCACCATCAATAGTCAGTGAGCTGTCAAAATACATTTTCCAGTAGTCAACGGGTCCTTGAGAGGTCAGGATACTTAAGTCTGTCCACTCAACCATGAAGTCAGCAAGTGTATGAGATTTGATAGTATCGCGACGCGCAAACTCCAGGTCAAAAGAACATAACTCCATTGCCCATTTGGCGATGTGCCCGCTTGCATCTTTGTTGCGTATAATGGTACCAAGAGGAAACTCAGTTTTGATCACCACGTGGAACTCGTCAAAGTAATGTTTTAACTTTCGGGTTGTAATGAGTTTGGCGTAGATCAATTTTTGAATCTGAGTGTACCAGGTTTTGGACTCGTTGAGCACCTCACTGATGAAATAGATTGGGCGCTGAACACCATAAGCGTGGCCGGGCTCCTCGCGCTCGACCACAAGGACAGTGGAGATGACTCGATCAGTCATAGCAATGTAAAGTTGAAGGACTTCTCCTGACTTGGGGGCAGTAAGGACCAGAGGTGATGCAAGGTACTGCTTTAGCTGTGTAAAGGCAATATCTGCTTCCTCCGACCACTCAAACTTCTCACCTGCCTTGAGTAGCTTGAAGAAAGGTAAGCCCTTGTCACCAAATCGAGATAAAAATCGACTTAGGGCGGCCATACACCCTATAAGTTTCTGGACATCTTTGACGTTTGCTGGTCGCTTCATATTGAGGACAGCTTGCACCTTCTCTGGATTAGGACATATGCCGTCACGACTGACGACATTGCCTAGTAATATACTAGACGGAACACCAAAGATGCAATTTTTAGGGTTCAACTTCCATTGATATTGATTGAGTGCTGCAAAAGTACGTGTCAGATCGTCAATCAAGGAGTGGGATTCCTTGGTTTTGACAACTACGTCGTCTACATAGGCTTCAACCAGGTCATCTTGTATCTCCTTTTCGAGGCACTCTTGTATTACACGCTGATAAGTAGCTCCGGCATTTTTGAGCCCAAACGATATGGTCGTGTAGCAATAAGCACCGAAGGGTGTAATAAAGGACATCTTGATCTGATCGTCCTTGTTGAGAGCAATCTGGTGATAACCAGAGTAACAATCGAGAAAAGATAGTAACTCGTAGCCAGCCGTGGAGTCCATGACTTCGTCGATGCGAGGTAAACCGAAGCGGTCTTTAGGGCAGTGTTTGTTGAGATTGGTGTAGTCAATGCACATTCTCCATTCATTATTCTTTTTGCGTACAAGAACCGGATTAGATAACCAGTCCGGGTGATACATCTTTTTGATAAAAACCGGCTGCAAGAAGCCATGTAACTTCTACCCTAATGGCCTCCTTTTTGTCCTTCCCGAACCGCCACAGCTTTTGCTTGACTGACTTTGCCTTGGGGTCGACGTTCAAGGAGTGCTCGATCCGGTCTCGAGATACACCAGGCATGTCCGATGGTTTCCAAGCGAACACACTTACGTTCTCTCTCAAGAACCGGACGAGCGCGTCTTCCTATTTGGGATTGAGGTTTGACTCGATCAGTGCTGTCTTGCTAGAGTCACCCTCAACCAGCTGGATCTCCTTGTACTCCTTGGATTTGATAGACTTGCATGGTGTTTCAAGCTCTAGAATCTCCAGCTGGTTGGGAGGAGTCTTATTTGCCTTCATCATCATTGCCGCCATGCGCAGGGAGAGGTCGTGGGCTTCAGCTAAGCGAAAGCTGTCCTCTTCATAGGTATAGGCAACGAATACATTGCCTCTGAGAGTGAGGACTCCCTTTTCCATTGGCATCTTAAGCACCAAGTACCTATAATGAGGTACGGCCATGAATTTGGTGATCGCAGGGCGACCAAGGATAGCATGGT
The DNA here is from genome assembly GCA_038087645.1 of Saccharum hybrid cultivar R570. Taxonomy (NCBI): domain Eukaryota; kingdom Viridiplantae; phylum Streptophyta; class Magnoliopsida; order Poales; family Poaceae; genus Saccharum; species Saccharum hybrid cultivar. The sequence goes on from JAQSUU010000558.1 coordinate 24,463,237, forward strand.
AGGTGCCCTCGAAGTCAGCGACCACAAAGTTGACGTAGTCGGTACGAAAGTGATCTGCCGTGCCAAACTGCACAGGTAGGGTAATTTGCCTGAGAGGCGTAGAGCTCTGTCCAGGCAGGAACCCCCAGAACTGTGTGTCGTATGGCTTCAAGTCAGCTTCAGATATGTTCCATGCTGACAGGATGTCGATGGAACTACCACCATCGATGAGCACCCTGTCAAATTGCACTTTATTGATACAGGGACTAAGGACGAGAGCGAAATGACCTGGTTCAAGGATGGTGGCCCATTGATCCGCCCTGCTGAAATTGATTTCTCGGTGTGACCAGGGTGGTAGTCTTGGATCTGCAATGAGGTTGTCTGTCTTGGCCACGTTCAGGCAAGCGCGGGTGAGCAGCTTCCGCTCGCGTTTGCTTTCAACAGACACCTTACCCCCGACGATGGTTGCAACATGCCTCACCGGTTCCTGATACTGGTGCTTGGGGTTCTTGTCAGGATCGTCCTCGTCATCGTCCCTACGGTTACGCTGGTCTGTTGCGTCATCAGGCTTGTCGGCATTTTCTGAAGCCTGTTTACGACTGTAGATTTCCTTGAGGACCTTGCAGTTTTCCAACGTATGGTTGGACTTAGGATGAGCTGGGCAAGGCCCCTTCAAGGCTTTAGCATAGTCTTCTTCATAATTGTGACACCCATCAAATTTTTTCACGGCGTTGACCTCGCCGTTGTCATCGCGAGCACGCTTGCCCTTGAAGTTGTCATGGCGATCGCCGTGCTGATTTCTGTTGTCGCGCCGATCACGATTGTTGTTATGGCGGTCCCTGATGTCGCTGCGACCTCTAAAGTCGTCGTGGCAGCGGTTGTCGGGGTAGTCGTCACGTCGTGGAGAGTACGGTGCTTTACCGGTGCCCTCGTATAGCGGCTTCTTGGCGTCATCGGCATCCGCATACTTCTTGGCGGTGGTGAGGAGGTCAACCACCGTTATAGGCCATTTATGAAGGAGCTTGTCCCTGAGGTCATTGTGGTAGCATAGACCTATGATGAAGGCTTCAATAGCCTCGTTGTCGGTGATCCTAGGAATCCTGATGCGCATATCCGATTAACGTCGGATGTACTCGCGCAATGGTTCGTCCCTGGCGTCACGGATGCGCTGAAGGTCATACATGTTGCCTGGCTGTTCATAGGTAGCAATGAAGTTTTTGATAAAGGCTCGACGCAAAGCATACCAGGAGTCGAAGTGGTTCTCTGGGAGACTAACAAGCCATTGGTGCCCCATCGGGCCGACCACCACGGGAAAGTAGTTGGCCATGACATGCTCGTCGCCCATAGCAGATCTGCAAGCGGTCTCATAAAGTTGGACCCATAGCTCGGGATTGACCTTGCCGTCGTAATGGTTAAGCTTTTCAAGCTTAAAACCTCTAGGCCAGATGACCTGTCGTAGGTGGTTGGTGAATTGCTTGGGGCCCGAGGGACCGTGGACCATATCATACTCCATGCGACGACTGGTTTCAAGGGACGCACGGTCCCGAGCTCTCTGTTCAATGCAAGGACATAGGTCACGGTTGTTGAGGTCGTGGCGGAGATCATAATTGCCATCATGGCGATCTCGTTCATCATCGTATTGTTGTCCTTGACGACGATGGTCCTGGTGGTCATTACGCCGGTTGTCGCTGTGCCGGTCATCATCATTGTTATTGCGGCAGTGGCCGAGGTGGCGGTTATCATCGCGAGGAGGGTTTCCGCGATTGCTGTCGTTGCCTCCGTCAGCTCCTGGATTGACGCCAGGAGCTTGTTGTCCATAACGCGGTTGTCTATGCCAGTGGGTGCGCGTAAGCCACGTTGACCAGACCTGAAAGGTCAACTGGAGTGCTGGCGGCTCCTACTAGTCGTGCTAGACACGAACAGCCCCATGACATGTTCATTGGTTTGAACCATGGCCGCCTAGAGATAAGCCTGCAAATCCTCCCAGATGTTTTGGATTTCCGGGGTATCCGGTAACCGCTTCAGGCTTCCAATGGCGATGGCCACGTTGGCGCTTAGGGTTTTGAATACTGGTCTATTCCCTACCATGTTGAAAGCATCGTTGAGGTTGCGCCCTTGTAGTCGATTACACCTAACTGCAACGTCAGCTTCTTGCTGGTCGTGGTCTGCTTGCTGTTGTGCTAGGCATGCATCTTCATCTATGTGACGTTGAGCTCGGTCAGCATTGCGCTGTTGTCGCTCTTGTCGCTGTTGATCGGTCTCGCCCCTAGCAGGTGGATCTTCATCTTGGCTAACCACGTTGATCATGGTGCCACGCCATGGAGGGAAGGCCGGGATTTGAGCAAAGCCTGGAGGATATAGCCTCTCCTCGTCACCGTTACTCACATGGTGTAATACCATGGTTTGAGTAGTCTCGTCGGACATGGTGCTCGATCCAGAGCTCAAACGGCTATCTGTTTGGGTGGTATGGATCAAAACTTGATCAGAGCCCACTATATTGACGAAGTTGCGTGGTCAAAGTCGAGGTCGAGCGGATCGCCCTTCAGAAGTTAAAGTGACTACTAGATCTATGCCCAACCGTTGAAAACGGGTGGTTCGAGCAAGTCGAGTAGATCTGTTGTAGCCGTTCGAGTTCTGCTCGGTAAACTACTCTTAGAACGAATCGACCAAAGCTAGGGTAAATGAGAGTTTGCCATCGAGCCGGTCGATGGAGTCGATCAGGTCGGTGTTGTCGAGTTTCCTCCCTTGGTAGCTAGGAAGAAGTCGATGAGTTGCCGGCGTGGTCAGTGACGGTGCTGGTGCAGGCGGAGCCAGAGCCAGCGTAGTCATAGTCGATGCCGGTGTCAGGGAAGTAGTCGATGCAGATTGGATCTGCGCCTCCTCCATGGTTGTGATGACGAAGTCGTTGGAGCCGGTGGTCCAGGTGATCTGGCCGATCGTGAACATGAGGCCTGCCGCCGTGGCCATGGAATCAGGGAAGATGACCATCTCGCACACCTGAAAAGCAGTACACACACCCCCTACCTAGCGCGCCACTGTCGACAAAACCTGGTCGGCAGTCTACCGAGGGGTATGCCCAAGGTAGTAGATTGTCGGTAGACAGGTGTGCAAGCCATGAACGAGATGGTGATGCAGAACAACATGCGAGTTTACCCAGGTTTAGGCCGCCGTGTGGGCGTAATACCTTATGTCCTGCTCTACTTTGTTATTGTTGTCTACAACAATGTATTACAAGCTAGATTGCCCTAGAGTATGTTTCAATGCTTTTTAAGGGGGGTCCCCTGCCCTCCTTATATAGTCCGGGAGGCAGGGTTACAGATTTGGAAACTAATCTTAGCCAGTTACAATTGCCATATGGAGCCGGATAAGGATTCCGAACCTAACCGACCAATTCCTTGTTTGATCCCCAAGTCTGGTTTGATGCCTTGCGCAAGACTCCATCTCGATGATCTAGATCGTGCGTCATCATGTAATGGGCCGGACCGTCTGGTTTCAGCTTGCCCATGTCTAGCCGTAAGGGTATAGGGGTTTATACCCCCACAGTGAGTGAAAAACTCACCCGCAGCAACTACATCCTGTGGAAAGCTCAAGTCCACTCGGCGCTCAAGGGGGCGCAACTCGCCAATTCAACGAGCCAACAGTGAAGCCCCCCAAATACGTTCCTCGCACCCAAGGAAGATGACAAGGAGCCGGCCACTCCTAACCCCGAGTATGCAATGTGGGTGGCCAAGGACCAGACGATCCTCAACTATCTGCTCTCCAACTTGTTGAAGGAGATCCTCGCGCAGGTGTCCACGGAGGTGACTGCTGCCGGTGCTTCGGTGGTCATTACTGGGATGTTTGCATCCCAATCTCGTGCGCGCCTCATCAGCATGAGGATGGTGCTCATGACTGCCTCCAAAGGTACTTCCTCCATAAATGAGTACTTTAAAAAGGATGAAGGGTTTAGCAGAGATGGTGTCAGCTGGTTGGCATCTTGAAGATGAGGAGCTTGTCTCCTACATTCTCACCGGGTTGGATCTCGAGTTCAACCCGATGGTTTCTGCGGTGGCGGTTAGGGTTAAACCCATTTCGATGGGGGAACTCTACACTCAACTCACCAGCTTCGAGCAGAGAATGGAGCTCCACGGTGGCGGTGGTGGCTACCAGTCCTCCGCCAACCTTGCGGCAAAGGGAGGCCACGGTGGCGGCAACAACACCAACAGCCCTCGTGGCGGCCGTGGTGGCCGTGGTGGCTTTGGACGAGGACATAAAGGCGGCTGTGGTGGTGGCCGCTCGCTAGGAGCGGCGTCTTCGGGCATCATCTGCCAGCTCTGCGGCAAGGAGGGGCACATCGTCCTCCGATGCTTCAAGAGGTTTGATGCTACATTCACTGGTCCTCCTCAAAAATTTGCATCCTCAGCTACAACCTCGTATGGGGTAGATACCAATTGGTATATGGATTCGGGGGCCACAGATCACATCACCAGTGAGCTGGGGAAGCTCACCGTGCACGACAAATATCACAGTGGTGATCATGTCCATGCTACAAATGGAACATGTATGGAGATTTCACATGTTGGTCATAGTACTTTGCATCCCCCTTTCAGTAAGATTCATCTTAGAAATGTTCATGTTCCTAGTGCTAGCAAAAATCTCCAACACACCCGTGATAATAACATTTTCCTTGAATTTCATCCCGATCATTTCTTATCAAGGACCAGATGACGAGGAAACTGCTCCTCAGATGCAGATGTGAGGCTGGCCTCTAGCCCATCAAGTCCTCCCCGCTTAGGTCGTCCAAAAATAAAGAAGCTCTTAGAGTTGTCAAGCCTTCAGCGTCGTTGTGGCATCATAGGCTAGGGCATGCTGTTGCTCCCGTAGTTTAGAAAATTCTTAGCCACCACAAACTTTCATTTGTTAGAGATGTGAACAATAAGCACGTGTGTGATGCATGCCAATAGGGCAAAAGTCATCAATTGCCCTATCCAAGGTCATCTAGTGTGTCGACTAGTCCCTTGGATCTTGTGTTTTCAGATGTTTGGGGTCCTACTCGGGCCTCTGTTGGTCGGTGAAAGGATCAAGATGCCCAAGAGGGGGGGTGAATTGGGCTTTTCTAAAAATTAATTGCAAGAATTAAATCCTACAAGCCGGAATTCACCCCTAGTGCCTACTTGTGTTCCTAGAGAGTCTACCGATAAAAAGTTTTGCACCCTAGTTTCCAAACCTAGTCTAGCATGGCAATTCTAGGAATGTAAAACAAGCAATGAAAGTAAATACGAGAAAGTAATTGCTTGAATGCAAGGAACACGGTGATGTTTTTCCGAGGTATCGGAGAGTCGCCACTCCCCACTAGTCCTCGTTGGAGCACCCGCGCAAGGGTGTCGCTCCCCCTTGATCTGCGCAAGGATCAAATGCTCTCTATGGGTTGATTCTTCGACACTCCGTCGCGGCGAATCACCCAAAACCGCTCACAACTTGAGTTGGGTCATCCACAAGCTCCGCCGGATGATCACCAAGCTCCCAATCACCACCAAGCCGTCTAGGTGATGGCGATCACCAAGAGTAACAAGCTAGAACTCTCACTTGACCACAACGAGCCCAAATGAGGAGATGGATGCACACTTGCTACTCTCTAATCACTAGTGAGGAATCTCAAACTTTGATTCTCAAATCTCTATCCTCACTAGAGCTCTTGCACTCCCTTGCACTCTAGAGGGTTTTCTCAGATGTTTGAATGAGCAAGAGACCTCTAAAAGAGGTGGAGGGGTTGTATTTATACACCCCTCAAACAAAACGAACCGTTACTTTCTGACACGGGCTCACCGGACGCGCCGGTCGAACTGACCGGACGCGCCGGTCGCCCGTAACGGTCAGAACGCGATTTTGAACTGAACCACCGGACGCGCCGGTCAGGGGTGACCGGACGCGTCTGATCGTGCAAGGGTGCTTACTGTACTCGCACCGGACGCGAGGCCGCGTCCGTTGGCTGATGACCGGACACGTCCGGTCCTCTCTGGACCTTACTGGACTGTGACCGGACGCGCCGATCACAGCCAGGTCGCGTCCGACGGGCGTTCTCCCAGAGTGACACGTGTCAGCCACTGACCACCGCGTCCGGTCCTCGCGAGGACCGTGTCCGGTGGTCAAGGCCGAAACCCTAGCGCGGTAGCGTACTGACCGGACGCGTCCGGTGCTCCCGAAGACCGCGTCCGGTCACTGGAAAACTGCCCGAAACTTCTCGAAACGCGTCGCAACTTCAACCAAGTTGCTTCCAACTGAACTTTGAGCTATTCTAGGGTTGCCTAGCGCCAAGTTTAACAAGTGTGCACCACACCTAAACATAGGACTCGCCTAGGTCAAGCTACCCATTCATGCCCCCCTTTATAGTACGGCCAAAAGAGAAAAACGAAGATCCTAACGACTATTCCGAATGTGTCTCAACACCTCGACATCCGGAACTAACCGTCCTTAATCTTGACGTCACTCTTTTGAAAACCGAAACGATTTCCATCAAGGGACACGAATGCCACAGTGCTCAAAGCAGTTATCACCTCCATGACCTAACTTACCAATGTTTCTGCAAAACACACGTTAGTCATGGTAATAGAGTGTTGTCATTAATTACCGAAACCAAACCTTGGGGCCAGATGCTTTCAATCTCCCCCTTTTTGGTGATTGATGACAACACTAAGTTTCAATGGATTAGAGTGAAGGTTTTCGAGCATGCTTGGTTCACGTAAGCAAAAGACAATAAGCATAAAAGGTTAGGAATTGCTTATGTGCTCCAAGCCAAAAGAGTGTACTTCATAAGATAAGACAAAAAGCGTTAGTACACATAAAGATATAGCTCAAAAGAAATCGGAGTAAGGCACGGAAGCACAACCTTAGAGCTATAGCTAGAACGGTGACATATATTAATCACGGAGACGGATAACACATTAAGACTCAAAGTTTACGACTCAACGACAATGTCACATGAATGCAATGCTGAAAAAGTAAACATGATATGCATGAATGTAGCACACAAAGAACGAAAACCCACTAACAAACTCCCCCTGAAACTACTCTCTCTCCCCCTTTGGCATCAAGCGCCAAAAAACTAATCTAATCTGACGGGGGGACAGACGGAGTCGTGTCGGGTGCCGAGGTGCGCGGAGTGATCACGAAGTGAAGTGAATCGCCCTCGGAGTCTGAGCTATCTGGCTGACCCTCTGAAGAAGCACGTGGCTGCGAAGCGGTCTGGGTCTGAGCAGGAACAGGCACTGACTGTGTAGCAACAAGTGGATCTGTCTGAGTAACCTGAGCCTGAAGTGCGCCAGTAGCTGGGGGATCTGTCGAGGCAACTGAAGAAGGGATGGTCTCTGTAGTCCCGGTCCCTGTCACTGGTGGAATGACTGCCTCGGGAGCTGACAACCCTGACGAAGTGTGAAACGTAGTCGTGTGCGAGGGTGTCGGCTGACCAGTCAACTCACTGTAGGTGGCACTGAAATCACCAAGAGGTGTGCCTGTCAGAAGGTGCGGGCGAGGCTGGTCTGACGGTGTAAACCCCGTATGTATGGGAGTGAAGCTCGGGGACTGAAAAGACTGGGGAACCTGCTGCTGTGGAGATGTAAACTGAAAGCTCGGCTGTCCCTGACTCGATGGACCACTGGAATGCAAAGCCGGAGCCATGATAGATGCAGGCGGAGGAACCCCAACTGTGATGAGATGCCGCAGAAGATCCATGTACTGCTGCTGACTCTGTCTCTGCATCTCAACCTGTTGCCTCTGGATCTCAAGCTGCTGTCTCTGAAACTCGTCCTGGCGAGCCTGAATCTGTGCTAGTGCTGCAGCTGTATCCTGTGCCTGGCGCTGTATCTGCTGCTGCTGCTCCTGAGCCTGGGTCAACCTCTCAAGGATAGCCACCATGGCTGGGTCTGAGCGGGAGGCTGAGCCAGATCCACCGGCCTCGTGGTCGTGAGACCGAGGAGACCGGTACCTGGGGATGGGCTGGTAGTCCTCATCTGTGCTGTCAGAAGTGACATCCTCAGGTATCTCAGCAGTCTGAGTCTCAAGGTCTGCGAGCTCTGCCTCGGCAAGCTCGTCAACTCTGGCGTCCTGCTCAGCTGCTGTCTCAGGAACGTCTGGGCGCTCACGCTGTCCTAGCGCTGGGGCCTGATCTCTAGTAACAGAGGCCCAAAGCTGTCTGATATCATAATCAGGGAAAGCTGTAGTAGTGTTAGCAATCTCCGCCCTGATCTCTGGTGGCATCTGGATGGCAGATCTGATGATAAAACAAATCCAGTGGGCATAGGGAAGCTGACGGTTACCCTTGAAGCCCTCAGCAATGGTGTCCTCCATCTCACTAAGGATAAGATCCCAGATATCAAACTGTCTCTGTGAAAGGAGGTGGTATACAACCCAAAGCTGCATCCTCGTCAGTCCCTCTCTGTAGCCAAGTCTGGGCAGTAAGGTGCGTCTGAGTATAGCATCCAGAACTCTGGCAAGTGGTGTCAGGCTGGCAGGCGTACGACGTGACCCTTCGCCAAAAGGCTCGCGAAAGCAGGGTCGAACCAGGTCGGTGGGTGGCACTGAACCGCCGTGAGGGCGTCTGGGAGGTGGAGTCTGACCATAGCATAACTGATGGATCCTCGTGTCAGAAGCAGGTAGTCTGAGGATCTCTCGGGCTCTGGAGCTATAGAGTCTATGATCGCGGCCTCTGAATGCAAAGTGTATGAACTCATGGGCAGGATCAATCCAAAGAGAAGCATAGAACTCCCTGACCCATGTGCCGCAGTATGCACCTGTCCGTCCAAGAAGATCTGATAAGCCAGGCAGATAGGACAGGTGCGGACGGAGCTACTCTCCCACAACATCAACCAATGCCTCTAGTCGACACACCCTCTGAGGTCTGAAGGCAATGCCACTGTCAACTAGGGCCCTGTAGAAGTCCTCCTGAAGTGGGGTATAGAAACCCTCTGAAGCTCTGGAATCTCTGACAGGTGGAAACCATCGGCTGACCTCCACAAACCTCAAACTCTTCACCTGACGTGCTGAAGCACCCCTCAGGTCTAAGTGCTCAACCGGGGGTGACCCTCTAACTCTGGGAGGAGGTCGTGCACCATGACGCTGGCCCTCTGGCCTAGGTGTCACCTGTGTACGAGCACGAGTGGAGCGGCGACGTGGTGGAGACTGAGCTGCTTGCTCCTCTGTATCCTCAGTGGCCTGTGGAGCCTCAGTGGCCTGGGTAGACTCAGTAGCGTGTATAGCCTCTGTGGCCTGTGTCTGCTCTGAGGGTGGATCAACTGACATCTGCTCGGAAGGTGCAGTAGCCTCGGCGCCCTCAGTGGCCTCAGTGCCGAGCTGTCGACCTTCAAGATGAAAGCGACGCTCGCCTATGTGTAAGCCACTGTGTCTGCCACCTCTCTCTGCCTGCTCTGCTGCGTCTGCCACGGCCTGAGCAATCTCTGCATCTGACAGTGTCTTCCTCTTCTTCCTGGCTGCAATCTTGATGCGCTTACCACGCGCAATCTCATCACGACGGGGAGGACTGTTGTCCCCGTCACCAGGAGCACCACCGGCGTTCTTGCAACGCACCATGCTGATCGACTGCCTGAAAACCTCTGTGAGATGATGAACTGACACTCGAGAGGCTTGGCCTCAATCCGTATCCGCAGGCTTGGCCTCGGATTTAGCGAACAGATCAGACCCTGACACACCGACTGACTCGCTGCACGTATGGAATAGAGAGATATACTATAAGCACATATATATCTAAAGATACGAAACCCTAGATAGCAAGCACGTGAGATACGAAGTGAAACGTGACGCGAAACTACCTCGGATCGACGAGACGACGGCGAGAGGAAGCGGTGACCTAGTTCGCGAGAACCCCCGAGATCGGCGATCGAGCACTGAAACGACCGAGCGAGTTAGGCAATGGAGAGTTACGGTTAACGGTAAGCCCTAACGAAGAAATTGAAAGGACTTGAACGAAAGAAATCGAACGTGGCGATACCTCGAGCGAGGGTTAGGGCAAACCCTAGAAACCCTAGGTTAGGGTTTGGATGGAAACCGTAGAGAGCTCGGGCAAGCTAGGGCACGAGGTGGAGAAGTGGTGGCTGCAGCACTGGAGAAAACCACAGCGGTGGTTTGTGGCCGGCGGCGAGGTGAATCTGCGTGGGCGCGGCGGATTACGGCGGCGGCCGCGGCAGCGAGCAGCGGGCACGGAGCCGCGCGAGGGCGCAAATGCAGACGAGCCAGGGGCGAGCAGGGCGCGGCGCTGCAGGGGATCGAGCGAGCGAGGGTGGCGCGGCGCGGTGGAGGCTCGCCGGCGGTGAGGGAGTCGGCGAAACGGCGAGAGAGCACAAGCGGCGGCGGATTCAAGCGGGAGAGGAAAAACAGAGAAAACGGATCGGTTTTTATGAGGGGCTAAGATCCGCTCGACACGCTGTCACCGGACGCGGTGGTCAATATGACCGGACGCGGTGGTGCAGCGTCCGATCACACTCCAGTAAGCGCCTGGAGTGACCGGACGCGTCCGGTGTGGACTGACCGGACGCGGTCAGAGTCCGGTCGCTGAGAGCTCGGGAATTCATCGCGGAGCACCGGACGCTGTGGTGGTACCCGGGACCGGACGCGGTGGTCGACAGAGGCGCGTCCGGTGCAGCGTCCGGTGCCAAGGTCTGGAAATTGTCTCCTGGATGACCGGACGCGCTGGTGGACGCCGGGACCGGATGCGGTGGTGAAGCAGCACTGCGTCCGGTGCAGCGTCCGGTCCAGCGTCAGGTCGCTGTTCTTCGCCATTCTTCGTTCAGAACTTCGACGCGACTTCTCCCAATCAAGTTCCAATTCAAAGAGACTCAAATAAACACCAATTGGAACCTGATATGAGTGACCTCACTCAAACCCTCAAATTTTTAAAATATTTTGCCTTAGGCTAGTATTATTTTTACGAAAATAGGCAATACACACCCGAGGAGCAACGTATGGCCATGCAATAGAGTTTTTGGACCTTTAGGAGCGTCAAATGCTCTCTCTATCCATGGACGAACACAGAGGTTGCCCAAAGCTAAGCCGAAAAGAAACGACAAACAAACAACCATGCATATGCAATGCAATACAAGAAAGTAACGCTAGGTTGCTTGACAAGTTTGATCCACGGTTAGGCTTCTTCACTCCTCCAAAGGAGGGTTATCGTAACCGTGTTAGCCAAGCCCTACATGCATTGCGATAAAAATAAACGTGACATATGATACAATGCAATGCAAGGGACAACACGCGCTCATTTTTTAAAGTTACTTGAATCAAGCACATTAAGTTCACTTCTTAGCCTACAAAAGGTAGCCTCGTCCAAAGGTTTAGTGAAGATATCCGCTAATTGATTTTCACTTCGTACACCTTCTAGTGATATGTCATCTTTAGCAACGTGATCTCTTAGAAAGTGATGGCGGATATCAATGTGCTTGGTGCGAGAGTGTTGTACCGGATTGTTAGCAATTTTAACGGCACTTTCATTGTCACATAAAAGTGGCACCTTTTCAAGAACAACTCCATAGTCTAGGAGGGTTTGTTTCATATATAAGATTTGTGCACAACAAGCCCCCGCGGCAATGTATTCCGCCTCGGCGGTGGACAAAGCCACACTATTTTGCTTTTTAGATGACCAAGATACTAAGGATCTCCCAAGCAAATGGCACCCTCCGGATGTGCTTTTTCTATCAATTTTGCAACCGGCATAATCCGAATCGGAATAGCCAACTAGTTGGAATCTAGCTCCTTTGGGATACCATAGACCAATGCTTGGGGTGTGCTTAAGATATCTTAGGATCCTTTTTACGGCACTTAAGTGAGGTTCCTTAGGGCACGCTTGAAAGCGAGCACACATGCACACACTAAACATGATATCGGGCCTAGATGCGGTAAGGTACAACAAGCTACCAATCATAGAACGGTAGAGAGTTTGATCAACCGGTTTACCTCCCTCATCTAGGTCGAGATGTCCATTTGATGGCATTGGGGTCTTGATTGGCTTGCATTCTTCCATCTTGAATCTTTTGAGAAGATCCTTGGTATACTTTTCTTGAGAGATGAAAATCCCTTCTCTCATTTGCTTGACTTGAAAACCAAGGAAGAATGTGAGCTCACCAATCATTGACATCTCGAACTCCTTCGACATCAATTCACCAAACTCCTTGCAATAATCTTCATTTGTTGACCAAAGATGATGTCATCAACATACACTTGACAAATGAAGATCTCCCCATTAAGCTTCTTGGTGAATAGTGTGGTGTCGACCTTCCCGATGGTGAAACCCTTCTCAATGAGAAAGTCCCGGAGGCGCTCATACCACGCTCTAGGGGCTTGTTTGAGCCCATATAGCGCCTTGGACAACCTATAAACATGATTAGGATATCTAGGGTCTTCAAACCCGGGAGGTTGATGGACATAGACTAGTTCATTTATAAAGCCATTTAAGAATGCACTTTTCACATCCATTTGATATAATTTCATATCATGATGTGATGCATATGCAAGGAGGATACGAATGGCTTCAAGTCTTGCAACGGGTGCAAAGGTCTCTCCAAAATCAAGGCCTTCAACTTGAGAGAACCCCTTTGCAACTAGTCTTGCCTTGTTCCTCACTACTATGCCTTGGTCATCTTGCTTGTTTCGGAACACCCACTTGGTTCCAATGACTCTTGCACCTTTAGGATGCTCTTCAAGTGTCCATACTTGGTTGCGGGTGAAGTTGTTCAATTCTTCATGCATGGCATTCACCCAATCCGGATCTTGAAGAGCTTCTTCTACATTCTTAGGTTCAACACAAGAGACAAAAGAGTGATGTTCAACGAAAGAAGCTAGCTTTTGAGATCGAGTCATTACTCCCTTTGTAGGACTCCCTATGATGAGTTCTTGTGGATGAGCTTGAAGTAGAGGTGAGTTTCTTCTATCAACCACTTGAGGAGGTGGATGGGGAGCATCAACATCTTGTGCTTGTGCCTCGGCTTGCTCATGAGAGACATAAGTATCTTCATTTTCAACTCTCTCATTCTTGTCATCATCTTGAGGCACATGTGATGAAGATGGTGGATCAATGATTTGCACATCGTCTTCATCATCCTTTGGCTTGATGTCTCCCACGGGCATGTTCTTCATGGCCTCCCTCAAGGGTTCATCACCTACATCATCACAATTCTCAATTGCTCCTTGGGAGCCGTTAGTTTCATCAAATTCCACATCATATGTTTCTTCAACCAAACCGGTGGCATGGTTAAATACTCTATATGCTTTGGACTTTGATGAGTAACCAACAAGAAAACCAATATCACAACGTTTTTGAAACTTCCCTAGGTGTTGACGCTTCTTGTAGATGTAGCATTTGCATCCAAACACCCGGAAGAATGAGACGTCCGGCTTCTTCCCATTAAGCAACTCATAGGGGGTCTTGCCAAGAAACTTTTGGAGGAAGAGGCGATTTGAAGCATAGCATGCGGTGTTGATTGCCTCGGCCCAAAACTTTTCCAGAGTGTTGTACTCATCTAACATTGTTCTTGCAAGGGTGATCAAAGTCCGGTTCTTTCTCTCAACTACACCATTTTGTTGAGGAGTGTAGGTTGAAGAAATCTCATGCTTGATTCCAATTTCATCACAATAAGCTTCAATGTTGGTGTTGTCAAACTCTTTGCCATTGTCACTTCTAATCTTCTTTATCTTGACTTCGAATTCATTTTGAGCTCTCTTTGCAAACTTCTTGAAGCAACTTGCTACTTCGGATTTGTCATGAAGGAAGAAAGTCCATGTATATCTTGAGTAGTCATCCACTATCACAAGACAATAGAGATTACCACCCAAGCTCTTGTATGTTGTAGGCCCAAACAAATCCATGTGTAGAAGTTCTAGCACTCTTGAGGTTGACATGAAAGCCTTGGTGGGATGAGTGTTTGCAACTTGTTTGCCCGCTTGACATGCACTACACGGTTTGTCCTTTTCAAACTTCACATCCTTCAACCCTCTTACTAGTTCTTTCTTCAATAGCTTGTTAAGAGTGCTCATTCCAACATGTGCAAGCCTCCTATGCCAAAGCCAACCAAGTGAGGTCTTGGTGAACAAACATGTCATCAAATTTGCATCTTCGGAGGTGAAGTCAACAAGATAAAGATTGTTGTATCTAAAGCCTTTGAATATCACTTGCTTGTCATCTATCTTTGAAACTTCAACTTCATTTGGTGTGAACAAGCATTGGAAGCCAAGGTCACAAAGTTGTCCAACGGATAACAAATTAAAACTCAATGAAGCAACATAGAGCACATTTGAGAGTGAGTGATCATTTGATATTGCAATCTTGCCTATACCCTTGACTTTGCTCTTTGAATTATCCCCAAATGTGATCTTCTCTTGGCATATCCCATTCTCTTCAATGGAGGTGAACATACGAGGATCACCGGTCATATGTTGAGTGCAACCACTATCAATAACCCAATGAGATCCACCGGTCTTGTAGTTCACCTACACACAAGAGATCAAGCTTTTTGTTTAGGGACCCAAACTTGAGAGGGGCCCTTGACTTTCTCAACTAGTGACTTGGCAACCCATATTTTCTTTGGCCTATTCTTGTTTGGGGGACCCAAGAACATGACTTTCATCTTTCCATTTGAATCTTTTCTTAGCATGTAATGAGCATTGAAGGCAAAGGGTCTAGCATGCTTGGGCAAGGGTTGTGGTGGTGGAGTTTTGCATTCATGAGCAAAGTGACCTTCTTGACCACACTCAACACATCTCTTTGGCTTGGGCTTTGACTTGCTTTGTTGTTGAGCTTTTGCTTTCTTCTCTTGATTTGCCAAGTACCCAATACCACTTCTATCCATTTTCATTACGGTGTTCATGAGGAGCTCACTTTGCAAATATTGGCCTCTTGTGAACTTGCTTAGGCCGGTCTTGAGATGCTCTTTTTCTTGCTTGAGCTTCTTATTCTCTTCAATGAGTGACTCATTTGTTGTTTGCTTCTCAAGAGCCATCAAACCTTTGAGCTTCTTGTTCTCATTTGCAAGCTTCTCATTCTCACACTTGATCTTGTCATAATCATCATGGTTGCATGACTCAACCACACTCTTGCCTTTGCTACTAGAACCTTGCTCAATGCTTTCAATGATCAAATCATCACATGATGTAGCTATATCACACTTAACAACATTGTTAGTAGCATCATGCGTCTCAAGAGCAAGTTCATTAGCAACCACAAGACTATCATAGTCAATTTTTAATGTGGTGTATTTGTCTTTTAGAGAGCTATGTCTAGTGATGAGCTCATCATGCTTCTTCTCAAGTTTATCATGTTGATCTTTAAGCTCTTTATTAGAGGCTTTGAGCTCCTTGAGAGTGGAAGACATAACTTCATTTTGATCTCTAAGCTCACCACTAGTCTTTTGAGCATTTTCAAGCTTAGATGAGAGTGATTCATTTTCATTTTGAAGATCATCATTTTCACTTCTAGTCCTTCTTATGATTTTAGTGTATTTGTTTAGCAATTTTACAAGTTCATCATAAGAAGGTGCATCAAATTCATCATCACTATCACTATCATCATCATCATCACTATCATGGTTTTGTACCTTTCGTTCACCCTTGGCCATAAGGCATAGGTGAGTAGTGGACGATGATGGTGAAGAAGGCGGTGAAGGTGGTGGTGAAGATGTCGGTGAAGATGATGGCCCCATCACAAATGCGGCAACCTTCTCTTTTTCATCATCGCTCTCGTCTCCGGAGGAGTCACAAGATGATTCAATGTCGGTGAGCCAATCACCAACAATATATGCCTTTCCACCCTTCTTCTTCTTGTAGAACTCCTTCTTCTTGCCATCCTTCTTCTTGTATGGCTTGTTCTTCTTCTTCTCATCTTCCTCATCACTTGAATCATTTTTCTTGCCCTTGTTCTTGTTCTTGAACTTGTCTTTTGGTGGTCTAGGACATTGATGAGCTAGGTGGCCAAGTTCACCACAATTGTAGCAATCCATCTCCAAGATGGGCTTTCTCTTGCTACTTGTGAAGAATTTCTTTTTCTTGCCATCGAACTTGATGCCACTCTTGTTGAGCTTCTTTAACATCTTGGTGGTCTTCTTCACCATGAGTGCAAGTGATTCATCATCAATATCACTTTCACTTGAGCTTTCTTGCACGATCATGGCTTGGCCCTTCTTCTTCTTCTTGTCATGGCTAGCTTTGAAGGCCAAGTCTTTCTTCTTGGAAGATGATGAGCCCTCTTCCGGAGTGATGTGCATGTACATCTCATGAGCATTGATCTTCCCCAATACTTGAGTCGGTGTTGCGGTGGAGAGATCACTTTGATGAAGCACGGTGACAATGTGACCATACTTTTCAACGCGAAGCACACTCAAGATCCTCCTTGCAACATCCGATTTGCTCATTTGAGTGAGCCCAAGAGCATTGAGGTCCTCTACAAGAACATTCAAGCGACTGTACATGTCATTAGCACTTTCTTTGGGAAGCATCTCAAAAGAATTAATTTTCTTTAGAGCAATATGATAGCGTTCCTCACGCTCACTCTTAGTTCCCTCATGGAGAGCACAAAGATTTTGCCACAAATCATGAGCGTTCTTTGCATTACGCACACGATTGAAGATATCTTTGCCTAAGCCCCGGTAGAGTGCATTTTTGGCCTTTGCATTCCACCGGTCGTACTTCTCCTCGTCACCCGTGGGGTTTGCGGGATCCTTGATAGCGGGAAGCCCTTGGGTTGCGGCTCTAAGGCACCCGACATCTATGGCTTCGAGATACGCCTCCATGCGGATTTTCCAATATGGAAAATCATCCCCCTCAAAGGTGGGAGGTGGTCCTTCCCCGTTAGACATCTTGCTCTAGGCGGTAAAGCCTAAATTAGGAGCAACACGGCTCCGATACCAATTGAAAGGATCAAGATGCCCAAGAGGGGGGGGGGGTGAATTGGGCTTTTCTAAAAATTAATTGCAAGAATTAAATCCTACAAGCCGGAATTCACCCCTAGTGCCTACTTGTGTTCCTAGAGAGTCTACCGATAAAAAGTTTTGCACCCTAGTTTCCAAACCTAGTCTAGCATGGCAATTCTAGGAATGTAAAACAAGCAATGAAAGTAAATACGAGAAAGTAATTGCTTGAATGCAAGGAACACGGCGATGTTTTTCCGAGGTATCGGAGAGTCGCCACTCCCCACTAGTCCTCGTTGGAGCACCCGCGCAAGGGTGTCGCTCCCCCTTGATCCGTGCAAGGATCAAATGCTCTCTACGGGTTGATTCTTCGACACTCCGTCGCGGCGAATCACCCAAAACCGCTCACAACTTGAGTTGGGTCATCCACAAGCTCCGCCGGATGATCACCAAGCTCCCAATCACCACCAAGCCGTCTAGGTGATGGCGATCACCAAGAGTAACAAGCTAGAACTCTCACTTGACCACAACGAGCCCAAATGAGGAGATGGATGCACACTTGCTACTCTCTAATCACTAGTGAGGAATCTCAAACTTTGATTCTCAAATCTCTATCCTCACTAGAGCTCTTGCACTCCCTTGCACTCTAGAGGGTTTTCTCAGATGTTTGAATGAGCAAGAGACCTCTAAAAGAGGTGGAGGGGTTGTATTTATACACCCCTCAAACAAAACGAACCGTTACTTTCTGACACGGGCTCACCGGACGCGCCGGTCGAACTGACCGGACGCGCCGGTCGCCCGTAACGGTCAGAACGCGATTTTGAACTGAACCACCGGACGCGCTGGTCAGGGGTGACCGGACGCGTCTGATCGTGCAAGGGTGCTTACTGTACTCGCACCGGACGCGAGGCCGCGTCCGTTGGCTGATGACCGGACACGTCCGGTCCTCTCTGGACCTTACTGGACTGTGACCGGACGCGCCGATCACAGCCAGGTCGCGTCCGACGGGCGTTCTCCCAGAGTGACACGTGTCAGCCACTGACCACCGCGTCCGGTCCTCGCGAGGACCGCGTCCGGTGGTCAAGGCCGAAACCCTAGCGCGGTAGCGTACTGACCGGACGTGTCCGGTGCTCCCGAAGACCGCGTCCGGTCACTGGAAAACTGCCCGAAACTTCTCGAAACGCGTCGCAACTTCAACCAAGTTGCTTCCAACTGAACTTTGAGCTATTCTAGGGTTGCCTAGCGCCAAGTTTAACAAGTGTGCACCACACCTAAACATAGGACTCGCCTAGGTCAAGCTACCCATTCATGCCCCCCTTTATAGTACGGCCAAAAGAGAAAAACGAAGATCCTAACGACTATTCCGAATGTGTCTCAACACCTCGACATCCGGAACTAACCGTCCTTAATCTTGACGTCACTCTTTTGAAAACCGAAACAATTTCCATCAAGGGACACGAATGCCACAGTGCTCAAAGCAGTTATCACCTCCATGACCTAACTTACCAATGTTTCTGCAAAACACACGTTAGTCATGGTAATAGAGTGTTGTCATTAATTACCGAAACCAAACCTTGGGGCCTAGATGCTTTCAGTCGGTTTAATTATTATGTGAGTTTTATTGATGACTACTCCAAGTTCACTTGGATTTATCTTTTGCACCACAAATCTAAAGTTTTCCAATGTTTTAGTGATTTCCAAAACCTTGTTGAATGCCAATTTAATCGCAAGATTTGTGCCATGCAAACAGATTGGGGTGGAGAGATAGAGCTTTAAATTTCTTCTTTAAACGAATAGGGATTTCCCATCGAATTTCTTGTCCTCATGCGCATCAACAAAATGGCTCAGCTGACGAAAACACCACCACATAATTGAAATGGAACTTACCCTTCTAGCTCACGCCTCCATGCCCTTGAAATTCTAGGATGAAGCCTTTCTTACCGCTGTGTTCTTAATTAATCGCCTCCATCTAAAGTCATCAATCATGAAACACCACTTGTCAGTTTATATGGTCAAGAACTTGACTACACGTTTCTTAGGACGTTTGGGTGCGCATGTTGGCCCAACTTGCACCCCTATAATTCTCATAAGCTTCAGTTTAGATCCAAGCAGTGTGTGTTCCTTGGCTATAGTAACTCACATAAGGGTTTCAAGTGTCTAGATCCAGCTGAAGGGCATATATATATATTTCCAGAGATGTTGTCTTTGATGAACGCGTTTATCCTTTTGCATCCCTCCGTCCCAATGCTAGCGCTCGTCTACATGCCGAGCTCAAACTCCTTCCTGATATTCTTCTTAATCCTTTATCTAATTTTGGGGATGCATTGTTACATGACAAGCATTTGGTTTCTACTAGTTCTACTGATGTTGTGCACAGTTCCTATGAAACTGGCGTGTCTACAGGCGCAGATCCTGCTTCAACTACTAATAATCCAGAGCAAAACGGTGCAGAAACGACTTCAGTAGCTCCATATTTCATGTGCCTCCCGTAGGGGGGCAGCGCTGGATCCTAGGCAGATACGCCTGACGGCGCAGGCGAATCTGTAGGCAGATTAGCGTCGGGATCTGCGCGACGGCTGTCTACGTCGTCCTCGAGCGCGCAGGAGATCTCAGGCGAGGGATCTTCAACGTCGGAGCCGCCGGTCTCTCCTACTGCTGGGCTTGGTGTGGCTCCGCACACTGATCCTAGTGCATCGGCCAAGATGGATGCATCCACCAGATCGGGTGTGGTTGGCAGCGGATCCGATGCAACCGTTGAACCTGTGGGTTCTGATATGGCTGTGTCTACCTCTTCGCATCACCGGCCTACAAAGCAACTTCAACAAGGTATAACTAAGCCAAAATTGTACACTGATGGCACGGTGTGCTAGTTTATGTTCTCTGCTAATTCTACAGAGGAGCCGGCAACTGTAGATGCAGCTCTTAAAGATCCAAAATGGGTGTCTGCAATGGATTCTGAACATCAGGCACTACTTTGCAACAAAATGTGGCATCTTGTGCCGCATCCCAAAGGCAAGAACATAATCAGCTGCAAATGGGTCTACAATGTGAAAAGAAAAGCATATGGATCTATTGATTGATACAAGGCATGAATAGTAGCAAAAGGTTACAAGCAATGGTATATGGCATTGATTATGAGGACACTTTTAGTCCTGTTGTTAAAGCAGCTACCATCCATCTTGTTTTATCCATTGCTGTTTTAAAGGGTTGGCCTCTCCACCAGCTAGATGTCCAAAATGCATTTCTTCATGGAATCTTGAATGAGGAAGTATATATGCATCAACCGCCTGGCTATGATGACAAGTCTCATCCCAATTTTGTTTGCAAACTTGACAAAGCTATATATGGTTTGAAGCAGGCTCCCCAAGCATGGTATGCAAGGTTGTGTGCCAAGCTAATTGCCTTGGGTTTTGTGCTATCCAAAGCAGATACCTCACTGTTCTACTACAGCTAAGGAGGGCCCATCATTTTTTTCTTGGTATATGTTGACAACATCATAGTTACAAGATCATCTTCTGCTGCCACCGATTCTCTTCTTACTGATTTGAAATGTGATTTTGCGTGAGTTGCACTATTTTTTGGGCATAGAAGTCAAGAAACATCAAGGGGGCTTGTTGCTTACTCAGGAGAGGTATGCCAATGATATACTTGCTTGGTCAAGGATGGACAAATGAAAATTGATTGGCACTCCTTTGTCGAGTCCAGAGAAACTCAGTGTTATTGGAGGTGACCCACTTGGTCCGGAGGATTCCACTAAGTATAGGAGTCTTGTTGGTGCACTACAATATCTGACGCTTACTCAGCCTGATATCTGCTTTGCAATTAACAAAGTTTGTTAGTTCTTGCATGCACCAACTACGGCTCATTGGAGTGCTGTCAAAAGGATCATGAGGTATATCAAAGGGACACTGAATCTGGGTCTCAAAATAGGAGTTTCCAAGTCTATGGTTGTTAGCGCCTCTTCAGATACTGATTGGGCTGGATGTATTGATGACCGTCGATCCATGGGGGGATTTGTTTTGTTTCTTGGTAGTAATTTGGTGTCTTGGAGTGCTAGAAAACAAGCTACTGTATCGCGATCAAGCACAGAAGCCGAGTACAAGTCACTAGCCAATGCTACGGCTGAGATGTTGTGGGTTCAAAAGCTGCTAACAGAACTTGGAGTACCTCATTCTCCCATGGCTCATCTCTAGTGTGATAATTTGGGTGCCAAATATCTCTCTGCAAATTCGGTGTTTCATGCTAGAACAAAGCATATAGAAAATTGATTTTCACTTTGTCAGAGAGAGAGTTGCACAAAAGTTGTTGGACATCAGGTTTATCAATTCTGGAGATCAAGTTGCAGATGGCTTCACGAAAGCTCTTCCTCGGGTGAATCTATGACAATTCAAAGACAATCTCAACCTTGTATGTGGCTGAGATTGAGGGGGAGTGTTAGATGATGTAATCTATTCATGTTTATGTCTAGGTTCATCTAGGCTTTCGGTTAGCTCTAGGCGTCCCTAGATTATAGATCAAGATAGTTGTTGATAGATATCTTCTCATGTAATTTGTTGTAAACTAGCCCCTTGTACAAGGCCACGCCAGGGGCTTTTTCCGTGCCCATATAACATGCAACCGAGAGCCAGGGGACGACATCTCGTTCTACCCACTTTCACATGATTGAACTCCTAATTTTTACTATGGTCTAGAACCCATGGATGGACTTCTTCATATTAACTGCTCGCTTATGTTTGAGTTGTTATTTAAGGCATTTTTATATGTTTTATTAGACTTATAATAATTTTGTTGCCACTGCTAATGAAGTTTATCATAAATTCTCTTATTAAGTGTGGCTTATATTTGTCATTCGGCTAAAGCTAATCGATAAATATTCAATCACAAAAATTTTATTGGACTTGTTCATTTCTGGCCAAAGCTTATATGGACTAGATTAATAAATGAAATTTATACATGAAATTTAATGGCTTATATTTATTATTTTGGCCGAAGCTGATTAATGAATACCTGTTCACAAAAAAAATATTGTTCTATTCGTTTCTAGGCAAAGCTGATGTTGATTTGATCAATGAAAAAAAATACAATGATGCTTACTAAATAACTTCTTTTTATGTAGCATATAATGCCTCTCAAACTTCCAGTACAATTAACAACATTGAACTACTTAATGGAAGCAAATATGCTTCATGGAAGGAAAAAATTGAGATAACACTAACTCTACTATATGTTGATTATGCTCTCCATAAAGATCCTCCTAAGGTACGTAAGGAGGATATAAGAATTTTGATACTTTAAAAAGTAAGTATGACATTTGGAAAGATAAGTGGGACATCAAATAATCGTAAGTGTCTCATGGTCATTAAGGGCCCCATCATTGATAGCATGTGGTGCTATTTTAGCCTGCCAAACTGCCAATGGCTCCTTTAAGGTCTACACATGCATTTAGATATACATTATATCTAGATATATAGCAAAACTAATGTATCTAGAAAAATCAAAACGTCTTATAATTTGAAACGGTGTGAGTATATTGTTTTTATTATGTATTTAGACATGGTGTATATTTAAACATTTGCCCTATTCTATAGCACTACTTTAGTAATACTTTTTAGTGAATGAATAGTGTTTTTCTTTCACAACAAATTAGCATAAGTCAAATTTCAGTGAAACAAACTCCTCAATTAGCTAGGTTGAATGTGGCAAAATGAAGGGTCCAACAAGGCCAACGAACAAAACAGTAGAGACCAGCCCTAGCTAGGCGAAGCCAAGAGGGTGCCCGTGTGGCCGCGTGGTCTTGTGACAGCCATTGTTTCAGAGCAGAGGGCTGCACTAATCCAGTCCAGAATGCCCGGCAAGCATCTAGCGCAATGCAGGAAGATGATAGACAATCAAGTTGCCCATGAGGCCATGATTTAAAATTGAAATGGTCCAACCAACGCCGGTGATTCAATTACCCAACTAGATCACTACTTTGCTTTAAATGTACAAACATGTCAGACCTGATGGATCAGTACGTACCTGGCAATCTGAGCTAGACTGATTTGTATCTCTACTATAATTGACCACTTCGAATTATTTTAGGTTCACCAACGAAAACGTCCCCCGCTGAGTAGTCTAACCATTGTGTACCCAGAAAAATACACACAGAAATTTATTTTTATTAAAATCAAGGGCTAATAAAACATCTAAACCAAATCCAACGGCCACGATTGGATGTGTGAAGCCAGGCTTCTCACCCCCAACGCCTCCGCGTCGTCACGCGGGCTTCAAACTCACCACGCGAGCAAACCCACGCCCGTGCCCCGCATCAGCCACGGTTTGATCCTTGCGGGATGTTTTTTCCTACGGGATATTTTTTTTAAAAAAAATCCCCTATCCTATCCTGGACGCTCTCTCGCTCGTGTCGACGGAATGGACGAGGCCATCAAGGCAGACGCAGCGGCGGAGGACATCGACCGTGCGGGAGTGGCGATCAAGGGAGACACGGCGCCTGGTGTTGCCTCCCCAGCAGTTGCGTCCCCTCTTCCAAAAATTGGCCAGATTCGATTCCCATCCCCAACCGCGGCACCCGAGGAGGGCTCCTCCGCCTCTACCAGTGGCGGGCGCGGCGGCACCACTGCTCAGGGTCCGTCTCCGATCCCAGCACACCGGCCTGCCTCACCGTCCCCATCCCATCTGTTGTACCATGCGGCATCCTGAGCAGTGGTGCTGTTGGGGGCGCTACCTACCCCACCCTTCGCGCCGTCGTGATCTCGGGACCCATGCGCTCGCGGCAGCGATGGCGCCACCAGCCCAGACGCCACCGCTTGGCTGGGATCCTATGGGCGAGGTTCATGGCCACCTTCACTCGCATGTGAGTACTCCTTGGTCCAGATCGGCTCAGACTCGTGTGATTCGTGATTATCCATTTCGATGGATTCGTTTGCTTAGTGTGATTCACTTTCCAATCCGGATCAATCTGCATAGGAAGCCCCATGTCAACGTCGGCACCATTGGGCACGTCGATCATGGTAAAACCACTTTCACAATTTCTCTGATAACTACGTAGGTCAATATGCAAATTTATTCAGGGAACAGGTCTTTGCTTCTGGGAGTATTCCAGTACACTTTCATCAGCTGATCCACGATGTTGTAATTTGCTCCTCTCTTGCTGCTTCATTTAGTTATGGGCTTATGGCTCTATGCTTGTATGGTTTTATAATGAGAGGATCCTACAAATGAATAATGATCTATTATTTTTTTTGCTGGTGCAACTCTACATGTTTCTTGTGCGAACTAATTATAGCTTTGAAATAGTTCTGTTTTATATGAAAACAAAATGCTTAATGAAACGTTTTCTTTCATTGTTGAACTGTACTTTGGGTACCATATTTGTATAGATCCCATCAGAGCATCACTTTGCTTGCATTTTTTGTCTATTATCTTTGTCCTTTGGCTGTGCTAAAGGATCATCTTTTCTGATGTCGGTTCTTTCTGTTGGGTTATCCATAACATTGTTGTTAGCAGATGCGGCGGGCCAGCCTGCTCGCACTGCTCAGGATCTGCACGTCCGCCTAGCGCTGCGTGCTTCGGTCCCAAGGGTGAGTTCATCAAAGGCGACTCTTTTTCTGACAGTTATGCCCTGGCGCAGGATTTGCTTGAGCTGAAATGTGTCATTGGTTTACTCTTACACTGACAGTTATGCCAACACTGATGTGGTTCACTTTTGAGTTAAAAGACAAAATACCTTGGTTAGAATAAGATGAAGGTGTGGGATATCTGTTGTTTTGTCTGAACTGGGCTTTAATTCTTGGAGCAAGCTTTAATGTCAATTCATTTTTCTAAGTCCACAAGAATAGTTAAATTAATTATTATTGAATTTGAGAACTTGTTCAGTTCTAGAGATGTTAGCATCTAACAAACACAGTATTACATTTGGCACCTTCTTCCATTTTATTACTTATACACATGCCTTCCTTTTCTTATATCCTGTACTCCATAGATTGGTACAGCAAATTATCGATGCTATTTTGGTTCTGGACATTGAAGATCCTCACTGCACTATTGCTGCAGGAGCTCTTTTATTTGTTTTGGCAAGTGATGTGTGTACCTCTTAATCTCAGTCTAAATCCTGCATGCTGTTATGCATATTAATTACCTTTTATCTTGAAGTCGCCCTCGCCTAGATGATTACAAGGTGGAGAAAAGCTATTAATTCCCATTGTGTTTTGTCTCTTAGCTGTAACCATTTCTTTCGCACTACAATGCCACTTGTTTTCACATTACGAGGCTGGCATGTCCTATGAGAAACGTTTGAGTTGTTCTATTATCAGGTAGTTCACTGTGTTGTTTCTGAAACAACATTTTTCAGTAACAGCAAAGACAAGCAGCACTCTTCTCTGTTTTTTTGGTAGATTACCTGTCTGGTTTTTGTTTAATCCTTTTTGGTGTTTTGGGAGCTGTTCGATTTGCAATATGCTACTATTCCATTTCTATTTCAGAATCAACAACAGCAGCTATATTTTTCTAGCGTTTCAGGTTCAGTTCAGTAATGCATTCTCCTCCTTCAATCTGTTAGGCTGACTGAAAGTTTTGATTCATCGCCTTTCTTCAATGGTTTAAGTTTACTTTTTCTGCAACAAATTATTCGGGTCGATTGTGCTTTTCATTGTCGTTTGCAATAGCTGTTTGTAAGTTCGTTAGCAGCTCATCTCAGTAGACGTCAATCCAACAGGTAAGCAAGTAAGTGGCAAGAGTTCAGTTTTCGACCTATCAACTATTGCTTTCTTGCTTCACTGACCTGCCGAAGATGAATCAAGGAAAAAACATTGAAGATGACGATAGCTTTGGAACAGGAAGCCGAGGTGGTGGCGGCCGCATCAAAGGAGAAGGTGTAGCAAGACGAACCAAAAGGTGAGAGGATTTCATTTCCCAGATCGACTTGCTTCTACTGTCTGATTGTTGGTGGACAACTTTTTTGTGCTGATTTCGTTATCATGTACCTGCTATCTCGGATGTGAAATGTGATGAGCGAAAGGAGGAGAAGGTGCAGCAAGAGGAACAAAATGTTGAGGATTTCACTTCCCCAGTTGCTTTGGCTCTACTATTCAATTTTTTTTGGAAGGACACAACAAAGAGGAAGAACTGGAGGAGAGTGAGGAAGATTAAATTTGGTTTTGCACTCTATCTGTTATCCTGAAAGTTTCAAAGTTCATTGCTTGCTCTGTAATTCATAATTTACTGTTAGCAAGGGCAAACCACAAGTTTCCATAGCCATCGCCTTCTTTGTCCATCAAAAAATTAAAGAAGACCACCATATGGCATTGTCAAGCAGATGGCGATCCTTCGATAAAATAATAGGAGAGTGAATTAGAGCTAAGTTCCTTCACTGTTGGAGGACGATGATGATGAATAGTTTTTTTGAACTGAATGATGATGAATAGTTGTAAAACATAACATTACTATTCCTCTAATGTTTATGATTTTTTTTCATAGACATGTGAATCTTAATAAATCTTATTGTTCGTTGTATGGTAATTAGTGGAGTTGCAATGTAATTGTTCAAAAAGAAAAACATCGGAATATAATTTGAGATAGTACCAGTTTGTGAAATACTTTTCTTTTATAGCTAGGCATAACATTCTTCCTTTTTTGGTTTTTGAAGATTGTTAATTCAATGTCACTAAAAGGATTTCCCAAATCATACCATTGGTTTGCATTGCGATGTGTTGAGCTATAATGACCAAGTCTCACGCAGGGAACCATCTTTTGGTTGTTTTAGTTTGTATATATTTCAGTTCTAATTTGCATGTACCTGAATATTGCCGTAGCGTTAGCACGGGTACTATACTATGTATGTTAATTAGGCATATGAAGGGCGTGTGACACCGGCCCGGCAACTGCATGTGCTGCGGCTAACACTATTAATGGAGATTGATCCAAATTATCCTGTGCCTGCTCCATGCCAGGACTTATTCCTGAATCCTAATGGACCAGCAGCCAATGAGATATGCTTTAAAGATTTACTACTAGGAGGTACTCCCTCCGTCCCATTGCAAGTGTCGTTTTTTACTTTTAGATTTCTTATTTAACTGTTCGTCTTATTCAAAATTACTGTACAAATATTATTTATTTTGTTACGATTTATTTTATCATTAGAGATACTTTAATAATAATCTATTTATTTTATTATTTGCATAAAAAATTTAAATAAGACGAATGGTCAAACAAGAAGGCTAAAAGTCAAAACAATACTGTCAATGGGACGGAGTGAGTAGAAGCAGTCTCCTTACTTTTTCTTGTTTCCATTGAAATTAATTACAGTACAACTAACCTTGTTCATGGTCGGTTTATCCGGTTTTTGGTTAAAACCCATCCCAGACCGTAGGATCTGCCATCGGTTTCTAACCCATGGGTACCACGGGTGCCAGCGGTTTCCATCTGTTCCTCCCCATAGCGGTCTTGTTCTGCAGGCTCGCCCACAGCACCGAGGCGTTGGGCGGGCCTGCACTGCGCCTCCTTCTCCAATTTGCGGGGCAGGGCGCTGCCATGGACGTCGTCGTTATCAGCCTCGTCACCGCTTGGCCGCTTCTCGGCACCATGCTACTGGCGTGCTTCGTCCGCAAGGCGTGTGCGGGCGCCGGCGTGACGGTGACGGACCTCTTCGCCCAGGTGACTGCGGCGGTGTCCATCGGCGCCGCCCTTCTCATAACCACATGTTCCCTCCTCGTCAGCGGTGTCCAAGCAAGAGCAAAGGCAACACCACGCCGCTCATCATTAACTCCCTCCTCTCCACAGACCTATCAGCTCGTCGCGCCCGCCCCTCCACCTGCCACGGTGGACCTTCTCGTGCTGGGGCTCCTCGCTGTGCATGGCCACAGCAAAGCCGCCGATGATGCGAGCCGACCACGGCGACGCCGCCGACTAGAGGAAGAAGACGACCAGGGTTTACCAGGTTGAGCGGTGCATAACCATCGCAAACCAACCCGCGCGGTTTCTACCAACATGATTTCCCGTGGCCTGGTTTACGGGTTGGTCCGGGTTACAACTGGACCATGTACAGGGTGAAGTACAACATATGGTGTGTTGTGTAGGAGTATGTAGCATGACATACATGATACATGCATGTCGAATATAAATAACAACATATCGTAAGTCTAATCCTTCCTGTCTCTTGTGGTGGTAATTACAGAAGGTTTCTTGGCTGGCCTGGTCGATCATGCATTCCGAGTAAGGCCTCGTTCGTTTAGCTTAGATTGAGGCTAGGAATTATTCCAGCTGATCAATGTTAATACAAATAAGGCTATCATTCTAGCTGCAATTGTTCCAGTGTAAACGAACGAGCAATAAAAGTACAAATAAAATGGTAGTGGCTCAATTTTACAGCAGAATAGCTAGTCGCTATTTAAGACCCAGATTCAAGAGACCGTACTATTTTAAAAAGACATTACTGGACAGTCACTCTGTTATGATTTATATATGGGCTAGACCTTACGTCCATATGCATATGCAGAGATTCTAATAAATCAGAAAGAGTCATTTGTCTATCTTCTCTAATGGAATTTTTAATGTTTATTAAGCTCATGGGTAAAGATGAATGGTGTGACATTAGTTAATACTATACTGCTAGTTCATTTCGAGGTAGGAGGTTCTCTCCCTATAATATCATTATGAGTTGTAGTAACTAATGTATTGTAAATATGTATATTTACTTTGTCTTAAATTAGTACAAATATTATTATACATCGTGATGGCCATAGAATAAGTTATTCTATTGGGGAACCCCTAGGTTTGGAAACCCATAGTAGATTAGTTTTGTTACTCTCTCTCTCTCTCTATTGCGCTACGTAGGGCTATAAGTGATTTTGGTGATTGAGTAACAACAGAATCATTGGGACTAATGTTCTATGCTAGTATACAATGTTTAGTCCTATGGATGCAATGATGGACTTAGACAAGGAAACATGAAAATCAAGTGATCAACACATCAAGCAAAGGTCAAGGAACTTCTTTGAAGACCCCAGAGGACCTGCAAGAAGTCTAAGAAATCAAGTGAATATAACAAAAGCATCATCATGTCCTTGCATCATTAAGCATCATGTGTTGACATTACTTCATGAACATCCTGTGTAACTAGCCTCTCAAGCTAGACCCACAACTTGGGTGCCGCAAGAATCAAACACAAGCAACACTCCAACTAGTTATGAGCATTCCACTAGAGTTGCTTTTTGTGATCTCTAGCAGGGATGAGCATGTGAACCCTTTATAATCAACTTGATCAGAGGCGGGAAACAATCGCAAACCCCTCAATGATCCTCCAAGCTCCTAGCCAACTAGGTGACGGCAATCACCAAGAGTAATAAGAAAACCAAAGCTGCCATGCACACCTGTGCCGTGAGATGCAAATCAACAATGCAAATTCACTAGAGCCTCTCTAATCTCACCAAATGTGATCTCAAGGGATGCCAGTGAGTGGAGTGTGTTTCTCACCTTCTCACCTTCTCAAGGCTAGCCACTTGGTCTATTTATAGTCCCCAAAAAATCCAACTGTTACCCCTTAAGACAGATTCTATGGGTGCATTGGATACCTCTACGGGCGCATTGGATACCTCCAGTGAGCACCAGAGTTTCCAATGGCTAGCAAACAAGTTGTTGCACTGTATGAGCACTCTGGTGTACCTCCGGTGAGAGCAGCAGAGTGATTTGGTGAGTGTAGTGCCTTGAAGTCACGAGTTCATCCTCTCTGGACCGAAGGTCTAGTGCAGTGTTAACGTAGTTATTGTTCATCATAAACCGTCAACATAACTTGAATAAATGCTTGAAACGGATCACCAGTAGAAACTTAGGGGTTTAAACTGATAATTTCCACTAGTTTTGGTGAATCTATATTTTTAGTAGGGTTATTCCAGAAAATTGGGAAGAGCGATCAAAATGTTAAAAAGAACTAAATGTAACCACGACGAAAACTACTCTAGAAGACTCCAGAGGACTCCAGGAGGCAATCCCTCGAAGCAGGCCCCGAGAGGCTACCAAGTGGGGCCGGTCGGCCCCATCATGGTGCTGCCCGGCCTACCAGGTGGGCCCCCACCTGTCAGCTTCCAGAAGCTTCCTCCACTGCCTCCTAGGATTACATCTACGTCGTCCTTCAAGTCGGTTTGATCCAAGGGCTCAGGTTGCACCCCCTGGGCTATATAAACAAACCCCAGCCCCCCTGAGGCATCAAGTCATTTGAGATCAAGTCATCCAGAGCTAGAAACCCTAATCTCCTCAAAGCTCCTCTAGTTTCTAGGGCATTAGCTAGTTAGGCTAGGTCTAGAGGGAGGCAAGTAGTTCTTCGCTTGGATTCCTAACATCGTCTAGAGCTTGGTTTGATATAATTCTTGTACCCCTCTCTCGTTGTATCTCTATTATTTTTATATGTGTTGGTACAATTGTCAAGACATTGTAGTATTCATCTTATCTATGTTCTTGGTTCCAATGTTCATCGTCTACTTTAATTATATGCTTAGTATAGTTAGTTTATCATTGTGTTTATGCATAAGTTCGTATAGCATTCACCCTATTAAGGATCCAAGGGTGGGTGATTGAGATCATGTAAGCGTGGTGCTTATATGCTATTTACCTACGAATACACTCTATATTTCGAGTCGTGTGGTAGATCGCGGGTCTGACACTACCGTTGAGTCCTTTGTAGTCCACTCCTCAAATATAGGTCATAGAAGTAGGGCTGGTTGCAAAGGAAGGGAAAGCTCTATTCTTGAACTTCCTGAAGTAATGCCCCTTATGTGTAGATTCCATGATGATCTTAGCATTGACTACTAAGTGTAATTACACTAATCAATGTATGCTTTGACTTGTAATTAAGAATAACTTAGGAATTATTCCTCTAATATTCTAACCTAACCATGTTAATGCTATAGATAGGAGTGCTCTGAGTGATTTACTTATTATAATTCTTGATCAATGCTTATCATATATATCTTATCTCGTGACTTACCCCTGTTATGAGTAGAGTGATTTGTTGTGGTTTATTTCTCCATCAATGTTATAAGTTATCATTACATGTCCAATGATACACCTTCCCTGTGGTAAAATATAAATATGATACCTGAAATACTCTCGGGTGAAGTGCTACAATGGTATAATTATCTGTTCGCTTGCAGAATCCTTTTCATTCATATTCTATATCTTTCTAGTCACATAAAAATGATAAACATGTGCTTAGTATTATTCTAGTAGTGATACTAGGTAATACCAAAAACATTTCTAGCACCATCACTAGGGATGACAACCTAGTTCAAGTTAGAGGTGTAAGTAATTAATGGGTGGCTACTAAACCAAGTGAGGAGTTAATAAATACCAACAAGCATTTCTGATGCCGTTGCCGAGGAAGGTAGCTAGCATAGAAAGTATTGATAACTTATATTATTTGATATGATTAAAATAACCATTGCTCTGCTCAAATAGGCTTACCCTTATTTTGTCTACTTCTGTGTCTTATGTAGGGTAATGTATGATTGGTTTTAACCCGCCGACAAACTTCATTGATAATCCAGAAGCGCTACTCAAGAGAACTAAGGCTAAACTCAAGAGAGTATCAACTTTAGAATTGGAGGACAACCGTATAAGGCGAAGCTTAACACCATAATTTGAAGCCATGACTAATAAGAGTCTTTGTGAATTCTCTGCTCCAACTACGGCCAACATCTGTACTAGACCTGAAGTCAATGTTGAGAAGAATGGATTCGAGCTCTTGCCAGCACTCATCAATATGGTGCAAGCTAGCCAATTTTCTTGGAAGACACATAAATATGCAAGTGCACATCTCCAAAACTTTTTGGAGATCTATAATACCTTCACTATCAAGGGAGTGACCAAAGATGCTATTTTACTCTGCCTTTTCCCATTTTCACTTTTGGGGAAAGCTAAGCAGTGGTTCTACGTCAACAAAGACAAGAATACTACATGGGATATTTGCTCCACCGTCTTCCTAGCCAAGTTCTTTCCCATAGGCAAGACCAATGCTTTGTGTGGGAGAATCTCGAGCCTTCAGCAACATCATGATGAATCTGTCCCCGAGACATGGGAACGCTTTCAAGACTACATAGCAGAATATCCTCATCATGGGATGGAGAATTGGCTACTCATGCAGACCTTTTACCATGGGTTGAGCACTAGCACCCGTGAGACAATGGATGCTGCTGCTGGAGGTGCTTTTCCTGTCACTTACCATTAGAGATGCAACAACTCTTGTTGAGAAGATGGCCTCCAACCAAAGCTGGAATGAAGAACGTACTCAGGCTCACAAGAGAGGTGGAGGTATGCATCAACTCAAGGAGGTAGATATGTTGTCTACTAAGATAGACCTGCTGATGAAAAAGCTCAAGGACCAAGTTAGTGAGAAGAAAGAAATCATGCACATTAATGATTCTCGCATGACGTGTGAAGTGTGTGGCGACACTAGACATTCAGGGAACAATTGTCCTAAAACCCAAGAGGATGTGAACTACATCAATAACAACAACTATCGTCCTCAACAAAATTAGGGATGGAATCATCAAGAGAGACCAAACTACTGTCACACCCGGTTTTCTAAAGAACAAAACCAAGCTAATCATATGTGTACCCAGGAAGTCCACACATATGTCATAATGAAAAAGTATCAGAAACAATGTTATTATATAACGTATACTTATCTATATTAACACTTACATCACAGTATCACGGAACGATGACTAAACTTCAGGCTCCATTCCTCTCAGGGACGGCTGACTGGTGGCTCCGTATGTCAAGCACTTCTGAAAAGACTTCTAGAAACTCCACTACACCTTCAATCTTCTTCTAAGCAGCACCTCACTACACACTGAGGTGTGAGGGAAATAGCAAGGGTGAGTCCATGTTGAACTTAACAAGTATAACACAGGGTTCATGAGGCTCAAAAAGGCCAGACACTGTTTGACTGCTTTTAGCTTTTAATCATCATATTATTAGCAATTGAGTAGCATCAAGATGAACTAATTCCCATTAATGAACCAATGATCAATTGTAATAAGGATAATGAATAGCATTAACATGAGCATAATAATAACAATAGTAATTAAACATGATATAACAATGGTGATCAGCTATCTGTAGATGTTCCAAGGCCACCCGTATCCGTGGGTACGGCTAGTATACCAGTTTTTAACTCTGTGCAGAGGTGTACACTTTCACTGTGAGTCATGATTTCCAAATGTGTGGGGAGATCAAACCCAAACACCGGAGAACCATATAAAGCCACTTAAAGGTTCGTCTAACAAGTTAGGGCCATTAGATTCACTCGGCAGGCAGATGTAGGAAACCCCTTTTCAAATGGCACAATTCCTTCTCGGCTATACTCATAGACTAGAGGCTATCCTACACCCAACGTGTCAAGCCATTCTTACGCCATTTAAGGTAACCACTAACAAGCTAGAAAAGGTCCTTTAAACAACTAAAGCCAGAGCCATATAGCCCTCACAGCTGTATTGTATGTCCCGGATGATCACATACAGATAAGTCCTTATGGAGAGAAACCAGAGCATCAAAATAACCCACATGCTCTAGCCCCCTTTTCAACAGTAATAAAATCATCATTAAAGGTTGGTCGCTTAATCCATTAGTCAAATTACAAGATCATTGTTCATAATTAAGCACTAG
This sequence comes from Saccharum hybrid cultivar R570, assembly GCA_038087645.1. Classification (NCBI taxonomy): domain Eukaryota; kingdom Viridiplantae; phylum Streptophyta; class Magnoliopsida; order Poales; family Poaceae; genus Saccharum; species Saccharum hybrid cultivar. The sequence continues at coordinate 24,496,752 of JAQSUU010000558.1, forward strand.
CAATAGCTACCCAAATGCATTCCCAAGATTGACAAGGAATCAAGGTATCAATCACTAAGTTATAATCTATATGGTTGTCAAGAAAGACACATGCATATGTATATGTATGATAATTTCAGTGAATAGGACAACAAGGATGGTCCCATGTTATACTTGTCTTGATCAAAGCTTTCCTGATGATACTGCTAGTCTGGCTCAATATAATACTCCTGATCGTCAAGAAACTGCTCACCGTCTATACTCGATCATCAAGCGTCAACACACAATCATCCGAGCAATCATACACAAAGCAAACAAAGAGACATAATTAAAACAGTACACCAATAGTAGCAAAATAGTATAAAAAGTTTGTAAAACTCTTCTACACGTTACTACAATCACACAGACGTAAAGATCACGAAATTCAGATTTAAAACGTGAAAGTTATGAATTTTTTAAGATTTTCTATAGATAAATAATTATTTTAATATAAACTCAAAAATTAAATTTTCTAAAACTACTGTACAGTTACACTAACATGTAGAGCTCGCAAATACGAATCTAACGCAACTTGAATCACTCGAATCGGACGTAAAACAAATAAACAACGGAGGAAAAACGAACAGTGGCAGAACCGTAATTACGAGCATCTTCTACCTTGAGCTGAACGAGCTCGTGGCCTCCATGGCCACTGCTACTGCTGTGCTTCGCGGGGAAAGGGAGGGCTCGGCCACCCAACAGCGGCCACGGCAGCACGGCGCAGGGGCCCACAAGGGCGGCCGGGGCAGGGAAGAGGTGCAGGGCATCGCGGTGGCCGTAGGAGACGATGAACATGGCCGCCATGGTGCACCTCGCCGGAAAAGAGAAGTGGAGGTTAGGGAATCGATCAAACGGATACGGATTCGCAAAATAAAAGAAGTGCCATTGAAGAGGACGACGAGATGAACCTCGGAGTGGAAGCGGAATTCACCGGAGATGTCCGAGGTGCCCGGAAAAGCTCGCCGAACCATCGCCGGAAGTTCGCCGGAACGCAAACTGTAGATGAATAACTTCGGCGAGGGGTGGAGAGAGCTACGAGCAGCGGTTCGCGATAAGGGTTGTACTTCTGAAACCAGGGCATCGAGGGCTACGCCGGCATATATATAGTTGTAGGGTTTGGAAAGTTTTTAGAATTTCTTAATTTCGGCATTATTTTAATTCCGCGAATAAAATAATTCTAGAAAATCTAAAATTACCTTTTTAGTCGTGAAAAATAGCCCGAAGCTCTGAAAAATCACGGAAAAAATCCTAGAGACTATTGGAGAGATAAGGAACTCAACTAAATGAGTTTGAGCTCATGAAAAGATTGATGAAGAGATTAAGAAAAAAGATTAAGCTTACGAAAATTAAAATTTTAAATCCAGAAAATATCAAAAAGTTTTCCGATGAGAAGTAAACGTCGTCCTATGGTATTTTAAAAGAAATAGCACTCACCAACACCAAAGACAAGCATCACACAAACACCACATTATCAAATTAATATGGAAAAAGTTTAAAACCACAATTTTCTATATTTGAATTAGCAGCAACTTAACTTATCTAATAAATTTATTCAAATATTGAAATTATTTATTTTATTTAGTGTTTTCTAAGCACAACCTAAAATTGAAAATTTTGGGGTGTAACAACTACCAAGGTAACTTTCAAGATAATAATTATAATAACTTTAATTAGCCACCCTTGAGAGAGTTAATTTCTGGCCAATCTAAATATATGGATCAATTGTCTAAGAAGGTAGCTTCAAATGATAAAATCTTAGAGAATATAAGTACCAGAATGGATAACATTGCTTCTGCCGTTAAGAACCAGCATAGCTTTAATAAAATGATAGAATCACAAATAGCTCAGCTAGCAGCTATTGTTCCTTCATCTGACAAAGGTAAGATTCCAAGGCAGCCGAAAGATTTAGAAACTGCAAATCTTGTCGATATTCACAATGCAGCTTTCTACTACACTCATCTGTCAGAGGGAAGGTGGATTGACTACACCTTTCCCGACAAGAAAGGTGATCTAGGGAGACCCGTCATTCCTATCTTCATTGGACGTCACATCTTCTAAGAAGCTGTCTGTGACTTTGAAGCAAGTGTCAATATCATGCCTAAGGTAATTTATGATAAGATTCTAGGAGATTCGTTATTGTATATGAATATGCGGTTATAGTTTGCAGATCAGTCACTCTACTACCCCAAAGAAACTCTAGAAGATGCCATCATTCGAGTGAGACAATCATATGTTCCTGTAGACTTTGTGGTTCTGGAAATAGGAGGAGATGAGAGAGCACCCATCATTTTGGGCCAACCCTTCTTGAGCATCGCGAAGGCCATCATCTACGCGGACAATGCCAAGATCTATTTCACCATCAAGGATAAGGAGAAGTTCTCATTCAAAGATCGCATCCTATATTCTCCTGCTCATCCACAGAAGGCATACCTGCCCGAAGAGATAACAAAAGTGGCCAAGAAGAAGAAGAACAAAAGGAGGAAGAACAAGACCAGCCAGTCACCTGAGGAGACTGTCAACATGATCAACACAATCCAATCTGAGTACGACCACCTCCTCTCTCCACCATTCCTTGCTAAGGATGATCCTGGCATACCGACGATCGAGTGTACCATTGGTCAGAAGATCTTCCATAAGACCTTCTGTGACATTGGATCAAGTGTTAACATAATGTCCAAGGTAACATATAAATATTTATTTGGTAATGAACCTTTGTGTCCCGACATATATGCAGCTACAGATGGCAGACCAATCAATCTGATTCCTGGAGGGCATAGCAAAGGACATAATGGTCGAGATTCATGATCACTACACCCCCACTGACTTCATGATCCTAGACATGGAAGAAGATTCACCCACCATCCTGGGAAGACTGTTCCTCAACACTACCAATGCAGTCATCTATGTCAGATCTGGGTGAATCCATTTCCATTTCCCTGGAGAAAAGGTACAATGTTACTTTAATAGTTATACTACTTATGAGCAGCTGAAGAAGTCCTGCTCTAGGAGGAGATGTCGATCATCCCTGTAAGTGCAATCCATTCCTAACATGGATTTTGGCATTGATAACCACCGAATTGAGAACTAATGAGCTTTACTAAGATGATAAGCAGGGAATTCATATTTCAGGATGTTACATGGAAAGGAGAAGCCCCTAATCACTTTCATGGATGGCTTCACACTCAAAGGAGGTTTAATTTCTTTTATATTTCAACTTTGAGTACAGGAAAAGCCATACTATCAAGGGGGACACACCTCCTAGTTCAAAATGTGCAACCAAGTGCTCATATCTTGTCAAAAGCATCCTCATCCTTCCACCAAATAGCTAGCAAAATAGTTTTCCAATCCTTATTTGGTGAGTGCGGCAATGCCACACTTGGAGGGCGGCAGCGCCGCACTTAAGTGACCATTGCAGAGTGAGGGGTATTTATACCTTTCTCTGACCTCCCCAACGTTCACTTTATCTTCTCCAATGGTTCACTCGATCCAAAACAGACCAAAGCTCTCTCTTCCTCCATTGACACACCTTGAGCTCCCAAGCAATTCCATTGATTTTCCCATCAATCCTTGAGAGAAAAGGTGCTAAAACTCGATTAGAGAGCAGCTCCACCGATTCCCCATCTCAAAAGAGCATTCAGTCCACATTTTGGCTAGTGGTTGTGTTTGTTACTCTTGGAACTTTGCTCCTAGCTGGCTAGAGCATCTTCCGATGAGCTTGCCAAAATTGTGGCAGCCCCGGGAGGTTTGTAACCATCTCTTGCGGCAAGTAAAATCACCCCTCATCTTAAGAGTTCACTCGCTTGACTTGAGAATGAGGTAGGGTTGAAATAGACCCTTTGCCTTTGTGGCAAGCCTTGGTGGCAAAACCCTCAACAACGTGGACTTAGGCAAGACTTAGTAGCGAGCTGAACCACGGGATAAATCATTGTGTCACTTGTTCTTGTCTACTTTACTTGTCTTGTGGTGATTTCTAGGGTTTGAGCCATATATACTTGTGTGTGGACTTCGAGCCACTTCTAGCTATTAAACTGTGATCTATACCCCTACAGGAAGCTAAGAAATTTATCCGATCTAAATTTCATTGGATAGATTTTGAACTATGAGCTAACCATTTCTGTAGGTGGGGCAGTGCCACGGTGCGGCAGTGCCTCGGCATCATGGCAGCAGTGCCATAGTTAGGACTGACATTTCTTTGAGATAAATTTTTACAGACCTATTCATCCCCCTCTAGGCTCTCCAGTGATCCTACAAGTGATATCAGAGCAAGTTTACTTCAGATCACTTTTCTGCGAGAAGTATGGAGACTTGGGGAGGAGCCGCTAGCACCATGCCCGTGAAGGTCACTCCAGATCATGTTGGGCTGCATGACACTGACACTGACAGCAGCCAGCTGAGCGTGTCGACAGCAAGCAACACAATGCTCCCACATCTTGAGCCGATCGACGCCGAAGAAAGAGGAAAGAAGGAGGCGCGGAAGCTCAAGAGTGCAGCAAGAGAAAAGAAGAAAGCACAGCAGCGCCTTGATTAAAAGAAAGCTAGAAAAGAAGTTAGAAGGCTCAAGAGAGAAGAAAAGAGAAAGAGAAGAGAAGAAAGGAAGAAGAAAAAGAAGAAGCCAAAGCTCCCAACACATCATCTAGTGAGCTCTCTAGTAGCTCCAAAGATGGTGATGATGATGAGTCCTATCAAGTTCATAGCAAGAAGGACAAGAAGAAGGAAAAGGGCAGCAAGAACAATGACAACATATATGCAGCCGTATCCTTCAATTATTCCTCTATGTCTAACCATGATTGCAAGTCTTTCATCAATGTGCCCACGGGCAAGTTGCCTCATTTCGATGGGACCAACTTTGCCAAGTGGAAGCACTTGATGAGGGCTTATCTTATAGGTCTTCATCCTAGCATTTAGGAGGTGGTGTGCAATGGATTCGATCCTCTGGTAGCTCCCAAGAATCCAACCATGGAAGAAATGAGAATCATTCACCTCAATGGTCAAGCTACAATTGTGCTACTTAGTGCCTTGGATGGTGATGAGTACAACAGAGTGATCGATGTGGATGTTGCCAAGCAAATTTGGGACACTTTGCACCTTGCACATGAAGGGGTTGACAAAGTGAAAAAGGCAATAATTGATTTGATGATGGCCAAGCTCAACCAGTTTGTTATCTTGGATGGAGAAGGGCCACAAGAGATGTTTGATAGATTGATAGCCATGGTGAGCAAGATTAGAGGCTATGGTTGTGAGGAGGTAGATGATCACAAGGATGTCAAAATTATGTTAGAGGCTTACTCACCAAGGAATGAGACCGTAGTGACCCTAATTAGAGACAAGAAGTTTGAGTACTTCACTCCAAATGATGTACTTGGAAGGATCTTGACATTTGACATGCAAAGAGAGGAAGCAAATGAAAGAAGAAAGCTTGATGAGTTGCAAGCAAATCTAGACAGCATCAAGATCACAAAAGATGTAGCTCTCAAGGCCAACAAATCAAACAAGCAAGGCTCTACTAGCAAGATCAAGAACAACAAGCAAGCTTCAACTAGCAAGCCCAAGGCACCTAAGCAAGAGCAAGAAGTGGTAGAGACCACATCATCATCAAGTGAGAGCGAGAATTGTGATGAATCTTATGAGAAAGTGGATGATGTTGCTCTCTTTATGAGAAGATATCACAAGGTTTGAAGAAGCAAGGGTACAAGGTAGTGAAGAGGAAGTTTCCCAACAAGAAGAAGAGGACATGCTACAATTGTGGGAGCACCGACCACTTCATTGCTAAGTGCCCATATGAGATCAAGGACCACAAACACAAGAAAGAGAGGAGAGAGGACAAGGCCAACTACAAGAAGAGCAAGAAAAATTTGGGAGAGGCACACATTGGGCATGAGTGGGACTCAACCATTGATAGCTCAAGTGAAGAAGATGAGAAAGTCACAACAATTGCTATCAACAAGCCATCTTCTCCACCAAAGCTATTCACCAACTTACCCGATGATGACTACTACTCCTCTCACATTTGTCTCATGGCAAAGGGTGAGAAGGTACAATCAAAATCTAAAGCCAAAGGTCATCCTCCTCCACCTCCTAGTGACATCTCTAGTAGTGATCTTAGTGATAGCTCTAGTGATAATGAATCTAGTGATGAAGAAATTGATCAAATAACTAAAAATTTGGATCCTAAGACCAAATTATTCATCAGTAAATTAATAGAGGACTTAGAGAGTGTTCAAGCCGAGCTAGAATCTAGAGAAGAAACTCTTATCCAACAAGAGGATCTCTATATTGCTAGCAAGAAAGCTCTTGCATTAGAGAGAAGTGAGGTCAAAACCTTGCGCAAGGCTTTGGCCAAAGAGCAAGGGGACCACACTATCACAAAGAAAGAAAATATTACACTCAAGAAAAAGTATTGTGACTTAGATGAAAAGCACAAAGAGCTTGAGTTGCAATATAACATTCTTTGGGATAGCAACTCACATCCCTCTAAGGCAAGGGGCACCTCTACTCCCTCCACTAGTCAAGGTTGTGGAAAATGTTGCAATATTGATTTGAATGCTTATTCCACTAACCTTGCAAATATGGAAGCAATGAGAAAAGAGATTGCTAGGCTCAATGAGATCATTGCTAAGGGCTGCTTGAGTGGTAAGGCTCAAGTAAGTCATGAGGAGGTTGATGAGGCAAAGAGGTCTAAGTTCAAGGAAGGAAGGCATCCTTCAATCAAGCACGGGCTGGGACACATTGTAGGGGAAAAATAAAATGGAAGAAAGATCATCCATGGCTATGAGTGTGTCTAGTTTGAGAGGAAGGGAAAAATAGGTACAAATCAGCCTGCACAGACAGCGGCAGTGCCATGGTGAAGGGCGGCAGTGCGGCTCCCCGCAAAAATGGGAAGGCCACCAATTTTGTTCCTGATCAGACTAAGCCCAAAAAGAAGGGGTCCTAGAAGAAATAGGTTCAGTAAAAGCCAAAAGAATCATTATAGGGCACTATGAACAAGTATGCCTACCAACCAAAGGCTCAACCACTTCGGCAAAGCTTGACTTCATGCTTTGTTTTGAGAAGCAACAACAGCGGAAAAGTGGTTGCCAAATATGTTGGACAGGAAACCAATGTTTATAAGAATACTTCTATTTGGGTTCCTAAGTTTCTTATGACTAACATGCAAGGCCCCAAGTCTAATTGAGGACCTAAATCTAGCAACTAAACTTGTTTTGCAGGCATACTCTTTCGATGGATCAAGTTGGGTGCTTGATTGTGGATGTACAAATCATATGACCGGAGAAAGGAGTATGTTCCAATCATATTCCCTGAAGTTGGACACTAATGAAAATATTGTCTTCGGAGACAATTCTAGGGGGGATGTGCTTGGTCTCGGTAAAGTTGCTATAACCCTTGAGCATTCAATTACAAATGTCTTACATGTTGATTCGTTCAGTTACAATTTCTTGTTCATTTCTCAACTTTGTGAAATGGGCTACAATTGTCTCTTTACGGATAAGGGTGTGAAAGTCTTTAGAAGGGAGGATTTATCTATTGTCTTTATAGGTCGATTAAAGAATAAGCTCTACCTAGTTGATTTCAATAAAGGAAAAGCTAATCTTGAGACTTGTTTAGTGGTAAAATCTAGCATGGGTTGGCTATGGCATTACCGGCTAGCTCATGTTGGAATGAGAAACTTGGCCAAACTTCAAAAAGACTAACACATCCTTGGACTAACAAATGTTCACTTTGAGAAAGATAGGATATGTAGCGCTTGTCAAGCTGAAAAGCAAGTTGGCGTACCTCACCCACCAAAGAGCATCATGACCACTACACAACCATTGGAGCTCATCCATATGGACCCCTTTGGACCGGTCGCCTACCAAAGTATCGGGGGTAACAAATATGTTCTTGTTATTGTTGATGACTATTCTCGTTTTACTTGGGTATTTTTCTTGTTCAATAAGTGCCAAGTTAGGGACAAGGTGAAGACATTTGTTAGAAGAGCTCAGAAGGAGTTCGGTCTCCCCATCAAGAAAATAAGAAGCGACAATGGGACCGAATTCAAAAACACTCAAGTTGAGGAGTTTCTTGATGAAGAAGGCATCAAGCATGAGTTCTCAGCTCCGTACACCCCTCAACAAAATGGTGTAGTAGAGAGAAAGAACCAAACACTCATTGATATGGTAAGGATAATGCTAGATGAGTACAAGACTTCAGATTTGTTTTGGTGTGAAGCCGTCAACACCACTTGTCATGCCATCAACCGTCTCTACTTACACAAGAAGTTGAAAAAACTTCATACGAGCTTCTAACCGGTAATGAACCAAAGGTGTCTTACTTTAGAGTGTTTGGGTGTAAGTGTTTCATACTTAACAAAAGACCCAGAACCTCTAAGTTTGCATCTAAAGTTAATGAAGGTTTTCTTCTTGGTTATGGATCAAATGAGCATGGCTACCGTGTTTTCAACAAAACCTCCGGGAGAGTTGAGATAGCGGTAGACGTGACATTTGATGAATCTAATGGCTCTCAAGTAGAGAAAGTTGATTCAAGTAATATAGAAAAGGAGGATCCACCATGTGGTATAATTATCTATCGCTTGCAGAATCCTTTTCATTTATATTCTATATCTTTCCAGTCACATAAAAATGATAAACATCTACTTAGTATTATTCTAGTAGTGATACGAGGCAGTACCAACAAACATTTCCAGCACCATCACTGGGGATGACAACCTAGTTCAAGTAATGTTAGAGGTGTAGGTAATTAATGGGTGGATACTAAAACAAGTGAGGAGTTAATAAATGCCAACATGCAGCAACTCAGGTGCTCACCGGATAGCTCCGGTGATCCCTTTGGATTTTTCACTTGCTGTCTAAGTACTATGCGCAAGGTCCAGTGTGACCACTCTTGTGTGCACTTAAAAGCAATGTGTGCACCTAAAATCTGCACTGCGTTGTGCACTGTTCCACCACTCTAGCGAGCACTTCGGTGCCACACCAGAGAACTTTGGTGAGTGTTGAGCAGCACCCCTGGGTGCCTTTCTTTTCCAACTTCTCAAGCATGCTAACTTCAAATTGTTACACCTCCGCACTATGACCATCTCTGAGTTTTTGGATGTACATGCTATGTTTTTATTGCACCTCATGAGCATACTAAGTTGACTACACAATCTATTGAGTGTGTTTTTAAGGGTATAATCTTGAGCATAAAGGTTATTGGTGTTGTGATCCCTCTTCTCATCACAATGTATCTCTCATGATGTGACCTTTATTGAGAATTATCCTTTTTTTACAACCCCTGTACTCAACATATTCACCGATAGAGTCCACATCATTTTTAGGTCTTCCTCCTATTTCTTCTAGTGATGATGTTCCCACACATTCCTCTTCCATTACAGTCATTCCTAAACCATGTATTTCTATAACGCCACCTTCACTTGTGCCACTCCACCTGTGCCACCACACACTTTTTCCAAACCACCTATCACACATGTTTTCAATATCATCCCATGGACCTCGCTACCCTTACATCTAGTTCCCCCATCATGGCTAGTCCTATTGAGCCCATTGTTGATGATTCTAATCATAATATTGATGAGTCACCTATTGTTTTTGATGAGTTATAGGTTGATCCATGATATAATCTTCGAGATCGTAGCACTATTTCATCCTAAAGACAAGTATGGTTTCCCATGTAAATGTTAATGTTGATGAGCGCCATCAACTTATCAGGAAGCTTCTCGTGTTCCAGAATGGCAGCTAGCTATGTCTGAGGAGCTTGCTGCCCCTGATCGTAGATGAACATGGGATCATGTTCCATTACCATCTCATCCAGTTCCTATCACATCTAATTAAGTGGATATACAAAATTAAGATTAAGTCGGATGGTTCCACCGAGAGATATAGAGCTCATGTTGTTGCTAGAAGTTTTCAACAGACATGGATGAGATTATGATGAAACATTTGCCCTCATTGCTCATATGACTACTTTTCATACTTTGATTGCAGTAAAACTATCTCTCATATGGATGTTAAGAATGCTTTTCTTCATAATGATTTGTATCAGAAAGTTTATATGCAAGCACCTCCAGATGTTGATGCTCCTCTAGGATATGTATGTCATCTTCATCATGCTTTATATGGTCTTAAATAGGCCTCTCATTCCTAGTATGAGAGGTTTGTCTTTGTGATAAAGGTTGTTGGTTTTTCACCTAGTGCTCTTGATCCTAGTTTGTTTATTCATCTCTCTTCACATGGAAATACTTTGTTACTTTTATAGATTGATGATATGTTGAATACGAGAGACGATGCGGAACACATTTCTCATGTGAAGAAACAACTTGGTAACCATTTTCAGATGTATGATTTGGGACCTGTATCTCGTTTGAGTACAAAGATAGAACTTTGAGAACTTACTACTCCTACTGCAAAGATTGTATGGCTTTGATGGTTGTTGGCTGATTTTGACATTTCTTGTGATGTTGCCACACCTCTTCCCTATGATAATACATGAGCCTTACAAATTGCGAATGATCCTATAAAGCATGAACTTAAAAATCATATTAGTGTCGATGCATTCTTTACTCTATCTCATTGTCATCAGAAAACTATTTATCTTTAATATGTGCCCTCAAAGTTGTAGTTGGCTAACGTTTTCACTAAAGCATAAACTTGAAGCATCAACTTCACTTGATCAAAAATTAATGCTTCAAATATTCCACTTCCAACTCGAGAGCAGCATATGGCCCATGAGACACTCTATATATAGCCATCCCCACTAATGGAGTGTCTATCTTCTTAGTGCCCAAGGTTAGTAATAGAGATGTTTCTTTTTTATATTAGATGACAAAGAAGAATAAACTATATCAACACAAAGAACATATAGCAAGAAAGGTTAAGTATACGCGAAGCAAGCTAGAAAGCTCAAGAGGTAGCAACAAGGAACAACGCAAGGATTTTCAATGAGGAAGGAGAGCTAGTGTAACACCCTAAAAATTTTGAAGTAATTAAAAATAGGAAAATTATGATTTTTATGTATTTTTGTGAGCATACAAACTTAGAATAATAATAAATTTTATTAATTTAAAATCAAATATAAGGGTAGAAACATGATTGAGCATTCATGCTGCTGCATAATATTTTGTATTGTGTGCACTTTTTGAAAATACAAAAGAGAAATTCAAAATCTATTTGGAAAATGCTTTGAAATATTGGAAAAGAAAAAAGAAAAGGACTTTTATTTCCCTTCTCGGTTTCGGCCCAGCCCAGCAGTAGCCCGCCAGCGCGCCTCGGCCTACTCCCGCGCGCGGCCCACTTCTTCCTCGCGCGCCCTCTCCTTCTTGGGCCGAGCCGCGGCCGCCGGCCCAGTTCGCGCGAACGCGCCTTCCCTCTCTGTTTCTTGCTGACATCGCGGGCCCACTCATCGGTCGCACCTTCTTCCTCAAGCCGCTGGCATCGGGAGTTTCCAAAAACTCTACCGATCCGATTCCATCTCGCAATCTTCCTCTTTCCATCTTTGGGGCCGCCTTCGGGCTATAAAAATGGGGCCGTCGCACCCTCCGCTTCACATTGGACTACAAATCGCAGCCTCCGACGTCCCGTGGTAGCCACGCCCGAAGCACCGCCCTAGCCGCCCGCCTCTCCGAGCCACACGCTCTCCTTGCTTCATCCCCGGCCTTGGTTTTGCTCTAGGTGAGTTCGCGTTGAAGTTGTCTACCCGCAGGTGCCCTCCGTTCATGATTTTGTGCACCGTAGCGCAAGATGGGCCACTCCGGCCATGGCGCCACCGCGGGGAAGTCACCGTCGGGCTTATTCCAGCCGGAGCGCCGCCGGCCTCCTCCCTGATCCGATCTGGATCGTCCGTTTTGAATCGGACGGCTGCTATTTGATGATACCGGTTCGGCCAGACATTTTGCTTAAGAACCCCTGAAACATTTAAGTTTGTAACCCACAGTCCAAAGCGTATTCTCAGTTTACGTCTTCTTTTCCGTAAAGCGTATTTTGATCGCATAACTTTAGAAAATATATTTTCACTTATTTACAGAATTGCCATTATGATAAATTGTGCGTAGAATCTCCGTTTTAACTCCAATTTGGCCCGTTCAAATTGCATTAGGTTCATATTTGCGAGCTCTACATGTTGGTAGTACTGTACAATAGGTTTTAGATAATTTATTTTCGAGTTTACATTAAAGTAATTATTTTTCTATAGGAAATCTTCGTAAATTCATAACTTTGTCGTTTTAGCTCTGTTTTTCATGATCTTTGCGTCTGTGTGATCCTAGCGAGTTGTAGATTTGTTTTAAAGACTTTTTATCTTATTTTATTACTGTTGGTGTACTGTTCTAATTATATTCTTGTTTGTTTATGCATGATTGCCTCTGGATGTGTGTTGTTGCTGTTGTTGATCGAGTATAGACGGTGAGCAATTCGTTGGGGATCAAGAGTCTTTCTACGAGCAAGATCTTCAGGACTAGTTCGAGCAAGGCAAGTATAGCATGGGATTATCCTTGTTGTCCTATTCATAATATGCAAATAATATCATTATGCATTTATTCCCTTGATAAGGATGACTTAGTGTTGATCTTATACCTTGATACCCATTATATCGCATTGAGTAGTATGGCTAGTGCTTAAACATGGACTATGATCATGTAAATTGATTAATGGAATATGCAACAAACATTAAAAGATGATTTTGATTAATGTTTAAAGGGGATTAGAGCATGGGGTTATTTTTTATTCTCTAGTTACTCTCCATAAGGACTCATCTATAAGCGAACATCCGAGATTTACAGTACAACTGTGAGGGCTATATGGCTCTGGCTTTAGTCATATAGAAGGACCTTTTCTAGCTGTTAGTGGTAACCTTTTTGGCGTAAGAATGACTTGACGAATCGGGTATAGTGCGGCCTCTGTCCTTATGAGTATAGGTTGCGTGTCATTATGCCATTTGGAAGGGGGGCTCTATATCTGTTTGCCGAGTGAATCTAATGGCCCTAACTTGTTAGATGAACCTTTGAAAGACTTCATAGTGTTTCCCTACCTGCTCACCTTGGAAGTGTTTTGGGAGTAATTAACTCGGACATATGGGCAACACAACTCACAGTGAAAGTGTACAACCTCTACAGAGTGTAAAACTGTTATAACAGCTGTGCTCACGGTCACGAGTGACATTGGACCCTTATGGAATAGTTGATAATTAATAATGATTATGTTTTTGCTATTCGTTAATCATTTCACATGGATCATATGTTTATTGTTTATATTGAGACATCTTGATGCTATTGATATGCTAAAATTATGCTAACTAAAAGCTACATGCTGATAAACCAATGTCATGCCTTTGAGCCTCATGAACCCCATGTTACACTTGTTGAGTACGAGATGTACTTACACTTGTTTATTTTTCTTACTTGGATAAAAATCCCGGATGGGTAACAGATGGTGCAAATAGTGACTACTACTCCTACTTTCCTGAAGATTACTAGACTTGCAGTCAACTAGTCAATGTGCCTGTGATTGGAGCTACCACGAGAGATTTACATTTTTTACTTCCGCTATATTTGTGTAAAGACTATGTGTTAATTATCATGATGTAATAACATTTGTGATGATACTTCCATTATAATTTGTGAACTTATGTGTGATTGATCTCTGGGCACACATAAGGGCATGCACTCCATTTGGTCTGTAAATGGGTGTGATAAATTGGTATCAAAGCTTTTGTTGACTGTAGGACGCAAGCCTAGCTAGAAATGGTCGATTTAGTATCTTCTTTACACTATTTTTATGCTTATTATCTTGCTCTTGTTATTTGATAAATTTTTATGCTTCTTATGTCTCATTCTATTATAAAATTTTGCCTCTATTCTAACTACATCTAAAAAAATTTTGTAGATGGTTCGTGGCCGTAAGACTGCCCGCATCACCTCTGGAGGATACTATCCACCTCATGCTTTGCTTGCACCTGAAGAGCCACAAGAGCAAGCACCCCAGGAACAGGAGCAGGCCCCTAAAGCACCAATCCAAGCACCAGCACCTCCCCCAGGAAGAGCCCGAGCCTGAAGAAGATACAGAGATCATTGAGATTGAAGATGACGAAGAGGAGGAGACAAATGGAGGAGGGCAACCCCCGTCTCCACCACATGATGAAGCTGCTGGAGATGTGCCACCTCCTCTAATGGGGTGGACTATGAAGATCTATCACAAGAATGGAGGGAATGTTGTCTCTCATCTTTGACTTGTGGGAATGCTCTCTGCCTACTTCGCTGATTGGCATCCAGCTGTGGAGTACGTCTGTTGGGAGTATACCCATCCGCTGGAGGACACTTACTAGAAGGCAAGGGCGAGTATTTTTCCCAAGGATGAGGAAAAAGGGGCATACCAGTTGGACAGGATGTACACTCACATGGGTCGTCGAGCTACCATGGAGGATAGCATTGAAGATGCCGCTTTTGAAGCATGTATGGGCCTTCGCTACCTTTGCTTTGACAGCATGAAGCATGATATTCATCGCTACTTCCCTCATGCACACCCTGACCTTGGATGGGCTATGATGGATCTAGTGCAGCTAGAACCACTACCTCGGGTGATGGTGAACCTTGTCTATGATATGATGGAGAGGAAGCTGCAATTAGAGGAGATGGTGAAGGCACAGGGGAAGACCATCAAGAGGTGCCAGGCAACCATTGATGAACTCTAAGCAAACCAAGGCATGTCCAAGATTTATGAGACATTAGAGCATGAGCCACGTCCTTAGAAAATAGGAGTCCTTTATGTAATAAGAACGTTCCTAGTAACGTCAGTTGAGTCATCGAGTCTGTCGTGTGGTTTGAACTTTGGTGTGTTAGTTGCTTTATTATTATGCTTATGTGTGAGTTAGATTTTTGTTATGAGTGTTGGGGCTTGTAGGCATGTCTACAAGTTCCATTTTTAAGAGCAATAAGTTTAATAGTCAAGGTAATAATAGTTGGGTTTGGTATTGTCACGTTTCTGTCCTTGCTGTTTTCTGGAGCAGTCTGTAATGTTTCTGCTATGGTTCAAAAACGGTTCATGCAATATTTATGAAATTTTTATGAGAGAAACTAGACTTAAGCACCTTTCAAATGCCACTAGAATCACCTTTTTATCTGACATTCGAGAGATATAATTGTCACAAGTTAAAGTTTCTGCACAATCTGGAATCTGGAACAGTTTCTGTTGCGCCTTATTTTTCGTTAACTTAATGACAAAATCTGATCTTGGGGTCTGAATAAAAGTTGTGGATAATTTCATAAAATTTCCAACCATATAAAGCACGCCTCTTTTGGACTTCTGTATCTCAGAATATGGTTGAATTACTGAACTGTCAATATTGATACTCGTCCAGAAAACTTTCAGATCTCATTCTTTATCTTATAAGTGGTTGATAACATGGAAATCTTAAAGTTTGCATTTTTATGGATGGCAGATGGCCGGAAGAGGAAGAGGCAGGGGTCGTGGGAGTGTTCCCCCAAATCCACCACCACCACCGCCACCAACTATTGAGCAACTGTTGGCAGTGCAGACGCAACTTATGCAACAACTGGTGCATAACCAACAGAATCAGCCAGTTGCTGGGGCTCAACCACGTGATAAGCGTGGTGAATTTTTAAAGGGTTGTCCCCTAGTGTTCACACATGCCGCTGATCCTTTGGAAGCCGATGATTGGCTTCGTGTTGTGGAGAAGCAGCTCAATATTGCACAATGTAATGACCGGCAGAAGGTGTTGTTTGCTTCTGGACAACTCCAGGGAGAAGCTTAGGATTGGTGGGAATCGTATGAGTATGGTCACCCCGCCAATGCTCCCGCAATTACTTGGCAGGAGTTTAGAGATAACTTCAGGGCTTACCATATACCAGAAGGGATGATAGAGCTGAAGGCAGAGGAATTCAGGAACCTGACCCAAGGGTCAATGTCTGTAGTTGAGTACCGTGACAAGTTTGCTCAATTGTCATGATACGCTCCACATGAAGTGGCTAATGACAATGATAAGCAGCGCCGCTTCCTGAAGGGATTGTATGATAGGCTACAATTGCAGTTGATGTCCAATACCTATCATAATTTTTAGACGCTTGTGAACCACGCTATCGTGGTGGATAACAAGCGCAAGGATATGGATGCTAAGAGGAAAAGTTTATAGGGACAGGCCTTCGGTAGTAACACTCGTCCACGTACTAGTTTTCAGTAGGGTAATCAGCAGAGGCCTCCTTCTGGTCAGTGGAATCGTGGTCAGATCCCTTTCCGCGGTCAGTTCCCGCAACGTCCCCCATTCCAGCCGCAGAATGGCAACCAACATCCTCCGCAGCAGAGTGGGAATCAAGCACAGCGTCAGGGCCCTTCCAATAATACTCCCATGAAGACTAGTGCTCCCCAGTACCCCCAACAGGTGTTTCCGATGTGGGAAAGAAGGTCACTTGTCTTACAATTGTCCTGAGAAGCCCAACCAGCAGACTCCCCAGAGGCAGAGCAGTCACCAGAAGCCAGCATCCAACACTGGAAGAGTGAATCACTTGTCTCAAGAGACCGCAGTGGAGGAGCCGGAAGTTATGCTTGGTACGTTCGATGTCCATTCCACTCCCGCCACTGTTCTTTTTTATTCTAGAGCATCACATTCTTTCATATCACAATCATTTGTTAGAATACATAGAATTCATTTGTGTGCCATGAAGAACCCTATATTAGTAAACTCACCTGGTGGAAGCATGCCAGCATCCTATCATTATCTTCCGATTAGTCTCAGTTTAAGGGGGGAAGAGTTTACAGTGAGTCCTATATGTCACACCCGGTTTCCTAAAGAACAAAACCAGGCTAATCATATGTGTGCCCAGGAAGTCCACACATATGTCAGAATGAAAAAGTATCAAAAACAATGTTATTATATAACGTATACATAGCCATATTAACACTTACATCAGAGTATCGTTGAACAGTGACTAAACTTCAGGCTCCATCCTTCTCAGGGACGGCTGACTAGGGGTAACATATGCCTAGCACTTCTATCAATCTTCTAGGAACTCCACCATAACACCATCGATCTTTGAGGCAACTTTACTAAAGTCTGGAGTGTGGGGAATAGCAAGAGTGAGTCCATGTCGAACTCAACAAGTATAACACAGGGTTCATGAGGCACAAAAGGCTAGACACTGTTTGACTGCGTTTAGCTTTTAATCATCATATAATTAGCAATTGAGTAGCATCAAGGTATTCCAATTCCCATTAATGAACCAATGATCAATTGTAATAAGGATAATGAATAGCATTAACATGAGCATAATAATAACAACAGTAATTAAGCATGATATAACAATGGTGATTAACTATTCTGTAAGAATCCCTAAGGCTGCTCGTATCCATGAGCACGGCTAGTATACCAGTTTATTAAACTCTGCGCAGAGGTGTACACTTTCACTGTGAGTCATGATTTCCAAATGTGTGGGGAGATCAAACCCAAACACCAGAGAACCATATAAAGCCATTCAAGAGTTCATCTAACAAGTTAGGGCCATTAGATTCATTCAGCAGGCTATACTCATAGACTAGAGGTTGTCCTACACCCAACGTGGCAAGTCATTCTTACGCCATTTAAGGTAACCACTAACAAGCTAGAAAAGGTCTCTCGAACAACTAGAGCCAGAGCCATATAGCCCTCACAGCTGTACTGTCAATCCCGGTTATCACTTACAGGTAAGTCCTTACGGAGAGTAACTAGAGCAACAATATAACCCACATGCTCTAGCCCCCTTTTCAACAGTAATAAAATCATCTCAATGCTTGGTTGCTTAATCCATCAATCAAATTACAAGATCATTGTTCATAATTCAGCACTAGCAATAGCTACCCAAATGCACAACCCATAGGTGACAAGGAAATAAGATATCAATAGCTACATTATAATCTCTATGGTTGTCATGGAAGACACATGCATATGTATGATAATTTCAGTGAATAGGACAACAAGGATAGTCCCATGTTATACTTGCCTTGATCAAAGTTCTCTGGTAGATACTGCTGGTCCGACTCAAAATAATACTCCTGATCGTCGTAGTACTACTCACCGTCTAAATTCGATCACCAAGCATCAACATACAAACATTCCGAGCAAACATACACGAAGCAAACAAGATATACAATTAGAACAGTACACCAACAGTAGCAAAACATTTAGGAAAGCTTACAAAACTATTCTACATGTTGCTACGATCACACAGACGTAAAGATCACAAAAATCGGACTTAAAACGTGAAAGATATGCATTTTCTAAGATTTCCTATAGAAAAAATAATAGATGAAATATAAGCTCGAAATTTAAATGTTGCAAACCTACTGTACAGTGGTACTAATATGTAGGGCTCGCGAATACGAAGCTATCGCAACTTGAACGGGTCCAATCGGAGTTAAAATGAGCAAGTTATAAACGAAACAAATTTCGAAATATCTGAAACATAGAAAACATATTTTGTTTTGTTTTAACCGAATAGAAATACGTTTTTCAAATTAGAAAACCAAGATAAACCAATTATATTTATTATTCTGTTATTCTATAGTAAAGCATTATGCACACTGAAGACGATATTTGAAGAGCTTCAGAATTAGACCAAAGAACCTCTGCTCTGAAAATTGCATATATTCAAAATAAAATGTTGAGTTACTACGCAAGGATGTTGTATGCATCACATCAGCAAGGTATTTAGTCAATTAAATAATGTGGCAAGGGACTAATCTGGCCGCTGGATTTGTAAATATGCATGCACGTATAGAGGTGGCACTAGTCTGCTAATTATATACATGCAAGCTGTCGCGTGTGCACGTGGTGAATAATATCATCAAAGGAAAAATTCTAGTAGTCCAGGAAGATCGTATGTATTTTGGTATTTTAATAGTATTTCTAGATTTATTTTTGTAAAGAAAAACGGCCACAAAACAGGTCTTGATGTCAGCAAGCTAGATGTGATGTCAGCAAGCTAGCAAGGCATGCATGGCACACGGTGGGGATCATTACCAGCTGCGAACTTCTCGCCGGTGGTCTCGGGTACAGACTTACAAACCATGGTTGAGCAAAGCGAGAGCACCAGAAGAAAAAGGAGGAGACGGCTATCTCACCTCGGTGCTATGTGCGGACTGAGAAGGCTTAGTGGCAACGTGCACGACTGTAACGGAATGACGGCGACCTTCCGCGTGTAGACAACCGGTGTCCTGCTCGGATAGACGGAGGAGCATCCGACGGCCGCGGCGACTTCGGCGGATGAGCTCGGCACCTCGGCGAGATTTCAAGTCGTGTACCGTGGCTCTGGGTCTTCTTGCAAATCCTAGGTGTGAGGCTCAGCAACGACGGAGAGGCTCTCTACGATGGCCACACCGGCGGCAAGCAGCTCTCCGACCTCAGCGAGATCCAAGTGGCCGCTTGGATGATGTTTGATTGACTCAGTTTTGGGGTTTAAGAAAAGAAACGATGGCCAGGCTTTCTATTTACATGCTAGCAGATCATCGGCCAGGATATGCTTTAGAATTGAAATCAAGTTGGACTTGGCTTCCTTTTCTTCATGCACATGCACCACGAGACAAATTACGTGATGCACTTGGAGTTTAGGCTACGATCACATGATGCAGCTGGACTCTTTCTCTTTCCTTTTTCTTTTCCGTTTTCTTTCAAGTCATTTTCAAACGCAGTTTTAGATCAGTTTGAATTTGAATCAAACCCAATCAATACAAAAGGAAAGATGCACCAGCATGAATGCACAACCATGTTGGATTTTAATCTCAATAAAAATATTATTTCCCTATGTTTTAATGCACAAACAATTGCATATTAAATCAATATTTAATTATGAACACATAAACATGTGACATGATAAGCGCCGTGGACAGGCCATAGATCGTAGCGATATGACACTAATTAACGCAGCAAATGAATTGGAACAGAGCTAAAACTAATCAAATAAGATGTAAATTAGACAAGTGCACATGTGTGGGTTGCTTTGCTTGCTTCTGCATTGCATGACGAGATGTGCTCTCTAGATGATAAATGTACTCTTGAAAGGTACAAGTGGCCAGAAGATACGTACAGATGCAGGCATATGCACTTGGCGAGCAGAATCCTTGCACGTTGTACAGGAGGCGTGGCTTGATTTCCTCCCTGTCACTGAAGAAATGTGCAGGAGCTGCCTGCTATGGCGAGGATAGAGACATGAGCCGACGAGAGGAGCAGTAGCTGGCAAGGACGCTGGTGCCCTGAGGTGGATGTCTGGCGTGCAGCACAACAAGCAACGGGGACATGCAGAAGCTAATTTCCAGGGGCAGATGTGCAGCAGATAAAACAATGGTGTCCACCAGGGTTCTGACTGGCGGCCGGCCGGAAAAGCTCATCGGAAGTTCGTCGGAACACAAGCTGTAGATGCAGAACTTCGACGAGGGGTGGAGGGAGCTGCGAGCGGCGGCTCATGATAAGGGTTGTACTTTTGAAACTAGGGCGTCGAGGGCTACGCCGGAATATATATAGTCGTAGGGTTTGGAAACTTTTCGGAATTTCTTAATTTCCAGATTATTTTAATTCCGCGAATAAAAATAATTCTATAAAATCTAGAATTACCTTTTTGGCCGCGAAAAATAGCCCGGAGCTCAGAAAAATCACAGGAAAAATCCTGGAGACTCTTGGAGAGATAAGGAACTCAACTAAATAGGTTTGGGCTCATGAAAAGATTGATGAAGAGATCAAGGAAAAAGATTAAGCTCACGAAAATTGAAATTTTAAATCTAGAAAATACCAAAAAGTTTTCCGACGAGAAGTAAACGTCATCCTATGGTATTTTGAAAATAATAGCACTCACCAACACCAAAGACAAGCATCACACAAACACCACATTATCAAATTAATATGAAAAAGTTTAAAACCACAATTTTCTATATTAAATTAGCAACAACTTAACTTTATCTAATAAATTTATTCAAATATTGAAATTATTTATTTTATTTAGTGTTTTCTAAGCACAACCCAAAATTAAAATTTTAGGGTGACACTATAGTATTGAGAACAGCTGGGATTGATCTCATATTGAGAATGGATTGGATGATGCAACAACAAGCAGTGATTCAGTGCAAGGATAAATCAGTAGTGCTGACAACGCCAAAGGGAAATAGAATCAAGGTTGAGGTGAAAGTGCAGAAACAGGCGACCACTACAGTGAACCAGCTTAATGATGGTGCCAACCAGGAGGACCCGGTTGTGGAGGAGTTCCCGATGTGTTTCCTGAGAAATTGCCAGGTATGCCACTAGACCGTGACATTGAATTTATTATTGAATTATTACCTGAAACTGCACCCATAGCTAAGCGTCCATATAGAATGGGAGTAAATGAATTAGAAGAACTTAAGAAACAAATTAAGGAGTTGCAGGATAAGGGGTTTATTCGTCCTAGTTCTTCACCGTGGGGAGCACCAGTGATTTTTGTGGACAAGAAAGATGGAACTCATAGGATGTGTGTAGATTATCGGTCTCTCAATGAGGTTACTATCAAAAATAAGTACCCATTGCCTAGAATTGATGATTTGTTTGATCAGTTGAGGGGAGCTTGTGTATTCTCCAAGATTGATCTTCGTTCGGAATATCACCAATTGGTGCCAGTGATATACCAAAGACAGCTTTTACCACACGGTATGGTTTATATGAGTATACAGTGATGTCTTTTGGTCTGACTAATGCCCCTGCATACTTCATGTATTTAATGAATAAGGTGTTCATGGAATATCTGGACAAGTTTGTAGTGGTATTCATTGATGATATTTTGGTATTCTCCAAGACCGAGGAAGAACATGCTGAACATTTGAGGTTGGTCTTGCAAAAGCTCAGAGAACACCAGCTATATGCCAAGTGGAGTAAATGTGAGTTTTGGTTGAAGGAAGTTTCTTTTCTGGGTCATATTGTCTCAAATGGAGGAATATCAGTAGATCCTGGCAAAGTGAAAGATGTATTGAAATGGAAGCCACCAATCAATGTAAGTGAGATCCGTAGTTTCTTGGGATTGGCTGGCTATCACAGGAGATTTATAGAGGGATTTTCCAAGCTTACGAAGCCAATGACTGCATTATTGGAGAAGAATGCCAAGTTTGTGTGGTCTGAGAAGTGCCAGGCTAATTTTGAGGAATTGAAGAAAAGATTGACTACTACACCAGTCTTAGTCTTGCCAGATCTGAGTAAACCCTTCTCTATCTACTGTGATGCATCTCGATTGGGTTTGGGATGTGTTTTTATGCAAGAGGGTAGAGTTGTGGCATATGCATCGAGACAGTTGAGGAAGCATGAATTGAATTACCCTACTCATGACCTGGAATTAGCTGCAGTGGTTCATGCACTAAAGATATGGAGACATTATTTGATTGGACACAAGAGTGATATATACACTGACAACAAGAGTCTGAAGTATATCTTCACTCAAACAGATCTGAACTTGAGACAGCGTAGATGGTTGGAGTTGACAAAGGACTATGATCTAGAGGTGCATTATCACCCAGGAAAGGCCAACGTCGTTGCTGATGCTCTTAGTAGGAAAAGCTACGCTAATGAAATACAAGTAATGCCTATGCCAAAAGAGTTGTGTGCTGAATGTAAGCATCTGAACTTAGGGTTTACCACCAATGCAGTAGAATTGGTACTAGAGCCTACTCTGGAGCAAGAAATCCGCAAGGGTCGGTTGAAAGATGAAAAGTTGAGAGAGATAGCGGAGAATATAGCAAAAGGCAAATCACCAGGATTCCGTAAGGATGATAATGGTACGCTATGGTTTGGTAAAAGGCTGTGTGTGCCTGAGGATAAGAATATCAGAGGGGCAATTCTGCATGAAGCTCATGAGTCAGCTTATTCCATACATCCAGGGAGTACTAAGATGTATCTGGATCTGAAAGAGAAATATTGGTGGTATGGTTTAAAAAGAGATGTTGCTGAATATGTTGCTTTGTGTGACACTTGTCAAAGGGTGAAAGCTGAACATCAGAGACCTGCAGGATTGTTACAGCCTATGCAGATACCCGAGTAAAAATGGGAAGAAGTTGGTATGGATTTTATAGTTGGGTTGCCACGTACTCAGAGAGGGTATGATTCAATTTGGGTGATAGTGGATCGTCTGACTAAGGTTGCTCATTTTCTGCCAGTTAAGACCACGTATAGTAGTGCAAAGTTGGCTGAGTTGTATATGGAAAGAATAGTGAGTCTACATAGAGTTCCTAAGAAAATTGTGTCTGATCGGGGTACTCAGTTTACATCTCATTATTGGCAAAAGATACATGAATCACTTGGAACTAAGCTGAACTTTAGTACAGCTTACCATCCATAGACAGATGGACAGACGGAGAGAATTAATCAGATATTGGAAGATATGTTGAGAGCTTGTGCTTTAAAATATGGTACTAGCTGGGATAAGAGCTTGCCTTACGCAGAGTTCTCTTATAACAATAGTTATCAGAAGAGTCTTCAGATGGCACCGTTTGAGGCTCTATATGGACGAAAGTGTAGGACCTCGTTGTTCTGGAATCAGACAGGGGAAAGTCAAGTGTTTGGGCCTGAAGTACTCAAGGATGCTGAAAAGAAAGTGAGGATGATTAGAGATAATCTGAAAATAGCACAGTCTCGACAGAAAAGTTATGCTGATACTCGTAGAAGAGAGTTGACTTTTGAGGTAGGGGATTATGTTTACTTGAAAGTATCACCAATGAGGAGTGTGAAAAGGTTCAACATGAAAGGTAAATTGGCACCAAGATATATTGGACCTTTCAAGATCGTGGAGAGACGTGGAGAAGTAGCATATCAGTTGGAATTACCTGAGAGTTTGGCAGGTGTACATGATGTGTTCCACGTGTCTTAACTTAAGAAATGTTTGCGAGTACCAGAGGAACAGATCTCGTTAAAGGAACTCACTGTTAAGGAGGATCTTACATATGAAGAGTTTCCGGTTAAAATTTTAGAGACCGCTGACAGAGTCACGAGGAGTCGAACTATCAAAATGTGTAAGGTTCAGTGGAATCGGTACACTGCAGAAGAGGCCACTTGGAAAAGAGAAGAGGATCTCAGGAAAACCTACCCGCAACTGTTCGAGTAAGCACCAGTCGAATCTCGGGACAAGATTCATCTTAAGGGGGTAGAATTGTAACACCCTAAAAATTTTGAAGTAATTAAAAATAGGAAAATTATGATTTTAATGTATTTTTGTGAGCATACAAACTTAGAATAATAATAAATTTTATTAATTTAAAATCAAATATAAGGGTAGAAACATGATTGAGCATTCATGCTGCTGCATAATATTTTGTATTGTGTGCACTTTTTGAAAATATAAAAGAGAAATTCAAAATCTATTTGGAAAATGCTTTGAAATATTGGAAAAGGAAAAAGAAAAGGATTTTTATTTCCCTTCTCGGTTTCGGGCCAGCCCAGCAGCAGCCCACCAGCGCGCCTCGGCCTACTCCCGCGCGCGGCCCACTTGTTCCTCGCGCGCTCGCTCCTTCTTGGGCCGAGCCGCGGCCGCCGGCCCAGTTCGCGCGAATGCGCCTTCCCTCTCTGTTTCTCGCTGACATCGCGGGCCCACCTCAAGCCGCCGGCATCGAGAGTTTCCAAAAACTCCACCGATCCGATTCCATCTCGCAATCTTCCTCTTTCCATCTTTGGGGCCGCCACCGGGCTATAAAAACAGGGCCGTCGCACCCTCCGCTTCACATTGGACTACAAATCGCAGCCTCCGACATCCCATGGTAGCCACACCCGAAGCACCGCCCTAGCCGCCCGCCTCTCCGAGCCGCACGCTCTCCTTGCTTCATCCCCGGCCTCGGTTTTGCTCTAGGTGAGTTCGCGTTGAAGTTGTCTACCCGCAGGTGCCCTCCGTTCGTGATTTCGTGCACCGTAGCGCGAGATGGGCCACTCCGGCCATGGCGCCGCCGCGGGGAAGTCGCCGTCGGGCTTATTTCGCCGGAGCGCTGCCGGCCTCCTCCCTGATCCGATCTGGATTGTCCGTTTTGAATCGGACGGCTGCTATTTGATGATACCGGCTCGGCCGGACATTTTGCTAAAGAACCCCTGAAACATTTAAGTTTGTAACCTGCAGTCCAAAGCGTATTCTCAGTTTACGTCTTCTTTTCCGTAAAGCGTATTTTGATCGTGTAACTTTAGAAAATACATTTTCACTTATTTACAGAATTGCCATTATGATAAATTGTGCGTAGAATCTCCGTTTTAACTCCGATTTGACCCGTTCAAATTGTGTTAGGTTCATATTTGCGAGCTCTACATGTTGGTAGTACTGTACAGTAGGTTTTAGATAATTTATTTTCGAGTTTACATTAAAGTAATTATTTTTCTATAGGAAATCTTCGTAAATTCATAACTTTGTCATTTTAGCTCCGTTTTTCGTGATCTTTGCGTCTGTGTGATCCTAGCGAGTTGTAGATTCGTTTTAAAGACTTTTTATCTTATTTTCTTACTGTTGGTGTACTGTTCTAATTATAGTCTTGTTTGTTTATGCATGATTGCCTCTGGATGTGTGTTGTTGCTGTTGTTGATCGAGTATAGACGGTGAGCAATTCGTTGGGGATCAAGAGTCTTTCTACGAGCAAGATCTTCAGGACCAGTTCGAGCAAGGCAAGTATAGCATGGGATTGTCCTTGTTGTCCTATTCACAATATGTAAATAATATCATTATGCATCTGTTCCCTTGATAAGGATGACTTAGTGTTGATCTTATACCTTGATACCCATTATATCGCATTGAGTAGTATGTCTAGTGCTTAAACATGGACTATGATCATGTAAATTGATTAATGTAATATGAAACAAACATTAAAAGATGATTTTGATTAATGTTTAAAGGGGATTAGAGCATGGGGTTATTTTTGGTGCTCTAGTTACTCTCCATAAGGACTCATCTATAAGCGAACATCTGGGATTTACAGTACAACTGTGAGGGCTATATGGCTCTGGCTTTAGTCATATAGAAGGACCTTTTCTAGCTTGTTAGTGGTAACCTTTTTGGCGTAAGAATGGCTTGATGAATCGGGTATAGTGCGGCCTCTGTCCTTATGAGTATAGGCTGCGTGTCATTGTGCCATTTGGAAGGGGGCTCTACATCTGTTTGCCGAGTGAATCTAATGGCCCTAACTTGTTAGACGAACCTTCGAAAGACTTCATAGTGTTTCCCTGCCTGCTCACCTTGGAATTGTTTTGGGAGTAATTAACCTAGGCATTTGGGCAACACGACTCACAGTGAAAGTGTACAACCTCTGCAGAGTGTAAAACTGTTATAACAGCCGTGCTCACGGTCATGAGTGACCTTGGACCCTTATGGAATAGTTGATAATTAATTATGATTATGTTTTTGCTATTCGTTAATCATTTCACATGGATCATATGTTCATTTTTTATATTGAGACATCTTGATGCTATTGATATGCTAAAATTATGCTAACTAAAAGCTACATGCTGATAAACCAATGTCATGCCTTTGAGCCTCATGAACCCCATGTTACACTTGTTGAGTATGAGATGTACTTACGCTTGTTTATTTTTCTTACTTGGATAAAAATCCCAGATCGGTAACAGATGGTGCAAATAGTGACTACTACTCCTACTTCCCTGAAGATTACTAGACTTGCAGTCAACCAGTCAATGTGCCTGTGATTAGAGCTACCACGAGAGATTTACATTTTTTACTTCTGCTATATTTGTGTAAAGACTATGTGTTAATTATCGTGATGTAATAACATTTGTGATGATACTTCCGTCATAATTTGTTGACTTATGTGTGATTGATATCTGGGCACACATAAGGGTATGCACTCCATTTGGTCTGCAAATGGGTGTGACAGCTGGCAAATGGCAAAAACTTAAGTACACTTCTAGAAGAAGGAAGTCCAAGACATACAAAATGGTTTTTTGTGGTACACTTATTTTAGAGGTGAGGTGGGGGCTTTTGGCTATTGACGGTCTCTACCACAAGAATAAATCAACAATATCACTTGCATTTATCTCTAAATTCAATCATCAAGCATAAGTTAGAGTTTGAACTAATGAATTCCATAAGTTTTGGTGAATATTTGTATCCATTCCAATTATCTAGAAAATGAGCCATGTGGGACAAGCTACGACAATAATACAAAGTTATCTGCAATGAAGCCAACTCCACGGGCCTCTAATCCACCGACTTAGACACAACACCAAAGATCAAGGCAAGAGGATGCCAGTGGGGTTGGCCGACCCCACTCCTTGGTCAGACAACCTGTGGGCCTAGCCTATTAGGCTCCCCTTTGTAAGGTCCAAATGGCTAGAGGGGGGTGAATAGACTATTTAAAAATCTACAAGCTTCACTAAACAACCACATAAAAGATGGCTAAGCTAATTCTAGCACTAGCTCCACTATACTATGCAAGCCACCTATACAATTCTAGTGAAGCAAGGCTATGATCTCTAATACACACCAACAAGACTAAGTCACTAAGCTACTTACTCCTATGTGATAAAGGCTACACTAAGCAAACTACACTAGGACTAGTACAAGAAAGTAAAGAGCAAGTGACTTGATTCTTATACCAACGATGTAGAGAAGTAATGCACTCGAAGAATCAATCACAATGATCAACCACAAGAGAAATCCTCGGCAAAGAGATGACACAAGATTTTTTACCGAGGTTCACTTGCTTCCCGGCAAGCTACTCCTCGTTGTGGCAATGCACCCACTTGTTGGTTCGCAAGCTAATCGACTATCAAGAGTCGAGCCCTCGGCGGGCGCCGCACAACCGCACACAAGATGGGGATCCTCCAAGCCACGAGCTCCACTAGAGTATCCAATTTGCGAACTCCCACGGGGAAGGATAAGAACCCCTTACAACACTTGGTGAGGGCTCCAACAATCTTCAATTGTGAGCTCAATCACCTCCGCTGCTCCAAGCCATCTACCGTGTCAGGAAACACGGAAGAGTAACAAGAAATCCACAGCAATTGAAGATCAAGTGCCTCTAGAATGCAACTCTCAAGCAATGCACTTGAATCTCACTCAATCTCACTCAAGATGTGCAACCAAGGAAAGAGATGAGTGGAGGGGTTGTTATCTAGCACAAAGGATGTCTCTAGGTCTCAAAATGTGCAAAAGTTACCCCCAAACCCCGGCCAACTTCTATTTATAGCGAAGGGGTACGCAGCTAGCCGTTACCGGACGACGCAGTGCAAAGCGTGCTGACCGGACGCACCGGTCAGGGTGACCGGATGCATTCGGTCACTACAGGACAAGCGAAAATAGTGCACGTCAGAAGTAGCCGTTGCCGTACCGGACACGCTCTAGCTTTTTACCGGACGCGCTGCACCCGGCGTCCGGTTGGAGTCCAGAGAGCTCCCACCGCGACCAGACGCGTTCGATCGCACATGACCAGATGCGTCGCGGATCCGGTCGGCTCTACGACCAGCTCTGCCCCTCTGGGTGCCTGACCGGACGCGCCGGTTCCGTGAGAGACCAGACGAGCCGGTTGCAAACCCTAGCACCCGCGCGCCTGACTGCTGCGAGAACTGACCGGACGCGTCCGGTCAAACCGTGACCGTGTCCGGTGCAGCGTTCGATCTGCCTGGTGACCTTCGTTCATCTCTGTTTCTTTTTCGACTTCTGGCGTAGTGGAAAATAGGTGTTTCACTTCCCCAAAAAGCACCGAATCCCGCCTCGCAAGCTCTGCGGGAGGGAGAGAGGAACCCAAACCCCTCTCTACCGCTTAAACTCCACCGCCTTTGCAAATGTGCCACCACCACCAAGTGTACACCACAATGTGCATGTGTGTTAGCATTTCACAAACATTTTTCAAGGCATTATGTTAGCTCTCTACTAGATCCTAATACATATGCTCAAGACATTGATCTAGTGGCACTTGATTCCCGAGCTAACCGTGATTGCCCCTCTTGATAGTCGGCTATGTATCCTAAACACGGTCAATCACTTCTCTACTCATCTTAGACCAGCAAAAGGAAAACCCTATGGTTGTACCTTTGCCTTGCGCTCTTAGATCCTTCTCTTCCACTTGATCATCATGTCCATCATATTATGTGCATCTCCACCATGATCGTCATTATATGTCCATGCACCATTTCTTTGTGATCTTGTGGCCATCACTCCTTGCCACATACACCTTCATCACATGTGTTGCTTATGCCTAACTCAAAACACTTAACACATGGCATTAACAACTTGGTGTCATTAATTACCAAAACCAAACTTGGGCTTTCAATCTCCCCTTTTTGGTAATTGATGACAACCACCACAACGATATGAAATGAAATCAATTTTCAATTTCGATAGTATTAGCTCCCCCTACATATGTGCTTCCATGAGTTTCGTTCAATTGTGCACATATGTATGGATTTGAATTTTGGGAGAGTCAAATTGATGCTAAGGTATATAGAATGGACCTTTGAAGCATGATACAATCGGAGTTGCCTTTATATACCATCCTTAGCATCGATGTAGCTAGACACCACTTGTAATACATCACTTGTAAAGATCACAAACACTAAAGTACCCCGTGAGATCAACATTATAAGCAAAGGTGTCTAGATACCACTTGTAAAGCTACTCTTAACAAATCATCATTCAAGTTCTATTTCTAGCATACACCATACAATCATGAATATGAATTTAAGCTTTGCAATGCAACAATTCATCATGTTAATGCACATACTAATGCAGCAAATCATTCATGAGCTCCCTCCCCCTACTTCTGTGCTCAAATTTTAATTGATCCCTTTCCAATGTCATATATTTGATTTCTCTCCCCCTTACTATATCTTTCTCCCTCTTTGCAACTTAACTTTTTATCTTTGTGACTTTTCTATCTTTGTGACTTTTCTCTCCCCCTTTGTCAACAATCACCAAAAAGGTGCCGATTTTAGTGAGAGTCAAGTCAATCAATATGAGGGTGTCCAAATTATGGTTCAATCTAGATCACTTGCCTAGAATATGTAATTCGGTTTGAATCAAGGACAAGCTTCTTCACACCTCATAAAGTATAAGGGTTATCTTAACCATGTTGAATTACACATCATGAGCTCATTTTCTAGATTCAACACTAGGTTTGCAAGCTCACAAACATGTTATATGCTACCACTAGATCAAACAAACATAGAAGTAATAGTGGTACCATATATACATAAAAATCATTTGATTTTTATGAATGAGCCTATTTGTCATGCAAATATGTCTATATGTTCTAAACATGTCCTTAGCAAAGTATGAATGATATGCCAAACAACTTTACCTTGCATTGTCGAAGGGGAGGCATGTCATATAAGAATGCGGGGGTGCACTCATTTCAAGTTGGAGAAGTCAAGTATGTTCAATTCATTCTTTAATTTGTAAAATCTTTTCTCATCTAGTGGCTTTGTGAATATGTCGGCTAATTGATCTTCGGTGCCAATGCTTTCAATGCTAATATCACCCTTTTGTTGATGGTCTCTTATGAAGTGATGCCTTATGTCAATGTGCTTGGTTCTTGAATGTTGAACCGGATTTTGTGTCATCTTGATAGCACTCTCATTATCACAAAACAAAGGCACATTCTTGAATTTGATTCCAAAGTCACTCAAAGTTGCCTTCATCCAAAGCAATTGTGCACAACAACTACCGGCACTAATGTATTTGGCCTCGGCAGTAGATAGTGCAACACTATTTTTTTCTTTGATGACCATAAAACAAGAGACCTTCCAAGCAATTGATAAGTGCCACTTGTGCTCATTCTATCAATCTTGCATCCACCATAGTCGGAGTCCGAATATCCAATCAACTTAAAATTAGACCCCTTTGGAAACCATAATCTAACATCATGAGTACCCTTAAGATATCTCAATATCCTCTTGGTTGCTTTCAAATGACTTTCTCTAGGTGAAGCTTGATATCTTGCACACTTGCACACACTAAACATTACATCCGGCCTAGAAGCGGTGACATAGAGCAAACTTCCAATCATAGACCGGTATTGCTTTTGATCTACCATGCTGCCACTAGCATCAACACCCAATTGATCATTTGTGCCCATTGGTGTACTCATTGGCTTAGCATCTTGCAATCCAAACTTCTTGATCATGTCCTTGATATACTTGCCTTGACTTACAAAAGTTCCACTCTTTATTTGCTTGATTTGAAGTCCAAGGAAGTAACAAAGCTCTCCAATCATAGACATCTCAAACTCATTTGCCATCATTTTTCCAAACTCTTCACAAAAGTCTTGATTTGTTGATCCAAAAATAATATCATCAACATAGATTTGTAACACAAACAAGTCATTTCCAAGCTTCTTGGTGAAGAGAGTGATGTCAACCTTTCCCATCTTGAACCCTTTAGAGAGAAGAAAGTCCCTCAATCTCTCATACCATGCTCTAGGTGCTTGCTTCAAACCATACAATGCCTTCTTTAGCTTGAAAACATGGTCAGGCTTCTTGTCATCTTCAAAACCGGGAGGTTGCTCAATGTAAACTTCTTCGTTGATGTAGCCATTGAGAAATGCACTCTTGACATCCATTTGATAGAGCTTGATGTTGTATGCGCAAGCATATGCTAATAAGATTCTAATTGCCTTCAATCTCGCAACCGGTGCATATGTCTCTCCAAACTCAAGACCCTCAACTTGAGTGTATCCTTGTTCTACCAATCTTGCTTTGTTTCTCACAACTACACCATCTTGATCTTGCTTGTTTCTAAAGACCCACCTAGTGCCAATTACATTGTAGTTCTTCGGCCTTTCAACAAGTTCCCAAACTTGATTTCTAGTAAAGTTGTTTAGCTCTTCATGCTTGGCATTTACCCAATCGGAATCTTTCAATGCATCATCTATTTTCTTAGGTTATTCAAGTGACACAAATGAGTAGTGCCCACAAAAAGATGCTGGTCTTGATCTAGTTTGAACACCACTTTGAATTCCACTAATGATTTGGTCCAATGGATGATCTCTTGCAATGCTAGTAGGTTGGAGTATTGGGAGTTGATTACTTCCACTTGCTTGACTTTGATCTTGAGCTTTATTGTGAGTACCACTAGAACTTGCTTGATTTGTATCAATTTGCACACTTTGGTTGATCATATGAGTATCATCATCATCATCAACTTGTCTTGGCCTAATATCACCAATGTCCATGTTCTTCATTTCTTTTGCCAATTGATCTCCTCTCACATCATCAAGATTTCGAGCTTCATTTTGAGATCCTTGTGTTTCATCAAACTCAACATCATGAACTTCTTCCAAGGTGCCATTAGTGAGATTCCACACTCTATATGCCTTGCTTGTGGTAGAATAACCAAGTAAGAATCCTTCATCACATTTCTTTTCAAACTTGCTCAATCTAGTGCCTTTCTTGAGAATATAGCATTTGCAACCAAACACTTTAAAGTATGCAATGTTGGGCTTTCTTCCATTCAATAGCTCATATGGTGTCTTCTCAAGCTTCCCATGGCAATAGAGACGGTTCCTACAATAGCAAGCCATGTTGATGGCTTCACTCCAAAATGAATGACTCAAATTGTATTCACTAAGCATTGATCTAGCCATATCAATCAAGGTTCTATTTTTCCTTTCAACTACCCCATTGGATTGAGGAGTGTATGTTGGTGAGAATTGATGTCCAATTCCAAGATCATCACACAAATCTTCAATTCTTGTGTTCTTCAACTCACTATCATTGTCACTTCTAATCTTCTTAATGGTAGTCTCAAACTCATTTTGCACCCTTTTGACAAAAGACTTGAATAGATCATAAACATCACTCTTGTCATAGAGAAAGAACACTCAAGTGTATCTAGTGTAGTCATCCACTATCACAAAGCATACTTCTTGCCACCAATGTTAGTGTATGTTGTTGGCCCAAACAAGTCCATGTGCAATAGCTCAAATGCCTTTGATGTGCTCATTTTACTCTTACTATAGGATGTGTATTTCCAACTTGTTTGCTGGCTTGACAAGAACTACATGGTTTATCCTTTTCAAAAGTCACATCTTTCAAGCCTCTAACTAAGTCATGCCTCAAAAGTTTGTTCAATTGTTTCATTCCAACATGACCAAGCCTTCTATGCCACAACCATCCCATACTAGATTTGCTAAGAAAGCATGATGTCAATTGGGTCTCACTATCATTGAAGTCAACCAAGTATAAGCTACCATGTCTAAATCCTTTGAATATTAAATTTGATCCATCAACACCAATGACTTCAACATCATCACTACCAAATATGCACTTGAAGCCAAGATCACAAAGTTGTTCCACTGACAAAAGATTGAAATCCAAGCTCTCAACTAGCAACACATTAGATATGCTCATGTCATTTGAGATAGCAATTTTACCAAGCCCCTTGACCTTGCCTTTTTTCTTGTTGCCAAAAGTGATAGCATCAAAACCACCATTTTGACTTGTATCAATTGATTTGAACATACATGAATCCCCGGTCATATGTTGAGTGCACCCACTATCAAGCACCTAATTCCTTCCTCCGACTTTGTAATTGACCTATAAGACAACATTAATTCCTTTTAGGGACCCAAACTTGTTTGGGTCCTCCAAGGTTAATGACCAAGCTCTTTGGTACCCAAATGGCTTTCTTCTTTAAGCCCATCCATGGTGCACCAATGAACTTAGCTTGAACACCATTTGTACCCTTGGTAAGTATATAGAAGGAATCAAACTTAATTGAGGATACATTAGCATTGGATTTCTTGTTCATGCAATGTTGCTCTATGTGACCAACTTGCTTGCAACTTTTGCAATAGCTACCATTGTTCTTCACAAAACGAGTCTTGTGAGGAGCAAAAGCGGTCTTGCCTTTCTTGGGATTATAGCCCAATCCCTCTTTGTAGAAAGAGGCTCTTTGGCTACCCAAGCACATAAGCAAGCGGTCTTCACCACCATAAGCCTCAGCTAAGGTGTGATTGAGCTCATTTACCTCCTTCTTTGTAACAGCCAAAAATTCCAAATTTTAGAATTAGTGGGTTTCGAATAATTTAGATAACAATTAATGGGAAGTTAAAATTTTAAAAAATTATTATTTGGTGTTGCATTCATGCTGCTGCATTTATTTTCTGTTGTGTAGTGGATTTATTTTATTTTGATTTGGTTTGAAAAATTTTATTTGGAATAGGTTTTGGAAAATAAATAAATGAAAGAAAGAAAAAAATAATAAAACAGATTACCTGTGCAACCGGGCCGACCTGTCTTTCCTTCCCTCTCTCTCTTGGGCCATTGGGCCGAGGCCGTTTCTTCCCAGCGCCGCAATTGTGTGGGCCGGTCAGCATCGGGCGGCCCAGTCCGGTCCAGCGTAGTAACAGCCGCGCCTCTCCTTTCCTTGTGCCGCTGACGGGTTGGTCCCACCTGTCGGTCTCCATCTCGTCTTCTACCTTGTGACCGGGACGGACTCCATCACCGAACCGCTTTCAATCCGCGAACTTCGGGATTTTCCTTCCAAATTGATCACGCCACCCCTTATTTAAGTTAGAGCCGAGCCTTGTCGGTTGTTTTTTAGATCAAATCGTGAACAAATTAACCCCCGTTCGAGCTCTCGCCGCCGCCGCAACCCTAGGGGCCGCTGTGGGAAGCAATTCGACGTGTACATCGTCTTTTTGCCACCGTAAGCTACCCTACCGGCTATAGCGTGCTTCTGTGAACATCAAGGTGCTTTCAATTTGGTTGCTAAGTGGTTTTTGCGTCGCCACTGTGAGTAGGAGCTTGGCCGCCCGCCCTTTGGAGCCGTCCGATTGAACCGAGCCGTCTTCGCTTTCATCTCCGCGTCAGGTGAGATCGCCTTGAGTTTCTCCGTCGATTGGTACGGGTCGCGTTAAATAGTGGATTGGGAAGCTCGCTTGGTTGCTCCAGTGAGACGCCGGCCATGGCGCCGCCGTGAGGAAGAAGAGCACGGCAACTGTGCCGCCGGGTTTTGTCTAGGAAGATAAGAGCCGTCCGTTTTTGAATCGATGGCCCAGATTAGAAGATACCCCTTCGTGGGGTAATCTTTCTAAAGAGACCCTCCACTTTTTAGTAATCAACCCACCATCCAAAGCATATTGCTGAAAATACGTTTTCGTGATTTAAAAACGTATTTTCTCCCGGCTAAATCAAAAATACGTTTTCAGGTATTTACAGTTTTGCCACTAGGATTGTTTTGGTCATAAAAACTTCGTTTTAACTCCGATTTGATCCGTTCAAGTTGCGTTAGATTCGTATTTGCGAGCTCTACATGTTAGTGTAGTTGTACAGTTAATTTTGATAATTTATTTTTATCTGTCACACCCATTTTTAAGGACAAAAATAGGATACATAAAGTACTCATGTGTGCCCTAGGACATGATCGCACACATAAGTAGACAAATTACATAGTATCATCACAGTGCTTATTACATAGCGAATAAATATTTAAGACATAGTCTTGAACGATAAATAATAATAACTAATAGTAAATCTCCAGCGAAAACTCCACACAGGGACACGATTGACTAGTTGACACCAAGACTAGTACTCATTACGATAATCTTCCTCATAATCTTCATCTGTTATGGTGGAAATAGCAAGGGTGAGTCCATGTCGAACTCAACAAATATAACACAGGGTCCATGAGGCTCAAAAGGCTAGAAATTGTTTGACTGCGTTTAGCTTTTAGTCATCATATATTTAGCAATTGTGTAGCATCAAGATGAACCAATTCCCATTAGTGAACAAATGATCAATTGTAATTAAGAATAATGAATAGCATTATCATAAGCATAATATCGACAATAAGTAAACATAATATAGCAATGGTGATCATCTATCTGTAAATGTTCCAAGGCCGCTCGTATCCGTGAGCACGGCTAGTATACCAGTTTTTAACTCTGCGCAGAGGTGTACATTTTCACTGTGAGTCATGATTTCCTAATGCGTGGGGAGATCAAACCCAAACACCGGAGAACCATATAAAGCCACTCAAAAGTTCGTCTAACAAGTTAGGGCCATTAGATTCACTCGGCAGGCAGATGTAGAACCCCCCTTCCTAGTGGCACAACAACCGCAGCCTATACACACTAGGCCAGGGGCTCGCCCTACACCCAACGTGGCAAGCCTTTCTTACGCCATTTAAGGTAACCACTAACAAGCTAGAAAAGGTCCTTTAAGCAACTAAAGCCAGAGCCATATAGCCCTCACAGCTGTACTGTATGTCCCGGATGATCACGTACAGATAAGTCCTTATGGAGAGAAACCAGAGCAACAATATAACCCACATGCTCTAGCCCCCTTTCAACAGTAATAAAATCTTCTTAATTGGTTGATTGCATAATCCATTAGTCAAATTACAAGATCATTGTTCATAATTAAGCACTAGCAATAGCTACCCATATGCATTCCCAAGGTTGACAAGGAATCAAGATAACAATCACTAAGTTATAATCTCTAAGGTTGTCAAGGTAAGCACATGCATATGTATGACAATTTCAATGTATAGGTAACAAGGATAGTCCTGTGTTATACTTGTCTTGATCAAAACTCTCCAAGTGATACTGCTGACTTGGCTCAAAGTAATACTCCGAATCGTCCAGATACTGCTCACCTTCTATACTCGATCATCAATCAACAACATACATGCATCCAATCAAACATACACGAAGCAAACAAAGAGATATAATTAGAACAGTACACAAACAGTAGCAAAACAGTAATAAAAGTTTATAAAACTCTTCTACACGTTTCTACGATCAAACAGACGCAAAGATCACCAAATTCGGAGTTAAAACGTAAAAGTTATGAATTTTCTAAGATTTCCTATAGATAAATAAATACTTAATTATAAACTCGAAAAATAAATTATCAAAATTAACTGTACAACTACACTAACATGTAGATCTCGCAAATACGAATCTAACGCAACTTGAACGGATCAAATCGGAGTTAAAACGAAGTTTTTATGACCAAAACAATCCTAGTGGCAAAACTGTAAATACCTGAAAACGTATTTTTGATTTAGCCGGGAGAAAATACGTTTTTAAATCACGAAAATGTATTTTCAGCAATACGCTTTGGATGGCGGGTTGATTACTAAAAAGTGGAGGGTCTCTTTAGAAAGATTACCCGCGAAGGGGTATCTTCTAATCTGGGCCATCGATTCAAAAACGGACGGCTCTTATCTTCCCAGAGAAAACCCGGCGGCACTGTTGCCGTGCTCTTCTCCCTCACGGCGGCGCCATGGCCGGCATCTCGCCGGAGCAACCAAGCGAGCTTCCCAATCCACTATTTAACGCGAGACCCGTACCAATCGACGGAGAAACTCAAGGCGATCTCACCTGACGCGGAGATGAAAGCGAAGACGGCTCGGTTCAATCGGACGGCTCCAAAGGGCGGGCGGCCAAGCTCCTACTCACAGTGGCGACGCAAAAACCACTTAGCAACCAAATTGAAAGCACCTTGATGTTCACAGAAGCACGCTATAGCCGGTAGGGTAGCTTACGGTGGCGAAAAGACGATGTACACGTCGAATTGCTTCCCACAGCGGCCCCTAGGGTTGCGGCGGCGGCGAGAGCTCGAACGGGGGTTAATTTGTTCACGATTTGATCTAAAAACAACCGACAAGGCTCGGCTCTAACTTAAATAAGGGGTGGCATGATCAATTTGGAAGGAAAATCCCGAAGTTCGCGGATTGAAAGCGGTTCGGTGATGGAGTCCGTCCCGGTCACAAGGTAGAAGACGAGATGGAGACCGACAGGTGGGACCAACCCGTCAGCGGCACAAGGAAAGGAGAGGCGCGGCTGTTACTACGCTGGACCGGACTGGGCCGCCCGATGCTGACCGGCCCACGCAATTGGGGCGCTGGGAAGAAACGGCCTCGGCCCAATGGCCCAAGAGAGAGAGGGAAGGAAAGACAGGC
The DNA here is from genome assembly GCA_038087645.1 of Saccharum hybrid cultivar R570. Classification (NCBI taxonomy): domain Eukaryota; kingdom Viridiplantae; phylum Streptophyta; class Magnoliopsida; order Poales; family Poaceae; genus Saccharum; species Saccharum hybrid cultivar. The sequence continues at coordinate 24,534,634 of JAQSUU010000558.1, forward strand.
CGGCCCGGTTGCACAGGTAATCTGTTTTATTATTATTTTTTTCTTTCTTTCATTTATTTATTTTCCAAAACCTATTCCAAATAAAATTTTCCAAACCAAATCAAAATAAAATAAATCCACTACACAACAGAAAATAAATGCAGCAGCATGAATGCAACACCAAATAATAATTTTTTAAAATTTTAACTTCCCATTAATTGTTATCTAAATTATTGGAAACCCACTAATTCTAAAATTTAGAATTTTTGGGTGTTACATTCTTGAGATTTTCATTCTCAACTATAAGTGTGGAATCACAAGTGAAACCATCACTACTAGATGAGGATGATGTAGATGAGCTACATGAAGGGTTAGTGGGAGCAACAACAATAGGCTTATGAAAAGATTCATCAATTATATCACATGATATGCCTATGTTGCAAGTTTTGGCTTTCTCAATATTAGTTGGCATGTTTTCACATTTTTCAACTAGAGAGGAATGAGCTTCTTCAAGCTTAGTGTGAGACTTTTGAAGCTTCTTATGGTCTACCTTTAGATTCTCATAAGATGCCCTAAGCTCATCAAGTTCTTGCATAAGATTTTTCTTTTCCTTAAGCAAGCTCTTGCACTCCTTTCTAGATTCTTTAAAATGTTGAGTGTAATCTTCTAGCATAGTGATTAGTTCATCTTTAGTTAGATCATCATCATCACTATCACTAGCACTAGCACTATCATGATCACTCTCGTCGTCGGATGATACCTTAGTGGCCTTAGCCATGAAACACAATGGAGTGTCGAAGAGGGAGACCTTCTCTTGAATGGCAATGCTAGCATGTCCCTTCATCTTGCTCTTGTTGTCATCCTCATCATCACTTGAGGAATCATCACTGTCCCATGTAGCAACATGAGAATCATTCTTCTTCTTATGAGAGCTCTGCTTCTTTTCTTGCTTCTTCTTTTGCTTCTTCCTCTCCTTGATAGCATCTTTATCATCACTATCATAAGGACACTTTGCAATGAGATGGTCCTTACTATGGCATCTAAAGCATCTCATGGTATGCTCATTCTTCTTGGATGAGTTCTTCTCCTTCTTGCACGAAAGTCTTTCTTCTTCATGAATTTGCTAAATTGCTTGATAAAGAGAGCCATCTTCTCATCAATGTCATCACTATTACAAGAGCTTGAGTCTTCATCACTTGATGATTCAATCTTGGATTTGCCCTTGGATGTTGTTGATATTTGGTAACGCAATTAGAAAATAGGATCCGCAAGCGCACGGATATCGGTGAGCACTTCACCCGAGATGTTATCCTGGGTATCGTATTTATATTTTTACTTTTAGGAGAAAGAGTGCATCTGACTAACCAAATCTATTACTACTAACCTTTAGGCTACAACCACTATGATTCGATGTGAGTGATGTATAGAGAAGACTACAACCGCACTCTTCTTCTAACCTTGGTAAGGATGATCTACTGTTCTATTGGGGAGGTTTACGGAATCTAGACACCACAAAGGATGTTCAACCCGCACCTATAAACCCTATCGATCCTGCTAACGGGATATGGAATACAAAGGTAACTCGGAATTGTCACGTTCCTCGCTACTACCACGGTCCGGCTAGACGAGGGGATATCTATGAGTATCCTAGCTTAAACACCACGTTTACGCTAGAGATGATTACTCTAAACTCTACGCGAAGAGATCAAAGTAAACTCATAAACCAAAGAACAATAAAACAAAGAACTTACTAGAATTTAGAAGTCGAAATACTGAAGAATCCTGAGAACAAGCCTCGGGTTAGGAGAACTTGATCCCGCAGGTACAACCTCGGAGTAGACACCGACAGGCCGGCTTCCTCCGATCTACACCTCCACTCTATCTCTCTCAATCTAGTAGAACTAATTCTACTTTCACATTGGATGCTAAGCCCTAAGAGGTGGGAACCCTAGAGGGAACCTCTCTCTCTAAACCCTAACTAGAGATATGCAACTGAATAATGAATTGGGGTCTTCTCCACCAGGGGTCAGGGGCCTTGCTTATATAGCCCTTTTGGATGAATCTGGACCGTCGGATCAAACCGACCTTCATCCTACGGTTTTCCTTGATCCTCAAAGGCGGTGGAGCATAATCCGCGAGACTCGACCTGATTGGTCCCGGGGGCAGGGCGGGCGCCCTAGGGCACAGGGCGGGCGCCCTGTGTCCTGGCCCGTTACGGCTCCCGTTCGTTCCCGTGGCTTCTGGAATCTTCTAGATGTAAGATAATTATGTGTTCGGTTAATATCCCGTCATTAATCCGACATGTGGGCCTTTCTTCCGTATTTCCTGATAACCCCCTGCAGAAATAGATAAATAGCAAAACTCGTGGAATTCTGTTAGATCAAACCCTAATTCTAGGTGTTGCTTGCATATAGGTCCTTTTCTTTATTTATTTGATGGTTATAATTGATACTTAAGAACCATCAACAAACACCCCCATACTTAGGCTTTTACTCGTCCTCGAGAAAAGGTTGGTTAATAAAACATCTGGGGTTGAAACATTCTTTCATACCTGCAGGGTGTTGTAAAAATCCACTGTGCACTTATAGTCAGGGAAATATATGGTCAGAGTAAAGAGCCTTTCTTCTTCTTAATCCCTATCACTTGGAGTTTTTACATATTTTTGAAAAGAGAAACTTAGCATACCTTTATCCTCATAGGTGCTCTCAGAGTCACTCATTATCTTTTATATTTCTCTCTGAGGCTGTTTTGATTTTGCAAAAATAATTCTTTAAGCATACATACCTTGCATTTATTGTATGGTCAAAACCGGATCCGAGGAGAAGAATGCCATACTCTTAGATCAAAGATTTTGAAAATTAAAAACTTGTCACTCTTACTGGCATATTGCTTATTAGAGGGACCATGGGCTATCATTTTCTTTCCATCATATTTTTATCATATCTCATTTTTTTTCATTTTGGGTGGATACCGAGGTACCCCTAATTCTACTGCCGGACACTTGTCCATTTTTTTCCACGAGGTTATCGAGCACTTGCTCCTTTTTATTTCCTCGATATATTCATAATTTTGCATAGCCCATGCCTCTAACGCAATAATACTTCGGAAGAGTAAATCTTTCTGAATAAAAATGTCTTGATCTTAGGAGTATGATAAATCTCTCAACAAGGGTCTAACTTGTTTTGAACAAACTCAATACAAAGCAGATAGCTTTAATTAATATTTTCATGTTTAGCAGGCATATAAAACTTGAGGATGGTAGCTATAATTTTGAGATTTTTAAAACAAATTCTCCAAGCAATAAAGATACTAAGAATAAGGTACTCATACCCTTACCATCTCTTATTCCACAATGACTTTTAGCAACACAGGGTTTTGAAATAATTTTAATAATTGCAGGTTTCCCGGAAATATCATAGAGTGAGATTGATCATGATTAGAAGCATTTTTATCCTTTTAATTTATCATGTTTAGAGAGATAAAATTCTGCACAAACTAAGGTGAGTGTGTAAGTGTGTAATAAAAGTGTGCAGAGTGTGTACCTGGTTCATGGAGTGGTGCGATCGAAGTGTGTGTGACATGTCAGGGAATCTCCCCCATACTTGTTTTCTGCTTTCTTGCACAAAAGTAAAGTAGAGACACACAAGACATACTAATAATAATCTTTATTAATCTTGAGGCATTTATTACAACCGAATAATAATAATAACCGAATATAATAGATCTAAACTGATTATAAGCGAACCTAATCGAATCTAATAATAACTAAGACATATATAGCCCCAAGATCTAATCTAGATAGCTCAGCGACGCTCACGCCTCCTAAGACTATGCTCTAACTCATCGATCCTCTTGTTGGCGTCGGCAAGGTCATCCCGTAGCTTTAGGATCGTAGTGTTATGGTTGAAGGTCCTCCGATCCATAGAGATATTGGAGTTCTGAATTTCTATAATGCTGTTCTTGATCACCCGTAGCTCCTCATCCACATCTGCAATGGTCCTGCGGCGCTTGGGAGGTGTCTCGAAAGCATTAAGAGCATGCTTGGGTGCTTCCTTCGGAGGAACGAAGCAGACCTTAGCTGCCCTAACACCCTCGAAGTAAGGTCTCTCCTCCGTGGTATAGCGGACACTAGAGATCTCGCCGCTCCGGTTGGTCTTCACTCCGACGACCCGCTCATTGGGTTTTGGCGGCAGGATCTTTGTTCCGGCTGGTACCTTGATGATCTCCTTCCCTTTCGACGATGATGGCGAGCCTTCGAGCAATAGGGGCTGCGTAGGTGCGGTAAGAACTGGGCGAGCAAAGTAGGATTGGGCAGAGCTGCGTTGACGTGGTGGCATGGCTTCTAGCTGTCGCTCTGTGTTGGCCGGGACGAGAGCGTAGGCATCGGGATCCTCCTTGGGCTTCTTGTTGAGGTCGTAGGGGACGACTTCCCAATCGACGTGGAACTTCTTGGCCATTGGAGCAGCTAGGAACTAAGCAAGATCTAATTTGAGGAAGGAGAGAAGGCTTGAATGAATTGGTGCTAAAAGCTGACGTTGGGGGTCTGTTTATATAGGGGGTAAAAACTGCTCTCGTGCATGGTCGGGACTCTTCCTGCCGTCATGTTTGCGAAACAAACCGAGGACGGAATTTTCCAGATAGCAACGGGCGAGGTTATCGCGTGGGAGAAGTCAGGGGCCGAGGGGAGACAGGGGCAGGGCGCCCGCCCTCATCCTCAGGGCGCCCACCCTGTGTCCGGCTCCTCTACAAGCCTGCTTTCTCGAGCGTGTTTCTCACCGTGTTTTTATCCCAAAAAATATATACTTGGCCCAAAAACGTCAAATTAAAAGCGTCGGGCTTTAATTTTTAATTGGAAGGTAAAAATTGATCACGTCTATTTCTTCTAATTCTTTATTGGGCTCTAAAAATAATTTAAGATGTTGACCATTTACCTTGAATAACGTACCTTCGTCATTTTGAAGTGTGATAGCTCCGTGGGATGATGAATGAATTACCTTGAATGGTCCTTCCCATTTGCTCCGGAGCTTTCCATGCCCGAAAAGCTTCACCCTGGAATTAAAAAGTAATACCTTATCTCCGGGTGAGAACTCCTTCTTCTTGATCCTCTTGTCATGCCATCTCTTGACTCTTTCTTTGTAGATCTTTGAATTGTGATATGCTTTCTCCCGCCATTCTTCTAACTCCGATAATTGCATTCCTCTATGTTTTCCGGCGATATCTAGGTCCATATTCCATCTTTTTATGGCCCAGTGTGCCTTGAACTCAAGTTCAACAGGTAGGTGACAGGTCTTTCCGTATATCAATTGGTATGGAGACATTCCAATTGGGGTCTTGTATGCTGTCCGGTAAGCCCAGAGTGCATCGGGTAACTTGTCCTTCCATACCGTTCCCATCTCGTTCACTGTCTTCTGAAGAATGTTCTTGATTTGCTTGTTAGAAGTCTCTGCTTGGCCACTTATCTGAGGATGATAGGGAGTAGCGACGTTGTGACGGATTCCATGTCTTGATAGATAGTACTCGAAGCGCTTGTCAATGAAGTGTGATCCTCCATCACTTGTCACTATCCTGGGGACTCCAAATCTTGGAAATATGATTTCTTCAAACATCCTCTTCGAACTGATATTGTCGGCATGTTTGCAAGGTAGTGCCTCTACCCACTTGGAGACGTAATCAACCGCCACCAAGATGAACTCACACTTCTTTGATGGGGGAAATGGACCCATGTAGTCTATTCCCCAGACATCAAAGAGTTCAATCTGAAGGTTGTTGGTGAGTGGCATGGCATCCCTTGTATTTATGTTTCCGTGCCTTTGACATGGCCCACATCTTCTGATATATTGCTTCGTGTCATCGTACATCGTAGGCCAGTAGAATCCACATTGCCAGATCTTTGAATGTGTACGGAATGCTCCATAGTGACCTCCGTATGGTGATGAGTGACATTTGTCGATGATCTTCAATCCTTCCTCAGTGGTCACACATCTTCTAAGTAGGCCATCAGCGCATACTCGGAAGAGATATGGCTCATCCCATATATGTGAACGACTTTCCTGAATAAGCTTCTTCTTGTTTGCTCCGGGTGGTACATAACCTGAAACCATAAAATTAACAATATCTGCATACCAGGGGTCAGATCTGTTAATCCCGTAAAGCATGTCGTCCCGGAGTGAGTCATTAATGGGGGGTTCCTGTAAATTCTTAAAGTACATTCTAGACAAGTGATCAGCAACAGAATTTTCTACTCCCTTTTTATCTTTTATTTCTAAGTCAAATTCTTGGAGTAATAAAATCCATCTGATTAAGCGAGGTTTAGCATCTTTCTTAGTGAGCAAATATTTTAGTGCAGCATGATCAGTGTAAACAATTATCTTAGCTCCAACTAAATAAGATCTAAATTTATCAATGGCAAAAACAACAGCCAGAAGCTCTTTTTCAGTGGTTGCATAATTAAGTTGAGCTCCTGTCAAAGTTTTACTTGCATAAGCAATTGCATGATGCTTTTTATCTTTAGTTTGTCCCAAAACTGCCCCCACAGCATAATCACTAGCATCACACATAATTTCAAAAGGCAACGACCAATCAGGGGGTTGAATGATTGGTGCAGAGATGAGTGCTTGCTTTAATAAATTGAAAGAATTTAGACATGCATCATCAAATTCGAAAGGAGCATCCTTGGCTAGCAAAAGAGTAAGTGGTCTCGCAATAAATGAAAAGTCTTTTATAAATCTGCGATAAAAACCAGCATGGCCAAGAAAACTTCGAATTCCTTTTATATTCACAGGTGGAGGTAGTTGTTCAATTACTTCAATTTTAGCTCTATCTACCTCAATACCTCTTTCAGACACTAGGTGTCCTAGCACTATTCCTTCTCTAACCATAAAATGACATTTTTCCCAATTAAGGATTAAGTGCTTTTCTTCACATCTTTGCAAAACCTTATCTAAGTTCTCAAGACAACTATCAAAAGTTTTTCCATAAACTGAGAAATCATCCATGAAAACTTCCATAATCTCTTCAATCATATCAGAAAATATAGACATCATACATCTTTGAAAAGAAGCTGGTGCATTACATAACCCAAAAGACATTCTACGATAAGCATACGTTCCATATGGGCATGTAAAAGTGGTTTTGCTTTGATCATCAGGATGGATAGGGATCTGGTGATACCCTGAATATCCATCTAGAAAACAGAAAAACGAGTGTTTTGCTAACCGCTCAAGCATCTCATCTATAAAAGGCAAAGGAAAATGATCCTTTTTCGTGGCTTTATTAAGTTTTCTATAGTCTATGCACATCCGCCACCCAATGACGGTGCGTTGCGGAATTAGCTCATTCTTATCATTAGTAACAATAGTCATGCCTCCCTTTTTAGGCACAACTTGAACAGGGCTTACCCACTCACTATGCGGCACAGGATATATAATCCCTGCATGCAGCAACTTTATAACTTCTTTTTTAACTACCTCTCTCATCGCGTTGTTAAGTCTACGTTGAGGCTCTCGAGAGGGTGTAACAGAAGGATCTGTCGGAATACGATGGGTACAAATCATAGGACTGATTCCTGTGAGATCTTGAAGTGAGTAGCCGAAAACAGAGTGGTGTTTTTCAAGAATGGTCATTAATCGCAGAGTTTGCTCCTGAGTGAGTTTATTACTAACGATCACAGGAAACTCTAGATTATTGTTTAGGAAAGCATAGGTAAGACCGGGTGATAAAGTTTTGAGTTCTATGGGGGGTCTAGGTGTTTCTGCAAACTCATCTAAGGGTTCAGGTTCAGAAGGTTCGGCCTCTTCTTCAGTGAAGAAGGGGGCTTCCTCTTCTAAGTCTGGATCATCTAAAAGTTCTAGAGATGCAGCCTTTACCTCCTCCATAGGATCAGGCAAAAGATATGGCTCGGTCTTATTATTCAAGGAGTGAGTTATTGTAATTGGAAGTTTAAAATCCTTTCCCAAGGAAATGTGGAGCTTTCCAGTTTGACCTTCATAAAGGAGTCTTCTAAAAGGTTGTCCAATCAATAGGTCAAAACCCCATATATCAAAGATATAAAAGTTCAAATGAACCATGGAGCCTTCTACCATAAAGGGTAGGACATTAATAATTCCAAGACTGGGGACTAATCGTCCCGAAGATTCCTTTATGACCTTTGTTGTGGGGGTTAAAACAAGTTTCCCAAATAAATTAAGTGCAAAAGCTTCGGACATAATATTGATCCCCACAACAGGATTATAGAGAGCGTTAAATTGATCAGAATTATAAGCACAGCGTATAGTTATAGAGGGTGTGTCCACTCGGATTACTTCAGAGGAAAGCTCTGACTCCTCTAACCATTCGCTACTCATAACTGAGATAAGCTCTCTCAATTGACGTTCACTTGGTAAACAAATGCTAAATTAGTCGTTTTGGGGTCGGTCTATAGAATGGTAGTTTGAAATGTTTCCAAAATCGGCAAAGAGATCGGATTCTATGTCTAGCATGAAATCAGATGGTAGAATTTCTTCCTTTTGTGGCTCAGAACCTGGGATAGCGAAAGTAGATGAAAAATTTGGCAGAGTGTCTACTTCGGCTTCGTAGGTTTTATCATGGAGGGCATTATCCATCTCAGCTTCTAGGATTCTATTCAAGATCCCCTTAGCTTCATCAGTAGGGATACGAAAGAAAGAACCTCTAGCCATAGTATGCAGCATTTGTTTATTATCTTTCTGAAGACCTCGAAAAAAGTGAAATAAAAGAACAGTGTCTTCAAGCAAAAGTTTTGGACCAGATTCTAAAAGATCAGAAAAATATTTCCAGGATTTCCTCAAAGTTTCATTATCTTTTTGTTTAAAAGATAGGACTTCGAGTCTAAGGTCACCAGTACGGTCAAGGGAATAAAAATCTAGACAAAAGTTGGCTCTTAAAACTCCCCATTCACCTTGCTATTGACTTACCTTCTGACTATACCATCGTCTAGCTTCTCCTCTTAAAGAAAAAGGAAAAAGCTTCCAACGTAAAGTCTTATCAGAGATGCCATCAATGCGAAGACAATCGCATGTCTGCTCAAAATCTCTAATATGAAGGTAAGGGTTTTCGTCTTCCTTTCCCGAAAAAGATAAATTTTGAATCATCGCAATCAACCTTGAACTTAACTTATACTGGGATGTTTGGATAGGCTGTGATGACTCCCATGGTAAAAGGTCAGTTGCTGAAGGTGTTGCGGCATCAAAGATAGATATAGAACCTTGGTTTTCCATTTTTGGTAAAAAGAAAAAGAATGAATGAAAAAGATAAGAAAATAAAAAGTATGAATACAAGCTAGTAGTAAGACTCAAGGTTATCTCAGCAAACCGTCTTTCTCCCCGGCAACGGCGCCAGAAATGCTTGTTGATATTTGGTAACGCAATTAGGAAATAGGATCCGCAAGCGCACGGATATCGGTGAGCACTTCACCCGAGATGTTATCCTGGGTATCGTATTTATATTTTTACCTTTAGGAGAAAGAGTGCATCTGACTAACCAAATCTATTACTACTAACCTTTAGGCTACAACCACTATGATTCGATGTGAGTGATGTATAGAGAAGACTACAACCGCACTCTTCTTCTAACCTTGGTAAGGATGATCTACTGTTCTATTGGGGAGGTTTACGGAATCTAGACACCACAAAGGATGTTCAACCCACACCTATAAACCCTATCGATCTTGCTAACGGGATATAGAATACAAAGGTAACTCGGAATTGTCACGTTCCTCGCTACTACCACGGTCCGGCTAGACGAGGGGATATCTATGAGTATCCTAGCTTAAACACCACGTTTACGCTAGAGATGATTACTCTAAACTCTACGCGAAGAGATCAAAGTAAACTCATAAACCAAAGAACAATAAAACAAAGAACTTACTAGAATTTAGAAGTCGAAATACTGAAGAATCCTGAGAACAAGCCTCGGGTTAGGAGAACTTGATCCCGCAGGTACAACCTCGGAGTAGACACCGACAGGCCGGCTTCCTCCGATCTACACCTCCACTCTATCTCTCTCAATCTAGTAGAACTAATTCTACTTTCACATTGGATGCTAAGCCCTAAGAGGTGGGAACCCTAGAGGGAACCTCTCTCTCTAAACCCTAACTAGAGATATGCAACTGAATAATGAATTGGGGTCTTCTCCACCAGGGGTCAGGGGCCTTGCTTATATAGCCCTTTTGGATGAATCTGGACCGTCGGATCAAACCGACCTTCATCCTATGGTTTTCCTTGATCCTCAAAGGCGGTGGAGCATAATCCGCGAGACTCGACCTGATTGGTCCCGGGGGCAGGGCGGGCGCCCTAGGGCACAGGGCGGGTGCCCTGTGTCCTGGCCCGTTACGGCTCCCGTTCGTTCCCGTGGCTTCTAGAATCTTCTAGATGTAAGATAATTATGTGTTCGGTTAATATCCCGTCATTAATCCGACATGTGGGCCTTTCTTCCGTATTTCCTGATAACCCCCTGCAGAAATAGATAAACAGCAAAACTCGTGGAATTCTGTTAGATCAAACCCTAATTCTAGGTGTTGCTTGCATATAGGTCCTTTTCTTTATTTATTTGATGGTTATAATTGATACTTAAGAACCATCAACAGATGTGGTGGCTTTGAATGCCACACTCTTCTTTTTCTCATCATCCTTCTTCTCACTTTCCTTCTTCTTCTTTTTGACCAACTCCTCTTTCTTATTATCTTCTCTATATGAATCATCGGTCATCACTTCTTGGAATACTTGTTGAGGAGTTGAATCCTTCAGTGTAGTCCTCATTAGCACGGTGATCAATGTATCAAACCTCTTGGGAAAGCTTCTCAAGAACTTCATAGAGAATTGGTTGTCCTTGACCTCCTCACCAAGTGTCTTGAGCTCATTGACAATGACTTACAACCAATGAAATATTTCCGGTACACTCTCATCTTCTTGCATCTTGAAGCTAGAAAACTTTTCTTGCAAGATATATGCTTTAGCGGTCTTTGTGCGTTCGGTGCCCTCAAATGTTTCTTCTAGCTTGGCCCAAGCATCATGTGCAACTTCTATGTTCTTCACTTGCTCAAATGTCTTGTCATCTAATGCCTCATGAAGAGCACTAATGGCAATGTTATTGCATTGGAGCTTCTTCTCTTCCACCGGTGTAGGTGCTTCCGGATTAGCAACCTCAAATTTTGTTTTGGTGACCTTCCACACTTCTCTATTGGTTGACTTGAGGTGTGCGGTCATCTTAACCTTCCAATATGCATAATTTGTGCCATCAAAGTGAGGTGCCTTCTTGGTGTTGTTGATGTGCAAGCTTAATTAAGCCATTTCTTTTTCACCGTAGGTTGTTAAGTCTCAAATAAACGGTGCCTCGGCTCCGATACCACTTGTAAGGTCCAAATGGCTAGAGGGGGGTGAATAGCCTAATTAAAAATCTACAAGCTTCACTAAACAACCACGTTAGTATAAAATATGGCTAAGCTAATTCTAGCACTAGCTCAACTATACTATGCAAGCCACCTATACAATTCTAGTGAAGCAAGGCTATGATCTCTAATACACACCAACAAGACTAAGTCACTAAGCTACTTACTCCTATGTGATAAAGGCTATACTAAGCAAACTACACTAGGACTAGTACAAGAAAGTAAAGAGCAAGTGACTTGATTCTTATACCAACGATGTAGAGAAGTAATGCACTCGAAGAATCAATCACAATGATCAACCACAAGAGAAATCCTCGGCAAAGAGATGACACAAGATTTTTTACCAAGGTTCACTTGCTTCCTGGTAAGCTACTCCTCGTTGTGGCGATGCACCCACTTGTCGGTTCACGAGCTAATCGACTATCAAGAGTCGAGCCCTCGGCGGGCGCCGCATAACTGCACACAAGATGGGGATCCTCCAAGCCATGAGCTTCACTAGAGTATCCAATTTGCGAACTCCCGTGGGGAAGGATCAAGAACCCCTTATAACACTTGGTGAGGGATCCAACAATCTTCAATTGTGAGCTCAATCACCTCCGCTGCTCTAAGCCGTCTACCGTGTCGGGAAACACGGAAGAGTAACTAGAAATCCGTAGCAGCTCAAAGATCAAGTGCCTCTAGAATGCAACTCTCAAGCAATGCACTTGAATCTCACGCAATCTCACTCAAGATGTGCAACCAAGCAAAGAGATGAGTGGAGGGGTTGTTCTCTAGCTCAAAGGATGTCTCTAGGTCTCAAAATGTGCAAGAGTTACCCCCAAACCCCGACCAACTTCTATTTATAGCGTATGGGTACGCATCAAGCCGTTACTGGACGACGCAGTGCAAAGCGTGCTGACCGGACACACCGGTCAGGGTGACCGGACACGTCCAGTCACTACAGGACAAGCGAAAACAGTGTGCATCAGAAGTAGCTGTTGCCGTGACCAGACGCGCTCTAGCGTTTGACCGAACGCGCTGCACCCGGTGTCCGGTCGGAGTCCAAAGAGCTCCCACCGTGACCGGACGTGTCTGATCGCACATGACCAGACGCGCCGCGTGTCCGGTTGGCTCTACGACCAGCTCTGCCCTTCTGGGTGCCTGACCGAACGCGCCGGTTCTGTGAGGGACCGGTCGCGCCGATTGCAAACCCTAGCACCTACGTGCCTGACTGCTGCGAGAACTGACCGGATGCGTCCGGTCAAACCGTGACCACGTCCGGTGCAACGTCCGATCAGCCTAGTGACCTCCGTTCGTCTCCGTTTCTTTTCTGACTTCTGACGTAGTGGAAAATAGGCATTTCACTTCCCTAAAAAGCACCGAATCCTGCCTCGCAAGCTCTGCGGGAGGGAGAGAGGAATCGAAACCCCTCTCTACCGCTTCAACTCCACCGCCTTTGCAAATGTGCTAACACCACCAAGTGTACACCACCATGTGCATGTGTGTTAGCATTTCACAAACATTTTTCAAGGTGTTATGTTAGCTCTCTACTAGATCCTAATGCATATATATGCTCAAGACATTGATCTAGTGGCACTTGATTCCTGAGCTAACCATGATTGCCCCTCTTGATAGTCAGCTATGTATCCTAAACCCGGTCATTCACTTCTCTACTCATCTTAGACCGGCAAAAGGAAAACCCTATGGTTGTACCTTTGCCTTGCGCTCTTAGATCCTTCTCTTCCACTTGATCATCATGTCCATTATATTATGTGCATCTCCACCATGATCGTCATTATATGTCCATGCACCATTTCTTTGTGATCTTGTGGCCATCACTCCTTGCCACATACACCTTCATCACATGTGTTCCTTATGCCTAACTCAAAACACTTAACACATGGCATTAGCAACTTGGTGTCATTAATTACCAAAACCAAACTTGGGCTTTCACCCTTCAACGTGGACTCTCCACTGCCTTTGAGGATCAATCTCCATCGTGATTGAAGGTTAGTCCATATTGAGGGACTAAAAGGTCCTAAAATGGCTAAAGAGGGTGAATAGCCTATTTAAAACTCTACAAATCCACTAGAGCAATTTGTTAGTAAACTAAATGGCGAAATGCAAACTTGCTCTAGCTCTATAAGGGTTGCACGCCACCTACCCAACAATTCTAGTTGCTATGATCTCTAGGCACACAAGAGGCTAAGTCACTACTCACTAAAGAGCTCTACTAGATGAAACTAAGCTACCAAGCAAGCTCTCAAAAATAGCTACACTAAAGAGCTTGCTACAACTAGTTTACAAGGAAGTAATGAGTGAGTAGGGTGATTATAATGCCATGTCGATGAATGAACCAATCAAAATATGAAGTCAATCTAATCACCAGGAGAATTCTAATCACACAAGAGACACAAGATTTTTCTCCCGAGGTTCACGTGCTTGCCGGCGCGCTAGTCCCCGCTGTGTCGACCAACACTCGATGGTTCGACGGCTAAGAGGTGTTTCACGAACCTCGTTCAATAAATGGACACTGCAAGAACCTACCCACAAGTGAGGTAACTCAATAACATGCACAATCCAATAGAGTACCTTTTGGCTCTTTGCCAAGAGAAGGTCAAGAACCCGCACAAGCAACTGATCGAGGCCGGAGACAATCACCAACTCCGCTCAACGATCCTCCAATCACTGGGCAGTCTAGGTGTCAGCAAACACCAAGAGTAACAAGCTCACAACCAGCCCAAAGCTTCCACCTAGTGCCACAAGATGATGCAACTCATGCAATGCAATAGAGGCTCACTGTTGACGTCGGATGTGGTCCGAATCACACACCAGAAAGGGCATTGGACACCCGGGCCGCTATGAACCAAAGAATGCAGCGAGGATGTCACTATTACAAGGTGAAGCATAGAGAGGTTTACAAGCAAACCACCAAAGGATAACTAGTCGTACTTATGTGACGAAGAACTGGCTAGTTTTCAAGCATACTAGCAAAGGAACCGCCGAAGCTCTCGCCTAAGAGGGACCCCGTCAGGGCAAGGACGTTGCCGGGTTGCCCTAGGTCGGCTGGCAAGCCTAGAGTGCCATCCTTGGTCATGGATCAAGGGATGAATAGCATGGAGGTAGGAGAAGAGAGTAAAAGGGGTAGGAGTAGATTGATTTGTTTGTTTCACGATTGGATAGATGGGAACTGAATCGGCCATGACCCTCTCATATATATAGAGTGGGGTGGTCTTATCCCAGTAGGAAACCTCTCCAAGGCTTATTTTCTAAGTTTTCCATGTCCAAAAACCGATCTAGAAATAAATTGGTTCGAGATCTGAAAGTCAGATTCGGAATAAACACCTACCGGTACTTCCGGTCAGGCTCCACCGGTAGTATCGGTCCCTACCAGTAGTACCGGTCAAGGACTAGTAGTACAGGTAGTTCATTTTCACGCCAAACTGCGCCACCTACCACCATCCATCGGTAGTACCGGTCTCAGACCGGTAGTACCGGTAGTTCATATCTGCGCCAAACCTTCTCGGACCGGTAGTACTGGTAGTTCATACATTTTCTTAGAGGCATAACTCTCTCATCCAGACCCCAAATTGGAAGTTCCATATATGTTTTTTTGACCATCTCGATGAGAGGAACGCAATGGTGAAGTCTGTTACACATTTTGGCAACTTCACAAAATGGATATTTTTGGTTGTCAATATATTCCCCCCTGTTTTCAGGTTTATGATGCATGAACCTAAAAACACTTGATCAAACAAACATAATTAAACCAAACAGCAATGATACCCATCTCATCGGCTGCATGGTGACTAAGGGCGATGTATACATCGGCTATTTTGTTCTAAGGGCAATACATGTATCGGCCATTGTTTGGAGAGCACTTAGGCTTCTTGCCAAACACTTGGAAAATACTTTTTCAAGTATCTCCCGTTGAATGCTACTTTGAGACATTCACCTTGCAATGTCTCTAGCAAATAGGAATTACCGTATATGACTTTGATCACTTTGTAAGGACCCTCCCAGTTATGTGACCATTTGCCAAACTGATTGCCCTTCGATCCAATAGGTAGTATGGTTTTCCACACTAATTCTCCTACTTGGAAAGATTTGCTCTTGACCTTTTCGTTGTATGCCCTAGCAACTCGAGCTTTGTCTTTCTCTATCTTCTTGAGAGCCTTTAATCTTACATCAGTTACCTGATCGATGTTATCCATCATCAAATCATGATACACAATGGCTGATAGATCATTTTGTTTAGCAAGCCTGTATGCATCCAAATTTACCTCGACAGGCAAGATGGCCTCTTGACCATATACCAACTCAAAATGAGTAACTTTTGTAACCCCATGCCTTGAAATGCGATGTGCCCGTAGAGCTTCAGACAAAACTTCATGCCACCTCCTTGGATTCTCCTCAATCTTTTTCTTGATAAGCTTGATCAAAGTCTTATTACTAGACTCAACTTGGCCATTAGCTTGAGCATAATATGGAGATGATTTGAGCAACTTGATCTTATATAATTTGGCAAAGTCCCTCACTTCCTTAGACATAAATGATGTCCCTTGATCTATAGTTAATGTTTAGGGTATGCCGAATCTATGAATGATATGCTCAGGGATGAACTCAATCACCTCCTTGTGTGTCATATTCTTCAAAGGAACTACTTCGGTCCACTTAGTGAAATAATTTGTAGCAACCAACACAAAGCGATGTCCCTTAGAAGATGGGGAATGAATTTGGCCAATGAAGTCTAGCCCCCAACCACGAAAAGGCCACGGTTTGATTATAGGATGAAGCATAGCAGTAGGCACTAGCTGAATATTTCTAAACATTTGGCACTCTTCACATCCTTTGTAGTAGCGAAAGCCATCAGTCATCATAGTAGGCCAATAGAAACTAGCTCTATGCAATAACCACTTCATCTTCGGGGCCGATTGATGCATACCACAAATACCTTCATGGACTTCTCCCATAGCTATTCTTGCTTCATTAGTTTCTAAGCACTTCAGCAACAAGTCTTTGGTGGTTCTTTAGTAAACCTCATCATTGTGCAACTCATATTTGAAAGCACTTCACTGAACACTTTTATCAACTTTGGCACTTGGATCTCGTAGATATGCCAATAAGGGAGTCCTCCAATCATGTAAATTGGCCCCAACATCACTAGAAGTTTTGTTAGGCCGATTTGAGAGTTCATCATACACATTGGCCGAGCTAGCCACAGGGGAGTTGGCTAGGCCGACTGGTAAAGTCGGCCAAGCCAACTGGCTTGACAAAGAATCGGGGTCGGCTATACTGGCTAGGGCAGTCGGCTTAGCCGATTCTTCCGCACTTACACGGCAAAAATATAAATCTTCATGCATCGGCTGTTCTTGAATATGAAAATTACACCCACTGATGTCATAGCCAGATGCTTGTTGAGCTAACATATTGGTCTTTTGATTTTCATGCCTCGGAATATGCCGAATTCAGAATTCGGCAAATTAGGCAATAATATCAAGGCAAGCACCAAGACAAGCTCTTAGTGATCCTTCTAAACATTGAAACATACCAGCAACTTGCTGCACCACGAGTAAAGAATCACCATAGGCTTCAACATGTCATACTTCATGGATTGCAATATAAGCCAAGCCGAATAAGATAACTTCACATTCAGCTTGAATTTTTGTGCAAATGTAATTTTAATTGGCTTGATGTCTCAAACAGCACTATTGTGAGAAATAATGATTATGCCAACACCTTTGCCTTATTTGCAAGTCGATTAATCATATTGTCACATCCGTGAAGTAAATCCAAAATGCGTCATGCCCCCCGGGCCTAAAAGCCATCAAAGTAAATTTCATGTGGGCTTTCTAATAGCACGATGGTCACAAGCACTCATCGGCTATATTTTTACACTAAGGGCGATATCAAAATATTGGCTATATGAATTCATCCACAAGAGCATGCATAACCGAAATAAATATTTTGGCTCTTGATCATTGATAAGCAAAATAATGTGGCAACCCTCTGAAACATATAGATCCATACCAAAGATCAAAATAAAGAGTTGAGGCATAACCACGCATACCAGGGGATGAATTCCGTATAGGCATAGGCAGAGAGTATGGATGATGCCATGACTAATGATTTTGATGATTTGGTGCAAACCACCAACATGGCAATTATTTTTAAAACCTTCTTCTCTCCTTTGCCTTTGTTGCAACACTTG
Organism: Saccharum hybrid cultivar R570; assembly: GCA_038087645.1. Taxonomy (NCBI): domain Eukaryota; kingdom Viridiplantae; phylum Streptophyta; class Magnoliopsida; order Poales; family Poaceae; genus Saccharum; species Saccharum hybrid cultivar. Next base: position 24,552,204 of record JAQSUU010000558.1, read on the forward strand.
CTCGAGCATCACCTTTCTGAGCTTGAATTCTTCATTTAGGAACCCACGCCAAGCCCTTTTCTTTCAGCTTCTCTGCACTAAGCTTTTGTAACTTCTTTTCTTGCCACTTTGGTAAACCGATTGAGCATGTTGGTTTCGCTTCTATTTTGGATAGCGGCAATTCTTTCTTCATTTTAGGCACTTTCATCTTCTTTTGTTCAAATTTGGCACCTACAACATCAATAGATGATTTCTCTACTTCTTTGCCATCATTAGCCGAATTTTTTAACAACGTAATCGGCTTTTCAATAGTTGAATTTAAATCTGAACTTTTATCTTTCCGGCCATCATACTTCACGCGGTAAACTTGTTTTACCACTTTCTTCTTTGCTTGAGCTCTGGACCGATTTTTATCAAATCGGTCTTTATAAGATGATGATTTCTCTGAATGTCTAGGAGCTGCATATTCTACAAGTTGTGGCCTGAAATATGGTGAAATATGTGCCTCTTGATCAAACTAGCCCCAAGATAAATAAGGATGAAAATATATGGACTGTGATCCATATGACATAGGAATTGTCTGCTCAAAAGGAGAATATGTTGCTGCTACGTGAGATCTATCTCCAAGCCAATTCCACTCTTGAAACTTGTGCTTTGGAGGGGATTTTGATGATTGCACTTTCTTTGGCCAATTGGTGACATTTGCTTCTGCTATCTTCTTATATTTAGCTAGAAGTTCCTTGAAGCTAAGCTTCGGCCTTCTATTCTTTAGCTTGTCATGGCCTTTACCTCCATTAGCTTTAAGAGCATCCTTCTTCTTCTCCCCATCTTGACAGACATGCTTCAGAGGAGGATCTTAGCCAATTCCCCTTGCTCAATAGGATCAATCGACTTTTGCTTTAGTTGGAGAGATTTCACCTGCCCCCAGTGCCTTCTGAAACTATGATAACATTGTTGTCCTCTTGAGTATCTTCAATTTGTAATTCATGGACAACAACCTTGTATTCACTTGAGGGCTCCACATCTCTCTCTTGGGCATTTGAGCCTTGAGCTTTGAGTGAACCGGCTATTGCAAGCCGATTCAAAACCTGTTTGCCATCAAGACCAATTGAATCCAATTGGTCCATCTGTTGAGCTTTAGAAAATTTCAATCGGCCTTTATCAATGGCCGACTGGATCACTCGATGAAACACATTGCAATTATAAGTATTATGATCAGATGAGTTATGCCACTTGCAATATGTAAGCTCTTCTAAGTTTTGAATAGATGGCAAAGCACTGTGATCGATGATTCTAATAAAATTATTCTTGAGCAAGATATCAAAGACATGATCACAAAAAGTAAAGTCAAAGGTGTATTTTGATTTCTTTAGTCGATTCTTTTGTGGAGTCAGCTTTAAAGCTAGGCAAACAAAGGGATTGGATTTGTTATCAATCCATTCGACCACACCTTTGCAATTTCTTATGGGAAGCTTTAGCTTTGATGAAGTATCACCATCAGCCTTGCCATATGGCACAATGTGTTGGCCGATAGAATCTGAATTTATTTTATCACAAACAAATATATTGTTATTCTCAATCGGTCTATAACAACTATTAGTAAGGATATCTCTAATAGATGTTGAAATTGAAATAGTATGACCGGATTGGAATTTGAGCAAAACATTTGTGTTTTCTACCTTGTTGACCATGTTAGAGAAGTGTATATCCTTGATTTGCATGATGTTGCTCTTCTTCTCCAGAAACCAATCAACAAGAGGGGTCAAATCACCCGAAGACACATCAGCAGCTGCCAGAACTGGGAAAGTCGGCTTAGCCGACTAGAAGTCGGTTAGGCCGACTTGGGCACTAGTAGGCACAATAGTAGCAGGGGCAGTCGACCTGGCTGACTTGGAAGTCGGCCTAGCCGACTCAGGGCAGTCGTTAGAGGCAGCCGGCTTGGCCGACTGGAAGTCGACCTAGCTGACTCAGAGCAGGCGACAGAGGAAGTCGGCCTAGCCAACTGGGAAGTCGGCCTAGCTGACTTAGAGTAGGAAGGAGTCGGCTTAGCTGACTTCAAAGTCGGCTCAGCCGACTCTGAGCAGGCAAACAACCCTCCTTTGTTGCTTATAGGGGCTTGATCTCCATCAATGATGTAATAATCACTAGATAAATGTACAACCCCTTTAGCTCCTAAAAAATCAAGTCTAGCTGATTTCTGTCGTTGTCCATGCTTTTCTATAGCAAGACTTGTTTTCTGAGATGTGATTCATTCGAAAAGGATATTGTGTTGTTCGGCTTCTGTAGCCGAACCTTTGCTTACATCCGAATCAAATCTTTCTTTCATGCCCACTAGCAATCCAATTTTAGCCGATGACTCAATTGTGATCGGCCTTTTCTCATTAGTCTTTCCAAAATATTCATAGAATTGCTCCTCTAATTGAGACCATGAACCAATAGTGCACCAGGGCAAAGATGTAAACCATGCAAAGGCAATACCAGTAAGAGATAAAGGAAAATTTCGCACTCTCATATAGTCTTCTTTACCAACAAAACCTAGCTGTGAGAGATATATACTAATATGTTCCACAGCGGTCTTATCATCTTCACCACTAAACTCATAAAAATCAAGTATCCACCAACCATCAGGAGTTTTCAAGTAATCAATGTGTAATTGGTACGGTCTATAATATATGGGCACCTTCCATTTAGAGCCATATGGATTTCTAGTATGGGCTAAATCTTCATCGATTCGGCTGGATTTGAGAGCAATATATAAAGCCGAATCATGATTGTTTGCATGTGCACCCATTGTTGAATTTTCATTGATTTGGCTACAATTATTAGCAATAGGTTGAGCCGAATCATGAGTTTTAGTACTCGAATGCCTTGCTGAAATTTCACTAATTCGGCTTTGATCATGAGTGAAATATGAAGCCGAATTGTGGGCATTGATCTTTGCATATGGTGCTAAATTTCCATTGATTCGGCTATGGTTACTAGTAACACGTGAAACCGAATCATGAGTATTAGCACTTAAACATATGAAGCTGAATTATGAATATGAGCATTTGTATAAGGTGCTGAATTTTGTGAGCAATTGGCTAAATAACTAGCATTGTCATAGCCAATTCTCTCATTCATCGGTAGGTCATGTGATGGAACCACATATTGTGAACTTATAGCCGATGAACAAGGATTTACATGTTGCATGTTACTAGTAGCATCAACATGAGAGCTTATATGACTTGCAAAATAACCATTAGGATCATAAGATGTATTTGCAAGTTGTACCTTGGGGTAATTGTAGTAGTTTTGTGATGAACCACCTTAGTACTCCATGATTTAGAACTTGACCGCCTTGCTGAATTTTCAATGTCAAGCGCAACACGTTACAAAATTGCAAGCATGATCACAAGGGGTCAAAACCAGATGTGCTCGGCCTTTTGGGCCAAATGCAACGGTAATGGCGAGCTCAAGCAGATAGATTAGCGAGGAATAAGGCTAGGGTAAGAAGAATCAGCTACAAAGTAAAGCCGAAGCAAATTCTTCCCCAGTGGAGTCGCCAAAAAGTGTGTTGATGTCGGATGTGGTCCGAATCACACACTAGAAAGGGCATTGGATGCCCGGGCCGCTACGGACCGAAGAACGCAGCGAGGATGTCACTCTTACATGGTGAAGCATGGAGAGGTTTACAAGCAAATCACCAAAGGATAACCAGTCGTGCTTACGTGATGAAAACCGGCTAGTTTTCAGGCAAACTAGCAAAGGAACCGCCGAAGCTCTCGCCTAGGAGGGACCCCGTCAGGGCAAGGATGTCGCCGGGTTGCCCTAGGTCGACCGGCAAGCCTAGGGCGCCGTCCTTGGTCATGGATCAAGGGATGAACAGCATGGAGGTAGGAGAAGAGAGTAAAAGGGGCAGGAGTAGATTTGATTTGTTTATTTGATGATTGGATAGATGGGGACTCAATCGGACATGATCCTCTCATATATATAGAGGGGGTGGTCTTATCCCAGTAGGAAACCTCTCCAAGGCTTATTTTCTAAGTTTCCCACGTCCAAAAACCGATCTAGAAACAAATCAGTTCGAGATCTGAAAGTCAGATTCGGAATAAACACCTACCGGTACTTCCGGTTAGGCTCCACCGGGAGTATCGGTCCCTACCGGTAGTTCATTTTCACGCCAAACTGCGCCACCTATCACCATCCATTGGTAGTACTAGTCTTGCACCGGTAGTACTGGTAGTTCATATCTGTGCCAAACCTTCTCGGACCGGTAGCACCGGTGATCTCGGACCGGTAGTACCGGTAGTTCATACATTTTCTCGGAGGCATAACTCTCTCATCCGGACCCCCAAATTGGACGTTTCATATATGTTTTTTGACCATCTCGACGAGAGGAACGCAATGGTGAAGTCTGTTACACATTATGATGAAATCAAGTGTGCAAGTGAGTGGATTGTGTTTGCTCAGCTCCCAAAGAGTGTGCACAAGTGTAAGAGGTGCTAAGAGGGTGGCCAAGGCCGGCCACATCCTCTATTTATAGCCACACAAGCAAATAGAGACGTTGTACCCCTTTGAAAGCCTAAGTTTGGTTTTGGTAATTAATGACACTAAGTTGCTAATGCTAATATGATTATGTTTTTTGAGCTAAGTAGCAACACATGTGATGAAGGTGCATGGTGGCATGGAGTGATGGCCACAAGATCACAAGAGGAGGAGATGCACATGAAATGATGATCAAGGTGATCAAACATGAGAAGGTAGACATGGAACAAAGTAATCAAGGCAAAGGTATAACCATAGGGTTTTGCTTTTGCCGGTCTAAGATGAGTAGAGAAGTGATTGACCAGGTTTAGGATTGATAGCCAACTATCAAGAGGGGCAATCACTGTTAGCTCATGAATCAAGTGCTACTAAGTAATCATCTTGAGCATATGCATTAGGATTTAGTAGAGAGCTAACATATCGCCTTAGAAAATAATTATGAAAATGCTAACACACATGCACATGGTGATATACACATAATGGTGTTGGCACCTTAGCGAAGGCGGTGGAGTTTGAGCGGTAGAGAGGGGTTTGGGGTTTTCGGGAAAATGAAATGCCTATTTTCCATTGCGACGGATGCGAGAACCGGAGGCAAAGTCGCGGTGGTAGTCATCGCTGTTTTACAAGTGACAGACGTTGTCCTCGGGATCAACAGACACTGCCCTCAGTGTCTGTCAGCTTACCCTGGCAATGGCCTGCTGTGGTGGCGCGACAGACGCGGTGGTGGCCGCGTGACAGATGCACGTCATCCGCGTTCATCGAAAATGGCATCAGCCGGGCGTAGGAGCGAGTGGAGGCGAGCTGTGCACAACAGACGCTGGTAGGGTCTGGTGTTGGTGCGTCGGACACGTCTGTTGAATCACGCTTGTCGCAGGGCTCTCTGGACCGCGTTTGTTGATGCGACAGACGTTGGGTCTCGGGTGCGATGGACGCGTCTATCGAAGGCAAATTCGACCATTGGCTTTGAGTGCACGGGGACACGTGGTGCATGGAGGTGCGACGGACGCGGCACTACAGCGTCTGTCGCCTTGGTGTGGCCGCATCTGTCGCCCTCGACAGGGGTATAACGGCTAGTGGCTTTTCCATTCGCTATAAATAAGAGGTGGCCGGCCCTTGGGGGTTCTCTCTTGCACATTTGAGATATTGAGGCACACTTTGAGCTATAGAACTTCCCCTCCACTCATCTCCTTGCTTGGTTGCATACTCTAGAGAGATTGAGTGAGATTCAAGTGCATTGCATTGAGAGTTGCATCTAGTGGCACTTGATTCTTGAGTTTGTTGCGGATTGCTTGTTACTCTTGGGTGTTTCCCGACACCCTAGACGGCTTGGAGCAGCGGTGGTGTTGAGCTCATGATTGGAGATTGTTTCGAGCCTCACCAAGCGATTGTGAGGGGTTCTTGAGCCTTCCCCGTGGGAGTTCGCGAATTGGCTACTCTAGTGGAGCTCGTGGCTTGGAGGATCCCCATCTTGTGAGTGGATGTGCGGCACCCGCTGAGGGTTCAACTCTTGATAGTTGATTAGCTCGCGATCCATCAAGTAGGTGCATCGCCACAACGAGGAGTAGCTTGCCGGGAAGCAAGTGAACCTCGATAAAAAATCTTGTGTCATCTTATTGCCGAGGATTTTATTTGTGTATGTGATCACGTTGATTGATTGGTACATTGAACATATCTCTTCTCATCAACGTTAGTATATTTATTCAAGCTCTCTTCTTTACTTATTATTCTTTGCCTTGTTTAGCTTGAGTAGAATAGCTTATCTCATAAGAGTAATTAGCCTAGTAACTTAGGTTGTTGGTGTGAGCTAAAGATCATAGCCTTGTTGTTTACTAGTATTGTGTAGGCGGCTTGCATAGATTAGTTGTGCTAGTGCTAGAAGAGCTTCGCCATCTTATTTACTAACTTATTGTTTAGTAAAGCTTGTAGAAAATTTAAATCGGCTATTCACCCCCCTCTAGCCATTTGGACCTTACACCCTTGGAGCTATCTGCGCTATGCCCCAACGGTCACTTCCCAACGGCTAGATGGTCACTGGACAAGGCATGGCGGTGGCACCGCCCTAGGGGTGGCAGTGACCACCCTAGCCAAGTCCCTAAAAACAACCCTCTCTAGAAAAATAGGGTGGTGCACCGCCGCACCCATGGTGGTGACCATGGTAGTGCCTCCCTTCGCTTGCGCTTGTATCTGGAGAAAAGCGGCGATAGCACTGGACAAGAGTGATGGTGCCCATGGCGGTGCACCACCATGCCTGGGGTGGTGTACACCGTTATGTCCAGTGACCACCCCAACTCTGCTACTCTCGGTCAGGTCCAAGTGGGCACCGCCCTAGGGGTGGCGGTGCCACCAGACAGGAGGTGGCGGTGCACCAGGCACCTCCACTAGTTCTCTGAGTTGCAAACTTTTTTGCGATTCGATGCACGTCAACTCGAGCTACTGCTTGCAAGCAATGCTAACTCTCTAAGTGTTTTCTCAAAACATGTTGGAGCCAAGTTAGCATTTCTCAAAAACATTTTCAATAAATATTTTCGCTTGCTCTCCGATTGCGCACTAGGCCTAGATGCAATGCATGAAGTCCAACACCTAGTGGCACTAGATGACCGAATTGTCTAGTTGAGAACCCCTCTTAATAGTACGGACATCTACCCTAAATTAAATGTAATCACACTCTCTATTGTGTCTTGATCACTAAAACAAAATCCCTATTTATACCTTTGCCTTGATCTCCATAGGGCTTTGTTTTTCTCTTTCTTCTTTTCCAAGTTGAGCACTTGATCATCATCGCATGTGGCCATCTCATCATTTCATGTGATCATCACCATCTCTTAAGTGCCACCATGCTTCACACTTGGATTGCACCAACCTAGCTCATATCACAACTCATGACAAAGGTTAGTGCATAGGTTTCATCAATTATTCAAAACCAAACTAGGGCTTTTAGGGACAAGATGGATCGTTGCTATGGATTCATGGGCCCATAGGTGCCAGGTGCACCCTATAAAAGGACCTCCTGACCTTCTCTAGAATGCCATCCTGAATCACTCTCAGAGATCCCAATCCTCATTCATCTCAGGATCTGTTCAGACAAGAGAAGAACTCCCACAAACCACTATAAACTAAGCATAGTTAGCTAGTTAGATTGAGTAGAGTTAGGCTGCTGCTCGGATTCTAGACTCAGTCACCGGAGGCTTTGGTATAGCCCTTGTATCCATTACATTGATCTTATTCAATGACTTTGATCTTCATTTATATTATGTTCTTAGTTATCATGTTTGTAGTATGCTTTGATTATATGCTTGGAATAGTTAGAGTTAGCATTATGTTTATGCATAGGATCACATAAAAGCTTAGCTTAGTGTTCAAATAGGTTGAGTATCCGAATAGTATGTAAGCATGGTGCTTATATATTGTTTTGTCATTGGATGCACTTGTATGCCAGAACATGTGGTAGATCGCGGGGGTGATAGCTTCGTTGATCCTCATCTCCCATGTGTAGGACTAGTAGGACCTGGTCACGAGGGAGGAAGTATATTTTGATATGCTCCTCTTGAGAGATGTCCCTTATGCATAGATGTGAAGTTAATATTTTCTATTGATAAGTATATAAAGATGATAACATGCTATGACTTGTAATTAAGAATGACTTAGGAATCTATCTCACTTGTATTTAACTTAGACTAGCTAGTGCTATATCATATGGATTTTCTCTCTAAATGTTAAACTTATTAAACTTATCAATTATTAAGCTTATCATATACATCTATCTTTTAGCTTACCCCTGAGAGTAAGTGACTAGTTACTTGATAGCATCATAAGTATGTTACCAATCTCTTAATGCCACCGTCACTCCTAGTGGTAAAATATAAATAATGATACCTGGAATACTCCCGGTGAATGCTACAATGGTAATCTTTGCACTTGCAGAATCCTTAATATTTTATTTGCACTCACAAACACCAACAGTGGCCTATGTTTTCTTGGAAATGTCATATAGACATACATGCTGGCATACACAACACACAACCACCTATGAATGCTTTTGAGTGACTAGGGTAGCAAATCTTGGGGCCACAAAATTCAGTGCAAGCATCTCAGTCCTATTGACGAGCAGTCGTCTGCACCAAAAGTATAGTTAGTCCAAAATGTGAAAACCTATATTTGTTGAGTGAGAATATGTTGGACCAAGAACACCAAAAAGTTTAAACAAAATGAATGGTCAAACATAATATAATGAGTAAGTTTGTAAGTATTTTAAATGACAACAACCATCCTCCATGACATGTGAATAACTAGTGTTGACTATTGACCACTTTACTAGCTTGAGTCAAATTTGTGCTTATTCAACCACCACTATAGCTAATGCTCCTGTGGTGCTACAGTTGAATACATAAGTCTATTATAGACAGTTGTCTATTATTATTAGTCAACAATGTTCTATATAATTAATATAGGATGGACACATGTACTCTCTAAGTTGACATGTGTAGACACATGTTTGTCTCCATAGGACACCTGTATCGTGCATGTGGAGGAACACATGACATCTGGAATGCGAAGCCTTGAATTCAATTTTCCAAAACAAATTCTCAAAACATGGTATATGTCACTAGTTGGATGGTTTCTTTTAGATCATGGCAAATGGCATAGAGTCGTATCATGCACATCAGTTAAGCTCCATCTGTCATTTTTTTGCAGGACTAGGTAGCAATTAATGTGCCAGTCAACATAGGAAACGGTGGAGTTAGCTGTACTCACTCCCCCTGTTTTCCACATCTTTGGCATTCATGATTTAACTTTTCCTTTGACTCTTGGAATCAATAAATAGCAACCGTCGGCCAAACCACTATATAAGCAAGGCTTGTTCTCATATCTTCGTGCCTGATTATGTTCAAGCAGTGAGTTCAACTTAAACCATCTCAAGTTTCTTTTGTTGTAGTGTATTTGTGACTACATCTTAGATAATTTCAAGTTCATTTTGCCATATGTATTTGTTTTATAGTCTTCTCATGGTTGTTGTTGCATCTTTTAGGAGGATGGGACAAGGTGGTGCTTTGATGCTGTAACACACCTCAATTTTAAGTTTGAAGGTAACAACCACATGGTTTTTTTACCCACAATTTCCTTAAAATTGTGTGATTCTATAATGTATGAATTCACCTGCTTCTATTGGTCTGTCATTTTAACATTCGTTACCTAAGGAAGTGCTTAGGAATCACCTCATCCTAGATGTGGCAGCCCACCATCTCCTCGTCCGTCGGTCTACCAACCTCGCGCAAGCCCCTTTATAAAGGTGGAATATGCACCTAACTTCCAACAACCCAGACCGTAACTATCGAACAACACTGGCACTATTCTTTGATCACGTGAGAAGTTGTCTAATTTTAGGCACCTGACCTTTAAGTATGCTTCTATTGTTGACTTTCTAGAGATTCTAGGATACAAGGGGCAGTGTTGTGGTATGATTTCTCTTTACAAAAAGAAAAAGAAAAGATCACACCCGTGAATGAATACGCAAAAAAATAAGGGCCTATATTAAAAACTACTAATTAAAGCACACCTCTCGAAGGTGTTCATATAGTAAACCAGCACTAAAAGTAGCCAAACTTACACCAAACTCTATCGTCATCCGCATTAAAAAAGACTTTTGTCTGATTGTCTCTTCCTTAAAGGCTGTAATGATTCCTTAATAGCGTGTTTGGTTTTTTGGATGAATCCATTTAGAACCATCCAATCCAGAAAACGGAACCTAGCTGTGATGTTTGGCTTATAGCGCAAGTTCAATCTGTTTATAGCGCCAGTAGCTAGACGATTGTGCAAGAACCCACAGAAAAATAATGTAGCGCCAGTAGCTAGACGATTGTCCATTCCGAGAAAAAATGATGTACAAACCCATTCTACTTGCATGCGGGAGCAACCCATGCTAGATGAACCCAATCCGTGAACCAGACACATAGGGCAGTCATCGTCAACTCAAGTTCATGGGTGCCAATGCACTCAGGGTGTTTAGTTGTCCCTGTAAAATTTTTGAAAGCACAGTAACTCTTTTGTTTGTATTTGGTAATTAGTGTCCAATCATGGACTAATTAGGTTCTAAAGATTCGTCTCGTAATTTACAATCAAACTGTGTAATTAATTATTTTTTTACCTATATTTAATGCTCCATGCATATGTTAAAGATTCGATATGATGGGAAATCTTGTAAAATTTTTGAAATTTTGAAGGAACTGAACACAGCCTTACTACTACTACAGTAGCACTAGTAGGAGTAGTATTTCTCTCTCGGCCCTTGTTTAGATACCAAATTTGTCTCCTAAATTCTAGTATGCAAAAAGAAGATTCTCATCCCATCAAAATGTCGGCACATGCATGGAGTACAAAATGTAAATGAAATCAAAAATTAATTGTACAGTTTTGTTGTACTTTGCGAGACGGACGTTTTAAGTCTAATTAGTCAATGTTTGGACAATTATTACCAAATAAAAACAAAATGCTATAGTGCTACACAGTACCTCGGCACACGCCGATTCCGGCGAACTAAACACGGCCTTATTGGCTTAGCGCATATGCTGACAGCATCAGCTTTAAAGTCATTATAGTACTTGGCTCTCCTTTATCTATGTTTAGGCTATGTGCATGCATAGGCCGAAAGTGGGTTGACGATGATTAAATCAACTCGATATAATGATTGTGAATTAATAAAAAAATCAACTTTAAAGGCTTAATTAAGAGTCTCCTTGCATGAACCCACGGAAAACTCCACATCCTAACAAAATGTTGATTGCATTGGGGTCCGTTTGAAATTCTGTAACCTTGGAGGAATTTGTATTATCTTAACAAAACCATAATAATTGGGCAAATTTTCATCTCCAGGAATGGAGTGTCATCGAGGAGAAATTTCCTACTGCCTCCATCCTAAAATACTTGTCATTCTAGAAAATCTCAAACAGATTAGTGTGGAACTCAAATTACCATATTACCCTTATTTATTAGATATCTTCTATATAAAGATCGGCTGTCACTTGGGTAATTTCCTTAGTTATTTGTGCATGCAGCTATAATTAAGGAGTTTGCATGCATATGTGGGATTGGTCAAATAGAGAAGAGATATATACAGTTGAGTTGATATACGTGGGCTTCCCAGGCTGCCAAAGGCTACAATTGACAAGTTTTTACAGGACAAATTTTAAATCCTAGAATAAAAAACTTTTTGGGACGGATGGAGAGTATCAAAAGAAATGTTGTCATACTTCATTATTGATACATGCTAGGGTTCACAAAAAAAAACTCCAATATTGAAATGTATGGTATTTGGGAATCAATAGTGTTTTCAACAATATATTTCATAAAGATTTTCTTGCATGAAGCACAGCATATATTTTAAAACTAATTGAAACGTTAAGGATGAATCAATGCACTATCTCCTTCCTTTCACCTCTGTTGGCTCTTCACATCAACAACACTCACCCTCTAGCTCATTCAATGGCATTGAATGTGCAAAGCCAAGACAATCCTGTGATCCATTGAATTTGGGGGCCATCAAGTAACCATCATATATATCCTGCGGCAGGGGGCTTCCATGTTGCTAGGCATAATACGGGGGTTGTTGCGACAATTAGATCGGTCCATGACCAGGGTTATTGCACTGGCACGTAGGTCAGATCACTCAACCAGCGTGATCCACCATTGTTATAGCATGCATGATTAAAAACTCTCTCTGTTATTCGCAAAAAAAAACATTGTCTGTTAGTCTCCCATCAGGTTAAAAATTATATGGCACATAATTTAACTTTGTACTGTTTTCAATGCATATTTTTAATCACTAATTTCTTCAAATTTATGAGTTTTGGTAATTTTTTTAGTATGAATATACATATAACTATTGTGTTTCTAAATTAAATAATGTAATAGCTACTAATTTTGTAGTTTCTAATAGTTATACACACACAGAACAACAACAAAATTGCATCATTAAATTAAATGAGTGTATTCATTTCCTCAGCTGAATATTTAGCATAAGCACTACGCTAGCTCAGTCCAATATGACCTAGCTCTAGCCCCTACCCAGTCCTTGTCCAACATGATCCTGAGCCCATACGAGGCCCAACTTCAACTTGGCATGAACCCAAGCAGATTCAGAAATCCTAAAGGGTACAATATATGTTTGTCATTGACATGACAACTCTACAATCCTTAATTCAGCGATCCACTAAATTTGGGGGCCATCAAACAACCATCATATATATCCTTCGACAGGGCTTCCATGCATTCAGGTTTGCTAGGCATGATGTGGGGTTGTTGCGCCAATTAGATCGGTCCATGACCACAGGGTTATTGCACTGGCACGTAGGTTGGATCACTCAACCAGCGTGATGCACAATTGTTATAGCATGCATGATTAAAAACTCTCTCTATTATTCACAAAAAAAAACACTCTCTATTAGTCCCTTGGTTTAAAAAAAATTATAGGGCACATTTAACTTTGTACTGTTTCCAATGCTTATTTTAAATCACTAATTTCTTCAAATTTATGAGTTTTGGTAAGTTTTCTTAATATGAATAATATACACATATAACTTACGTGTTTCTAAATTAAATAATGTAACAGCTAGTAATTTTGTAGTTTCTAATAGTTATACACACAACAACAACAATTGCATCATTAAATTAAATGAGTATTCATTTCCTCAGTTGAATACTTAGTGTAAGCACTACGCTCTAGCCGGCCCCTACCCAGTCCTTGTGCAACACGATCCTAATCGGAGCCCATACAGGGCCCAACTTCAACTTGGCATGAACCCAAGCAGATTGAGAAATTCTAAAGTGGGGCAGTTAAATTGATATCACTTGGTAAATACATTATATGTTTTGTCATTGACATGACAACTCTTCAATCCTTAATTCAGCAACCCAATAAAAGTGTTTTCTCACTTGTGGGGATAAAGCCGGATGTTCTTCCATTATTTTAAAAAGTGTTTTACATATTCTTAACATATATAGGTGCAACAGAATTTTGCTGACACTTTTCAGTAATACTCAGTAAAATAAGATTAAACAGACATAGTGTCAACAAAAAGAAAATTATCAAGCAAAACAAAGATACACAAAAGGTCTGCAAAAGTAGCTAGAATGAGGTTTAAGTGAGAATAAAGCAACTAGATATCGAAGAATAAAGTGATAGGGAGATATGAAGGCCAGTGGGAGAAAAACAAAAGGCCAAGCAAAGATACCTATAATTGCATTACGAGAGCTGAGCCTATCGAGGCTAGGAATGAACCAACCATGCATGAACAAGGGAGGCGAAAAGAAAGGAAATTTATTTTTTTAAAAAAAAATATAAACTTCAGAGAAAGCTAAGGATGCGCCTTTAATCTTTTCCCCCTTGGGAGAGAGATATTCCTGGATCATCCAGCCTTATATTGTTCTAAAGATGTCATGCAGGAAAGAATGGACATTCCTTGTGATCTAGGGGGACATTCAGTCGATAGAAAGAAAAAGTCGAGTGTCTTGTATGTACCATAAAGATCATTCTGTGTGCACTTTGCATGCTTAGGCAGCACTTTATAATATTCACCACCAAAAGAAGTGATTAGGACCTTTCTCCCTCCCACATGGAAAGAGGGAATCTAATTCCCATGCAAGGTGATAATAATATATAACCGCAGCTAATTCCATCATGTGCCCTAAGTGCAACTTGGTTGCTGTTAAAGAAAGACTTGGCTATTTTAGCTTTTCTTTTCAGGGAGGCAGGAGAATGTTTGTGCAGTGAAGGACAAGAGCACTCACTCACTCACTCACCATCCACTAGTGACTACTAGTAGGCATAGACAACATAGCCATGCCCATGCACAACCCCAGCAACATTTCATTCAGGCAACAGGTAGGCAGAGAGGTAAAAGTTGCAGGATCCAAAGCTTTGGGGTTAAGTGGGCCTAAGGACGGCAGCAATGCATAGACCTTTGCACACCCCAAGGTGATGGAGTACTCCGTAGGTGCTAACTCAAATCATGCCGCTGCCCAATTATGAGAATCTTTGAGATGACATCTTGTACTCATCTATGAGCATGCTCCATGTCTGTTGTCTGAACTGAACTAATTTTTTTAAAGAAAAAGGAGTGTAGGATTTGTCTTGATTGGGGTATAATCTTTATATATATATATATATATATATATATATATATATATATATATATATATATATATATATATATATATATATATATATATATATATATATATATATATATATATATATATATATATATATATATATATATATATATAGTCTAACCACAGTGGCTCTGACCAAAACAGAAAGTATCAATCTAACCATGTCCCCTAATCTGAATTTTGTTGATTGCTAGCGCCACTACTTTTGTGCTACATGCCGTTTTGACCCCTAGCCTTGGGGTCTTCAAATTGCAATCCTCCTGCTGTGTTGCACATTTCAAGGAGGCACAAGGGGATTTGATTGGTTACTGGTGTGGTCATTGTTTTTTTTTTTTTTTGAAGGAAGTGGTGTGGTCATTGTGGGGTACCATTAGGACATGGCGGCATGGTCAACTCTTACGGCACAATGGTACGCTTCTGTGTGATACAGACAAACCCACTATATATGCTCTGCTACAGTCTCATAGCCGACATTATCTAAAAAAACAGTCAGATAGCTGAAACATGCATGCTGCTAGTGCTAATACTGTTACTTATATCACTATAATACATCGCTGCCTTAAAACACTTTTTTCAACTATACTACAGACATCATCTGGTACATTGCAAGCTTCTACTAATTGTTTGGTGATTGCACTAACATATCTGGTAGGGTATGGAGACATGGATATATCCTGAAACTAATTGCTTCGTATTCTTCAAACCCAAAAGATTAACTTATCTCTATAAAGATACACAAATCTTTTGCGTATTCGAGAAAAAATTAGCTTATCTCTATGTGTGTGTGTCGTTCTTTGTGCTAGTTTGTCATATTTTGGTCCTGTTAACATCAGAAGCAATGGAAAGGTATGGGCAAACGGAAGGCATGGGCCCTGTCCGCTTGGCTGAAAAGCCATGGCTGAAAATATTATTCACTTATTTGTTGTAAGAGAAAAATAATGTTCATTGGCTGAAAAAGTACGACTTATAAGACAAGTGAACAGGGCCATGCCATGGTTTTGTGACTAACTATTTTTTTACTTAACATAATCTTAAATAACAAAGTATCTAGGTAATTTATGAAAGCAACAATCTACAGGTAATCTTGGCATGAATGAATGCTTTTTGGTTTAATTTAGAAGCATTACTTATTATTTTCCTTCTTTTTTTGTGAAAGGGATTTTTTAATAAACCGTGCCTTAGCATTTTTTTTTGTGAACATATTACTATGCAATATTTTGTCTAAACCACTGCAATGCTATTGTATATAGATTAAAACACAAAAGAATATATATGTATACAATTCACGTAGTCATGGCTTGTGATGAGGATGCAAAGACTGCCCACTATGAATAGGGTCCGGCAATGGAATTGAGGGGCTGTTTAGTTCCCGAAAAATTTTGGGAAACGCTACTGTAGCAAATTTGTTGTTATTTGACAAATATTACCTAATCATGGACTAACTAGGCTTAAAAGATTCGTCTCGTTCATTTCGTCTAAACTGTGTAATTAGTTTTATTTTTTATCTATATTTAATGCTTCATGCATACATTCAAAGATTCGATGTGACGGGAAATCTACTGTTTTTTTGCAAAATTTTTGGCAACCAAACGCTGCCTGATATTATCCCTCTGTTACGCATGAGACATAAATACCCAGAGCACAGGGGTTGTGTGAAATGCCCACGGGGCATTAACTGAGTGCTTAACTGCATTTTCCCCTTAGAGAGAGAGAGGAGTGTTTGCGTCAAAAAAAAAAGAGAGAGAGGAGGGTAAAACCACTACTGTCATTCTATTGGGTCTTGGAGTATATAATATGGAAAAAATATCAGTACCTGCCCCTTGTTTAGATCACCTCAAAATTCCAAGTTTTTTTCACTCTCTCCATCACATCAATTTTTAGCCGCTTGCATGGAGTACTAAATGTAGGTAAAAAAAAATATCTAATTACACAGTTTAGTTCAAAATCACGAGATGAATCTTTTGAGCCTAGTTGGTCCACGATTGAACAATATTTGTCAAATAAGACGAAAATGGTACTATTTATTCTCTTCCACCCATCGCATCGAATCTTTGGACGCATGTATGAAGCATTAAATGTAGGTAAAAAAGATAACTAATTGCATAGTTTGTCTGTAAATGTCGAGACGAATCTTTTGAGCCTAGTTAGTCCATGGTTAGACAAATTTTGTCAAATAACAACGAAAGATGCTACAGTAACTTTTCACCCTTTTTTACGAAGTGAACACACCCTCATCCATCTTCTCTCTGAAATAAGCTTGACTATCTGACAGTGCAAGCAAAGCAAAGCAAGCATCAAACACTAATACTCCTATTTCTCCAAACTAGAAACAGAAGTACAGAACCCTCTTCCATAAGTGCGTTTCCTCCTCTTTCCTGTCTCCAGCTTTCTTTCTTTTATCGCCCACATGACAGCTAGCTAGCGTGCCCAAGCGAGCGAGGCCGCGCGCTAGTCACCTCACTGCAATGGTGGAAGCTGCAAAGGCTGAGGGCCTTGCCCCCCTGCTCCTTTGTCCTCACGATTAGCCCTTGACGCAACAAGGTTGGTTGGCTTTTTGGTCTCTTGGTCTCTCTCTCTCCCCTCTTTCTCCTCCTCCTCCACTGTTCAGACAGAGAAAGCACAGAGCAGCCTGCTTGTGGAAAACCCCTTGTGGCGTCCAAGACTCATCACACACACAAGCAAACACTGCGCTAGGCTAAACACAAAACATCTGCAGCAGCATGAGAGCTCCTCCTCCTCCTTCTAGTCTTTGCTGTGCTGTGTCTCGTTCAAGGGGAGGAGAGAGAAGTGGTGTGTTGTAAGCCTAGGATTTAAGAGAGAGATAGAGAGAGGTCAAACAAAGGCTGGTCCATAGCCCATACTCACATAGTACATCTAGTGACCAGTAAGGGTAGAAGCAGTATATCAGTAACCAGTAAATACTTG
Organism: Saccharum hybrid cultivar R570; assembly: GCA_038087645.1. NCBI lineage: Eukaryota > Viridiplantae > Streptophyta > Magnoliopsida > Poales > Poaceae > Saccharum > Saccharum hybrid cultivar. The sequence goes on from JAQSUU010000558.1 coordinate 24,569,799, forward strand.
GAGCCAGTAGTAACCAGAAGATCAAAGTAACCCTGCTGCCTTTTGGTAAGAACAACCTCACTGTTCCTCTTTCCATCCTTCTTTCACTATAGCCACTGAGTGAGTAGCTTCTCCTTCCTTCCTCTCTTGCTTCCAACTTGTATGTAATGTAATGTAATCTTGTGTGCATTGCATTGCATACTTGCATTGCATGGGGAAGAGCCCAAGAAAGTAGTAGTAGAAGAAGAAGAGAAGAAGCTGCCAAGATAGATATGTAGCATAGGACATGGCAGCAAGCACAGATAACAATATGCATTATTCTATGGCCTCATAATTTAGCAGCATTATTCAATGGCCTCATAATTTAGCAGCTTGCTTACCACCTCCATCCTGGGTTTTGCAATTGCAAGTTGTCGTAGTATCTTGTTGATAAGGTTCCGAGATCCCCACCAAGCACCTCACCTCAGCACCCTTTTTGTTCACTCACTCTCTCTCTCTCTTTGCTTTAGTGCCTTCTGTCTGTGTTGAGAGTCCCAAGAAGCACTGAGAATTTTGTTGCATCTACTACCCTTGAGAGTGAGGGGAAGGAGCTCTGAGCGCCATTGGCCTTTTCTTGCTTGCTCTCTCATCATGGTTTCCATTGTGCCGCTGCAGAGAAGGCCAGAAGCACCAGCAGCGTCAGCGTCAGCGAGAAGCATCTTCTCTCTGGAGCGGCGCCGCCGAGAAGAGGACGACGGATCAGGACCAGGAGGAGGCATGGATCTTTCTGGCACGCAGGGCGAGCTCGCGATCCCAATGCACGCCAACGTCGCGTCGCCCTACGGAGGCGGCGGCGGCGTCGGCGGCCATGTCCTGCAGCAGCTGCACGGCCGTGACCACGGCAGCAACAACAATGGCCAGCAGTCTCCGGCGAAGGCGGCGCTGACGCCGTCGCCGCCTGCCGCGGCGGAGGAGACGGAGAGCTCCGGGAAGAAGCGCGGGCCGGCGGCCGGCGGCATTGGCGGGGCTACCAGCTCCGCGGTGAAGTACCGGGAGTGCCTCAAGAACCACGCGGCGGCCATCGGCGGGAACGCTACCGATGGGTGCGGCGAGTTCATGCCCAGCGGCGAGGAGGGCTCGCTGGAGGCGCTCAAGTGTTCCGCCTGCGGCTGCCACCGCAATTTCCACCGCAAGGAGGTGGACGACGACGACGACGACGTGTACGGCGCCGCCGACGGCTTCAGCGGGCTGGGCCTGGGCCACGGGCACGGCCACCGCGCCGCCCACCGCCTCCTGGCGCCCGCCATGGCGCACCCGCACCACAAGAGCGGCGGCGGGCTCCTGATCTCCGGTGCCGACCCCTACGGCGCCTACGCGGCGGCGCGCGCCCTCCCTCCGGCGCTGCCACCGCCGCCGGGGCACGGGCACGCCCACGCCCACCACCAGTACGTGATGCCGCTGAACATGATGCACACCTCGGAATCCGACGAGATGGAGGGCGGCGGAGGCGTCGCCGGCGACGCAGCGCGCGGCGGCAGCGGCGGCGGGTCGTCGTCGTCCAGGAAGCGGTTCCGCACCAAGTTCACCCCGGAGCAGAAGGCGCGCATGCTGGAGTTCGCGGAGCGCGTGGGGTGGCGCCTCCAGCGGCTGGACGACGGCATGGTGCAGGCCTTCTGCCAGGAGATCGGCGTGAAGCGGCGCGTGCTCAAGGTGTGGATGCACAACAACAAGCACAACCTCGCCACCAAGCGCCTGGAGGCCTCGCCGGCGGCGCAGGAGCAGCAGGCGATGGCGGGCATGGCGTCGCCGCCGCCGCCACCGCCACCGCAGCACATGCATCTGCAGATGCCCGCTGGAGTCATGCCGCCGCCGCCACAGCAGCAGCAGCAGCAGCAGGCCGGGCCGTCCTGCCACCGCGGCGGTCCCGGGTCCCCGCTGCCGCTCAAGCTCGAGTGACCGACCGACCCTGCCGGTGCCGCCTTACAACCTGACAAAGAAGAAGATCGAAGAGAGTGGCCACCATGGTAGGGTGGCCGTTGATCCGGCCTGGTAAGCGGTGGTAACCTAGCTAGCTAGCAGACCAACCGACCGACCGACCGCATCGATGGCCATTTCACTGTTCCATTAATCCATTCCTTCGTCCAAGCAGGGAGAAAAGTGGTGATGAACTTCTTGAAACAACAAAACGAACAAGTCAAGGTTATTATCGTCTTTTTTCTTCTTTTTTTCTGTGTTTGTTGCTTTGTCGGGAGCAAGCAAGCATGCATGATAGTAGTAGCTCATCTCAACTGGACTGGACTCTTGGATTTCTTTCCAATTTTTCTTTTTCTGGTGATGGAGAGAACTAAATATCCTACTGGTAGGCTCGCTCCATTTATGTTATTTGTTATTCATTTTCTTGGCTGCTGCTAGTAGTAGAATCGAGCTGACTTGAATCGAGCTCCAATTATGTTATTTCCAATTCATTTTCTCATTGTTTGATTGATATGGGGTGTGAAGAAGTAAGGCCGTGTTCAGTTTGCAAAAAAAAAAAAATTAAACCTGATGAATAGTATCATTTTCGTCTTATTTGACAAATATTGTCCAATCGTGAACCAACTAGGCTCAAAAAATTCATCTCGTGATTTTCAACTAAAATGTGTAATTAGTTATTTTTTTACCTATATTTAATACTCTACACAAGCGGCTAAAAATTGATGTGATGGAGAGAGTGAAAAAATTCTAGCTAGGGTGCATTTAAACTAGGGGCTTGTTTAGATGCCATCCAAATTCCAAATTTTTTCACTCTCTCTCCATCACATTAATTTTTAACCGCTTGCATGGAGTATTAAATGTAGGTAAAAAAATAATTAATTACACAGTTTAGTTGGAAATCACGAGATGAATCTTTTGAGTCTAGTTGGTCCACGATTGGATAATATTTGTCAAATAAGATGAAAGTGGTACTATTCATCGGGTTCATTTCTTTTGCAATCTAAACAAGCCCTAGGCGTAAGAAGAAGAATCGAGGTGTCGTTATGGATAACATGTTTCGTTGAGTTGTGTGCCGCCGGGGATTTTGGAATGGTGTGCGTGCATGATGGCATGACGCGGCAGAGCGAGGGAGATGCAGCAGCCAGCAGTGCATGTGCTGTGGCTTTCAGGATCACTGTTTGCTCTTACGGCTCTGATCCATGCTGATCACTGCGTCGATATGATCCAGCTTAATCCATCTGCATCTGCTGTCGGCGCTATTAAGACGCCTCTCGATCCCATATGAGTATATGACTAATTGTTAGTGTGCCGGTAGTTGGTAAGCCTTACCTGCGTGTTGGATCCCTTGGTTTCACATTTAGGTCCCCTTTGGTTGCGAGAATCGGTTCTGTTTCTCGCAAGAATCACCGCAATCTGTGCCAAGGGTATCTGGCAAAGTGATTCACAGGGGAAACGTTTCTTGTTTTTGTACTAAGAATGAGAATCAATCAAAATAGGTGTTTCGCGGTGATTCTAGTTCATTTCAGCGAGCATTTAGATTCATAGCCAAACATTTCACCGATTCTTACCAAGTGATTCATATTTCAACATAGAAACGTTTCTGAAGAGAATCTGGATCTGAAACGTTTCTAGGAGAATCTAGATCACTACCAAACGAGGCCTTAGATTACTTTAGCTCACTTATATGATCTAACGAATCAATGAGTTTTTTTTGTAAGGTTGTCTAAATTTTAAACAACACTCTAGACTATCTGTTTAGAGTCTTAAGAACTTAAGTGATCTACAATGTAGTGACTAAAATTTAGACCATGAGATCAAATAAGATCTAAGACTAATCGTTACTTCTATACGTTTTGGACTGTTTCGATCCCATATGACTAATGTTAGTGTACCAGTAGTTGCTAAGCATAATACTAATTGTTGCCTCTATACTATTTGGATATATGAGCCGGTAGCTATTAGGTCAGTTTCAATATATAGTTACCAAGAGTGCTACATCAACTTTATAAGTGAATGAAATAGTCCATCAAAGACCAGTTTCATGACACTTCGTAGACTAGCCACATCATTTAATTGTTATATGGCGCTATGATCAAATGTGACTTATGAAATATATAACTTTGCATTTGCATAAATTCTCCTACTTATCAGCAAAAAAAAAAATCCTTGAGAGCATGTGAGAATGAAACAAATTGGTCTCTGTGGAGCTTTCGTTGCATTTAGGTGTTGTTTGGTTACGTAACGGTAATGTCAACGAAAATGAAATCTTTCCCCGCTGGAATGGGAAGGAAATAGTTGATTGCGTATTTGTTTTTGGTTCGGTTATGGTAACAGGACGGGGCGGGAGTGGAATGGTTTGTTGGCCAATTCGAACGTAATCGATGTACTCAAGCGTGGGATGGACTACCCTGCTACCTGATCCCATAAAGTATCGTCAACAGTTCACACCGTGATCGGTTCATGTCCATAAATCATTGAACCAAACAACACCTTAGTTGTGTTGGTAAATATGATGGATGAGTTTCATTCTTATGAAACCTTATTTTCTCTTTTTTATTTATGAATACCATGTCTGCTAAACAAATTTGTTGATTTATCATAGCTTAAATGAGAATTAAACCCCACTGAGACTGCCACTCAAGAAGAGGTGTGCATAACCCAATTTCTCTCTTTGGTTTTTTATTTAGGGGTGGGGGATTTGTTTGGGGGTCTCAAAATGCAGATGCAGGCATGTCGTGCAACCGGACGCACGTACATTGGGGTTTGTCCGTGTCTCCCCACCCCCCACCCCCCAGTGCAATATTGCAACGCGACGAAGCCAAGCCGGCAAATCCCATCCCATCGAAACCAATCCATGATGCATGTGTGGGTGTGCAGGGGTGCAGGGGAGCATGTGGCCACCGAACCCCACATCGCCGCCCGAGTAATCGTGGTGGTTGGGGTTGGGGCTGCTTCTTCTTGGAGGGTTTCCAGCGAGGTACACAGAAGAAACGAACGAAACCAAGGAGACGGGGAACTTGAAAAACGCACGCACATCGCGTATGCTCCCCGTGCTCCCGCAGCACAGCACTGAGCACAGCACACAGGGGTTTTTGGACACATCTATATCCTGACATTCTCTGTTTCTTGCCATCGATCGGAGACGCGTAAGCCAGGTACACAGGGGTTTTTGGACACAGGTTTCAGCAGCGTTAAACAGGTACTAGTACTGAGGCTTTGTTTAGATCGTAAATTTTTTCAACACGAGCTACTGTAGCACTTTCGTTTGTATTTAGCAATTAGTGTTCAATTATAGATTAATTAGGTTCAAAAGATTCGTCTCGTGATTAAAAATTTCACAGAAATCTGTTTATTTTTTCGATGAAAAAAAAACACAGTCCACGCTATAAGTTTCTATATATTATTATTATTGAGAACAAAATAGTACGGAATAAAACTGCTGGCTGAGTTTAAACCTGCAGTAGCCAACCTGGGCCTTGTTTAGATTAGAAAAAATTTCAACCTGATGAATAGTACAACTTTCGTCTTATTTGGCAAATATTGTCCAATCGTGGACCAACTAGGCTCAAAAAATTCATCTCGTGATTTCCAACTAAACTATGTAATTAGTTATTTTTTACCTGCATTTAATACTCCATGTAAGCAGCTAAAAATTAATGTGATGGAGAGAGAGCGAAAAAACTTGGAATTTTGAGGGAACTAAACAACGCCCGTGTTTGAATTTGGTCCTGGAAGGCCAATTATTCTGTACGAGCGTTGGAATATATGCTTCCTGCCTACGAGTACTTACCCAAGATTAATTAAAGACCCGTTGGTGCTACGCATGCCTACGCGCACGGTTGTTGGTTGTTGCCCTGGCTTCATTTCATTTGGTACGGCCATGCGTGCGCCGAGTATCCCAACACATGCCCGCACCGGCTGAGAAACATCAGCTAGCAGCAGTGGCAAGCGTGCAGCTAAGGTATTCCACTAACACTGCTGAGAACAGCTAGCCAAACAAAAGTTTAACTAACGTGGCTGCAGTGTCACATCGATCGATCCACACAATTATCTCATGCATGCAATGCACGACGGTGAATAGAGACAGGCATGGGATCTCTTTAATCATGGCACCGCTGGAACACACTGGCCGCACACATGTGAAATGGTGAAGTGTTGGTGGTGAGAGAACGCACAACACCTACGGTAGCACGCGTGTGAGTCAAAAAGATAGTAAACGTTACTATACTTTAGTCCAGAGGCTTTTCAAGGTGTATCAAAGGAGTATTTTATTGTTAAAAAAAAGACTTTCTAAGGTGAAAATTGAAACCAAACCCGACACAAAATGAAGGTAGTGTTTAGATGGTGTAAAAGTTGGTGTAAAGTTTCTGTAGCACTTTTCGTTGTTATTTAGTAAAATTTATCCAATTATAGACTAACTAGGCTCAAAAGATTCGTCTCGACATTTACAGATAAACTATGCAATTAGTTATTTTTTTACCTACATTTAATGCTCCATGTATGCGTCTAAAGATTTGATGTGACGAGGAATCTTGTAAAATTTTTGAAAGTTTGAAGGGATCTAAACACTCCCGAAATTAAACAAACAGCAAGCAAGCAACAAGGGTGCCCTGCATGCCATATAACCCATAACGAAATGATCACACAAGAGGAGGGGAGGCTTTGGTCAGAAGGGCAGCAGACGCAGAAGTGCCCCATCATGGCCGCTTGTTTTGGGGGCGTTTAGTTCCCATGCAAACCCCAAATATTTCCTCTTCCACCCATCACATCAAATCTTTAAACACATGTATTAAATATTAAATGTAGGTAAAAAAAATAACTAATTACATAGTTTGTCTGTAAAGGTCGAGACGAATCTTTTGAACCTAGTTAGTCCATGATTAGACAAATTTTGTCAAATAACAACGAAATGTGCTACAGTAACTTTTCAACCACTTTTCACTCATCTAAACACACCCTTTGTTTGTCTCTTGGCGAGCAATTGCAGAATTTGATTGCCATCTCCCTACCATGGTGCAGTGCTCCATCCATCACTTGCTGCTGCAGCCTGCACGAGCAGGACACAGCACACTGCCGCCCGCTGCCGGCCAGCCCATGTGTGTCAGCTCGCTCAGCTCAGCCGCTGCTCCTGCATGCGCCTGTCATGCCGTGAGATGAACTGGACTGGTGGTGGTGGTTGCCGCCAAGGCAAGTCATCAGGCGGTAGCAGATCACTCCCATGTTCTTGGCAGCAGGCACAACACGACGCACCATCCATCCATCGGCCACACCGTAAATTTTGCTCACGCGTGCTTTTGTTCTCCCTCTCTCTTGCTTTAGCGTTGGAACACGACGCACGGCAGCTGAAGCCCATCCTTCCAAACAGTGAACACACACAGGAGTATACGTACTCCTACTTCATTTTTCTTTTTTTTTTTTGGTACAAATAAGGGTATTCATGGCTGCATTTTGCATTGCTCTACTACCAAACAAACATGCCGTGCATGAGCATCACCTTCAATTCATCTACCAATGAGGCACTAGAAAGCCGTCTTTTTGTATTGTTATATAAGAGGACAGTTAATCCACGGATTAAGTACAAACAGAGCAGGCAACACTATAACAACAAGTAAACACTACTCTGCCCTCTAGTGCGTGCGTGCAGTGCATTCAAGTGCATGTAACAGTAGTGGTTATACCTGAAGCAAGGCAGTACTAACTACGCAAAGTGCGGTTCTTTTTTTTATTCCTCCCGTTTGTCACAGCCTTCTCCATTTGTTCTTTTACCAAACAGTTTTTTAAAACAGTTTTAGCTCGCTACTCGTGGAGCAAAAGCTGAAATAAACTACTCCATCGGTGAAACAAAGTTACTATACCACACCAGACCCTAGTTGGGTGCATTTGGTTTGAAAGCGAAGTTGGATGGGTACGACCATTCATGGATTCTGGGACGTGGATGTCCATACCGCCGGTTTGGTTTGGTGGAAGTGGAACGAGCCATTTTTCCGTTTGGTTGGGTCGACCAAAGTGGATGAAATAAGAATGGTGGGCTCATTATATTTATTATTTGAAAATAAAAACAACTAATTAGGCACTAATAAATATACACTAATACTAATTTTGTCATGATAATCACTAATTAAACATAAAATATGTTAATTTGCACCACTACTTTCCTAATTGGCACACAAAACATGCACTAATCAACCTATTAACACATCAAAATTAATCTACCATTATATAATTACTTAATAATATAACATATATTAATCCTTAATTTAATTACTAATAATGACAAAGATTAGCAAACATGGATAAGCTTGTCCAACAGATTTGTTCGTCCGAGCTGATCCAACATTTATAGAGAATATTCTCCTGTGGTGAATATCCCTGATCAGTGGCGAATCTAGGATTTCAATTATGGGGGTACAGACGAAAACGATATAGTTCATCAACTCTCTACATCTATGATCTAGAGAACTGGAACATGTAATATGTAATCCGTACTATCTGACGGGCCGTCTTTGGAGCCAAATACAACATATCAGGTGGGGAATTCCCCCCGTTGACTCTAAAAAAAAATATAGTTCATCAACATGGACATGACATAATTAAATCACTAAACGATGATAAATAGTTGCGATTATATATAGATGGAACGAATATTTTTCTAAGAAAATAATTGGTCAAATTAAAATAGTTGTTATTCCTCTTCATACTTCTTGATGTTCTACAATAATAAAATTAAATACATACTGAGTACTCTAGGGACAAATATTTTCTAAGAAAATAAGTGGTCAAATTAGAAGAGGAATTCTGCAAATTAGAACTATTGCTTACTGAACTAATGTCTAATGATTGGTTGGAATGGAACAAGACTGAATTTTACCATTTGCATCAGGAGAAAGCAGCCGAACTGTCAGACGGATCGTCAGGGAAGCAGCAGCACCTCGGCCGTCCAGCCGTCACCGTCTCAGCGACGTCGCGATGAGGGTTTCCGTCTTTGCAGCTATCGGCGGGGTTGAGGAAGGAAGTCGGCAAGTCGCGTCGTTTCGTCTGGCTGTTCGGCAATAGTTGTACATCAATATACGTGTTGTGCAGTTTGGAACTGGGTTGTTGTTGGGCCAAGAAAGCAACGAAGGTAGAGTGTTGGAGCTGTCGTATGGGCTGAAAAGGCTAGCAATTGTATTTAACAATGTATTATACATGTACAAGGTATTAAAGGATATATATACTTGGTGTTTTTTTAGAAATTTTGGGAGACAGCTGTACCCCATGCAGCTACTGTAGATCCGCCCCCAGTCCCTGATCAAGTCATCTCGGAACCAAGGCCTTGTTTACATAGCATAGAATTTTTTCACTCTCTCTCTATCACATCAATATTTACACGTATGCATGAAGCACTAAATGTAGATAAAAAATAACTAATTACATAGTTTAGTTATAAATCACGAGACGAATCTTTTAAACCTAGTTAGTCTATGATTAGACACTAATTGTCAAATACAAACGAAATGCTACCGTTCAATCTAAACAAGGCCAAACGTTGTTCTACCATGGACCGCTGTCTCTCTCCAGTGATACCCAGCGAACCAAACATATTCAGCGGAATAAATTCAAAAGAATACATTATTCAATGCAATGAACAGTTACGCAATATATACATACGGAATTACGGACGCAGCCAGCCCGTGAAGACGACGTGAAGTCATTGGCTTTTGAACAAGTCTCACACAAACAGTGCCGCATCCACAAGATGCGACTAGTACAAGTTGTCAACGACTTGTTTCCCCGCATAGTGCTCCCTCCGTCCTTAAATAACTGTCGCTGTGGGTATGTGTACTGTAATTTTGATTCGATTTATAAAAAATACATACAAATTTATATCTGCAAATAAATTTATTAAAAAACTAAATTTAAAGATCTTTCCAATGATACTAATTATGTACCATAAATATATTAATAGTTTTTAATATATATATATATATATATAGTCAAAATTGTTTGTCGGCGAGCGTAAACGATAGATATTTAGGGAAATACGGAGTATTCAACTGTTGTGTGGACTTGTCCAGGGGGACTCGTCGTAACTCTGGTGGGTGAAAGTCCTACAACAACGCATCTTCGTACTTCCTCTGTCTAAGAAACAATTCAACTATGAGTTGGATGGTACTTAAAGTGGTTCACATTTCACTAAATTTCTAGCTAATAGGATTCATATTTATGGATTTAAATCAATTTAATATGAACATTTTGTAATTAATGTAGATATTTATTTGATATCATAAATATTGACACTTTAATTAATAATTGGTTAAACTTATAAGATTATAAAACATGATAGTATTTTGCTAGCATTGTATTCTTTCTAGGACAGAGAGGATATGGCTCTCATGGCACCTTACATGTTGATAAATATGCAGCGTGTAAATGCTTCTGCATTTCTTCAAAATTTAAAACGCGGTTTTGAAATGAAAAAAAGAGAGGAAAAAGCAAACTTTCTACTCTTTTTTTTAAGAGGCACAACCTCTGCTTTTAAGAAAGCACAAACTTTCTACTCTTGTTTCAGTATCTTTCTAAAAACATATGTACGCACAATACTGCCAATATTTACTACTGTAGTATCTTTCATGACAATAAGAATGAAAAAAACGACATCTTTATTCATGTTGCACTGAATACATTTATGTACGCGTCAACTTTCTACTCTTTTTTTTAAGAGGCACAACCTCTGCTTTTAAGAAAGCGCAAACTTTCTACTCTTGTTTCAGTATCTTTCTAAAAACATATGTACGCACAATACTGCCAATATTTACTACTGTAGTATCTTTCATGACAATAAGAATGAAAAAAACGACATCTTTATTCATGTTGCACTGAATACATTTATGTACGCGTCCGTCCATACTCCATACGTACGTACGAGCACAACTCTGGCAACATCATAAAACTCATGAACCCGCACGAAATGCTACAGCTGTTCCTATAGTAAATGCATGTCAACTCGTAACGTTTATTCCAGTGGACTTTCAGGCGAATTCCGGTTGCAGCTGCAGCTGCATGCGCGTGCAGGCCAGGCCTTGATCGCCTGCAAACTGGCCGGCCATTGCGCGGTCCACGTACGTCGCGAGACACAAGTTCAGAATCACTGATTTGATTTAATTTTCTTGAGTACACTCTGATTTATCGCAATCTGTGTAATTAGTTATTTTTTCGTCAACATTTAATACTCCATAGATATGTCCAAATATCTGATGTGTGACGGGGTGAAAAAATTTGGAAAAGAAACTAAACACCCCCTGATTTGCAGAGCTGGTCAGCTCCAACGCTCCCCATTAAAGGTAATGTTCCATTTATCTATACGTGGCTCCGACAGTATCTTACGCCTATGTCACTACAGGATTTAGGCGCTTTGCCAGGTGCCGACAACATCCGGCAAAGGCTACTTTGCACTCGGCAAAGCCTTTGTCGGGTGCAGCACTCGGCAAAGAGCCACTGGCAAAAAGTCAGTCGCTAAAGATTTCTTTGCCGGGTGCTTTTTATCGGGCACCCGGCAAAAACTTTGCCGAGTGCAAACCTAGCACCCGGCAAAGAAAAGTAGCGTCACGGCGCCGGCTCCGTCAGCCTTTGGTTTTGCCGGGTGCCATATCAGAGGCACCTGGCAAAGTTTTTTTTATTTTTTTTATAATTTCTTTGTCAAGTGTCGCGCCGCTGGGGCACCTGGCAAAGAGTTTTTTTTTATTTTTTTTAGTATTTTCTTTCCCGAGTGTCCTATCCGGGTAGCACCCGGCAAAGAATTTTTTTAAAAAAATCTTTGCCGGAATTCCCAGCTTTGCCGAGTGCTAGGGCCAGGGCATTCGGCAAAGCCTCTAATTTTTTTATTTTTGTTTTTTTATTCTATAATTACAAACACAACATATAAAAGATATATATCACATCTGAAGCATCACAAACACAATATAGCACATCCATCGCATCACAAACTCAATCCCACATATATATATCACATCGCCAACACAATATCTCACATACACGACATCGCAAACATAATAGGTCCAATATCCATCGTCACAAGTCGATAGTCGTTCACAGTGCATCACATATCCATCAAGCGGTGAAAAAGAAAAACAAACTAGAGGTGGGGGGAACTGAGTGCCTGGTGAAGGAAAAGAGCCATCGCCTGCTTGCCCCTGAGATGGGTTATTCGAACCCGCCGACGGAGGCTGCATAAACGACAAGAGATTGCATGTGTTAGAGTGATCATCTAATGAAAGCACTAGTCGAAGCAATTTGATTTCATACTCATAGGACTAGCTAGAACTGGCGGTGGTGGAGCGAATTGCGGCATAGGTACACCATTGACTTGCCCAAAGTTCTGCAGGAACGTCATAATCTCCGCCAACTGCTTGGCCTGTCTTTCCCCTCGGCCCACTCGGCCTCTCGTTCCTGCTCGGCCTGCTCGGTCCTCGCCACTAGGTCCCATAGCTCCTGAGTCATCCTCTCGTTCTCGGCCAGCAACATTTCAACCCATCTGTTTCAGTGATGCAAAGGCAACTAAGTTGTGTAAAGATCAATGTACGAAGAGTTAAACGGGACAAATCTGGAGTGCATCGACCCGCTGCCAAGAAGGGGACGGCCATTGGCGTATGGTCGGGCCTCCGGTCGGGGTCTCTGCTTGGATCTGGGAGAGGGTTGGAACAGAGCCGGACTCGAGGGTACCATCGCCAAGCCAGTACCGCCCATGCTTCTTGCCCTGTCCGATCCTCATGACAGTCGACCCATCAATGTCGTCGGCGTTCGGATCCCACTGTGGCCCCAGGACCGATCTTGCCTCTGACGCGTAGGAGCTTATGCGGGTGTAGACGCTCGAGTTGCTGTATGACTCGGGCGGGTCATCCGGGCTGAAGGTGACATCGGAAGTCGCCTTTTCCTTGCTTGCCAGTCCATACTAAAAATGAATTCACGTACCCATGCATGCTTGTACGCGGCGAGGCTACGACTACCTTTGTGGTGTGTGGGGCCTGTCGCCTGCAAAGCCCGCTCCCGGTTGGCTTCGTGCTCTTGGATATAAACCTCTGTGAACCACCTGTCCACAATCATCTCCCAGCAGTCCCGATACGACTCGCACCACCATGGAATCATCTACATGTCACAAATAATTTGAGATATAAGACGACCAAATTAAAGCTACTTAATCTCAAAACGAATCAGTATTTTTCTTCTTCATTTACCTCAAGGAACTGTTTCCAGGTCAGAGGCATCTGTCTTGCCTGTGTCTTGGTGATTTTCTAACCAAGTCGCGTGGCGTAGTACTTGATCATGGAAGTGAGGCGCTCCTCATAGTGCATGTCGGAGATGCGTTTCCTAGCACTTTACACCGAGTTCTTCTCCGCCCTCTCCTCCTATCCCTCTTCACACCTGAAAAAAGTCTGCAGATAGACACAATGTATCAATTAATTATGTCAAAAAATTCAAATGAATGTGATATATTGATCAAAGTTGTGCGAACGAGACTTACCCAGAACTCTCTCCTGACCCTCTCCTGCTTGTCTTCATAATCTGCATCGGCGGCAGATTTGTAGTGGTCCCACGATTTGGTCGGCCCCATAGTCCCTTTGTGCGTGACAATGCCGAGGTAATAGTGCCTGCACACAAGCCCCAAGATGTGGTTGGGGTTGCGTGAGTCACCAGGCGACACAACCTGCCAGTGCTTGCACAAGTCATTAACAAACAATATTAGTTTCTCTAACAATTTTCAATAGGTTATATGAAGTACCTGTGATAAAATCTAAAGTTAGTTACTTGTCCCCCTGGGGGCGGATCACTGGGCGTAGGGGTGGAAGCAGAGGCCCAATGAGTTTTGTGGGACCTCACAAGTTACGTGGCCAGATATGCAAAGGTCGGTATATCTCCGACCGTATCTCTTTCGAACGGGAGACACCTAACTAGGTTACGTGACCAAAGACCACATACGGATAGAGGGGTTATACCAAGGGTGGCGGTGAGGTTCGGGTAGCGGGGCGGTGCAGAGTCGGTGCAGTGGCGAGCTGACGCGGTGCAGGAAGACCCGCAGCGCCGACGAAGTCGATCGGGGCCGCCGAGTCCCTCCCACAGGTCCTCCTCCTGCAAAAAAGGGCAAAAATGGTTAGTGTCAACTCAAAATTTCGGCATCACCTCCCTTGCACGGGGAGGTTCGCAAAACCTGCAAAAAACATGGCACGAAGGCCAGCAACCACATATATACCAAACATGGGCACGAAGGCCAACAACCACCAATATATCAAGAGGAGCCATGTATTTTAGTTCTCTTTCCATGCACATGAAAGTATTGAAGTAGTACAACAACAATTACTACTAACCCTACAACTACTACTAACACTACTACTAACAACTACTTAACTACTAACAATACTAATAGTAAGAACTACTTAACTATTAACAACAACTACTACTAACCACTACTATTTACTAACCCCACAACTAACACTACTAACTACTACAACTAACACTACAACTAAAACTACTAACTACTACTACTAACTACTACTAACACTACAACTAACTACTATTGACACTACTAACTACTACTACTAACACTACAAGGCCAGGGCTTACCTTGGAGGCAAGAATGGCAAGAGCGAGGGCCGGCGACGATGGCGGGGACGACCGTAGCAGCGCGAGGATCAACGGCCGGTCGAAACGGCACGAGGATCGACGGGCGGTCGGGTCGGCACCTTCCTCTTCTTCCTCTTCCCCCTTCTCTTTCTTCCTCCTCCCCCTTCTCTTCTTCCTCTTCTTCCTCCTCCTTGTTCTCTTTATTTCTCTTCCTCCTCCCCCTTCTCTTTCTTCCTCTTGCTCCTCTCCTTCTCCCTCTGCTGGCCGGCGGGGGACCTCGGGGCCGGGGTGGCGCGGGCCGAGGGGGCGGCGCGGGCGCCGGCCGCCGGTGGTGGTGGTGGAGGAGAGGACGGCCGACCGCCGGTGGTGGAGGAGGGGAGGATGGGTGGGCGTCGGCTGGGCAGATCAGGGCGCCGGCTGAAAGGTCCTTGTTTAGTTTTGGTAATTGAGTGACAACTTAGGTGGACTAATATGTGGTTATGTGAGATACACAGGAGATTAGTTTATAGGTGATGGTGTCATGGAGGAGCTCATTGCATGTGAGACATGACATGGAGTCATATGACCAAGGTGGCGAAGATCAAGATGAGGCTTGGCTCGATGGACCGGTTGAAAGTGTGAAGGACAAGTCGGAAGCTTTGGAGCGATGGACCGTGAGGCGGTGAAGCTTGAGCAAGACTTGGCACCGATGGACTGACGCAAAGGTGAAGGGCAAGTCAGGCCAAGATCGATGGACCAAGGTCACACGATGATATGAAGTGGATCATATCATTTGTGATATGGTTGGTGCATGTGTTGCATCAACGTCGGAGGAGATGGAGTGGAATGCGCAAGGCAAAGGTATAACTTAGGGCATTTCCATTACACCGGTCATAGGTGTGTAGAGAAGTTGATGACCGGGTTTAGGATAGATGGCCGTACTATCAAGAGGGGCAAACTTGTTTGCATATCGGTCATCTAGTGCCACTCGAGTGATTTAACTATGCATCATTGCTAGAATCGAGTGGCTTGGCAAGTTGAGTGGTTAACTCCTCTGGTAAAATGATTGTGAAAATGCTAACACACGTGCACAAGGTGGTGAACACTTGTTGGTGTTAGCACATTCGGCGCTTTCGTAGAAATGAAACGCTTATTTTCTATTGCGTCGGAGGCAAGAAACGGAGGCGAACTGAGGTCACCGGGGTGACCGGACGCGGTCATGGTTTGACCTGACACGTCCGGTTAGTTCAATGCAGCAGTCAGGCGCGCGGGTGTTAGGGTTTGCAACCGGCGCATCCGGTCCCTCGCGGAACCGGAGCGTCCGGTCGGGCACCCAAAGGAGTAGAGTGTGGCGAAGAGCTGATTGGACTCGCGGCGCGTCCGGTCACATGCGATCAGACGCGTCTGGTCACGATAGGAGCTCTCTGGAACCTCTCTGGACCGTGACCGGACGTTGGCACTGTCGCGTCCGGTCGTTGCGTGGAGCGCGTCCGGTCAGTGCGTCGCGTGCGCAGGCGCTGTGCGATCGGTGCGTCTGGTCGATTGGGCGGCGCGTCCGGTCGATTGCGTTTGTTCGTTGGCGCGCAGTGACCGTTGGAAGATCGAGCGGTCGCGATTGATTTCGGGAGGACACATGGATGGCGCAGGCCGATCGGACGCGGTGCAGCGCGTCCGGTCAGTTCGACTAGTGTGGCCGGTCGTTGCGTGTTGTGCCCAGTGAAGGGGTACAACGGCTCTTTTCGTGGAGGGATTTTTAAATAGCCCATTGGTTAGCCTTGGCCGGCAGCTGAGCACACTTTGGCCTTGGTGGCTTATGTGGTAGTGCTTGGGAGCCCTCTAACTCACTCATGCTTAATAGTGTTCATCGGATCGAGTGAGAGAGTGATTCTAGTGTGTTGCATTGTGAGGTTTGCATCAAGTGACACTAGGTGATCGAGTTGCAAGCCGGTGGTGTTTGTTACTCTTGGAGGTTGCCACCTCCTAGAAGGCTTGGTGGCTTGCGACTCCGTTGAAGCACGCGTGGAGATTATGGGTGACTCCAGAGGAGGATTTGTGAGGGGGATTGTGCTCACCCTGCGGGGATCGCAAAGAGCAACTCTAGTAAAGCTCGTGGCTTGGAGGATCCCCATCTTGAGAGTGGATGTGCGGCACCGGCTGAGGGTTTGACTCTTGATAGTCAATTAGCTCGTGATCCATCAAGTGGGTGTATCGCCACAACGGGGACAGCTTGGTGGCAACCAAGTGAACCTCGCTGAAAAATCGCCGTGTCAACATTGTGTACATCTTCTCGGTGGTTTGCTTTCGATTCACAAGCTCGTATTTACATTCATATACTTGTGCTTGTGTAGTTGCTCTTGTAACTAGTTTGCTTGTGTAGTTTGCTAGTTACCTTCTTGCTTGTGTAGCATAGAAGTAGCTCCCGTTATGTGGCTAATTTGGTTTGTGTAACCTTGTTAGTCATATTGCTTAGTTTGTGTAGCTAAGTAATTTGTGCTCTCTAGTTTGGCATTAGTTGCCTTGCTATTGAGCATTGCTAGCGAGCATATGTGGCTTTGTGCTTTTGCTTACTAGAATTGTGTAGGAGCTCTCCGGCCTTGCTAAAGTACTGGTGCATAGGTTTGTGTGACCTTGCTCTAGAATTGTTTAGGAGAGCTCTTGCTAAGGAAAGTACCTTAGTTACATAATTAGGATCTTTGTGAGGTGCTTGTAAACTTAGATAGAGGGGTGTAGTCTTGGCTAGACCGATAGTTTTAATTCCGTATTTGTTTCGGTTTGCTGACACGATTAATTTTAGAAAGGACTATTCACCCCCCTCTAGTCCGCCATCTCGACCCTTCACCGGCGAGCTTGGGGCGGCGGCCAGAGATAGGGCGGGCAGCGAACGGGGACGGGGCGAGCGCCGGCGTGCGGGCGGCTGTCGGGGACGGGGAGGGCAGGCGCCGGCGCTGCAGGCGGGCTGCGGAGCTACGGGCGGGTGGACGCGCGCCGGAGGAAGGGCGGGTGGGAGGGAGGGAGAGAGTGACTGAGTGAGGATGGAGTGTTGGGCCGGGCTTTTAGGTTAGAACCTTTGCCGGGTGCCGGGCCCAGCGGGACCTGGCACCCGGTAAATTTTTTTGCCCCATTTTTTTATGGGGCCTTGCTACATTAAATAAATTCTTATTTCAAAATTTGGGACAATTTTGAGTTTTTTAACTATATTTCCTTAATTTTTTTGTTTCATTGAATTTTTTCGACTATTCCAAATTTGAACTGCAGGTACATGAAATAATGGAATTTGGTTATTCAAAAAATGGTATTCATGATATTTAGGGTATGTCGAGGCTGTATGCAGGAAGTGGCATGAATTTTCGCGCATCATGTTGTCGTAACATGACGATGTACTCGCGGGGGTGCCGGGCCCAGCGGGACCTGGCACCCGGTAAATTTGTTTGCCCTATTTTTTTATGGGGCCTTGCTACATTAAATAAATTCTTATTTCAAAATTTGGGACAATTTTGAGTTTTTTTAACTATATTTCCTTAATTTTTTCATTTCATTGAATTTTTTCGACTATTCCAAATTTGAACTACAGGTACATGAAATAATGGAATTTGGTTATTCAAAAAATGGTATTCATGATATTTACGGTATGTCGAGGCTGTATGCAAGAAGTGGCATGAATTTTCGCGCATCATGTTGTCGTAACATGACGATGTACTCGCGGGGAAAGTGTATTTAAATTATATAAAATCCAAACGAAGTCCGAAAATCACGAAACTTGTCGATGTGTCTTGTCCCAAATTTTGAAATAGAGATTTATTTACTATAGCAAGGCCCCACAAAAAAATGGGGCCAAAAAAACAAAAAAAAAATTTACCAGGTGTCAGGTCATGGGGCACCCAGCAAAGAAATTAAAAAAAAAATAAAAAATGCTTTGCCAAGTGCCTAACAGCTCGGCACTCGGCAAAGGATGACAACAGGTGGCCGCCGTTACATCGACCACCTTTGCCAACGGCCTAGCTTTGTCGGCACTCGGCAAAGGCCGATTTTTGCCGAAGGCTGGACGGCTGGTTTGTCGGGTGCATTTCTTTACTGGGTGCCGCTGGGTCTGGCACTCGGCAAAGAATGCCTTTGCCAGGTGCCCGATAAAAAACACCCAGCAAAGCATTTTGCACCCGGCAAATCGTCTGTTTCCTATGGTGGTTGTTGATAAATACTACTAGTACATGTCTCTATATATGACAGTACCTAAACATTAGTGATATATATATTATGTATAAGAAAGTTCCAGCTGTATATCAGGTGTATAAATATTGGAATTTAGCATCCAAAAGTTGGAGATTCGAAAAAAAATCTTACTACGATTGTAACTGATGACGAATCTAATGTACCATACGTTCATGTACGAGCAACATTGAACACAAAGAGTACTCATCGTCCTTCAAAGAAATACAGTGTGTACAGTCTAGTACACTTTCTCTGAGACTGAGATTGGTCAACGACGCCGCCGTAGATACTGTGGTGTGTGGACCTCAGCCCCAGTGCGTAGCAGTACACAAGTATTCCTACGTGGCTGCCAATGAAGGTAAACTACAGTCTTGTACACTTGCAAGACAATGGTGAGACTACTGGTAAGTTGCAATTACACATTGTACTGTACTGGACGTACTTATGAAATCTTGAGAGAGAGAGAGAGATTGAATGGCATTTATAGGAAGAGGTCGACGAACTGCAAGGTAGTAGATACCCCAGAGAGAAGTGTGTACTACCGAGGGTAGGTGCAAGCACCAACAAGCGGTGAGTGAGTGTACCATCACCATGCTGCCATGGACATCACCCCAGCGCTGTAAAACACAGTACAGTGTCTGTTAGTAGAAAAACTCCAATTTACCCATCTGGTTTGCTGATCTGTTTAACTGCCAATACTCCTGCAGTATATGAGAAACACCTTCCATTTAAAATGTAGAAAATTTCTCAGGAATTGTATAAAAAGATTGGCAGGAAAATTTCACGAGAATTACATAAGAATAATTTAACATAAGTACGTTCAAATTCACATATAAAAACGCACGATTAGCAAAAAGTTTCTTACGTTGCAACTGGGCCTAGCCGTGAGCTACCATGCTACACACTACTTCTCCTTCCGAGGAAAAGAAAATACGTTGCAACTGACCCTGTTCGGCAGGCTGTTTTTTTTATTTATAAGCCGACTGTGACTGATTTACTGTGAGAAAAAAACACTGTTTCATGGCTGATAAGCCGTGCTGATAAGCTCAGCCGAACAGGGGTTTTCATGTATTGGGATTAAGTTAAACGACAAAAAATTAAGATATATGTGGCTTTTGCTCTTTTTAATTTTCACACGTGTTGATAGGACAAAGCGAACGATATACATATAAAATCTATACTTTATTGCATCAAACATTAGTATATAGCACCCTTTTTTAGATACTACACCTACTTCTAATCTATGAAGCTAGCATCGTTTATTGTATCGTACTCCCTCTATTTTAAATTATAATTCGTTTTGCTATTTTAGCTACGTAACTTTTACTATGTACTTAATTAGATATGCACAATGCAAAGTAAAATCTACTTATCTAAAAAATTTTAAAAGAACTTACAATTTGAAACAAAGGGAGTATATTATATAGCACTCCCTTTTTTTTTACTACACCTCTTTATATAATTAAGCTAGAGTTAAATTCTTTTAAGGACAACACATAGAACTAGAATTGTATTCTTTGCTAGACGAATGGAGTGATATATAGCCCCTTTAGTGGAGCTTCACTTGGCTTTAACTTATCGCTACAGTAGCCAGTGAAGTTAAAAAATAATAGCTTCACGAGCTTGTAGTTGTTGGGAAGGTGAGAGAAAAATAGCTTTATAAATAGCGACACTACGAGACTATGAACAGTGCAGCAACTGATGAAGCTGAAGCTCCGCATTCCCGGTGCAATACTAAACAAACAAAATAAAAGGATCTCTTTTGTCTTCCCTAACGTACGTGAGCCACTCATTCTCTCTTCTTGAGACCGTCCGCACTGGCATACTCTAAATGATACTCTAAAGCTTTAGAGTATGAATATAGAGTAAAAACTGCTGCACTGGATACTCTAAAATGATACTCTATCCTTTCTCTCACTCTATATTTAGAGTAGTACAGTGTTTACTCTATAGTGCACAGTGGTGGGCCCTACTAGCTAAACCAAGGAAAAAAATGCTATAACTCAGAAACCAAAAATCCAAATTAAATTTCGATTGCACCATTAAATTTGTCTCAATAAATCTTTCAAAACTAGATCACTCATTGATATATTTAGATAAAGTGACAAGTGGGTCCCACAGTAGATAGAGTGGATAGAGGATAATATAGAGGATGGATGGGTGTGAGAGAATTGAGTATAGAGGAGAGAATCTTGCTGACTAGGACGTATAGAGGATGAATATAGAGGACCATAAGTGCAGATAACCTGACACCGGGTGCAAGGCATCTCGGCTCTCCAGTGTATCAGTGTACTATTACACTTTCTCTCTCTTCGTGGCATCCAAATTTTTCAAGATTTCCAGTCATATCGAATCTTTGACACATGTATGAAGTATTAAATATAGATAAAAAATAAAATTAATTATACAGTTTAGACGAAATGGACGAGACGAATCTTTTAAGCCTAATTAGATTATGATTGGACACTAATTACCAAATAATAACAAAAAAACACTACCATACCATTTTGCCAAAAAAAAAAATTTGGATCTAAACCGGCCCGGCGCCGCACGCCGCACACCGGCCGGCTATATGCGTGCACGGATGCAGCTGCAGCGAGGTTTTCAGCAGCTAGCTAGCGGCACTGACTGACCACTGAGGGTGTGTTTGGTCCGCAAAAGTTTTTGACTTTGGTTACTGTAGCATTTCGTTTATATTTGTTAATTAGTGTTTAATTATAGACTAATTAAGCTTAAATAGTTTTCTATCAAATTATGTAATTAGTTTTTTCACCTATATTTATATATATGTCTAAACATTCGATGTGACGGAAATCTTAAAATTTTTTGAGAAGTAAACATGGCCTGATGTGCGATGCCGCTGTTCCGATTCCGAAGACGAGGGTGAAGGGATCGGAAAACCCTGGCAGGCAACAGCTACAGCAGCGTCGTCCCTGCAGTGGGCTCCTCCCAGCCAGGCCGGCCCGGGGCGTGTGAACAAATCAACACCCAACACGCTTGCCTACACCTGCTTGCGGTTGCGTGATCGCACGCGTTCGCGGCCTCAATCCACGCCACGCCACCGCAGGCTGGCAGCCAGGGCCTGCAGCAGCAGCACGTGAGCTCCATGCACCGCGCTGCTACTACAGTAGTAGCTGCTCGGCACGGAGCCCACGTGAAGAAGTAAGTCCCCGTTTAGTTCCCACAAAATTTTGCAAAATTTTTCAGATTTTTCGTCACATCAAATCTTTAAACACATGCATGAAGCATTAAATATAGATAAAAAATAAAACTAATTACACAGTTCAGACGAAATGAACGAGACGAATCTTTTAAGCCTAATTAAACCATAATTGAACACTAATTGCTAAATAACAATGAAAATGCTACAGTGTTATTTTACCAAAAATTTGGCAACTAAACCGGCCCTAAGAGCAACGGCAGTGTATCTAGACCACCTGGTCCATAAGATTGGGTCCCACAACAGTGGACAATTGCAATAGCAAACCTCACGATGTTCAGCCTACAGTAGGAAATAAACTATACCCACCAACAGTTCCAAGAATCAGACAGGTTTAGTTCTAAAAAAATACTATGAAAAAAAAATCCCCGCCACATCAAACTTGCGATACATGTATGGAGTACTAAATGTAGATGAAATCAAAAACTAATTATACAGCTTGGTTGTACTTTGCGAGACGAACGTTTTGAACCTAATTAGTTAATGGTTGGACACTATTTGCCAAATAAAACCAAAACGTGCTACAGTACTTTTTAATCCCTTTTCAGGGAACTGAACACAGCCATAGTGGGAGAGAAAAGAGAGAAAGAAAGAATATTTTACTGTTTACAGCCAGGCCATAGCGCTATGGGTAGTTTTTGCTATTTCTTCCCTATTGACTACCACAATATTTCAGTCACATGGTACAGAATATTTAATTCACTATGGACTACTTTTTCACTACATTGTGGTTGCTCTAAGTGGGAGTCTAGTTCGCGAAAAATTTTGGTTTCAGCTACTGAAGTATTTTCGTTTATATTTATTAATTAGTGTCCAATCATAAACTAATTAGGCTCAAAAGATTCGTCTTATGATTTTCTACCAAACTGTGTAATTGGTTTTTTCATCTACATTTAATGTTTCATGCATGTGTTTAAACATTTAATGTGACGGAAAATCTTGAAAAATTTTAGAAACCAAACACCCCCTAAACACTCTCAAAACAAGGAGGCTAGCAACCAGCACCAGCAAAGTGGCCTAGCCAGCAGTAGAGTAGTAGGAGATTAGGATTAACGCTGTTTAGTTAACTCTAAAATGCAAAAAGTTTTCAAGATTCCCCGTCACATCGCATATGTCGGCACATATATAGAGCATTAAATGTAGGTAAAAAAATAACTAATTGCACAGTTTATCTGTAAATGTCGAGATAAATCTTTTGAGTCTAGTTAATCTATGATCGGACGAAGTTTGTCAAATACAAATGAAAAATGCTACCGTGCTTTTCCAGAAAATTTTTGGAAACTAAACATGGCCTAAGCAATGCAAGCAAAGTTTATCAGATCACATCCTACCTGGGGCCTTGTTTAGATCCCTTCCAAATTTCAAGTTTTTTCACTCTCTTTTCATCATATCAATTTTTGGATGCATGCATAGAGCATTAAATGTTGGTAAAATAAATAATTAACTACACAGATTAGTTGTAAATCACGAGACGAATCTTTTGAGCCTAATTAGTCCATGATTGGACACTAATTATCAAATACAAATAAAAGTACTACAGTAACCGAAGTTGAAAAAATTTGCAATCTAAACCAGACCTAGCTGTGCCATGCTGCACTGCACTTTCTGCAGCTACAGTAGCACTGTGCATGCATCTCTGGGCCTTTGGCGAACCAGTGCTATCTATAGTGGCATGCACGCACACATCCGTATTTAACCTTGCTTGATCTAGTTTCTTTCGACTTGTGAATTTAACCATTTTCACTTTTTTCCCTACCCTCTCGACCATCCCACGCATCTTTCCGTATCCCGCATTGCCCCCATCAGCCTCGTCAGTGTCTTTTTCTTTCCCCTTCTCTCTAAACGCGTGATCAATGGAGACATATAGTCGTGGTTATTTCATTCAAAAGTGATAAGTTATACTAGATAGATACTATCCATCAAACACAAGCATATTTTTGTTATCCCTACAACTCTCTCTCCTCTCCACTTTTTTTCCACACTATTTCTATGGTCCTTGTCTTCTCTCTTCTGATGCTATTGTAGGTTATGCAGGCATGTCCGCAGAGCACCTAATTTTTTTTATCCGAGCCTAGTTGGTCAGACGAAACACATTCAAAACTAGATGCATTTTTGGTGCTCGAATAAGAACGGTGTCGTCCTCCTTCCCGATCATCCGAGGCACATGTCGCGCTAGCAAGCCGGCCGCCATCACCTCCCTCGGCAAAGAAAACCCATCACCTCCATCTGGCCACAACCTTTACACAATTCGCGTTGCCCTTGCCCAACTCGCTCAACCCAAGCACCATCACTTGTTGAAGGGCAAAAAGGGGGAGCCTTCCCATGGACGCGACCGAACCCTAGGCTGGCGGCCACCCCTGACTGAAAGCCCTAGTTTGGTTTTGGATAATTGATGAAACCTAGGGACTAATCCTTGTACTAAGTGTGTAGACATGAAAGGATGGTCCCATTCCAAGTGGTGGAGCAAGAGGATGATCATGGTGGATGGTGATGACCAAAAGATGATCAAGTGCTTCACATTTGGAAAAGAAGAAAGAGAAAAACAAAAACCAAGGAGATCAAGGCAAAGGTATAAGATAGGTTTTTGTTTTAGCACTTAAGACACCATAGAGGGTGGAAGTGAATTTAGGATCGATAGTCGTACTATAAAGAGGGGAAATCTTTGGCTAAGCGGTTATCAAGTGCCACAAGGTGACATGATTCTTGCATATGCATTTAGGAACCTAGTGTGCTAACTTTGACCCTTGTAAAGTGCTTTAAAAAATGATAACACACGTGCACACAAGTTCTACACTTTGTGGTAAGCAAGTTGGAAGCAAGGGCGAAGCGGTTGTGGACTTAGAAAAAAGAGTGGAGAAAGTCCATGACCGGACACTGCAGTCGGAGTGACCAGCGCGTCCGGTCATTTTTAGCGATGTGGCACGAAGTTGGCCGAGAGTGCCAAGGTCGGACCGGACGCTGTGACCTGACTCTGAGGTAGAGTCCGGTCATGCGTACCAGAGAAGAAGTGGCATGGCTCTGCGACCGGACGCTGGCAGCAGAGTGGAACCGGATGCGCAAGGCCCGCGTCAGTTCAAGGGTGACGTACGCTGACGTAGGAAGGCACGCAAAGCCAGAGAGGATCGGATGCACCAGAGCGTCCAGTCACGTGTGAGTGGACGCGTCCGGTCATCATTTTCCCTCTTTGGATGCTTACTGGATTCGACCTAACCCGAGGGCGCAGCGTCAGGTGGCTTCACAGGAGCGTAAGGTCACTGGGTGGCTGGCTTGGGCATGCACGTGAGCGGACGCTGTGGGGCAGTGTCAGGTCAGGCTCGGGTGCGTCCGATCAACACTTAGTCGTTGCGCTGAGTCACTTGACCATTGAAATCGAGCGGCGCACGTTTGAAGCAGGGACACGTGGCAGCGTTCAAGTGACCGGACGCTGGGTTCGCTGCGTCCGGTCAATACTATAACACCTAGATGTTAAAAGTAGCTAAAACATGGTCATGAGCATCATCAAGCATAAGCATCAACTGTCATGTTGCATTTGTAGCACTTCTATGTTGCACAGTGATGTTTCATGTGTTGCTTTACAATGTTTCATAGCTCATGTTTCACATGTTGCAAAGCAATGTTTCAATGGTAGTCTTGCTATGTTGCATATGTTTCTTGCGTAGTGTTTCATAGGTTGTTTATAGTATGTTTAAGATGTTCCATATACTATGTTTCACAGAATACATGAAATAATGGCAATGTTAGTGATTAAGGCTCTTTGTCAATTTATATATGAGAATATGCTTAAACAAATAAAATTTTGTTTAAATAAGTTTTGTAGTACAAAGTATGTACTTTCATGTGAAATGATAGTGAAATAATGTTTTGAATGAAACATGTTAAAAAAAGTGAGTTCAAAGATTGAATCTATAACTAGTTCTCATACTTGGTCATTCTTGCCTAAGTATTTGTATTAGTTACAAAATTCAATAATTAGGGATTTATAAAATGAATTTTCATATATAAAATATGTCCAACTTTTTATTTTCTTTGCTTGGTCCTACGCTTGATCTTTCATATTGTGCAATTAGAGGTAATGTTTGTTTAATGGTTGTTCTTAAATAAATTGCCAAAGTTTGCTAAACAAAATCAGTTTTAAAACCTAAAACTGAATGCAGTTTTGTCAATTTCACTGAACCCTCCTTTGCAGTTCAAAATCTCAAAATTCTGAGCTCGTTTGATCCTACACCTTAAAGCAGTGTTGGAGAGCAAGCATAGATGAACAACTTCTGTTAAGCAAGATCATCAAGTTTCTACACAGGATCTGGAGAAATGGGAAGGGAAAGAAGAGGATTCAGACTGCTACAGTGCTCCCCCACTGAGCACTCTGCTCGTCTGCTTCATCGAGCCGTGCCGCCCTCGGCCACCGCCCTCCGGTGCTGTGTCACGCTCGCCCGACACTTAGCAGCTTCGCTGGATCAACGAACGCACGAGCTAGACACCCAGAAGCTGCCACGCCTGCCCTTATCTCGCTCAGAGGTCACCGTCTTCGTCTTCTCCTCTCTCTCTCTGCTACTCGCCACTGAACGTCTCCCCGTCCACGCGATGATCAAATTGGACGCAGCAGCAGAACCACCTCCCAATTCCTCTATCACCGAGAACCGCCACTTCCCTACGCACCCAACCAACTCGCTGGAGTCGCCTCTCCTCGCCAAGCACAGCCGTGCACGTCGTTCTCGCCGTAGCGGGTCGCCATAGCCACCGACCATGACCTCACCATGGCCTGAGCGCTCCGAAGCCCCTCTCGCCACTTTCCTTTCTATTTCAGCTTTGCCATGTCTCCTTGACCATGATCGACTTTTATTTTTGATCTCTACCACGTAGGGCGCACAGGAACACGATGCTGCCATCGGGTTCACACCGCCGTGCCGCTCTCAACGTCGACCACCGAGCTTCGCCCCATCCCCACTCTTGCTAGGACGCGCTTCAGTCCCTTGGTGAGCCCCTGGTTGCGTTGCTTGCTATCGCTCTACCTCTTCTGGCCCTTCTCGGTCAACGTGTGCTCACCACGCCGACGCAACCGCCATGGGAGGAGTAGATCTCGTGTAGCACCGTTATCCTTCCAATCAGCGGCTTGCCGAGCTCCGTTAGGACGTAGGGTAGTCGCAGGTGCCGTACTTGTGGCTGGGGTTCTAGCCGTCGCTGCGCCTCAACTCACCGGAGATGCGTTTGCCATTTTGACCGCCGTTGGGTGCATCCCGATGCAGTAGAGGTGCGTCTGGTGCCGTCAGATGATGCGGGAGAGGGGGAGAAGGGAGCCAGAGGAGTTGCTACCGCCGGGGTCCTCACCGGCGATGAGCTGCCGCCGGTCAGCGCTTTCTCGGGCGAAGTCAACGGGGAGGAAGGAAGAAGGGAGAGGGCTGACAACTGGGTCCCCCTTGTCAGCGCCTATGAGAGAGAGTAGCCTGTGCGCTCTTGTGGGCTGGGCCGAAGTAAAAAGAAGGCCCAACTTCTCCTTTCTCTTTTTTGAAAAGCTTAATGATTCTGAAAGTTGTGAAATTTGTAGTAAAATAATTAAGTATGCTAAAATTATGAAATTAATTCTGTGAGATGTTTATGATGTGATATATGATGGAAAAATATGAACTGGTCATTTTCAGAAGATTTACTATGCTTAAAAATTAGCTCTTTTAATTAAGAAATGGAACTTCCATTATTTTTGTAGGCTAAAATAGTAATCCAAAAATCATGAAATTTTGTGGGTATGCTTTTCATGGTTAGATCTAGCTTCACAAAAATTTTGGTAGTGTTTTAATAAATAGAAATTAGATTCTTAATTTAGGCTTAATTAATTAAGTAATAAATCATATGTTTAGTCTTAATAACTTAGGATTTGTGTGACTTTTGGATTGATTGTGGACCTTAGAACATAACCACGATATTGTTTCTTGGCATTGTACTTAATGCATGAGTTCATGATTAACTTGTTAGTTAAGTTTTGTTAATGATAGTTAGTGTCATTAACTTAGGTCATTAGTAGTTAATAACTTACTTATGTTAATACTTAGTGGTCTTGTGGTAGAATTACTTGTTATTAGATGCAACCTCTTAGGTAAAAAGTAAAGTAAAGTTAAGTAGTTTTCTTAACAACATCTTAATGAAAATAATGTTGTTTAATAATTCTGTTAGATTGCAACTGTACCACGAAGGAAAGTTGTACTCAAGTAGATAACTAATGTTTATCCTTTCTAAATGTCTCTTGTATGCTATGCTTTGTTCATCATTATGCATCATGACATGCATTCCATCATGTTAAGCATCGCATCATTTATAAACGTGTAGTGCTTATGAGAGTCAGAAGGTTCGTGTTGAACAAGTGTTGACGAGGTTGGTGTTGATCAATCTTTGGAAAGGTGTCGTCCACCCGTGGTGTTGGTGTCAAACTTGACTTCTACGAGAACTAACCACTGCTGCAACGCAGGCAAGCCCCGGACATACTACTCTTCTATTTTAAAAATGCTTTATTACACCTTAAGTCTAGTGTAATGTGCATTATGTTAGTAGGAGTTGGTCGATACCATTGTTGCATGATTACCTTGATCTACATTCATATCCAGATGATATCCCACTAGTATGTGTAGGTCGATCTCTTATGCTTAGTAATGCTTAGATTTCGGTACAAGTCGAATGGTGATTTCATCGTTCGCGAGAACTAGGTTTACCTTTGCTTCTCCTGACCTAATGACGGGTCATGAGAGCATATGAATATGAATATGGTAATATTAAGTGGAGACCGGGTAGGTGGCTTACATCGTGAAATGAGTCGATGTAGTGCTCTGCCTATATCGGTTAAGGACCGTTCATTGTAGGCCTGCTTGGTTGAGACTTTGCAACTGATCGCATGCTTCGGTTTTTTTAAAGACCTCGGTAATGCCATCATGTGAATGGCCAACCGCGCACTAGGAGTGGAGAGATGGTGAGAGTAGTGTGTACCCTCATGGCCAAGGGCAGGATTGGAGGTGTATTGTACTCTCGGGTGGCGCTGGACCCGGTCACGTTTTGGAGGATCCGGGTGCAGGTTGATATATATATATATATATATATATATATATATATATATATATATATATGTTAGAGTCCTACCTATGTCGTTCGGTTAGGGATCCCCAGCTGGGTATAATTGGTTAGGGATCCTCGGTTATGGAGACTCGATCAACTGCCCTGCATCGTAGTTAACAATGGTTCATGGTGATTATGGAAATGAGGTAAAGAGATGGATATGAGATGTGATGCTTAATCCAAATGATTGAGATAGAATAGGTGAAAATCTATCTACAATATGCTTCACTAAAACTGGTGCTAAAACTTGTTTAAAATATTGAAAGTAAGGATCCACTTATAGTAAAGCTTTTCTATAAAACTCCTCTTTTCTAGCTCCACTACTTCCTTTAAAGCTAGCATATCCTTGAAGTCTTTTCTTTTCGTCGGGTAAGTCTTGCGGAGTACAATTGAGTACTCAGGGTTTGTTAACCCCTGTTGCAGGTACTGACTGGTGCTGCTAGTCAGGTCATATCGGTGGGCTTGATATGATCTGGTTGTCCTCTCCTGACTTAGGTGCTCTACCTAAGTTGTCTTTTGTAGTTCTACTCGACTTCCGCAATTAAAGTTAAGTTATAAAAATAACTAGTTTTTGATATGTAAAATACTATTTTAAATTCTTTCGCACTCCGATGTAAATTTTTGTAGCAATGCTGTAATGTTGTAGTTACTCCTTTGTTGATCCTGTGTGAGTTGTAAAATGTGGATGATTCGGGTTTCCCAAGGACACCCGACAGACTTTTTAAGTTATATGAAACACATGCATAGCCGTCAGAGGTCTTTGGGATAATGACATGTGCATGTGGGCCATATAATTTAGGAGGTTCTACCACAAATACGACCGGTGCATCCGGTCAGCGCACAGAGACACCCCCTCTGACCCTAACGGCTCTATTTGTTTGAGGGGATCTATAAATAGTGTTTGGCCGGCTTGGGGCTCACTCTCTTGGCACTTTGACATACTTGATATCCTTGTGAGCCTAAGCAAACACCTCCCACTCATCTCCATCATTGATTCATCATCATATTGAGATTGGGAATGATTCTAAGTGCATTTGCTTGAGTGATTGCATCTAGTGACACTTGGGGATCGTTGTGGCAGTTGATTTCTTGTTTCTCCTGGTGGTTGCCGCCACCTAGACGGCTTGGAGCAGCGGGGGAGCTTTGGCATGAGTTGGTGATTGTTTGTGGCCGTCTCTCGGTGATTGTGAGGGGTCTTGTACCTTCTCCGGCGGAGAGTCGAAAGGTAACTCTAGTGGATTGCTCATGTCATTGAGTTACCTCACTTATGGGTTGGTTCTTGCGGTGTTCAATGTGTGGATGAGGTTCGTGCTACACCTCTTAGCCGCCGAACCACCAAGTGTTGGTCGACACAACAGGGACTAGCGTGCCGGCAAGCACTTGAACCTCGGAATTCTTGTGTCTCTTATGTAATTGGAATTCTCCCAGTGATTGGATTGACTTCATATTGATTGTTTCATTCCTCGACACGGCGGTATAATCACCTGACTCACTCCATTACTTTCTTACAAACTAGTTGTAGCAAGCTCTTTAGTGTAACTAGTTTTGAGAGCTTGCTTGATAGCTTAGTATCATCTTAGCAAGCGGGGGAAGATTACCGACAAGCGGGGCACTCCTTCCCCAAACTCTTCCCTTCACATCTCTCCTCTTCCCACTCTACTAGCTACTAGGGCTAGGCCACTAGGGCCTAAGCCCCTCTTGAAGTGGTGCTCTCACTCTTAGTGAGGTGCTCTTACTCCTTGCTGGTGTGTGGAATGAGGAGGGGAGGCCCTTGTTGGGCATTCTTAACGTCACTACCAAAAGTAGACTTAGTTTTCTAATTCTGATAACGGCGCCAAAAATGCCAAACCTATCCCTCATGCCACTTAAGCCAAGTTGTCATCCCCAGCATGACATGAGAGACGCGGTATTGAAATATGCATTTGCTCATCAAGATAAATAATAAAAGGGATCTGCAAGCGCACAGATTAATACCGATGTAGCATTTTAACCGGGAAGTATTCCAGGTATCGTTATTTATATTTTTACCATTGGGAAGGGATTTCTAAGTATCATGGTTGATAATGGAATGAGAATATGGAACTGAGTACACATCATTGCATGTATAACCGAGAGTATTTATCAATCTCTTTATACAGGTATAAATGTCACATTAAGTAAAGGTAAAGTGATAATGGTGACAAAGATAATTAATCTGATCAGCTAGCCACATATAATAATGATAAGCACCTCAACAGATATTCTAGCAAGTCATTAGCATGGAATTAGGATGAACTACAAAGATATTCCCTAAGTTATTATTAACTATAAAGTCTAGCATATCATAGTTAGTGCAATTATACTTGGCAATCATGGTGAGAAAAGACTATATCCATGCATAGTGAATATTAGCAAGGAAGATGAAGAACATAGCAATCACTCCCCTGTAATAGTGTTGCTCTGCCTGCCCTATACACGAGAGGGGGACTATATAAGAATCAACGAAGCTGTCACTATCGCGAACTACCCCACAATCCGGCATATAGGGTGCAATCGCAGATAAATACGGTATAGACACCACGTCTACACAATAGTTATCATTCACCCACTGTACACATGGATAAACGCTATACGATCCTAGGCATGTATATA
Source organism: Saccharum hybrid cultivar R570 (assembly GCA_038087645.1). NCBI lineage: Eukaryota > Viridiplantae > Streptophyta > Magnoliopsida > Poales > Poaceae > Saccharum > Saccharum hybrid cultivar. The sequence continues at coordinate 24,601,456 of JAQSUU010000558.1, forward strand.
ATTCCAATCTAACTAAGCCAAGCATATAACTATGATAAACTAAGAACAATATAATTGCAAATATAATCAAGTAGAGCAAAGTCATAATCAATATATTGAAATAGAACAAAGTCATATTCATAATATTGAAGAACAATGATGAACAATTGAAGAACAATAGAGGAATTACCAAGAATCCTCTTGACAGATCCGGGAACCAATCAAAGATTGACTCCTTCTAGTTCTAATCCTATGTAGCTATGCTAACTAGAGATCTAGTTGATGTGGTGGCTCTAGGGCTTGATCAGAGGCTCTCCTCCTGAATTAGGGTTTGAAGTATGAGACGAGGGCCTCTCCTCCAGGGTCAGGGGCCTTGCTTATATAGCCCTTTCGGATGAATCTGGGCCGTCGGATCAAACCGACATTGAACGGACGGTTTTCCTTGATCCTCTAGGTCGGTGGAGCATAATCCTCGAGGCGGAGCCTGATTGGCTCCGGGGCCAGGGCGGGCGCCCTAAGGACCAGGGCGGGCGCCCTGTGTCCGGCTCTGTTACGCCTCCCGTTCGTTCTCGTGGCTTCTGGACTCTTCTAGATGTAAGATAATTACGTGTTCGGTTAATATCCCGTCATTAATCCGACATGTGGGCCTTTCTTCCGTATTTCCTGATAACCCCCTGCAGAAATAGATAAACAGCAAAACTCGTGGAATTCTGTCAGATAAAACCCTAAGTCTAGGTGTTGGTTTCATTTGGATCCTTTTCTCTATTTATTTGATAGTTATAATTGATACTTAAGGACCGTCAACAGCCCTCTACTTATAGGAGTGAGCAGGGGGGATCATCCTTGGAATATTCCCCTCATCACTCCACAAACAAACCTCCACCCACGTCTAGGTATAGAGAATCAGGCAGCGCACCTCAGAACTGACCTCCACTCCATTCAATGCACCGCCACGCGCGAGATGGGCCAGAACGGCGGCTCAGGAGGCGCACTCGCACCCTGGCTAGGCTCCTTAGGCCCATATTTTGTGATGATGTAGAGCTTTTTATTAGCTTTCTATGGATGGGTGGATGGCCCAAAATGGAGTCCGGATGCATCCTAGGCGTCCATTTTACCCGGGCCTGCTCCCGCGGCCCGAGAAGGATTTGGACTGGGTTTTGGGCCTCCACTTCTTGGGTTATTTGTTGGGCCTTTTGGGCTATGTTGAGGCCCAAATTGTCTGGTAAGTGGGTCTCTTTCTCTTTATATGGTTTCTTTGTATTTCTTGGTCCATTTATGCCTAATTCCATATATGTCCTGTAGAATGAGTGAAACACCAAAACTTGTGAAAATCGTTAGTATAGAATCCTATTCACTAAGTTTGGTGTGGATTTCACTATGATGTTGGCGAGGTAAAATATGACTTAAGCACCGCCAACAAGCTCCCCCACACTTAGACCTTTGCTCGTGCTCAAGTAAAGGTATGAAGGACTAAGGTGGTTGTTCGTCCAAGATGTTCAACCTGCATACAGATTATTCTAAGCTTTTTTCTGCACTTGTGAGCATTCACAGTATCTCCCAAATTATATTAAGTAATTGAAAGATGGAATAGTTGGGATTTAAGTCAATTTATTCTACTCATGCTCTATGACTTGGTGTTTTGATAATTTTGCATAAAAGATATAGCTTTGCTCCTTGAATGATACTCTCAAAGTCACTCATGTATTTTCTTTTTAAATTCCTCACCAAGGCATATGATTGATAATCTTTTTGCCTTCTTTCTATAGGATTATATCTGGGGTTTTAGGTATGGATGATGAGTGATGCACACTTACCTTGTGTATGTTGTTGAGTCAAACCCCGGATCCTTGGAGGGAAGAGTCATACTCTTAGATCAAAATAGTGCAAGTGTATGGAATATATTTTCTGTATTTTTTTGTGGACTCCAATGTCATCCATCTCTCTCTTTTTGAATTTTTGTTTGAAAGTATGGGCTATCTTTTCTCTCTGGCAGGCATCCATGTACCCATTGTTTTCTCTCTTTGGCGGGCATCAAAGTACCCATTGTTTTTTCTCTCTTTTTTTGGCTCATGCTTCTTTGGCATAGCATCTTTTATTTGGCTCATGCTTCTTTGGCATGGCATCTTTTATTTCTCTTATTTTTGCATAGCCCATACTCTATTTTTGAAAAACATTGGAGAGAGATTTACGACATGAAGTTTTTATTTTGGCGAATGTACGTGACTTTCGATCTTAGGAGCATGAAACTTCTCTCAACTTAGATCTCAGAGTTTGACAAAACTCAACACAATGTAAGTGGCTATGTTATGGTTTTTCAAGAAGTAATATTTATGGCTTTGGTAGGAATTATTTTATCATTGAGGAGCATGCTATTTTGATTTTGATTTTCAAAAAAATAAATCCCAAGTCTATTGCAAAAGAGAGCAAATTTCATATCATCCTACTATATCAAATATTCCAATTAAAGTAAAATGGGGTCCCTATGGATAGTTGCTCACAAGTTATAGGAATATTAGCAAGGAATAAAAAGTATGCATGTTGTTTACTCAATTGGTAGAACGGAGTTGGAGCACCGCCAACAGTGGCCTCCATCGGCGTCGGGGATCGATGTCTTCCTCATTCGCCCCTCCACCCCTGGCTCATCATCCTCCCTCTCCCCCACGCCAACCCTTCCACCTAGGGGACAGCTCGATGGGGCACTCCAAGGCTCGTCAGTGGGTGGAGGAGGACCTTGACGAGTCTAATGCAGAGATGTCACCGGCCATCTCTCAAACGCCCAACCTCGATGTAGTTCAGCGGGGCCACAGCTACAGACTTGTCGCTGCCAGAGCATGCCCATCCGTGCTCTACCATCGTCAGAGGTAGTGCCGGCATGCGCGGTGCTACCGCCGTTGAGTCATGCACCGGGGGACGGGCCAAGCACCCCAACCATCGGTGACCACGCCCACGGCTCGTTCACGGACTTCCTGTCCGGGTAGGGACGATGGTAGGGAAATCAGGTGGCCTGCAAGCGTTGCTACATAGCGTATGCCAACCCATCTATGGCTCAGACTACAGCCCTCCTCCAGTGCCCGCAAGTGCATCTCTGCCCTGGACACTAATGGATGGCGTGAGGTCCTATCGTAGGGGATCGCAAGTGGGAGCGACAGGGCACGATCAGTGCATCCAGCTGACTGTCGGTCCCGTGGTCGCTTACCACCAGACTTACATGGGAAATGCCTCAACTGCCTCTCTACCTCTCACCGAGTGGCGACCTGCAAGCTCCCACCGTGCTACCTACGCTGTAGGGGGTTCCGACACCTCGCGTGCGACTCCAAGCGCCCACGATTGGTGACTACTCACAGAGCTGGTGCTTCGATCACGAGTGGACCACCATGATAGCTTGCCTAGGGTCATCGTGCCCACACCTCAATCCCTCTAGTAGCCCATGGTGGCGCGACGGGCATGGGCAGAGCTGTGCCTGAGTCAGTTGCCGCTATGCATGCCAGTGGAGGGCACCGCCGCCATCGGAGGCAGCCAGGGACGGCAACTCAGGTGCCCCGACCGGCTCCTCTGACAATACGGCAGCCAGTCAGGCCAATCACGGGGAGCTGGCCAACAGGCCGTGGCCTATCATGCCCTACCCGTTGGTGCCTGCCTTGTGGCCTCATGACACACTCGCTAGTCGTGATGCCACGGAGGACCCGATGAGTCAGGTTGCCGAGTGCGTGGCTCGGGCACATGCAGGAGTGAATGCAGCGGCAGTGCGTCCAGTCATGGTTTTGGTGCATCCAATCACGTTCTTGACTGAGCGTTGAACGTTTTGACCGTTAGGATATAACTCACGAGGTTCAAAGCTATGCCATGTGGACGCCATTCGACAACTGAACGCAGGCGGCCATACGTTGGGGTGCGTCCGGTCACCCCGAGTATGCCCAACGGCTCTTTGACCTTTGGGGCTCTATAAATAGGAAGATACTGGCTTGGGGCTCTCCCTCTTGGCACTTTGACACACTTGACATCCTTATGAGCCAAAGCAAACACATCTCACTTATCTCCATCCTTGATTCATCACCAAAGTGAGATTAGGAGTGATTCCTAGTGTATTTGCTTGAGTGATTGTATCTAGTAGCACTTGGGGATCGTTGTGGCTGCAGATTTCTTGTTACTCTTAGTGGTTGCTACCACCTAGATGGCTTGGAGCAGCAGAGGATCATTGTCATGAGTTGGTGATTGTTTATGGCTGTCTCCTTATGATTGTGAGGGGTCTTGTACCTTCACCGGCAGAGAGCCGAAAGGTAACTCTAGTGGATTGCTCATGTCATTGAGTTACCTCACTTATGGGTTGGTTCTTGTGGTGTCTAACATGTGGACGAGGTTCATGCTACATCTCTTAGCCGCCGAACCACCAAGTGTTGGTCGACACAGCGGGGACTAGTGTGCTGGCAAGCACGTGAACCTCGGGAGAAAAATCGTGTGTCTCCATTATGATTAATTCTTTGGATATATCCTGGTGATTGGTCTCCTTCTTATTGTGATTGGTTTACTCCTCGATGTGGTGGTATAAAGATCACATTTCTCTCATTTATATTCCTGCAAACTAGTTGTAATAAGCTCTTTAGTGTAACTAGTTTTGAGAGCTTGTCTTACCTTTGCTAGTGTAGCTTCTCACCTAATTGAGCTCTTTAGTACAACTAGCTTTTGAGAGCTCATAGTGACTTAGCCATTGATTGTCTTAGAAATCATAGCAACTAGAATTATTGGGATAGGTGGCTTGTAACACTTGTTAGAGCTAGTGCAAAAAGCTTTAAAGCCAATTAGTTGTCTAACAAGTTTGTCTAGTGATTTGTATATTTTCAATTAGGTTATTCACCCCCTCTAGCCAATCAGGACCATTCAAATGGTATCAGAGTTGTGGTCACCGTTTAATCAAGGCTTAATGACCTTGGTGCATAAAAGATGGCTCAAATTCTGTTCAACCATGTTGGTGGTAAACCACCGTTTGTTGATGGTACATCATTTGACTATTGGAAGAGAAAAATGAAGATGTAACTTAGTTCAATCAATGACAAGGTGTGGGATATGGTAGAGAATGAGTTTGTGATTCTTGACCCTACCAATCTCACCAACAATGACAAGATCAACAAGCAATGCAATACCATGGCACTCAACACAATATATAATAGCATTGATTCAAAGGTGTTTGAGTGAATCAAAGATCTTAAGAAGGCAAGTGAAGTTTGGGTGAGATTAGAGGAAACATATGAGGGCACTTCAACAGTAAAAAGTTCCAAGCTCTACATGCTCAAAGACAAGCTATCCAACTTCAAGATAAAAGATGATGAGTCTATTCCAGAAATGTTCTATATGCTCCAAGTTATTATCAATGATCTCAAGAGTTTGGGTGAGAAAGTGAAGGATGAGGACTTCTCTCATAAGTTCTTGATGTGTTTGCCCAAGAGATTCAAGACATTGAGAACTATCATCTTTAGAGATGGATTGAAGCATGTATCTCCCAATAAGGTACTTGGAGATGTCATGACCGAAGATCAATACAATGATGATGATGATGAGGTTGTGAAGGAGGAAGACAAGAAGAAGAAAAGTGTGGCATTCAAAGCCGGCACTTCATCCTCCAAGAACAAGAGCAAGGGCAAAGCCAAGAAGAAAGATTCAAGTAATGAGGAGTGCTCAAACGATGATAGTGATGATGAAGCTCTAGCTCTCTTTGTGCACAAGTTTGGTAAGATGATGAAGAAAAAGGGCTATCATATAAGAAAGAGAAGAGATCACTCCAAGAACAAGGAATATGTGAGGTTGTGCTACAAGTGCAAGAGTCCCGATCATATTGTAGCGGATTGTCCCTACAATAGTGACAATGAAGAGAATGAGAAGAAGAAGAACAAGAAAAAAAGAAGGAAAAGAAGATGACCTTTAAGAAGAAGGGTGGCTCCTATGTGGTGACATGGGATAGTGATGCTTCTTTGAATGATGATGACTCTAGTGATGATGACAAGACATCCAAGAAGAAGAAGGCTCTTGCAAGTATTGCTATCAACAACAAGCCTTCACTATTTGACACTACATCATGCTTCAAGGCCAAAGCCACTAAGGTAAAATATGATGAGAGTGATGATACTAAATGTGAAAGTGATAGTGATGATGATAATGAATTCTCTAATGAACAACTCATGGACATGCTAGAACAAGGTAATTCAATAATTAAGAAGAAGAGTAAGAAGTGCAAAGACTTACAAAAGAAGCTTGATGCTCTTGAGCAATCCTTTGATGAGCTCAATGCTACTCATGAGAGGCTAGAGGAAGCTCGTGAGATGCTTGGCAAAGCTCACTCCAAGCTTGAAAAAGCTCACTCCTTGCTTCTTGAACAAGATAAGGAAAAGGTGATAGTATCATGTGATGTGGACATAACATGTGACTTGATGGATGAATCTTTTTATGAACCAATTGTTATTGCTCCCACTAACCCTTCATGTAGCTCATCATCCACTACCACCACCATTTCTACCTCTACTACTAGTGATGGTTTCACTTGTGATGCCTCACTTATGGTTGAGAATGAGACTCTCAAGAGAGAGGTGGATGAGCTCACTCATGCTCTAGGCAAGGCCTAAGGCGGTGAGGCCCACTTGCTAAAGTGCTTGGGTAGCCAAAGGTTTTCTCTTAATAATGAGAGATTGGGCTACACCTCCAAGAAAGGCAAGGCGGCCTTTGCTACTCCCAAAGCTAGCTTTATGAAGAGCAATGGTCGGTTTTATAATAGATGCAAGCAATTTGGGCACTTAGAGCAATATTGCAAGAACAAGAACAAGAATGCTAATGTATCCTTAATCAAGTTTGATTCTTGTTATTTGCTTACTAAGGGTGTGAATGGTGTGAAGGCTAAGTTCATTGGTACACCAATTGTGGGCCCAAAGAAGAAGGCTATTTGGGTACCAAAGTCCTTGGTAACTAACCTTCAAGGACCCAAGAAAGTTTGGGTATCTAAAAAGAATTGATCTTCTTTCGTAGGTCAATTATAAAGCCGGAGCAAGGCATTGGGTGCTTGATAGTGGGTGCACACAACACATGACCGGTGATTCATGAATGTTCAATTCAATCTATGAAAATGATGGCAATGGGGTTGATGGTATTACATTTGGTGATAATGGCAAAGGCAAGGTCAATTGGCTTGGTAAGATTGTAATATCCAATGACTTGAGCATTTTTAATGTGCTACTAGTAGAGAGCTTGAACTTCAACCTATTGTCAGTAGCTCAACTTTGTGATCTTGATTTCAAGTGCATATTTGGAGTTGATGATGTAGAGATCATAAGTGTAGATGTCTCTAACTTGATATTCAAAGGATTTAGATATGAGAATCTATACTTGGTTGATTTCAATACTAGAGAAGCTCAATTGTCAACATGTTTGATCACTAAGTCTAGCATGGGTTGGTTATGGCATAGAAGGCTTGGTCATGTTGGAATGAAACAATTGAACAAATTGATTAAGCATGATCTAGTTAGAGGCTTGAAAGATGTCACATTTGAGAAAGATAAACTATGTAGTGCATGTCAAGCCGGAAAGCAAGTTGGTAACACTCATCCTAAGAAGAGCATGATGAGCAAACCATTTGAGTTATTACACATGGATTTATTTATACCAGCTACCTATACAAGTATTGGTGGCAACAAGTATGGATTTGTAATTGTGGATGATTTCACTAGATATACATGGGTGTTCTTTCTTGTTGACAAGAGTGATGTGTTTGCAACTTTCAAGACATTCATCAAGAGAATTCACAATGGGTTTGAAACAACAATCAAGAAAGTAAGAAGTGACAATGGAAGTGAGTTCAGAAACACAAAAATTGATGATTTGTGTAATGAGTTTGGCATTAGGCATCAATTCTTGGCCAAGTACACTCCTCAATCAAATGACCTAGTTTAGAGGAAGAATAGAACTTTGATTGACATGGCAAGATCAATGTTGAGTGAGTACAATGTGAGTCATTCATTTTACGCCGAAGTAATAAACACGGCTTGCTACTATAGCAACCGACTCTATTGTCATCCAATGATAGAGAAGACACCATATGAGCTCTTGAATGGAAGAAAGCCCAACATTGCATACTTTTGGATTTTTGGATGCAGGGAATTAGTATACCAATGGGGACAAATGGAAGCTTGAATAGTGATACAAGTGACAATATGGTGGATCAAAGGATGTATTGGTCTATGATTGGAAGCCTACTCTATGTGACCGCATCAAGGCCAGATGTGATGTTTAGTGTATGTATGTGTACTAGATTTCAAGTCTCACCAAGAGAAAGTCATTTAAAGGCAACAAAAAGAATATTGAGGTACTTGAAGTATACACAAAATATTGGATCGTGGTATCCAAAGGAGCAAAGTTTGAGTTGATTGGATATTCGGACTCCGATTATACGGGATGCAAGGTTGAGAGAAGAAGCACTTCGGGTACATGTCAACTATTAGGAAGATCACTTATTTCTTGGTCATCAAAGAAGCAAAATAGTGTTGCACTTTCAACCGACGAAGCCGAATACATAGCCGTTGATAGTTGTATACAAATTCTTTGAATGAAGACCACCTTGAATGATTTTGGAATCAAGTTCAAACAAGTGCCATTGCTATCTAACAATGTGAGTGTCGTGAAGCTCAAAAAACAATCCGGTTCAACATGTTAGAACAAAGCACATAGATGTTCGCCAGCACTTCATTAGAGATCACCAACAAAAAGAGGACATTTCAATTGATCATGCGGGCACCGATGATCAACTTGATGATATCTTTACCAAGCCACTTGATGAGAAGAGGTTTTGTAAGCTAAGGAATAAATTGAACATACTTGACTTCTCAAATATGTGTTAATGCACCCCCATTATATGACATGCCTCTCCTTCGAGCAAAGCAAGGTAAAGATGATTGACATGTCCTTCATCCATTGCTAAGGATTTGCATAGTGCATCTAGTCATTCCTATCATGTCTAAGGTTCATTCATGAACATCAAATGTATTTGATGCTTGTATGGTACCACTATTGCTTCTATGCTTGATATGATCTAGTGGTAGCATATGACATGTTTGTGGGCTTGTAAACCTAGATTGAACCAATTTAGGAAAATTTTCCTCACTTCACATGATTTCACCCCAACCTATCTAAAATTTGAGCTCACCTTTTGTGAGTATCAATGACAAAGGAGAGAAATTCACAAAGATAGTAAAGATAGGGGGAGTAAACAAATGAAATGACATTGAAAGGGGATCAATTAAAATTTAAAGCACACAAGTAGGGGGAGTAAGCTCATAAACTTGTTTGTTGCATTTGAATGTGCATCACATATATTTGCTTGCACGGCACAAGTTCTTAAATTCCCTATCCATGCTCGTGTGGTGTATGCTAGATTATAGAAAATTATTGATGAAATGAAAACTAGCATGCATAGGATGATAGTTAGATGTGCCCTGCATGTTTTTCAAGTGGTACTGGAACATTGCTTATAATGTTGATCTCATGAGGTATCTAGTGTTCATGTTTTGCAAGTGCTATCTAACTAACCATGGTGGTAAGGATGGTGTATATTGGCAACTCCGATTGGTATCACGCTTCAAAGGTCTATTCTTTACACCTTAGCATCATTTGGTAGAAATTGACTCCTATATTTCCTATCTAAGCATACGTGCAAGCTCTCAAATCCAAACTCTTAGCACATATGTTGGGGGAGCAATTGCTACCAATTTGGGTTAATGAAACTTATCCATAATCTTTACACATGGTAATATGCTTGGCAAACAACATGAATCCAAGAAAATTTTATTGAACTTCTTTGTGAAAAGGTTGTCATCAATTACCAAAAAGGGGGAGATTGAAAGCCCTAGTTTGGTTTTCGCTAATTGATGAAACCTTAATACTAACCTCTATGCTAAGTGTATGAATTAGATGAAGTTGGTATAATCTAAGTGGTGGAGCTAAGAAGATGATATTGGTGCATGGTGATGACCAAGAGATGATCAAGTGCTCAACTTAAAAAAGAAGAAAGAGAAAAACAAAAATGGGCTCAAGGCAAAGGTATAAGCAATAGGGTCATTTTTTTGCACTAAAGACACCATAGAGAGTGTGAGTGACTTAGGATCGATAGCCATACTATAAAGAGGGGAAATCTTTGGCTAAATGGTTTATCAAGTGCCACTAGGTGACATGATTCATGCATTGCATTTTGAAACCTACTGTGCTAACTTGTGATCCTTGTGAAATACTTCGAAAAATGCTAACACACGTGCACACAAGTTCTACCCTTTGTGGTTAGCAATTGGGAAGCAAGGACGAAGCGGTCTTGCACTTAGAAAAAGAAAAGGAGGCACGGGTACCTGACCAGACTCTGGCTCAAGGGTGACCGGACTCACCCCTAGCGCGTCTGGTCAGTGGACGCAGAGAGGGGCAGCTTCAGCTCTGTGACCTGACGCTGTTGGTGTTGTGCGACCTGACGCGTAGGCGGTGCGTCCGGTCGCAGTGACGTTGATAGCGTAGTGGCTCGGCTTGCGGCGCAGAGAGGACCGAACTCTGGGCACGTTAGGTCATGTCCGATCGGACGTCTCAGGTCATTGAAAACTCGTTCGTGAAGCTTACTGGAAGTGACCGGACTCCACATGGTGGACTCCACATGGCTCGGACACGCGCAAGAGCAGACACAGCGGCAGTGCATCTGGTTATGAGTTTGGGGTGTCCGGTCACGTTCTTGACTAAGCGCTGAACATTTTGACCATTAGGATCTGACACGCGAGGTTCGAAGCGGTGCCACGTGGATGCCATCCGACGACTGAACGCAGGCGACCGGACGCTGGGGTGCGTCCGGTCAGCCGAATTCGGTCACCCCGAGTCTGCCCAACAGCTCTTTGATCTTTCGAGCTCTATAAATAGGAAGGTACCAGCTGGGGCTCTCCCTCTTGGCACTTTGACATACTTGACATCCTTGTGAGCCTAAGCAAACACCTCCCACTTATCTCCATCCTTGATTCATCATCAAATTAAGATTGAGAGAGATTCCTAGTAAATTTGCTTGAGTGATTGCATCTAGTGGCACTTGGGGATCGTTGTGGCTGCAGATTTCTTGTTACTCTTGGTGGTTGCCGCCACCTAGATGGCTTGAAGCAGCGGAGGAGCATCGGCATGAGTTGGTGATTGTTTGTGGCCATCTCCCGGTGATTGTGAGGGGTCTTGTACCTTCCCCGGAGGAGAGCCGAAAGGTAACTCTAGTGGATTGCTCGTGTCATTGAGTTACCTCACTTATGGGTTGGTTCTTACGGTGTCCAATGTGTGGACGAGGTTCGTGCTATACCTCTTAGCCGCCGAACCACCAAGTGTTGGTCGACACAACAGGAACTAATGTGCCGGCAAGCACGTGAACCTCGGGAGAAAAATCATGTGTCTCCATTGTGATTGATTCTTTGGATCTCCCGGTGATTGCTCTCCTTCTTATTGTGATTGATTCACTCCTTGATGCGGCGGTATAAAAATCACATTCCTCTCATTTACATTTCCACAAACTAGTTGTAACAAGCTCTTTAGTGTAATTAGTTTTGAGAGCTTGTCTTACCTTTGCTAGTGTAGCTTCTCACCTAGTTGAGCTCTTTAGTATAGCTAGCTTTTGAGAGCTCGTAGTGACTTAGCCATTGATTGTCTTAGAAATCATAGCAACTAGAATTGTTTGGATAGGTGGCTTACAACACTTGTTAGAGCTAGTGCAAATATCTTTATAGCCAATCAGTTGTCTAACAAGTTCATCTAGTCATTTGTAGATTTTAAATTAGGCTATTCACCCCCAGCCAATCAGGACCTTTCAGTGCATTGTTTTTACTAAACATTTCTACCTTAATTACAAAGGTGAGCAAATCTTTTGCGTATTCGAGAAAAAATTCAATTGTTGAAGATGTCATCCCATTTGATAAGTCAGGTAAACGAGGCATCATTCAAGGAGCATGATGATGACGGCCTGCTCTTTTGGGATCCTCACACGTCACACACAAATCTTGGGTCCATGGATTTCTCTGCCTATGAGGGATTTTAGATTCCAACATAGGCTACCCTAACCGACTAGGATATCTTGCACCGTATAAGGGAACAATGTACCATTCGCTTGAGTTTCGGAAATGGCTAAGACCATGTGGTGGAAAGGAGGGCATCCAATTATGTACATTCGCCATTTTGCAATGTCGTTGAGTGGATGTTTTGTGTGTTTAAAGATGAAGTGGAGGATTTTATTGAACTTATCAAGTTATCCAATGATAAAGAAATCTAAAGTGATACTGGCATGTATGGCCCTTCATAATTTCACATGAGAAAGGTGCAATGAGATGTGCAAGCTTTGAAATGCATGTGTGATCGTATGTGCTGAGAATGGCATGCCAATGCCGATGTCATCTTCATATCAACCAAGTAGTGATACTAGTGGATTAGGTGATGATGATAACAACATGAATGTATTTCGTAATAACCTTGCTAATGTGTTGTTTGCTACGTACAATTAGAGGTATTGGGATGACCTATATTTGTATTATGGACAAATATTTAATGTCGTGCGATTGAAGTTTTGTACAGAATTTTATGTAAATATGTATGAACCTTGTAAGTACAAATTGTAAAGTGCATACTTTCCATTTTGTGTGGTCACTTAATAGTGTTTTATGCTAGGAGAGATAGTTACATAGCAGCATCACAAAAAAAACCAAATACCAAGGGCATTTTGGTAAATTTTTTGCTCTAAAGAAGAGGCTATCTTTTTGTTTTCCCCTCCTAAACTTTATTCCCTATCACATCGGATGTTTAGATACATGCATGGAGTATTAAATATAGACTAATTATAAAACTAAATGCACAAATTGAGACTAATTTGCGAGACGAATTTTTTAAGCCTAATTAGACCATGGTTTGACAATGTGGTGCTACAGTAAACATGTGCTAATGACGGATTAATTAGGCTTAATAAATTTGTCTCGCGGATTACTGAGGACTTATATAATTTGTTTTATCATTACTATCCGAACACTTCCACGTGACATCCGATGTGACACACCTAAACTTTAGCCCCTGGAGTTAAACATCCCTAAAATCTAGCTTCCACAATCTATGGTGTACTCAAACATGGCCTAATCTCTAGGCATGCCATCACTAATAGCTCACTGCCACTGTTCGTCTAAACGGCCATTTAGTCCGTTTAAACATCGTTTAAACAGTAAACAGAAGTCAGTCGTGTTGTTTAGGCCCTAAACGGTGAATTAAACAGTTAGGCCATTTAAAACCGTTTAAACCGTTCAATCCCGTCTAAACGGTCTAAATAAAATCAGATTAAACGTGATTAAATGAGCTAAACAACTATTTAATTCATAATTAAGTGAATTAAAGGACTACGTTTATCACAATCAACATGAAACTAATTAACATTGTAATTATATGAAGTGTTGTGAGATTTAAATTTCTTCCAACAAGATTATTTGGTAGAATATTTGATTTTTACATGTGTAAATATGTATGGATTCTAGCAAATTTTATTTTTACCTACATAAATATGTATATTTTTTTTGCTTTTGTACAACTCCGTTTAAACGGTCTAAACGCTAAACGAAGGGAGACCGACTGTTTATCGTTTAGCGTTTAGGAAAACATTGCTCACTGCAGCGCGCTACTGTGGGGGAGACGGAGTTCCTTAGGCCGGTTTCAATGGAGTTTTATCAAAGTTTCATAAGCATTAATTATACTGATGCAGCACCATATTAATAAAAAGAGAAATGATAAGAGTTTCATGAAACAAAGAGTTTCATGAGGATGAAACTCTTCTGCACTGTTTCTAAAATCTGAATGTGTTGAAAATAGTGACATAAAATTTCCACTCCGACTGGCCTTACTTTCCTGTTGCTGGCCGGCGCCTGGCTGTTTTATCGCCTGGCTGTTTTATCACGTCCTACACAAGTTGATTTGGTCATGTCAACCAACCAGTCGTCGCCTAGCTAGCTGCTTGTTCGTGAGGCCTTGTTTAGTTTTTTTCTTAAAATTTTACACCCTATCATATCGGATGTTTGACATATACATAGAGTATTAAATGTAGACTAAAAAAATAACTAATTGTATAGATTGCGTGTATTTTGCAAGACGAATTTTTTGAGCCTAATTAGTCCGTGATTAGACAATGTTGTGCTACAGTAAGTACGTGCTAATGATGAATTAATTAGTTTTAATAAATTCGTCTCATAGTTTACAAGTTCTGTAATTAGTTTTTATTAATATCTGAACACCCTTTTCAACATAACATAAAATATCCGATGTGACACCCAAAACTTTACACCCTTACAACCAAACGAGGCCTAAGGTCACTGATTCTAGCATGCTTAGCCTTAGGGCATGAGGCCAGTCTCAGTGGAGAGTTTCATTACGTGGTTTCTAAGACAGTCACGTCATGTAGAATGAAATGAAATATGAATGAAACACTCATTCTCAATGGTGAGTTTCATTCTAGAGTTTCATAGATATTTAATTCCATGACTCATAGAGAATTGATATTCGTGCCAAGAAAGTTTCATCTCATTAAACTCACTTATTCTCTCTCTTATTAAAAGCCTGGCCACATCATCAAAACCGCTTATATGGCATCTTATTAAATGTAAATGAAACTATGATGAAACTCCTATTGAGACTAGCCCTGATACTCCATCCGTCCTAGGATATAAGGCGTAACCACTTTTTATTCATGTCCCATGATATAAGACGTGCTCTCTTACATACATTAATGCAGTAGTTCTAGTGCTGAGAAAGAGAATTAAATATGTTCTTGGTCTTTGAACCAGAGGTGGTTCCGCCTTATATCCTACGACGGAAGGAGTAAAACACACGTATGGTTTCTCCGTACAAGGCCAGCTTTGTGGGAATAATTAATTAAAGACCAGGGGCGGATCTACAGTATTTTGTCGGGGGTCCGCCGACCCCGATACCTTCCGTGAACACTAGATATCCTCTGTTCTGCCACCAGCTAAGACCCCAGTAAAATTCAGTTGACCCCGGCGACTACTGTCAGCTCCCAAGAGGATGCGTCGTGTTTCATTTGCTAAAGGCCGATAAGCCCCAAAGCCCGCTGCCTGGCATGAACGTGCAGTTGTGTTCTCATGGCCTCAAGCTATTAAGCAGACAACGCGGCCCAAAAGGCCCAAAGCCTTACCGATCGATTGCTATCCGCCTCTCCTGGAGACTCTCGCCGAAGACACCGCTCCCTTTCGTCTTCTGCCAATTCAACTTCTGGCGTCACGTCTGAGTAATGGAAATACATATTTCCCTTCAAAAAAAAACTTCTGGCGTCACGGACTCACGGTCATGGCGTCCTGCTCGGCCGCTCGCCCCTCACCAGCTCACCGTGGCATCGCCTCACGGAGGCCTGGCATCATGCATCTGCATCTCCGTGTCCTACTGGTGACAGACCTGTTCTGCTCCTAGAGCGTTCAAGCCTATAGGTACGCCCGCAAAATTGCAATTTGCTGATCTCTCTTTAGTACAGACGCATGCACAGATCCCCAACTAGTAATGGCTCATGTTGGATCATATTTTGATATTTTGTTTTTTTAGTTGGTTAATTTAATCAGATCAGATTTTAGAAGCATTTCTAATAATTAAATTATGGCTGCTTGCTGATTACTCAATATCTACTTTAATGTTTAATTATGTTGTATATAATTTGTGCTAGTTCTTCCTACCACCATATTAGTAGAAACGTGTTTTTTAGTAGTGAAAATTGTGAAGCCAGTCTACGAAATCGTATTGGGGTTGGATTTATGAATCGTATTGGGGTTGGATTTATGAATGATTGTGTAATTTGCTACGTGAAACAAAAAATTATTGATGCAATTCCAAATAATGATATCATAGTTCACTTTTAGAATATGAATGACCATACCCGTGAGTGATAATATAAGAGATAACCACTATTGTAAAAAAGTTTATTTTGTCTTATTTTGATATTGCTAATTTTATCCCTCAATATGAATGTTTAATTTATGCAATATGTTATCATTATTATTTATGTGTGTGTTATGTAATGAGTATAGTGTTAGATTTCTACAAGTTTGGACAATATAAGTTTGTGCTGACACTGGCGACAATTTAGGCCTTGTTTAGATCCTCAAATTGGGGATCCCCGAATTACTGTTGGGCACTGTAGCATTTGTTTTTATTTAGTAATAATTGTCCAAACATTGATTAATTAGGCTTAAAATGTTTGTCTCGCAAAGTACAACAAAACTGTGCAATTAGTTTTTTTATTTTATCTACATTTAATACTTCATACATGTACTGGTATTTTGATGTGACGGAGAATATTTTTTTTACATAATGCATTTTAATGGCAAACTTGGGAAACTAAACATGGCCTTATTCTAGATTCGCCACTGTTAAAGACCCTATCAATCTACGCCTCTACGGCGCTGTGTGTGATGGACTGATGATACTGTGTACGGAGTAGTAGTATAGAGTAGTCCTAGAAGACTGTACGAGGAACATGACCCACGGCAAGGACAGGGGCAGTTGGGCAACAAGTAATAAGTGCCACGACTTCGATCACACGGAGATTTGAGACAACTATCCGGTAATGCTTCTGAGACGCATTAAAAATAGATCATAAATCTTAGGAATTTTTTAAAAAGTCAGAAACATCTAGTCTTTAATTTATGAACAATACTAAAGTAATCTCTAAATTTACGTCTAAATTACCCATCTCTTTTATTATGGAAGGTAATTTAAGTACCCCTAAATTTACATTGAAATGATCCACATGTTCCATTCTAAATTACACTGGTCTACCTCTGATAAACTAAATGTAACCATAAATACTATATGACACCACATGGCCATGGTGGAGGCCCTCAACGAAGAATCACAAGATTAGTGAAAAAAAGTATAATCCTAGAAATTATCAGAAAAACCAGAAACATCTAGCCATTAATTCAGTTGACTCTAATGACTATAGAGAATAACAGTTGGTTCTCTTGTGTTTTCTACAATAATTACCCCACTTCTGACATTAAAAAACATATAACATCTAAACCAAATTCTGTTATTATAAAAGGTAATTTAAAGTAACTCCTAATTTTCAACTTATATAAATTATCAATCTCTATCATTGTGCAAGATAATATAAAGTAATATTTTTAGTTTGTGTCTAAATCACCCACATTTGTCATTATAAAATAGAAACAAAAATATCTCTCAAATACATGTCCAAATTATTGTTATAAGTTATTGTGGTAAAGAATTAAATGTATATATTTGTAAACTACCAAGTTGTACCACTGTTATTAATTCAAAATAAATATAAATACTATGTGTCACCATATAGACCAAGCATGCAAGCACACATTACCGATAAATATATAGTTTTATAGTTATCAACCGTGGAAAAAATATTCATTCAACACCGACAAATTATTTAAGTTTTATTAAACCTTTATGTCTATAAATTTGGTAAGTTGTGGACTTCAATTGGATGAGTTTATATATTTTGATTAGAACTGGTATATCAATGCTAGTAATTTACTTCTAAGCACACTATTTTTTATACTACTACACATATCATTCTTTGATAAAAGAAATCCAACATCTTGAGTGTCATAGTGTAGGCTGCCTGAAATGTTTGTTTATGTTATTGTAGTAACCAATTTTTTTCCACAGAATTTTCAACTATTTGTGTAACGTACTGTTATAGGACGTGTCGGACGGAGTACCGAGCACGGGTTGGTAAGCTAGTAACAGTGCATCTTAATTTTCTGTAAGAAATGAAGCACAATTTGGCCGGTTGTTGGAGACATGGCGTGTTGGATCGGATGTAGGGATGAGGGAGGAAGATCAGCGAGATCCTGCGATCCTGTGGTCCGGGTAACGACAGCGCTGGCGCCGGCTGCCGAGACTGCCTTGCATCGGCTAGCACCTAGTAGTAGTATTGCAGCCATTCCCATTCATGGCTGGGGCCTGCAGGGGGGCGAAGCAGAGCACCACCAACAAGTGCCCGGTAATCCTGCGTGCGCGTCGCGTACGTACGTCCCGACACGCCCCAGGATTAACGCAACCAATTAACAATTCGCAGCATGGCTGGGCAGCCGCAGCCTGAGCCTGCAAGACGAGGACGAGGGAGGGAGGACCACGTAACGTAGTACCCTGCTCATCACAAGTCAGAATCGAATCAGATGAGATCGCCAGATGATCGACTTTGGTCAGGTTTAGTTCCCAAAAAATTTTGCAAAATTTTTCAGATTTCTCGTCACATCGAATCTTTAGACACATGCATGAAGCATTAAATATAGATTAAAAATAAAACTAATTATACAGTTTAGACGAAATGGACGAGACGAATCTTTTAAGCCTAATTAGACTATGATTGGACACTAATTGCCAAATAACAACGAAATTTGCTACCGTATCATTTTGCAAAAAATTTTGCAACTAAGCAGGCCCTTTGTATTATTACTACTACTACAGTAGCACTAGTAGGAGTAGTATTTCTCTCTCGCTCGAATCGAACCTCGCAGTAAAGATTTCGAGCTACTACTGTTGTGCTGCACCTGCACGCCTCGTAGTAAGATCAGATCAGGTCAGATGGCGCAGGCCCGTACTGCTGCTTGGCTCTGCCGCGGTGTGTCTCTGTACCTGCCGCCCCTGCCCGGCTCCGTGTCCGTGGTCTACAACTCGGGACGGCCGGAACGTATACTATGGGAGATCCGCAAAATATATCATCATTTATTTATTTATTTCGACTTGAGCTCCGTGATGTTTCGAATCGTGAGACATGACAAGTCTTTGCTTCCCTCGTGCCAGCCTAAGCCCAGCTCTGAAAATATCTTTGCTGCAGTTTTATTTGCCCGCTCATGACACACCAAATATGTTTTGCATGTAGCTTTTTCTCATGAAAGTTTCAATGATTTTTGTAACCCGTCCAAGAATTAGATGAGACTAGTAGAGATGGCAACTGAGCTATTTCTAAACACCGATTCTAGTGATATTCCAACCCCGCGCACCAAACCTGGTGGATCTCTGATACTCTAAGCCTAAACATTGTATGGCAACATAATAAGTGTAATACGGAATTTTTGGCGACACATGCATGCTATGTATTACATATTCACGTGTATAAACTAGAGGCAACAAAATGGCACAAAGTTCCATGACTCAACTTATAACAAACTTAGTAGCTTAAGGAAACAATTTATTAATAAAGATATGAGTTTCGATTCAAAATGATCTATTTCGAGCCTCCATTAGGAATCCATAGGTGGAACCTAAACCTGCAATTGATCCCGATAAAAAAGTTTTTGTTCCTTTCTTGGTCCTTTTTATTTTGAACTTTTCTATTTGGCTTCAAAACGAAATTTGTCTTCTTTCTTGGCCCTTCCGTTAGTTTGAGGCTCTAACGGTGTTAACTTGTACATAATTATGCTTTTACCCCTTGTGCCCAAGGCAATAGTACAACAACCGCAGCCTCATGTGCAACAATAGCGTTATGCTGCTCTTTCAAGCTGCCTACTACCAATAATTTCCTAAAATAAGGTATAACATATTTTCAAGCATTGAATCATTATTGTTAATATATATTTGCACATGACATACATGGATTTTTTATA
Organism: Saccharum hybrid cultivar R570; assembly: GCA_038087645.1. Classification (NCBI taxonomy): domain Eukaryota; kingdom Viridiplantae; phylum Streptophyta; class Magnoliopsida; order Poales; family Poaceae; genus Saccharum; species Saccharum hybrid cultivar. The sequence continues at coordinate 24,621,081 of JAQSUU010000558.1, forward strand.
TATTTGCACATGACATACATGGACTTTTTATATATGTGCACATGACATACATGGATTTTTTTTTAAAATATGTGCAAAAATTGGTGGGTACAAATTGAATTGATATGCCCAACGGTAATGCTACTTAGCAGACGTCTAGGACGGTCCGACGCAGCTCCTCCACTCATTCGCTCGCTATTAAAAAAAATCCTCCACCACTCATCCGCTGGCTCGCTCGCTTCTCGCCCCTCTCCATCGCGTGTGCCACCCGCTCCCTCTATGGCCGGCAGTAGCGCCCTCACTCACCCTGGCGCGCGCCCTCCCCTACCCCGATGCGTGGCCATGGTTGCCTCCCTGGTCAGTGGTGGCGCCCTCACCCCACCACGGCAGCTCCTTCCCCCACACCGGCGGCACCCCTCCCCCACCCTAGTGTCCGCCCTCACCTTGACGTCCTCCCCCACCAGGAGCCCCCAACGCCTACAGATTTGGCGGTCCTCGCCCCCACACTGACGAGGTCCATGGAGCATGAGAGAGATCCTTTGGAGGTGGCGTGGCGGTGTTGCAGGGGAGTCGGCGGCGCTCCCCCCACCCGGGCTAAACGCCCTCCCCACCCCCGGCCGCGCCCTCTCTCACCTGGGCGACCGTGCTTCCCTCACCCCGGCAGCCATGGCGCTCCACGCGCCAAGCTCTCTCTAACTCCCCCTACGTTGCATATGTATGTTTCAAGTGTTTCAAGAGTTTCAGATGTATGTTGCATTTGTTTCATATGGATGTTGCAAAAAGTAAATCGGAGAATGTTGTATATGTTGCAATTGTTTCAGAGGTATGTTGCCAGCGTATATTTTGAGTATTTCAGATGTTTTAGAGTTATGTTTCATTTGTGTTTTCCGGACGCATGTTGCAAGTGTGTTTATCTGAATATTGCATATGTTTTGCACATATGTTGCATGTATTTTATTTGGATGTTTGCGTGTATGGTTACAATGGTTTTCAAGTGTTTTTCAGGTGTTTTTTCAAGTGTTTCAAAAGCATGTTTCAAGTGTTTCAACTGCCTTCAGACGTATGTTGCAATTGGTGTATTTGGATGTTTCAAAGTAGATCAGTTGTTGCATCTCTTGTTCCCACCTTCTGCTACATTGTCTCTCCCGACGCCGACAGGGCATCCATACAACACCGCTGTCGGGTCCTTTCGAATCGGAGGCGCCGCGCGCCCTTCTCCTCTTGTCGCTCAGGAGGCGCGGGCCCCACGTGGAGCGCGAAACAGAGTGTAGCACGCGGGCGTCCGAACGTCTGGGCGTTAGCACTTCCGTATGCCCAATGCTCCGGTGTGAAGCCCCTCGTGCAACAAAAAGTGTCAGTCCTGTTTACACTTGAGCGAATCTGGTCTCGTTTTCAAAAAAAAAACTGAGAGGGCGGCCCACAAGGCTGGGCCCAGCTTGCCCTTGCCAATGGGGTAGGTTTGGGTGTACAATGTAGTAGGCCCAAAAATAACTGCTTTTGTTGGCCTGGTCCGAACCTAGTCCAGCCCGAAGTGGATTTCTTCGCCGTGTTTCAAAACGAACTAATTAACTTCCAAAAACTCTCCATTCACAAAGTGCATATTTCAAGAGTTCAAATTGGAATCTTAAAGTCCAGTCCGTGCTTTCCTCTTTGCTAATATGATAATCCGAAGCTGTCCTGCCCAGTTCGTCTAAAAAAATGGAATCTTAAATGAGGGGACTTTTGGAGGTGTTTGGGATGCTCCACAAACTCCATCTTGGAACAGCTTCATAAAAAAAAAACTGGAGTTTCTAGAGCACCTCCTTACGTGCTCTGACAATTCCACCATTTTTCCTCGAACAGAGTGCGTAGAGCTAAAACTGTTGGACTAAACAATATGGAGCGGAGTTGGAAAAACATGGAGCGGAGCAGTCCAAACACCCCCTTAGGGCCTGTTTGGTTAGAGATGTTAAAGTTTAACAAACACTGTAGCACTTTCGTCTTATTTGACAAAAAGTTTTCAATTTTGAACTAATTAGGCTTAATATATTCGTCTTGTAAATTACTCCTAATCTGTGCCGACATACATGCAATTAGTCTACATTTAGTACTTCATGCATTTGCCGCAACATTAATGTAATGAGAGTTAAACTTTAACATTCATGAACCGAACAGGGCCTTAGTTGCATATCTCAGGCACGAATTAAATTAAGTATCATATCTCAGACGCGCACGAACTAATTAACTTCCAAAAACTTAAGTAGGACATCTCAGGCACAAATTGAAGAAGCAGTTATATCAGAGATTCAGAGATCAGAATGAAAAGGACTGTTCCCCCTCTTGATAATTTACACGCATGGGCATGGCACATTCTTCAGACCCTCACATACAGCTTTCTTCCCGGTAAAATCAAAGACGGCAGCAGCAGCGCATGACTTGGCATTTGCTCTCGGCGTGGCGTCCGTGCGTCCTCACAGGCTGGGCGTCCTCTCGGCGGCGCCGGAGATGACGGTGAGCAGGTTGTTGCCGAAGGGGTCGCTGAGGTGCTTGGCGAGGTTTTCAACGGGGCCTTCGCCGGTGACGTAGGCCTGGATGAAGAAGGCCAACATGGAGAACATGGCGAGCCGGCCGTTCTTGATCTCCTTCACCTTGAGGATGGCGGCCTGGTCGGGGTCGCTGGCCAAGCCCAGGGGGTCGAAGGGCCCACCGGGGTGCAGCTTGTCCTCAAGGTCCAGTCCGTTGATGATCCGGTAGTACTCGGCGCCGCCGACGAGGACGACCTCCGCGACCACGGCCACCACCAGGTTGATGGGGATGCTGTTGCCGAAGTAGCTCAGGGTGTTGCCGTCCAGGAGCAGGGCGCCGGTCTGCTTCCATTCAGGTGACAGTGACAGACACCATCCATGAGCTTTGAGTTGAGACTTTCAGATTCAGATATTGCTACTTTGTAGTATCTACCAACTAAAATTTGAGATCTTTATAAAACTATATGTTGTGTTGTGTTCTATTTTGTTCTTAAATAAATGCAATGACATGCAATTCTCTGGTATATATCTGAGAAAGAAAAAAAATGCCACTGAGGTAATATGAAGATTGCGAGAGGTGGTGATCAGGACCTTGAACCAGACGGCCTCAGGGCCGCAGTTAGCACCGAACTTGTTGCAGGCCTCTGGGATGACAGCGCCAGCGGCACCAAGCATGGCCCATCTGGCATGGATCAGCTCGTAGGCCTGGTACCTGCACGGCGTTGATGGTAGGATAAGATTTTGCTGAATAGTTGAGACTATAATCCAATTCATTGCTTGTATATATTGTACGTGAGTGAGATTATCAAAAATCTCAATGGTCAGGTCGTGAAATTATATGTTTGGGATAGTGATATGAGACTCACTTGGCGAAGTCCTCTGGCTTCTTGCCCAGGCCAAAAGGGTCGTAGCCATAGCTGCAAGTTGGAAGAGCAAAATTGTACAGTTCAGATAGGTTAATTTCGATTTTCTGCGCCATTTCAGTTGAACAAAAGTAGAGGAAAGGACGACCTCAATTTCTTACGATTGTTGTTTAAAAGTGTAACTTGAGAAACGTGTGTACTTTCAGAACGAATTCTACAGACAGCAATGATGCACCATTTTGGTGAAAAGTCTGATTTTGACCACAAACTACTTTTCTTCACCAAATGACTTCTTTTCTTCTGGTCTATGAAATTGCTAATATTGTTTAAACGAACTCGTAGTACTAACCTGATTTCAGTAAACTACCAACTGAAATCAAAATTTTCTGAAACAAACAAGAACCCTTATGGAAGGCAAAATTGGAGTCATGTGACTTACTCTCCAGGGACCTCTCCGGTGAGGTACTCTGGCACCTCCGAGCGGTCCAAGAGCCCATCCGGCAGGAAGATCCTCCTGTCAGGACCTAATGGGACATAGAACAAGAGACAGTTACTATACAAGAACCTTCTGAAGATTTTCATGGGCAAAGTTCTATGTCAGAAACATAAAACAAGAGACAATTACTACAGAAGAAGCTTCTGAAGATTTCATGGCAAAGCTCTATCAAACACCGAACAAAAGGGAACCCTGAAGCAAATTTGGATCCTAGAAGTTGGTGCATTCCTAGCAGTTGGGGCCAGGTCTACTCACCATACCACTTGGCGAGCTCGTCGCTGATGTCTGGAGAAGAGGACGATACCGGAACAGGCTTCGGCTTCTGGGCAGGCTTCTTGCTGAACAGGGAGACAATCTTCTGAGCCCCCACGGTGGGCGCTGCAGTGGCATACCGGGAGGAGCCGGTGAAGTTGAGCTGGGTGCCCAGAATCTTCGATGGAGCGAGCGCCGCCATTGCCGGAGACCCACAATTCAGAGAAAATTTGCAGCAAAAGGGTATGGCTGATGGGTGTTTGTGGAGGGAAAGGTGAGCTAGTTTAAATGGATGGAAATGAGGATCGGAGGATGCTGTGGGCCCAGCAGAGATTTGGCCATGGGAGCTGCCATTGGCTGGGTGCCCATGAGGGCTATCTGTTGCTTGGATGGGATTGGGCAGGCTGTGCTTACTTGGCAGATGAGGGTGTTGATGTGGCAACTTTAGAGAATGCTGACGCGACAACTTTAGAGGGTGCTGATGTGGCAGCTGCAGGGCCTCTTGTGAACTTGTTTGTCAGTTGGGGCCAAATGGTCCAAACAGCAAGGATAGATAGGTCCAAACAAGATAGATAGAGACCCAGGGTAACGAACCAGAGGGAGAGAAAGAGCCAGCCAAGACAACAATTGCAGGCCACACACTGATACCAGAAGGGTGAAGAACACACGCACAAGCACGAAACAGAGTTCATCTGAAGCTCATGGCATCAAATTTCCTCCAATTTAACAGAAGTGATGAGCAACCCACAATACAGTGCATTGTAACTATAAATATCGACCAGAAATCATATGTATTGTCTCAGGATCCTACCTAAACACAAAGGTACTAGCTGATAATATAAAGTGATGAGATGCAACAGGCTGCATTCTTGCACTAAGTCCTACTGCCTGTTCAAGAAAATTGCTGCTTGCAATCTCTGCAGCTAATAGAGATGACAATGCAGTGGTGCAGCTCAACGCCATTTTTCGATTCCTTTTGATGTTGCTGTCACAAACTTCTTGGTGTTTATAACCAGCTCATCAAATAAACCAACGACAGTGTCCCTGGAAAAGATAAGGGTGAGAAACGATGAGCAACATCAAACATCTATAGGTATGTTCTTTTATTAGCAAATTGGTGAAGTTTTGTCCAAGACTTGACACATCCTGGAGAAGGTAATAAGCTGGGAGACCAAATAAATCTTATGCTATTTTAATATTTATGGCTACTGACTACAGTATTTCTTCTAATCAGGGAATTAGAACCATCTTCTCAGTGGAGAACCATCATCTAATTCAGTGCACTTGGCTGTTTTTGAAGAGAATGCTGATAGTTCAGTAGTGTTTCTTTAACACACAGAATAATATAATACCATAACACCAGAATGTTGATTAGTCAGGAAGAATTTCCTACTTTTGGTTAATTTCAGGAAGTTATTGCTAATATAAATCCATACTAACCCTACTAAATTACAGGTGTCATTGGGTACTTTGTAGTTAACATTTGTTGCTTGATCTTGCAATTTCTTGGGATAGGCAGGTGACCTGTGAAGACATGTGTTATCTGTAGCAACTGCACATACATATTGCCCACCACAGCATGAGTTCTTGGCAAAGAGACCTCAGGATAAGCAGATACTATGAAGCAGCAATGTCACACAGGTTCCTAAATTTTTGGCCTAGCCATGAAGGCGAACCGTTCCTCTTTTCTGCCCTCTTGTGCAAGAATGAAAGGCTGCCGATAAGCAGCTGCAGAAGAATACATGGAGGATTGCAGGAATAAGGAGAATCAGATGAGCAAGCAGAGATAGTGCTGATATATTGTTTTACCAGCCAGCTGAGTTCAGTTGTGGCAACCTGAGACTGCTTGAGCTGAGAAATCTTTTCAATCCAAGTAGATAACAGTAAGCTTATGTGGGTTGTCAAAACTTGCAACCTCATTTGGCATTATGTTTTACTAAAATTGAATAAAATCAATAACAAACATTAATACTACAGTTTCTTAAGTTTATTAACTGACCAATTGAGACTTTTCATTTGATCAGTTCATTATGAAATTTCCAACTTGACTTCTAGATTGCACACCACATTCAGAGGGAAAAACAGCAGTATAGCATATCATGTTTCATGGCACATAATATATTTGAAATAAAATGTATTGACAACACATGCTGATTTGAGTTTCTGACTAGGCACATTAATTTCAAATTAAACTGGAGGGTTTTCCTTTTTCATTTTGGTAGTGAGCAGACCTTTTAGAATTCAAATGAATTACTGGCACTATGGTGCATGATTTGTGAGTTTTATTACAAGGTCATCCTTAACACCAATCAACAACAACAAATCATTGAAGATTTAAAAGACTTCATTAATTCAATAAGACTATTGTTGATGTGGAAAGATTGAAACTAGCCACCACACAAATAAATCAGGTTAAAAATTTATCATTGCAGACTTAGGACTCATGTCATATGTAGAAAAAGCTACCTACAATGCACAAGGAAACACCATGAATCAAAACATCTGTGAAAACAAATTTGCCAAATTCTTTTGTGTCCACATTACACTTACGTAGGCAGATGTGGAGCTTCCTGGAACATTTTGCCAACATTGGAGTATCTTTTGTTTTCATCGTATGCAATTCCTTTGCCCAACCCATAACCAAAGCCAATTCCTACACCACAACCAGCTCCAACTCCAAAGCCTAATGTGAGTCCAGGCAATCCATAGCCTAATCCGGCACCTAAAGTAATCACAGAGAAAAATATAAGTGTGCAGACATATAACATTCATGATGAAAAACAAATTACTTAAAAACTATTTTCTGCATTTAGTGTAGAATAATACACAGGCACACAACCACTAAATCCCCATAACGTTTCACCAATCTAGAAACATATTGAGTTTTGAAAAATGTTTATGCATATATATGCTCTAATGTTAGGTGTGAGCAACAAGATTACAAGAACCAGTTGATAAGTAAAAATCATTTCATACATGTATGTCTCTGCCTCTCTGGAGTCTGGAGTTCATGCGTACCATATTTTATCATTCAGAATTTCAGCCTGTGCTTAAGCCAAGTGAGCTTTTCAGCTCCTCAAAGTTCAACTACAACAAGGTCATTGTATCCTTCAGAGTCTTCTAGATAATTTAAATTTACACTCACCTGGTGCCATGTGGGGCTTTCCTATGTCTGGTGGAGTTGTGGGGCTTTCCTATGAGGAATATCAATCTAACTGAGCAGAAGGATAGGATTACATAGAAGTTAGACAGGTCAGGCAGTTTACCACTAGGAGCATGTACAGATTCATAACCTTTAGTGGAGTTGTTGATGTGAGGATGATGGAGATTTGGAAGGCAAAGACTCCTTTAAAAGATCTTTTTGTGGATGGCTTGGTATGATAGGATCACGACAACTCAACAACTGAGAAGGAGAAACTTGGATTAGTCCAATTGGTGTAGTTTCTGTGGCAAAGAAGAATCAGTGGACCACCTTCTGTTCCAATGCCCTATAGCGATGGTAACCTGGTGTCGGGTGAGAAATAGCCTGGGGTGGCCCAAATCCCCAACCTCCATAAAGAACTTTCAAGAAAACTTTTTGGAAAATGCTGCTTGTAGCAGTAACAGTTTTGTGTGGTGGATAATAGCAGGAGTGGGTTGGTCTTTTGTGGAAAACTAGAAATGACCATGTTTTTTCGAAAATTATTGTTAAAACCCGTAAACAAGTAGCTTATAAATCACTTGGTTTCCTAAAGCAGTGGATCAAGCTGGAGAAGGCAGAGGACCTGAGCAAGAAGGAAGCGATGGTGTTGAAGATGCAGGAAGGGCTGGCCAGCTGGTGACTTGCGCCTGAGGAAGCTTTTGAAGCTGTGTTGCTATCTGGTGTGACTGATGTTTGTAAAGAAGTCTCTTTTGGTGGTCTAGTTTGTTTAGATGCTTTGTGGGAACTACTCTGGAGTGGTTTAAAGGGCTTTTGTTGTGGATTTCTATTGGTGCGTCTTTGTAAGATGGCAACCCCAGCAATACCTATTTTAAGCTTTCAATATAAGCTGGGCTTTAAGCCTTTCGTCTAAAAATATCTTCTTAGGAGGACATAGTTAATTAATACACATATAAAACAGAAAATTAAGCAAGTAAACAGCTAGGAGTTATACATTTATATTTTGTTTGGAAGTGACACAACATTTAGTACAGAATGTGCTATGCGCGTGTTTGGAGTTATATCCTACTTTGGGCCTGTTTAGTTGGTGAATTTTTTTGAGTTCAGCTACTGTAGCACTTTTCGTTTTATTTGGCAACTTGTGTTCAATCATGGACTAATTAGGCTCAAAAGATTTGTCTCGTGATTTACAACTAAACTGTGTAATTAGTTTTTTCTTTCGTCTACATTTAGTACTTCATGCATGTGCCGCAAGATTTGATATGACAGGAACTGTAGCACTTTTTGGGTTCCTTTTTGGAACTAAACAGGCTCTTTTTAGAGAACGTGCTATGCATGCGTTTCATTTCATTAAAAGGAGGGGATGCGACCCGCAAAAGTACAGAACAAAGCATACCGATAGGGAAAAAAAGCACGTGCCAGGAAGAGAGAGAACAAAGAAAGAAAGAAGGATTAAGCAAGAAAATGCACATTCTCTAAGATATACAATAATTACTCTGAGCATCTGCCTACTTCCAGTGTCACTTGACTGCCAGATAGTGCCCCAAGTTCATCAGAACACTGCCTATAATGTGAAGAAATTGGAGCCAACACTTGTACACTATCAAGATCCCGACCTTTTTTTTTTTTGGGAAAAGATCTAGACCTTAGGATAAGACGTTTTAACTGAACCAGTGAATGTTACAAAAAAAATGTGAGATATCTTCTGATAAGATTCCTTATTTAGGACTGTAATCATGCACCAATCGCAACAATCTGTAACTGATAAACCCTTGAGTAAACATATATCACATGAAAAAGGCAAAGTCCTGCAATCCTGATAGTACACCACCTGTAATCAATCTACTAATAAATCATTTAAAGAAAAAAAAACAGAATCGCTACTGATTCAGAAAAAAGATAAAATCTCTCAGGAATAAATTAAGCAACGCCAGATCAGGAAATCCTCAAAACCAATCCGCAGGTTCCGAGGAAACAAATATGTTTGAACAAATGCGACTTGGGGGAAACCATATCCTCACTAAAACCCCCACCTGGTAAGTGGTAACTGTTGGTTGATCTCCACCATATGAAGGATCGGGCAGTGAAGGGAAAAGAACGAGATGAATCAATTTTCGAATCGGACAGAAACTAACCCTAATCCTAACGAAGTACACTGAGAAAGGAAAAGAGGGCCGCTGAAGGCTACCACCGCCGGCCGCCCGATGGCGCCGCGCGAGAAGGACCTGGGCTACCGGCAGTCGCGGCTACCCCGCCGCGTGGAACCTTCCGGGACCGGGAAAAGAAGCACCACCGCACAACCATTCGACGGCGGCGCGCTCACCCTCGGGTGGACGCGCACACCGGCGAAGGGACGTGCGGCAGCGCCGTCGCATCTTCCTCCTACCTCCGACCGCCATGAATGGCGGCTGCCGCTCCACAGTGGCGACAACAGAGAAATGGAAAGGGGAAGACAAGAGAAAAGAAATGGAGGACGAAGGGAGCCGGCGTCAGCTCGGGCTCCGGCGAGGCCGCACCCTCGCGGTCACTGACGACCACCACAGCCGCCGGTTGTGTTTGAGAGAAAATAGGGAAGGAGAAGTGAAGCCTAGGGTTAGGGGAGCCGGCGGAAGGGGCGGTTTTTGTGCCTCCGCTCTGAGCGCTGAACCGTTGGATGAAGCCGATCTCCGTTTGACGGTCCAGATTGAACAGGCCGAATTCGGCCCAGGCGGGGCAGGAGAATCCCGGCCCAGGCCCAGGTTGCGGCCTGGGCACGGGGTGGGCCGCGTGCGCGTGCGCTGCTTGAGGCGTTCTGGGCCACACGTAGCTGATGCCGCTGGGCCGCGGCGAAATGGGCCGGTTTGGCCGGCTTGCTTCACTGCTGGGCCGCGGCATTGCGCGCGAATGAGTTTTGGCCATTTTTCCCAGGGCCGAATAAAAGAAAAACGTGGGCCGCGAGCAGGCCTTCGGGCAAGCTTTGGGCCGAATGAAAAGTCAAGCGTAAGAATTTGTTTTTTTTTCAGAAGGTTTGTTTTTGAAGAATTTTGTATAGTTTTCATCTCTATTCAATTTTAAACCAACGGGATAAATTGTCTAGAGAGTAAACAAGTAAAGAAAATGCTTCTGAATAAGAATTATTTTAAGAATTTTGATTAATGTTTCCGCTGCAAAGAAAAGAATATTGTCTTCTCATTAAATCCGAACCAACGGGAGGATTTAATTTGAAGTGCAGTTAAAGTTGTTCAGAAAATGATGAAAAGTTTATCCTCTAATTAAACCAACGAGAAAATTTTGATTAGAGGGATATTCACATTATGATTTAAGTGAAATTATGATATTGTTATTTTCTGACCAACGTTGATGATAACAATATTATAAGCTTATTTATGAATTTGAAGTTGAGATTTAAATCTCTGATAATTTATACATCAAAGTGACCAATTTTTCAGAGAATAGATAAAGATCAAGAAATGCTCATGAAATAGAAAGATGATTTTCCGCTGCAATGATGATGATGATGATCTTCTAATTAAATTCGAACCAACGGGAGAATTTAATTTTGAAGAGAGTCAATGATAATTGAGTTGTTCCATATGTTAATTCCATTTATGCCCAACGGTGATGTGGAATTAATGTACAAGAATATTATATTCATGATGTTGCTAATTTTAGCAAAAGTTATTGATAGAAAATTTTATGAATTTTATCTATGAGTTTTATGCATTTAATTCTATTTCTGCCCAACGGTGATATAGAATTAATGTAGAAGAAAGTTGTTTTGTTCTATATCTGCCCAACGGTGATATAGAATAGAACATAAAGAAATCAGAGTTTAATGTTGATAACTATTGTTGAATAATTTTAGACAAGGAGATAGTTAGTGTTGATGGCTCCAATTTGATCTTCAAGGGCTTTAGATATGAGAATCTATACTTGGTTGATTTCAATGCTAGTGACACTCAACTTTCAACATGCTTGCTCACCAAATCAAGTATGGGTTGGTTATGGCATAGAAGACTTGGTCATGTTGGCATGAAGCAATTGAACAAGTTAGTGAAACATGACTTAGTTAGAGGCTTGAAGGATGTGACATTTGAGAAGGATAAGCTATGTAGTGCATGTCAAGCCGGAAAGCAAGTGTGCAACACTCATCCATTAAACAGCATTATGAGTACTTCCAAGGCATTTGAGTTGTTGCACATGGATCTATTTGGGCCAACTACATACACAAGCATTGGTGGCAACAAGTATGGCTTTGTGATTGTGGATGATTTCACTAGATACACATGGGTATTCTTTCTTGTGGACAAGAGTGATGTATTTGACATATTCAAGAAGTTCATCAAGAGGGTATAAAATGAGTTTGAAACCACAATCAAGAAAGTGAGAAGTGACAATGGAAGTGAGTTTAGAAATACAAGAGTTGATGAGCTATGTGAGGAGCTTGGAATCAAGCATCAATTTTCGGCCAAGTATACACCTCAATCTAATGGCCTAGTTGAGAGGAAGAATAGAACCTTGATTGATATGGCAAGATCAATGTTAAATGAGTATAATGTGAGTCATTTATTTTGGGCCGAAGCAATCAACACGGCTTGCTTCTATAGCAACCGTCTCTATTGCCACAAGTTTCTAGAGAAGACACCATATGAGATCTTAAATGGAAGAAAGCCCAACATTGCATACTTTCGGGTATTTGGTTGCAAATGCTACATCTTGAAGAAGGGCACTAGATTGAGCAAGTTTGAGAAGAAATGTGATGAAGGATTCTTACTTGGTTACTCCACTACTAGCAAAGCTTATAGAGTTTGGAATTTGGCTAGTGGTTTACTTGAGGAAGTTCATGATGTTGAGTTTGATGAACCAAATGGTTCTCAAGATGAGGAAGATAACTTGGATGATGTGAGAGGAACTCAATTGACCAATGCTATGAAAGAAATGGATATTGGTGATATTAGGCCAAAGCAAGTGATTGATGTGGATGACAACAAAGATCAAGTGCTCCAAACTCCAATTACACAAGCTAGTGGTTCTCTAATGCAAAATCAAGCTAGTACATCATCTCAAGTGCAACAAGATCAACAAGTGGCTAGTTCATCATCTCCAACTCATGATCAACATCAACATCCAAGCAATCAAGTCCAAATGCTTCAATCAACTAACATTGCAAGAGACCATCCATTGGATTCCATCATTGGTGACATACAAAGGGGATTTCAAACTAGATCAAGATTGGCATCTTTTTGTGCTCACTCTTCTTTTGTGTCAATGGAAGAACCCAAGGACATTGATAAAGCATTGAGAAATTCGGATTGGGTAAATGCAATGCATGAAGAGCTCAACAACTTTAAAAGAAATGAAGTATGGGAACTAGTTGAGAGGCCTAAGGATCACAATGTCATTGGAACAAGATGGGTCTTTCGCAACAAGCAAGATCAAGATGGAATAGTAGTAAGAAACAAAGCAAGACTAGTGCTCAAGGTTACACACAAATAGAGGGTCTTGACTTTGGTGAAACTTATGCCCCGGTTGCAAGATTGGAAGCAATTAGGATTTTACTTACCTATGCTTGTGCTCACAATATTAAGCTATATCAAATGGATGTGAAGAGTGCATTTCTCAATGGGTACATTCAAGAGGAGGTGTATGTGAAGCAACCTCCCGGTTTTGAAGATGACAAGAAACCCAACCATGTATACAAGTTGAGGAAGGCTCTGTATGGATTAAAGCAAGCACCTAGAGCATGGTATGAAAGATTGAGGTACTTCTTGCTATCCAAAGGATTTGTCATGGGCAAAGTTGATACAACACTATTCACCAAGAAGATAGGCAAGGACTTGTTTGTGTTACAAATCTATGTTGATAATATCATTTTGGTTCAACCAATAAAGATTTTTGTGATGAGTTTGGAAGCATGATGGCCAAAGTTTGAGATTTCAATGATTGGAGAACTTAGTTTCTTTCTTGGACTTCAAATCAAACAAATGAAGGAAGCAACATTTGTGAGCCAAACTAAGTACATCAAAGATATGCTCAAGAAATTTGGCATGGAAGATGCAAAGGGTATTACAACTCCAATGGGCACTAGTGGAAGCTTGGATAGTGACAAGAGTGCCAACATGGTGGATCAAAAGCTATATAGATCAATGATTGGTAGCCTACTCTATGTGACGGCATCAAGGCCTGACGTGATGTTTAGTGTATGCATGTGTGCAAGATTTCAAGCCTCACCAAGAGAAAGTCATTTGAAGGCAACAAAGAGAATATTGAGGTACTTAAAGCATACACAAGATGTTGGATTGTGGTATCCCAAAGGTGCAAGCTTTGAGCTAGTTGGATATTCGGATTCCAACTATGCCGGTGACAAAGTTGAGAGAAAGAGCACCTCCAGGACTTGTCAATTGTTGGAAAGATCACTTGTCTCATGGTCATCCAAGAAGCAAAATACTATTGCACTATCTACCACCGAAGACGAATACATCGCCGCAGGTAGTTGTTGTGCACAAATCTTGTGGATGAAGGCAACAATGAAGGATTTTGGAATCAACTTCAAGAATGTGCCATTGCTATGTGACAATGAAAGTGCCGTGAAGCTAACCAATAATCCGGTTCAACATCAAAGAACAAAGCATATTGATGTTCACCATCACTTTATTAGAGATCATCAACAAAAGGATGACATTGCTATTGAGAGTGTAGGCACCGAAGATCAACTAGCCGATCTATTCACCAAGCCACTTGATGAGAAAAGATTTCACAAGCTCAAGAATGAGTTGAACATAGTTGACTTCTCCAACATGAGTTGATGCACCCCATATATGACATGCCTCTCCTCCAAGACAAAGCAAGGTATAATTGGTTGACATATCATACATTCTATGCCAAGGACTTGTTTAGTGTATCTAGTCATATTGTGTTCTAGGCTCATTCATGAAAATCAAATGAATTTGAAGGTTATATGGTGCCACTATTGTTTCTTTGCTATGTATGATCTAGTGGTAGCATATAACTTGTTTAAGTAGCTTGTGATCCTAAGTGTTTAATCTAGATCACTTGTCTAAATATTTGCTTCAACATGGTGCATGATAACCCTTCTAGTAAGGTGTGAAGAAGCTTGCCCTTGGATCAAACTGAAGCATTTTATTTATGCAAGCAATCTAGGTTGAATCAACTTGATCCTCACCCCATAACATGACATGATAATCTATCTAAACATGGTCCCTTGTGGTCTTTGGTGCCAAAGGGGGAGAAAATATTGTTCACAAAGATAGATTCTAAAAAGGGAGAAAATGATAAAAGAAGGGGGTCAACTAAAATTTTGAGCACACAAGTAGAGGGAGCAAGCTCTTAAACATGAATGTTGCATTTCCATGTGCACTTCATATGTATGATGCATAGTTATGCATTTCCTTTTCTCCGATACATTGCTTGTGTGGTGACTTGCTAGTATAATTTGAATGGTATATTGAGGTACTAGCATGAATAGGAAGTAGTTAGATTTTTCTTGCTTCATGTTTTTCAAAGTGGTACTAGAGCCTTGCTTATAATGTTGATCTCACGAGGTTTCTAGTTATGTTTGTGCTTTTCCAAGTGGTATCTAACTACACAAGGTGCTAAGATGGTGTTTATCGCTACTCCGATGGTATCACGCTTCAAAGGTCTATAATCTAAAACACTTAGCACCTATTGGTAGTCAATGCTCCTATATTTTCCTATCTAAACATGTATGCTTCCTAAATCCAAACATATAGCATACATGTAGGGGGAGCCATTGCTATCAACTTGATTTTATGGTCACTTGTCCATACTTCTTACACATGGTAACACATTTGGTCAATGTGACATGAAGTCAATCAAAATTTTATCATAATATCTTTGTGAAAGTTTTGTCACCAATTACCAACAAGGGGGAGATTGAAAGTCCTATGTTTGGTGTTGGCAATTAGTGACAATGCCTAAGTACTAACCACATATGCATAAGAATGCGTGTAGCTATGATGTGGTTGGTGCAATGACATGGTGAAGCAAGGATCAAGCAATGGTGATGTGATCAAGTGCTTGCCATGGTGAAGGAGGGACAAGGTGCAACCCTATGGAGCTCAAGGCAAAGGTATCAATAGGGTTTTGCATTTTGGTGATCAAGACACCTAGAGGGTGTGATCACATTTAGGATCGATAGCCGTACTATAAAGAGGGGAATTTCTGGGGCTATTGATCACTTAAGTGCCACTAGATGAAGATTCATTTGCATATGCATTTAGATCTAGTGGAGAGCTAATTTAACGCCTCGAAAATGATTGTAAAAATGCTAACACACATGCACATGGTGATGTACACTTGGTGATGTTAGCACATTTGCGAAGGTGGTGGAGTTTGAGCGGTAGAGAGGGGTTTGGGTTCCTCTCTCCCTCCCGGGTTTGGGTTCCTCTCTCCCTCCCGCCGAGCATGCTCGGCGGGATTAAGCTCTTTTCGGGAAACGAAACGCCTATTTTCCACTGCGCCGGGCGTGAAGAAACGGAGGCGAACGGCGGTCACAGAGGTGACCAGACGCTGGACCGGACGCGGTCTCTGTTTGACCGGACGCGTCTGGTCAGTGCTCAGTGCTTGCGCGCGTCTCGGTCTTTTGATCGGACGCGGTGGCGCGTCCGGTCACGTTCAACCGGACGCGTCCGGTCGTGGTGGGTGCTTACTAGACTCAAACCGGACGCTGAGACTGTGGCGTCTGGTTCGTCTAGCAGCGCGTCCGATTGCTAATTCGTTGGAGCGCTGCTCAGGCTTGACCAGTGCATCCGGTCGAGCTTCGCGCGTGGATAGTGTGCGACTAGCGCGTCCGGCCGGTCAGTTTGACCAACGCGTCCGGTCAGCTCAACTACAGCAGAATCAAGTGCCTAATGGCTCTATTCGAAGGGGTATGTCTATAAATACATGTTGGCCGGCTCTTTGGAGCAGCTCTTTGCTTGTTGATCATTCTAGCACTCCTTTGAGCTGAGCACATCCCCTCCCACTCATCTCCCTTGCTTGTTTGCCTAGTCAAAGCGAGATTGAGTGATCTCAAGTGCATTTGCTTGTGAGTTTGCATTTAGTTGGCACTTGGGTGTTCATTTGCTGCAGGATTTTTGTTTCTCTTGGTGGTTGCCGCCACCTAGATGGCTTGGAGTAGTGGTGGAGGTCCGGCACGTGTTGGTGATTGTTCGTGGCCGGCTCCGGTGAGCTTGTTGTGAGGGGTTGTTGTGGTTCCCTGGCGGAGCGCCAAATTCCAACTCTAGTGGATTGCTCGTGTCGGAACTTCTCGCCATTTGGTAGGTTCTTGTGGCGCCTTTTGAGAGGTTCGGTGTGTGATACCGATTAGCCACCAAACCACGTGGTGTAGGGGGACACAACGGGGACTAGCGTGCCGGCAAGCACGTGAATCTCGGGATAAATCATCGTGTCTTCACTTCGTTGATCGTGATTGATTTGTCTCGGTGGATTGGTTATCTTGAATATCATCACTTGGAATTATTGATTGGTTGGCTCAATTCATCGCCCCTCGGTGAAATATTTCTTACCCTACTCTTGTATTACATTTCAAGTACTTAGTTGTTTTCTCTAGTGCTTAGTAGCTTTAGTAGAGTAGCCTTCCAGTTTTTTCCTCTTGCGGTTTGACTTGTGCGGTTGAGTGATATATATATTAGAATTGTCTTTTGGATAGGTGGCTTGCAACACTCCATAGGCTTGGCAAAACTCGCTTCTCGCTATTTGTTATTGCTAATTAAATTGTCTAGCACTTTTTGTAGAAAGTTTTATTAGGCTATTCACCCCCTCTAGCCATCAAGACCTTTCAGCAGGCCTTGACGAGCTCGCGGCGGCGGTGGCGGATGGGCGCAAGGGCGAGGCGGGCCCTCCCCGGCGCGGTTCTGCTCTTCCCTCGACGACGGGCGCACTGGCAAGAAGCAGGAGCCCGAGGACGAGCGGGTGAGCTCGGGCGGGCGAGCGCCCTCCTCCCTCCTCTCTCTGTCGGTCACACGGGCAGAGGACGAGCGCGGGCCCCGCGCGCGTAGCGGATGCTCGCTACCCACGCCATATTTAGCGCTTGAGACCACGCCCGCTATTTTACCGTAGGCTCTTGAGTACCCCGCTGCGGCACTTTCGTACGCTATAGGCGTTTACCGGAGCGTTTACAGGTCGCGGTGCAAACAGTCTAACTTTCCTATTTCTTGTAACGTGACATGTGGATTGATGATATATAAAGTGTCTTTCTTCTAACATGTTTATTTTGTAATGTGAAAAAAACATGATTTCTTTGTAACCTTTTTTTATAAGGAAAACATGTTTATCTCCTCATAAAAAAATCAAACGTGTTATAGATCACAAACTTTTGAACTGTTTATCTCCATATTTTTTTGCGAGACTGCTTATCTCCATATAAAAATCAAACATGCATGTTGATATATATCTCCATGACTTTTTAGCGATTAGGAAATGAATGAAATTTGATGTTTAGATTCAACCGCGTATCTGCTTTAATAGGAAGTCAAACATGCTCTAACGTGTCATTTTGGTATTCTTTGGGACAGAGGAAGAAGTACCTTCTTTTTTTTCTTCACTCTGGAGCAAGGTAACAAATAGCGGATAGCGGGTCTGTAGCAGATTGACGTCTATGCTGCGGATTGCGGATAGCGGGCGCTATAACGGACGCTAAGTTCTAATGACATAGTCTAATGATCTCATATAATTTAGGTATCACTACTACAAAAAATATTTTGCGAGGCGTTTCTGTTTTTTTTTCGAGGCGGGCAGTAGTTACAACCGCCTCGGTTAATACCTCGGATTAACCGAGGCGGACGTTTTCTATTAACCGAGGTGGTTACATGTAACCGCCTCGGAAAATAGATTTACATAGGCGGTTAAAAAATCTATTAACCGAGGCGGGCCTAATAAGTGGCTCGCCTCGGAAAATAGGGCCTAATAAGTGGCTTGCCTCGGAAAATAGAGTCATTTTCGGAGGCGGACCACTTATAAGGCCCACTTCGGTTAATAAGGCTGAATTTATTTGAAGTCCATCTGAGCCTATCTCAGCTCGGAAACTACTCACGCTATATACGAAAGCTAGGGTTTGGACCCAGCCGCTCCCTCCCTCCAGCCGCACCCCAGCCACTCTCTCTCATTCACTCCCTCACCCGTCTGCCACTCCCCTCCCTCCCCACGGCGCACCGCTCCCCTCCCTCTCCCATGGCATGGTGGCTCCCTCCCTCCCATGGCGCGGCGGCGCCCGTCCATCCCAAGGCGCGGCGGCGCCCTCCCTCCCATGGCGTGGCGGCGCACCTCCCTCCCCTGTTGCGGCGGCGCCCTCCCTACCAAGGTGTGGTGGTGCCCCTCCGTCCCATGACGTGGAGGCGACGACGGTGGTGTGGTGGAGTAGGCAGCCACGACGATGGGGCGCGCGGATCCGGCCCTAGGGCGTCGGGATTCAGCAGATCTGACCTCGGGACGGCCGGATCCGGTGGATCCAGGTGGGAGGAGCTCTCCATTGACCCCCACGGTGGCGAGCACGGCCCCAATGGTGGCGGTGGCATGCAGGCCCAGATCCAGACCTGGTAAGGGCTGGATCTGGGCTTTTTCGTTTTGTTTGTTTTTTCGGATTAACCGTGGCGGGCATGGAACCGCCTCGGTTAATGGTCACATTTACCGTGACCTTACCTCGGAGGCGGTTGCAAAAATCGCATCAGTTAATGTTTTTTGCCTGCCTCCTTTAAAAATATTGTAGTAGTGTATATGTGTATCTTAAAAAATGACTTTCTTATGCATTAACAAATCAACTAAATACAAATTAATGATAGATTAATAAACATATAACTTAAATAGTGTAAATAGATATTTAATTATATTCAAAGAGTTGACTCTTGATCAAATATATCTTAAATTGAAAATGAACTAGTTATGTTCTAGACTTGGACCGCTAGCAGACTGCTACGTCAAATAATGGCCGCTATAGCAGCTTGCTGCATCAAATAGCGGGCACTAAATTCCAATATGCTATATCCAAGCCACTGCGTCATAGCGGTAGCGGTAAGGGACCACTACCGCTATTGCGGCCGCTATAGGGGTCACTTTTTAGTACCTTGCAATGGAGCCTGTTATTTTAGGGTAACTGGTTATTTCTCTTTTTTCACTCTAGAGCCTGTTATTTTAGGGTATTCTTTTTTTTTGACTCGGTAGCCTGTTATTTTAGGGTAACTAGTTATTTCTTCTATTTTTAAAATTATACAGTACAACATAGACACCTACAACACCCAAGCACACTCACCCTATGAACACACACTCACTCCTATAAACACACGTACGCATACCCTATCCTTGTGAGCACCTCTGAAGGATCTCGAGATTCACAAAGTCACCATAGCTGCCCGGTGTCGAGGGGGACGTCGTCTACCACTGAAAGTATAGCATCGTTAAAATCTGGATTAAATAAATCCAGAAAAATGCAAGTATCCGTGCCAAGTCGATGACTTAAACCTGGGTGGACAAGTTCCACCACAAGAAACCCAACCAACTGGTTCACGTTATTTCTCCTTTTACCTTCACTTTGTTATTAGTATATATTATCTCTCCCAGAATTCAAAGGTTTGGATTTATCTGACATCTTACCTCCTATAGAGTAATTAGAGTATTTTAGCATAGCCCAATATCATTTAGACACATATGTTAGCTGCTATGATACAATTTTTATTACCCACACATAAATATTTCGATCTACAAATAAAAATATTAGTGTCAGCACTAATAATTTAGTTAGCGAGAGACATAAAACCCAACTGCTACAGCTCCCAATATATAAAATCCAGGTTGCCACAAATAATGAAGACGACAAGTACACTGCTACATCGTCCAAGCTAACCTCCAAAAGCCCTTGCACTATCCAGGAAGCTCCCTCAGCTCCCCCACACTAAAGCAAACCAACATCTCTGATGACTGATGTCCTTGTGCCGGTGGATAATGCACCAGCACAATCTCCCCCTCTAATGTTTTTGTATCCAATGCAAACAGACATGAATAATAAATAAATATACAAATATATGAACAAAAAGAAATCCTGGAAAAGGACACGTATTAGGCTCCAGCTGTCTCCACCCAGGTCGAACATCACCTCGCTTGTCGTCCTCCTCCCCGTGCATGCACCCATGCCATCTTCCCTCTCATCGATCTTCACTCCTGCACACCTCACACCCCCTCTCCTCATCTCCCTATATATAATTGCACGCTTGCACCTCCCACTCCCAGCACCAACAAATCTTTCATCTCACTACACCAACACGCATCGATCCATAGTCTACATTTGTCAACACAGCTCAAGCTAGCTTGCTAGCACGTTGCCGCTAGTTTGGTCACTGACTCACTGTAACTTCATCAGCTCAGCTCATCCCTAAAATGGAGGTTGTGCTCGATAACGCTGCCGGCTTCGCGGCCGGGGAGGTGGCCGGAGGACAGTACCGGGGCGTGAGGAAGAGGAAGTGGGGGAAGTGGGTGTCGGAGATCAGAGAGCCCGGCAAGAAGACGCGCATCTGGCTGGGCAGCTTCGAGTCCCCGGAGATGGCGGCGGTGGCGCACGACGTGGCCGCGCTGCGCCTGCGCGGCCGCGAGGCGCGGCTCAACTTCCCGGCTCTCGTCCACGGCGAGGTCGGCTGCTGCTACGGCGGCGGCGGCAGCGGCAGTGACACCGGCAGCAGCCCGGAGACGCAGCTGGCCGGCGACGACGACGTGGCGTGGGACGCCTTGCTTGGACTTGGAGCCGACGATGAGCTGGCGGCAGATCAGTCGCCCAAGATGTGGGCTGAGCTGGCCGAGGCTATGCTCATGGCCCCGCCTGTATGGGAGAGCAGTATGGCGGATAATGACGAGTGGGCCCAGGGCAATCTCTGGGACCTACCTGTCTGGAACTGCTAATCGCGGGGCCCATGCCCCACCGGCAGATGCACCTTCACATCCTTTGGTTTTTAGAGATGTGAAATACTACGACTAGAATCCGTCGATTAATGAATCTTCTTCCCGGAACCAACATATAGGTCAGTGAGGTATTCTAGAGACAGCATAATCATGGTTAACAATGTTCTGATGATGGTTTAGTTTTCTTTGTTTCTGAACATCGTCTATGGTCCCGTCAGTCAGTGTGCAAACTTGGTAGTTAGCAAAGAAGGTATAGCTTGCTAGCACGTGCAATTCACGTGGGTTAAAACAACAAGCATGTGTAATTCTTTCTGTTCCCTCTCGTGGATGACAAGTTGAAAATGCAATTGGAAAAGAGTATATGTTTGCATTGAGAGTCTCTGGTTGCAGTGGCATGGACACCACCACCTTCAAAACCATTTCCATATTATTAGATGTTCATCCATTTATATCATCCATAAAAGAAAACTGTTGATGGAAATGGATTTGCCACAAACTACAATATCATAAATATCTAAATGACTGAATCAAATAATGGGCCTGAAGATCTCAAGACACCAGAAACTCAATTACCAGATGGTTATAAAACACTGAAAAATGCATTATATGCACGTCTTGTGTGGATGTATATATGTATCTACTTAAGCTGAAATAAAACGGGCAACGTATCTGGTGCAAACCAACCTCTCCATGCAACCGTACAAACTTCTAATCTGGGCCACATGATGTTGATCCAAGAGGCGTATGGGGATTGGGTAATTTTGTGCTTAACTGCCCGCTCCTAATCACACTTTTGCAAATCCCCCCTCCCACTCCGGCCTCCTGCCCCCACTTGATCAACATCATGTGACCCAGATTAGAAATTTGTACGGTTACACAGGGATGTTGGTTTGCGCCAACAAAAAGGATAGAGTAGTGTGGATACTATAGGTAGTCCTACCAAACAACACCATGAGTAGAAAAAAAGATGAAAACTATGGATTGCAGGAACATGAGCCTGAAGTTTCCTGATGATCTCTATCTGACGACAGTGTCAGATATCATGGGACCAAAGCCCGTACGCTTTATTCGTCCGCTTCGTACACGCACCTGCGCCGTGGCGTGAATGAAAAAAAAAAGGAAAAAAAAGTGGACCTGGTCAACCCAATCGTCCAGGTTCAGCTCACGGAATCAGGCTTGGAGATCGCCATGTCTCCCGGGCCCGGGAATTATTGTACTGGCTGGAGGAGCAAAACCTCTTAATCTGATGCCAATTATATGTAGTATATAATAATGCATGCATCTGGTCATTACTGTTGTACTCATCATGGGGGACTGAAAGTGAGCTAGTCCGATCGTGCTCCACTGTTTAATGGTGGTCGTGTCCAATGTGTCCGAGAGATTAGCGCTGCAGGGATGCAGAGAACACCGCCACCAAGGCAATGATTGGGGACTCTTGGGGGTGGGGGGTTGCCTGGCCCATCCGAGTCATTGAGCCTAGGGCGTGCAACTCGGGTTGTTTGTTTCTGTTGACCACAAGCCAGGTCAGCATGCCCCTCAAAGCATCCTAGGACCTGGCTCTGGGGAATTGAAAAAATTTCGAGTTCCTAGCGGGCTTGGCCCGAGCGGGCACATCATGGGCCAGTGGTGAAGTTCTGGTCACCTCTCTTTTCTTTATCGTGAAAGTGAATCCTCACCGCCGCCCGCCAACCCCATCATCGACGCCATCAGAGGAGTAGAGAGGTGCGCGTGCGAGTGAATCTGACCTCGACTTCCCCTCCCTCTTCGACGGCTCCTCGGTCACCTCCGCTCTCCCTTCCCAGTCAACAGCTGTGGCGCGGAGCACGATGCCGACACGCCATGGCGGCGGTGAGGCACGGCACAACTGGAGGTTGGCCCCATGGACACCTTCGCGCCAGCGGTGCAATTCGTGCATGGCTTCTCGGAGCTCTGGTACTCGTGGCACCACCAGATGGGCTACCTCACCGCGCGCGGCTACCGCTATGTCGCGCCCGACCTCCAGGGCTACGGCGGCACCACCGCGCCGCCAGAACCATCGTCCTACATCGTGTTCCACATCGTCAGCGACCTCATTGCCCTCATCGATGCCCTCCACGTACCGTAGGTACCCGCCCGTGGCTTCGTGCCTCCATTCCTCGTCAAATCAACTTCCCCAACAAAGCTACCTATGCATCGTGTTTGTGGAAATGTCTCACAGGAATGGCGGTAAGAGCAGGGAAGAAGAAAGGGGTAAGTGTACCCTGAGCTGATGCAAAGTGGCCAAATTCGTTTGTGTAGTCTACCAAACAATGTCCCACCCTCAGCCTGGCTTAGTTTCCTACAGACAATCAAACTAGAGTAATTGCACCAGATGAGCATGTCCCAATCCAGCATGCCTCTGGCCAGCCACATGAGCCACCCTTGTCCAAGCAATCAAACACGCCCTAGGTGTGGTTGATTCTTCTTGGTAATGCTTTTCAGTGATAATGAGAATAGAGTATACTATGCTGTTCTTGTCATGTTTATACTAAGGAAACATTGATGAACCCGTTTGGCACGGCTTCTCTACCGGTTTCAGGAGCTTTTTTGCCAAACGGGATAAAAAAACAGCTTTACTCGTGAAGCTCCTTAAAATATGCTCTCACAGAGGTTTGGAGTGCGATGGAGCAAAAAATAATGGTTTCACCTTGCTTCACCTCATTCGCATGAAACCCAGCGAG
This sequence comes from Saccharum hybrid cultivar R570, assembly GCA_038087645.1. Taxonomy (NCBI): domain Eukaryota; kingdom Viridiplantae; phylum Streptophyta; class Magnoliopsida; order Poales; family Poaceae; genus Saccharum; species Saccharum hybrid cultivar. The sequence goes on from JAQSUU010000558.1 coordinate 24,644,915, forward strand.
GACCGAGCCCATTCTACCCTTGTCAAGAAAAGAAGCGCGTGTGAGAAGAAAGCTTGCCGGCACATGGCCATCGGAGCGCACGGCCGCCGAGGCACGCGAGCTGCCAAGGCACATGGCTGTCGGGGGTTTGTCCACCGGGGGCGCACGGCCACGGCTGGAGCACCGGGTCACAGCTATGGAGGAGAAGGGTGCAGACGCCGGATGCGTGGGGATACGGGGTTGTGGCTGCTGGGGTGCACGGAGCCATTTAGATGTTAATTTTGAAGCTAAGTACTACATCTACTTTCTATGTAGGATAAATGAAAATTCCTTTTTTATGAATAAAGGCACTTAAAATAGTACCTGGTATATATATATAACGAAAATAATGACTTGTACAAACAAAGGATGAACACTTTAACACAAAACAACCTTCAAAAATAAAAGTACATCAAACACCAATCTAATTGTTTTCCTCTTTCGATCACCCTACGCATGCCAAGATACATCAACTTAGGTGGCCACCTATGTGGCTTACATGGTCGGAGAGGTTAGGCAACTAAGTGCTTTCCCATGCTCAATAGTGTGTTGAGGTAGCATATTATAAGAAGAATAAGGTTTAAAATCTACTTCGTATGATTTTTCTTATCAAATACGCTTATCATTTTCAGATGCACAGGTATCATACATCAGTGTTTGTAATGACTAGTGACCTCCTCCGGATCCGACCCCCTTGTCCATCTCGATCCATGGTGTCCCATTGTCTTTTATTTCCCTTCTGGCTTCTATCATGTGCCTTTTGATGTTCTCTCAAATAAATATTGTGAAAAGTACTCATTTTGGCGTGATTAGTTAATCATTGGTAGCAGATACTCTTTTTCTGGCACTTATTGCCAGCGGATTAATCAAACATATATAGTGCACTGGACAACATTTATCGGCTCCAGCTATTGCTGATCAAGGTTGAATCCACCAAAATTTATTTGCATGGGCAATAGTAGTGGCCACGCAGACATGTCACCAAGAACGGATGCATTCAACAAGCATGGGTTCGTCTGCATATTTCCAGATCAACTCAGTAGGTCCTCTTCATATTTACATTGATTTCTTTGTTTCAATTTTTTCCTTTCTAGACAAAAGAAGTGTAACTTCTAATCTCCACACCAATTAGAGATGCATACAAGATCTGAACATTTTGCAAGCAGGCTGGGTTCGGGCCGGACCAAAAGAAAACGACTATTTTGGGCTGAAATAATCCCGCCCATGACCATCCCATTGGGCAAGTTGGGTCTATTTTTTTAGGCCGGATGGCCGCGCTATTTCTAGTGTAAAATACCTAAAATGAATATTTTGGGCTGGACTCGGGATGAGAAATTTTTTTCTGAGCAATAGGATCTGTGTCTATGCCCTGTCCACTACGTTCATGGGCGGGTCAAAACCCATCGGGCTCAGTCTGGGTCCACAGGCCGGGCCAAGCGGGGCTCAATTTGTTCAGGTCTACAAGCCCTGTCCACTAAGGCTCATGGCTGGGTTAAGACCCGTTAGGCTCGGTTCGAGTCCACAGGCCAGGCCGAGGCTCAATTTGCTCAGGTCTACATACAACCACTATAAAACAGGGAATCCCATTAGCAAGCGTGCTTGGGCTCGATGAGACCATGAGCATGTCGGCTCTTTTCTTGTTTTCACGTAGTAGCTCCCCACACGAAGAACCTTAGCATGTGTTTGCCTCCAGCCTTCGGGACTATCGGGGACGGGATGTGGCGATTCTGTTTTTTATATATGGTGTTTGATTCTAGGGCGAGCGAGCATGGGACTGTCCCCTAAGGGGAATATTTCCCCAAGAATTGGGTCACTCCATCCCTAGAAATCAAGAAGACGGGCTCTCATCTCCTATCAATATCATTGTTGTCCGTCTACGTGTACTTGTTGTCCTCGCATGTGGAGCTAGGGATAGTGCGGCTCTAGTGACGGCGATTGAGCTCACACCCACGCCCCTCCTTCGATGATCAGAGTTCATGGTCACGCCCCTTATCACAGCCTGAATAGCTGCTGCTGGAGCTTCGATGGGCTGGCCAGTGCCAGCGAGCAGTAGTGCTACAACTGGTCGTGGTGCTGTCGGGAGATGGTGGTGTGGGGAGGAAGATGGTGGTGCAGGGAGGAAGGGGCAGCAACAGGCAGGTTTGTGCATGGTACGGTCGACGGCGGTGTGCTTGAGCGGCGCTAGTTTGCAGCAACGAAGGGGAAGAACAGATAAGGCTAGCTTGTGGGCACCACTATTGACATGTAGGGCCCACAAAAGAGGAAAATTCACCGGTGGTCCCTAAAGTTGGCAGGTGGTGTCACTTGGTCCCCGTACTTTCAAAATGCTATTTCTGGGTCCCTGAACTTGGCTTCGGGTGTCATCTGGGTCCCTGAACTTGGTTTTATGTGTCACTTGGGTCCCTATACTTACAAAATGTCATTTCTAGGTCCCTAAACTTAGCTTCGGATATCATTTGGGTCCATAAACTTAGCTTCGGGTGTCATCTAGGTCCTAATGCATCCAAACCCGCCCTGTACGCTGACATGGCGCGGTCCTACATGTGGGGCCCACATGTCAGTTGGTTATATTTCTATTTCGATGGGACTGTAGCTACAATTTCTAGAATATTCTAAAAATTGTATCTTTTTCATACGATCTTGGATAAAGATGATTTTTATATAAAAACTGTAGCTCTCGATGAGATCTACGACTTTCTAGTTTAGAATTTTTTAATTTGAGATCGTTAAAATACTCAAAAAAATTAAACAAATTTTCAGCAGTATATTAATCGCGTATAAGCGCTTGTCGCCTTGGAAAAATCATATCTTTCTTATATGCTGTCAAATGGAGATGATTTCTATATGAAAGTTGTAGCTCTCGATGAGATCTGCGACTTTCTAGTTTTGATTTTTTAAATTTGAGGTCGCTAAAATGCTGAAAAAATTAAACAAATTTTTATGAGATCTGCGACTTTCTAGTTTTGAGTTTTTTAATTTGAGGTCGTTAAAATGCTGAAAAAATTAAACAAATTTTTAAACAATTTTTTTTTCAAAATTTGTTTAATTTTTTTCAGCATTTTAGCGACCTCTAATTTAAAAACTCAAAACTAGAAAGTCGCAGATCTCATCGAGAGCTACAACTTTCATATAGAAATCATCTCCATTTGATAGCATATAAGAAAGATATGATTTTTCCAAGGCGACAAGCGCTTGTACGCGATTAATATACTGCTGAAAATTGGTTTAATTTTTTTTTGAGCATTTTAACGATCTCAAATTGAAAAACTCAAAACTAGAAAGTCGTAGATCTCGTCAGAGCTACAATTTTTTATATAAAAATCATCTTTATCCAAGATCGTACGAAAAAGATATAATTTTTGCAATATTCTAGAAATTGTAGCTACAGTACCCTCGAAATAGAAATATAACCAACTAACATGTGGGCCCCACATGTAGGACCGCGCCACGTCAGCATACAGGACGGGTTTGGACGCATTGGGACCTAGATGACACCCGAAGCCAAGTTTAGGGACCCAAATGACACTCGAAGCCAAGTTCAGGGACCTAGAAATGACATTTTGTAAGTACGGGGACCCAAGTGATACCACAAAGCCAAGTTTAGGGACCCAGATGACACTCGAAGCCAAGTTCAGGGACCCAGAAATGACATTTTGAAAGTACGGGGACCCAAGTAACACCACCTGCCAATTTCAGGGACCGCCGGTGAATTTTCCTCCCCACAAAAACTATAGCACATGGTGTTAACACTCCATGCATCACATTAGACTGTACCATCCCAACCAAACAAAAAAATAGAAATGAACCCATCCCACCTTAATTCTCAAAAAAAAAAATGCTAGTGGGACAATCCCATCCAGAAATAGGGATGGGATATTCTCATCCCACATCATCTCCAAACCAAACACACACTTAACTCTTCTTCTAATGTTTAACACCCCCTTCCTTTTTCTTCTCTCCTTCATCCAACACCCCTACATCCAAACTCTCAAGATCTACATAGTCGAGCAAGCGAGGGGAGGATAGGCATGGATAAGGGCAAAACAATGCTTAGGAGCAGCAGTAGTGAACTTGCACACCAATTTTGAGGTATGGTATGATACTATCCATGCCATCGGGAATTCACCCAAGGTCGACACGCCATCTCCTAGGAGGGGTATGTTTCATTTTTCTGAATAAAATACACCTAGGTCTTTAATTTTATTCTTGGATCCTCATATGTAGCCATAAAAAATCTCAAAGCAAGGATATTGTTGTTAAACGATTAAAGTGGTTCACTCTGACGTGAGTCTCACTTAACTGAACCCTTTAAAAAGTAAGGACCTATGGTCTCAATTTTAGAATTTATTGACCTAGGTGAGAAACCTGTAAAGTTTAAGGCCCCTACTGCAAATACTCTATCACACTATTTTTCCATTATTATATTTTTCTTTTCTGCAAACTTTTGAACATTTTTATTCATTTTATTTTTAAAATTATAGGAAAAGATGTTCAAATAACTATTTCTTGAAATTGATTTTAATTATCAATTATTTGTGTCAAAATATTTCAAAATCATTTTTAACTGTTTCTACAAAATTTATTCAAATAATTCAGAACTTAGCATTCCATGTCATCCATCGATTTCCAAAGCAAAAGTTTACACTTCCTAAATAAAGTTAATCTCATAGCAAAATAAAGCGTTAACGTTAGCTTTTAACAAGTCGTGGTGGAATAAATGTGTTGACAGTTTTTAGGTAGTATTTTCTTTGGGCAATACTAGAACGGAACTAGATGTAGGGACAAATTATTAAGGAGCTTACTAGTGCCCAGAACATCCGGACAGACGCTCGCAACGTGCTCATCGCTCAGCCCAGTGTGCGCTCATCCGTCCGGCCCACGCGACGCACCTGCCCCTGCACACTAGTGGATGTGCGGCCGAATAGCCAGCGGAGCGCACCTCCCTCAGCTGGCCTGCTAGCGGCCAAAACGGATCAGTAGAAAACGACAATCCTCCAGTGCCCCTACCTGCCATGTCAGGTGGCTGTTTTCGACACACTCCCTCTGGTCGCCCCTACTCACGGATGCACATCAATGCATGCATGCCCACCCTGCTGCTCGCCGCGCCCTGCTCGCCCTGCTATTGCCTGCCCGTGCCCTGTTGTTGCTCGTCTACGCCTTGCTGCTCGCCCACGCCACCTACGCGCCTGTGTCTACTCGCCCACCCCATGCGGACCGCCAGTGCGCCTCATGAAACACTTGCAATATGGAGGACTTGTTGCAACATACCTCTAAAACAGATAAAACATTTGGAACATATGCTTGCGACATATGTGTGTCTACAACATATGCAACATTCAGATGAAACACTTGCAACATGTGTCTTAAAATAACTGAAACCTTTGAAACATACACTCGCATCTTGCTTCTAAAACACTTAAAAAATAGCTAAAAACACTTGAAAACCTTTGCAAACATACACAACACCCAGATAAAATACATACAACATATATGTAAAACATATGCAACATACATATACACACTTGCAACATACATCCGAAAACACAAATGAAACATTGGTAACAGACCTTTGCAACATATGTATACAAACATTCCAACATATGCAACATCCCAATCTCCTTTTGCAACATCCATCTGAAACACTTGCAACATACCTCTAAAAACGTCTGAAATACTTGAAACATACACTTGCAACTTGCGCTTTCAGTAAAACCTGACAACCGGGCCGACAGAGAGGCTGTGCGGTGCGGTGGAGAAGGAGGATGACACAGCAGGCAGGCGGCGCTGCCTTGGCGATAGGGGGCACACATGGTGCCCCTGGCGAGCGGTGCTCGCGGTGGATCCGACAACAGTAGTCAGGTGGGTGTGTCCTCACACGGCGAGACAGCAGCGGCTATGCGGGCGTGGGGGAGGGGGGTGCACACCGCGCCAGTGTGGGCACGGCTGTGGTGGAGAGGAAGGCCGGTGGGAGGCGCAGTGAAGAGGAAGGCGTGCAGGAGGCGTGGCGGAGCGCGGTTGCAGAGCGCAGTCACGGTGATGTGTGAGTTTTTCTTAAAATCTACGGCGACTGGACGTCGGGTCCATCAACAGGCGCGTCCGGCGCAGAGCCGCGGATGGACCGTCTGATTCCTAACATTACTTAATTATTAAACAATATATGTGTTTTTTTTTATATCTGCCATCTGGACCAGCCTATTTTGGTTCTCTGCGTAACATCAACCATCTGGACTCGAAAGGTGTTATTGATCAACCATCCCAAAAATAGAGATATTTTTTTAGAGGCAGTTGGTAATACCAACCACGCTAGAAATCGATTTCAGCAGCCGGCCCTAGAAATAGGTGTTGGAAAATAAGTTCATTTTTTTTCAAAATGAAATCAGGTGATGACAATTTTTATATTAAAATTATAGAGAAATCTAAAACATCGTAGTTGGTGACCTTTTTATTAGATATAGTTAGGATCCCAGATATATGTTTTAATTTCTTAGATTTTGAAATTTATTTATTTTTATTTTCAAATGAACTCAGATGGAAACAACCCCCTGCAAAAGTTGTAGCCCTCAGATGCAAATATTTATTTTTATCATTTGAGATCATTTAGGACTTAGGAGTCGTCAACAAATATCAGAAAAGTTAATACAAAATAATAGCATTCTACACTTGGTTATGATTGACTGTGTTGTGTGGTTATACGGAGCTCGTGTGAGGGAAGACTGAAGAGGTTATGGGTTTGAATTTAAGGACACGCATGCTCTGCTTGAGATGTGCTGCCGCAGTGCTTAGCTAATGGATTTTCAATTTTCGGATAGTTGTTTCTAGGGCAAGGTTCCTCTGCAGTCGACTTTGTCATTACTATCATTATGCAAGAGATCAAAACATGGTTTGCTACATGTCAGCTAATAGTTTCATCTAGGAACGAAGCACATGGGAAAGGCACCCGTACATACATATATGGTCCATGCAGGGAGAAGGGACATTCAGCAAATCTGTCCCCCCATGACTACGCTGGGAGACACAATCCAAGGACAGGACTTCCCTTGCTGCTCATCTCGGCTACCAAATAAAACACGGCCAAGGACTGGGCAGGTCGTCACAGCACGAGACACCAACACATGGCGCAATGGAATCTGCCGATTAATTAATAAACAAATTAGACGAACAACCCATGGCACTCCCTCTAGCTACCTGATTAAACAAGAGCAGCGATCACCTTCCGGAGATTGTTTGTTCAGATTCGCTTGTTCCTAGCTAATCCGATCCAAGACTGAGGATACAGCAGTTGTTGGAGTACAGACTGGAGGACTGGAAGTGAATGCAAAAGTTCGCGACTTTGTGAGCACCTGAAAAAAGAATCAGGGCTCACCGGAACGTTGCCTTTCTTCCGGATGTGACGCCTGCCGCCGCGCAGGTAATGGTCTCGCCATCCCCTCGGGCCGCGCAGGTGGCGACGGCCATCCAAAGGACAAGCGCCCGAGCCCCAGCGCTCCTCCGCTTCGTCCGAGATGGTTGCTACTCACTGTGGTCGGGGCAGTCCAAAAGCATCGAGCAAGCAGTGCAGGAATGGTGACCAGTGACCACACCTGCTTCCGCGCTGTTTGTTTCGATGAGGTTAGATGAGAGATGGCGGTCTAGATTGTAAGAAAACAAGAGAACGGTGGGAACGAGATGATCCTATTTGGACTCTCGGTACGTGTTATATTGACATGAAAAAGTTCCCTGTGTGGCGTATACAACATCATATTACAATAGATCAGGATCACCACAAACTCTAAATACATGCGATCACTAACTCCTCTAGATACATGCAAACAGTCCTATGACGCATGGTCTGTATCTAACAATGGCGCATGGCCTGATTAATAATCCAACCACGTGTACATGATAACTCTAAACCATTGAATCCTTCTAACATAGATTTCGGTAATGTTTGATTTTGGGGACAGGGTGGATGGAGCTGGCCATGTCAAAGCAATATTTTGTTAGTGGTAATGCTCCTATTAGGACGGACGACCTTCCGGACGGGACAGACCCGCCTTGCGCCGCGCGCCCCTGCGCCTCCTGCCTCACGCCCTGCGCTCCTGCACCTCGCGCCTCGCACGGTTGCACCAAACCTACCTCGCGTCTCGTGCCGCGCACCCCGCCCGTGCCTCGCGCCCCTGCTCGTGCCTCGCAATGCGCTCCTCCGCGCCGCGTCAACTAGCCTCTATTGGGCGGTAGCAATTAGATGAGCACATGTTGCAACAATATGTTTCATGCGTTTCAGATGTATGTTGCATATGTTTCATATGAACGTTGCAAAAATAGATTTGGTGTTGCATATGTTGCAATGACTATACACGTATGTTTTTTAAAGGAACTATACATGTATGTTGCATGTGTATATTTCAAATGTTTTAGCTATTTTAAAAGTATGTTGCAAGTGTTTTATATGGAAATTGCATATGTTGCAGTGGCTATACATGTATATTGCAAGTATGTTCCAAATGTTTCACCTGTTTCAAACCTATGTTGCTAATGTTTCATCCGAATATTGCATATATTTCAGATATATGTTGCAAGCGTCTATTCAAAATGTTTTATCTGCTTCAGACGTATGTTGCAAATGTGTTTATCTAGATGTTGCAGTTGCTATACACATATGTTGCAAACTTATATTTGTAAATGCTTCACCTGTTTCAGACGTATGTTGTTGCAACATTAGCAGGCATAGAAAGCGGGCGCATGCAAATGCTGTCCCTGCGGGCGTAGCGGTCAACACCTGCATGCGCGTGAATAGGCACGAGACGGGTGTGCAGGCGCACCAGTTGCATGCGGGACGTGCAGGCGTAGAGTTGCATGTAGGGCAGGCTTTTTTTTGGAAAAGGCGGGGCAGGCTTAGCAGCATGCGTGGTAGGCGGGACGGGCGCAGTAGGTGGGGCGGTCGCGGATGTTTGGACGGAGGCTAGCGTCTGAATGTTTGGGCGCCAGCCACGCCATTCTGCTAGATGTTGTATTAGCTTGGGAAAAACTGGATGGACAAAGACAATTTTGTTGTATATTTAATAATTATTAATATTCAGAAACCAATTAGTTGTAATTAGGCTATTTTGTTCTTATTTAATATTATGTTAATATTATTGTTGATTTATGAGCAATTTGTGTATTTCATTTTTTATTAGTATTAAGTAGGGTAAGATTAATACTAATCATGTTCCCTTCCGCTTCCGGTACGACGTCTCAGCGGTGGCGCGCGACGGCCAACCATTTCTGTTTGTTCAGTTTATTTGCTTGCTTTGCTTCGCTTCAGTCTTCGGAGATACCCTCTGTCCTGGTCGCTCGAGCCTGTGCCTGTGAAAATTATAGCGCTTTCTTCGTACATGTATGAAAATCAATAAGGGACAATCAATAAGGGACAATCAATAAGGGACAGAGTAGTACTGAACATTATAGCGCTTTCTTCGTACAAGGAGACATGTATGAAAATTATAGCGCTTTCTTCGTACACGTTTCCCAACCGACAATCAATAAGGGACAGAGTAGTACATGTATGAAAATCCGTGCTCAGCTCGTTTGATGCTGACTTGGATGTGTGTACGCACGTACATTATGGATGTTGGAACGCACTGTGGTCGGCAGCCGAGAAGCATGGAGCAAGCAGTGCAAGAATCTCACACTCACACCTGCAAGAAGCATGGGCACATACGCCATACCGTCCGGTACTGTGGTGGCCGTTGGGTGGTGGAGTTCCGGTTCCGGACGGACAGAACGAACCTAGCTCACACCTGCAGGGAGGGATATGTTTGCAGTTGCATGTCTCCTTGTGTTTTCAGTCATGCGTAAGCATGTTACGATTGAGTACAACGTTGTCATGGATCGAGAGACGTACTTTGCACATTAGTTTTCCTCATGTGTTTATAACATCCTTTATATGCACACGTCTCAGTTGTACGTGGGCTGAGCCAGCCATAGCACCTGGCCCACAAATGCAGCCCACTTGCTAATGACTTAACTAAAACCAAGGGCGTGTTTGGAACGCCTTCGATGCCAGCTCCAGCAACCACTTTCGCGGAAGAGCCTGAGAAGCCCTACCAAACACTAAGAACCGTTTTCTGGTAAACAATAGAGGAGCCATAGCTTTTTTTAGTCTAAGACCCAAAACCACAAAAGTGGCATTTCATCTAGGACCAAAAGCCACATAAGTGGCTCCTCCTCATGCGCTTTGACTTCTCCAGAGGAGCACGTGAGGAGGAGCCCTGCCAAGCCCTAAGCATCACTGACTAGCTTTGCTGTATCATCATGCCGTTTAAAAGATGATTCAGTTTGGTGTTCACGAATCAGGCATATACTCAACAATCCACTCAAATGATTTTGTTTAAAAGTTAATTAAGATTGGTGTTTCAGCTGATCGAGCAAACAATGCACGAGAACAAGTGAATAATAACTAAGACTAGTGACGGGCACGTGGCCCAGCACGCATAGACCAAATATGTTTAAATCTATAATCTGACATGGAGCAGTACGGGAATCTTACTATGACAGGCCCCAACGGAGCCTTCATGTTAATCCTAAACATATGCGCAGAAAAAAAGATAAATGCTAAAAATTCTCACATTAATCAAAAATATTTGACCACCAAATCAAAGACTCTAGCCATCCATCACCATTGGATCTGTTTTCTAGAAAATTACCCACCTCTACCATTATAAATAAAAAAAAATCACGTTTTAAGAGAAAACAATTTGACGGTAGTAAGTAAAAAAATATTGGACTGAGTCTTATTATTCACGTCATATAGTGTCGGGGTTGGGGTGTCTCAAGGTACCGACTAGTTAGCGGGCCACGCGACCCGCAATTTATTGGATTAACAATGGCCTGAACAACTGAGGCCCAGCTAGAACGAGCACGGCAGGCCAACGCCTAGGCCTGGGTAGGCCACGACCCCTTCTCCTGCCTTAGACACACGGAAGACGTGACCTCTCCCCTGTCGCGACCCATGGGTGGGACAGGGAGAGGTCGAGCACAGCTCAGTGTGCCTGCTCTGACAAGAGCAGGCGCTCCGCACCGACCTCACAAGGACCGATGTGACAGCAGTCACCTCGGTCTGGTCAGACGCCATCCCTGAGCCACACTGGTCCAGTGAAATAACACCGTACGATGGTGGCAACAAGTACGAAACCCACCGTTCGAATACGGATAGACAGGACACACGTATGATCCCACCCACTTAAGGATGGGATCCATAACAAGGGTCCCGACCAAGAGACCTTCCTCACTGGCGAAGTGCCCTGACCCCAACGATCGGGGTCGTGGCCTTCAGCCCCACGAGGCTACCAGGTGAACGACGACCCGGGGCGGCCACCTTCTACGGGTACGACGCCTCGGAAACCTAGAAATGACGGCGAAGACCACGACGGATGCCGCGTTGCTCAGGACAGCTGATGAACCATCACCGTGGCTACAGTGCTGCCACGGCCAGCAATAGTAGCACCACGTCAGCCCTACGTCAGGTGCATTCCTACGAAGAGGAAAACCTCAACATCGTGGCGGCAGCGGCTTGAGCCTCAGAGCTGCGAACTATCCAAGCCACCGTGACTGAATTCACTCCTGAATCCAGTACAAGGAAGCAGTTTGCGAGGGCCTTCAAGCCCACTGAAGACATCAAGGCGGAACAAGTTGACCCTGAAGATACCAGCAAAACTGTTCGAATTGGTTGCGGCCTTTTCGACCGGCAAGAGCGCGAGCTCATCAACTTCTCGCTCCAAAATCGAGGCATCTTTGCATGGAAACCTTCCGATATGCCCGGAATCCCGAGGCAGGTCGCCGACCATAGCCTTGACATTCTACCCAGTTCCAAGCCGATCAAACAATGCCTCCACCGCTTCAATGACGAAAGGCGGAAGGCCATTGGGGAAGAGATCGCCAGGCTTCTGGTGGCGAGATTCATCAAGGAAGTATTCCATCCACACTGGACAGCAAACCCGGTCTTGGTTCAGAAGAAGAACGAGACCTGGAGGACGTGCGTAGACTACACCAACTTGAAAAAGGCATGTCCAAAGATACCTTACCCGCTATCATGAATCGACCAAGTCATAGATTCAACCACGGGCTGCGAAACCCTCTGCTTCCTGGATGTGTATTTTGGGTATCACCAAATCACGATGAAGGAGGACGACCAGCTCGCCACCTCCTTCTTCACCCCATTCGGTGCTTACTGCTACATCACCATGCCCTTTGGGCTTAAGAACGTGGGAGCCACTTACCAAAGATGCATGAATCGATGCCTCAGCGGGCTCATCAGGGACATCATAGAGGTTTACATTGACGACATCGTTATAAAGTCCAAGAAAGCCGACCAGCTAGTCAGCAACCTGGAAGCCGCCTTTTCCTGTCTCAGAGAATTCAGGATCAAGCTCAACCCCGAGAAATGCGTATTCGAGGTCCCCAAGGGAAAGCTCCTCGGGTTCATCGTTTTCGATCGGGGCATCAAAGCTAACCTGGAAAAGATCACAGCGATCAAGAATCTAGGCCCCATCACGAACCTAAAAGGAGTCCAAAGCTCATGGGATGCTTAGCCTCCCTCAGCCGCTTTATCTCGCGGCTAGGGGAGCGTGGCATGCCACTATAGAAGCTCCTAAAAAAGGCCGACCAATTCACCTGGATGGTTGAAGCACAGGAGGCCTTCGAGAAGCTCAAGACGTTCCTAGCAATGGCCCCCACGCTGGTGTCGCTCGAGAAGGGAGAGCCACTCCTCCTCTACATTGCCGCAACCACGCAGGTGGTCAGCGCGACACTCGTCATCGAGCGAGAAGAGAGTGGGTACTCCCACAAGATCCAGAGGCTAGTGTATTTCATCAGTGAGGTTCTCTCGGACACCAAGGTGCATTACCAGCAAATCTAGAAGCTCATCTATGCCATCCTCATCGCCAAACAAAAGTTACTACACTACTTTGAGGGGCATCCCATCGTGGTCGTGGCATCCGCCCCGCTCGGGAACATGATTTAGAACCGCGATGCCTCCGGCCGTGTGGCCAAATGGGCAACCGAGCTCATGGGCTGCCACATCACGTACATCCTAAGAACAGCAATCAAATCGCAGGTCCTCGCGGACTTCATTGTTGAATGGACTGAGGTGCAAACGCCCCCACCTCTGACCCGCTGGCGTACTGGACACTATATTTTGACGGGTCACTAATGGCCATGGGCGTGGGGGCCGGGGTCATCCTAATCTCCCCGATGGGGGAGCGCATGGAGTACGCCATTCGTCTCCACTTCAGGGCAACCAACAATGTCACGGAATACAAAGCCCTCATCCATGGCCATGGCCTCAGAATTGCCTTCGAGCTTGGCACCCACCGCCTCTTCGTTAGGGGAGACTTGGAGCTAGTCGTCAGCCAGGTCATGAAAGAAGCATCATGTCATGATAGCAAAATGGTGGCTTACTGCGGCGAAGTCCGGAAACTCGAAGAAAGATTCGACGGGCTAGAACTCCACCACATCCTTAGGCGGGACAACCTAGCCACCGATTCCCTGGCCAAGATCGCATCGAGTCAGGGATCGGCCCCACCGGGAGTGTTCGTCAATGTCACGGACGAACCGTCGGTGCAAGCCTATTGGTCGCACGAGCAAACGGCGGGCACGGCTGGCAAGGCGGAACCCTCCCTGCCGGTTGAACACCACCATGACCCAGAGGCCGCGAGCCCTCCCGACCTGATGGCGATCGACCAAGCAGCGGCAGACACCGGGATAGACTGGACCGCGCCTTTCAAAGAATTTCTAGCGTGGGGGAATTTGCTCGATGACCTAACGGAGGCGCGACGTCTAGCAAAGACGCTGCACCTCAGGGATCCTCCAAAAATGCATCTGACGAAAGGAGGGGCAACGACTCCTATAGGAAGCTCACATAGGAATCTACGGACATCACGCAATGCCCAGAGCGTTGGTTGGGAAGGTCTTCCAACAAGGCTTTTATTGGCTCCCGGTAGTTGCCGACGCTCAGCAAATCGTGCAAAGCTGCGAGGGATGTCAGTTTTACGCACGGCAAACGCACTTACCTGCACAAGAGCTACAAACCATCCTGTTAACATGGCCCTTCGTGACCTGGGGGCTCGACCTGCTCGGGCCATTCAGGAGAGCACCCGGGGGCTACACCCATCTACTGGTGACAATCGACAAGTTCACCAAGTGGATTGAAGCCAAGCCCGTAGCGAGAGTAAGATCCGAAGACATTGTGGAATTCTTCCTCGACATCATATACAGATTTGGAGTCCCAAACTCCATAATCACTGACAACGGCACGCTCTTCACCGTGAAGAAGTGGCCCCACTGGTCTGCACGGAAAATCATTAACCGCATGTTCCTCAGCACTGTCCCCTCCCTTGCCTCCTCCGCCTGTCGCTCTCCATGCGGTCCCCTTCACTGCATAATTAGGCCCTATTTGGTATAGCTTAGCTTCACCAGTTGAAAGTCCTATGTTTGGTGTTGGTAATTAGTGACAATGCCTAAGTACTAATCCTATGCCTAAGTTGTATGTAGCATATGAGGATTAGTACATTCCAAGGTTGGTGGCAAGATGGACATGGTGATCATAATGGCCACACTTGGATTTGGACGCAACCCTACATGATCAAGGCAAAGGTATATGCTTAAGGGTTGTGTTTTAGTAACCAAGACACCTAGTGGGTGTGGTTACATTATAGGATAGATAGCCGTACTATAAAGAGGGGAATGACGCGGCTATTGAACTCCTAAGTGCCTCTAGGTGTGCATTTCATGTCATATGCATTTGGATAGAACTAATAACGCCTCGAAAAATGATTGTGAAAATGCTAACACACATGCACATGGTGATGATCACTTGGTGATGTTAGCACGTTTGCGAAGGCGGTGGAGTTTGAGCGGTAGAGAGGGTTTGGGGTCCTCTCTCCCTCCCGCCGAGCTTGCGAGGTGGGATTCAGGCGTTTTCGAGGAGTTGAAACGACTATTTTCCACTACGCCGAAAGTCGGAAAAAGAAACGGAGGCGAACGGAGGTCATAGTGGTGACCGGACGCTGGACCGGACGCGGTCACTGTTTGACCGGACGCGTCCGGTCAGCGTTCAGCGTCTGTTCGTATTTCAGTTGGTTGATCGAACGCGCAGCGCGTCCGGTCATAGTCGACCGGACGCGTCCGGTCGATCAGGGAGCTTACTGGACTCCAACCGGACGCTGGCACTGTGGCGTTCGGTCAGTTCAACAGCGCGTCCGGTCGCTGTTTCGTTGTGGGCGGCTCAGGGTTGACCAGCGCGTCCGGTCAATTATGGGACCGGCGCGTCCGGTCGAGCCCAGCGCGTCCCGTCGTTGCGACCGGCGCGTCCGGTCGGTGCTTCGCGAAACTAGCCGTTGCGCGATCGGCGTGTCCGGTCAGTTTGACCAGCGCGTCCGGTCAGCGCGACTTCGGCTGTTTCAAGTTCCTAACGGCTATATTCTAAGGGGTACGTCTATAAATACTCGTTGGCCGGCTCAAGGCTCTCTCTCTTGGACTTTTGACATACTTGTGAGCACTTTGAGCTAAGCAACTCCCCTCCCACTCATCTCTCTTGCTTCTTTGCATATTCGAAGTGAGATTGAGTGATCCAAGTGCATTTGCATTGTGAGATTGCATCTAGTTGGCACTTGGTGGTTGATTTGCTGCGGGATTCTTGTTTCTCTTGGTGGTTGCCGCCACCTAGATGGCTTGGAGCAGCTTGGAGGCATTGGCAAGAGTTGGTGATTGTTCTTGGCCACCTCCGGTGATTGTGAGGGGTTTGTGCCTACCTCGGCGAAGCGCCAAAGGCAACATTAGTAAATTGCTCGTGTCATTGCAACCTTTTGCCATTTGATAGGTTCTTGTGGTGCCTTTTGAGAGGCTCGGTGTGAGACCGATTAGCCACCGAATCACGTGGTGAAGAGGGACACAACGGGGACTAGCGTGCCAGTAAGCACGTGAACCTCGGGATAAATCTTGTGTCATCACTTTCATATTGTGATTGATTGATCCCGGTGTTCGGTTGTCTTGGTATTCATTGTTGATCATATTGGTTGGCTCAATACTTCGCCCCTCGGTGAAACCCTCCTAACTCAACTCCGCATTACTTTCTTAGTTATCTTTGCTAGCTAGTTTGCTTTGCTAGAGTAGCTCTTTTGTGCAGCTTGCTAGTTGTAGTTGTAGTTACCTTCTCTTTGTTTTGTGCGGTTGAGTGCAAATATAATAGAATTGTGAATTGGATAGGTGGCTTGCAAACACCCCGTAGGCTAAGCAAAACACGCATCTCGCTATTTGTTATATTGATAAACTTGTTTAGCTTGTCTTTGTAGAAATTTTTTAAAAGGCTATTCACCCCCCCTCTAGCCATCAAGACCTTTCAAGTGGTATCGGAGCCGTGGTCACCATTTGCAAGGCTTAACAACCTCGGTGCAAGATGGCTCAAGTTATGTTCAATCATGTTAATGGCAAGCCTCTGTTCTTTGATGGCATCTCTTCCTTTGATCATTGGAAAAGGAAGATGAAGCAATATCTAGGCAATATACATGAGAAGGTTTGGGATGTGACCAAAGAAGGATACATCATTCTTGATGAAGAAAATCTCACTCCAAATGACCGCATCAACAAACAATGCAACACGGCGACACTTGACACAATCTACCGTGCCATTGATGACAAAGTATTTGAGCAAATCAAAGATCTTGAAAAGGCAAATGAGCTTTGGATAAGGCTTGAAGAAACATATGAAGGCACTTCAACGGTAAAAAGTGCCAAGCTATATATGCTCAAGGACAAGTTCTCCACTTTCAAGATGAAGGATGATGAATCCATCCCGGAGATGTTCTATAGGCTCCAAGTCATTGTCAATGATCTCAAGGGGCTTGGAGAGAAAGTTGAGGACAAGGACTTCTCACACAAGTTCTTGATGTGCTTACCCAAGAAGTTTGCCACCTTGAGAAGAATGATCTTTAGAGAGGGATTGGACAAGGTCAAACTAACCAATGTGCTTGGAGATATAATGACCGATGCCCAATACAATGATGATGAAGATGAGGTAGAAGCGAAGAAGGAGACCAAGGTCAAGCAAGAGAAGCCTATTGCATTCAAGGCTTCATCTTCTAAGGGCAAGAGCAAGGTGGAGAGTGATGATGATGATCCATTCGATGATGAGACCATGGCCCTCCTAGTGCACAAGATGGGGAGGTTCATGAAGAAGAAAGGATATGGGGCAAGGAAGAGAAGGGACTTCATGAAGACAAAGGAGGTGCTTTGCTACAATTGCAATAGCCCCGATCATGTAGTGACAAAGTGCCCCTATGAAGACAAAAGATATCATGATGGGGAATTGAAGTTGAAGAAGAACAAGAAGGACAAGAAGGAGAAGAAAGAGAAGAAGAGCTTCACTATCAACAAGAAGAAGAAGGGTGGTGGTTATGTGGTCACTTGGGATAGTGACAACTCCGATAGTGATGATGATGATAGCTCTAGTGATGATGAGAGGACCACTCGGCGAGCCATTGCAAGCATCGCCCTCTCCAACAAGCCATCCATCTTCGACACTACATCGACATGCCTTATGGCCAAGCCCACCAAGGTAAAATATGATGACAGTGATGATGATTCTTGTGCTAGTGATGGTTGTAGGAGTGATGATGAGGAGGATGAGGACTACTCCAAGGATGATCTATTAGGCATAATAGATCAAATGAGCAAGGGCTACAAGAGGACAACCAAGAAGTGCAAAATCTTGGAGCAAGAGCTCATTGCCAAGAGCAATGAAAATGATGCCTTGATGGAAGAGCTTGTTGCTCTCAAAAAGAGTAAGGAGTGCAAAGGAATTGAACAAGAGCTTAAAGCTCTTAGGAAATCCTTTGATGAGCTAGAGGCCTCTCGTGAGTGTCTAAAGGAAGACCACGAGGACCTTGAAGTTGCTCACACTAGGCTTAAGGAAGCTCACTCCACTCTACTTGAGCTCATCAAGGAAAAGGACCTCAAGTTGGAGAAATTCATGAAGGAAGCTAAGGAGGAGCAAGTGATTGTCACTTGTGATATTGGACTAACATGTGATATTATTGATGATTCTTTATTTGTTGGTCCTACTAATGCTTCATGTAGCTCATCATCATCCACCACAACCAACTCTATCTCTACTACTAGTGATTCATCACTTGTGGTTGAGAATGAGACTCTCAAGAGAGAGGTGGGTGATCTCACCCGCGCATTAGGCAATGCTTATGGTGGGGATGCCCGCTTGCTAAAATGCTTGGGTAGCCAAAGGTTCTCTCTTAACAAAGAGGGTTTGGGGTATACTCCCAAGAAGGGCAAGGCGGCCTTTGCTACTCCAAAGTCTTGCTTTGTGAAGAGCAATGGTCGTTATTGCAATAGATGCAAGCAAGTTGGGCATCTAGAGATCAATTGTAATAAAATGAATAAGAACAACAACAAGTTTCATGCTAAAATGGATTACATTCCTTTTGATTCTTGTTATGTGCTTACCAAGGGTGAGAAAGGTGTGCATGCTAGGTTTGTTGGTACACCAATTGTGGGTCCAAAGAAGAAGGCCATTTGGGTACCAAAGAGCTTAGTTACTAACCTCCAAGGACCCAAACAAGTATGGGTACCTAAGAAACATTAATTTATTTTGTAGGTAAATTACAAGGCCGGAGGAAGGCATTGGGTGCTTGATAGTGGGTGCTCTCAACATATGACCGGTGATTCAAGAATGTTCAACTCTCTGAAATCAAATGATAGTGGCATTGATAGTATCACATTTGGTGACAATAGCAAGGGTGATGTGAAGGCTCTTGGAAGGATTGCAATCTCAAATGATCATAGCATTTGCAATGTGCTCTTAGTTAAAAAGTTGAACTTCAATCTTCTCTCGGTTGCTCAATTGTGTGATCTCGGTTTCAAGTGCATATTTGGTGTTGATGATGTGGAGATAATTAGTGTTGATGGCTCAAATTTGATCTTCAAAGGCTTTAGATATGAGAAACTATACTTGGTTGATTTCAAAGCTAGTGACACTCAACTTTCAACATACTTGCTCACCAAATCAATTATGGGTTGGTTATGGCATAGAAGACTTGGTCATGTTGGCATGAAGCAATTGAACAACTTAGTGAAGCATGACAAGTAGGCAACACTCATCCATTGAAAAGCATTATGAGTACTTCCAAGGCATTTGAGTTGTTGCACATGGATTTATTTGGGCCAACTACATACACAAGCATTGGTGGCAACAAGTATGGCTTTGTGATTGTGGATGATTTCACTAGATATACATGGGTATTCTTTCTTGGGGACAAGAGTGATGTATTTGACATATTCAAGAAGTTCATCAAGAGAGTACAAAATGAGTTTGAGACCACAATCAAGAAAGTGAGAAGTGACAATGAAAGTGAGTTTAGAAACACAAGAGTTGATGAGCTATGTGAGGAGCTTGGAATCAAGCATCAATTCTCGGCCAAGTATACACCTCAATCTAATGGCCTAGTTGAGAGGAAGAATAGAACCTTGATTGATATGGCAAGATCAATGTTGAATGAGTATAATGTGAGTCATTCATTTTGGGCCAAAGCAATCAACACGGCTTGCTTCTATAGCAATCGCCTCTATTGCCACAAGTTTCTAGAGAAGACACCATATGAGATCTTAAATGGAAGAAAGCCCAACATTGCATATTTTCGGGTATTTGGTTGTAAATGCTACATCTTGAAGAAGGGCACTAGATTGAGCAAGTTTGAGAAGAAATGTGATGAAGGATTCTTACTTGGTTACTCCACTACTAGCAAAGCTTATAGAGTTTGGAATGTGGCTAGTGGTTTACTTGAGGAAGTTCATGATGTTGAGTTTGATGAAACAAATGGCTCTCAAGATGAGGAAGATAACTTGGACGATGTGAGAGGAACTCAATTGACCAATGCTATGAAAGAAATGGATATTAGTGATATTAGGCCAAAGCAAGTGATTGATGTGGATGACAACAAAGATCAAGTGCTCCAAAGTCCAATTACACAAGCTAGTGGGTCTCTAATACAAAATCAAGCTAGTACATCATCTCAAGTGCAACAAGATCAACAAGTGGCTAGTTCATCATCTCCAACTCATGATCAACATCAACATCCAAGCAATCAAGTGCAAGTGCTTCAACCAACCAACATTGCTAGAGACCATCCATTAGATTTCATCATTGGTGACATACAAAGGGGAGTTCAAACTAGATCAAGATTGGCATCATTTTGTGCTCACTCTTCTTTTGTGTCAATGGAAGAACCCAAGGACATTGATAAAGCATTAAGAGATCCAGATTGGGTAAATGCAATGCATGAAGAGCTCAACAACTTCAAGAGAAATGAAGTATGGGAACTAGTTGAGAGGCCTAAGGATCACAATGTCATTGGAACAAGATGGGTCTTTCGCAACAAGCAAGATCAAGATGGAATAGTAGTAAGAAACAAAGCAAGACTAGTGGCTCAAGGTTACACACAAATAGAGGGTCTTGACTTTGGTGAAACTTATGCCCCGGTTGCAAGATTGGAAGCAATTAGGATCTTACTTGCCTATGCTTGTGCTCACAATATCAAGCTATATCAAATGGATGTGAAGAGAGCATTTCTCAATGGGTACATTCAAGAAGAGGTGTATGTGGAGCAACCTCCCGGTTTTGAAGATGACAAGAAACCCAACCATGTGTACAAGTTAAGGAAAGCTTTGTATGGATTGAAGCAAGCACCAAGAGCATGGTATGAAAGATTGAGGGACTTTTTGCTAACCAAAGGATTTGTCATGGGCAAAGTGGATACTACTCTATTCACCAAGAAGATTGGGAAAGACTTATTTGTATTGCAAATATATGTTGATGATATCATCTTTGGTTCAACCAATCAAGATTATTGTGATGAGTTTGGAAAAATGATGGCAAAGGAATTTGAAATGTCAATGATTGGTGAACTTAGTTTCTTTCTTGGACTTCAAATCAAACAAATGAAGGAAGGAACTTTTGTGAGTCAAACCAAGTACATCAAAGATATGCTCAAGAAGTTTGGCATGGAAGATGCAAAGGGCATTACAACCCCAATGGGCACTAGTGGAAGTTTGGATAGTGACAAGAGTGGTAACATGGTGGATCAGAAGCTATATAGATCAATGATTGGTAGCCTACTCTATGTGACGGCATCAAGGCCCGATGTAATGTTTAGTGTATGTATGTGTGCAAGATTTCAAGCCTCACCAAGAGAAAGTCATTTGAAGGCAACAAAGAGAATATTGAGGTATTTGAAGCATACACAAGATGTTGGATTGTGGTATCCCAAAGGTGCAAGCTTTGAGCTAGTTGGATATTCGGATTCCGACTATGCCGGTGACAAAGTGGAGAGAAAGAGCACTTCCGGGACTTGTCAATTGTTGGGAAGATCACTTGTCTCATGGTCATCCAAGAAGCAAAATAGTATTGCACTATCTACCGCCGAAGCCGAATACATCGCCGCGGGTAGTTGTTGTGCACAAATCTTGTGGATGAAGGCAACATTGAAGGATTTTGGAATCAATTTCAAGAATGTGCCATTGCTATGTGACAATGAAAGTGCCGTGAAGCTAACCAACAATCCGGTTCAACATCAAAGAACAAAGCATATTGATGTTCGTCATCATTTTATAAGAGATCATCAACAAAAGGGTGACATTGCTATTGAAAGTGTGGGCACCGAAGATCAATTAGCCGATCTATTCACCAAGCCACTTGATGAGAAGAGATTTCACAAGCTAAAGAATGAGTTGAACATACTTGATTTCTCCAACATGAGTTGATGCACCCCATATATGACATGCCTCTCCTTCGAGCCCCAAGGTACAATTGGTTGACATATCATACATTCTATACTAAGGACATGTTTAGTGCATCTAGTCATGATTTCTTATGTTCTAGGCTCATTCATGAAAATCAAATGAATTTGAAGTTTATATGGTGCCACTATTGTTTCCATGTCTTGTATGATCTAGTGGTAGCATATAACTTGTTTAAGTAGCTTGTGATCCTAAGTGTTTAATCTAGATCACTTGTCTAAATATTTGTTTCAACATGGTGCATGATAACCCTTCTAGTGAGGTGTGAAGAAGCTTGCCCTTGGATCAAACTGAAGCATTTTATTTATGCAAGCAATCTAGGTTGAATCACAAACTTGATCCTCACCCCATAATTCAACATGATAATCTATCTATAGTTAGTCCCTTGTGGTCATTGGTGCCAAAGGGGGAGAAAATGTTGTTCACAAAGATAGATTCTAAAGGGGGAGAAAACCTAAAGGGGAGAATAATTGATAAAAGAAGGGGATCAACTAAAATTTTGAGCACACAAGTAGGGGGAGCAAGCTCTTAAACATGAATGTTGCATTTCCATGTGCACTTCATATGTATGATGCATAGTTATGCATTTCTTTTTCTCCAATACTTTGCTTGTGTGGTGACTTGCTAGTATACAATTGAATGGTGTATTGAAGTACTAGCATGAATAGGAAGTAGTTAGATTTTTCTTGCTTCATGTTTTTCAAAGTGGTACTAGAGCCTTGCTTATAATGTTGATCTCACGAGGTTTCTAGTTATGTTTGTGCTTTTCCAAGTGGTATCTAACTACACAAGGTGCTAAGATGGTGTTTATCGCTACTCCGATGGTATCATGCTTCAAAGGTCTATAATCTAAAACATTTAGCACCTATTGGTAGTCAATGCTCCTAATCTTTCCTATCTAACATGTATGCTTCCAAAATCCAAACATATAGCATACATGTAGGGGGAGCCATTGCTATCAATTTGAATTCATGATCACTTGTCCATACTTCTTACACATGGTAATATACTTGGACAATGTGACATGGGTTCAACAAAATTTTTATCATAATATCTTTGTGAAAGGGTTGTCACCAATTACCAACAAGGGGGAGATTGAAAGTCCTATGTTTGGTGTTGGTAATTAGTGACAATGCCTAAGTACTAATCCTATGCCTAAGTTGTATGTAGCATATGAGGATTAGTACATTCCAAGGTTGGTGGCAAGATGGACATGGTGATCATAATGGCCACACTTGGATTTGGACGCAACCCTACGTGATCAAGGCAAAGGTATATGCTTAAGGGTTGTGTTTTAGTAACCAAGACACCTAGTGGGTGTGGTTACATTATAGGATAGATAGCCGTACTATAAAGAGGGGAATGACGCGGCTATTGAACTCCTAAGTGCCTCTAGGTGTGCATTTCATGTCATATGCATTTGGATAGAACTAATAACGCCTCGAAAAATGATTGTGAAAATGCTAACACACATGCACATGGTGATGATCACTTGGTGATGTTAGCACGTTTGCGAAGGCGGTGGAGTTTGAGCGGTAGAGAGGGTTTGGGGTCCTCTCTCCCTCCCGCCGAGCTTGCGAGGTGGGATTCATGCGTTTTCGAGGAGTTGAAACGACTATTTTCCACTACGCCGAAAGTCGGAAAAAGAAACGGAGGCGAACGGAGGTCATAGTGGTGACCGGACGCTGGACCGGACGCGGTCACTGTTTGACCGGACGCGTCCGGTCAGCGTTCAGCGTCTGTTCGTATTTCAGTTGGTTGATCGGACGCGCAGCGCGTCCGGTCACAGTCGACCGGACGCGTCCGGTCGATCAGGGAGCTTACTGGACTCCAACCGGACGCTGGCACTGTGGCGTTCGGTCAGTTCAACAGCGCGTCCGGTCGCTGTTTCATTGTGGGCGGCTCAGGGTTGACCAGCGCGTCCGGTCAGTTATGGGACCGGCGCGTCCGGTCGAGCCCAGCGCGTCCGGTCGTTGCGACCGGCGCGTCCGGTCGGTGCTTCGCGAAACTAGCCGTTGCGCGATCGGCGTGTCCGGTCAGTTTGACCAGCGCGTCCGGTCAGCGCGACTTCGGCTGTTTCAAGTTCCTAACGGCTATATTCGAAGGGGTACGTCTATAAATACTCGTTGGCCGGCTCAAGGCTCTCTCTCTTGGATTTTTGACATACTTGTGAGCACTTTGAGCTAAGCAACTCCCCTCCCACTCATCTCTCTTGCTTCTTTGCATATTCGAAGTGAGATTGAGTGATCCAAGTGCATTTGCATTGTGAGATTGCATCTAGTTGGCACTTGGTGGTTGATTTGCTGCGGGATTCTTGTTTCTCTTGGTGGTTGCCGCCACCTAGACGGCTTGGAGCAGCTTGGAGGCATTGGCAAGAGTTGGTGATTGTTCTTGGCCACCTCCGGTGATTGTGAGGGGTTTGTGCCTACCTCGGCGAAGCGCCAAAGGCAACATTAGTAAATTGCTCGTGTCATTGCAACCTTTTGCCATTTGGTAGGTTCTTGTGGTGCCTTTTGAGAGGCTCGGTGTGAGACTGATTAGCCACCGAACCACGTGGTGAAGAGGGACACAACGGGGACTAGCGTGCCGGCAAGCACGTGAACCTCGGGATAAATCTTGTGTCATCACTTTCATATTGTGATTGATTGATCCCGGTGTTCGGTTGTCTTGGTATTCATTGTTGATCATATTGGTTAGCTCAATACTTCGCCCCTCGGTGAAACCCTCCTAACTCAACTCCGCATTACTTTCTTAGTTATCTTTGCTAGCTAGTTTGCTTTGCTAGAGTAGCTCTTTTGTGCAGCTTGCTAGTTGTAGTTGTAGTTATCTTCTCTTTGTTTTGTGCGGTTGAGTGCAAATATACTAGAATTGTGAATTGGATAGGTGGCTTGCAAACACCCCGTAGGCTAAGCAAAACACGCATCTCGCTATTTGTTATATTAATAAACTTGTTTAGCTTGTCTTTGTAGAAATTTTTTAAAAGGCTATTCACCCCCCCTCTAGCCATCAAGACCTTTCACTAGTGAAGTCATTTTTTTGGGGGGTTTTAGCTTTATGAACAGCTTTCCCAGTGAAGCTGAACTATTTTGATCACCCTGTTTGGCAAAACAGTTTCACATGGTAGACCAAAAGGATTAAATGACTATATTGCATTTCCTTTGTTCTTTCCCTTTTTTCTCAATCTTCTTCACAGCCTCTCTTTCTTGCTCCTTTGGCTGCTGACCCCGAACTTTCGATGCAGGCAGGCCTCGGTGGATCCAATGGCCGAGCCTCAATGAACCACGCCCATGGCGGGCGGCATCCCAAGGAGCCGCAATCCCGGCGGGCCGCGCCCTTGGACACGACCTGCATGGAGAATCCGATTGGAGGCACCGCTACCCTACTGACTGCCACCGCCCATCATCCTGTCGCCGGCCTGCCGACTGCAAGCCGCCGCTGCCGGAGCCTGCCAACCTCCCATAGTGTGCTTCAGCTGCCGGCTCCCTGCGCCCACCGTCGTCGCCCGCCAACCTCCCACAGTGTGCCCCCGAAGCCGTGCTCCGCCAACGGCGCCCCGTCGCCTCCCTCCCCCGCATGCGTGCTCTCTCTCTCCGCTTGGGCAAAGCTGTCCTTTGTGCATAGTGGGGTCCACATATAGGAGATAAAAGCTGGAATAAGCTACTTTTTCAGCTTCATCCCAATTCATCTCTTTGTGAGAGGAGATAAAAAACAGCTTCACCCTTGAAGTTCTTTTGAAAAATAGTGTTTTGTAAAAAACAGCTCACAATCGCTCATGAAGCTGTTGGTGAAGCCTGTGCCAAATAGGCCTAAGCAGTGAATCACGCTACCAGAGGGAGACTTTTTATTGCAAACAACACCTTGTGAATTGTACGTGATGATGTTTTCTCATTACATCTGAGATACTCAGAATCATCTTTCTCCTCCTATATGAAGCACGCATGCCATCGACTAATTATAATTAATAAGATGGTAATATGTATATATCCTTCTATAAGTAACGGTATCCTTATTTTTGTAATGCATGACCAAAGGTGGCAACCAAGTTCATCGCACTTCGACACGTACCCGATTGCACTGATGTCATTGGATTTGACGGTTAATTTCTATAGCTGTCGCTATCTTCGACTATAACTATTTAAGAAGAATTTAGCTATTTTTCATACGCTATAGGCGTCCATTTTACAAAAACCCCTCGATCATTCACCTTCTAAGACAATAATAGAGCGAATAACTAAAAGTGTACACCACCATAAGCCATGAAAGCATGCTCAGCCAATCCTCACATGACAGCTCCGTCCTTACTTATGAAAAAGCCAAAGCACTTGCTTTAATCTGTAAGAATTTGAGGTCAATTAGAGCTTTGAATTTCTGTCAAGAATATTTTAATGAAGGTATTGTGTTCTGTCCGGAATGGTAAACAAGGTTTGAATGGACCTTGTTCATAGGGGGATGTGTTAAATTTTATTTTTGACTTCCGCAATCATTCACCCCCTCTGATTGCCTATTTTAGTGTGAATCGATCCTACAGTTATTTATTAAAATAATTATTTAAAAAATTCACTTGTTTATGCCGGAGAAGATTAAATCCTTGGCATGCCATGAACGAGGATTACACCTGGCAAATAGAAATGTGATGGACTGTTAAACCGATCATGCATGTTTGGACGAACTGGAGAGAGGTTGAGAGTATTCATTATCCAAGGTATCAAAATATGGTTGCCACATGTGAGCTAATAATTTCATCTAGGGAGCACATGGGAAAGGCCTTCGTACATACATATATAATCCATGCAGGGAGAAGGGACATTAAGCAAATCTGTCTCCCAATGACTCTACCGGGAGAGGGAGAATAGGCGACACAATCCAAGGACAGGAACTCCCCTTGCTGCTCATCTCGGCTACCAAACCACAGCCAAGGAGAGGGCACGAGACACCAACACGTGGCGCCCTGGAATCTGCTGATTAATAAACAAACAAACAAGCGATGGCAGTCCCTAACTGATTAAACAAGAGCAGTGATCACCTCCCGGAGATCGTTTGTTGAGATTCTCTCGTTCCTAATCCTAGTCTGACGATACAGCAGTTGTTGGAGTACAGACTGGAGAACTGAAAGTGAATGCAAAAGCTTGTGAGTGAGCACCTGAAAAAAGAATCGCCGGAACGTCGCCTTCCTTGAGGATCGATCTGGCGCGCGCGTGCAGCCGCTGCGCAGGCACGAATCTTGTTCCCTTGCGGTCTCGGCGGTGGCGACGGCCAACCATTCTATTTGTTCAGCTTATTTGCTTGCTTTGCTTCAGAGATACTCGTACTAGCTGTGAGCCTGTATATCCTGCACTCCTGGTACGACATTCCGTACTCGTTTGATTGTGACATTTGTGTACGCACGTTATGATGGACTGCTAAACCGATTATGCATGCTTGATGCTTGTACGAAGCAGAGAGGTTGAGAGTATTCATTATCCAAGAGATCAAAATATGGTTGCCACATGTGAGCTAATAATTTCCCTAGGAAGCTGATGGGAAACGCATTCGCACTGACATCTACAATCCATGCAAGGGATCGGAGAAGGACATTATATTGGGCAACACTGTCTCCCAAATAATGATTATGCCGGGAGAGGGGCAATGGGTGACACAATCCAAGGACAGGAAACACCCCTTGCCGTCCGAAACACAGCCAAGGACTGGGCAGGTCGTCTGTCGTCACAGCACGAGGCATCAAGTCATCAACACATGGCGCCATAGAATCTGCAGATTAATACTATATATAAATAAACAATCAAACAACCAATGGCACTCCCTTGCTGAGTAAACAAGAACTGCGTCTGCGTGTGTCCAGACTACTATCGATTGTATATATTTGGTAAGGTAAAGTGGATCACGGTCTCGAGTCGCCGGCCACCGCCGCGCTCGTCGTCGACGTCGCCCTCTGGGCACGGTTCAGAAAAGTGACCGAGTTCAAGTTCTGTCCTTCCTCACGCAACGGTACAAGAAGATGCTAGACTTGTGCCTTTCCCCGATTTGGGCCACGCAGGGTCCCTGCGCTTAGCTCCTTAGCCCTCTTCGGGCCTGTGATCTTCAGATTCGCCTTTCGAGCCCATAGCGGTCGATCCTTCCTTCCACGCCGGTCCTTCAGGTGGAGGAATGACTTCGTCAGACACAGCTTCTTCAGTGATCGCCGGTACTGCTTCTTCAGTAGTCATCGGAGTATCACATGGCCTCGATAGATAGCATCAAGAGCCATTAGAAGATCACCCTTGATAACATTCCAACAAGATTTATAAATCTACCAGTGAATCCATCCGGTCCTAGGGCCTAGTCCATGGGCATGTCCTTTATGGTTGCCCACACCTCTTCTTCCGAGAAAGGAACGTCCAAATGAGAAAGTTCATGCTGTTGTATGCCTATCTCACCCAAGTCAATAGTGACATCTCTATCTTCTGCTTTTCCCTGAAGATTTTCATAAAAATTAAAAGACGGCTGCCTGTTTATCCTCCTGTGATACTGCTATCTGATCACCAACCCTCAGTTTGGGGATAAAATTCTTGTTTTTTCTGAACCTTGCATGCTGATGGAAAAAAGATGTATTGACATCCCCTTCTCTGAGATATAAAATTCGAGATCACAGCCGAGCAATTGTTCTTTTTAGGGAAGCCAGACCAAGGCAGTGGAGCTTTAGCTTCTACCGCAGCCACTCCTCGTTTTCAGTTTACTGTCTAGAATCTCGTTCAATTTCTAGGCGATGGAGGATTTCCTTGGCCATTTCTAGTTGGAGTTCGATGTTTCCCACCTTTCTGTCCCCATTTTTGTAGCCCTTTGCTAAGCCTTTGTAACTTCAGAAATAGACGCTCAACTGCACAATTTGACTGCACAGGAGCCTCCCAGTTCTGTTTAATTGCTCCTTCAAAGCCAGGCGCCTTGGTCCAGAAGCTTTCAAAGTGAAACCGTCGTTTGCCACCAGTGTGTGCTTTGAGGCAAAGGAACTATCTGCTTGTACTTTCTTCTATATTATTAACAGAAACAGGCACTATCCAGGCACTATCAGTGACGGTTCAATAAAAAGATAATACATCATCTTCAGAAAACATGCACTTGTACATCTTCATGACATAGTGCAGCCATTCATCAACATCGTGACAAATTAAGCGTAAACTTTCAATAATCATCTAAGCATTAACTCTCTATGGTATACTATATATATATATATATATATATATATATATATATATATATATATATATATATATATATATATATATATATATATATATATATATATATATATATATATATATATATACACACGGCAGCGCGGGTGTAGAATATTATTCTACACCAAAAGCCAAAACTGATCTAAAAAAATACTGAGTGCTACTGAACCGTGTTCAGTATTAGTCAGTATTACGCACAATACCACGAAATACTGAATAATACTGAAACACAACTACTGATCAGTACTGAATTTTGTTCAGTATAACAGCTCGGTGTATAATAGTATTCTACACCTAGGGTGTAGAATAGCACTGCCATATATATATATATATATATATATATATATATATATATATATATATACACACGTGTTATTCTACACCCTAGGTGTAGAATATTATTCTACACCACAAGTCAAAATTGAACTGAAAAATACTGAGTACTACTGAACCACGTTCAGTATTAGTCAGTACTACATCCAGCACCTCAAAAATACTGAACAATACTGAAACACGAGTACTGAACAGTACTGAATTTTATTCAGTATAACAGCTTGGTGTAGAATACTATTCTACACCTAGGGTGTAGAATAGCGCGTGTATATATATATATATATATATATATATATATATATATATATATATATATATATATATATATATATTGCGCCAACATGAACCTCAAGAATTCAGAGTAACATTTACATAACGGAGGAAATAACCTCCCAGTTTTCCGTTATGGAGAAACCTTCCGCACCACCAAAATCAGAGACCTATATATATAGAATGCCTCCCAGTATATGTAAACTGAGGCGTTTTATAGAATGTCTGGCAGTAACCTCAGCTGCTATAAATTATTATCTGAACTAACACCTACTATATATTACTTCCAAAAGAGAACTTTTATGAAAAGCAGACACACTCATTTGCCTTCTTACTTTCTCCTCTTGACGGCTTGAAAAAATTAGCTCAAGACGCAACACATTCTCTTGCTTCTTCATTCAGAAGTGCTACCAAGAGGCCGGGTACCTGTATAAATGAAATGAAAATAGCATCTGGCTCAATAGTCCTTCGATGATCAAAACAGAAAATACGTCTAGACTGTTTCGAAACACAAAACAGTTGCGACCAGTTGCCAAAATGTATTTAGTCCCAAACTAATCACCTATCAGATCATCAGCTACTTCATCACAAGCACCAAAGTCACAGAAATAAGGATCACTATTGTTTCCTCATGTTTTCATGTTATCTTCTGTCAAAATCATCTCAGGCATACAAGTCAAAAAGGAAAACTTTACCCCTTATCTGCACAGAACTCACAGTAACTTGAGCAAGGAGCAACTTGACACTCTCAGAAAGGTATTATTGCTTCAAAATATCGAGATAAGACACCAGCTACACAGCAAAGCTGAAGAATTATGTAAATATTAGCAGCATAAGCACTCCCAGCAAGAATAAAAGCATTATGTTCCCGATTGTAGGAAATTTCTACTATCTTATCAGGAGCAGTGCAGC
Organism: Saccharum hybrid cultivar R570; assembly: GCA_038087645.1. Lineage (NCBI taxonomy): Eukaryota > Viridiplantae > Streptophyta > Magnoliopsida > Poales > Poaceae > Saccharum > Saccharum hybrid cultivar. The sequence continues at coordinate 24,675,481 of JAQSUU010000558.1, forward strand.
CCTCCGACTGCATCAGGAATAGCGCCACCCTCTGCTACCTCCGCATCCCGCATCCGCCCGTGGCCCAACGACCACAATCACAACTCCATTGATAATGCATTCTGCCATGGCCCTTTGACCACAATCACAACCACATCAAGCCACCAGCCCTGGGGTTCATCAAGGTTCTCTTTCGTCAGTGGCAGTCATATGCATTCTACTCTGAATTCTGTTGAGCTTCTTTCAAACAGAAGGCAGGAGATTGGTAATTAAATCAATCATATAGTAAAATCAATGGTAATACTATCTTATTTAGTCAAAGCATGCATGCATCATGATTTGCATGCATAGACACATTGCTCTCTTGTTAGGTGAGTTGGTAGATGAAAATGATGATTCTAGGCAAACCTTTTGTATCTATAGTTTCATATGGATTCATAAGTGCCAGTTCCAAGGCCATAAAATTTTTACAATCTCACTGAAGATTCCTGTAGTTCTATCTGCCAATGTAATTAGAACAATACAATGCACTCAGCTTGTTTACCTTCAGTCTAATGAACTTGGTAATGAACATTTCAACTTGGTCAATGATCTTCGGCTTTCCTTGTTGGTTGCTGTCATGTGCGGCGTGCCATACACAAGGAGGAGACGCGCCCGCGACGTGCGTCGGGCGGCTGAGCGAGCCGCAAGCCAGGGCCAGGCCGCGCATGCAGGAGAGCTGCAGCAGCAGCGTGGCTAATTTAGAAATAAATCAAGTCAATTGCCTAAAGTTAGCAACAGGTTGTTTCCTTAAGTCTAGGAGGTTAGTTTCCTTTCAGTTGCAGCCGCAGGGCTATTAAAGGATTGTATTCGGCACTTTGAGAATTAAGCAAAGATTATTATCTCCTACCTTCTCCTCTCTCTAAACCTAAGCCTGCGGTAGAGGGGCATAACCTCACCGGAGAAGACGGCCGAAGGCTACGAGCTTCGTAGCCGAGGCCCAGCCCGTCGAGGGTTCGACGCCCTTGACAACCTGGTATCACAAGTCAGCCGATCCTCTTCCGCTCGTTCCGATCCATCCGTTCCAGCCGCAGACCACCACCAGCCACCGCAAATCCAACAGCCGCCAATCCCCCCTTCCGCCGCGTCCAACCCGCAGCCCACCGCAACCATGGCCGAACCTTCCCTCGCCGACATCATTCAAGAGATGCGGAACATGAACGCCATGATCACCTCCCTGCAATCCGACGTCGCCTCCATCAAGGAGAAGACCTCCACGGCCGAAAGCAGCGAGGGCCGCCGATCCGAAGGCCCGCGCGAACTGGAGTTCCACCCGAAGCACAAGTGAGATTTTCCCCACTACGACGGCACAACCAACCCCATGCTGTTCCTCAACAAGTGTGACGCCTACTTCCGCCAACATCACACCATGGCGGAGGAACGCGTGCGCATGGCGTCCTACCACCTGGACGACGCCGCCCAGCTGTGGTTCATCCAGTTGCAGGACGACGAAGGCACACCAACGTGGGGCAACTTCAAGGATCTCCTGAGTTTGCGGTTCGGTCCTCCCCTTCGCTCCGCCCCGATGTTCGAGCTCGCGGAATGTCGCCGCACCGGGACCGTGGAGGAGTACGCAAATCGGTTCCAGTCTCTCCTTCCGCGCGCCGGCCGGCTCGACGAGGCGTAGCGGGTCCAGCTCTTCACCGGCGGACTCCTACCACTGCTCAGCAACGCCGTCCACATCGACAACCCGGACACCCTCGCCGCCGCCATGAGTCTGGCCCGCCAGGTTGAACAGATGGAGGCGGCACGGCCGGTACCGGCCGCACCGAGGGCGCCTCCGCGCGTCCCACCACCTCCAGCGGGACGGGCCGCCCTGCCGCCGCCACCGCCCCTCTTGGCTCTCCCAGCGCCGCCGGCGGCTGCCGAGGGCAACAAGCGCCGCCTCACTCCGGATGAGATGGCCGAGCGCCACCGATTGGGTCTATGTTTTAACTGCAATGAAAAATATACCCGAGGCCATAACCGTTTCTGCAGGCGCCTTTTCTTCGTCGAAGGAGTGGAGATCGAGGACGCCGCGGATGCGGCAGCGGCGGCCGAGGACGCAGCCGAGGCGCCCTGCTTCTCCCTCCAGGCCGTGGCTGGGGTTCCCATGGCGGGCACCATGCAGATCGCCATGTCCCTAGGCGCCACGACGCTTGTCGCCCTCCTCGACTCCGGTAGCACGCACAACTTTATCTCGGAGGACGCGGCGTGGCGCTCCGGCCTCCCTCTCCAACAACAGCCTCGTCTCACCGCTTTGGTGGCCAACGGGGAGCGCGTTGCCTGCGCCGGCGTCATCCGCGACGCGCCTCTCCTCGTTGATGGCGAGTCGTTCCCGGCCGACCTCTTCGTCATGCCCTTGGCCGGGTACGACGTCGTCCTCGGCACCAGGTGGCTGGGCGCGCTTGGGCCCATCGTCTGGGACCTGAGCCACCAGCGCATGTCGTTCCAGCGCAGGGGGCGCACGGTCTCCTGGACCAGCGTGGCCTGTCCCTCGCCACCGGCCTTGCGTGCGACGCTCGAGGCGGGCGCCCTCCTCGAGGCGCTGCTGCTCGCGTATGGGGGGGGTCTTCGCCGACCCATCTGGTCTGCCCCCCAAACGCGCGCACGACCACCGCATCACGCTCAAGCCCGACGCCCAGCCGGTTGCCGTCCGCCCCTACCGGTATCCGGCGGCGCACAAGGACGAGCTGGAGCGGCAATGTGCCGCCATGATGGAGCAGGGCATCGTCCGTCGGAGCGACTCGCCGTTTTCGTCGCCCGTCCTCCTCGTCAAGAAGCCAGATGGGTCTTGGCGATTCTGAGTCGACTACCGCGCGCTCAACGCGTTGACGGTCAAGGACGCCTTCCCGATCCCAGTGGTCGAGGAGCTCCTCGACGAGCTCCATGGCACTCAGTTCTTCACCAAGCTGGACCTGCGCTCGGGTTACCACCAGGTGCGCATGCGCCCGGAGGACGTCCACAAGACGGCGTTCCGCACCCATGATGGCTTGTACGAGTTCCTTGTGATGGCGTTCGGGCTCTGCAACGCCCCGGCGACATTCCAAGCCCTGATGAATGATGTGCTCCGGCCGTTCCGCCGCCGCTTCGTCCTGGTATTTTTTGACGATATTTTGATTTACAGCAAGACGTGGGCTGATCACCTACGCCACCTCCGCACCGTCCTCGACGCGCTCCGCCACCACCAGCTCTTCGTCAAGCGCTCCAAGTGCTCCTTCGGGGCCCCCACTGTCGCCTACCTCGGCCATGTCATCTCGGCGGCTGGGGTGGCCATGGACCCGACCAAGGTGCAGGCGATCGTCGACTGGCCGACACCCCGCTCTCCCCAGGCGGTCCGCGGGTTCCTCGGCCTCGCGGGATACTACCGCAAGTTCGTCCACAACTACGGGACGATCGCCGCGCCTATGTCGGGCCTGCTCAAGAAGGAGGGCTTCTCGTGGGACGACGCCACCGCCACGGCGTTCGCGGCTCTCAAGGCCGCCGTGACATCCGCCCCAGTACTCGCCATGCCCGACTTCACCAAGCTGTTCATCGTCGAGTGCGACGCCTCGACGTCCGGTTTCAGCGCCGTTCTGGTCCAGGAGGGCCATCCCGTCGCCTTCTTCAGCCGGCCGGTGGCGCCTCGCCATCGCTCGCACGCCGCCTATGAGCGCGAGCTCATCGGGCTGGTCCAGGCGGTTCGGCACTGGCGGCCGTACCTGTGGGGGCGGCGTTTCGTCGTCAAGACCGACCACTACAGCCTCAAGTACCTCCTCGACCAGCGCCTCGCCACGATTCCGCAACACCATTGGGTTGGCAAGCTCCTCGGCTTCGACTTCTCGGTGGAATACAGGTCGGGCGCCATGAACGTCGTCGCCGACACCCTGTCCCGGCACGACCAGGACGACGGGGAGGTCATGGCCATCTCTGCGCCTCGCTTCGACTTCATCGAGCGGCTTCGCCACGCCCAGGCTACGGACCCGGCCTTGGCCACCCTGCACAGGGACCTCCAGGCGGGCACCCGGGCCGCGCCGTGGACGCTGGTGGACGGCATGGTGGCCTACGAGGTGCGGCTGTTCATCCCCTCGGCGTCCCACCTACTCCGCGAGATCGTGGCCGCGGTCCACGACGACGGGCACGAGGGTGTCCACCGCACCCTCCATCGGCTCCGGCGCGACTTTCATTTTTCCAACATGCGTCGTTTGGTGCAGGATTTTGTGAAGGCCTGCGTCACGTGCCAGCAGTAGAAGTCTGACCACCTTCGGCCGGCCGGGTTGCTACAGTCCCTTCCGGTGCCGTCGGCGGTGTGGGTAGACGTGGGCATCCACTTCATTGAGGCGCTACCCAAGGTCCAAGGCAAGACTATCATCCTCTTCGTGGTGGATCGCTTCAGCAAATACTGCCACTTCATTCCGCTGGCGCATCCATACACCGCGGAATCCGTCGCCAACGCCTTCTTCGCCGACATTGTCCGCCTCCATGGCGTACCGCAGTCCATCGTCTCGGACCGCGATCCGGTCTTCACCTCGGCGTTCTGGCAGGAGCTCATGCGCCTTATAGGGACGAAGCTCTACATGTCGTCCGCCTTCCATCCACAGACGGACGGCCAGACGGAGGCCGCCAATCAGGTCATCGTCATGTATCTGCGTTGCTTCACCGGCGATCGTCCCCGACAGTGGTTGCGGTGGCTCCTGTGGGCGGAATACACCTACAACACCGCCTACCAGTCCTCGCTGCAGGAGACTCCTTTCCGTGTCGTCTATGGCAGGGACCCGCCGACCATCCGTTCGTATGAACCGGGGGAGGCCCGCGTCGCTGCTGTCGCCCAGGAGATGGAGGAGCGTGCGGCCTTCCTTGACGACGTTCGCTTCCGTCTTGAGCAGGCCCAGGCGGTCCAGAAGCGCTCCTACGACCAGCATCATCGTCCAGTCGACTACCAAATTGGCGACTGGGCGTTCCTACGCCTTCGGCAACGGGCAGCAGCCTCCCTGCCCCGCACCGCGCACGGGAAGCTGAAGCCTCGCTTCGTCGGGCCTTACTAGGTGACGGAGGTCATCAACCCGGTGGCTGTGCGCCTCCAACTCCCACCTGGCGCCCGCCTCCACGACGTGTTCCATGTGGGCGTCCTCAAGAGGTTCGTGGGGTCACCACCGGCTGAACCGCCATCGCTGCCTCCGATCCTGCACGGCGCGGTGGTGCCTGCACCATCCCGGGTGACGCAGGGACGCCTGGCCCGGGGTGTCCGCCAGGTGCTCGTCAAGTGGGAAGGCCAGCCCCCCACGTCTGCGTCATGGGAAGACCTGGACGACTTCCGCGCTCGGTTTCCCTCCTTTCAGCTCGAGGACGAGCTGGACTTCGAGACGGGGAGAGATGTCATGTGCGGCGTGCCATACACAAGGAGGAGACGCGCCCGCGACGTGCGTCGGGCGGCTGAGCGAGCCGCAAGCCAGGGCCAGGCCGCGCATGCAGGAGAGCTGCAGCAGCAGCGTGGCTAATTTAGAAATAAATCAAGTCAATTGCCTAAAGTTAGCAACAGGTTGTTTCCTTAAGTCTAGGAGGTTAGTTTCCTTTCAGTTGCAGCCGCAGGGCTATTAAAGGATTGTATTCGGCACTTTGAGAATTAAGCAAAGATTATTATCTCCTACCTTCTCCTCTCTCTAAACCTAAGCCTGCGGTAGAGGGGCATAACCTCACCGGAGAAGACGGCTGAAGGCTACGAGCTTCGTAGCCGAGGCCCAGCCCGCGAGGGTTCGACGCCCTTGACAGTTGCATTTCAGTTCGGATGCTTGGGTTTCAGTTTCACTTAGGACAGCTCCAATGGTAACTTATGAGCTAGCTCTAAGTGTATATATTTTCAGTTGGGAGAATTTATTGTTGACTTTTGACAATCAAAGGTCTCGATTTTAGGATTTTCCACTACAAACCAGTTTATACTCTGGATATGCCACTTTGATCTACTCTCATTGATCTTTTCTTATTTAAAATGGACTCCGCGCCTGAACTGAAGACTGAGATTCCAGGACCAAACTGGCAGAAGCAGAACCTGACTGCAGCTTGGTCTGGCTATTGACCCTTACCATCTCAATGACATAATAGAGCACGCATAGAGCATAAGATCAACTGGCCAGTATATCTACACCATGTGTATTTCAGTTCTAAAATAGTGAAATTAGAATACGCCAAGAGTACAAACATGTTTGGAGTTGCAGCGCTTGATCTCATACTTTCATCCTAAAGAAATGGCACAAGACTCCAACATTGGCAAAATACAAATGATGAAATTTCCCAGTTTAGTGTTTGAAGTTAAATTGCACTAAGAACATTTAATAATTAATACTCCCTCCGTACCCGAAAATCTTCACGTCCTACGCTCCCTTGTATTTTCGCAAAACCTGACGTTCTACGTTCGCTCGGCCACGCGCGGACGGGTTTACCCCTAGCGCTCGCGTCCGTCCGCTCGCCACCAGACTTGGCATTAATCGCTCGACGCCTCGTTTCTCTTGGTCGCCGCCTACACGCGTGCGAGCGAAAAGGAGCCACAAATGCGCCTAAACCGCCTACATGTGCGCGAGCGAAAAGGAGCCACAAACGCGCCATTTGATTTCAAAGTGACCGCGAACGTAAAAAAAGACACGCCATTCGAACAGTCACAAACACGTCCCACCCAAGCTAATGAAAATGAAAAAAAAGCGCCAGGAAGCCAGCGACAAAGCCCAAACACGTCCCACCCCGCACGGTAACGGTGCCATGCAAAATCAACATAGGACCATGCAAAATCGCGAAAACAAAAAAAAAGATGGCCAAGGGATTCGAACCCAGCCCTCTAGGCTCAAGTCCCACCCGCCTGACCAGTCCAGCTACAATTCTTTCATATCTAGGGGTACCAGCAGCCGTATTTAATAAGGGCAAACATGAAAAAACATGGAATATTACCCCTAATTAATGACTCATTGGTTACCACAATCATGTCCTAAACGTCAAGAATTTCGGGTATGGAGGGAGTATGTCTTAGACTGCAAGTCAAGATCTTTGTTCTGTACCCACTAGGGCTGTGTTCTGTACCCCTTTCCTGCTACACCAAAAGGCACCAGCTAGCTGCAGCATATAGCAGTCTGAATCAGCCTCCATTTCCTCTCTCAAGTGTAGTATGCAGCAGCAGCAAGCTACTGCATATTTCACTATACGATCCTAACAGTTAGTACGGGTGCAGCAGCAAGAACCTTAGCAGGAAGCATTATTGAGAGGCCACCAATTTCAGAAGGTGATTAAAAAAAATACATGTCATTGTTAATGGGATCAAAATCAATCAAATGCGTACCCAGTATAGAGGAAGCCTAGTCAGAAAAATAAGAACTATACTCCCTCCATACCCGAAATTCTTGACGTTTAGGACATGATTGTGGTAACCAATAAGTCATTAATTAGGGGTAATCTTCCATGTTTTTCCATGTTTGCCCTTATTAAATACGGCTGCTGGTACCCCCTAGACATGAAAGAATTGTAGCTGGACTGGTCAGGTGGGTGGGACTTGAGCCTAGAGGGATGGGTTCGAATCCCTTGGCCATCTTTTTTTTTGTTTTCGCGATTTTGCATGGTCCTATGTTGATTTTGCATGGCACCGTGACCGTGCGGGGTGGGACGTGCTTGGGCTTTGTCGCTGGCTTCCTGGCGCTCTTTTTTCATTTTCATTAGCTTGGGTGGGACGTGTTTGTGACTGTTCAAATGGCGCGTCTTTTTTTACGTTCGCGGTCACTTTGAAATCGAAGGCGCGTTTGTGGCTCCTTTTCGCTCGCGCACATGTAGGCGGTTTAGGCGTGTTTGTGGCTCCTTTTCGCTCGCACGCGTGTAGGCGGCGACCAAGAGAAACGAAGCGTCGAGCGATTAATGCCAAGTCTGGTGGCCAGCGGACGGACGCGAGCGCCAGGGGTAAACCCGTCCGCGCGTGGCCGAGCGAACGTAGAACGTCAGGTTTTGCGAAAATACAAGGGAGCGTAGGATGTCAAGATTTTCAGGTACGGAGGGAGTACTACTTGCTCCTGAAGAAAACTTGCTGTCCAAGAGAGAAAGGATAAGCTGATCAGACCTATTCTAATTCTATTATAGCTAGGAAAAAACATTGGCACAAGGTTTATATTCTAAGAATAACTGTATAAGAGTACTCATCCAATCTATTTTTGTGGCATCTTTAAGTGTGCCAGTTCCAATATCTGAACCTATTGTGAACAGTGTACCATTGATTTTTATGATAAGAGATTAGTCATTGAGTTTTGATGACCAAACGTCATGGTTAACAAGGCAGTAACAGGCGTGACGACTCAATACCGCCTTACCACTTTGGCGAGTGAGGCATGAGGTGAAGCGACACCATATCAAGGTAACGAAATGCAAGACATCAGTGTGAAGGAGGAAGAATAGGGGGAAAAAAGAAAAGGGAGAAGCAAGCAGTAGGCTGACCAGCCTGCCAGGCAGCCCATGTGCCTCTCCCCTGCCTATACATCTAGATCCAGAAGCATCCATCGCCGCTGCTCTCTCGCTCTCTTTTCTATTGCCTTGTGTATCTCGCTTTCATTCTCCAGAGCTGTCATTATGCGCTGCCGCCGCTCGCAACATCTCTGCTTCACTTCTGCACCCTCAGACCAACCGCCACCACCACCCCCTTCCAGATGGAGGGTAGGCAAGCAGGGATGGAAGAAATCAAGCGTCCGTGGAACATGAAAGTCAAATAATCTATCTTTGAAGTTTATTTAAGAACTACTTTCAGAGCACTCTCAAACTTCACACACAAATAATAAAGTCAACATTTCATAACAAAGAATTATTTTGTCAAATAAATTTCTAGGGTTGAGTTTTGGAATCGATACATAGGACTATGGTTTGGATTTCTATTAGCTTTTTTTATTCTTTGGATTCTAAAGCCACTATATTTCCCACAACATGTGTCATCATTCATCAATATTTTAAAGATAAAACACTAATATATAGACAATGTTTTAATTTCTAGAAAAACATGTTTTTACCTCATTCACATGCATATGAACTCATGCTAGGAATCCTAAGTATGTTCATCCTGATGAAGATCTGAATCCAGATGCTGCTCAAGATTTTGACAACGCCTACAATTAACAAACACGGCATTAATTGGCAATGAAAAATAGAGGTGGTTCAGCCAGAACTATTTTTGTGAGAAGTGTAATACCTTGTGCAGTTATACTCATGTATACAACTAATTAAGTATCCAGCCATATACATTGTTGGGACAAGTGTAATACACATGCCAGCAAGAACACTATGCTGGACTCCAATAAGAAACGCAAACATGAAAACGTTGAAACAGCATAACCACACAAGGATGGACGAATCCTCATCGTGCGGACAATTCAGCCAGAACTGTGTAATGTGCATGGACCAGAAGTGCATATATATGCATCGGATCCCTGCAATCTCTGATACCATAACAGCTGGACAATCGTGTTCATTGTAAATCACAACAGCTGCAAAGGAAAACAAGACAATTGACCGGTACCACATCATGAGATCAGCCACCAACCCAAGCTCCTCTGTGATCAAAACGTATATTTGAATCATGAATCATGAATTAGTTAACATATCTTTATGTGAGATTAGAGATTAGTGAAATGCAAACTTACGGGAGGTGAGCGAAGCTGGGTGAGGATCAACAGAAGAGGACGAGATTGTGAGAGGCTGTTGAATCTCGTCACTGGCCGAGGACGAGCAGGTGAGAGGCGGTGGACTCTGGTCACCGGCCGAGGACGAGGATGTGAGCTGCTGAATCTCATCAATGGTGGCCAAGGACGAGGATGTGTGTGGCCGCGAAGAAATCCCATTACAGTCGCCGCAACCATCATCACCGGCCAACAATGAAGACGTGAGTGCCGACGAAGTAATCCCATCGAGGTCTCGGCCGAGACGAAGCAAATATGTGAGGCGCTTCGAGAATGGTGGGGATCGACGTATAGGAGGAATCGGAGCAATCCGGCGGTAGTTGGGCGGGCTGGCGGCGGTGGAAGCCGGCGCCGGCGGTACAGTGTCGATGAGGAGGCCGGAAGAGGAAGCCGGCGGTACAGGGTCGATGATGAGGCCGGGGGAGGAACCCGGTGGTGTAGGGGATTGCTTAAGGCGGCGGGTGGAAGAGGACGACGGAGGTACTGGATCCATAAGGCACCAAGAGGAGGGAAGCGGTGGTGGATGGGTTTGGCGGAGGCGGCCGCCGGCGGCGACGTGACGGTTTGGGGGCGTCTCCTGCTCCTGCTCGGCAGACGCCATCTCTCGACTTGGGCACTTGTTGGGCCGTAGCCGTGGGCCTTCACATCTGTACTTTATTCTACGTCCTATTCTAGACAATAATCCAAAAAAAAGAATAAAAGATGCCGTCCTAGTTGTTTGAATACAGATAGATTTCTTTAAAAAAAGAAAAAAATAACATCTTGTTAAAAATACTCCCTCCATACTGGTACACGGTCTCCAAAGCATAAATTTGACTTCTTATTTTTTTATAAAAATATTTATTAGAAACTGATATATTTTTATGAAAGTAATTTTCAAGATAAATCTATTCATATAGTTTTCACATTTCCAAACTTAACAACTTAAAAGTTATTAATGATTTATATTTCTAATATTTGACCCAAGCCTTGTCCAAAATGACTTGAATTACTAGTGTGGATGAAGTACTTCAAATAAAGATATGTGAAATTCTATGGGCGGAGAAGGCTGCTTCGTAATTAAGGTATGTTTGTTATAGCTTTTTCGAAAGAACCTCCTGGAGAAGCTTCCCAAAAAAACTCGAAAAGCTGTTTCAGGAAACTTCTGGCTTTTGGAGCTTTCTGCTGCCACAAGCTCCACCAAACAGGGCCTAGGTTAGGGTTCCAAATTTGTGTAGTCTTTTGTTGTTTTCAGTTATCAGCTCTTTGTTGTTTTAGTTATCAGCTCATAGGTGTTATGGTCCCTTCAAATTCCATGTTTAGTCCCTCCACCGTAGATAGCTTTATTTGTGTTGATCGTACCTATAGATTTCCATCCGGGCTGCCCGGCCCGGCACGGCACGGGCCCGTGCCAAGGACAGCCCGCAATGACAGGGCCAGGAATGGCACGTTTGTGCCCCCCTACCATGCCTCTAAGGGCCACAGGCCTTACCAGCGGCCTAGGTACGACACTACGTGCCCCTTTTCGGGCTGAGTTGACAAAAGAAGCATAGCTAGATTTGCATGTTGTGTCAGCCCGTAGCCCGGTAACATTGAGGCACCTCAAAAAATTTCTCTCATCCACCTCATAACAAAAAAACACAAAGATAGTCCCATGCCAAATCTTCTCACAAAGAGGGTGTAGGATCTCTGGTTAATCTTGGGGGATGAATAGACCTGTTAAAACAAAACTTGAACTTTTGTCAAATTCAACCCGTGGCACTGCCGCTCTATGCTCGTGGCACTGCCGCTCTGCGGCATTGCTGGGCTAGAACAGTGACACTGCTGCACCTGCAGACAACTTCGTGATGTAATTCAAAATCAGTGAATGAAAACTTGGATCCAAGAAATTACTGAGGTCCCTGCAGATGTAAAGATCACAGATCGACAGCTAGAAGTGGTAGGAACACCTACACAAAGTAGATCGGCCACAAACCCTAGAAATCTCCTCAACAACAATATGAATCACTAGATTGTAAAGTGTTGGTATTTATTAACTTGTCACTTGTTTTAGTAGCCACCTATTATATGCCTACATCTCTTAGCATTACTTTACTAGATTGTCATCGCTAGTGATGGTGCCAGAGATACTTGTTGCTACTGCCTAGCACCACTACTAAAATGATATTAAGTAGTTCTTTATCATTTTATGTGACTAAAAAGAATATATAAATATAAATGAAAAGAGATCTGCAAGCGCACAGATAATATACTATTGTAGCACTTCACCTGAGAGTATTCCAGGTATCGTTATTTATATTTTTACCACATGGAAGGTCTAGCATGGACATGTATTAATAACTTATACTAGTGATGGAGAAGTAAACCATAACCAGTCTTCTACTCACAATAGGGGTAAGTCATAAGATAAGATATGTATACGATATGTATTGATCAAGTATAATGATAAATCACTCAGAGTACTCCTTTCTATGGCATTAGCAGGTCATGTAGAATATTAGAGGAATAATTCCTAAGTCATTCTTAATTACAAGTCAAAGCATACATTGATTAGTGCAATTACACCTAGTAATCATTGCTAAGATCATCTTCATATCTACACATAAGGGATGTTACTAAGGGAGATTAAGAACAAAGCTTGCTCTTCCTTCGTAACCTTATCCTACATGCAACCTACATCAGGGAGTGGATTACAAAGGACTCAATAGGAGTGTCACATCCGTGATCTACCACATGACCCGGAATATAGGGTGTATCTATAGGTAAACAACATATAAGCACCATGCTTACACAATGTCGACACCCACCCATAGTACCTTAGGGTGAGTGCTATATGAACATATGCATGAATATGATGATAATCAACTATACTAAGTATATAATCAAAGTAGACAATGAACATTATAATGAAGAACACAAATGAGATGAATATTAGTATTGTCATAACAATTGTAGCAAGCATATAAAAATAATAAAGATACAAAAGAGAGAGGGGTGCAATAATTATATCAAACCACGCTCTTCACAAGATCAGGAATCCAAGAGAAGCCTGCTTGCCTCCCTCTAGACCTAGCCTAACTAGCTATGCCGTAAAATTACTGGAGCTCTGAGGATGATTAGGGTTTCTATCTTCTCAAATGACTTGATGCCTCAGGGGGGCAGGGTCTGCTTATATAGGGCGGAGCGTTCAACGTGAGCTCTTATATCAAACCGACTTAAGGAACGGTGTAGATGCAACCTAGAAGGTGGTAGGAAACCGACGTAGCAACGGGAAGCTGACATGGGGGCCCATAGGCCGACCGATCTCTAGGTGGGGCCGGCTGGCAGTGGCTCGTTCCCTACCTCGGTGGAGAGCCTCCTAGAGTCTTCTAAGGTCTTCCCATGTAGTTACCGCGGCGTAATTCCATGATTTCTTTTGACGAATAGGTCCTCCTTGGTGGTTTTCTGATTAAATTCTGCTGAAAACACAGATTCACCAAAACTTATAGAATTTGTTAGTTTAAACCCCTAGAACTTTGTTGGTGATCATAATTGTGCCCTTATACATGTCTCTTTGATGGTTTATAATGGTCGTTAACTACCATCAATATAAAGCAAGCACACGCTGACACAATGATTTATCATATGGTTCAGCTCGCCACTAAGGCTTGTCTAAGTCTATGTTGCTAAGGTTAGCCACCAAGGCTTATAGCTTTGCAACCCTTCCTCGTTCTCAAGTCAAGAGGGTTAACTCTTGAGATGAGGGGTGAGTTTACTAGCTGCAAGCGATGGTTACAAACCTTTCGGGGCTACCACACAAATTGGCAAGCTCCACGGGTGACGCTCTAGCTAGCTAGGAGCCAAGCTCCAAGAGTAACAAACATAACCGCCAGCTAAAATGTGAACCAAGTACTCTTTTGAGTTAAGAAATCAAAGGATCTGCTCTCTAATCGAGTTTGAGACCTTTTTCTCTCAAGGATTGATGGGGAAATCAATAGAGAAGCTTAGGAGTTCAAGGTCACCAATGGAGGAGAGAGAAGAGCACTCTTCTGTTCCTGCATGAACTGAACGGTTTGAAAGAAGGAGAGAGACGTTGGAGGGAATGGGAAAGGTATAAATACCCCCAGCCCCCAACGGTCACTTAAGTTGCGGCAGTGCCACAATAGTGCCTCTCACCAGGTGCACACTGCTGCACCAGGCAAGACAGCAAAGGTGAAAAGTGAAGTGCTAGCTGTCTTGGCTGAGTAATTGAGGATGTAAGTGTAGATTGAGCACTTGGTAGCACATGTTAGCTTAAGTATTGTGTCTCCCTTTATAGTACGACTTTTTGTATACTTAAATTCAAAATATAAATGAATTTAAACTTTCTTTTAGTTTGAAGCCATCAACATTTGTAATTGGAGGCTCCTCTGTTTTGTATAACATCCTCTAGATTTCCTGCTTGTCATCTCAATAAATTTCATTAGTCCTCTAATTGCGTGGTCATTATCACCAAAACCCACAATTAGGGCTTGATTACACTTTCAATCTCCTCCTTTTTGGTGATTGATGACAATCTAATTAGAGCCTACAAAAGATATGAAATAAATACTGAGATTTTTCGAGCCATGGGTGTAGCGCCACTCCCTAAATATGTGAATGAAGAATTGAATTCTCAAATTTGGCATAATAGGCCAAGATTCACATTTTTAGTGAAAATGATCGCGCTCTCCCTACATCCACGCTCCTGTGGGGTGCTACACACTGTATCAAGTATATAATCGTGATGCAAATGACGGTTCATGCACAAAAAGGTTTGCTGAGACAGTTGGGTGCGGCGTTGCTGCTCCTTAGCCTCAGCACTATCGCAGAGCGGCACTACCACACTTGTTGTAACAGCACAAGTGAAATTAGGCACCACACAGCATGTAATACTCATATAAAAGAACATTCTAGCACAAATATATGACAAGCTACAGCACAGATCAATACATGTCCATATCCCATACATAAAGAGTACTTAGGTAGCATTATTACACAAATAGGGTTTTGAGCGACTCAAACTCTCACCTAATAAAGACTACTCTCATAGGATAGAACAAGAAGCTCCTGCTGCTGCAGTGTTGATGGTAGTTAACAACCTTTATAAATCGTCAATATAACATGAATAAGGGCATAAAAATGATCACCAACAAAGGTCTAGGAGTTTAAACTAACAAATTCCATGAGTTTTGGTGAATTTATAGTTTCTGCAGGGTTTATCTAGAAAACCATCAAGGTAGACCTAGATGTTAGATTTAATTGTGCATATCCGCAGTGAAACAGACACTAGAAGACTCTAGAAGACTTGGGAGGACTCCACACTGAAGCGGAGGGCGAGATGCAGCCAGCCCCACCTACAGGCCGGTCGACCCCTGGGCCCACCTATCAGCCTCCGCACAGCCTCCTAGATTGCATCTACGTCATCCTTTAAGTTGGTTTGATCCAAGGGCTCATGTTGGACGCTCCGGCCTATATACACCAGCCCCTACCACCCCCTAAGGCATAAGTCATTTGAGAAGACAAAAACCCTAATCTTCCTCAGAGCTCCACCATATTCTAGGGCATAGTTAGTTAGGCTAGGTCTAGAGGGAGGCAAGTAGGCTTCGCTTGGATTCCCTATCGTGTTAAGAGCGTGGTTTGGTATAATCTTTGTACCCCTCTTTTGTATCTCTATTACTTTTATATGCTTGCTACAATTGTTATGACAATATTAGTATTCATTTTATTTATGTTCTTCATTATAATGTTCATCATCTACTTTGACTATATACTTAGTATAGCTAGTTTATCATCATGTTTATACATAAGTTCATATAGCGCTCTCTCTAAGGTACCATGGGTGAGTGGTGGACATTGTGTAAGTGTGGTGCATATACATTGTTTACCTCGGATACACCCTATATTCCGGGTCATGTGGTAGATCGCGGATATGACACTCCCATTGAGTCCTTTGTAGTCCACTCCCCAAATATAGGCAGCACGTAGGATGTGGTTATGAAGGAAGGGCAAGCTCTGTTTTTAATCTTCCTTGGTAATATTCCTTATGTGTAGATATAAAGATGATCTTAGCCATGACTACTAGGTATAATTGTACTAATCAATGTATGTTTTGACTTGTAATTAAGAATGACTTAGGAATTATTCCTCTAATATTCTACTTGACCATGATAATGCCATAGAAAGGAGTACTCTAAGTGATTTATCATTATACTTGATCAATACCTATCGTATACATATCTTATCTTATGACTTACCCCTGTTATGAGTAGAAGAGTGATTATGGTTTACTTCTCCATCAATAGTATAAGTTATCAATACATGTCCATGCTAGACCTTCCCTGTGGTAAAAATATAAATAACGATACCTGGAATACTCCCAGGTGAAATGCTACAATGGTATAATTATTTGTGCACTTGCAGATCCTTTTATTCATATCTTTATATTCTTTCTAGTCATATAAAATGATAAGAAACTACTTAGTACTACTCTCGTAGTGATGCTAGGTAAAACTAACAAGAATCTTTGGCACCATCATTAGGGATGACAACCTAGTACAAGTAATGCTAAGAGATGTAAGCATATAACTGGTGGCTACTTAAAATAAGTGACAAGTTAATAAATACTAACAAGCATTTCTGGCACCGTTGTCGGGGAAGGTAGCTAGGCAAAGGAAGTATTGATAAACTTATACTTATTGATGTGATTTAGAAAACCATTAACCTCTACTCAAACAGGCTTACCCTTATTTTGTCTACTTGTGTATCTTATGCAGGATAATGTATGACTAGTTTTGACCTTCTAACAAATTATGTTGAAGATCTAGAAGCTTTAATCAGGAGAACTAATGCTAAACTCAAGAAAGTCTCAACTTTAGATTCGGAAGACAACCAGACAAAGCGTAGCTTAACACCTGTTTTCGAAGCCATGGCTGACAAGACTCTCTGTGAATTCTCTGCTCCAACTATGGCCAACATCCGTACTAGACCAGCGGTCAATGTCAGAGACAATGGTTTTGAACTCAAGCCAGCTCTCATAAACATGGTGCAAGCTAGCCAGTTTTTTGGAAAGACACATGAAGATGCGAGTGCACATCTCTAACACTTTCTAGAGATCTGTAGCACTTTTACGATCAAAGGAGTGACCAGAGATGCTATACTACTTTGTCTTTTCCCATTCTCACTCTTGGGAAAGGTGCAAAGTTTTTTTTCCATAGGTAAGACCAATGCTCTACATGAGAGAATTTCAAGCTTTCAACAACAATATGATGAGTCTGTCCCTGAGGCATGGGAACACTTTTAAGATTACATATCAGAATATCCTCATCTGAGATGGAGAATTGGTTACTCATGCAGACTTTCTATCATGGGTTGACCACTAGTACCCATGAGATTATGGATGCTGCTGCTAGAGGTGTATTCTTGTCACTCACAATCATAGCTGCAACAACTCTTGTGGAGAAGATGGCCTTCAACCAAAGATGAAATGAAAAACATGTTCAACCCCACAAGAGAGGAGGAGGTATATATCAACTTAAGGAGGTAGACATGCTGTCTGTCAAGATGGACTTGCTGATGAAAAAGCTCAAAGACCGAGCCAATGAGAAGCAAGAAGTTGTTGGCATTTCTTAATGCAATCACCAAGTGAGGAGGTTTTAAGTCCATCACTGGTAACAGTGCCAGAAATGCATGTTGGTATTTCTTAACACCATTACTAAGATTTACTTAATCTTAGCAATGCTGCCAAGAAACATCAACTACGATAGTCCTTAAAGATTACAGATAATATACGCAAGCGTACGGAGCTATCGTTGTAGCATTTCACCCAGAAGTATTCAGGGTATCGTTATTTATATTTCCCAAAGGAGGGTGTTGGTATTTCTTAACGCAATTAAAAAGTGAGGAGGTTTTAAGTCCATCACCAGTAACGGCGCCAGAAATACCTGACTGGCATTTCTAAACATCATCACTCAGAAATGTAGTTCCCTAACATTGGTGCCCATACTAGATAGGGATTTACCGTTGCAAGGTGATGACATTTTAGAAATGCCTCGTTGGCATTCCTAAACGTCACTACTCAGGAATGTATTCCCTCAGCACTGACGCGTATGCATGTTGGGAGTTATAGTCATTGTGTAATGGTAATTAGAAACAGCAATCATGATAGTCCTAATATGTTTACAGACCAAAATCCGCAAGCATACGGAACTATCATTGTAGCATTTCACCTAGGAGTATTCTAAGGTATCGCTATTTATATTTTCCCAAAGTAGGGAAGGTATATGCATCTAGCATTGGTATAAATATGATTACATACTTGCATGATGGACCATAGTATGACAGGGGTAAAAATGGTATATCATGGATGGTGGACACACATCTAGGCCAACCTCAAGGATAAAAGGAAAATAAAGAATAAAAGAATGTTTCTATGTGGAGCAGATATATTCTAATATAGCCTTGCAAAGAACAGTTAATGATCATACAAGATATATGATTAGAGTTAGAGCTTGAAAGGTCGAGATGGCGGACTAGAGGGGGGTGAATAGTCCTTTCTAAAACTTAATCACGTCGGCTAACCGAAACAAATACAGAATTAAAATTATCGGTCTAGCCAAGACTACACCCCTCTATCTAAATTCACAAACACCTCACAAAGATCCTAATTAAGCAACTAAGGTGCTTTCCTAAGCAAGAGCTCACCTAACCAATTCTAGAGCAAGGTCACATAAACATATGCACTAGTACTTTTCACACCGAGAGAGCTCCTACACAATTCTAGTAAGCAAAGCGCACAAAGCCTAAGCTCACTATCACTAGCAAAGCTCAAAGACAAAGCTACACAAGCTAAAGCTTAGAGATCAACTTACTTAGCTACACAAACTAAGCAAGACAAGGGAACTACTTCTAGCTACACAAGCAAGAAGGTAACTAGCAAGCTACACAAGCAAACTAGTTACAAGAGCAACTACACAAGCACAAGTATGAAAGTAAATACAAGCTTGTGTAAAATAAATGTAAACCACCGAGAAGACTAGACAAGTTGACACGGCGGTTTTTCACCGAGGTTCACTTGGTTGCCACCAAGCTAGTCCCCATTGTGTCGACCAACACTTCGTGGTTCGGCGGCTAATCGGTCACACACTGAGCCTCTCAAAAGGCACCGCAAGAATCCACCATCAAGTGTGGTAGCTCAATGACACGCTCTACTAGTGTTACTCTTCGCGATCCCGCGGGGTGAGCACAATACCCCTCACAAAGCTTCTCCGGAGCCTCGCACAATCTTCTTGCGAGCTTCGATGGAGCCACAAGCCACCAAGCCGTCTAGGAGGTGGCAACCTCCAAGAGTAACAAGCACCACCGGCTTGCAACACAATCACCTAGTGCCACTCGATGCAATCCTCATGATGCAATGCACTAGAATCACTCTCTCACTCGATCCAATGAACACTATCAAGCATGAGTGAGTTAGAGGGCTCCCAAGCACTACCACATAAGCCACCAAGGCCAAAGTGTGCTCAGCTACAAGCCATGGTTGGCCACCACTTCTAGTTATAGCCCCACAAACGAATATAGCTGTTATGCCATCACTAGGCTAAAAATCACGAGCGACAGACGCGGGGATGCCCACCGATAGACGCGGCACCCTAGCGTCTGATGCACTGCTCACCGCCACGTGTCCTGCTCAACTGAAAAACCAACGGTCGAATTTGCCAGCGTTAGATGCCTCCGACACTCCACGCCCTCAGCGTCCGTCGCGCGACAGACATGGCACAGAGAGCTCTCGCGCCGCGCTCAGCCACGACAGACATGTCTGTCGATCGATCAACAGACGTGGCTTAGCGGTAGTCGCTGCCGAGGCTCGCAACCCTGCTGATGCCACGCGCGACAGACGCTGACGCCAGCGTCTATCGCACGATCACCGCAGCGTCTGTCGCCTCCTTCGATCCAGGCCGCGCCTAGGATAAGCCGACAGATGCTAGGGCAGCATCTATCACCACCGTGGCCAGTGTCCGTCGAGTGTTGACCTCACCACTTCTTTCGACCTTCGGCATAAAGGAAATTTAGCATTTCATCTCCTTGAAAATGCCTGAATCCAAAGGACCCCAAACCCCTCTCTTTCCCTCAAACTCCATCGCCTTCGCAAATGTGCCAACACCACCATGTGATCACCACCTTGTGCACGTATGTTAGCATTTTCACAATCATTTTCTTCGAAGGAATTAACCACTGAACTTGCCACGCCACTCGATCCTAACACATATGCAAAGTTAGATCACTCAAGTGGCACTAGATGACCGATATGCAAACAAGTTTGCCCCTCTTGATAGTACAACCATCTATCCTAAACCCAGTCATCAACTTCTCTACACACCTATGACCGGTGAAATGAAAATGCCCTATGGTTATACCTTTGCCTTGCACATTCCATTCCAACTCCTCCGACGTTGATGCAACACATTCACTAACCAATCACCAAATGATATGATCCACTTCATATCATCACGTGACCGTATTGGTTCATCAATCTTGACCTCACTTGCTCTTCACCGTTGCCTCAGTCCATCGGCGCCAAGTCTTGCCCAAGCTTCACCATCACACGCGGTCCCATGCTTCAAAGCCTCCGACTTGCCCTTCACACTTGCAACCGATCCATTGAGCCAAGCCTCATCTCGATCTTCTCCACCTTGGTCACATGACTCCATGTCATGTCTCATATGCAATAAGCTCCTTCATGACACAATCACCTGTGGACTAATCTCCTATGTATCTCATATTAAACATAATTAGTCCACCTAAGGTTGTCACTCAATTACCAAAACCAAATAAGGACCTTTCAGAGCCAAATTTAAGATGGACGGGGAGATCCCTGGGCTTGGTCTGCCAGGCCATAGAGACTTTACAAACTCCTACACGAATATCCAAATGTGGGGGATTACAAGGGACGGACAGGGTTGTCACCACTTGCCGCCTACCCCTCAACCGTGGAGCACCATCATATTCGAAGGTTCTCATGTACCCGAGCACCACGCCCGTGTACAAGGAAACTACCCATACCCCCTGGGACTCCAACCCTATGGATTGACAAGCAAGAATATAGACAAACTCGAAGGAATGACGAACCACCACCTTAACCCTAGTTCTATTTCTACTCATACAAGTCATATGAATGTTGAAGCATGAAGTTGAACATGTTAAGATCATGACATCTAA
The DNA here is from genome assembly GCA_038087645.1 of Saccharum hybrid cultivar R570. Lineage (NCBI taxonomy): Eukaryota > Viridiplantae > Streptophyta > Magnoliopsida > Poales > Poaceae > Saccharum > Saccharum hybrid cultivar. The sequence continues at coordinate 24,696,333 of JAQSUU010000558.1, forward strand.
ACCATATACTAGTTCATATATCACGATTATAACATGAAGACAACTATACTCTAGTTCATATGCATTACTATATGAATGGTATGAGAACTTGAATATGGAAGAACTCTTCATAGTATTCATACCAAGTAGCTCTTTCCTCCAAGGAGACAAGCTCTCCAAGTAGCTCTTGCTAGCTCCAAAGACTACTACTAAAACTATGCAAAAGAATACAAGGTGTGGTGTGAGGTGTAGCTCCAAGATGAAGTGTGTGTTGAATGGTGAGCACCTTCCTCCTTCTTATAGTGGCTCCAGGTCAGTTTGGCGCTGGTATTTTTGGAAACCACCTGAAACCGACCAAGCATGGAGGCATGCAACCGCCTGCAAAAGCTGGGTCCAGGCTACGCCGCCTTGGGTGCAAGAGCACCCAGGGTGCGGCCGCACGCTGGCTGGCCTGCCTAGCCACCGCCTTTGCCAGGTGGGCTGGTGGCTAGGCCTGGGCTCCTCCTGCGGCGGTGCTTGGCCCAGGTTGTCACGTGAAGGTGGGCTTCTCCATTTATTTGTTTGCGCATTTCTGGAATTCACTTTCTGCTTTGCGCTTTTTACTTAGTTTTGTGCCTTTTCTACTTGATTCCGGATGTTGACCTGCAAAACATGTTTTCTTGAAATACAAGTGGAACTAGGTCAATAATATATGCATATGTGTCAAAGTTTGCTTATTTCTCCTGTTTTGGACTTGAATTGGCGGTTCTAAATATGCGTTAGTGACCTCCAACAAATCCCCCAAGCTTAATCTTTTCTCGTCCTGAGAAAATAGCTAAGTAATTGTTGTTGATTAGGAGTTGCTACAATGCTGATACAATTCACAAGTGTCATGTCTATAACAAAGTATTCCATCACAATTTAAATAAGTTGACATTTTTATCCACCATTTACCTTGTTCCCTGTGGGGCGTATAGCTTTTCTAAGTTCTTGGGCGATTGTAAGATAGAATGGTTATAACAAAATCACCAATCATTTATTCTTTGATTAACCATCTATCCGGAAGTTTTATGAATTTTGTAAAACAAATATAAGTTCCTTGAATGATTCTCTCGATCGCTCAATGTGTATGATACCTCACCAAAGGCATTTGGTATTTGTCTTATTTTCATACCCTACCACTAAAGGCTTTTGAGTGGAGTTTTGGGTAGGTATGAAAAGTGGGACATACTTACACCGCATATTTTGCTAAGTAAAAGACCGGACCACAAGGAGATGTAAGTAATAAACTTTGATCAAGATGTGCAAGTGTGTGGAATTTTTCATATTTTTTTAATTCTAAATATTTTTGTATTCCTTGTATCATGACTCTCTTTCTTTTGGATGAATGCCTTTTATTTGAATGTATGGGCTACCTTATTTTTCTTTATTTTCCTTTTTCTTTTCTTTTCTTCATGCTTTTTGGCATGCATTTTTTTCTCTCATGCCTCTTGGCATGGATTTTTCTCTTTTTTAGAATAGCCCATATAATTTCTTTTTTGGCATATGAAACTTTGAGAGAGAGACACATGATAGACAAATGGAGTATTATTTTTGGTGGACGAAAATGCATGTTTTTGCGTAACTCTCAGTGTGAGTTAGCAGTTATTTGTGGCTGTACGTGTGTCCTTATCATGGGTGCATGATGAGAATCTCAACACGGGTCACAACAATTTGACAAAGCTCAATGATCAAACAAGTAGCATATGACTAAGGTTTTGCATTTGAATATCAAGTCTTATGGCATTGGTATTTATAATCATTAAGGAACTTTTGATTTTAGCATTTTGAAAATAAAATCTCCGGATGTCAAGTTTATCTTAGAACAAGGTCATAGTAAATTCTATTTGTACCATATCATAACTTGCAACAACTTAGAAAAAAGCATGCTTTTACAAACCCACAAATTTTCAAGTTTTCGGATGTGACATTTTTAGCCAGCAAACTTAAATCTTAGGGAATATTAAGTTATAACCTAGGCACAGATAAATTATAAACAGAACAACTATTCATCATTTCAACTTAAGAGAAACTAAACATTCCTTAAACACATATGAGAGTGGAATTCATATTTTTGTTGTTTTTATCATGTTTTTTTGTATTTTCTAATTTTTAGATTTTTTGAGATGCTAATAAATAAATGGTCAGAATTAAAATACTACAACTAAGATACAAGGTACCTTTGTGAGAGTCCTCCCCTAAACTAGCTCGAGGCCTCAGGTCCAAGATGGCTTCGTATTGACTCCGAAGAAGATATATTATTTATTTTATTGCATATATTTTTACTTTGTTTACTCATCCATGTCTATGCTCAATAGTTTTGGAACAATGGTCAAACTAAATATTATGTTTAAGTTGACCAAGGTAGGCTAATCAACCTAAGCACCATGCTTAATTTGAAAAGCCTATGAAAGTATGATTGTACGAAAAAATTATACCCAAAACAAAACATATTTTGTATAAAACATAGGAGGATAAACAAAGATTTATTTGAAAGTAAAGAACTTTTGTCGTAGTTACATCATTCAAAGTCTACACTTAGCTTTGGTACAATGATCAAATTTATCATTTAATCAAGGTAGGCTGATTAACTTAAGCTCCATGCTTAATTTAAACAGCCTATGAAGATATGATCGATCACTAACCATACTTCAAACCAAAGCATGCTTTTATATAGAACTTTGAAGAGAAACTAAAATTTTAACAGAAGTATTTATTTGTTTTTAGCAGAATTTATTTATAGTTTATTGTTTTAATAATTCTAAATATGAAGGATAACTACCGATTATCTTCGGCGAGAGCTCATTGTTTTAAGTCCAATGAGTAGGATTCTTCCTCCTTCAATTTCTGCTTGAGGATGGTACATCCGTGCCCGGAGAAGTAGACGCGAATGATTGCACCTTTTTTGGTCTCCACACTATTTTGTTTGACTTGGGTGGTGTGGAGGTGGACTTCGGAGCTTCGTCTTTTTGTTTCCACATCTTTTCCTTCTTGGGTGGTGTAGGAACAACCTTAGGAATTTCTTTCTTTTTCTCTGGGTTGTTCTTTTTCTGCTCTAACCTCTTTTTGTTTTCTTTGTTCTTTTTGACGAGGCTGTCTATTAGTTGAGGTTGTATCTCAACCTCCTTATGCCTTGTGGATTCGGCCCATATTTGATACGGATCATTGAGCATTGCTCTTGTCGGGGCCAAAAATCAAACTTCTCTTCTTTGCCATTGATATTGAAGCGGATTTCTCCAGCTCCAACATCAATCTGTGCTCCCGCGGTGTTTAAGAAGGGTCTCCCAAGAATGAGGGGTGACTCTTTTACTGTCTCCATGTGTAGCACCACGAAATCAACTGGGACAAAGTATCCCCGGATTTTTACCGGGATATCTTCAGCAATCCCAGCCGGATAGTGGACTGTGGAGTCCGCTAGTTGGAACATCATTGGCGTTGGCACTAGGTGCGTGAAGTTTAACTTGTCAAAGACGGTCTTGGGCATAACGCTAACAGTAACCTTTTCTGTTTGCCTTTATGGACTTAATATGTTTGATAGAAATATGAACGTAACATAGGCTATATCTAAGATTCTGTTTTAGAGATCTATGCCATGCTTTGATGACCACGAACAGAGTGAGGTATAAGCTCTGTAGGTAGATCTTTCTAGAGTTCGACTATGCAAATCAAAACACACAATGTTGGTTTACCGACTCATGGTTATTGTCAGCTGTGAAATGTCTTGAACTTGACCATCTTGACGCACATTGTTGCAAATTATCTGTTGGTTAATCAGTCATAGCAAAAAAAAAAAAAGGAAGATGGATTTCAGCTCTTGCAATTTAGCCTTTGTTTCCTTATCAACACAGTAAAATATCCAAATTTAGTCTTCCAAGGGTGGTACTCCCTCCGTCGCATTGAAAATGTCGTTTTTTACTTTTTAACTTCTTATTTGACCGTTCGTCTTATTCAAATTTTTTGTACAAATATTATTTATTTTGTTATGACTTATTTTATCATTAGAGATAATTTAATAATGATTTATTTATTTTATTATTTGTATAAAAATTTAAATAAGACAAACGGTCAAACAAGAAGTCTAAAAGTAAAAAAACGACACTTCCAATAGGACGGGTGGAGTACTTAAGAAAACATTGGACTTATTTGGTAAATGGCTGTGGCTGTAGGTACATCAAGGAGCCACCTGGGCTACGCTTGAAGATGCTCGAGGGAACCCAAAGGTCTACAAAAGCTTGCGGTTCAGCACAGTCTCAAGGAGCTTTCTGACCTGGTCATAGAGTCTGTTGTTGATGATGAGCTATGGAGTGGTTAGTTCTCTGATCCATCAATGCTTTTCTATGAATTCCATGTAGAGCTCTTGTATGTTTGTGCTTTAGTCATTCCTGGTGCCCATTTTAGTTGCCTACTTAAATGATTCTGAAATTTCAAATTTCAGAGGCTGAGGTTTCTCTAAGGCAGAACCCAAGGTCCTATGGAGGTTGGTATTGTATTGAAGTGAGCATACCCTGCTCGAATGACATGTGCAGATGATGTCCTCACCACACCTTCCCGCTATGATGAGTACGAACTTCTTGCGCTCCATTCAAACCCCTTCTACCTCACATATAAGATCTGTCCTGGGACACTGACATGTTGTACGAAGGTTTATTTTTCCTAACATGTGGCTGCATTGTGGCATATTCTGCAACATAGTCTGCATTGTTGATGTTGATATTTCCATTGCAGGCGCATTGATTCAAATGTGTGTTCATACCTTTTGTAGCCTATTTTACCTTCCAATTGAGGAGGGCTAGCTATCTGTCTTTGTGCCTTTGACTGACAATGCCCATTACATCATTATATGTCATGTACTATTTCTATATCTGCTTTGTCTTTAGGGTATATTATGTTTTGATGTGTATTTAGGTAGTATGTGATACTTAAGATACCAAAATGGATATATGGATTCGATTTTACGGACGTAAACTCATATATAAGTCTGGTTTTACATATCCAAGTTAGTTGTTCCAGTCTGAAATCAAAATTAAAATCAGTATGTTTTCCCTGTTGATTTTTATAAATTGTTTGGTGTTTCATTGGCCATTTTCACAGCTCCTGTTTTCCTGCTACTATAAAATTTTGAACCAATTGGTTATTTAGAAAGGGATAAACGACACTGTTCTCCACATAAGCTCTATCATTTTTTAGGGTGGGGGGTGAAATCTGATTTTTCATCTACCTAATTCTACACAAAAAAAACGTGACCACTCAGCTCCATCATATTAATTGTGTTGCCCATATATAAACTAGATCTGATCTAGAGCAAAGCCCGGAGGGCAGCATGGCCTGTGGCTGCTTGGATTGAATTGGAAAATGGCAAAAGCATCTCTCGGTTACAAAAGTGTGCTGCTGCTTATATAGAGCAGAGGAGCTTCTACCTACTCCCTAGCATATTCTTGCAGCATAAAGCAAAATGCTCTAGGCTACTTGGTTGCCAAGGCTTGTCCATGATCAATTTGGGAGCCAAAGCACCTCCTAACTGCAGTAAAAGTAAAATGCAGAAAGTAAGATACATGTACTAGGCTTAACCAACAAATTGTCTGCATATTCAAGTGCTAAGATTTTATGGGTTACCTGATTTTGATGGAGCGAATCCTGGATAAAAGGTTGATCAAGCAGCAGCTTCTTTTTGTTTATCGTCTATATTCACTTTGTTCCATGGACTAAGATATAGAGCGCTCATAAAATTTCATATGGGTGCCTCTAGTAGAATCAGGGAGTCCGAGACATTTTCCCTTAACTTTTCTTTATTGCACATAAAAATGTTTTAGGATAGGTGCTACTTGTTTTGTTTCTTGGTTTTTTTGGAGCCAAGTGCTCTCTGCATTGATCACAGTCATTACTCTTCGACTTTTAAGGTGTTACATGTATTTTTCTACCAATTTATCTATATAACTTTCTCATCCATCATTACTATGCATTAACCAAACTCCACTGCAACATCAAACAAGATACAGCTAGGCATGTGTACAGATAGCTTGCCATGTGTGCGTAGAACCTTTGTGGTTGTACATCTACAATGTGAAAATGAGATCGCAGAGTGAAATTTTATTTTACTACCATGGTTAAGGTTGCGAGTTCTATACTTTTTGTTATTTTTTCTATTGATGTCTCTCAATACTCTTTTTGTTCTTTTTTCTATTGTGCCTCTCAGATGTTTACAATAGATGCATGGAGCAATCAGCAAACAACCATGGAGCTACATAAGTGCTGAGTGCTGACCTTTAGCTTTGAGAAGGCATCTCACATTTCATGTACGATCTTTCCGTACCTAGAATTGCCGAAGGTGTTTCACATTAGAGGGCATGAAGATAATTTTGCCTTTTATTTTGCTTCACCGCTGCTCCATGTGATGTTATCCTGCATTTCCAGGCTATCTTGCAGGAACACTAATCCCTTTTTCCTCTGTACCTAATGACATTGGTTGCCATTTATTCAGTACCTTAGATATAAGGTTGCTGCTCCATGCGAACCTCTGTTGATTTCATATTCTGGGTGCCTTCAATGGGTGCTCTATTTCAGCTTCCTGCAGATCTACCTTCCAATTTTACTTCTTTAATCGTCTGTCAGTTTTTTTGCAATAGATTATGGTTGAGTCCTAGAACAAAAGATCCTGCTAAGCCATTCACCTGTTTGATTGTTTTATGATTCGAGGATAGAGATACTTGCTCTCTTAGATCGCTTGGTGAAATAGAAAAGGCATCCCTTACTGTAATAATAATTAAACATGCTGCTTATCAGGAAATTAGTGAGCCTATACCACAGAATTTCGCATACCCATCTAGCATGCCTAGCGATAGCTTAGCTGAGCGGTGTTCAAGGTGGAGAAAATAAGGTCCCCATTACACACCAAGTCATAGGTCTGGTACCCTGTACAATTCCTATTTCCACATAGCTACTTACAATTGTGGGATTAGTACAAGTATGGTCTGTTCATGGTTTTGTGACCATGTTCCATTTGTTATTTTGTTGCAAGATTGAAGATAGTCATTGTTCTCATTGTTGGGAGTCTGATCGACACTTAACAAGGTAACTATAATGTCAGGTCACTAATAAAAATGCTAAAATCAGATATCCAACTAATAATACTGATGGTATGATACTAGGCCAGGGATATCTTAGTGAATTGAAATTATGTAATTTTCTGTTTCCAGATGCTCACTTTGTATGATTTAGCCATACTATTGCAAAGTTACATTGCTTTGCTCCGCAGCTACCTCACCAATGAATATTGTAGGATGGTCATGTTAGATAGGTGTGTCCTTGTGACACCTTTTTTAAGTTCCAGTTTTGCATTGTCGGTTCTCCAATTTCCATTGAGCTGATGTCCTGTCCGTTCGACATTGCAATTTTGGATCCACGGTTCTCCAACTTATATAGGTTCGGCAGGATGCAGCCATGGTGCAAACTACATGTGCCGCTGCGAGGCTCTAGGTAATGGTTTGATGTTTGTTAGTTTGGGGATGTACTTATCACCTCTTGTGTTTTCCCAGCCTAGACATATAAATCTTGCGCTATCTTGTATTCATGGTTAGAACTCTACATCCATTGATCCTGTGAAGGCCAGCTAGCTAACGCCAGGAGTGGCCTTGTGATCTTGAAAGTTTTTTTTGTCCTGTTTCTGCTTTTTTTCTGATGGGCAAAACTTTGTTTTCTGCAGCTGTCAACATGGCGGCCATTTGGGTTCAGCAATCCATTCCTTACACTGCACTGTTACACAGGCTTGTTCATATGTCTACTGTACAGGGCTCCATCTACACAGCTTTTCCCCAGTGTAAACTAAATGTGGGGCTGTATATTCTACATGTAAAAGAAATGTAAAGAAGTTGGCTATCATAGCATCTTTGCCGCACTTAGCCAATATTCCTTCCACTAATCAGTTTTGAAGTACAGATGCTGTTTGACTATGTTTCCCTCCCCGCTATAATCCAAGCGTGTTGTGTTTGTGGTTTCTGTTATAATCCTAGCGCGTTGTGTTGTGTAAATATTGCTAAATATTTCTTACACTAATCTGGCATGCACTCTTCTGTATTCCTTTTCATGTCAATATGAGTGCTGAGCCAAGTTCTGCGTGAACCTTTGCTATAACATTGTCTATATTGATGTTCGAAAAAGATACTGCCAAGTACTGTTACCAGCATCGCTGTCAAACATCGAACACTTTCGAGTGATGTAAAATTCGTGCAATATGACAACGCCGCCCAAACAAAACGGTGACCTGTTTTGTTCTGCTATGATGGCCTCCTGCACGCCGTCGCCCTGTTCCCGGAGAGTCTGAGACGGCGTCGACGGCCTCCTGTTGCTGACTTTGCCCCCGGAGCCCGTCCGACACGATGACCAGGAACTCGCGCTCTCCACCGTGGCTCACGTAGCCACCCTCGCGCTCGATGCGCTCCCGCTACTCCTCCCGGGCGCAGGTGTGGTCCGCCGTCAGCACGGACGTGGCGCCGTTGCGGCTCAGCACGGCCGTTGTGGCGCATGCGCCGCCGTTTTCGCCCTGCGTTCGTTCAATGCAAGGAGCAAATACGCCGTCAGTTTGACATATATTAGACTCAAAAATGGTATTCGTCTGCCAACGTACGGCAAAACTTTTGGTCACGATATGGTCTGGGATGCAACCGTTTTGAGATTGATTTTCTACTCATAAAGCAATAATAAATTGATTTAGCGTCAGTTTCAAACTAATTGTACACGAAACGACCGTGGCTGAAAATTGAAGCTTCAAATTAAACGCCCCTAAGTGGCTAAGATTCAAACCTCTTTTGGATAAAGTTCACCAATTATTAACGCTAATGCTATGGTTAGAGCGTCCGTTTTGTCTCGAGGCGCATTGGTGGGTCTCGACGCCTGAACGGCCTAATAGGCAACAATTCCATTCGCATGGAAATAAAAATAAAAAATCATCACTCTCACATTCTTGAATCGCCGTTGTTTCCTCATTCATTCTCGAACCAACTTTTCGCGCCCGTATCGCCGTGGCTTGCTCCACAGCGACAGCGCTGCCGCGCCTGCACAGCCACGGCCGCAATGCAGTGGCGTGTTGCCTTGCACCCGAGCGCCACCGCCTGCTTTCTTGTCACCCCACCGCCACTCACCACTCGCCGCCAAGTTCTTCGAGCTGATGCGGCGTGGTCCACGACGACTGCTCCGACGCGGCGTTCTTCACCACGCCCTGCCGCTTGCCTGCCGTCATCCTCCCTCTCCACTGCACTCGAGCACCGCTTGCTGGCTACCGCAGTTCTCCACCAGGTGGACCATGGATACTGGCGGCGCCACGTGTTTGTTTCAGGTGTGTTCAGAAGTTGTTTCCAAGTGTTTCATATATATGTTTCATATGTTGCAATGACTATATACATATGTTGCAAGTGTTTCAATTGTTTCATGTGTTTCATCTGTATGTTTCATGTGTTTTATCTGTATGTTTCTTGTTTTTCATCTTGATGTTTCATATGTTGCAATATTTATACATATATTTTAAGTGTATGTTCCACATGTTTCATCTGTTTTAGACATATGTTGCAAATGTATGTTCCAAATATTTCAGCTGTTTCAGACGCATGTTTCACGTGTTTTATCTAGATGTTACAATGACTATACAAGTATGTTTCAATGCATACTGCATATGACGAATGTTGCAGAGGAGATTAGACGTTAGCATAGAAGGGTGCGGCCAAGACATAGTACGGAGGAGGACAGGGGCGCGGCGGGGGTGCCGCCGTGGCGAGGGGAGGAGCGCGACACGGTGGGGGAGTAGCGCGGCGTGGCAGGCTTGACGCCTGGGGCATAACCAGGATGGGATCGAGTCGTGGATGGTTGGACACAGTCACCGGCGCGGGAACAGTCACAGGCGGCCAGACGCGATTCGTTGACGTGGGATCTGATGCGAGCGCAGGTAGTGTCCTTTGCGAAGCAGTCGCAAGCATCGGAGCTGCGTCCGGATGCGGGCCTAGGGCCGGACGTCCGGCCGCTAGGCCTGCCGAATTATTAAGGGGAAGATTAACGTGCAATGGGTCGCGCGCTCCGACCCCATCGTCTACCTCACACCCGGCCTCCTCCTTCGCTCCCTTCTCCTTCCTCGTGCCCCTCCTCCGCCCCTCCCCCGCCGTCGTCCTCGACCCCACCCTCCTCGTCGTCCTCGCCCCTGCCTCCAACCACCGTCGTGTCGCTGGCGCTATGGTTTGCCGGAGCTCCAGCAGACTAGGGTCGTGGTGGTGAACTCTAGCGCCCGCGGCGGTCTCCATCTTCCCCTTCCCCCTCTCGTCGGAGCTCTTCCATGGCCACTCTCGCTGGCGACACTAAGCTCTGAGCTCTAGTTACCCTAAGGCCGTGATCTTCTTCGACTCCGGCACGGACCGATCCAAGAGGAGGAGGAGGAGGAGGAGCCCTACCTCACCAGGGCCGTCGCTGCCTCCGCCACCAGAGGGGAGGGAGGGAGGGAGGAGCTCACCGCGGGCGCAGGGTCGCCGAGGAGCGCGGGCTCGCCGGGGAGTGCGGAGTCACCGGGAGCGCGGAGAGCGGGCGCGGGGTCACGTGGTCATGCTCCAGCGCGACCGTTGGGTGTTAGACTTTGCGAATTATTAAAACATGCCTTAGTACAGTGCTACGACAAATTAATTCAATGCAAGCTTCAAACTAAATCATCTTTTTTTTGAAAAATAATCCTTTTAGACGTGTCCAACGTGGGAGGGAAGTGCATATGCGTAGTAGACCCGGTAATCAAAACGAACGTGCCTATTAGTAGGGTCGCTCTGGCAGTACGCTGTACGCACCTGATGTAACACACCGTAGAATGCCTGCAGGAATATTAAAGGATTGGAGATTAATAACAAAAACCAAACATTCTAGGCGGGTTTGTGTTGGGCGTACTTAGATGTTAGGTTCGGCCCCGTTCGCTCGTCTTATGAGCCGTATTGTTTCAGCGAAGGAACAATATTTTTTTCTCCTAATGAATAGTACTTTCAGGCATGAGTTTTCAGCGAAGCGAATAGGACAGTTCGGATGCCCGTGTATTACCTGGATCTAATGTATTGCGGTAGGTTGGTGTGGATTTAATTAGTTTAAATTTCACACCACCCACACAACACAAATGGATTGATGTTGATACATAGACATCCAAAGAAGCCCTCTCTTACCGGGTCAAAACACATCCAAACTACAATAGTTAGATAAGTATTTGGTCAACCATAACGCCATAACCTTTATATATAGAGCTCGTTCGCTTCGCTGAAAAGTCATAGCTGAAAGTACTGTTCGGTGATTTATTGTGAGAGAAAAATACGTTCCGCTAAAAAATAAACTGAAAAGTACGGATTATAAGACAAGCGAACAGGGCCATACTCCCTCCATCTCAAATTACAAGTTATTTTAATTTTTTTGAGAGTCAAAGCATCTCATATTTGACCAAATTTATATAATAAAACAATAACTTTTGTGATACCAAATAAGTATCATTAGATTCTCCATTAATTATATTTTCATAGTATACTTATTTAATGTCATAAATTTTTGTAATTCTCTCTATAATTTTAGTCAAAGTTGAGATGTTTTTTACTCTCCAATAAAGTTGGAATGAGGAATGGTTCCGAGACGAATGACTCAACACTATGCAAACGAACGGAAATGCTTACATTCGAACATCCGATGGTCCACATGCCGCCGTTCGGGCCGCGACACCAGCCCAACGGCCCAAACATCATATCCTTTTGTCCACTTGTGTATCTTATCCAGAAGCCTCTCGTCCACTCGTCCTCTCCACAGTGGCGGAGCTACATGGTGGTCCGGGTGGTCCTGGGATTACCATGCGCTCGGCCCATTCAAGGCATGTAGATATAGGAAACTTTGTACCACCATAGCTATAAATCCTAGCTACGCCACTGCCTCTCTAAAAGGCTCTCCACCGCAGCGTTGCGACAGCTCTCCGCCACGCCACCTCGGCGTCCAAACGCCAACCGCTGACCGACATCTCCATCGCACACCCAGCGTGGCTGCCCCCTTCCTCCCTCTCCATGGCGCCTCTTGCCCACTGCAGTCTTCTCCAGCGCGCGGTCCGTCTTCTCCCCCAGAGCGACTGCTACGGCCTCCACCGGACCTGTCACGGCCTTCTCTATTGGAGCGGCGAGCTTCGTGCCACCAGCGAGCTCTATATCGGTGAACTCCACACATCGACAAGCCTCCATTTTCAAGTAGCAAGGAGACCATTCCCAAGCAACAAGAATATGTTGCACCAAAAGCGCATGTTGTAAACATATGTTTTTGGTGTGTTTCAGTGGTATGTTGCAAGTGATTCGTATTGGTGTTGCAAAAGTAGATCGTGATGTTGCAAAAGTAGATCGAGATCTTGCACATGTTGCACTAGCTATACACGTATGTTTCAAGTGTATGTTCCAAATGTTTCATCTGTATCAGACGTATGTTGCAAGTATTTTTATCTGCATGTTGCAAAAGTAGATCGGGATCTTGCACATGTTGCAATAGCTATACACGTATATTTTAAGTGTATGTTCCAAATATTTCATCTGTATCAGATGTATGTTGCAAGTATTTTCATCTGCATATTGCAAAAGTAGATCGGGATCTTGCATATGTTGCAATAGCTGTACACGTATGTTTTAAGTGTATGTTCCAAATGTTTCATCTGTATCAGATGTACGTTGCAAGTATTTTCATCTGCATGTTGCAAAAGTAGATCTGAATGTTACATATACATGCATATTGCAAGCGTATTTTTCAAGTAGTTTTATATACGTTTTCATACGTCTGTTGCAAGTGTTTCATGTCGATGTTGCATATGTTTGCAATGGTTTTTAAGTGTTTTTCAGGTGTTTTCTGTAAGTGTTTCAAATACATGTTTCAAGTGTTCCATCTGTCTTCTTTATATGTTACAACTGTCGAATCTACATATTTCAAAAGTAGATCGGGGTTGCACATGGGATGTGCGTGGGAAGTGGCTAGCGGCACGGGCCCGCTACTAGGGTGCTTGCCCGCAAGCCTAACACGCTGGGGTGCTCACTCTCTCGCTGAGTGAGTACCGTCCGACGCTAGCGCTCAGATTGTACGTCCGGGCGCTAGCAAATCCGGCAAACCAAACGTCTCGCCCAGGGTCGGATGATGGATCGGATGATTCCACATAGACTCATGACGCAAACCAAACATGCTGTTAAGGTCTTTTACTACCTTGTGGCTAAGTTTGACCTCAAAATAATAAGAAATACTTTTGTATGTCTACACTTATTTAGCAACAAATAGAGCAATCATGTAATCTTTTTTTTTTAAAAAAAAACTTGTGATGTACCCCTTCCAAATTGTAAATCAGTTTGGCTTTTTTTTTGGTTACGTAGCAAAATGAATGTACTAAATAAGTCAAAAACAACTTATAATTTGAAACGGAGGGAGTAAACCTTAGTGTATAAAATAAAGATGCCATATAATAATATGTTAAATGGATTATGTAAACAAGAGAAATCAAATATTTTTATCCGACGAATTCATGAAATAATTCTTTGAAAAAGTACGATTTGTGCAAATTTTTCTAAAAATGTATACACTGTACATATATATGAATATGACACACTGCTTTTAACGGAAAATTATGATCTGTGAATACGACTGAGGTATTAGCAGCAGCAGGCGTCTTCCTCCGCAGCGCGAGGGTCGTCATGGCGTAGATTACGCCGGCGGCTGGAGGCCTGGAGCGAAGGCGGTGGCGACGGAGCCCAAGAACCGGGCGGTGTGCATGCAGTGGAGCATTTCTAGCTAGAAGCCGGGTGCCGGAGAGCGAGACGGTCAAACTGGTGTTGCTGAGTCTGGAGTGAGCAATGCAAGAGCGACTGAGCTAGGCCAGGATGGGAGTCACCGGCAGATCAGCTTCCAACGAGGAGTGGAAGAGTAAGGACGATGACGAGGGCAACGGGACAAGATCAGATATTCAGATGGGGGCATGAGTCACATGAGTCACTAGTGCCGACGGGTCAACAAATGGGGCAGTGACCGCATCATCTGGGCTGTGTTTTTAATATTGTTAATGGCGAATTTCGTTTACTTAATCCGGACGGCGAGCATACAGCCAGCATACGTACAGTGCCGGGTCCTAATACTAATGTGATCAACCAGAAACCTACACTTGCGCCTCCTAAGAGCACCTCTAATCTATACTATAAAGGAGCAAAGGAATTTAAAAATACTTGTTACCCAAAAAGTCTCCTACCCACTTACAATCTACACACTCTGACAGGCGGGCCTGAAGACCAAAAGAACGATACTTATGTGACAAAAAAAAACACTTTCACTGTTGCCGATCTCTCCCTCCCTCCGATTTTTCTTACGCACGGCAGAGCCTACCCGCCGCCTGTACCCACCCACCCGCGATCTCCGTCCGCGACCCCGCCCGTGAACACAGGCCTAGCAACCGCCATCTCAGTTTCCTTTTCGCACACACCCACCCGCCGCCGCCTTCCTTCATGACTTCGCTCCTCTCAACCGCGCCTTCGGCGACTGGAAGACTTCCCCACCGGTGTCACCGCAGCCCCGCTCTCTTCGCTGCACCGCCGTGGCAAAGGCGCGCGTTCTTCCCCTGTAACCTTCGCAGTCCTTCTCGCTAGAGCGGCCGCGATTGAAAAGGCGCGCGTCCCACCCCTCTTGCCCTCGCCATCCTCTCGCTGGAGCGGCTGTGATTCGATGGTCGGCGCCGACGGGACCCTCCCCTCCATCTGACAGCGGCATGGCCATCCGGCGCGGATGATGCTCCCGTGACGACACGTGCGTGCGGGCGGAGGTGCGCCGCCTCCACCAGGCGCAAAAGCGGGTGCCCCTCTAGCACATTGCGGCGTATCACCTGCCGCCCCTCCCGCATGTGGCAAGAACGACGACGACGACCATTCCGACGCGCACAGCACAGTGGGCTTCGCGTCCAAGAGGTGCGGGTTGCTCTCAACCCGATGCATGAAGATAGGTTTGTTGCTGTCCCACTGCAGGGCACCGCGATGTGTGTCTCCTTCGCCGGCACAGGCAACACAAATACATCAACTTCTTAGATCACGACCTTCCTGGAGGACTGTTTCCGTACAGCGTGGAGTCGTACGCCCGACAACGGTAAGGCTCGCTAATGGTGCCGGCATGCCCAAATTGATGGTGCCGATGACACTAGATCGAGGTAACATTATCCTGATGTCCATCTCAATGATGCTACAGTTCGAGTTGATGAGGATTTTGAGGAAAAAGGGGGAAATTCGTGATTTAGCGTTTCAAAATTTGGGAATTTTTTGGGATTTCACTGCAACTGATTCTTATCTGCTCTTCCCCTCCCTCTTAACTCTTAATCCGAAATCTCAGGCCCCAAATCGCATCTCAATTAACACCAAAAGTCAGAGGCTTAACCGAGAGTAATCAGCCCCAAAGATCACTGATCTTAGACTTAAACCTCAAATTAACTTAGCATCACCCCTAATTATATCTACCAAAGCATGATACACATAAGTCAGAGGCACGTGATACAGGACTAAGTGGAATTATGTCCTAATTATTTATAATTATGGGTAGATGTTCAGGACAGAGGAGTGAAGTTTCTGACGGAAAATTAGTGTTCATCACAAGACTGTTATTGTCATGCCTTTAGGAAGCGATTGATATTGTAATAACCTTAACCATATTCCATGGAGATGGACGAGCCTGAACTTTAGAAGACCTGTAGTATGTAGCATCAAATTGAATTTAAGCATTTATGGATTGTTAAATGGGCTATATGGGCAGCACAATATTCATGAGTTTGCTACTGCCAGCCATATTTATTGCCATAATAATAAATATCATGCCGTCAGATACACAGATTTCATATGCTATGTATGGTGGATGTGTGTGCAGTTTGGGAGCCTTGACTAATTTGGATTTGAACTCTCATTCAGTTATAGCCTTTGACAGTTCTGAAGTAGAAAGAGATGTGGTTAAGACCTAGAACAGTTGCAATCTTCAGCATGTGTATTTTATCTTAGTTATAGGATTGTCTTCGTGTTTGAAATGACTGGTTGAAGTTTGATTTCAAAACATGTTTGCCCAGGGTATTTCAACCAATTGTATACTATGGTGTATTTTTTATCTTTTTAGTACAATAATATTGCCTGTTAATTTGTTAAAGGACAATAAATTTGAGTGGTATGTCCCTTCATAACACTTTATTCAAACTACAGTTGTATGACACTTCATAACTTTGATTATATAGTATACCCATGAAAACAAACGTCAGTTTTTCCCTGGAATTTATTATTTTTTAAGCACAACAGTTTTGCTATTGACATGACAATTATCTTATTCTCAGTTTTGATGATCCTGGACCACATGGAGCAAGTAGATATTCAGACCATAAGCTACCTGAAGTCCTGAAACTGTGAAGAGAGATTGAAGAAAAGGTGCACGGGGGATAAATCCATCCGACTGATCTCCCTAGAAAAGTGGAATTTTAAGGGTTACAAACCTGCTGCCAGCCTTAATCTTGCTTCCCCTCTGGCTTATCTGACATTTCTACTTCTGCCAGCAAGTGGCTTGTCTGACAGAAGAGGCAACTTCAAGTCAGAGCCCAGGCCACTGTAGTCACCACAGCCGAGGTCACCGAAGCCCAGAGGCTTAACATTGGTGTAGGTGTCAGTCGCTTCGAAGTATTCATAACAGAAGCAACTGGTGTGTCATAACCTTCCTTTTGCAGTGGCCTGCTGGGCGCAGCTATCCAACTTTCCTTGCACAACAAGAGAAATCTCCCTCTCCCTTTCCTCTAGAGATACAATGTCTCCCTTCTCCCCAAACCCAACTTCTCCAGGCACTCCTTGGCTCCAACAATAGTAGTCGCAATGCTGATTTGGTCTTCAGGAGACCTACCAGATTGTGTTCTCATGCTCTTCGGGTGGTCGTATGTGAAAATATCATTTAATCGTTTGGGAACAAGAACACCTTTACACCGATGAGCTTGCCTCCAACCAGAACCTCCGCCGGCACCGTGGATGCACGTCTACACATAGGGTAATTTAGTTTTTGCCTATCATATGATGGACCTGATCAAGGCTAGGCATGTAATAATTGTGTTGACCTAATTTCGACTAGGCATAGTGGGGACCAACATATTTGTGTGAGATATTAGTTACATTTGGAAATTGGAAGTGCTATAATTCTTTCTGACAACCTTTTGTACAATTATTAAAATTGGATGTCGTTTTCTTTTTGTTTTAGTGGTTTAGTGAAGCACATAATATGTGAAGACAATTTTCCTCTTTGGCTATACCTTGCATCATGGAGTTCTGGAAGTATCCTAATGGTACTTGGCATGTTTCAAGTATGGTCCAAAAAACTGATGAAGATAGCAGTCAAGAGCCTGAGTTCACAAGGAAAGTCATTTTCATAACTCCTTGGTCAATGTTACCAATATCAGGTACACTAAAGGTACAATATAATCTAAAATTATATTTCGCCATTCATGGTTTTATTTAGATAGTTCTTGATTTGTTTTTCTCATACATGATACATGAAAACTTGATAACTTTTTTAAAAAAAAGTTGAAAATATGATAACTTGAAAATTTCCTGCAAAACTATCTATTCTAATTTTGTTAAAAAAGAACTAATGGTTGTCCACACAATGTATGGGACCTCTTGGTAGCATCCTGCTACGAAGGTTCATCGTGATTTTCTGAAAAAAGTAATTTTTTCAGTAATTAATGGCTAGACTTATTTCACTCCATGCCTTATAGTACGCATAACACCTTCATTACAATTTTCCAAGAAAATAAACTTTGACAGTAAATGATACTATGATAGTATTTTGGGGTATGATCTTGGGTATGGCAAGTCTTGGGTATGATATTATTTTTCTGAGAAATGGAATAATTACTCTGTGGTTTCCTTCAAGTAGTATTTTGGGTATGATCTTGTGTATGGCAAGTCTTGGTGACCATTTGTTAATCTAGATTAGAAATAAATTGTCGTTAAAGTAATATCATAGCTAATTAGTATCAATTTATTATACAGTCAGCTGAGTCCGTTAATTACCTAATTGTCCCCTTACATTAAAATATAGAAGCTCTTACATTAAAATATAGAAGCTCAGATGTGCTACACTATAGCCTAAAAAAGAATTGGGTGAAGAAAAATTAATTGGTAGTACTTCCCTTATTAAATTTTGCATTTCAAGCTATCCCTCTATAATTCATGATTCTATTTGTAGCTGTCAGACGGGTTCTACTACATGGAATCCGCTGTGGTTATATAACTGCATCGACAAAGCTGCCCACTGACAGCCACAGCCACTAGCTGTCCTGATGATCAAGCCATGTGCCTCAAAAATCAAAGTTGGAGAAGAGATTGGCAAATCAAAGGTTCGAGAAGAGAACGGCAACATGTAAATTTCTATAACTAATGAAAGATTAAAATGTTATGTCTCACGGATCAAAGCGAACTGAGACATGTAAATCTCTATGATTAGTAAGAAAGATATTCCTTTGTAAAATATATCCAGAGTTATGGACTGGGTACTATATTACATCTACCAAATACTTATTACACACAGCAATGAATAAAAGAAAATGTTGATGTGGCTTCAATTATGAGTACATATTTGTTATGTCATTCCGGACCATTGCTTAGATCATGGAATTTATTCGATGTATGAATTGTGTTCTAAAAAATTAATTGCTATTCATCAATGAAATATCTTTAATTTTTTTATAAATCATGTCTATTATCATATATAAATATACGTGATATAGGAATTCAATTATTAAACATTAGATTTTTTTGTACTCATCCATCTTGATATTTTAATAGACACGTGTGTGCCGCACGTGCATATCTACTATCTGATTAAAAAAACTTACAATGTGGAACAAAGGGTACGCGCCTAAGTAATTTCAAGACAATTTAAAATCATCATTTGTCCTGTCATTCGCAAAAGAAAACAACTTAGAGCATCTCCAATAGTATTAAAAAATACTCCCAAAAACAGGTTTTTCAATCTTTACAAAATATATTAGGAGACATAAAAAGCTACAACTCTTACATTTTTCAAAATCTCGCGCCTAAAAGATAGAATGTAATTTTACATCAGTAATCCTAAACTATTTCTAAATCACAGTAACCACTTTTATACTTTATTTCTCTTTTATACATTTACATCACGAACTCTATCCTACTTTTTTTTCTTCCCCACATCCTTCCACCTCATATTTGGGCAATGATATGCACATGTAACTTTACGCACATGGGGGTGTTTTTTCCCATGTGCCTAAAGATTGGGAGGTGAGTTAGAGAGTTGTTGAATATGAGTTGTTTTTTCGGTCTTGCCAAAATTCTTTTGTTGGGAGACTCTTTTGGGTACTTTTGGAGATGCTCTTACAGATTCCTTTGTGAACGCACACGCAACCCTACCCTATGAGAATCTTCAAAGACCATGTTAACAAATCATCGAGATTGACGAAATCACCACGAGATTTTAAAGATTATTATTATAAATAGCAGGTTGTATGGACATAATTAGGGTGATTGACTAATCTTTACATTTTATATAAGAAAAGAAATCGAATATAATGCCGGCTCAATGTATGTTAACGTTCCATAAAACCAGCGATGATATATTCAAAATTATTAAGGTTTAAAATTTTAATCTAATATAATTAAAAGATACATTTTTCATAAACTTCGAGGGGTTGAATTTGTAATCTTGAGAAAATGCATGCTTTTGTCTTTGCAAAATAAAATGTAATAGTCATCAACTCAACACGTCTCCTATTAAATAAAAAAGCTTTTTTTTAGATACGTGCGTGTCGCATGTGCATTTCCACTAGTGGTTAAAAAAGTGATTTTCAAATCACCCCCATCATTTTTATACTTCATTTCTGTCGTGTATATTTACATTATAAACCTAGTAATAGTGAATGCTCGGTGTTCTCGTAGAGCGATCGCTCTTTTTTTCAAGCGCGGATAGATTGGGAGCTAAAAGCATCTTCAAGAGTTTCCATAACCACTCCTAATCATGATTTTTTAGCAAGATTGAAAAAACCTGCTCAACACCTAATCTTTTCGCACTTGGGAAAACCGATCCAATCGTGCGGAAATATACGCGTGTACCAATGGGCCAATCTGAAGATGGATGCATGTGGGGAAGAATAAGAGTAAGAACAGGGCTTTCAAATGTATACGAGAGAAATAAAGTATAAAAGTTATTATGATAATTTACAAATAGTCCAGGATTCCTTAAGCAACATTGTCTTATGTCTTTTAGGAGTGAGATTTAAAAAATGGTTGGAGGAACCCAACAAATGTGCTCCCAACTTTTTTTTAACCACTTGAAAAACTCAATTATTTACCAATTGTTTTTAAGGAACACGTGCTGTTTGGTTCCTACAACCGTAACACAAATGGAAATAAAATTAGTTCAAATGGTCTTCTCGCTGTAACGTTGATAGCTTTAATTAGCCCTTGTTAAGTTCTCAAAATATTTTGCAAAATGTAACTGTAGCACTACTGTAGCACTTTCGTTATTATTTGACAATTATTGTCTGATCATGGACTAATTAGGCTTAAAAGATTCGTCTCATGATTTACAACTAAACTGTGTAATTAGTTTTATTTTTTTATCTATATTTAATGTTTCATGCATGTGTCCAAAGATTCGATGTGACGGAAATTTGAAATATTCTGAGAACTAAACAAGGGCTTAGTTTCCGTTTACGTTCCCAATGCTACAACCAAACAACACCTATACTCGAGATGCTCTAAGATAAGAACTTGTTGGGTAGAGTTTTTTTCTTTATCGAGCCAAAAAATCGAGATTGGGATTGTTTTACAAAACTATTGGAGATGCACTAAGGCAGAGCTTATATATAAAGTATACTTTGTCAGAGAAAAAAAGGAAATATGTATACTTCTCAAACGGTAAGAATTATTTGGCAATGTTTTATTATCTAGCTAGAATAATTGGCAAAATATTTTTATCTGTCAAGTGAGCATATCATCTGTAAAAAGAAAATCTATCTTTTTCTTAAAAATGCCCTTTTAACGTCATATTTTAAAATTAAAATAGAATACTTGTTAGACTTTACGAAGTCAAATAGAAAAGTACACGTGTGTGTAGCTATCGTTGCATTGCTTTTGCATTCTCCTCCAGTTATTATTAGTTGGAAGACCAGTCGTCACAGGGGGAAAAAATAGCCCGCTTGAGGCTGGTCTCAGGGGAGTGAGCAATCATATACTCTCTTCGTCTCAAAAATAGAGTCGCTATGAGAGTCATGCTGATCAAACTTTCTCAACTTTGACTAAGTTTGTAGAAAATACGTGTAACATTTATATCTCCAAATAAGTTTATTATGAAAGTATATTCAACGATCTATCTAATGATATTAATTAAATATCTTAAATATTAATATTTTGTTAAATATATTTGATCAAAGTTAAAAGTTGCTGATTTTTTGAAAAACGATAATGACTTTTTTTTCAAAGGGAGTAGTCCTTTGGTACGCTACGACGGATAGAATGATAGATAAAATGAGTTTAATTAGTATCAACCGCTTCTACAATCATATAGTCTAGGATACATGCTGGAATTAAAAATTACTTTTTTGCGATTAGGAAATAAAAATTACTTGTTGAATTAGTCTGTTGCGCGCCTTAAAGAGGGTAACTACAGCTCGTTCATCATTCATGCAAACAACAAAGTACTTGTACATCATTCTTTCATGCAAGTAGAGGTTGAAATAATCTACATATAAGTACTTTGTCCAACATGACTTTTTTTTTGTAAGAGAAGTGTCCAATGAATTAGTCTATTTGCTGCTTGCCGTGCTGCTCTTCTCCCTCTGTTGTCTGCACCCAAGCCAAGCTGCCCCTGGCACATGCTGCCCGCCGCGTTGCTGCTTTGGCCGACCAGCTTAGGTGCTTAGCCCGTTGCAGGGCTGGCCAAGCCGCTTGCCAGTTTGTGAGAGGAGCGTAGATCCACATCTGCATGGCAGCCGAGTGCTGGCCCAAATTTTCTGGTCACTCCATGGTGTCGAGCTTCATATGTTTAATGTGTTTTAGATGTATGTTTCATCTTGATGTTGTAGATGTTGCAATGGCTATACACGTATATTGCAAGTGTATATTTCAAATGTTTCATCTGTTTCAGACATATGTTGCAAATGTTTTATCGGGATATTTGCATATGTTTCAGTGGTTACACACATAGATTGCAAGCGTCTATTCAAAATGTTTCATCTATTATGTACGTATGTTGCAAGTGTTTTATCTAGATATCTGAATATTGCATATGTCGCAGTTGCTATACACATACGTTGCAAGCATATGTTGTAAATATTTCAACTGTTTCAGATGTATATTGCCGAAGTTCTTAATGTTGTAACATTAGCAGGCTATAAGCAACGGGCGCATGTAGAGGCGGTCCCCGCGGGCGCAGTGGTTCCCACGTCTCGGCAAGCGAAGCGGGCATAGGTGGTCTCCACCTGCATGTGCATCAGCGGCATGGGGCGCGCAGTGCATGTGTATGTGCACCGGCATATGAGGGCGGGCATGCAGGCGCATCAATTGCGTGCGGCATGCGGAGGCGGGTGTGAGTGCAGGCGTAGCAGGTTTTTTTTCTTTTCTTTTTGATAACTACAGGTGCAGCAATTGCATACGAGTCCACAGTTGCATGCGGGGGAGGCACGGGCGTTCTGATGGGACGTCTGGACCGTAGCCACGCCCTTTTGTGTTTGTGCGCAGGCACACACCCATCTCGTCGTTTTATGGTAATCACTTCACTGAGGGAGTCTATAATTTTGTCTTTGTTATTTCAGCAACAGTTTTATGGAGACATATATATAAACAAAAAAAAATCTCGGATGTTACAATCTGTAGTATGTGCTGTATATGTACACTTCACATCTCCGGGCAATTAGTCAGTGAGTCGACGAAGGAACTCTCGTCAGTTCATCCTCTCCGTAATCGCAAATCAAACTAATTTGTTGCTCCTATCCATTAAAGTTATGCTCGATTCATTGGTGCTCAGTCAGTGCATCATCAGCTCCTTGCTGCCCTCCTAGGACACTTCTACCGTTACAAACCTCCCGAGGTCAACAGCCATGACGGTGACATCGTCCCTGCTCCCCCTGCGCCGCGCCATGTCCACCAGCTCCCTGCACGCCGTCGCCGGGCTCCCGGAGACGACATCGACGGCCTCCTGGTTGCTGACCTTGTCCCAGAGTCCGTCGGACGCGATGACCAAAAACTCGCACCCAGCATCAAGGGCCACCCTGGTGACCGCCGGCTCCGCGACGACCCACCGCTTCAGCGCGCTGTCGCCGAACGCGCGCGACACGGCGAGGCTGCCCTGCACCCGCCACACGCCGCTGCCGCTGCTGCTCACGTAGCCGCCCTCCCGCTCGATGCGCTCCCGCTCCTCCTCCCGGGCGCAGGTGTGGTCCGCCGTCAGCGCGGCCGCGGCGCCGTCGCGGCTCAGCACGGCGCGGCAGTCACCGACGTGCGCGACGTACAGGTGGCCGCCCTTCACCACCGCCGTTGTGGCGCATGCACCGCCGCTTTCACCCTGCGTTCGTCCATGGAGCAAATATATGACGTCAGTTTCACATATCAAGTTTGGAGATTGATTTCTACTCGTATAAAACAATAAAGTGATTTACTGTCAGTTTCAAACAAACTGTACACTACAGTGCTGAAAAAAATTGAAGCTTCAAATTAAACGCTCCTTGGAGGCCGTGGCGGAGCTTGAGAAAATTTAAGGGAGGTGCACTTGCCTTATAGGTGCCTAGATTTTTATCTTAAGAGTACGAATATGGTGAAAACTTAGCTATAATCACTATTATTTTGTTTTTGCGTGGGTGCGGCTGCACCCGCCAGTGACTATATAGATCCGTCCCTGCTTAGAGGCTAAGATTCAAACTTGTTTTGAGAGGAAGTTGGCAAATTAAACCATGCCCTGTACTCAGTACAGTAGCTACGGCAAATTAACTAAATGCAAGCTTCAAACTAAATCATCTCTCTTTTTTTTTCTAATTTCATTCCCGCGCAACACAACGCCAGTGACACGGCAAGTGTACTACGTAGGTAATCACAACGGCCCATCATGACGAGCTAAGAACGAACAAACCCTAGTCGCAATCACATGGGGCGTGGCCATCCAAAAAGATTGAGGATATATATACATCGCAGCCACAAAAAAGAATCTGTTTGACGTGTTCAACGTGGGAGGAAAGTGCATATGCGTAGTAGACCCGGTAAACAAAACGAACGTGCGTCTTTGCACGTAGTGTCACTCTGGCAGTACGCTGTACGCACCTGGTGTTGCGCGAGGAGCTCGTTGTCCGTGGCCAGGTAGGCCGCTCTGATCGCCGCCGACACGGCGTCCTCCGCCGCCGCCGACGACGACCATGGCTCACCTTGCGTCTCCGTTCCCGCGGCCAGCACGGCGGAGACGACGTTCCTGGCGAGCCTCTCGGAGACGAAGTCCACGGCCGCGCGGCCGCCGTGCCCGTCGAACACACCGTAGAATGCCTGCGGGAAATTAAAAGGTTCGGGGATTAACAAACCAAAACATGCTATAGGTGCCGGTGTTGGGCGTGCTTACATCTTACTGGGTCAAAACACATCCAAACTACAGTAAGTATTATACGTAAGTATTTGGTCAACCATAACGGCATAACCTTTTATTTATCTGTCACTTTAGTTGTGGATCTTGCTTGATGATAATTCAAGAGGGCTAAGTTTAGAGACTAAGCCCAAAAGTCACTATATTTAGTGTTTTTGTTAGCACGTAGGAAGTGCAATTGTTTAGTGTTCACCTAAGGTAATTTCTAATGGCGAAGGGGCCACGGCAGCATTTGGTCACAAGGAGCTCTGCCCCTGCTGTCAGTAGAGCAGCCATAATTGTACTCCATCCATCGAAAAATGGAAGCATTATATTCGTGGAGTATTCCACCTTGGACAAAGCCATCACTAAATTAAATTATTTCTCAAAACCCTCTCGTGCTACTAGCTAATCATGAGAGATGGTCTAAGACTAGTTAACAAGGGGCATTTAAAGTGTGCTACTACCTTGTAGCTTAGTTTTTCATAAAACTTATGAGAAATATTCATATTTTTGCACTTATTTAACAACATATAAAGCACAATTATGTAGTTTTTCTATAAAAAAAAGTCATATACAATTACAGTAATCAAAAATTTATTTCTGGCATACAGTAATAAAAAAATGGATTATATTCTGTAAACAGGAGAAATCAAAAATTTATTTCTGGCATACAGTAATTAGGAAAAAATGTTAAATTCACCAATTCATGAAATAATAATTCTTGGAGAAAGTATGATATATGTGCAAGTTTTACTTGAAAATGTATACAATGTACATATACATATGAATAATATGACAAATTTCTTTAACGGAATATTGTCATCCGTGAATCTGAGTATTTATAGTCTTACTCATATCTAGCAAGAAAAATTAGAAATGCTGTATATATGTCTCTTAATAAATCCATAGCAATACTACTTACGGAGTTCATAAGACATGATGGATTAGGCTGGAAAATATTTTTTATCAAGGAGGATGGAAAAAATTTAGATAATAAAAAAATTTGCATCAATAAAAATCAAATCAAGCAAATAATTTATCAAATCTTTTGCCACGCAGATAAAAAAAATTACCAGCTCAGAATCTCCACCATGTTTATCAGTCACCACGGCATACGCATCCTCCATCGCATGCCTTGGCCCTGCTCTACTCGCCACCCTATACCCCTCGCCCTCCACCTCCAGGTCGGCCTCCTTCGCCTGGGCGGCAGCCGCGGCCCAGCCGGCGGCCACCTCGCCGGCGTCGACCTCGGCCACCGGTATAACCAGCCTCGTGGGCCGCCTCCTCGCAGCCCACGCTGTCTTATTCTTCTTGCTCTCAGCATATATATGAATATGACACACTGCTTTTAACGGAAAATTATGATCTGTGAATACGACTGAGGTATTAGCAGCAGCAGGCGTCTTCCTCCGCAGCGCGAGGTCCACTGCTGCACAACGGGGCTGTAGTCCCAATTCAAAAAGATCTCTAGTCCCGGGCTGCGAGCCGGGACTAAGGTTTCGGGACTAAATGTCCCACCTTTAGTCCCGGTTCTCAGACCCGGGACTAAAGGGACTTCTTTAGTCCCGGTTGGTAATACGAACTGGGACTAAAGGTGCCGCTAGGCATCGACGTGACGCAGCACCTTTTAGTCCCGGTTGGTATTACCAACCGGGACTAAAGTTTCTTTTTTTCTTTTTCTTTCCAATTCATTATTGATTTTTGGTTTTCAGTTATATTGTTTTCTAATTTATTCTTCGCTGCTATTATCCGTATACGTTGCACCTATATGAGAGCATTATTATTGCACACAAATAAAGTATGAAACTATATATATATATATATATATATATATATATATATATATATATATATATATATATATATATATATATATATATATATACATAGTGTTCGGCCGCCGGTTAATGAGTTACACAAATGTTTGTCCGCCACTCAAAGCTCATATAAGTGTTCGTTCTTGTTTGGACTCTTCCAATTCAACCTAGGGTTGTGGTGGAACTCGCTGTCTTTCGGGATGACATGATCGTTGATGAAACTTGCAATCGTCTCCTAGATTACGACGAGTATTATGTGCTTGAACACTTGTTCTTTCAATTCCCACTCTTTTCATTTGTATTAATTAAAGGAAAAGATATTAATATACATAAGATTTATTTAGTTTCAACAAATAAATAAGATATGAATTTACTGTATACACATGTTACTTACTTTTAGCATCTCTTTAACAGGTGTAAATTTGCTACACCGCATGTACTCGCAAACGTAGTATCCACATAAATTGATTCCGTACGATTGTCTGGACACTCACTTATGTAGAATAGGAGGGGGGAGTGACACTTTTAGATCCGTACGATATCTTTGTTGTAGCCAAGCTCGAGCCCTGCCCAATAAGTCGGTCGTTGATTAGGTATAGCATAGTAAATTAAAGGAACAGGCAACGATAATTAACGAATGATAGAACTTACCTCTAGATCATGTCTTGGTACATTGCCAGCTCTTTTCTCATTGAGTCCCACACATTTATAGTTTGTTCCTTAATCTTAATCTCAATGAGTATCCAGTGATCCCTGCATTTGTTTATATTGTCAACTTATATATATATATATATATATATATATATATATATATATATATATATATATATATATATATATTAATGTTGGATTGATTAAGACATGATATAACACAACACTTTACCCCATATCGTAAGGGAAGAGTATCAACTCCTTATGCCTTTGGTTATAAAAGAACCTCCGGAAATTTTTCTCCATTTCCTTGATCTTCAAATTGAATGGATGTTTAGTCTTTGTGTCCTTGTACACGATATACGGATCGATAAAACCAATTCGATCGTCTTGTTTCAATCTGAGTTCTCTCGTCATGTGTCTGAACATCGTGAACATAGTTATTACGAATACGTACATATGCTAGAGTGGGATTATTGATTAAAAGAAAGAATCACTTACAGACAGTAGCAGCTTATGAGAGATTTGTCGAGAGCATCCATATAGAGAAGCTGGTGTATTTCACTAAACTGTACCCAGATGATGTCATCTCCACGGAAGTAGTGACGGTCTCTGACTTGGACGCCCAGATATTGTTCACTTTGATGTTATGCATAGAATCTCAAGTAGTACTCGTGCAGCTTGTACATTTGTGTACCAAGATTTTTTACCTTTGCAGGGTCGCATAGACTCCTGCCATATACGTACTTCCTCCGCCATTCATCAACAACTTCGGCCTCTTTAACAGTTATCAGTTCCTCCCGACCGAGAAGTTGTTCTAATGAAAGCCCAGTCACATTCATCCACTTGGCGAGTTCATCTAAGTCCACATCATCAGGTACCGACATTTGCATCAAGTTCATGTTGGAACCATATTGATTCTCAACCACTAGTGGCGACACTGATTGCTGCGCTTGTTGGCCGAGCTGTGCAACATCTTCTCCTTTTTACTTTCACAATCTCTCTGTGCATCACGAATGACATCACCAAGAGCATCGTCATCTTCAGCGATACTGTTTTCTGCATCCGCCTCTTCTTCAACTTTCTCCATCGCGAAGTCACAGTATTGAGCAAAAACATCGTCAGGGTCCGCTTGTTCTTCTTCACCTTCTTCCATCATAACCCCGGTCTCTCCGTGCTTGGTCCAACAAATGTAGTTTGGCATGAAATCCGACTTGAACAAGTGCAAGTAAATACTTCTTGAGCTACAAAATTCTTTCAAATTCATATACACGGCACATGGGTAGCACATAAAACCATCCCGCTTGTTTTTCTCTGCCACTCTGCAGAATTCTCGCACGCCCTCAATGAACTTGTTGGAGCGGCGATCGGCATTGTACATCCAATGACGTGTCATTATTTGCATTATATGGCATCACATAATTAAAAGCTCAGCATGAGAAAAGAGCGCGGCACAACCTTGTCTAATTGAGTTTAAAATTTTATAAGTGGTTCATCATTTCATAAAATTAATTTATGGACGTTAATAAAATGATAGAAAAATCATAAAATTTGTATTTTTCTATTAAAAGGTGTAATTTTATCTCTAAATAAAATTAATTTGAAGAATTTTTAAAGTTAAAATAAATTTGTTTCAAAATTACAAAGAATCAACATTATTTAATATTTTAAAATGAGAACATGAACAAATTAAAGTAAAAAGTATCCTAAAAAGTCTATAATAGAACTAAACATTATACATGTATACTACTTTCTAGGTACTATAATTAGCATCGTTCATAAAAATTCAAACATGAAAAGTGTCGGAGCTAGCAATATGAAATAAAATAGCCATATATAACATGGATTTACATATGGTGCTGCTAAAACATAGGAGGATGAAGCTAGCAACCTTTCAAACAAATCGACGATGGCGTAGAAGCATTTGAAGTGGATTGATCGCCAGAGATGAGATAAGCAAGAACAATGGAAGAACAAGCAACAAGAACATGAACAAGAAAGGGCTCGGGCAAGGAGAAAGAAGAGGGAGATTCAATTTATAGGAGAAGGTTTTAATCCCGGTTGGTAACACCAACCAGGACTAAACCCAGTCCTATAGTCCCGGTCGGTGCCACGGACCGGGACAAAAGGGCTTTAGTCCCGGTTGGTGTTACCAACCGGAACTAAAGGTCCCTCCCGACAGCGCCTGACAACAGAGCAGTTGGCGAGGGACCTTTAGTCCCGGTTTGGTAACACCAACTGGAACTAAAAGTCTATTTAGTCTCGGTCACCGAAATCGCCGAGACTAAAGGTATTTTGGACGATCGATGAAATGTTAGCTGTGTAGTAGTGGTCGTCATGCCGTAGATTACGCCAGCGGCTGGAGGCCTGGAGCGAGAAGGCGGTGGCGACGGAGCACAAGAACCGGGCGGTGTGCATGCAGTGCAGCATTTCTAGCTAGAAGCTGGGTGCCGGAGAGCGAGACGGTCAAACTGGTGTTGCTGAGTCTGGAGTGAGCAATGCAAGAGCGACTGAGCTAGGGCCAGGATGGGAGTCACCGGCAGATCAGCTTCCAACGAGGAGTGGAAGAGTAAGGACGATGACGAGGGGAACGGAACAAGATCAGATATTCAGATGGGGGCACGAGTCACTAGTGGCGACGGGTCAACTAATGGGGCAGTGACCGCATCATCTGGGCTGTGTTTTTAATATTGTTAACGGCGAATTTCGTTTACTTAATCCGGACGGCGAGCATACAGCCAGGGTACGTACAGTGCCGGGTCCTAATACTAATGTGATCAACCAGAAACCTACACTTGCGCCTCCTAAGAGCACCTCTAATGGTTAAAAAAGTGGTTTTCAAATCACCCCGTCATTTTTATACTTCATTTCTGTCGTGTATATTTGCATTATAAACCTAGTAATAGGGAATGCTCGGTGTCCTCGTAGAGCGATCGCTCTTTTTTTTTCAAGCGCGGATAGATTGGGAGCTCAAAGCATCTCTGAGAGTTTCCATAACCACTCCTAATCATAATTTTTTTAGCAAGATTGAAAAAACCTGCTCAACACCTAATCTTTCCGCACTTGGGAAACCGATCCAATCGCGCGGAAATATACGCGTGGACCAATCGGCCAATCTGAAGATGGATGCATGTGGGGAAGAATAAGAGTAAGAACAGGGCTTTCAAATGTACACGAGAGAAATAAAGTATAAAAGTTATTATGATAATTTGCAAATAGTCCAGGATTCCTTAAGCAACATTGTCTTAAGTCTTTTAGGAGCGAGATTTCAAAAATGGTTGGAGGAACCTAACAAATGTGCTCCCAACTTTTTTTAACCACTTGAAAAACTCAATTATTTACCATTTGTTTTTAAGGAACACGTGCTGTTTGGTTCGTACAACCGTACACAAATGGAAATAAAATTAGTTCAATGGTATTCTCGCTGTAACGTTGATAGCTTTAATTAGTTTCCGTTTACGTTCCCAATGCTACAACCAAACAACACCTATACTGGAGATGCTCTAAGATAAGAACTTGTTGGGTAGAGTTTTTTCTTTATCAAGCCAAAAAATCAGGATTGGGATTGTTTTACCAAACTATTGGGGATGCACTGAGGCAGAGCTTATATATAAAGTATACTTTGTCAGAGAAAAAAAGGAAATATGTATACTTCTCAAACGGTAAGAATTATTTGGCAATGTTTTATTATCTAGCTAGAATAATTGGCAAAATATTTTTATCTGTCAAGTGAGCATATCATCTGTAAAAAGAAAATCTATCTTTTTCTTAAAAATGCCCTTTTAACGTCATATTTTAAAATTAAAATAGAATACTTGTTGGACTTTACGAAGTCAAATAGAAAAGTACACGTGTGTGTAGCTATCGTTGCATTGCTTTTGCATTCTCCTCCGGTTATTATTAGTTGGAAGACCAGTCGTGCTGGTCAAACTTTCTCAACTTTGACTAAGTTTATAACCAATACATGTAACATTTATATCTCCAAATAAGTTTATTATGAAAGTATATTCAACAATCTATTTAATGATACTAATTATGTACCATAAATATTAATATTTTGTTAAATATATTTGGCCATAGTTAAAAGTTGCTAACTTTTTAGAAAGCGAGAATATTTTTTTTTGACAGAGGGAGTAGTCCTTTGATACGCTACGACAGATAGAATGATAGATAAAATGAGTTTAATTAGTATCAACCGCTTCTACAATCATATAGTTTAGGATACATGCCAGAATTAAAAATTACTTTTTTGTGATTAGGAAATAAAAATTACTTGTTGAATTAGTCTGTTGCGCGCGCCTTAAAGAGGGTAACTACAGCTCGTTCGTCATTCATGCAAACAACGAAGTACTTGTACATCATTCTTTCATGCAAGTAGAGGTTGAAATAATCTACATATAAGTACTTTGTCCAACATGACTTTTTTTTGTAAGAGAAGTGTCCAATGAATTAGTCTATTTGCTGCTTGTCGTGCTGCGTTGTCTGCACCCAAGTCAAGCTGCCCCTGGCACACGCTGCCTGCCGCATTGCTGTTTTGGCCGACCAACTTAGGTGCTTAGCCATTTGCAGGCCTAGCCAAGCCGCTCGCCAGTTTGTGAGAGGTGCGTGGACCCACATCCGCATGGCAGCCGAGTGCTGGCCCAAATTTTCTGGTCACTCCATGGTGCCGAGCTTCGTATGTTTCATGTGTTTTAGATGTACGTTTCATCTTGATGTTGCATGTGTTTTATCTGGATGTTGTAGATGTTGCAATGACTATACACGTATATTGCAAGTGTATATTTCAAATGTTTCATCTATTTCAGACATATGTTGCAAATGTTTTATCGGGATATTTGCATATGTTTCAGTGGCTACACACATAGGTTGCAAGCGTCTATTCAAAATGTTTCATCTGTTATGTACGTATATTTCAAGTGTTTTATCTAGATATTAGGATATCGCATATGTCGCAGTTGCTATACACATACGCTGCAAGCGTATGTTGTAAACCATGCATCATCAGCTCCTTGCTGCCCTCCTAGGACACTTCTACCGTTACAAACCTCCCGAGGTCAACAACCATGACGGTGACATCGTCCCTGCTCCCCCGGCGCCGCGCCATGTCCACCAGCTCCCTGCACGCCGTCGCCGGGCTCCCGGAGACGACATCGACGGCCTCCTGGTTGCTGACCTTGTCCCAGAGTCCGTCGGACGCGATGACCAAAAACTCGCACCCAGCATCAAGGGCCACCCTGGTGACCGCCGGCTCCGCGACGACCCACCGCTTCAGCGCGCTGTCGCCGAACGCGCGCGACACGGCGAGGCTGCCCTGCACCCGCCACACGCCGCTGCCGCTGCGGCTCACGTAGCCGCCCTCCCGCTCGATGCGCTCCCGCTCCTCCTCCCGGGCGCAGGTGTGGTCCGCCGCCAGCGCGGCCGCGGCGCCGTCGCGGCTCAGCACGGCGCGGCAGCATGGGCGGAGCCACGTTGATGCCTGGGTATTCCCAGGAATACCCAACTTTTATACTAAAAATGTACCTATACATCAATTATACATATATATATGTATATGTTATAGTGGGCTATATTCTCTATTTCTCAAGTCAAAACGTCACTCCCATCCGATGTGCTGGCATCCACTCGCACGGCCCATCTCAAAGCCCCTACCTGATGACCCAAGAAAGCAGAAACTGGAGCCAATTCCTGCCCAATCCCTGCTTCGATTCCCCGCGATGGTTGCGGCTCGTGACTGCGGGCAGCAACTAGTGGCTACACTAGGGCAGCTGACACTCCCCCCACACTGGTGCCGAGCGCCCTGTATTGCGCTGGGGCTTTTGGCTAGCTGGGCAGGCCCCAGGGCTGGCCGCGACGCCATGCACAGCAGTGTGAAGCCAAGGGCCATCGGCCGAGAACAACAACGAGGTGCCTATTGCCTTAATTTAGGATTATTTGTTACTAGCTGTTAGCATGGATGACGCCATGACATGGTGAGCACATCTTTCGTAAATCCTATTGCCTTAATTTAGGATTATTTGTAGTATGATTATCAAACTTTTTCCATTAATATAGTGTGTACATACTTTTTGTAGATCCTAGAGTATGCAGAACGAAGAAAAAATTGATAAAGACAATTTGTTAAGCTTGGGTATTATTCTAATATTTCTTCTCAACATCATCAAAGAGGAACCGTCTTCTACACTTAAACCGTTTCTCATTAATATTCCTATGTTGTAATTTCCCTTTATTCTATGGGTATCTTAGATTTGATCAATTTATGCCTTTAGTCATCGGTGTCGTCGTGAACTATTTTATTTATAGTTTTAGAATGGTACTTTTTTCTTAGCAAATAGGAATACCCAACTTTGAAATCCTGGCTCCGCCACTGCGCGGCAGTCACCGACGTGCGCGACGTACAGGTGGCCGCCCTTCACCACCGCCGTTGTGGCGCATGCACCGCCGCTTTCACCCTGCGTTCGTCCAAGGAGCAAATATATGACGTCAGTTTCACATACCAAGTTTGGAGATTGATTTCTACTCGTACAAAACAATAAAGTGATTTACTGTCAGTTTCAAACAAACTGTACAGTACTACAGTGGCTGAAAAATTTTGAAGCTTCAAATTAAACGCTCCTTAGAGGCTAAGATTCAAACTTGTTTTGAGAGAAAGTTGACAAATTAAACCATGCCCTGTACTCAGTACAGTAGCTACGGCAAATTAACTAAATGCAAGCTTCAAACTAAATCATCTCTCTCTTTTTTTCTAATTTCATTCCCGCGCAACACAACGCCAGTGACACGGCAAGTGTACTACGTAGCTAATCACAACGGCCAATCATGACGAACTAAGAACGAACAAACCCTAGTCACAATCACATGGGGCGTGCCCATCCAAAAAGATTGAGGATATATATACATCGCAGCCACAAAAAAGAATCTTTTTGACGTGTTCAACGTGGGAGGAAAGTGCATATGCGTAGTAGACCCGGTAAACAAAACGAACGTGCGTCTTCGCACGTAGTGTCACTCTGGCAGTACGCTGTACGCACCTGGTGTTGCGCGAGGAGCTCGTTGTCGGTGGCCAGGTAGGCCCCTCTGATCGCCGCCGACACGGCGTCCTCCGCCGCCGACGACGATGACGACCATGCCTCACCTTGCGTCTCCGTTCCCGCGGCCAGCACGGCGGAGACGACGTTCCTGGCGAGCCTCTCGGAGACGAAGTCCACGGCCGCGCGGCCGCCGTGTCCGTCGAACACACCGTAGAATGCCTGCTGAAAATTAAAAGGTTCGGAGATTAACAAACCAAAACATGCTATAGGTGCCGGTGTTGGGCGTGCTTACATCTTACTGGGTCAAAACACATCCAAACTACAGTAAGTATTATACGTAAGTATTTGGTCAACCATAACGGCATAACCTTTTATTTATCTGTCACTTTAGTTGTGGATCTTGATTGATGATAATTCAAGAGGGCTAAGTTTAGAGACTAAGCCCAAAACTCACTATATTTAGTCTTTTTGTTAGCACGTAGGAAGTGCAATTGTTTAGTGTTCACCTAAGGTAATTTCTAATGGCAAAGGGGCCACGGCAGCATTTGGTCACAAGGAGCTCTGCCCCTGCTGTCAGTAGAGCAACCATAATTGTACTCCATCCATCGAAAAATGGAAGCATTATATTCGTGGAGTATTCCACCTTGGACAAAGCCATCACTAAATTAAATTATTTCTCAAAACCCTCTCGTGCTACGAGCTAATCATGAGAGATGGTCTAAGACTAGTTAACAAGGGGCATTTAAAGTGTATTACTACCTTGTAGCTTAGTTTTTCATAAAACTTATAAGAAATATTCATATTTTGCACTTATCTAACAACATATAAAGCACAATTATGTAGTTTTTCTATATAAAAAAAAGTCGTATACAATGCAGACTTATGTAAAATGGATTATATTCTGTAAACAGGAGAAATCAAATATTTATTTCTGGCATACAGTAATTAGGAAAAAATGTTAAATTCACCAATTCATGAAATAATAATTCTTGGAGAAAGTATGATATATGTGCAAGTTTTACTTGAAAAATGTGTACAATGTACATATACATATGAATAATATGACAAATTTCTTTAACGGAATATTGTCATCCGTGAATCCGAGTATTTATAGTCTTACTCATATCTAGCAAGAAAAATTAGAAATGTTGTCCTTATATGTGTCTCTTAATAAATCCATACCAATACTACTTACGAGTTCATAAGACATAATGGATTAGGCTGGAAAATATTTTTTTATCAAGGAGGATGGAAAAAATTTAGATAATAAAAAATCAAGCAAATAATTTATCAAATCGTTTGCCACGCAGATAAAAAAATTACCAGCTCAGAATCTCCACCATGTTTATCAGTCACCACGGCATACGCATCCTCCATCGCATGCCTTGGCCCTGCTCTACTCGCCACCCTATACCCCTCGCCCTCCACCTCCAGGTCGGCCTCCTTCGCCTGGGCGGCAGCCGCGGCCCAGCCGGCGGCCACCTCGCCGGCGTCGACCTCGGCCACCGGTATAACCAGCCTCGTGGGCCGCCTCCTCGCAGCCCACGCTGTCTTATTCTTCTTGCTCTCAGCTTGTTGCTCTGTTACATCATCGTCACAACCGCCGGCAACGTTAGGCAGCTCTGCACCAACAAGAACAGCGGCAGGCGCAGTAGGCGGCGCCACCACCAGCAACTGCTTCTGGATAGCGACGACTGAGGCAGCAGCAGCAGTAGGCGTCTTCCTCCGCAGCGGGAGGGTCATGGCGGTGGCCGAGATTACGCCGGCGGCTGGAGACGCCGCCGCCGCTGTCGCCATGGGTAGGGAAGCTACGACCGGAGAGAACGCGGATGCCCTGATGAGGACCTTGCGGAGCTCGCGGAGGAGGCGCGACAAGGCAGCGGTGACGGAGCACAGGAACCGGGCAGCGTGCAGCATGTCTAGCTCCCGATGTTTTTATACGCAACGAGGAGTACTGGAAGAGTGAGAGACGATGACGAGAGGAACGGGACAAGATGAGATGAGAAGGGGCTGGGTCAGTCACTTGCTGCCGACTGGTCAACTATAATGCAGTGACCACGTCATCTGGGATATGCTTTTTAATATTGTTAACGGGGAATTTCGTTTACTTAATCCGGACGGCGAGCATGCAGCCAGCATACGTACGCTGCCTAATACTAATGTGATCAACCAGAAAACTACACTTGTGCCACGGCACCTAGTTAAGAGCATCTCTAATAGTTCAAAAGAAAAAAAAGAATTAGTAAATCAATGAGTTTTTAAGTTGCTAAAAAAAGTAGGGAGCATACTCGTTGTCTTTTCTTTAACTGTTTTCAAAATCTCGCTTCCAAAATATATATAGAAGGCAACTTTGCATTATTAGGAAACTCACATTAGACTATTTTCAAATCAGCTCAGCATTTATACTCCTTTTTCTCTTGTATATTCGCATTGGAACCCATCAATACGGAGCACTCGGTGTCCACGTATCTTTGCACACAAAGTGATTGTTTTTTTGCCAAGCTCGGATATATGGGGAGCTAAGTTAAGGAATTTGTTGGATAGAGATTTTTCTTTATGTTGCCAAAAAAATCAACATTAGCAGTTGTTTTACTAAGCTATCGGAGATGCTCTAAGGTAGAGCTTATTAATATATAAAGTTTACTTTGTCAGAGAAAAGAAGGAAATATGTATATATACTTTTCTAAAGATAAGAATTATGATGTTTTATTATCTCGCTAGAATAACTGGTAAAAAAATTTGTCAAGTGTGTGTATCATGTGTAAAGAAAATCTATCTTTTTCTTAAAAACTGCCATTTTAACGTCATATTTTGAAAATAGAATACTTGTGTCGATCGGACTTTACGAAGTCAAATACAAAAGTATGTGTGTGTAGCTATCGCTACATTGGTTTTGCATCCTTTTTTTTATATCGGATCGCTTTTGCATTCTCCTCCAGTTATTATTAGTTGGAAGACCAGTCACAGAAAAAAATATTCGCTTGAGACTGGGCCTGCAGGGGACTGAGCAATGCATACCGACTCAACACCAACGACACATAGATAAAATAAAATGAGTTTAATTAGTATCAACCGCTTCTAGCTACAATCGAATCAGCCTACAATACTTTCAGCCGCTTATTTTCATCTAGCTAACAGTGTTTTTTTCTCACACCAAATCAGCCAACAGTACTTTCAAACGCTTATTTTCAGCTCAAGTGAACAGGCTATCGTTGAATTAAAGATTTTTGGTATTTCTATTGTTGAATTAGTCTGTTGCGGCCTTCTAGAGCGAGGGTAAGGCCCTGTTTAGTTTGAAGCTGCTAAACTTTAGCTAGCTAAACCGATTGCTAAACTTTAGCCACCCATATATTAGTTTGGTGGACTAAAAAAGCCTTTTAGTCCCTTTTAGTTAGGGTGTTTAGGTTCAAAAGGACTAAAATGTGAGGCAGGGCTTTTAGTCCATTTAGCAAGCCCTTGGTGACTAATGGCTAAATGCCCATTTAGTCTCATTTAGTTCTAATGTTTAGATAAAAATAAACTAAAAGGGACTAAACTTTAGCAGCCCAATCTAAACACCCCCTAACTACAGTTCGTCTCGCATACAACTAAGTTGTACACCATTCTTTCTTTCTTGCAAGAGGTTGAAATAATCTACATACCTTGTCCAACATGACCTTTTTTTTGAACCGTGCAATTTGTTTGTGCAAGTCCATCTCTATTAGCAGCAATAACTGCTGTCTACGTATGTATGTATGTAACGTACGTACTCTCCTCTCATCTGCATTCAGACGCTGGCCGGCGTGTATGTAGCTCCTCGCCTCCTGCCAGGCCGGCGAGGGAGATGGAACTACTACTATAGTGGACTTGGTAGTAGCGTTTTTATTTAGATGTTGGCCGGCTGGGTGACGCAGTCTTCTGGTATATACGTTAGGTATTTGCCTGGTTCCCACATACGACGCCGTCTACTTTTCAGGTTTTGTGAAGTCGCCCAGCCGTTAATGGTTGCATCACGTGCATGCAAGAGATTTATTATACGCCACTGATGCTGAAACCTCAGGACAAGGACGTGTTTTTTTTTTGGGTGTGTGTGTGTGTGTGGGGGGGGGGGGGGGGGGGGGGGGGGGGGGGCGGGTGTGGTGTGGGATAGGACAAGGACGTATTCGTTGGTTTCTTTTGGTTCAAGATTTGATCAAGTCTTTCTACATGCACGGCAACAAACGATTTTAGGAGACGGGTTCTTTGGTTAAGAGGCAGACACCGCCTCCGTAAATGAATAGACGGCCTCTAGGCAGATGTCCGCCGCTAAAAGTTTATTATAGAGGCGGGTGTCCTAAAGCGTGGCCTCTGTTAATCATCTATTAACAGAGACAGTCGTGTTAGGACACCCGTCTCAGTAAATTAATGTTCATAGATGGAAAACTTAATATGTTCGTCTCTGAAAATCTCTAACAAAAAGTGGTCATTCCAAGCGTCTATCTCTAAAAATCGATAAACAGAGGTGGACATCTTAAGACACCCGTCTCTAAAACAGCTTTCATCCAAAAATAATTCACAACTTATCTATATGAACTAGGACAAAGGAAAATTTATATTAAAATTAATTGTAGCTCTCGACGTGATTTACAACTTTGTAGTTGGGAAGGTATTGCTTTGAAACTGATTGGAATCACAAAATATTCTTTTAACTTCATGGATTTTGAAATTCGAAATACATCGGATGTCGACATGGTCTATACCAAAGTTGTAGTTCTCAATAAATCTATAACTTGTAGTCAAAATGTTTTTGATTTGAAGTCATATAGAGTCCTAGATATGTGTTTGAAGTTTATAGATTTTGTAATTCAAAATTTAGAATTTCTAAAAGACCTTGAATGTTCACATAGTTAACACCAAAGGTATAGTGGCCCACCTGATATACACGTTTGATGTTGACAAGTTTTTTATATTTGATGTTTATTAGTGTCTCAAATATGTAGTTTAAATTCACATATTTTGATATTCAAATTTTTGAATGTTTTTACAAAATGGATGGAGTTATATCCTATACCAAAGTTGTAGTGCTTAACAAGATTTAGAACTTTGTAGTTGAAACTTTTTTATTTGAGTTCAGTAAGCAGCATAAATATCCAATACAAAATAAAGAAATATTTGTAAAAAAATAAAATCCTATATAACTTACAAGTGAGTGTGGTGTAGTGATAAGGAGGTGTTGTTGTTGAGCAACAGGTTTTGTGTGTTCAAGTCTTGAGGTGGACATACCGACTGCACCTTTGTAAATAGCGATTAAAAGTGGCCTTTGGTTACAGACGGACGGCTTGCCCGTCTCTGAAAATAAAAAATGTGTGCCTTTGAAAATATTTTATGTACTAGTTATGGGATAGACATTACAAACCATTTTTACATCCCTTTCGTTTTGGTAGAGGTGGTTCTACCAAAATCCACATCTAAGGCTCCTTGCAAGGAGTTCGAAGTAGCCAAATTATTACACAATTGTGAAGCTATTTTTTTGCCAAACGTTTTCAAAAATGTTTTCAGCTCCAAGCGAGAAGATGAAGTTGGAACCACTTTAGGATGAGCTGGAGCCCTACCAAACCACCCTAAAAATAGTTTCCAAGCCATTCCACCTCTAGAAATTGATTTGAAATTGATTTTTAGAGGCAGTTGGGCTTTCCCGGAGCCTCTTGAAATGCCCGCTATTTTTTGAGACAATTGGCAAGACAAACCGCCTTGAAAATCTTACTTTCGATTCCGTTAGGCTTTCCACTTGCCTCTAGAAATAGAGGGAATTTTAGCTACCTCTAAGAATAGATATAGCACAGTAATTTCCCTCCATTTCTAGATAGCTTCGCCTAGTAGTATATTATTTAAGGATACCGATGTTATCTGATATTTTTTAATGAGGATCTAGTATCACATACAAAAAAAAAATAACAGAAAATAGATTCGGATACATCTATTTAATATCCATATTAATTAGAAATGAATACATATATGAGAGTATCTATATTACAAGTTTTATGGGATGCGGATTTGGATAATTTGGATTTCCAGACACATCTATTTTCACCCCTAGACAGTTAAGCTTATAAAAGGAAATTAGTTCAATAAATCCAAGTCCCCCTCAGTTCACAAATATCATTCCAATAAACACCATAGTTAAAATTACCTGCCAAAATTTAGCTTGCTTTAACCACGTATTTTACAGTGAGGGTCAGAAAAATGATGTTTACAGCAACTAATTTGCTCCCCGGCCAGCAGCAGGGATGCAAATATATATAAAAAAAACTTGATGCTGAATATCTATAATCAATGAACAAGCTGTGTTGTAGTGTGGTCAGTCAGTTTATCATCTTCCGGTTCACTTTTCACCACCTCTCCCTCAATCAAAACCCAGGTGAAACGTGTTGCTCATCAGTTAGTGTCTCCGATCCAACAGCTCTGATCCGTGTCAATCCTATCTTACAAACCTCTGGAGGTCGACTATCATGACGGTGACGTCGTCTCGGCCTCCCCTACGCCGTGCCATGTCCACCAGCTCCCTGCAGGCCGTCGACCGGCACCTGGAGACCGCGTCTATGGCCTCCTGGTTGCTGACCTTGTCCCAGAGCCCGTCGGACGCAATTACCAAGAACTCGCAGCCGGCGGCGAGGGGCACCCTGGTGACCGCCGGCTCGGCGACGACCCACTGCTTCAGAGCGCCGTCGCCGAACGCGCGCGACACGGCGAGGCTGCCCTGCACCCGCCACACGCCGCTGCCGCTGCGGCACACATAGCCGCCCCGCCGCTCGATGAGCACCCTCTCGTCCTCCGCCGCGCAGGTGTGGTCCGCCGTCAGCGCGGCCGCGGCTCCCTCGCGGCTCAGCACGGCGCGGCAGTCGCCCAGGTGCGCCACGTAGAGGTCGCCGCCCTTCACCACCGCCGTCGCGGCGCACGCACCGCCGCTTGCATCCTGCGTTAGTTCAAAGATCAAACAGATCAGAGGTCATTGCTTTTGTTTTTTGACATTGAAACTCTAAAGCTCTTTTTTTGTTTTTTACGGGACGCTAGGGACACGGCAAGTCGGCAAGCAGTGTACGTACGCCCTCAAAACCCTAGTCGCAATCACTTGAGCATCCAAAAAAATATGTGTCTATCGCAACAACAAAAGAAGCTTTTGACGCGTTCAACGTCGGAAAGTGCATAGACCCGGTAAACAAACGAAGGAACCTAACGTGCGTAGGCGTCACTGTCGCGGTACACACCTGATGCTTCGTGAGGAGTTCGCTGTCGGTGGCCAAATAGGCTGCTTTGATCGCCGCCGAGACGGCGTCCTCCGACGATGCTTCGCCGCGCGTCTCCATCGTTGCCGCGGCAGCGAGCACCGCGGACACGACGTTCTTGCTGAGCCGCTCGGAGACGAAGTCCACGGCCGCGCGGCCGCCGTGGCCGTCGAACACACCGTAGAATGCCTGCAAGATGAAGTCGAGAGTGAGATTTAATATAGCTTTGTAATATTAATATTTCTTCAGTGTTGAGTGTAACTGTAACGTCGGTCTTTTACTGGGTCAAAACAGATCGGATTTCATATGTTCTAGTGGAGCTATATATACTTCGATCAGAGGCAGTGAGAGTGAGATATCTAGCCTTTCTTTATTGTGTTACAATATGTGATATTTGATCATGAAGTGTCTGCCGTCTGACTTACTACTATTTGGGATACACCTCAATGATTTACCTCACACTCACAACAATAATTTAATTAAACATAAATTTCTTTTTAGATAAAAAAATCTATATAGGTGTGTATATATATTTCCAATCAATTACCTAAATTTTTAATTAATTGCACAAATATTTTGCAAAAAATGACATAAAAGAGAATCCCACACAAAAGTAGTTTGACATAGAGTACTACCCCTAAATGGGCATAGAGTGGAAGACAAGTTTTTTTCCCCATATTTATATTGAACTATTTTTTTTTCTGTTCTAGTATATATAGATATTATTGTATCTTCTAAAAACTTGTAATGGGACGAACTCTGAAGTGTTAGTTTTTTCTAATATAATGCTCACAAACTGGGGTACCATATGAAGAGAAATCAGTGTAAACAACTAAGTGGTGAAAATTTGCCTAAACATAATGAATCAAATATTTTTTTTTGAAACTAATGAATCAAATATTTTGGCGTGATGGCAAAGATTCAATTACCAGCTGAGAATCTGCATCATTTTTGTCAGTGACCACAGCATACGCGTCCTCCATCGCATGCCTGGGTCCTGCTCTACTCGCCAGCCAAAACCCGTCC
Source organism: Saccharum hybrid cultivar R570 (assembly GCA_038087645.1). Lineage (NCBI taxonomy): Eukaryota > Viridiplantae > Streptophyta > Magnoliopsida > Poales > Poaceae > Saccharum > Saccharum hybrid cultivar. The sequence goes on from JAQSUU010000558.1 coordinate 24,738,720, forward strand.
CCCTCCACCTCCACGTCGGCCTCCTTCACCGGCGCGGCAGCTTTACCCCAGCCGGCGGCGACCTCGCCACCGTCGTCCGCCACCGGTATGACGAGCCTCGACGGCCTCCTCCTGGCCGCCCACGCGGCCTTCGTCTTCGTCACGCTCTGAGCTTGTTGTTGCTCTACCATACCGACCCCACTGACGCCGTCGTCCGACACCACCTTTGCAGGAAGAACCAACACTGGCGTTGGCGGCGGAGGCGGCGCGACGAGCAGGTTCTCCGGGACGGCAACCTGGGCAAGCGTTTTCTTACGCTTCGGGAGCGGCGTGGATGCTATCAGGCCGATGGGCGACACGACGGGTTGAGCAGTGAGTACAGCTACAGGAGACGGAGAGCATGTGGCGGTTGCCATGGCGGCCGCCTTGCGGAGCTCGCGGACCAGGCGCGCGAAGGCGGCGACGACGGAGCACAGGAACCGGACGGTGTGCAGCAGCATGTCGCGGGTCGCCGGCCGGGGAGATGGACGATATATGCTCGGCTGCTGGATGGTCAAATAAACTGGTTTGTGCTGGTTCTTCAGCAAGCGAGGGAGGGAGACGAACGATGGGAAGCCACGGGCAGGAGAGGTGAGTTTTTATACGAAGGAATCAGGAAATGGAGCAGGAGAAGTGGGCGAGACGATGAGGACAAGCAAGGGCTGGGTCACTGATGCTGACCGGTCAATGCAGTGACCAGATCATCTGGGCTGGGCTGTACATATGCGTTTTTAATACTGTCACCGGGGATTTTCGTTTACTTAATCCGGACGGCCGTGCACCCGGTATCGTGCCGGGTCCTTTATCGTCTGATCTGACCAATAAGAAATTTGCTTTTGCACCATCTTGCAAGGTGGATCAATTCAGGGGATGTGTAGTAGCACATGCCCTCTCCAATAGTTAAAAATAATTGATAAATCAATGAGTTTTAGAAGTCGCTAAAAAACTACAGTAGGAGCATATGTTTTGGCTTTTAACAATCGTTTTCAATAACTTGCTCCTAAAAGCTAGAAAGCTATTTTGCATCAAAAATCCCACACTATTGTTCAAGTTACCCTAATCACATTTACTTCCTCCATTCCAAATTATAAGTCACATTGATTTTATGATATATGAATTTTGATATATATCTAGACATACATTATATTTAGATACATAGCAAAATTGATGTACTAAAAAAATCAAAACGACTTATAATTTGAAAACAAAGAGGGTATATTTTATTTTTCTCTTATATGTTTGTATTGGGAACTTTTTGTCTCTTTTTCTTATTCTTCCCATGTCCTTCTCACCTCTCGATTGGCCAATTGGAAAGGTGCGTGTATTTTTCCACACGATTCGTACGATTTTCCCAAATGCAGAAAGATTGAGAGTTGACATGAAGAGTTGTTGAGAAAAGTTTTTTTTCAATCTTGCCAACAAGTTAAGATATTGGGAGTGGGTTTTGAAAACTCCTGGGGACGCTCTTACTAGCTTCTAAATGCTGACCCTTTAGGGTATAGCTGGGGACAAGAAGTAGATAGCGGGTGACAAAATGGCAGGTGTTATAGAAAAATACTAAACACAGAGGCCAAAAATGCTAAGTAAAGAATGGTTTTATTTGGGTTAGGAAAAAGTCTTGTTGGTTGGCTATGGTCCTGCTGCATGCACGGCACTGTGTAAAGCCATACCAACTCAGACACTGGGGTCGGAGACTATTAATTATGGTTTATTTCTCTACTAGGAGTACATGTTGGGCTATTGGTAAAATATGACGTGACCTATCACTTTCATTGTCTTCTAGAAGAATGTAATATTTAATCTCCACTAACTCAAACATGGTATAGGCTGTAATTTGTATACATGATAATTTAGATCGAAATTCAAAAAAAAAAGACGGCGGATTGAAACTTTCTGATATATGAAAACTAAATGACTTGGTAATTGGAATGCATATGGGTTAACGTCAACTACCTAATCCAAACGGTGCATATTGAATGTCTTTTGCCGCTGTCAATTTTCAAAATTGCGCTAGCAGGCTAATTAGTATTTTGGAATGATATGTATTAGTTTAATTTTTAGAAATAGTAGAATAATGGCACGTGAAAACTGAAACTTAGGAATGGAAATATTAGTTTTTCTTTGTTAAAAAAATACTATGGTTTTTCCATAAAAGCAGGTAATGATCATTATATCAATGGGATAGTTATGTTTTATCTTCTGATTTCCACATATCAAATCTTTTTCTTGACAAGTCATATATTATGATCTACTTAGTCGAAGGAAGTGGTATAAGGAAAGAATAATTCAATTTAGTTCAGAAAAGTCTAGTTGGTTGGGTCTGTAGGGAGGACTTATCTGAATTTCAAAAAAAAAATGACGACTTATCTGTTCGGAAGCCATGCCAACTCAAACATAACGGCTACTACATTCTTGCCAGGGTCTCATTATTAAAGCAAATGCTGAATCCCCCTTTATCTAAATTCATTATTTATAAATTAGTATTTTTGTCATATGATTCAATAGCATATGGGCTATGATGGAATTCAAACTCCCATCATAAGCGCATACCAAAAACAAGGTTTTTAAGATTATCTTCAAAAGTATTCAAACCATTCTAAAAAATTTACATGGATGCTAGAGATGATGCACATGTATGTTCCATGACTGTTTATTAATATGAGAGAATTATTTTCTTAGCCCTAAAAAAGTTCTGCTTCCTTCCTTGGCCTTTTTAGTTTTGAAGTTACCTATTTGGCTCAAAATATAACTTTGGTTCCTTATTTGGCCACTAACGGTGTTAAGGGGGGCATGAATTGATGCTTTTAACCCTATGCATGGATTTGTGTGCATTTGTGAAGGTAATTGTGTTGTATGCATCTTATTGTTTAATTGATTGGCTTGTGCAAATATAGAAAAAAATATACTTCCATGTTTAAGTGCACCTTGTTTTGTGCAATTATGATGACCTAAAAGCATGCAAAAATAGTCTAAATAATTCTGAAAATGAAATATATCAAAACTGAACTCTGTGCTCTCTAGCCCATGGGTTGAAGCGTCAATTAACACCCCCCTCCCTTAACACAGTTACTGACCAAATCTAATGGAAGGACCCAATAAGGAATCAAAGTTTATATTTCAAGCTAAATAAGTATCTTTAAAACTAAAATGGCCAAGAAAGAAAGTGGAACTTTTGTACGCCAAGCATGTAATTCTCTCTAATGATATTTGGAATGTTACAAACTCCTTCAATGTATTAATTGTAGAATATTATAGCATGCTCAACTAACTTTTACATTAAATTCCACTTGCATCTTAGATTCTATAATAAACTAGTTAGCTAGTAGATGGCAATCTTTTCTTTCTTCTTTAACTCTCCACATGTAGGGCAAAGAATAGCATGGATCTCTCTATGTACCTACTCCCTTAACATAGTGTATTCTAGCATTCAAAATTTGTCCTCAAATATAAGTCATTCTAGAGGACAAAACCCATTTTTGCATGAAATACTTTCCATTTATCAACCAATCACCAGTAATCATGTTCATGATAGCATTTGATTAGGAAATAAAATGAGGGTACAAGCGTCTTTTATGTTCTTTCTTAATTTGTCTTAAAATTCCTAGAGTGCACTATATTACAGGACAGAGGGAGTAGATGACTATCTTATTGGCAGTGCCTTGACGGTCCTCTCGTTTTCACGTGTACATTATTTATATGGAAACTAAAAGAATATCATGTGCATTGCTACAGGATCACGAATGATTTGAAATGAAATTAGATGACTTATATTTAATTGCGTGATGAAGGGATAAACTATTATAAACAAATATTAATAAATGGTGTGGTATGCTAAAATTGACAAATAAATGCATGTTAGTGGATGATGTACGTGGCTTGCCGGCGAGGATATCTTGCATTAATAGATATTGAATGTCCTAGTGGACTGCTGATGTGGATAGCTTACATAGAGAGATGGACATTTTAGTGGGTTTAATTTGCTTTTATAAGATAAATATAGATTGGACATTGACAATATACAGATTAAAAAATGCAGCACCTCTATATTTCTTTTAAATATGAAACTTAGGAATAAGAAAACTGCTCTCTTTAGCAGACAAGGATCTAGCTACTACTCTTAACCAGTTGTTCGTCCACAAGTCATATGTATATTAAAAGTACAATGGCATTGCATGATCCTCTAATTAATTAGTTGGAGGCTGGAAATAGATAGGAGTTGACAAAACGGCAGCTGCTAGAAAAATAAAGCACAAAAGTGGTCAGGGATCAAGAATGGTTCATTTTGGGTTAGGAAAAGTCTTGTTGGTTTTGGTTGGACCTGCAGGAGGCTGTGTAAAGCCATACCAACTCAAACCAGTGGCTACTAGGATTTATTTATGACAAAGACATTATTAGATAAAAAGAACCGATCGAAGTAGTTGTTATGCTATCAAGGGCAATTTGTAATTGTTAATTACTCTCTCCATGTTAACTATAGGTTATTTTGGTTTTTCTAGATACATAGCTTTTACTAAGCACCTAGATACACATTGTATCTAGACACATAGAAAAAGGTATATATTTAGAAAAACCAAAACGACTTAATTACAATTTGGAGTACCATCCATGGAGTTATTTGGAAATTGCAAAAGGAACGTCCGAAGGAGTTTTGAGCCGGAACTTGTTGTCAAACTAGGAAAATAGCTTGCTAATATTGTCCAAAATAATACAAAACTAAGAATTTGGCACTGTGCGCCACACCGTTTTCATAGAACTACATACTCCAACTGAGTGCCCAAGGGTGAAATTTTCCTTCTAGAGAAACGCACAAAAAAATGCTTCGTTCACATGGCAGCAGCCAGCAGCATGCTGCAGGATCAAGTATAGCTATACTGAAGAATCAAAACCAGCTGAAAAAAAAAATTAGCATGTATACGTATCGTCTTGATGCATGTCTTGTGAATTCGTCAAGTCTTTTTTTTGTGACAATGAATTCGTCAAGTCCTGTGCCTGTCTGCGTACGTAATTACGCAGCCATGCATTTCATCTGCTGATCTGCGTCTGCATGCAGGCGCCGATCGACGACTGGAACAACGCAAGACTTGTCCTAAGCTACCAGGCCAGCGAGGGAGAACGGAGAAGGAGTAGCAGCAGCAGCTCCTGTATTTTGATCCGGCCGGCCGGAACCGGAAGCTGGCCGGCTTGCCTGGCTGACGCAGTCCGATCCTCTGGTTTAATTTGCCTGGTTCGTACGACGCCGTCCGCGTGTGATGTGACAGCCATTTCAAAGGCCTGTCGACCTGTCGACTGCCGCTGCGGATCGAATTACGTACGTGCGTGCGCGCGTGAAGACAGGGACATGTTCGTCCGTTTCCTTAATTCTTTGGCTCTGGTCTCCATCAAAATCGTTGGCCGTGTGGTTTGGTAGATACCCCTTCCGTCTCAAAAAAACCGTAATGGTAGAATAAGCACGCAAACCAATGTATCTCATCTATTCCAGTACATGTCCCTTCATGAGGTCTGTTTTAGTCCGAGTTGCAGTCCCAGCGTCGTACATAGAGAAACGAGTGGAGGTGAGGCTGTGCACGCGTCCTTGCTGAAGTTGCTTTAATTTTTTATTTTTAAATGTACAGTGGCAGGATAGATCCTGATAAGCTTCTGCGAGTCAGGCTTGACACGTCCCTAGAACTACGGTCTTTCTGGGAAAAAATTTGAATGCTACAACTACCGTCTTTCTAAGACAGAAGGAGTATTTGTCTATACAAATTTGTCAATGAGCGAGGGAAAAAATCCTTTGCATATATATGTATATATATAATTTAAAAATATGACATAAAACATTCGATGATAATTTGACACCCACGTCAGTTACTTCAAAATTTTAAAACAGACTTAAAAATCTCTTCGCGGCGGCAACCGGACTAGTAATCAATTTCAACAAAAGTACTGTCACACCTATGCATGTACCCAGAGAAGACTTTCAAGGTATGCTACATGCTCTTCAATGAGAGTAAGGCGAGTTCCCACAGGTGTACCTTGGTTTGCCACTGTCCAACGTCGATCAAGCTGCGGTTGTCGGCCTTTGCTCCACTAATTGCTAAGGCTGACCGCTGCCTAGCCGGCTGGAAAGCCACCCTGCTAAGCGCAGCGGGAAGGGTTGTCCTGATCAACTCGGTCCTTGATGGCCTGCCCACGTATGCTATGGGAGTGTTGATGCTACCACCTGGTGTCCGTGAAGCACTGGATGCAAGACGTCAAGCTTTCCTGTGGACGGCTACAGACTCAATGAGGCGCAATGCTTGGTCTCGTGGGAGCAAGTCTGCCGCACTAAGGAAGATGGAGGCCTGGGTATAAAAAGACTTGACACACAAATGCAAGCCTGCTGCTAAAGCTAATAAACCGACTACACCATTCAGAAGGCTCAACATGGGTGAACGCAAGAATATAAGGGTCCGTTTAGATCCTTTCATTTTAGAGAAATTGGAATCTACTTATTGGATTATACTATTTGGTTTGGAATTTGACATTCTACAGATTTCTTAAGTTTACATATAAGTCTATCTCAAATTCAGAGGATGGGAGATGAAAATTATTCTATATATCATCATATTATATTTCTACTCTCCAACTTATAGCACGCTCTTCAACTCGCTTCCCTACAGTAGAAATGCAACATATAAGTATCTCACTTCTATGGCTAACAATAATATATAAATATATTCCCTCATATTATTTAATTAGTCTGCACCTAAATTATAATTATTAGAATGAATTCAATTCTAAGGATCTAGACGGGGCCTAAGTGTTTTCTTTCAATATGTTGTCTTCGTGGTATCTAAAAAATCTACATAATTGTATTTTAACTATATCATATACTCCATTTAGGACTTGTTTGATTAATCCCAAATCAAGGCGATTGGAGGGGATTGATACTGTCTTTATGCCAAAATAATCGATATAATGTTTAGATCCATAAATATAGATCTGAACATTGTATCAATCTTTTAGGCATCAAAACGATCTCAATAAAACTGCCATAAGTTACAAAGTTAGATATTTTTTCTCTACAACTTTCATATAAATTTTAGTTTCATATATAAAATTTATGAGTTTTTTAAATGAGCTGGCAGAAAAAAGGAAATTCCGTCAATTGAACCAGCGTAACCAATATTCTGCCAACTCAACCGGTGGTATTTCCTTTCCGCTGCTTCAATCAGCGGCAGATGTATAGTTTTGCAATTTTTTTTATTTAGACTAATTTTGCAAAAAAGGAATTTCAAAAAAAAAATCCAGAACGATGTGGGAATCCTTCCATCCACGTTGGCCCATCATACCGCAGTTGCAACAGCCCATGTTCGTTGCAATTTCCTACCCATGTCATATCGCAGTTACCGACCTTGGCTCAACTAGTAGGCAACAGCCCATGCTCGTTGCAATTTCCTAGCCGCAGCACCGAAGTGGAGCCCAGCCCGTTTTTTCGGATGATTTGCGCAATGCAACTGTGTATGTATAATTTTTTCGAAAACTGAAAAGAAATAACAAACCGGCGCTTTGGGTGACAAAGGCTGCGCGAGAACGGTTAGCACGGCTGAGGTCTGAGGAAGACAGATTTGCGTGGAGATTACAAGGGAGATGTCTCCGTCATAACTCATAACAGCTCATATATAGTATTTATTTATATGCAAACGACCACACTTCACATGTTTATTACGACCGATTATGTACGAATTCGCGGTATCCAACAGCAACAATGTTTACAACCGGCAATGACCAATGAATGTTTCAACAATCTGGACACTCAGCGCACAGGCGCGCGGAGGCAATTCAGGACCTAAACCTGTTCCGGATGATCTCGTACACCACTCGGAGGAAGCTCTTGGACGATTCGTCTTCAGGCAGCTGCAGGAGCTTTGTGATCCGCGCGTAGGCGAACTGGTTCTTGGGGAATGAATCCTGGGGTATATCTGCCTGAGGAGTGTTGTGGAGCTTCGGGTTTGAGAGTGCCCACTGCATTGCCCATATGGCAAGCGGGCGCATGTAGCACAAGGACCTGTACTCGTCGTCGTTGTTCCAGGCTTCAGGAGTTTGGAATGAGTATCTGAGGAAATCAAATTGTCAGGTTTCCTTAATAGCATAAGAAAGGCAGCACTAGCAGGCACTATCCATTATACAAAATATAAATCTAAATTGAGCGGAATTAGTGGTATACATTAACTTCTGATTATATGTTTCTGTGGATTGTATTCAGAGGAACAAGAGCAAGTCATTTAGTGTACAAAATTAAAGTTCAGGAAAAAAAACCCAGGTAGGTGTAGGGAGATCCCCATCCTTTATTCACTACATGTCTTACTGGTTTTATTACATTATAAAAACTTCAGAAGATACAGATTTAGGAACGAACTCTCTATGCCCAAAGTTAATGCATTCTTATAACTAAGTCCATGGCACTATATTAAATAACTAGGCTCTGCCGCTCAGGTAAAATTTTGTATCTCATATGTTATACCACGTCCAAACACATACACACTTGTTGTCTGTCGACAGCAAAAACATCAAGCCTCAATTTATATGCACAGACTCACCCAAGTCCTTCTGGAGACCAGGCAGCATGATAGATCCCTTCAGCTGTTTTAAATCCCTGCTCAACCATGCCTTCTTGAATCATGCTTGCAGCTAGTGCATATGTCACCCCTGGCCATATCTCCCTAGACTGCATTGCAGACATGTCCACAGTGCCATCTGGCCACATCCCATTCATAGCTCCCCTTGTACCACCCTTGAACTTCATCACATTGAAAGAATATATCTTCTCTAGTGCACTTTGTGCCTTATCTTTGTCAACAATTGGGAAGAGACCACAGGCTTTGGCATACCTGGAACAAGTAACAGCCCAGCATCAAATTTATTAGTAAACAAGGTAAGTTTAGCAGAACTTCAATATGCTATTTGATTCAAAGATAACATTCAAAATTTTGTGATGGAAAAACTAATCATGGAAACATAATGTTGTGCACAATCTTGACTTCATATAAAGTTATCTACTACTGGAACTGGAGCTCACTGTCATTCAGATACAAGACTGGTCCTTCACAAGTACTCTGCTATTGTATGCTTTATTCCACTTAAACGCTTCTGTTTGCTAAGCCATAAGTTGATTGCACGAAGGAGCAGTTATAGTATAGGCATTTTAGAAGTTACTAATAGCAATGACAAAAAGGAGTTGATTTTACATATTAGTTTCCACAAATATTTACACAAACACGTAATAAACATACTGAATGGAGAAAAAAATGTATTTCCTAGAAAATTGGCAGCTACTGTCCATGTTTCAACTCGTCTTCATCCAAGAATTTCATGAATATTTATTATGTATGTCAATCGATGATCGAAACTAAAAATTGTTAGCGATTCATGTAATGTGTTAAGGGGTAAAGTTGTATCTATTTATCATATTAGACAACATTTAAAATTTAAAAAATAATTAACATATATTAGTGATATATACCATTGTCCAGCCAATTGATCTGCTTGGATAGATGTGCTAACTTTGTTGTCACCATCATCATAACTGAAGTAAGAACCATTCCACAGCTTGCTATAGACAGACTTGGCCTTCTCATATTTGTCCCAAAAAAGCTTTTCAGAAGCTTTGTCACCAACCTCACGTGCCAAAGCCGATGCTGCCTGAAGAGCAGCCACCCAAAGACCACCACAGTATGCACTTATACCAGCCATTGACCACACGTCATATGTTTGATCTGGGAAATCCTCATTTTCTATCATCCCATCTTTATCCTTGTCAAATTGCTCCATATATGCCATTGCTATATAAACTGATGGCCAAACAGCTCGAGCAAAGGATTTGTCGCCTGTGGCCACAACATCTCTATAAACTTGCAGCACAAACTTTGGATTCAAATCTTTCCATCGATCTGTATTATAGAGGGTGTACGCATTCACTTTGAACCATGGGTCATATAACCCAAGATCATGAGGAACAGCGCCGAGCACTTTTCTTGCAGCCCATTTTCCATCATGCAAGATCCTGAGCTTTTCAGGATCATGCATCATAACAGCAGCAGCAAAGTCTCTCTGGACGCTAAGTTGGAGTTTTGGAAACAACATGATCAGTGAAAATGATGCATAAAAATGAACATCATATGTGTTCCACATATAATACTCGATGCCCTCGAGGTATAGAAACTGGCCAATGTTCTCTTCACCCTGAAGCAAAGTTGTTCCTATAGCAGAATTTGATGCAATAGATGCATGCATCCTCTCAAATACTGATGCCATTCGATGAAGAATATCAGAAGCAGTATTATTCTGTCGAACCATCTCATTGAAATCATCAGATTCACCATTTAACATGTCAAGAGAAAACTTTTTCCAGCCAATTGCTGTCAAGCTTTGAATTGGTGGCAATCCATCTGATAATGTCTCTGAGTTAATTCTCAGGAAAAGTAATCTGCTTCATTTAGAGGAAAAAAAAAAGAAATTATGGATGCACACCTGTCCATATAGTTCCTCCAGCATTAAGATAGTAGAGTTCATTGAAAAGTGTAACTGGATACCTGTCAAAGAAAGTTCATGCTATAAATCGACATTCAGTAGCCTCAGATCTTGTGTACCAAGTAAATGAATTATTAAGGTTGGAACAAACCAAGCAGGAAACCTCTCATCTTGCAAAATAGGATTCTGCCACTCCTCGATTTGCCTCTCCCAGGAAGCATGCTCTATAATTTATTAAGCATACAAAGGAAGTCAGCAACAAATGTTAATAGGAAGAAATATGACTACAAAAGAGAAGAGTTCAATCCAGGATGTTCCCCTTTCAGATACAAGGACCTTGTTGGTGATGACATTACAACAACAACATAGCCTTTTGTCCCAAGCAAGTTGGGGTAGGCTAGAGATGAAACCACAAGAGATTCGTTGGTGATGACATTGTCAGCAAAAAATTAGTCTATACTGTGTCAATGGGTGTATAACAGAAAAAGAGAAATGAACTAGTCTTTCATGAAATAAGTTTGGACACGGTAAAATTAATTGGATGATACACCATAAAATTAATTGGATGATACATGGTAAAATTAATTCGATGATACCAGTGTGGCAGTAATCAGGGGAGGAATCACAAGGAATCTCCACAGTTAGCAACTTGACAGGGAACCACTCAGTTTTCCTAATTGATAACAAAGCTTGCACATGGAAATATTAATTTAATTCTTTCAAATACTTATGTAAAATTATTATTAATGTTGCAGATTTAAAAATAGTTAGTGAAAATAATTTATCATTAAGACCCATACTGTCCAGTTGTTAGAATATTTCAGAAACATGCTGAGTTCATGTAAAGTGGATTATTGTAGTATGGGTGTATGGCGCACACTGAAGTAAGAAAGGAGTGCATTAAATAGAATTATAGTGAGGAAGTGGATTGTACCAAGAATGGCATCATGAGCAAGGGCTGCTGCTGCATCACCATCTGTGCCATAAAATTTGGTGTAACGCCTGAAAATCATGGAACGAGGTTAGTTTCAGTTGCACTACTGTTTTGTTCATTACTGGAAATTGTGCTGTTCTAACCTATGATAGGTTTTCCCACTAGAGAACTTCACTTCAGGACAAGCCCATGCAAGTGAAAATGAAATATCCTGGGTTGCCTTGGGAGCCAGCTTAACTGAAGAAGCAATAGCTGCCCCTATTGATGATCCTGGTCTGGAGCACATCGATGTCTTGATGGGATCAAGATGATCAAAAGATCCATGCTGCCACGATGGGAAGGAAGTTATTTTAGCCTCTCATACATACTACTAACATATTTTACCAGAAATTAAACTGGATACGGTGGTAGAATATTTGACAGATTGAACCAAAACAATGTATACAAGCCCTGAAGCTAAAGCTGAAGCAGAGTATTTGGCATCACTTTAATCAGAATGTAGGTAATCATGAAGGTAAACCTAAGATGAAATTTTCCGAGTCAGAAAATGAAATATCTTTGCACCAGAGTCCGTCCCAATTTTAGCTAGCCTGTTGACTTTTACATACCCCAACTACAATTCATAAGTAAAGATTTCATTCAATCTTTACTCTTGTGCATGACATTAGGAAAAGGCTCATTCAACCTGTGTACCATCTCAGAAACAACTTTCACTAACCCACAACAGACGTATTCCAAGATTATATTTATATGGCCGGTACACAATTAAACATTAAAAATTTGAGCCAACTACCAATGTTTCCACTTTTCAGCAGTTTGGAATATTTTGAGTTGTCTGATCCAGTACATATTGTACAAAATAAGTGACAAACTCAGAATTCAAACATAAACGACTTTCAAAAGATTGACACAGGAATGCTCTGTCTGGTACCATCCACTATCTGACATACAGTGCATAAGAAGCAACATAGAACAACAATGAAATGCTGCCTAAATGAGAACTGTGGTTATTGTTATAAAATAAACTGATGATTAGCTACACGTGCAACTGCATAAAGGTGATAGTTTCACCAATGAGGCAGGAATGTAAACTCAGCATACAAATGCAACTAGTCTTTTCATTATCTTATCTTATAATAGGAAATGCCTTGTTATCTCAGAGTGCTTCCAGCTTCAACCAACCTCTTTCACATAATTCCACATGTCTTTAGCTGTGAATTCATCAGATGCAGAGCTCCCAGATATCACAAAGTAAGGACATTCAGAGATAAGGATATCCTCTTTCTCCTGTGCTGCTATCACAAAAGTTACAGGTGGTTGACCATCTGCTGTTCTGCTCTCAGATACATGACATTTAAGATATTTAGAATTAGAAAATTGCCCTTGGCTGAGTTCAGTTTAACCATATATCTAACTCCTAGGATACAACATGTTTTCTAAGAAAAAAAAAATAGTTACCTGTGATGTAATAGTATGCCATGAATGCCATCCTTTTCTCTGTTATCCATTAGGACACATTAAAAATATAACCTGACAACTTATTTATTCAAGAAAAGCTCGAAAACCAACTAAAAATTTATACTTATTGTTTTCTTACATCAAACTGGAGTTGGAATGATATCCAGTGAGTTCAGATTTTCCACCAACAGAGTTCTGCTTGTACAAACATAAGGCAAGAAGGTTCAGAGAAAAAGGGATACAAAATGTAAGTATTCAATAATGATAAAAGTTATGAAATATCTGTTCACAAAAAAAAACATTACTGAAACTTACAGCCCATGTAAAAAGCAAAGTCACATCAGCAGCTGTATGTCCTGAGTTTGTTACCTGAAATTTTTTTACGTGATTGCCAAAGGTGCGGAGCTATATCATAAAGTTAAGAACAGGTGAAATAGTAGATTGAAGGAATTTAATGTATGTAGTATTACTGTAAAAGTGAATACTGCAACTGGATAGCTGCTCTGTTGATAATTGTGGGGAATAATTGGAGAAATCTGACGGCACACTATATTGAGCTCAGGATCAGGTTCTCCTAACAAGCACAATCCAAAATGAGACAAAGATAGAAGTATGTTAACCAAAAGAGAATTCTGTAGTTATTGTAATACCATCATATACTGTCCAGGCCCTAGGGTAAAGGGCATGGTAAGTAGATTGTTGTCCATTCATATTCCAGTCCCAGGATCCAATTCCTGAAATGTCACTTCCTCTGCATTTAAAAAGCTCTAAGGATTTTTTCAAGTACTCAAAAAAATCAAAATTATTCCCTGTTATAAAGGAAACTCATAGAGTAAACATCAAGTGTGCTTACTTCGGCAAATCTGGTTTCCCAGGATGTAACACTGTGGAATATTTTCTACCATCTTGGCGGGAAATGAAGGCCTAAATGGACAACACTTAAATATCAAACAAACAGCAAACATTGTATTTAAAATTCTTATCGCAGTTCTCATCAGCTAATGCATGGGTTAATCCAGCAGATAAGAGCTTGAGAAGCATCAAAACACACCATAGTTCATTAATTAAAGCACGAAAAGTCTGACAAGGTGCATCAGCACCTCAGGGCATTAAGCCAGTACAAAGTGAGATTGCATTAGAAAAGAGTATCTCAGATTCCAAGAATCATCAGACACAAAAGAACACATTTATCAGACAGAAAGAAAGTGGAGAAAACTAAAGACTTACAGAAAATTGATTTGCCAATACAGGTTTATCTTCACAAGTTCCAGGAAACAATTGCCAGCGTTGGAAATCACCTTTGTAGCTTCTTCCAATACTTCCTGCACTACACTTCCAACAATCAGGAAAATACATAAATATGGCAACAAGCTTCATCAAACAAGAGGAAAACATTTTTAGGGCATGCACTACTTGAAACTGTTTTTTAAATCTCCCTTTCGCCCAGTAGGGCACATACTCCTGCATATTTCAGTGTGGTGACACCCCTGACCCCACTACCTAACAGGGAAATAAAAAAACAGATGGCTGAGTTGCTGGGAGCGACCTTTGATTTACCAGCGTAGTGTTTAAGATGGCAAGTGAGAATTAATGTAGGTAGCTTCGTGTCATTTCAAGTGAAACAATAAAGTAAATACAATATGCTTATTCTTTCTTCGTGGCACTTGAACTACGAAATGCTATACAAACATGTTTATCAACAAAGTGATGCACAGGGAATCTCGCAAGCTCTTTACAGTATCAAGCAGTAAGAGCACCCTAAATCTGGTGAACATAAGTTTCCTGGAAGATCGTATAATATAAAGTATGATGAATATACACTCAATATTTACAGTAAACACATATTACGCAAAGAGAAGAAGATATACCCAATACCACCAAGTGGGACACCCTGACCAGATCTTGCAGCCCGCTTTTTCATAGGATCAATAACAGCAATCTGTAGAAAACTAACAAAGCTAGAACTTACATGGTATCCAAGTGAAAACCGAAGCATGTGGAACATATCAGTTTTCCACATGATAATTTGTTATTATCCATGAACATGTGAAAATAATGAAACATACCCGCCCTTTTGAAGTTTCCTCAACGATATGTCGACTGAGACGTAAACCAATACCAGCCTGCAACGGTACAATGAAGATTATGTGTTGTGTGTGTGTGTGTGTGTGTGTGGGGGGGGGGGGGGGGGGGGGGGTGCGGGGGGGGCGCAGTGGAAGAAAAGGCTAGGCTATGCAACGTAGAAGAAGTACCAGCTGCATTGTCTCTCTCCATGTAAGTCTGAATGGCGGCAAGTCATGTCTAACATGAGTTAGCTTATGCTCCCAGGTCAACACTGGGAGTTGGCCAGGATAAACCTTTTCCTGACATCAAAGAATACCCCATTTGAACCCAAAGTACAATGGGAGATCTTAATAAGTCAGGAATACGGATGAATAGTACTCATATTCTTTTTACAGGTGGTTGATAGAACCATTCAAATTATGAGTTAATAGAGCTAACTGGAATCATGAAAATAAAGATATGGGTAAAATTATCATTCATAATTATATGCCCAGATTGATCATACATCAACCCAGAAAATTAAGCATTTTATACTTATGTAAATAAAAATTGGATTGTTAATGGCAAACACAATTGTGACTGATTAAATTATTGAGTTTTCATAAAGTCAACGTAATATGGTGTGGCAGTAGCTTTTATATGAATAAAGGAAGGAGTATCTCACTTCATCGCCATTCATATGTGCAGGTGGACGATTCCAAGACACACCCTTTGGTTGCTCATCAACATGAGTCTGTACCATGTTTCTTATTTCTCTGGACTAACCCTGCAAACAGGTTAACATTCACTGAAGCAATTATATATTAAATTCATCTGACCATAAATATCAACAAAAGAATTTTACAAACTACAGGATATTTGAAGTGACGAAGAGCGTGAACATTCACAGACATTTCAAATCACACAGAAAGGCAAACAAAGGATATCTGATCTGTAAATACATCAGAATTCAGAAATGTGTCAAAAATGGAAACAAAAAAAATGATGCCATAATACAGCTGATATATCCAGGAAATATAATGTCAGCAAGGTATACCGAAGTCAAATAAATGATTGTTCAAACTTCAATCAAGGTCTAAGAATCAATCTGACAAATTGATATCTGATATCTCAAAGGATCCACTAAGTCTAGTTTGCTTTAAATCAGAGAAATATCACTTAGGTGCTGTAAGCCTGTAACTGAAGATGAGTAAAGGTAGGCAAACAAATCATTTGGTTGAAGCATATAGAATCAAAGTTTGCGTCAATTTTACGTTACAAAAACACAACCCAAATTTCAGACAGATCATAAGGTGTATAAAACAACGTTGTATAAAGATGATAGGCAGTGTTGATTGAAACAGATTCAACACATGGAATCAACCAGGAATGTTCAGTAAATAAATATGGCACAAAAGTCACAATTCTCTAGAGGTGCATCGGACTAGAATAGAAGGAAAAATTATATTGCGTGCCCAAGTGAACCTTCAGTGTTGACTGTTAACAGATGAGCAAATCAGGTAATAGTGTTAAAATAGTTCACGCAGGAATAACTGGGTTGGACTGGCGTGAGCAACGGAAGATATAGCGGAAGAAAATAAAATAATCAATCCATCCCAGGAGCACTGTACTGCTTCACCATCCTTCAGATGGAACCAATCGAAAGCCCAAACATCACAGCAACTCTAATGTGACAATTTCGGTGGGGGTAAAACCCAGATTATCCAGCCAAATTCCAAGAACCAGCCACAAAACAAAATAGAGGAAGGCAGGCGCGATCCCGTGGGGCGCCGCCGCAGAACATACTCTCACCGAAAATCCCGCGACGAGCGCCGAGAAGGGGCCACCAGGCTCTCCAGCTAAGATCCGGAATCGATCGGCGTCCGAATGCGGGGGCGGGAACCTGGCCTCCTCCTCTCCTGAATCCCGCGAGAAGGGATCGATCGATCGGACACTGCGGCGCGGAGGACGTGGGCGTGGCTTTGGCTTGTGGGCAGCTGACAGCTGAGACGAGAGAGATGAGGAGCGCGCGCCTGGTCTTCTGGGCCCACGGCAATGGACGCACTGCGCACGTCGGCACTCCGGATATTTTTTAACCGTGTGTTTGGTTGGTGTGGGACAGTGATATGATCTCCTCAGTCCCGTTCACTTCCCAAAATATTTCATCCGCCACTCTTCACATCGAATCTTTAAACACATACATGGAGTATTAAATATAAATAAAAAAATAACTAATTATATAGTTTATCTATAAATGTCGAGATGAATCTTTTGAGCCTAATTAATTTATGGTTGGATAAATTTTGCTAAATAACAACGAATGTGCTACAGAATTTTTTCTCCCAAATATTTCTGATCTGAACACAGCCCGGGGCATGGGATAATTCTGTCTTATGTTTGATTTACACATACACAGATACATGGAAACGTCTGCGTCTAGACGCCCGGGTGGGTGGGTGGGTTGGGGCTACGCCGCACGCCTGTTTCACATAGTGTCCCATATCCGCTCCGTGTCCCACATCCGCTTCCATCTTAATCTGCGCCTGTATAGTTTTTCATGTTTGCTGTCCGTGCCCCCTCTACACCCACGTGCAGGAGGCGGGCCCAGCAGCTGCAGCAGGCCAGCGGCGGCTGCAGATGACGTCCAGTGCAACATATACAACACTAGATCTACTTTTGTAATATCTAGAGGAAACATTTGCAACATACGTCCAAAGCAGTTGAAATACTTGCAATACGCCAGAAACACGAGGAAAACATGTGTGTAGTCATTGCAAAACATATACAACATCTAAATGAAACACATGTAAATATGTGTGAAAACATAAGCTACATCCGGATAAGACACTTGCAACATAAGTGTGAAACATATGCAACGTCCAGATAAAACACGTGCAACGTCCGTTTGAAACAGCTGAAACATTTGGAACAGACACTTGCAACATACGTATATAGTCATTGCAACATATGCAACATCCTGATCTACTTTTGTAACATCCACATAAAAGCATTGCAACATGCATATGAAACATCTGAAACACTTGAAACATACACTTACAACACGCGCTTGCAACATCAAGGAAGGAAGGGAGCACGAGGTGCAGCTGGAGAAGCTCGCTCCGGGCCGGGTCTAGCCACTCCGAATCTTGTGGTGTCACGAGATGAGGTTGAATGTCGCAGCGACGCCGACGTCGACAGCGGCCATTACCTCTTGGTGGGGAACAACGACGTCGGTAGCACCTTGACACGCACGAGGGACGGGGCACGGCTCGCAGGGCGGGGACCGGGCACGGCGTGACGTGTTGGAGGGGGAGCAGTGGGGGATGGAGCACGGCGCAATGATAGATGTGGCGCGACTCAACGCGGGTTGGGGTGTAACACCCCGGTGTTACTCAACCATTTGCATTGCAAATCATACTCATGACATGTCATTGCATTCATGATCATATGTGAAATTAGAGTGCATGTTTAGTTAAAACATTTTGTGGGACAATTATTGCATATAATGCTTATAATTGATTCATCCTAATTATTTTGGTCAGACTCATGAAACAGGGGTAGTTATAATTTTTAAATCAACTAGAACTAAGTAGTGCAATTTTTGGAGCAATTTGATAACCAAAGTTTTGTTAAAAATTTGCTTTTAAAAATATTATTAGAAATTGGTCAAAAACCCTTTTTATTTAGCTTTTACTTTCCAATTCAAAATCTGTTGGGAATTTTGAGTTGGTCCCTTAATAAAAGTTGTAGGGAACTAAGCAACTTTCATTTTTAGGCTATTTTTAGAAAAGGTCATCTTCTTGCTCAAATTTGAATTTGAAATTATTAGAAAATTAATTGAAAAATAAAAATGGAAAATCGGGTTTTACCTTAACGGGCCGTCGCCTCACTTCCGGCCCGCACTGGCCCAGCCTACCTCCGCGCCCGCTCCCCCGCTCCCGCTCACGCACAACGCACGCGCCCGCGCCGCGTGCGCCCGCTCGCCAGCCAGAGCGCGCCGCGCTATGCCGCGCTCACCGCGTGGAGCTCGTCCACCGGTCGCGGTGGGCGGCGTTGGACCTCCGGTCGGAAACGCTGCACCTGGACGGGTTCGCGTCCACCTCCACACCCTGGCCGCGCCTTAAGGCCGCACCCTGCCCTGCTCTCTCTCTCCCGCGCGCCATTCCGGAGCATCACTGCCCGCACACCACCGCCACCTCCGCCGGTCAAATTGGCCGTCGGTGATCCACCACCAACCGTCTTCTCGTGCACACCACTCCGCCTCCATCTCCGACACGCCGTGCTCGCCTTGGATTCACCGATTGAGCAAGGTAGGTGCGGTTGTCGCCGTTTTGCCACCGTCGGTCATGGCGTCACCGCGCGCGACCTCACCATGGGAAGGGCTTCTCCGCTGCTCCTCGCTCTTCGCTCATGGCCTAGACACGTTCGCCTTCTCCTTGCGGACCCGGTGCGCACCTCCTCACGCCCGGTCATGGCTGACAACGGCCGACGGCCGGCTACCGCACGACCGCGACGCCACGGTCACCGGCGTAACCCCGTCTCCTTCCTCGGCCACACGAACGAACGGCTCTGGGCCATAGGCCGAGCCGGGCCGTCTCCTTCTCCCCCGCGTGCGCACGCCTTTCGGGCCAAAAACGGATCGGGCCGCCTGCTTCCACTGGACCGGTCCGTTACCGAAAAGAGAATTTGGTTTTCATTTTCTTTTAGTATTTGGGAATAAAAATACTTTAGGAAATGTTTGTGTGATTATTTTAGCTCCAAAAATTGTGAAATAAATTTCTATGGACTTCTTAGAGCCAGATCTACAATCTAAAAATGTTGCATGTAAATATTGCACTACTTTTCTGTATGGTTTTTATTTAATCATTGAAATTTCTGGTTTCTTGATAAATATGTAGTAAATCATAGAAAACTCAGAAAAATATGGTTTCAAGTTTGTTAATCTTTTTGTGCAATGTACTTGTTAGAAAAAATATGTATCATGCATGTGCTGTAGAAAAATCCTTATGTGTAGTTCAAGTGCTTTTTATTGCTAATATTTGTTATTTTTGTTAAATAGAAAAATATGAATAAAACATGCAAGTGATAATTTTTATACAGTGATTGCTTACTATGTAGAATCTAGGAAAAATGATAAATCTGTTGTTTGATACTTTTCATAGTATAAAGTATTTTTATGCTTATTTTTAGGTCCTAGATTGTTATTTTTGTGTAGGTAGTTCTAGTACCCAAAATGCAATGGAATTTTTGCGACATGCTGAAGTACATAATAGTAATCCACTGTAATTTTATTAGATTTGTCTATGCTATCAAAAGAAGTGTTGCTATTCAAATATAGTGTAAACTAGGGTTTAAATTAGCCTTTTAATGCAAGATTAGTTGATGAACTTTGCCTTGGTGTATCTTTGAAGCATCTTAGGGTGCTAGGGTGATTTTGCATGGTAGAGAATGTTGGTGATAGTTTATGAGTATATGTTCTTGGATGATGTAGACTACCTTGTAGAAGAGTTGTAATTCCACTTAATCCAAATAAAGTAACCTGTGCATCTACATCTCATTCATCATCATCATCTCATGTCATCTCCGCAATGCACCTAGACAAGCACTTATACATCTGCATCATACAGGATCGCAGACAGTAACCCCGGTAGCAGTTCACAAGGAGCCGGAAGAGCAGCCCGAGGTGCAAAAGCAGGAGGTGCCCGAAGCCGACGAGGAGGTCGATGAGGATCTTCCAGAGTGCTCAGACCACCGTCCGAGCTCTTTCAAAAGAGGCAAGCCCCAGAGCATTTCTCTCCCGGTTTACAAATATTTTATTAAATGCTTTACTGAAATTGGTGCATTACGTTTAGGAGTTGTTTGCAACCGTTGCTGTATTATACCTTGTTTACCCTTGCTCTACCATATCCTTGTTACCTTGGTATTCGCAGTTAAGAAATGCTTAGCTTGCTTAGATCGGTAGAAGTTGGGTGATTGCCTGTCACCTGCGAGCTATAGGTGGTTACCTGGATCTGTTTGAAAAAGTACGTCATATGGGAATAATTAAGTGTTGAATTGAATTTGAGACCGGACAGAAACTTGCAGGGTTTCCGACTGTAGTGTTTTCCGTCTGTGTCGATTAAGGACCGACCGTTGTTGGGCCTCGAGTCATGTTGAACGCATGCCTCACATTTAGCTGGCCGAATAATGTACCTTTCGACCACGAAGCTGGGAGATTATTCGGGCCGAGTGGATTGCCCGCAACGCACTGTATCGGAGCAGTAGTGGCAGGATACGGGGGCGCAATGATAAGATCAAAGAGCAGTCGGGCGGCCCCGGGTACATGTGGTTCCTGGCAAACTCGCGACTTTACCTGAATGGTTGACTCAGTGACCAATACCTCACTTTAGCAGGTGAGTGAGGTTTGTGTGAGGAATAAATTACTAGCTGGTTAATAATCGATTTGAATCGCTATTGTTCACTGGATAGTAAACACTTGACTTGAGTTACTTTATCGTAGTAATGTTAATGGAACACTTGGACAGTTATATGGAACATGACATTATGGAAGTTGTTAATGATCATTGGTTATCATTACTTATTTAATCACATGTTTACTCTAGTACAGGTGCAAATGTAGTTGACAGGTTAATAATGATTAACTTGATATAATAGCTTCTGGAAAAGGTTCTTTAAATGTTAAAAATGCCTTTTGCAAATGAGTCTGCTACCCCACTATCAAGCCCTTCATGATTCCTTGATGTCACTTTATTTTCGGTCATGTCAGGTAAGTCTAGCTGAGTAACTTCTCGTACTCAGGGCTTTGTTCCCACTTATTGCAGATGGGCAGATGTATTACGGCTACTGTATCAACTGCCTTTTATCCTACGATGGGTGATGCTTAGGACCATGGGCAGTGGTCATTCCCTACGTCTCGTCTGATGCTTTTGTTGAAGATGATCCTGAGCTGGTACCTTATTTCAAACTCCGTGTGAGTGTGTGTGGTTTGAACTAAATGCTTCCGCTACTTTCATTTGAATCTGATTTGTAATAACTATGTTTAAACTCTGATGTATTTTGTGATGCGAACTTTTATGTAACTTGTGATGGTGACCGCTAAACTTATTACGATCTTGGCTGGTATGTGAGTTGGTTTAAAATCCATCATGATTTCACAGACTACCGGGTTATACGGGCTTAAGTTTGCTAAATCATTCGCTTGTTGAATGATTTTCTTACTTAATTTCGTATAATTGGGCGGTTCTGTTACATGGGGCACTACCGCGAGGTAGCTTGGGGAGGGTGGACGGCGCGATGGGCTACAACGAGCAAAGCGAGAAGTTGGAGATTTCTGCCAGGTATCGCAGTGTAGGTAGAGTAAATAGATAGAGGAGAGAGTGTAGATGAGCCTGTTGGGCCAATTGTGTAGCTATAGTGATCGCAGAGCAAAGCATCCGATTTTTTAAGATTCTGGGCGTATGTTCCGTAGCATTACCGATAGATATATACTCCGTATACTCCCTCGCTCCAGTTCAACGGACTCAATTTTAACCAATTTTCTATAAATCTAGTTAAATTTAAATAAGTTTGAGTAACGCAAAAATTTAGACGACACTTAGTTCAAAAACAATTGAAGGTGAGATAAGACATATGACATGTGGAGTCTACCTGTCAGCTTCTTTTGTTTTTATTCTTCTTTGTCCTAATCCTTTCTTCTCTCCTTTTTATTAAAATTTGTCTTTTTATTAGTAAACATGCTCATATGCTGTAACAAGACATGTTGCATGACGCTCGTGCTAGTTATTTTTTGTTGAATTTAATTAGGCTTGGTCAACCTTAAATCAAATACTATAACCTGCAATGTCCATAATGTTAGTGTAATAAAGGATTCTGCATGGAAAATTGATAGGAGAATGACTCAACTAAAATATGTGTATAATTTATGAATTTTTAAAAAGGTGGAAGACGAACCGTACGCCTTCACATGCCTTACAGCATGAGCAAGCTTATGGCCAAGTCATAACACGAGCCATGTGACGCCAATAAAGATTTTATAATTCCAAAAATCAGAGCGAGAACGGTAGGACTAAGGAAAGAGTGACAAAAACCAATGAGAGACAAATAGACGGGGGAGAGAGTGAGAAACAGAAGGGAAAAAATCACTCTTTTAACTACACTTTGATATGACACAGTTTATGAGGCACAATTTAATATGACATGGTTTCTCAAATTATACTTTGATTTTATTTATTTTATATTATATATTGTTAATACTTATAGAACTTATAAAAATTAAATAATATATTTAATTACAAATCTAACTATATCAAGTTTGTATATAATAACTAAAAGTATTTGCTAAATTATGATAAAAGGATTTTATAAAGTTTAAATATTCATATACATGCGCGTCTCGTGAAACAAAACGGAGGGCGTATTAGGTATAGAAACAAACCTTGTCAAACTAAGTAGTACTTGTATGTTGTTAGCATGTTGCCTTTCTGTATGTTCTAGATTTTAGGGATGCAAGGCGGGTTGTCCGTGGATCTATAAATAGATTTAATTTTGTAGGTTACTACCTAACCTGCAACCAGGGGCGGAGCCAGGATCCATACATAGGGGGGGCCAACTCGTCTAGGCATCGAGTGTCGACAAAATTTATAGGATGATAAAAGAAATATGAAGTAAAATATATATATAAATAATTATAAAGGTCCTTCCATTACATGTGCACTAACTTAAATTTAGCTCAACGATTACCAACTAGACCATAAGATCTAATAATGTTATTGAAACTAATCAACTGGTCTCATAGGTTGATCATTGTTATTTATAGCATTGGTGTTTTCACCGCTATCGCTGCCACATCCTTATTATCGGCTTAAAAAGACTAGCAATTGTTTTTTACCTCTTCATCTGGGGCCAATGCTACATGCCTAAATGGATGATAAAAATGAGATTATTTATGAAATAAACAGGTATGAGATAATATTACATTTATTTAATTTTGCCACTTAGTGACCTTTGGCTTTAAGAGATATGATTCACTGATTTGAGAATGGAGAAAAAAATATAAACTAGTACTACTGTGACGCATGCAGCAGTACCTTGCTGTCTTGGCGTCTCTTCCAGGTTCTAGCTTGGCAGCTTGAAGCTTTCTGACTGCATGTTCGGTGCTCGTTCAACAACTCTGCTGATAGTGTTGCATAGGGTGTTGTGACATGCAACAACACTCACGGAGAGCTGAAGACTACGACGGCAATCTGCAGAGTCAGGCTTTCTTCTAACTGGGAATTAGCAGGGCCTGTTTAGGGTGATTAAGGAGGACATCTAATGAAGCCCATGGAACATTAGGGGGGGCCAGGCCCCTGCCCGCCCCCTGTCTCCGCCCCTGCCTGCAACAATCAAGGAGTCGTTTGCTATGGCTCTCAGCGCAGCTCTTGGAGCTGTTTTGCTGCTCCACCAACCAAACGGCCAAAACGTAGAGTGCTCCACCAACATATTCTAGTGCATAGCTCTTTTCGCATATGGAGCCAGAAATACTAGCTTCACCCGGCTCCTGCCGACGCGCACATGGGCCCCTGTGCGGATTGGACGCGGGTAACCTTCTTCTTTACTACCTGTGCAAAGAAAGGTGGCGTCGCACTATCATGGGGAGACGCATAGGTGCTGCGGCAGAGCCGCCGCCCTGTGCCGACGCAGAGGCGGTGGGGGCGCGCGGCCGCAGGGTGATGGGTGCGCAAGCAACTCCAATGGGGCGGGCAACCACGGGGGGAGGCGAGTGGCCGCGGAGGTGATGTGGGGCATGCAAGTGCCCCTGGCGGGGTGCATGGCTGAGGGGTGGTGGGGCGTGGGGGAGATAGGAGCATGGCCGGACGGAGGTAGAAGAGGACTCGGGTGCGATGCAGCCCCGTTCGTGAATGTGTGAGTGAATGGATAAGTAGAAAGGAAAGGAAAGAAATGAAAAAAGAAAGAAAAAAGAAAAAAAAGAAGGGTAGCATGGACATTTCGTTCTTTTAAATTACCAGAGAAGTTGTTTTGTCAAATGGTCCACAAAAACTGCTTCTGCTCCTCAAGCGAATCTGCTTCACAGGTGAAGCCACGACTGAACCTATTTTGGCTGAAGCCGAAGGTCTACCAAACGGGCCCTAAACATATTTGCAAGTCCATGGATAATCTCTTTGCAACCTTATTAGATCCAGGAGACCAGTACGTATAAAAAATGGATCTCTAACCACATTTGCTTTTTGTAGCAGTCAGAATATGAGCAGCAATTAGCTTTAGTCCTAACAAAAGGTTATATGGTCCAAGTAAGTACATTACTGTACTCAGTGGTGGATCTAGAACAAGATGATAGGGGGCTAAGATTATTAGACATATGAGTCATGGTGCTTGCCCAGATCGCGTACGGGTCGTCTTCAACCTCTGGCTCAGCTCCATAGCCCCTCATAGACAGTGCTCTAATGGCAGAAATTCTTGAGGGGCTGAGGGGTTCCATGGACTCAGCGGTGGTAGGGAGTACTGGAGCCCCCCAGCCCCCCAGCCCCCCTATAGATCTGCCCCTAACTGTACTGAATGAGGTATCGCTTCCACTCAACGCACAACCCTTTCTTTCATAATGTTATTATGTCCAAGTAAGTACAAAGTGATTCCTTGAGCAAGTAACGTCACTTTAGAGTCTATCTTCTCTGTCAATGCGTTCTTCCGTAATTGTCCTGACTTTTTGTGAGATGCTGTTACCTCTACAAGTTGTCTGTGAGGCTACTCTTTTGTTTTTCCTTTTTTGACATGGACAGTTAATGTAAATAACTAAATACCGGACACCATATATGTCACGGTATAGCGTACATGGGACAAGCCCTTAGCAGTTAGCACAATGTAGATGCCTTGTGGATCCGACGACACGCCCACCAATATGCCTGTGTTGGCGTGTTGCTTACTAGGCTGATCTGACGGTGACCTGTGGCTTTCTTCCAATTCCACGTGTCTAGTGGCCCCTGCTGGCTGCATCGTTGTCAACTCGTCCGCCCGCCGGTGGTTCGATGGCGATTGTGGACACCGTTTGTTACTATACTGTTTACTAGACGAGACATGGTAGGTGCGATCTTCACATCATGCTATTGTGAATTTGCAATGTTTGCATATATTCCCTATATATTATTTTCAACTTTTATAGAGAAACTTGCGCCACTCCTGAGATGATACATCACTGTCACTTTTCTCACAACACCAGGACGTTGTCTTAATTGCATATCAATTATTTCACCTGTAATATCTACTATCTTTGTCCTACTCGAAATAAAACTGTTAGAATTTAACTAAATTTATAGAGAAAAGTATCAACATTTATAACACCAAATGATATACTACTATGAAAATATATTAGATAATAACAAATTAAATCCTACAAATTGGTAGCTAAATATGACATCTCTTTTATACATTTGATTTAAAGATATGTAAGGTTATTTTTTCTTGAACGGAGTAGTAGATCTAAGATACTACTCCGTATATGCGATGTACTTGCTTTGACAAAAGGCCCCATTCTTCGCCTTTGGCACTGACCACCAGCCCATAGGAGGACGACAATTCAAGTAGTAGGTGCCACAAAAGTCTTGATCAAGAGAGAACGAGTTTCTATGGCTAGTCAGTTTTCTCCTGGTCACTTGGGAGAGATTGCTGTGCCGATTCACCATTCATTTAGGTGGGCACTCATCATGAGAAAAAAATCTAGGCAGCTTGTTCAACCAGCATTGTAACATTAGTAGCGGGCAAAACAGAGGTGGGCATCACGCCCACCTCTCTTCAATGTCTGCGTTAATCTAGATTAATTCACATAGGCGATTATATATATGCCCATCTAAGATGTTTATTGTGACTCATGTCAATCTAAAAAAAATTGCGGCTCCAATTTATCAAAGTGGACTTGCTAGTGCCCGGATTTTCGATCAGAGGCGCTCGCGTCGGACGGCGCTCCTGCGCCCGTGCCTAACACACCTAGCTTCCTCGCGCCCGCAGCCATCCTGCTCTAAAGGCCGCACGGGACCACACATGCACGGGACCACCCCAAGCCTACTCCTTTTCACGCGTCCCCGCATAAAGGCAGCAGTAGCACCAGTAGGCACGCATGGTGATCCACGGCGGCGCACTAGCAGCAGCAGCATGTGTTTCCTCGAGATCTACTTTCGAAACATCCAAATAAAACACTTGCAACATACATCTAAAACATATGAAACACTTGAAACATGCATGTATAGCCATAGCAACATGTGCAACACCAGATCTACTTTTGAAACATCCAAATGAAAAATTTGCAACATATATCTGAAAATTGATGAAACACTTGAAACATGCGTGTATAGACATTGCAACATGTGCAACACCAAGATCTACATTTAAAACATTTAGATGAAACATTTGCAACATACGTCTCAAACCCCTGAAACATTTGAAACATACGCTTGCAACATGCGTATATAGTTATTGCAACATACACGTATGTCTAAAACACCTGAAACACGACATCACCGCCGACCACGGCCAACCTGGTGGGGAACTGCGGTAACCCCCTCCTCGACGGAGGCCGAGGACTCGGCGGCGACGGACTTGGAGGCGGCGGCGGCGCGCTCGACATCAGGCTTCGGGACGGCGTCGTAAAGCTACCAGAGGACGTTGGGCGCCACGAGTGTCTGCACAAGGCGGTGCACCACATCGTCGAACATGCGCAGCGACGACGGCCAGATGTGGAGCGATGGGAGCAGCACCTCCGTGGCCTTGGCACTCGAGGTAGTCTCCGGGGCGGCGTCGGCGGATCCCTCAGGGGTCGTGGGCTGGCTGCCCTCGACGACAGCGTTGGGGGCGTCCTCCGCCATGGCTGCAACCTGCGGGGGAGAGTTTGGAGTGGACTGCGCTGGAATCCCGCGGCGGCACTGGCTTGGCGGCGAGTGGAGGCCGCGTGAGTCGAGTGAAGCCAGGGTCTGAATGTTCTGGAGTGGATTTTTTTACAAACTTAAATATTGAGGGCAAGACGTAGTGGGCCATTCGGGCTGTTGTGACCCACGACAATGAAAGCGTCCGGACGCCCAGACGCTCTAAGCAGAGCATTTCCATTATAAAAGACACTAGTAGGGTGTGCTTTTTCATAAGAGCAACTCCAACAGCTCCCCATCCCTACTCCTCATCCTTCTTTTTTAGGCAAAGTCAAAAAAATCACTCTCCAACAATTCCCCATCCCACCTTTCTATCTTTGCCAACTGCGAAAAAAATACTCCCTCAGTGCGCGCATATATGCGCGCGTCTCAGCGAGCGCGCATCCGGTCCGTATTTTCCGCGCCGCTGCTCCTAGCACAAAAAGGTGCATACTGCTGCTTGCGTGAGGTCCTGCTGCCTGCTAGTACTGTGATGGGATATGACTTGCACGTTCGACATGCCCGTGCTTGACTGGGCCGATTCCATGACGTGGGGCGGCCAACGTGACATGACCGGCAGCAGGCCAAGGACGGAGCGGAGAGAGACAAGAAGATGATGCGATGGATGTCTGAGAACGTCCGGCTCTGACCAGCCGGCCGGGCCACCGGGCAGCTGACAGCACGTGAGGGTGATGCAGGAGTGAAAGGAAGGGACGACCAGCTACAGATGGGTCGCCCGCGAAGGCTTGCCGCGAAAAAAAATACCCTGTGAGACCAAATTTTGATTTTGAGAAGTGAATTATGCCAAACTCTTGGAGCTAGACTCTTTTTTTTCTCCCCATATTATTTTGGGAGTTAACAAACACCATGATTTGGGAAACAGAAAATACCAAACTGTTGGAGTTGCTGTAACTGCGTGTGTACACTGTGTTTGGAGAAACGAGGACGTACTTTCCAAAAATCAATCGTACTCAAACAACTCATTGATGGGCCAGTTGTTAAAGGATGGGCAGCTGGACTGTCATGGGCCAATGAAACCGGAAAAGAAAACAGGCGATCAAAAAGCACAAAGTTGGCGGTCGGACTCATCAGCCAGACCGCGAGAGCCCAGAGAGCAGAGAGTACTGACTCCGCTAAGAAAAGAATGTAATTCTCGTTTTTTTAAGAAGTCAAATAATTTGAACTTTAACTAATTTTATATAAAGAACTACTATCATTCATGATATAAAATAGATACCATTAAATTAGTTATAGAATATATTTTCATAATAAATTTTATTTGGAGACATAAATGCTAATATTGTTTACTATAAACTCAGTCAAACTTGAGTTATTTTGATCGGCACGGATCTCATAATTACATTCTTTCCTGGACGGAGTGGGTATTTTATTCCCGCAGCAACAAGGCCCGCCCTGTTCGCTTGGCTGAAAAGTCATGTGTAAGTGCATTCACTCCCGATGTGGGTTTTGGATAATTAATGACAATCAAATTAGGGACTAACATATTTATCAAGTGTAATCTACAGGTGTTAGTTCATTGATGGAATTGAAAAAGAATATTTGGTGAATTATAGTACCCTAAATTTTGATGAACAAAAGGCGTTTCAACTCAAGGGCTTCGACACCTTTTAGTTTGATTTTTGTCGTAGGAAACGACGCACTATCAAGAGGGATACAAATCTAGTTGGCAAAATGAGGATAAAAAGTGCTCTTGTCGAAGCTTAGTAAGCTGTAGAGACGTGCATCGAAAGTTCCGGTGAGCTGGACCGAAAGTTCCGATCGCTGGTGCCCGTGCGCGTGCGAGTATTTTGTTCCGGCCTCCGTCTGGAAGTTCCGGTACAGACCGGAAGTTCCGGTCAGGCACTGGAAGTTCCGGTTGGTGCAGTTTGCGCGCGCGTGCGCGTATGAGAGAATTGTTCCGGGTTCCGTCCAGAGGTTCCGGTACAAACCGGAAGTTTTGGTCCTGGCACCGGAAGTTCCGATGGACCCGAGTTGACTGACAAGCCCAACGGTCTGATCTCGTTTGACCGGAAGTTCCGGTGGCTTCCACCAGAACTTCCGGTGGCTCATCTGAGCCCGAGTATACAAGCTTCTCACCTCATTTCTAACCATAGCCCAAGCTTTGCATATTCATTTCTGCTCTCCCAACTCTCTCTAAGCTGTGACTTGCCCACTCTCTCTCCCCCCTTTCCTCCAAACTTCGATCTTCGATTGTTTGAGCTAGGGACGTGAGATTTGAGAGCGGGAGCATCAATCTTCGACTTGAGCACTCGGATTCCTCGTTTTGCCGGCTTTGTTTGTGTTTGTTACTCTTGGGTTCTTGGAACCCTAGCCGACTAGGCGTTCTTCGTGGTTGCTCGTGTTGATTCATTTGTGAGGGGGGCCCGAAATGTTTGTATCACCCTTTGATCTTTAGTGGAAATCTCAAGCTAGCCTTCGTGGTTGCTTGAGGGAGGAGATCTTCGTGGTCACCTCAACAACGAGGACGTAGGAACTCCTTCGTGAGGATTGCCGAACCTCGGTAAAAATAGCTTGTCTTGCTGTGGCGGTAGCATCGACTACCCTTTGTTCTTGTGTTCTTGTTGTTCTTCCTTTCTACCCCCAACTTCTTGCGTGGGAGGTCCCGATCTACGGTTTGGTGTGGTGCCAAGCCTTGAGGAGTTTAACATAATCATCAACAACCTCTAGGAGGGTGTGGTAACACTTGGATCTGAAATTCCAACTCGATTCACTCTGATTTCGTAGATCATTTAGGACACCAGAAGTTCTGAAGGTCCGCACCGGAAGTTCTGACCGAAACTTCCGATCCAGACTACCGGAACTTCCGACCTGGTATTTAACTTCCGCAAATTCGATTTTGTGAATTTCAAGTTTTGCAAAAAGGCCTATTCACCCCCTCCTCTAAGTTAATCAGGTCCTTTTATCATGGCTGAAAGTATTGTTCCTAATTTGTTGTGAGAGAAAAATACTATTTATTAGCTTTTTTTTTTGAGGTTAAATACTATTTATTAGCTAAAAAAGTAGGGATCGACTACAATTGACCCTGCGCGGCAGAGGAGGGCAGGAGGCGCAGACCACCTGCGGCTGAAGAACATGACGTAGGGCCCCCACACGGCACCGGCGTCACGAGAGAGAGAGAAACGTGAAGACCGATTTTTTCGAAACAATGTGAATGCCGAACTGGGCCGTGGCGGAAGAACGTGGCTAATTTTACCTGAATAAAAGGATATTATATATCTATATCTATACCTAATAATAAATTGTAAAAATTTCTGCACACTTTTTAGTTTTCACCATAGATTTCTGTCTGCCAGGTGGTCTGGGTTTTCTCGCAGCCCAATTAACCAGCCCAATGGCCCACTCTAGCCTGCGGTCCGAATAATTTTGGTCTTGTTAGATTTTCGTCTAGCCTATCAATATCTGTCATGCTCGATCTCCGTCTCCTATTCTCTTTTGGCCTTCGGCCCACGTTTGGTAAGGCAGTAAAAAAGAACATCGAACATATATACTTGAATCCATCCACCGAAAGAGTTTCAATCGTATCGCTTTCATCGAGGAAACAACAAAATCTCAAGCAGTTATCCATATCGCAAAAGAAAACCCAAATCAGCATCCAATGGATGCATATCAGTCTATAAGTTGTGTACATTATATAAGCAGAGAAATAGATCGAAGTTAACAACGTCCAAAAATATCAAAAAACAATTAGAAGCACTACATGCAGAGTTGTAACTAGATGTCCTCGAATCAAAGGATCGAAGACCGGCGAGCCTGTTTGCGCGACCAAGAACCCCGAGCCTGCGCTGCCTGCGGAACTGCACGTGTGCAACCTGGCACCCCTCGGATGCATGGCGGCCCGGTGACCCGACTCCAGATAAGCCGCCACTGGCGGCCCTTGCCTCCAGATGCGTCGCTTCTGGCCTCGGATCAGCAACCGCCGCCACCGAACCAGCCCCGTTGTGAGAAGCCCGCGCGCCGAGCACCGCGGCCCGTGCGCCAGGCGCCAAGCTCCACTGCTGGACCCTGCCTCGAATGC
This sequence comes from Saccharum hybrid cultivar R570, assembly GCA_038087645.1. Classification (NCBI taxonomy): domain Eukaryota; kingdom Viridiplantae; phylum Streptophyta; class Magnoliopsida; order Poales; family Poaceae; genus Saccharum; species Saccharum hybrid cultivar. Next base: position 24,770,587 of record JAQSUU010000558.1, read on the forward strand.
GCCCTAGATGCAGCTGTCGCCCAAGAGAACGCCCGGTCACCGGCCGCCCCTCCCCTGCCGCGCAGCAGTCGAAGCGCCGCCGCCACATCTGCGCCCATGCGTCGTATCTGCCTCGCGCGTACCTTGCGAGGCTCCAAATAAGCATGACTGCGAGAGAGTGGTGGAGAGAGATAGTCAAAGGGGTGGGCGGATAAGAACAAGACCAGAGAATCTGAATAAAGAACAAGATGAGAAGTGGATTTGTGGAGTGGTGGCCTGGTGGGCCCCAGAACGTGAGGGCGCTCAGTTCTGAAAGTGCCGCTTTAGGCTGTCCGCACTCGTGGTACTCTAAATTCATCCTCTATACATCCTGGTCATCAAGATTCTCTCCTCTATACCAAATTCTTCCGCATCCATCTATCCTCTATATTATCCTCTATTCACTGTGGGTCGTACTTGTCACTTTATCTAAATATATCCATGTGAGATCTAGTTTTTGTTACGAAAAAAAGTGGAACCCGCCGCTATCACCTCTCCCCTCCCTCCTCTCTCTCACGTCGACGGGAGAGGAGGTGGGCCAGCAAGCGGATGGCGTTTGAACTGGACGACGCTACAGAAGGTCTCAGGCTTGTTTCGTCTGCTAAAGTGCTAACCGCTAAGAATCCATTTTGCATTGCGGCTTTTGAAAAGAAAATTTTCAGGCCTCTTCGTCCGTAAATTTTAGCCCAGTTCAAATCCTTTTGTAAATAGTTATTATATATATATATTATAATAACTAATAAAATAGGTAAAATTTCTTTATACCTATTTTTCCGTCCGCCTCTCCTTAACTACGAGAGTAGTGGAGACCTTCATATCTGAGTCAGACTCATGCCTCATACTCATATGAGTTCGCACAACTCATGTCTAGCGATGATAATACAGGGTTGATTCCAATATGTATTGAATTGCACCCTACATATCTAGCCTAGACTCATGATTCATATTCATACGAGTTAAGACAACTCGCGTCTAACAATGATGAATACAGAGTCTGGTTTCAATATGTATTGGATTACGCCCTATGTATCTCATACATGACTCAAACTCAAGACAACGCACGGGCACTTTTGCTAGTATAGATATATAGATGAAAAAGGTAATGGAAAAACATGAAAAAAGAGAGGAGGTAATCTAAAAGCATACACGTATATCATAATCCATAATCCCATAATTAAACAAAACACAAAGAACATCTCACCTCAAAAGAAAAAGGACAAAACCATCCTATTCTAGTCTATCACGAAACCAAACACATGCTAACCCCAGTGGCAGATGCGCTGACACTATGGCACATGATGGAGTTAAATTGCACTATATTTTATATAAAAAAATTATACAACTATTTTTTAAAATTATCTATTTTTTTAGAAAAAATGTATGCAATTAAAATCTTAAATCTGGCTTACTATTAGAAAATTCATAGAAAATTAGTTTTTTTAGGGGAAACAATTAGTTATTGCTCGGAATATGAAACTAGTTTCATTTTTTCATAAAAATCATGCTCTATCTAGTGCTACCAAGATTAGAATTATTTAAATCTTATATGGTCCCCCTTTGCTGTTTATTTGCAAGTAGATGTCCTCATTTTCGGCTATAATAAGTCTACGTCAACGATCCAAAGTACATGAGAGTTCAAGTGACTTCAACGACAATACAAGTGCCTTATAAAGTTATAATCACCTCATGCATGACCCTATTCACAATGGCTACATGTAACAACTGACACTAGAAGATGCATATGACCATTGCATTTTATGGTTTATTTGTGCAAGTAATGAACAATGATTGTTGCTGACTTAGACAGGCCCCACCAACTAGATACCCCCATGTTACAAAGAAACACCGTTTTATCACACATAATGTTTTCAGTTTCTTATTTACAAACATGCAAATGAGTTTTGTTTGGTGAGGTTTGATCTATTAGCAAAAAGTTGACACATGAGAATGATATGGAACTAAATCTATATCTATACCTTAATAATAAAGAGGCAAAATTTCAGGCCTTTTTTTCGTCCACCTCTTCCTAATTACCGGTAGTCGATATATATATAAAACCCGTGCTCATACGAATTAGAATAGCTCTTGTCTAGCGCGACATGGAGTCTGATTCCAAAACGTATTGGATTGTGTATGGTCTATGTTTAACCAAAGAGTCCATACTCATGTGTAAAAAAAGTCCATACCCAATATGGTTACTATATATAGTAAATTCATTTTTTTCCTTTTCCTATTCCATCGTCTGTTCGGCCTTTTCTGTTTTTTTAGACTATCTCCGATCAGTTACTTATCTGATCTGCTTTTCATTTTTGTATTCGTTTCACTTCTTTTCCCTATTTCGTCTTTTTGTTTTTCTTCTCCTTTTTCTCTTTTTTTCTAGACTATCAGGTTCGTTTCATGCCCTTTCCCTTATTATTTTGCATTTCATTTTTGTTTTCCCAGTTCTCTCATATTTTTTTATAAACATAAAAATAAATAATAAACACAATATTATGGATCTTTGGATCCTTCATCCTTCCCTAATCCTTAATAATCAAATATTCCTACTACTAAGGCCATGTTCATTTGGCTTATAATCCGTCTTATTCAGCTTGTTTTTTTAGCCGAAACAGTATTTTTCTCTCTCAAAAAAAAATCAGCCAACAGTGTTTTTCAGCCGGCTTATAATTCCAGCCGAACATGGCCTAAATTATTGATGTAATTTGATTAAGAATAAAAATTATTCTTATTATAACCTAGATCAGCTAATGGTCTAATTAATTAAATCATGAACAGAAATCTTGCGCAGTTTATTGTTCAATCTAACCAGGAAGCGGCAACGGGGTTTGCGCCGCTAGCAGATGTGGCGCCACGGGAGGCGGTGGCAGCCGGGCGGCGAGGCGGCCACGACGACCTGTTGGGGGTGGGGAGGCGAGCAGAGAAGGAGAAGGGGTTGGGGAGGAGGTGGCAGACGTCGATCAGGTAGTTGCCGGTGGCGGCAGCAATAGCCAAGTGGATGTAGCCGCTAGGGCGGAGCCCTAGCGAGTGAGGCAGGCTGCCTGCATGGATTCCTCTTTACCACTAAACTTTTCTGCTCTTTCGTGGATAATTAAATATGTTTATATATTTGATTCAAAAATAATATAATTTTATACATTTCTACTTATTTTGCACGACCTAAGCAATTTGCAAATTTGGCTGGCATTATTCTAAATTGCATTTTTATAGACGATCAGTGTTCTAATGTAATTATTGCTTCATTGCCAATTGACTAAATACAAAATACACATATCTTTAGTAACTAAGTAGAGATATAAGTTTTGATTTTCTTCCGTTGCAACGCACGGGCATGTTTGCTAGTTAATAAAAAAATACAAATAGTTCTGTTCCTTATGATTGAACCTACTCATCTAGGGTTTGACTCATAGACTCAGGATGGGTGATTGTATTTTTTTTCAGATTTATTTTATAGATATATGGCACAACTGTTAACACCATTGCATAAATAACATGGGAGCATGCACTAGCAACTAAACACTAAAAGGAGATTGTATATGATTCAAATAGTTCCAAACTAGACACCAAACATAAAGAATAATTTTAGGAAAAATATAAAATTGGTTTCACATTTTTCAAGAAAAACAAATTTTCTATAAAACTTCTACGATTATAGTGAATTTGAGATTTTAATTTTAGGTTTTTTCTTAGAAATGATATTTTTTTAATAAAATTATTCCTATAAATTTTTTTGATAAAGTATATTTGACCCTACGTACGCTGATCTACTTTGACGTGGCATTCCTTATATATATTATATTAAATACTACCCCATCAATTCTAAATTGAAAGTCAATCTTTTCTATATACATAAATTTATTATGTATCTAGACATAATTACATATACTTAAGCACATAGCAAGTGTTATGTATCTAGGGAAGTTAAAATGACTTACAATTTGAAACAGATGGAGTAATAAATTTGCTAAATTTGGGTGTTAACATCATGCCTACTTTTTGGCAAAGCTAAAAATCTGGGTGAAAAAATACTCGTATTTTCGGACGATGGTAAACAAATCATCGATCATATACATGGTTTCAATCCAATCCACTCTTGGTCATATTCTTTCAATGCTAAATTTACTATAAGGGAAATAAAATTGCAAAGGTTAGGTGGATCTGGACTTTGGCTTATTTAGTTAACTTATAAATTGCATTATTCTACATATAAATTAGCGTATATCCAGCTATATAGATGACTAAATGTTAGCGTATATCCAGATATAGATGACTAAATGTTCACCTAACCAGAAGGCTACAAGGCGTCTTTATATACGACGGCTTGTAGTGGCACAAGACATCACAAAGCAAGCACCGGCACCAGTGCACCAAGCCACCAACCATGGCCGCCACTCAGCATCTCCGCCTCCTCGTGACCGTTCTTTTCGTCGCCACTCTCATCGGGGCCTCTGTCGCCGACGACTCGCCGCCGGCTCCCACGCCGCAGCCGCAGCCGACGGCGTACCAGATGCTGGAGCGGTACAACTTCACGCAGGGCATCCTGCCGCAGGGCGTGACGGGGTACGTCCTCAACGCCGACGGCTCCTTCGAGGTGTACCTCCCGGCGGACTGCAGCTTCCGCGCCGGCAGCATGCAGGTCCAGTACAGCAGCCGCGTCGCCGGCCACATCCAGCCGCTGTCCATCACCGGCCTGGAGGGAGTGAAGGTGAAGGTGCTGTTCTCGTGGATCGGCGTCGACCAGGTCGACCGCGACGGCGACCAGCTCCGTTTCTCCGCCGGCCCCATGTCCAAGTCGTTCTCCATCGACACATTTGCCAACAGCCCGCAATGCAGCTGAGCTGAGGCTTTAGTCGATTGCAGAAGAAAAACCTGTTGTGTTTGATTTTCTTGTGTGCCTTTGCTATGCGATTTTGCTAGGATGGATTGGTTGCAGAGAGCATTTAGGAATTCCTAGCTAGGGCGTGGTTAGAAATCATTCTTATTTGTAACCAGTTTGATTGTTTCTGCTTATTAGGCCAGTCTCAGTGGGAATTTCATATCATTGTTTCTAACATAGTCAGATTTTGGAAACAGTGCAGAAGAGTTTCATCCCTATGAAACTCTCTCTACTTCCATGAAACTTTTATCACCTCTCTTCATTAATATGGTGCCACATTAGCATAATTAATGCTCATAAAACTCTAATGAAACCCCATTGAGACTAGCCTTAATTCTCATTCCCCAGTTTGTTATTTATCGACACATTTCGAGGTGAAAGAACTCAGTAGTCAATACATGGAAGAGAGCTCAATGCTCTATTGATATAAGCTCCATCATATTTTTGGGCCTTGTTATTTTAACGGGGCATGTTTCCTTTTGTTTAAAGAACGGCACAAGAAAATAGTAGCCAATACTCCTTCCATTCTATTACATTTTGATTTTTCTATGTACCGCTTTTGCTATGTACTTAAATATACATTATGTCTAGATATATAGTAAAAGTTATGTATCTAGAAAAACTAAAACGTCTTATAATTTAGAATAGATGGAGTATAAAAGAAAGACAACATAGTTAAATACTAGGTACAAGACGACATCTAAAGAAAAAGATACACTAAAGGCCTTTCATGCCGTTGTTCACGCCACCTTTAGAAGTTTGAAGATTGCAATGAAAAAGGCATGAATTTGAGGAAGCAAATTTGCAAACGCCCTCGCCACATGATGCTTTTAAATTTCATGTATTAACCACTCGTTGTTAGTAATGAGCTAACATCGGCTAGAGGATCACTGTAAGCAGGCTTGCAAATCTTCACAGCCGAAATAATCATTGGAGAAACTATATCTTGCTGTACAACCAATAAAAAAGGTCAAAGTCGCCGCATCAAAAGCTGGCCAACTAATTTCTCTAATTAATGCACCAACTCAAGGATCCGTAACGAACCAATAGATTTCAGAACACCAGCAAAAAGGGGGGGAGGGGGTGCACGCGCGGAGGGGTCAAAGTGGCTGCATCAAAAGCCAACCAACTACTTTCCCTAATTAATGCACCAACTCAAGATCCGAAGCGAACCAGTAGATCTCAAATCCTTCCCTCATTAGCTCTTTGTAGGTATTGGATCGAACATCATCGAGATACTCCCTCCGTCCTAGGATATAAGGCGTAACCACCTCTGATTCAAAGACCAAGAACACATTTAATTCTCTCTCTCAGCACTAGAACTACTGCATTAATGTCTGTAAAAGAGCACGCCTTATATCATGGGACATGAATAAAAAGTGGTTACGCCTTATATCCTAGGACGGAGGGAGTAGAAAGAGGCTACAAGAGACCTTATTCGACCCACAACCTTGTCCATGCTATCAGAGAATCAAATCCTAGAAGAAGCCATAATCTACTCGAAACTATACCGATACAAGATTGTCTTATGAGATGCGAATATCGAGTAATTTGTTTCCACATAGCTTAGCTTAGCTTGTGTCTTACTGTGTTGGACACGCTTTGTGTTAGTGTTGAAAAATTCACATAGGTTCGTTTAGACTGTACATATCTTACTGTGTTTGGCACGCTTTATGTTAGTGTTGAATAATTTATAAAGTGTTTGTGAAAGATTAGGGCAACATTTGCGTGCAGCATCCCTTTGTAGAAGGCTTGAATACAAAGCTAAGTGGCCAGACCGGGCGGTCAAATTTTATATGCAAACACGGCCCGGGTAAAGTAATCTAGAAGCCTGTCATTCTCATCTGTGGAGGCCCTAATAAAATACTAAAGCCCAAGGATGCTGATGAAGTCCAGCCTGTAATGTCGTGGTCTCGCGTCGAGGACTTTTCTTGGGCTGTGCACATGCTCCTGTCCTTTTGTGCTGCCCGTGCAAAATACTCGCGAGTTGGCAAATGAAAAAAAAATCTGCATTACCTCCCTCAATTTTCATAAAAGTCCACTTTTTCTTCCTAAACTTTAAAACCGGGCAAAACACATCCCTCAACTTTTAAAACCGTTCATCTTATGTCTCTGACCCTATTATAAGCAGTTTTGAAGGCGGAAAAATCATAAAATGGAAAATCTAATTTTGTTGGACTCCGTATGAGTAGATATACACAGTGAACATATAATATAGTATGCCTTAGTATAAAGTTTTTACTATAGCTTTAGATCTATGCTTTTCTAAAATTAATTAAAATAATTCATAGCTGTAATTTGTATGGTCTAATTGTGCTGCCCATCCAAAATACTCACGAGTTCGCAAATTCTAGAACGCGAGTAGTCTAGGGCAGTTGCAAGAAATTTTGCAAAATTTTTCAACATTCTCCGTCACATCGAATCTTTGGACACATGCATGAAATACTAAATATAGATAAAAATTAAAACTAATTACACAGTTTAGACGAAATGGACGAGACGAATCTTTTAAGTCTAATTAGATCATGATTGGACACTAATTGCCAAATAACAACGAAATTTGCTACAGTGTCATTTTGGAAAAAAAAATTGCATCTAAACCGGCCCTATATCAGAACTGAGCGCGCAACCCAGCGGCCGGCCGGCCCGCAACATTATGCGAGTGTGGCAAAGGCCTGCTGCAATAGGCTGATCCCCACACGTGAGAGTAGCCTTTTGGGCCAAAGTTAACAGAAACGCATCACGAGGGTTGTTGGACACTGCCGTAGGCCCACGTGACTTCTTTTTGTTTACAAATAGTTTTCTCGTACGCAGTTCATTTTCCATTTTGTTTGTACTACTGTATTTCTTACGATTAGATCTATAGAATTAGATGAGTTATTAAATACATGAGCAGCTCCTGAATTTGTTAAGAGGTATCACTTGCATCTATGAACTTTGAAATACGTATATTTCTAGGCCACTAAGGGCCTGATTGTTTACTCGAATCCTCCTAGTCTGGCCTTTATCGTGCAGGCGTGTGAGCGCTAGCTTTTGGTTGTTTAATTGTATTCGCATGGTCTGATTCTGTAGAGAAATTGTTTGGTAGCGTCTATGCATGCAGTACATTCCTTGCATGCGTGATGAGTGATGACTGGTACGCTCATTATGATTGCACCTGTTGGACATGGCTTCAGAGAAACGAAAAGCTCCTGCTTTTCCAACGAGCCTGGTTCGAGGTGTACGATTGCATCACCGGAGCCTGGCCCGAGCGCGAGTTCAAGCAACTAAACGAAGGTGAAGTTGCATGGAGTCAGCCTGGCCAGTAAAGATCCAACCTACCAATCACACGCTAAACTTGTTATGTGGTGCACACAGGTCCATACCAGCTATGTGGTATTTTAGATTCTTATCTAATGTACCCGTTATCGCTGCAGCGCTGACTATTTTGAAGAGGGGAGGACTCGTTCCAATCTACTGAGCTATGAGGGCGTGGGAGAGAAGGGGAGGAGTTGTTTCAATCTACTGAGATAGGGGGCGCAAGAGAGGAGGGAAGGATCATCGGTGCAGGGAGATAGGAGCTGCGGTAGGGTTGCCTTGCTGGAAAGAGAGGAGAGGCTATCAGCGAGACATATCCTAAGCCAAGGGGCTTCACCGGGGAGCTGCAATGAAAAAAAGACATGGGGGTGAGTTGTTGCGTGGCAAAAAAATTTCTCTGGAAAGATAGCTCCCCACGCATCCTTGAGAGATGGGGTTGAGGGGGAGACTTGCACCCTGTTCGGTAGGCGTTTCTGCGGCTTATAAGCCGGTTGTGGCTATTTTGTTATGAGAGAAAAACACTGTACCACGGCTGATAAGTCGTGCTGATAAGAGTAGCCGAACAGGGTGTTGGTGGCTCCTATAAAGAAGGGACTTAAGTTGAGGCCGGTTGGATTAATTTTTTTCGCTAGCACCAAAAAAATAAAATAGGGCATGTGTTTATGGTCCTGCTGGATATGTTCTAATTTAGAAGTAGACATATTAATTTGAGTATATAGTTGCAGTTGTTCGTGGAAGCACTCGTGGACAAAAGAATTAAGAAACAAACAAACAAACAAACAATGCACGGGGACGTGATTGGGAGGTGAGAATAAGTGTACAATGATAGTTCTAGATATACATGTATGGGTGTGTTTGGTAAGGCTCCTCTAGCTCCTCTTTTTTCACTAAAAATCGGCTTCTCCTAGACGTTTAGGAGGGCTCATCTGTAGGAGTTGGAGTCGAGAGGAGCCCTACCAAATATAGGCCCTATGAATAGTAACTCCATTTGGTAGGAGTCTCACCGTAATTTGAAATTTCCTTCTTTAGCTAGGTTTTCTTGCATGCATGAACGTGCACTTTGCATGCTTGTGGCTTTCTTTCATTTTCTTTTATTTGTTTGTTTTGCTACATAGGATGCATACTTCTTGTATTCTAAATTATTGTTCATCACTTCAACTTTCTTCGAACACTACTATAGATAGAGTATCTCAGGTGGTCGTTTTTGCTTGTCGCAGGCGGGCAAGCTGTCTACCTCAGACTAAAAGCCTGCGTTAATGTCTATTTTTGGAGGTGGTCAAATGCCCTCCTCCGAAAATGAATTAAAAAGCAAAATAAAGAAAAAAAATCCGTCGACGAGCCGAGCGACGCACCGCCACCGCCACTCACCGGATCTGGGCGCTTCCCGCCGGATCCAAGACACCACTAGCCAGATCTGGGTGCTCCTCACAGGATCCGAGCCACGACCACCGGATCCGAGACTCCGCTCGTCGGATCTGGGCGCTCCATGCCAGATCCGAGCCACAGCCGTCGGATCCGCTTGCCGCCACCGCCATGTCGGGGCTGGAAGACGCCCGCGCTGCCAGGGCACCAGTGGCCACCACTGCTGAAAGGTCCTTGTTTGGTTTTGGTAATTGAGTGACAACCTTAGGTGGACTAATTGTGTTTAATGTGAGATACACAGGGATTAGTCCATAGGTAATGGTGTCATGAAGGAGCTCATTGCATATGAGACATGACATGGAGTCATGTGACCAAGGTGGCAAAGATCAAGATGAGGCTTGGCTCGACGGACCGGTTGCAAGTGTGAAGGGCAAGTCAGAGGCTTTGGAGCGATGGACCGTGAGGCGGTGAAGCTTGAGCAAGACTTGGCACCGATGGACCGACGCAACGGTGAAGAGCAAGTGAGGTCAAGATCAATGGACCAAGGTCACATGATGATATGAAGTGGATCATATCATTTGTGATATGGTTGGTGCATGTGTTGCATCAACGTCGGAGGAGATGGAGTGGAATGCGCAAGGCAAAGGTATAACCTAGGGCATTTCCATTTCAATGGTCATAGGTGTGTAGAGAAGTTGATGACCGGGTTTAGGATTGATGGCCGTACTATCAAGAGGGGCAAACTTGTTTGCATATCGGTCATCTTGTGTCACTTGAGCGATCTAACTTTGCATACGTGCTAGGATCGAGTGGCGAGGCAAGTGGAGTGCCTAACCCTTTGAAAATGTTTGTGAAAATGCTAACACACTTGCACATGGTGTTGACACATTTGCAAAGGAGAAGGTGTTGGAGTTGGTTTTGATCAACTTGGAGAAGAGAGAAAGATTTTTCGGTGTTCTCCGGACACTAGGATGGCTCTTGAAGTGGAATACTACTTTGATCCATTATGAATTGGATCAAGTGCTTTAGTGGGTCGTGTAGCCCTCTGAGTAAGCTTTCCAAAATGTCCAAGATCATCGAAATCGAAGTTCGGAGCTAAGAGTTATCGTCGTTTTACCGAAGAGTGGTCTGTGACCGGACTCGTGACCGGACGCGTCCGGTCAGCACCTGCGCGTCCGGTTAGCGCGTCCGGTCAGTGTTTTTCGTGGGCGAAAGTGAACCTCTCTGTTCGCTGTTTCGCTGCGACCTGCGCGTCCGGTCCTGTTAGTGACCTGCGCATCCGGTCAATACAAGTTTATACGCGTGAAAACTAGCCGTTGGAGCACGCTACTGACCTGCGCGTCCGGTCAGTTCGACCGACGCGTCCGGTCGACCCAAAACTTGCCCAGTGAGGGGTCTAACGGCTCTATTTCGTTGTGGAGCTATAAATAGATGTTGTGGCCGGCCTTGGCCGGCAACTGAGCACCCTTAGATGTTGGTGTGCTTGGGAGCCCTCTAACTCACTTGAGCTTGATAGTGATCATCCGATCGAGTGAGAGCGCGATTCTAGTGCATTGCATCGTGAGGATTGCATCGAGTGGCACTAGGTGTTTGAGTTGCAAGCCGGTGGTGCTTGTTACTCTTGGAGGTTGCCACCTCCTAGACGGCTTGGTGGTTTGAGGCTCCGTCGAAGCTCGCAAGAAGATTGTGCGAGGCTCCGGTGAAGCTTTGTGAGGGGCATTGTGCTCGCCACGCGGGAGTCGCGAAGAGCAACTCTAGTAAAGCGAGACGCGAAGGGCGACAAGTGGTTCGGCCAGGTCAAGTGCTAGAGCTCGTGGCTTAGAGGATCCCCATCTTGTGAGTGGATGTGCGGCACCCGCTGAGGGTTTGACTCTTGATAGTCAATTAGCTCGTGATCCAACAAGTGGGTGCATCGTCACGACGAGAAGAGCAAGAGGACCGGCGGCAACCTTGGAGCTTGTCTCAACGGGGACTAGCGTGTTGGCAAACACGTGAACCTCGGGATAAAAATCATTGTGTCAACCTTGTTCATCCCGTTGGTTTGCAATCTCTGAAAAACAAGCTTGTATTACTTTCACTTTTATACATAGTGCTTGTGTAGTTGCTCTTTGTTGACGATCCTTAAGTATCAAATTTAATTGTCAACTAAATATGGAAAAGGATCAATATGCACTAGACATCTAGAATTAGGGTTTTATCTGACAGAATTCCACGAGTTTTGGTGTTTGTCTATTTCTGTAGGGGGTTATCAGAAAATACGGAGAGAAGGCCCACACGTCGGGTTTACATAGAGATATTAACATGTGCGCTAATTTTCTATCATCTAGAAGACTCCAGAAGACACGTGAACGAACAGGAGGCCGAACGGGGCCCAGCCCAGGGCGCCCGCCCTAGGTTTGGGGCGGCCGCCCTACTCCCGTGGCCAATCAGCGTCAACTTCGCGGATTATGCTCCACCGACCTAAAGGATCAAGGAAAACCGTGCGATTAATGTCGGTTTGATCCGACGGCCCACGATCATTTGAGGGGGCTATATAAGCAGGGCCTCTCCACCCCAGGGGAGGAGGAGAAATCATTATCAGAGGAAGCCATCAAGTTTAGGGTTTAGAAACTCTCTCCCGCAGAGAATTAGATTTAGCTACTCCCAATTCTTTCAAGTTTTATAGGATTGATTAGATAGAATTAGAGAAGTAGGGCCTAGCGCTCTGGATTTCGGATCTTCGTCAATAAAGATTGGTATTATTTCATATCTTTCTCTACGACTTTATTCTAATTGCATTATGTCTTTATTTATTATGTTCCTAGTTTGCTCTAATTCTATAAGTGATATAGTTATGATTGATGATGAATTCATGCATGAGTTTGCAAAGCGCTTAGCTCTTTTCACGTGGGAGTTAAGTGGTAGATCACATGTAGGCGTGGTGCTTAGATGTTATTTACCTGCAAATGTATCCTATTGACCGGGTCGTGTGGTAGTTCGCGATGATGACAGCTTCGTTGATTCTTATATAGTCCACCCTCCGTTGATAGGACAGGCAGAATTTGTATTGCGGAGTAAGTCTTGCTATGTTCTGATTTACTTTAGCAATGTTCCTTATACATGAATGAAGAGTCTTTTGTGCTATATATGATCTTGTAGATGCTTAGAGTAGATTATGACTTAGTAAATAGTAGATACTTAGAATCCATTCTCTTGCTAGTCCGACGTCACCTTACATTTATGTGGAGTAGTCTATTTCTAATCGCTGTGTTATTTACCCATGAGCTTATATTTCATTATCTTTATTATTATGGCTTACCCCCTGCCAAAGCAAGTGACTGTGTGATGAGTTTCTCAGTAGTAATCATGTTCTTGCAAGTTTATCTCTAGTCTAAGCCTTGATAGATTTTACCCCTGTTTTCGCTTTCGCCGTTCTCTTAAGCAAAATTATAAATAACGATACCTGGAATACTTATCCTGGTGAAATGCTACAATGAGGTATTTTATCTGTGCGCTTGCGGATAGAATAGATTATTTTCTAGAGAGCCCTTATGTTTATAAATACCTTAGTACGCTCTAGCACCATGCTAGGGATGACAACCTAGTATTCAAGTGGTGTTAGCTAGTGTCAACAAGCATTTCTGGCGCCGTTGCCGGGGAACGGTAAGGAAAGTCAGGAAGTCGGTCAAGGTTATTCAAATAAAATTTTAGACTAGACTATTGAGAAATAATTGCATAACAGCTACTATATAAATGAGAAATCATAGCAAGGCACCTCTGCTTTGGCAGGTTCACCCTGTTGTTTTCCTATGTTTATATTTTTTACAGGGTATATCAGGATTGACTTTGGTGAATTAAATTCTTCATCATCAGAACCAAAGCAATCAAGGAAGAAGAAGCTAGCTACCAATTGTTGAAGTGATGGCACAGAAGACCTTACAGGAATTTTCTGCCCCAAGTCTTGAGAACATTCTTACTGGTCCAAGATTTGAAGTAGAAGAAGGAGTACCTGAGTTCGAGCTCAAGTCAAACCTCATCAACTTGGTGCAAGCTACACAATTCAGTGGGAAGGCACACGAAGATGCTAGTGCACATTTGCAGAACTTCTTGGAGATTGGAAGCATAATTAGCATCAACGGAGTTGACAAAGACGTCATACTACTTCGCCTCTTTCCATTTTCACTAGAAGGGAAGGCGAGGAAGTGGTTCTACACCAATCAAGCAAACATCAAAAATTGGACGAACCTGTCAGATGCCTTTCTATCAAAGTTTTTCCCTATAGGCAAAATAGCTGCCTTAAGAGGAAATATTGTCAGTTTCCAACAGCAGAAGACAGAAACCATTCCAGAAGCATGGGAGCGTTTTCAAGGATACATATCAGATTGTCCTCACCATGGAATGGCCAAATGGTTACTTATGCAGACCTTTTATCATGGATTAACCCAAAAGTCTCGTGAGTGCCTAGATGCATCTGCTGAAGGATCATTCTTGGAGTTTACAATTGGAAAAGCAGAGACACTTTTGGATAAGATAGCAGAAAACCAAAGCTGGTTCCAAGACAAGACTCAACATTGTCATCAAACTGAAGAAATACCAGAAGAAGTAAAAGCACTATCAACTAAGATGGAAGATTTGCTCCATTGGATTGACCAGAGGGCCAAGTTCAAAGAAGATCAAAGGGCTATAGAGACAGTATACAAATATCAAACCACCTCAAGTCAACCCAATAGCAAAGGTATGAATTCAGGTAATATTCTCAAACAACCTTCATTAAAGGAGATAATTGCTCAACAAACTAAAACTAATGATGAAGTCAAACAAAGGCTAGATACAAATGAATCATTTTTAAAAGATATACACAATAAAATGGATTTTCTATTAACTGCCTTTGATGAGCAAAACACTCTTAATAAGAGGGTAGAGCTTAAGCTAGCTGCTGTCTTGCCTGTTGCCACTAACCTTGAGCAGGTAAAGAACATAACTACTAGAGGAGGGAGATCTACCAGAGATCCTCCACACCCAAGAGAGAAGCAAAAAACACCAGCTCCAGTGCAACCAGCAATGATAGAAGAAGAGAGACCAGTTGAAGCAGAAGATCTGCTACAACCATCAAGAACTGGAGAAATGAGGAAAGATTTTCACGACACCAACTATTTGCCATTTCCCAGAAGAAACAGAGGACTACAGTCAGATGAGCAGTTTGGTAAGTTTGTAGAGGTCATTCAAAAGTTATATGTCAACATACCTCTACTTGATGCCATACAGGTACCCACATATGCGAAGTACATTAGAGATATTCTTAACAAAAAGAGGCCACTGCCCACCACTGAGGTAATCAAGCTGACAGAAGAATGTAGTGCGGCCATCCTCAACCAACCACTAAGGAAGAAGAAAGATCCAGGATGTCCTACCATTGATTGCTCAATCGGAGACCAGCACTTTAACAATGCACTTTGTGATCTCGGAGCAAGTGTCAGTGTGATGCCAGCATCAGTCTACAAGAAGCTTGAACACACAACCCTAGAACCAACATCAATGTGCCTACAACTAGCAGATCAATCAGTTCGACACCCGATGGGCATCGTAGAAAATATCCCAGTCAGAATAAGAGATTTCCTTGTGCCAGTAGACTTCGTGGTACTGGACATGAACCCCGACTCAAAAGTGTCCATCATCCTTGGAAGGCCATTTCTGAGCACCGCCAATGCCCACATTGATGTCAGTAAGGGAGAAATCAAGTTCAGCATAAACGGACAAGAAGAACACTTCACATTCAAGCCCAGACCAGAGAGAGACTCTACAGTGGAGGAGGTTCACGAAGAGAAACCATTGGAGACACCATCTCCAGAGGAAGGCAATTCAGAAGTTTAAAAAGATTTGGAGGTCCAGCTTGGGGGACCTAAAATTCCCAAACCCTCGCCGGGAGGTAATTCGGTATTTATCCACATCATTTAATTTTTTGCATAATTAATTCTTGCATTAGTCATACTCATCCATAGCATTATTATAAAAATCAAAAGTCCCATATAAATAATATTTGTGGTGTGTAAAAACCTATAATTATTAATTATTGTGGAGGCACAAAAATATTTTTCCATGATCATTTTTTAGTTTCAATTCTCATAATTTTCCTGCATTATATTTATTTATAGCAATCTTCTAGAAGCATGACCCACATCCTTTGGTCCCATATGTCATACACTACACCTCACATACATCATAACACATAATTTCACCCACCAACTCATCTCCACTCAACCAGACAACTTCCACCGACCAACCACCACCTATGCAGCATTATTTGGCGTAGGAGTGAAGCATGTGAGGGAGTGGGAAAGTTTCAGCCACAGAGGGCACTCAAGTGGGGCGCCCGCCCTGTTGGCCAGGGCGCCCGCCCTGCCCCCAGCTCCAACTATAAAAGGCCACCTCTCTACCTCATTCTCATCCCACACACATTCCAGAAAACATATGCAAGTTTGAGCTCTCGACTTTCAGAAGAAGTGATCTAGTGGGAGAGTGAGAAGGAGAGTGGAAAGGGAAAGAAAGAGTGGAAGAGAGTTTGGAAAATTTTTGAGATAGAGAGTGAGATCACCTAGTAATTAGTGTTCCCGCTGTCCCAAGCGGAAGTAAAAGTTGTTTAGGGGGAAGTGCTGCTAAAATTTATAATTCTCTCGGACGACTAACCCCTGGACGACTGACTTCTCGGACAGCTAACCACTAACATATTTTTCTCATATATTTCCACGAGTTTTTGTTTGTCCCTATTATTCTGCAGGATGTTTAAGAAAGTAAAGAGCGCGGCCAAGTCTCTCAGGAGTGGTACGAGGAGTTCGTCTCGACTCTCCTCACGCCAGTCGGAGATGAGTGTCGATCCGGCACCTCCGCAAGCTCCATCGTCTTCGTCGGGTGCACCAAACAAGGTCCTACTCAAGACAGGAGACCTTGGGCTCAGGAATCGCAGGGAGAAGGAGATTCTCCAGCAGTTGAAAAACAAGACATTCATTCACACTCCCACCATCGATTTCGCCTTACTCCAAGAGACAGGTATGGCTGCTGAATTTGACTTAATTTTTCAAATGATAGGATGGACGGACTTTTGGAATATCACTGAGCATGGTTCCCGTCTCCTTACTATTGAATTTCTTTGCACGTTACAATATTGTGAGGGGGGAATTTCTTTTCGGATGTTCAAGCAGGACATTATGCTGTCCTGGAGAGAGCTGAGTAATCACCTCGGTTTTCCTCCACGGAGCATTCTGGACCTTGACTCCGGCTTGCCCAATTTTGAGAAACATCAGTTTTGGAGAGAAATCTCTAGGGACGAACTCTTTTACCAACCCCGAACCAGCAACATGGAGCATCCTACACTCCGGATGTTCCACAAATGGCTCGGGTACAATTTTTTCTTTCGTGATGACTTGAGAAAGGTGCGTGTGGGAGATCTACAACTCATTTATGCCGCCATAAACAAAATCCAAGTTTCACCTGTTACTCTTTTAGTTGCCCATTGGCTTGGCACACCTACTCTTTAGGGACCTGTCAGGTGTACTTCACTCATAACTCATTTAGCCGTTAGCCTTAAGTTGTTAGAAAATTCATCGTTAGAATTCATTGAGGAACCTAGATTTTATCACGGCTACGACACTTTTAGATACGCACGGATGTTAAAAAGGGAAGCGGGGATAATGTACATGCTGTATGACAACAACACCAAGGTTCGGTTACCTAACCCGGACCTTGGCATATATTCTGTTCGAAATTATTTGATTGAGACTGCAGCACCGGTGAACCAGAGAGCTCCACAGCGCGCGGCATCCGCAAGGATGGCCATCCATCAGGAACATACATGGCAAGGAGCTGATCCCGGGCCAGAAGAGGCAGCACATCTGCACTATAATGATTACAACCCCAGAGTTCTTCGGGACCCATGGGCGCGACACGTCCAGCCAGAAGAACCACCACAAGAGACATGGCCGGAGGGACAATATCACCAGTGGGAGAACCCGCCTTTTACAAGAAGGTACTCCACTGACCCATATGGAGCTTCAGGGTCTAGGCCCCAGCCCCAGTTTGATACAGGAAGATACTCCGACGCCTCCTACGCCTTCTCGGGGGACTACTACCAAGAGACTGCCGCCTTCTACACCCGCACCGACAACACTCTCCTCAACATCCGCACTACGCAAGCAGAGCACGGAAACTCCTGGAGGAGCAACAAAAATGGAACCAGGAGCAAGCCACTAGAGTGCAAGCAATAAGGGAAGACACCACAACCTTGAACAACAACGTCACGACCATGCTGCGCTACTTCAACATTGAGTGAAGAGAGCCACGACAACAACCAGCTTGGAGGAGTTCCTCCCCAGTTACCGAGTGAGTTTTAATTGTTTTTCCTATTTACTTTTTAGTTTTTCTTTTTCTGTTTTAGATATTTATATCTTAAAAAAAAACTTAGAAAACCCAATAAATATTTTCTTTCTTAATTTACTGCATTCCTAAAAAATGAAAACCAAATAAAAAGAGTGTGTAGATAAGTGTGCTTTATTTTCCTGTTTAGTTCAATCTCTAGACATAAATGAAGAAAATCCAAAAATATGTATAATGGAAATGATGAACAGTTGCTCTGTTTACTTACCTTCAAGTGCCTAGCTTTTATATTAGAGTTCTCCCAAGACTTGCTAAAATCTGAAATTTACTATCTGTGGGAACATGAGCCTAAAACTAAAGTCCAGGTAAAAGATAAGACATGATATAAAATTTGAGCTGCTGTTTATCTTGTTCTTACAACACTAAGTTCTGGAAATTTATTTTGAAAAAAAAACCTGCAAATCACATGATGAGTTCCTAGCATAACATTCTTACCACAGCCATACTTGCTATAATTGTTGTATCTTTCGAGTTTCATTGAGCTGTGTAGATCCTTAGGAGCTTTTCATGTGGTTAAATCAAGATACTCACTTGCATACATCTATTACACCAATCATTAAAAATCTGTTAAAAATATTGTTATCACTCACTGTCCCAAAGTATTGTTATTCTCTCTCCTAAAAGATCAAATGCAGAAAGAGACATGGGCTATGCAAAAATATGCGAGGAAATAAAAAGGGGCAAGTGCCCGGAACCTCGAAAAAGAAAAGAAAAAGAGTGAGACGAGAGGTAAAAATGGACAAGTGTCCGACAGTAGAATTAGGGGTACAAAGATACCCACCTGAGCGGAAAAAATGGACAAGTGTCCGACAGTAGAATTAGGGGTATTTACTACCCACCTGAAAAAAAGAGAAAAAAGAGATAGCCCATGTTCTCTCCCAATAAAAGATCAAGAGAGGAGGAGAGATAGCAATATGAGGAACAGTGAGCGATAAGTTTTATCATCACCATCACTATTATTTACTCCACCACACATGCACATCTTGATTTAATTGTATGTTGAGTTCCTTTGGATCCGCAGTTCGATTAAACATATGTATGGGCTGTTGAAGTGAATCATGTCTAGGAACTCTGAGCTTTATTTTGAAAACTTATGCAAAACTCCAGAACAAAGGTGAGGTATAGACAGGAGGAATAGTGCTTGGCTTAATTATTTTGTCTTTCAATTACCTAAGGCTTAAGTACAGGTACTAATCCCCAAGACACTTCACTCTAATCTGGGAGAATTTTATATGAAAGCATGTGTGCCTGTCAGGAAACAAAACATCAAAGCAACTCCTGATCCATCTGAGTTTTAGTTGTTTGCTCAGGGACGAGCAGAGGGTAAGCTTGGGGGAGTTTGTTGACGATCCTTAAGTATCAAATTTAATTGTCAACTAAACATGGAAAAGAATCAATATGCACTAGACATCTAGAATTAGGGTTTTATCTGACAGAATTCCACGAGTTTTGGTGTTTGTCTATTTCTGCAGGGGGTTATCAGAAAATACGGAGAGAAGGCCCACACGTCGGGTTTACATAGAGATATTAACATGTGCGCTAATTTTCTATCATCTAGAAGACTCCAGAAGACACGTGAACGAACGGAAGGCCGAACGGGGCCCAGCCCAGGGCGCCCGCCCTAGGTTTGGGGCGGCCGCCCTACTCCCGTGGCCAATCAGCGTCAACTTCGCGGATTATGCTCCACCGACCTAAAGGATCAAGGAAAACCGTGCGATTAATGTCGGTTTGATCCGACGGCCCACGATCATTTGAGGGGGCTATATAAGCAGGGCCTCTCCACCCCAGGGGAGGAGGAGAAATCATTATCAGAGGAAGCCATCAAGTTTAGGGTTTAGAAACTCTCTCCCGCAGAGAATTAGATTTAGCTACTCCCAATTCTTTCAAGTTTTATAGGATTGATTAGATAGAATTAGAGAAGTAGGGCCTAGCGCTCTGGATTTCGGATCTTCGTCAATAAAGATTGGTATTATTTCATATCTTTCTCTACGACTTTATTCTAATTGCATTATGTCTTTATTTATTATGTTCCTAGTTTGCTCTAATTCTATAAGTGATATAGTTATGATTGATGATGAGTTCATGCATGAGTTTGCAAAGCGCTTAGCTCTTTTCACGTGGGAGTTAAGTGGTAGATCACATGTAGGCGTGGTGCTTAGGTGTTATTTACCTGCAAATGTATCCTATTGGCCGGGTCGTGTGGTAGTTCGCGATGGTGACAGCTTCGTTGATTCTTATATAGTCCACCCTCCGTTGATAGGACAGGCAGAATTTGTATTGCGGAGTAAGTCTTGCTATGTTCTGATTTACTTTAGCAATGTTCTTTATACATGAATGAAGAGTCTTTTGTGCTATATATGATCTTGTAGATGCTTAGAGTAGATTATGACTTAGTAAATAGTAGATACTTAGAATCCATTCTCTTGCTAGTCCGACGTCACCTTACATTTATGTGGAGTAGTCTATTTCTAATCGCTGTGTTATTTACCCATGAGCTTATATTTCATTATCTTTATTATTATGGCTTACCCCCTGCCAAAGCAAGTGACTGTGTGACGAGTTTCTCAGTAGTAATCATGTTCTTGCAAGTTTATCTCTAGTCTAAGCCTTGATAGATTTTACCCCTGTTTTCGCTTTCGCCGTTCTCTTAAGCAAAATTATAAATAACGATACCTGGAATACTTATCCTGGTGAAATGCTACAATGAGGTATTTTATCTGTGCGCTTGCGGATAGAATAGATTATTTTCTAGAGAGCCCTTATGTTTATAAATACCTTAGTACGCTCTAGCACCATGCTAGGGACGACAACCTAGTATTCAAGTGGTGTTAGCTAGTGTCAACACTCTTGTAACTAGTTTGCTTGTGTAGCTAGCTAGTTATCTTCTTGCTTGTGTAGCTAGAACTAAGCTCCCTTTACGTGACTAATTTGGTTTGTGTAACCTTGTTAGTCACATTGCTTAGTTTGTGTAGCTAAGTAATTTGCGCTCTCTAGTTTGGCATTAGTTGCCTTGCTATTGAGCATTGCTAGTGAGCATAGGTGGTATGTGCTTTTGCTTACTAGAATTGTGTAGGAGCTCCCCGACATTGCTAAAGTACTAGTGCATAGGTTTGTGTGACCTTGCTCTAGAATTGTTTAGGAGAGCTCTTGCTAAGGAAAGCACCTTAGTTGCATAATTAGGATCTTTGTGAGGTGATTGTGAACTTAGATAGAGGGGTGTCATCTTGGCTAGACCGATAGTTTTAATTCCGTATTTGTTTCGGTTAGCCGACGTGATTAATTTTAGAAAGGACTATTCACCCCCCCTCTAGTCCGCCATCTCGACCCTTCAACTGCCAAGGCGCGAGCGGTCATCACTGCCAGGGCGCAAGCGGCGCCCGGGGCTGGGGCGCGAGCGCCCCTCCGCCGTCAGGAGCCATGGCTCGCCCTCGCGCTGCTGTCGTTGGGAGAGAGAAGTACTGCATGGGTAGGGAGAGCTAGTAGAGAGAGGGAGGAAGAGTTGAGCTTGGGTGCGGCTGACTCTGCCAGGTGGGAGGAGAATGAATGAGCTAGGGTTTTTCATCTTAGATACTACGAAACCGTTACCGTGTTGAGATGGGCCACGCTGAACAGAGTGGACTTGGCCACAATTAACAAATGAAAATGGCCTCTATTTTTGGAGGTGGACCTCTTATGAGGCCCGCCTCCGTAAATCTAGTTTAGAACACGGGTATTTTTGACCGCTTCCGTAATCTATTTTAGGAGGCGTACGGTTTTTAAAAGTCTCCATAAATAAAATGTACGCCTCCGTAAATCCATGGGTATTTTAGGAGACGCTTGAATTTTGTGACCGCCTTAGTTAATGATTGGGCAGTGTCTTGCGAAATCGTTTATGTAGCAGTGCAAGTCAAGATTTGTAAACAAGATTTTACCTTCTATACTTACTGTGGACTCTCTCAGGAGCAGGGGCAGGTGCCAATGGCCAGCGTAGCGGTCTAGTGGAGGCGATCGTGCACGCAATGCGGGGAGTTTCCGTTGTTTAGGTGCGTTGATTCCGAGATTTATGTTTAGGTTTGTAAGTGCATTCGCCCCCGTTGTGGGTTTTGGATAATTAATGGCAATCAAATTAGGGACTAACATGTCTATCTAAGTGAATATGCAGGTGTTAGTTCGATGAAAGAATTTGTTTGGTCACATTTGGTGATGTTAGCACCCTCAATTCCTTTGGTTGGAAAGCATTCCGTCTCAAGTGGATCGATTAAATTTTATCTTTTGACTTGAGTTATAGGAAACGCCGCACTATCAAGAGGGATACAAATTAGGCTATCTAGAGGGAAAACTTGTGCTCAATATGTGTTTGTTTAAGCGTTTGAGAGACACCTTTGCACTCACGGACACTTAGAGAAGTGTTTTATGCCTGGGAGGACCGGTGGTACCGGTGAAAGCCCGGTAGTACCGGTAGGCATAAATCCCGCCGGTGACTGCGCTTTAGTTCTGCGAGTTTTTGTTCTAGCGGTAGTATCGGTGGTTGACCGGTGGTACCGGTTGTTGACCGGTGGTACCGGTGAAAGCCCGGTAGTACCGGTAAGCCTTTTTTCCGCAAAATGTATCTTCACCGAAAACTGTACTACCGGTGGTACCGGTCGTTGACCGGCAGTACCGGTGAAAGACCGGTAGTACCGGTAGGCTATTTTCTCACAAAGTCTCCAGTAGGTTGTCTGTAACGGTCAAAACCTTTGGGACCGGTAGTACCGGTGGGCACTCACCGGTAGTACCGGTACCGCTTCGAGAATAAGAGTATATATAGCTCTCCCCTTCATTTCTAACCATTACCCACGCCATTTACTCCCACCAACCTTCAGACAAACAGCTCTCAAGCATTGACTCACCCTCTCTCTTCCTCTTTGCTCTCAAATCCAATCCCTTGCAAGATCTGAGTAGAGAGGAGAGATTTAAGAGTGGAAAGCTTCGATTCACATCTTGAGCACTTGGTTCCCCTCCTAGTTGGCTTGGTTGTGGGTGCTCGATCTACTCTTGGTGAAGGAACAAGAAAGGAGAGTTCATAAACTTCATCAACATCATCTTCGGTAGTGGGGTAAAACTCAGATCTGAAATCACAACACGCAAATCTCTGATTTCTTAGTTTCAGTAGGGTACCGGTAGTACCGGTGGTTTGCGTCGGTAGTACCGGTGATCCCTCACTAGTAGTACCGGTCCAAACCAACCGGTAGTACCGGTCAGTGTTTTAACTTTCGCGTTGAGTTTTGAGTTTCAGGTTTTTAGATCCGCCTATTCACCCCCCTCTAGGCCTATTAGATCCTTTCAATTGGTATCAGAGCAGGGTTTCCTCGTGTTTAGCGCTTCACCGCGTGAGGAGAAAGCATGTCTACCTTTGATGATGACACCTTGAACAAGCTAGTTGAGCTGCTTGCCGGGAAACTCAGTGACAGGCTTCTAGAGCAACAAAAAGAGCAAATGAACAAGATGCAAGATGAGATGAACAAGTTGAAGGAAGCCGTAAGTAAGAAGATTGAAGATGTGGCAAGTGGTGGTGATGGAGATGGTGAGAATGAAGCAATCAAGACACCTAAAGGGTTTACTCGTGTTCCATATGAGTACTCTTCTTTTAGCAAATCCAATACACACTTGCCAACCATCAACCCCGGCAAACCACCTCAATTTGATGGAGTTAGATACACCGATTGGGCTCATAGAATGAAGATGCATCTTATAGCCGCAAGATGTTGGGAGATTGTGGAAGTGGGTGTTAAAGCTTTGGAAGAAGATGGTGAGTTGACAACCGAAGATTACCTTGACATACAACAAAATGCTACAGCTGCTTCCTTGATTCTATCATGCCTAAATCAAGAAGATTACAACAAGGTAAACGGCATGGAAAGTGCAAAGCAAATTTGGGATACCTTGAAGGTTTCATTTGAAGGTGATAAAAGTGTGAGAAAGGGAAACATTGAGCTACTTCAAAGCAAGATTGAGAACTTTGGGATGATTGAAGGTGAAACTACCCAAGCTATGTTTGATAGATTCATGACCTTGATCAATAGAATAAGAGCTCTTGGTGACATGTATTGGGATGACAACTCGGCGGCTAGAAAGTTGTGTAGAGTGTATAGACAAAAGAACAACATTCTTGCTTCGGTCATCATGGAAAGACCTAACTATGACACAATGACACCTCAAGAAATGCTTGCTAAGTTGAAACACCATGAGTGCTTAGAAGATGAAGCAAAAGAAGCATCAAGTCAAAAGAAGAATATTGCTCTCAAGGCATCTCATGGTAGAAGCAAGAAGAAAGATATTCATGATCCGTCAAGTGATGAAGAACAAGATGAAGATTCCGATGCGGAAGAAGCTCTATTAGTTGCAAACTATAGAAAATACTTGAAAAAGAAGAAGGAGAGGAAGAGGAGTGGAGACAAGCCATACAAGAAAAGATTTTGCTATGGTTGTGGAGATATTGGTCATTTCATTGCCGATTGTCCAAAAGAGAAGATGAAGCACAAGCACAACAAAGATGATGACAAGAAGCATAAAGGCAAGAAGAGAGGTGAAGCACATCTTGGTGAAGAATGGGAATCGAACGATGAAAGTGATGATTCAAATGACAAAGACAAGGAGAAGAAGAAGAAGGGTGTAGCAACGATTGCTATTCAAGAGACTTCTTCCTCTCAACCCAAGCGCATCATCAACCATTCTTCGTCACCATCATTGTTCGCCGACTTATCTTCATCACCTAGGCTCTTCGAAAATCTCACCGACAACGACTACTACACTCCTACTTGCCTTATGGGAAAGGGAGAGAAGGTACCACACAACTCTCCGACTCACTCTAGTAATGAATGTAGTAGTTGTGATGAAAATGATGATGAACTTGCAAACAACATGATAAAGAAATTCGGCAAATCGGCCGGCTCTCAAATAATAAAGCTAATCCATAAGCTAGAAAAGCGGGAAGCATGCATCGAGTTGCAAGGGGAATTGCTCCTAGTGGAAAGGGAGAAGAACCTTGAACTTGAAGCATGCCTTTCTAAGGAAAAGGAGGAAGTTGAGAAATTAAACATAGAATTGTCCTTAGCCAAAGATTCATATGAACGTTTGACTAAGGAACATTCTTTGGTTAATGACTCTTTAGCTAGTTTAAAGAGTGAACATAGTTTGGTTCAAGAAAGCCTCACAAGCTTCAAAGATAAATATCATACTCTTGAACTTAGCTATGAAACTCTTTGGAATAGCACTTCCATCCATCCTAAGGAATCCGGTGATTCCAATGCTTCAACTAGTGGAGGATGTAAAAGATGTTATAATCATGATATAAGTGCTTGTGCTACTAACCTTGTTGAGCTAGAAAAGAAAGATATGGAGAATCAAAGATTGAACATGGTTATCAAGAATGGTTGCAAGGAGAAGCAATCAACAACCATGTACAAGTCATCAAGACACCCCCTCATCAAGGATGGACTTGGCTACAATAGGTATGATGGTAAAGCAAATGGAAGGAACATGATTAATGGAGTGCCTTGTGTGAGATTCAACAAGGGTGTGGCACTAGATGATCTTATCAACAAGGTCAACAACGTTGCCACTCCTTCAAGCACATTTGTCAAGACCAAGGCCAACAACAAAAAGAAGCAAGTGCTTACCTCCAAGCAACAAGTACCCATTTCACGAAGCTATGCTAGTGATTATATGTGTTGTTGGGGCAAGGATGGCAAGATTGTTGTGAAGTATGTTGGTGCACTCAAGAAGAAGCAAATCATGAGGAGTGTTTGGGTGCCCAAGACCTATGTGACTAACCCCTTAGGACCCAATTCTATTTGGGTACCTAAAACCAAGGCTTAATTTGTTTTTGTAGGAATACTCCTCCGGTGGAACAAGTTGGGTGCTAGATAGTGGATGCACTAATCATATGACCGGGGAGAAGAATATGTTCACCTCCTTTCAACCAAATCAAAGTACAAGTGAACGCATTGTGTTTGGTGATAATGGTAAAGGAGACGTCCTTGGTTTGGGTAAAATTGCTATCTCAAATGATAATTCTATTTCAAATGTATTACTTGTGGAAGGGTTAGGATACAATTTGTTGTCCGTTTCACAACTTTGTGAGATGGGCTACAATTGTCTCTTTACCAATGTGGGTGTGGAAGTCTCTAAAAGGAAGGACTCCTCCATTGTCTTCACGGGTCGTTTGAAAGGCAAACTTTATCTAGTTGATTTCACATCTAGTAAAGTGAAGCCTGAGACTTGTTTAGTGGCAAAATCTAGCATGGGTTGGCTATGGCATCGCCGACTAGCCCATGTTGGAATGAGGAACATGGCCGACCTTCAAAGAGGCGAACACATCCTTGGACTAACAAATGTCTCTTTTGAGAAAGATAGGATTTGCAGCGCATGTCAAGCGGGCAAACAAGTTGGAGCCAAGCATCCCGTCAAAAATGTTGTATCAACAACGAGACCACTTGAGCTACTTCACATGGACTTATTTGGTCCCAATGCTTACATAAGCATTGGAGGTAACAAATATGGTTTCGTTATTGTTGATGATTATTCCCGCTTCACTTGGGTATTCTTTTTGCAAGATAAAAGTGATACTCAAGTAATCTTCAAGAAGTTTGTAAGAAGAGCTCAAAATGAATTTGAAGTGAAGATCAAGAAAGTGAGAAGTGACAACGGGACGGATTTTAGGAACACCAACATTGAAGAGTTCATTAAGGAAGAGGGAATCAAGCATGAGTTTTCGGTTCCCTATACTCCTCAACAAAATGGTGTTGTGGAGAGAAAGAACCGAACACTCATAGAAGCGGCAAGAGCAATGTTGGATGAATACAAGACTCCGGACAAGTATTGGGCGGAAGCGGTCAACACGGCATGTCATGCAATCAACCGCTTGTATCTTCATAAAATCATGAAAAAGACCGCCTACGAGCTTCTTACCGGTAACAAACCTAAGGTGCATTACTTTCGAGTTTTTGGATGCAAGTGTTTCATACTTAACAAGAAATCCAAAAGCTCAAAGTTTGCACCAAAGGTTGATGAAGGTTTCTTGCTTGGTTATGGTACTAACGAACATGGCTATCGTGTTTTCAACAAGACCACCGGTCAAGTTGAAATAGCGATTGACGTGACATTTGATGAAACCGACGGCTCTCAAAAGGAGCAAGTCAATGTTGACATTATAGGTAAAGAAGAGCCATCCTCTCAAGTGATCAAGAAGCTTGCTACCAGTGAAGTAAAGCCCGTTGAAGAAGAAGATGAATATGCACAAGAGCAAACCATTCATAATCCGCATATGCATCATGGGTCAATAAATGTCCATGATGATGGTTCTACATCAAGAAATGGACATGATTCAAGTGTTCAAGTCATTCAAAATTCACCACAAGTCGAAGATAGCAACCAAGTTGATGATCGAAATAGAAATGAAGACAACTTCACACAAGATCTTAATCTTGACCTTTCAATCAACCAAGACAAGGATGATGAAGATGAAGGTCCAATCCAAAGGAGAACTCAAGTGCCTCACCCAAGAGTACATCATACCATTCAAAGAGACCATCCCGTTGACAACATCTTGGGAAGCATTCAAAGAGGAGTCGTCACAAGGTCAAGGCTTGCAAGCTTTTGTGAACACTTCTCATTTGTGTCTCCAAAAGAGCCTAAAAAGGTTGAAGAAGCCATTGATGATGAGGATTGGATGATAGCAATGCAAGAAGAGTTAAATAACTTCACTCGCAATGAAGTTTGGACATTGGTGGAAAGACCTAAACAAAATGTGATTGGAACCAAATGGGTTTTCCGCAACAAGCAAGATGAGCATGGTGTGGTCACAAGAAACAAGGCGAGGTTGGTAGCTCAAGGATTCACTCAAATTGAAGGTTTGGATTTTGGGGAAACTTATGCACCGGTGGCAAGGCTTGAGTCAATTCGGATCTTACTTGCCTATGTCGTCCATCAAAACTTCAAGCTATATCAAATGGATGTGAAGAGTGCATTCCTCAACGGCCCCCTCTCCGAAGTGGTATATGTAGAGCAACCACCGGGTTTTGAAGATCCCAAGAATCCTGATCATGTCTATAAGCTCAACAAAGCACTCTATGGGCTTAAGCAAGCCCCTAGAGCTTGGTATGATTGTCTTAAGGACTTCCTACTCAAACAAGGGTTTGAGATAGGCAAGGCCGATCTAACTTTATTTACTCACAAAGTCAATAATGATATCTTTATTTGCCAAATATATGTCGATGACATAATATTTGGTAGTACTAATGTGGCTTTTTGTGAGGAGTTTAGTAGGATTATGACGAATAGATTCGAGATGTCTATGATGGGAGAGTTGAAGTTCTTTCTTGGTTTTCAAATCAAGCAACTCAAGGAAGGGACCTTTATTTGTCAAACGAAGTATACTCTTGACATGTTGAAGAAGTTTGACATGAAGAAAGCAAAACCCATCAAGACACCGATGCCAACCAATGGGCATCTTGATCTCGACAAGGATGGAAAGGCCGTCGATCAAAAGGTATATCGTTCCATGATTGGATCCTTACTTTACCTTTGTGCATCTAGGCCCGATATTATGCTTAGTGTGTGCATGTGTGCAAGATTTCAAGCTAATCCGAAAGAATGTCACTTAGTGGCTGTTAAGAGAATTTTGAGATATTTAGTGCACACTCCTAATCTTGGCTTGTGGTATCCTAAGGGCTCCACTTTTGATTTACTTGGCTACTCCGATTCGGATTATGCCGGTTGCAGGGTAAATCGAAAGAGCACTACCGGGACTTGCCAATTTCTTGGTAGGTCTTTGGTGTCGTGGAGCTCTAAAAAGCAAAATAGTGTTGCCTTGTCTACTGCCGAAGTCGAGTATGTGGCGGCCGGTGCTTGCTGTGCCCAACTACTTTGGATGAAGCAGACCCTTAAAGACTTTGGTTGTGAGCTAACCAAGATTCCCCTCTTGTGTGACAATGAGAGTGCCATTAAATTGGCTAACAATCCCGTAAACCATTCTCGTACAAAACACATAGACATCCGGCATCATTTCTTGAGAGACCATGAAGCCAAAGGAGATATCGCTTTACATCATGTGAGCACCGAAAAGCAACTAGCCGATATCTTCACAAAGCCCCTAGATGAGTCAAGATTTTGTGCTTTGAGGAGTGAACTAAATATCATTGATTCTCGTAACGTGGCTTGATTTTTTGGACATATTTTGTTTGATTCTAGCTAGGCGAAAACTCTTTGAAAAAAGTTTGAGTGAGATTTCAAAATCTATTTTCACTTCTCAAGCATGTTCATAGTTTTGTGTTGTTTCTATGAAATCTGGACATGCTTGAGTTGGTTCTAGTTCATCATATATGTTCACCATCTCTCACTCACTTCTTCATGCGCTGGAACCACCGGTGGTACCGCCGGGTGACCGGTAGTACCGGTCTCTGACCGGTAGTACCGACTAGCCACCGGTAAGTTACGGCTGGGTATAAATAGGGGTTGTGACCTTTCTTCTCTCATTCTTCTTCCCCATGCCCGCACCTTACTCCCACCGACGGCGCCGCCCCTTCCAACCCCCCCACTCGATCTCCCTCCTCCCTCCACCACTCTTGCCGATCTTTGAGGAGAAGTTTCCCCTTGTCGTAAGGATCGTGTGGAGGTGCTTTGGGGTTGCCCAAACTCCTTCCTTTGCTGGGATTCGATCTTCTTTCATCTTCAAGCATGCAAAGGAAGAACCCCAAGAGGACCGCTCATCCCAGTGGAGGTGATGGTGGTAGTGCTTCCCGGCCCGTCCGTGGAAGGACTGCTGCTCGTTCTAGCGGCCGTGGTGGTGGTGGCGGCATTGGTGATGAAGATGATGTTGAGCCCCAGGGTGTGCCTGCTCCTCTCTCGAGTATGGGACGCCCCAATCCTCCGCATCGTCATAGCGAGCAAGTGCAAGGTCAGCGTCCGGCAGGTGAGAATCCACAGCTTGCCGCTATGCAAATTGAGGGTCGCTCTATTGACCCTAACTTTGTGGCTCAATCTCCCATTCAAATTGGACTTGCCACTGCCAACCGGATGCTTTTATTTCATTACAATGCAAATCCTCGTATGTCCGGTCCTCAAAATCAAGGTGGTTATCAACCCTCTCTTCCTGTTGATTATTCTAAGAGAGCGGGTGATTTAAGGGTGCAGCGTAGTGAGAATCCCTATCAGTTTATCCGCAATCCTAGTGTGGATGTTCGTTTTTGGAGCCGCATGCATTCGGATTATTATTACAAGGTTCTTTTCAAGAGTGGGCAGCGTGGGTCTTCTCCGCCGATATTCCAGCACAAGTGGGTGCAGTGCGCCTCTCTTGATAATTTGAACAATCCTGACATTCACCGTTTGGTTGCTGATCTTGATGCTTGTCATCTGCTTCCTCTTATGACGTTCCAGCATAATTGGAATGATGAGATTATCTGTCAGTTTTATGCAACTCTGTGGATTGATTCTCAGAACCTTGTACTGCATTGGCTTACCCAAGGCGTCCATTACAGATGTGATTATCGGACTTTTTCACGCCTTCTTGGGTTTACTGTTGAGGACAGGGGTGCTTCTAGTCTCTTTGATATTTTTTCGGATTCTATCTCTCTCGATGACTTAGAGGCTGCTGAGGTATACAAGCCTGGTGCGGCTATTGATTTCACTACCACTCATTTGAAGCCGTACTTTTATGTCCTCAACAATCTCATTCGCCTCACCTTGGACCCGAAGATTGGAGATTCTATTCATCTCATGCTTGATGCTCCTAAGGTCCTTTGCCGTTTTGGCACTGGTGGTGATCGTTTTTCCATCACTGACTTCATGTGGCGCAAGATTGAGCAGGCTGCAAATGATCCCCACAAGTCTCTGCCTTATGCTCCATATCTCATGTATATCATTGAGCAAGTGGTGGGTCATTCATTCCATCACAACGCCGTGCACAAGTCCTACTCCGTCCGTCACTTGGGCCCTATAGGTATTGTTGGTGGATCCGCTCCTTCTCCCACTCGTGGTCCGGCCACACGTACCTCCTCCCGCGGTGCTTACCGTGGTGGTGCCTCTACTGCTCCTACTCGCTCCTCCTCGGAGCGTCGTCGGCGTGGTGGCGGTGTCATCAAGTACGCATTGGGGAAGCTTTGGGAGGCCTTCTGTTACAAGGCCGAGAAGGATGATCGTCGCCTAAGGCGTATTGAGCAGCACCTTCAGATTGATCCTCCTGAGAGTCCTCTCCGTGAGTTTCGGGATCCCTTTGTCGAGTACAATGAGTTGTATGGTGCTCCCATCTCTGGCCTTAGTGAGGAGGCTGGCCCGTCCGATGACCCTCGTGGTAAGAAGACGGTCCCTACATCGCCAGGGTTGGTTGACTACTCCACCGACGACGACGACGACGGCGATGACAGTGACGACGACCGTGACTTCTCGGAGCCTTATTAGATTTCGCTACCTTGTCGTTTCCGTGCCTACCCTTTTTGGCACTTGATGCCAAAGGGGGAGTGTTAGGCTTATCATCTATGTAATAGGTAGTTAATGGTCGTGTTTTAATTCCAAAACTTGTGGTGAACTATGTATGAACTAAGAACTATGTGTGTGATGATGGATGATTGTAGGCTAATCACTTATGCTTATTTGTTATGTTTGCCTGGTTTTTTTTTTCTGATGATGGTTGTTGGCTTAGTTTGGCTTTGTTGTTTTAAGTCCTTTTCTTTCTACCTTAGCCTTTCTTGTTTTTGTGTGATAAGTCATGTCTCATGCATCACGTATATTTCTTGTCACACACTTTTAGGCACCCCACGAATTGCAAAATTTAGGGGCAGCTTCCCTTATGTATGCATATTGATTATGATCAATGTTGAGATTCAAGTTCACTGCATACACCGAGGGGGAGCCTCTTGTAAAGTTTGGAATTCATTTTTTTTTTAATTCTTTACATCTTATGTAAGCCTAAGTTGGTTGTCATCAATTACCAAAAAGGGGGAGTTTGTAAGTGCATTCGCCCCCGTTGTGGGTTTTGGATAATTAATGACAATCAAATTAGGGACTAACATGTCTATCTAAGTGAATATGCAGGTGTTAGTTCGATGAAAGAATTTGTTTGGTCACATTTGGTGATGTTAGCACCCTCAATTCCTTTGGTTGGAAAGCATTCCGTCTCAAGTGGATCGATTAGATTTTATCTTTTGACTTGAGTTATAGGAAACGCCGCACTATCAAGAGGGATACAAATTAGGCTATCTAGAGGGAAAACTTGTGCTCAATATGTGTTTGTTTAAGCGTTTGAGAGATACCTTTGCACTCACGGACACTTAGAGAAGTGTTTTATGCCTGGGAGGACCGGTGGTACCGGTGAAAGCCCGGTAGTACCGGTAGGCATAAATCCCGCCGGTGACTGCGTTTTAGTTCTGCGAGTTTTTGTTCTAGCGGTAGTATCGGTGGTTGACCGGTGGTACCGGTTGTTGACCGGTGGTACCGGTGAAAGCCCGGTAGTACCGGTAAGCCTTTTTCCCGCAAAATGTATCTTCACCGAAAACTATACTACCGGTGGTACCGGTCGTTGACCGGCAGTACCGGTGAAAGATCGGTAGTACCGGTAGGCTATTTTCTCGCAAAGTCTCCAGTAGGTTGTCTGTAACGGTCAAAACCTTTGGGACCGGTAGTACCGGTGGGCACTCACCGGTAGTACCGGTACCGCTTCGAGGATAAGAGTATATATAGCTCTCCCCTTCATTTCTAACCGTTACCCACGCCATTTACTCCCACCAACCTTCAGACAAACAGCTCTCAAGCATTGACTCACCCTCTCTCTCTTCCTCTTTGCTCTCAAATCCAATCCCTTGCAAGATCTGAGTAGAGAGGAGAGATTTAAGAGTGGAAAGCTTCGATTCACATCTTGAGCACTTGGTTCCCCTCCTAGTTGGCTTGGTTGTGGGTGCTCGATCTACTCTTGGTGAAGGAACAAGAAAGGAGAGTTCATAAACTTCATCAACATCATCTTCGGTAGTGGGGTAAAACTCAGATCTGAAATCACAACACGCAAATCTCTGATTTCTTAGTTTCAGTAGGGTACCGGTAGTACCGGTGGTTTGCGTCGGTAGTACCGGTGATCCCTCACCGGTAGTACCGGTCCAAACCAACCGGTAGTACCGGTCAGTGTTTTAACTTCCGCGTTGAGTTTTGAGTTTCAGGTTTTTAGATCCGCCTATTCACCCCCCCTCTAGGCCTATTAGATCCTTTCAAGGTTTTTCTTGAATCCATTTTTTCATTTTTGAGGAAAAAAAATGAGACAAAGGAATGGAGCTGAGGAAGGGGAGGATCGGATGCCACAAGGATGTAGGAGTAGCTTGAAAACCGAACACAGATGCGAGGAAAGAAAGGGGGCTGCTAGGGTCCGGGTATTCGGACCATAAACTCCGTCCGATGATTTCCGCACCTCGTTTCCCGCCCGTCCCCAGCTCATGTGGAAAAATCTGAGCTGCATCCCGCGCCTCGTTTCCTACCCGTACGCCCCGAGCCCACGCGGAAAAGTCTGCGCGCGCATGCAGGAAGTGAATGGAGGTGGATGTGTTTATTAATTTTTTATTCCATTGCTCAAATTATGTGCAAAAAGTTCCGTCTATAAACTAAAAAAGTTATAACTATTAAACCGAGTATCCAAATTAAATTTCGATTGCACCATTGTGTTTCTTAGGATAAATGCTTCAAAACAAGACCCCACATGAATATATTTAGATAAAATTTTATTAATGAATATTTATCTTACGAAGATAATACATCATAAAATATCACCATAGAACATCACCATAGAACAACATTAAATACATTATAGAACGTCACATATATAATACGTGAACAACATTAAATTCATCCTAGAACATCACATGTATATTAAGTGAACATCCCTAGATACACTATAGAACATCACATGTATACTAAATGAACATCCCCAGATACACCATAGAACAATACTAAATACATTATAGAACATAACATATATAAGACATTCTAGGACATTATATGTATACTAAGTAAACATCGTCAAATACACTATAGAACAACACTAAATACATTATAGAACATCCCATATAATACGTGAACAACAATAAATACATCTAAAACATCACATGTATACTAAGTGGACATCCCCAGATACACTATAGAACATCACATGTATACTGAGTGAATATCCCAGATACACCATAGAACAACACTAAACACATGTATACTGAGTGAACATCCCAGATACACCATAGAACAACACTAAATATAATATAGAACATCACATACATAATAAGTAAACAACACTAAAATATATCCTAAAACATCACATGTGTACTATAGATTTAGAATGGTGAATAATAAGCACAACACAAAAAAATGAATGATGCACGAAAAGAAAAAAAAGGAAAAGATAAATAATAAAGAAAGATTAAGAAATAAAAATATAAATCAAAGAAAAACATAATTAGAAAAAGAAAACAAAAAGAAATAAATTAAAAAGAAAATCAAAAGGAAAAAAAAGAAAAGAGAAAAGTAGAACATCACGAGTACAGCATGCGAACATCAAGAAAAAATAACATAAAAGGAAAAAATAAAATAAATAGTAGAAAGATAAAAATATAGTAAAAATAACATAAAAGGAAAAAAATAAAAATAATTTGATGCAGGAAAAGAAAAGAAAGAAAGAAAATAAAAGAAAAGAAAAGAAAAAGAAAAAAAAAGAAAGAAGAAAAAAGAGGCAGATCACGTCCAGATTTCTGATGGTGTGAGGCTATCCGCACTCATGGACCTCTATATTCATCCTCTATATGTCCAGTCAGCAAGATTCTCTCCTCTATACTCAATTCTCCCGTACTCATCCATCCTCTATATCATTCTCTATCCACTCTATCCACCGTGGGACCCACTTATCACTTTATCTAAATATATCCATGTGTGACCTAGTTTTGAAGGATTTATTGAGACGAATTTAATGGTGCAATCGAAATTTAATTTGGATTTTTGGTCTGTGAGTTATAACATTTTTTCCTTTTTTTAGCTAGTGGGGCCCGCCACTGCCCACTATAGAGTAAGCACTGTACCACTCTAAATATAGAGTGAGAGAAAGGATAGAGTATCATTTTAGAGTACTCATGAAGCAGCTTTTACTCTATATTCATGCTCTAAAGATTTAGAGTATCCTTTTACGGTGCCCACTGCGGGTAGTCTGAGGGCACCGGCGCTGATGCACAGAGCGAAGCAGTATTCCGCGTGGGAGAAAAAGATGGGCACGGGGATCGGGGCTGCTACGTGGGACTCAAACCTGCGTCGGGCTCGAATCAAAACGAATCGAAGCAGGCTTTTAGCGGGAAAGAAGGGGCAGGAGCACTGTTCGGACGGCGTCTTCGGTTCGGCCGTTCGGACGCGAAGAATCCCGGGAAAGAAGTCAGTCGTCAGTCAAGCATTCAAGCTGCCGATCACGCATAACAAACGCCGGTAAGGCATGCTTTGTAGACTCTGGTTGTGGACGACGCGGATTAGGCGGGCGGTTTGGTTTTTTGTCGCGTGATTTACTCGAGATGGGGGAGTTTGGCATTTTTTTGATGCGCGATTTGAGTCGGGGGCGCTTGTAACATTTCCAAGCTCACAAATAAGTCTATCTCAAATTCATAGGTGGAAGATGTAAATTGATTTTATAGGTCACTGTGCTATAATTCTAGTCTCCAACTTATAGCACACTCTTCAACTCACTTCTCTATAATAGAAATACAACGTATAAGTATGTCCCTTGTGTGGCTAACAATAAATATATAAATATATTCCATATACAACTATATTAGCTTAATTAATATATGTCTAAAATATAATTATTAGAATAAATTCAATTCTAGGATTCAAACGGGCCTTAGTGTTAAATATGTTCTGAAGCTTCCCCGTGTATTACTGACCATTCTTACCAAATATTGTCAACCTATATAAAGGTGGCCTCCCCATGTCATCGTAATCCCATCGTTGTGTAAAATTCCCAAGCACAAACCATGGCCAATAAGCACCATCTCCAACTCATTGTGACTGTTCTTTCTGTTGTTGCCACTGTCATGACCACTCTATCCACTGCCTCGGCTAGCACATCGACACCGCCGCCGACGGCAACATCGCCACCACCAGCACCGCCGCCGATGGCAACGTCGCCACTAGCACCGCCGCCGCCGGGAAGCTTGCCAGCACCGACAGCGTACGAGATGCTGGAGCAGTACAATCTGAGCCGGGGCATCCTTCCCGAAGGCGTGACGGGGTACGACCTCCGCCCGGACGGCTCCTTCGAGGTCTACCTCCCGGGAGACTGCAGCATCCATGTTGGCGAGATGCCAATCCGGTACAGTAGCCTCATTGCTGGGAACATCCAGTCCCAGTGGATCCGAGCTCTCAAGGGAGTGAAGGTGAAGGTTTTGCTGACATGGATCGCCATCAACGAAGTGAATCGCACTGACGACCAGCTCAACTTCTTTGCCGGTCGGATATCGAAGTCGTTTCGTGTTGATAAGTTTGCTAATAGCCCCCAGTGTGTGTAATTGAGGCTTTGATGGCTCCGTAAAAGGAAACGATACATAACCATCAATATTATTGTCACTAGTAAATTGTTGATTGAATATGCTTGGCATTTGGTTTTGGTAGGTAGATATTTCTATTAAATACTCCCTTCGCCCTTAAAATATAAGGTATACAAGCATTCAAATTTATCTCAAATTATAACGGATTCTAGTTGAACAAACCAGCCTAACAACAAAAGCAATATTCACATATATATACCTACCATTATAATATCTATCACACCAACCCAAATTTGTTGTTACACCTTGTATTTTAGGATGGAGGGAGTAAATGTTCACGCAAAAACATGCCACGAGACAAACACTTGACGTGTCATTGTGGTCTAGATTGGAAGTTCCGGCAATGACTCGCAAGTTCTAGGTAGACAAGCTGTTTAAGGTCGGTCCGTAGCTACACGCATATATAACGTACAAAGAGCAATCATGCTTTTGTGCTGATGGGCAATTACGCTAGTTTTTGAGACTACTAAAGCTTAATTATTTTCTGAGAGAAATACTAAAGCTTAGTTATTGTGCTTTCTCGTCGATGATAAAAGAGTAAAAGACAGTAGTTTTCAAATAATAAAGTAGGAACAACTGCTTAATCACTCGCCTGTGAAGAACTTTGGTAGGGGGTGCTACTGTACACTAACTGTTTCCACCGTCGGCCAAAAAGCCTTACCAGAGGAGAGCAACGAGCCGCCTCTGCTACGAGGCCTATGTTAATGCCATTTCCAGGGCAGCGCATATGCCCGTCTTTGTTAATACAAACACTACTGGAAACCAAAATATTCCGGTCGGTGTCTGACCAATCGACAAAAAAATGGTTTTCCTGTCGGTTATCAAGAAACACACAGAGAAATATACAAACCGACAGAAAAAGTACAATTATTCTGTGGGTTACTGTACAACCGGCACGGAAATTATAATTGTTTTGTCGATCTTACTAGTACCGACAGCAAAATTCTATTTGACGCGCGCTTGGAAACTAAACCGGTGGCCAACCTAGGCCTGGGCTGCGGTGGCCTTTCAGCCAACCTAGAAAGAAAGCGTGCTTAGCCCGCACGCGTATATAACACGCTGTCCTAACCCTAGCCGCGCAGCGCCAATTCCAGCCACCACCCTGCCTCTCTCGTCACAACACCGCTGCTACTGCCACTCCTCAGTGGGGGCAGGCGGATCCGACATCGTGACATCTAGATCCGGTGAGCGAGCCATGGATCCAGGTGACGTACAGCCGGCCCTGAAAGGTGGAGGCAGAGAGGCATGGTCGGGATGGACGAGGCCACGGTGGCGGTCGCCGTCCATGACCTCGCACTCGCCGCGTCGCATGGTCACCGCGAGGCCACATCAGCGCGGGTCTAGGACGTGGCAGCTGCGGTGCTGTAGATACGGTTTACTACTCAGGCCGGCGCTGGTGCAGATCCCTTCGGAGACAATCGCAAGGTACCCAATCATTCATGTTCTCGCTGCAGCCTCGTCTTTTAGTTCATGTATTTCTGTATGCTTGTACCAGATCTACCTGGTTATTGTGTGGTTCTGCAGATCCTTAATCCTATGCCAACACCTGTACGTGGGGAGGATTAGACACGAACGCAAGCATTTGCACACGTGGGCATCCAAGTCAAGGACGGACGGTGTGCTGCTCCTACAAACCAAGAGGCGTCGGAACGGCAGTAGTGAACGCGGGCGTTCCAAGGACGAGGTGCCGCAAAAAAAATAGTTTTCTTGCTTTTCCGTGTGTTTCTTTCAGAGATAGGTTTTGTAGAAATTAGACTGCTTGCTTTGCTTTCAGTAGGCATCATCCAATTTCAACTACTTGTTTGCAGTTACACATTACAGTAGCTTTACCCAGGTTCAGATTCGTTTACACATAACTTGATGGCTATTTAAATTTCCTATTTGCTAATGGAACACAATGTTAAAACTTGTGTCCTTATATGACTGAAAATTTTGTTAGTGCTGAGAAGGCTGAAAGTTCCTTTTTGAGAAAATGGTGCACCGACGGAGAAATTGGTTGACCGACAGGAAAATTGTATTTTCCTGTCGCTTTGTCTCTGTCGGTGTTTTCCTATCGGTATTCCGACAGAGAAATTAATTTTCGAATTTTCCTGTCGGTATTGCCTATTTCACTTTTCGAATTTTCGAATTTTCCGACAGAGAAATTAGTGCTGAGAAGGCTGAAAGTTCCTTTTTGAGAAAATGGTGCACCGACAGAGAAATTGGTTGACCGACAGTTTTCCTGTCGCTTTGTCTCTGTCAGTGTTTTCCTGTCGATATTCCGACAGAGAAATTAATTTTCAAATTTTCTTGTCGGTATTGCCTTTTTCACTGACAGGAAAATTTTGGTTTCCAGTAGTGAAAACAAAGTACAAAAATAAGGGGCCCATACGCAGGACGTCACCGTAAGTGCACTAGATCTAAGCCTTCTATCCAGGGCGTTCCTAGGTTTGGACCACCATCTGTGCTGCTCCGAGCTTAGATTTAGACCACCATGGGGCCAACCTACCTTGATCTGATCACCCTTCCTGGTCGGATTGACACCGCACCACCGTGTCATCCGTGCCCGCAGTCGAGGCAACGCGTCACCTGCATTTAGTCAGTGAGGAAGGTGGAGACATTATAATGACAGCGAGGGAGAGAGGAGAGGAAGGGGAGAAAGGGTCCAGCTCAACTTGGCTGTGCGCTGTCGGATCCACCTAGTCTCTCCACACTAGCCTCCTTCAGCTCGCCTTCGTACCCACTCCTCGAGCTGCCACCCAGAGGTGGAGGGGGGCTGCACGACGCCTCTAAAAGTGGAGGGGCTGCATAACCCGTGGGGACTCCACACCACCCGTGCTCGATGGGATCTACCTTGTCCTTGTGGGAGAGCTAAATGCCAACGCCTTTCTCCTCTGTGAGCTACCACAAATAGGGGGTAGTAGGCCACTCGTTGGAGCTGGAATAGGTATGTAAGGTGCCTGGGTGCCACCAATGGATGGGGCAGGGGCCCACATCTACCTATAGTTTTCCACTGTCCCATCTACCAATGGCCATGACATAGCTGCATTAGGTTGATATCAGCCGATGAGGAGAGAGAGAGAGAGGTAGAGGGGCGGTGAGATAAAAGGAAGTTGTGAGTTAGATGGGTGAAGCCGTGAGCCCGTGAAGGAGAGAGACAGGTGAGGGAGGTTCTGTGCGACGACAGCAAGAAATGATTAGGGTGAGGCATGGAGAAATGGCTCCATATTTAAGACAAGAACCAACCTTGAATACTTCCTGGTTATGGAAAAGAAGCAGACGAAGCAGAAGCACATTCCCTATGGTAACAACAACGATGACAATGACGATGATGATGCTCCACTAAATTGCTAGTCTAGGTACCAAAGCACAAAATTGCCTACATCCATAGGCAATTGTAACTTCCTGGCTTGAACCGGTAGTGTTGACCTCAAAACCAATGCTCGTTGGCCTATCACTACCGTTTCAAGCCACGACAGTGATGGGCCGGTTTGTAAGAAACTGACAGTAATGGGCCGGCCTGCATGGTTAGTTGTATAATAGTAAATTAGTAATTATATCTTCCTTCTCCATTTTATGAATCAGGAGATAAATTAAGTAGAACAGATTATATCTTTCCTCTCAAAAAAGAATGGATACAAGATGCTGTGAAGCAAACGAGCTATCATCGTCGTCATTGTTCCATGTGTGCAGGATGTTCCAACATATTTAGTCAGCTTTCAAAGCCACCACAAAATGACAATTTGCAGCAAAAAGAAAAACTATCATACCAACACATACAAAGCAACTCCAAAATATAATATCCCATATTAAGCGCCTTGCAAGCCATGAACATTGTCCAGGCGACTAGAGGTATAATTGTACAAATGGAATAATTTTTTCAAACACAATATCTCCTTAGCGAGATTAGCCATTGGTTCACTCAACTCATCAATATTAACAAATCTACACCACAAAAAGCGAGCAGCCACCGCCCGCCATCAACGGCCAAGAGACGGAAGCAGCAGGAGGCCAGCAGCCATGGCCAGGAACCACCACCTCCTCCTTGCTTTATTCCTCGCGGCTGCTGCTGCCGGCACCACCACCACCACAGCCACCTCATCATCAGGCAACTCGACGACGACGACGCCGACGGCGTACGAGATGCTGGAGCGGTACGATTTCCCGCGCGGCATCCTCCCAGAGGGCGTGCAGCGGTACGAGCTCCGCCCCGCCGACGGCTCCTTCGAGGTGTTCCTCTCGGACTGCAGCGGCAGCTGCGAGTTCCGCGTCGGCGATCGGTACCTGCTCCGGTACGACCGCCGCATCGCCGGGACGGCGCGGGAAGGCTCCATCCGGGCGCTGCAGGGCGTGAGCGTGAAGGTGCTGTTCGTGTGGCTCCCCATCACCGAGGTGGACCGCGCCGAGGACCAGCTCAGCTTCCTCGTCGGCCCGCTCGCCGCGTCGTTCCCTTTGGAGAACTTCGCCGAGAGCCCGCGCTGCCAGTGTGGCTTTGACTGCGCCGCCGCCGCCGCCGCCGCCTCTTGATACCAAGGCGCCTCACGTCCTTCCGGCTAGCTCTGCTCTGGCTTTGCATCGCGTCGCTGCTGCTGCTGCTTGTCACCGTAAACTGTTTCTTCATTTGCTCATGTATCATATTATGGGGGATTATTTGTTGGTTTGTATACAAATCAATCAAAGAAATAGGCTTTTGGTTCTTGGGAGATTGAGCAATTCCATTTGAATTGATTTGATGCCATGGCGTTGCTGGCTCACACTACTCCTGAATGTTGCATTCTTGCCTACAACCGTTCGCTTGATGGCGGCTGCAGATTATCTCCTGGCGATTTCTTGACAGATTTGTGGAGTCGATTCATGCTTGGGTTAGTTTAGTTAAGGTTCTGTGCGACGTTGGCATCGCGTCTCAGTTATCTATACTACTGTCTACTCTATACATTTTTAATCGGTCTGAAGCAGAATATTCGGTAGCTGCTGCTGGTTCAGTGGAAGAACACGCCACCTTGGCAGGGATCTGGCAGATGAGGAGGAGACAAAGGTTGCTTGAGTGGATTTTGGCATGATTGGTGGGGAATGATTACTTTTCGTCCCTGATTGACCCAGCAGGCCAGGGTGGCAAATGTGATGAACAATTCGCAGTGTAGCAACGAAAAGAAACATACGAGTACTGCATGGCAGCCAGACCAGAAAGCCAGCCCCCAGCTACTAGAAAAATGAAGCGCGCTTCGCGGGCCCTATCCGACATATTCCCCTCTGCTTCGTTGTCGTAATAATGTAATATAGAACATGAAATCTGTGCATCTTCATTCTCATCACGACGCCAATGCATTTCTGTCCTTCACAAAGTTTCCCATGGTTATAGGGTTGACTGCATTTGTAATGGCACTGAAAAATAAATTGGAGTGGAAAACGAAAGCAACAAAAAGACAAACCCCCTAATTATGGACAAAACCTATTCGCTTGGCTGATAAAGTATGGCTGAAAGTACCGTTCACAGATTTGTTGTGAGAGAAAAACACTGTACTGAGAAAAACACTGTACTGATAAGTTAGGCTGATAAGATCAAGCGAACATGCTGTATATAGATGGTGTCCATTTCACTTAAGATAATATTCCAATCTATCTACTATATTAATACAAAAAAAAATCAAAAGGAGCCCTCACGTTTGCCAAGAGGGGCTCGAAATTATGAGATTAGTCGATAAAAAAGAGAAAAATATCCACCATTAAACTTTTATGATGATATAACGACTAAGAATAAATAGAGTATCTGGAAAAAGAATATACACTATTGGATTTTATGATGATCTAACAGCTAAGAACAGATAAAGTCTAAAAAAAGAAAAGAATAAACCATTAGATTTTATGATGATTTAACGATCGAGAATAAATAGAGTATCCATACCAAATACAAGACTTAGAGATTACCAAATTAATTGAAAAAGGAAACTGTACGGGGATCTAACGGCCAAGAGTAAATAGAGTATTATTATCAAGTACGAGGCCTAGAAATTACGAGATTAATCTCCTACAACTAAAAAGAGCAAAAGATGGACAATTTTTTTTGTGCAACAATCGCTTCCTTCGTCCGTCTGCCTCACCTCGTGTGATACCGCGAGTCCGCGCCGGCAGGTGGGACCCCACGATGCGATCCATGGGCCGTGGCCGGGAAGGGAAGAGAGTTTCATATCACGCATGCGATCCGTGGCCAGGAAGGGAAGAGAGGCGGCTGCACGCAAGGAAGGTAAAAAATGGAAAGCCCCAATCACCGCGAGGAATTGGCTTTCCTCCTGCCTCGCACCGCCGCCAACCATCGCCCTCGCCAGCGTGATTCGTCCACCGCCCGGCGCCCTCACCCTCGCCAGCCCTCGCGTTCCTGCCACTCGCCTCGCTGCCCTCATCGACCTAGGAGATGACGCTGGTGGAGGTTCCTACGTTGTTGACTTCCGACCGGAATCAGATCGGCGGCACATGTCCATGGATCCACCCTCATCTTCGTCTCTCGGACACCTGGAGGCCGCGGTCGGTGCGGGTGCCGCTCGTCGGCCTACTCGCCGCGCTCGCATTCCTTTCGTGGCCCCGCGCCCGCTCTCTCCGGTTCGCCTCCGCGACGAGCTCCGCCCCTCCAGGCACCCTGCGCTCTATCCCTCCCTGCGCGGCTGCACCGGCCCGCTACAAGAGGTCGCCCAGTCGTTGTCGGCGTGGCTCCTCCCTGCCCGCAGTGGCGCAACATCCTTCATCCCCACGGTGCGCCCCATCCGCTTCCACCCCATCCACCTCGTCGGAAGCCAGCTACCACGGATCTACGGCGCGAGGTCAAGCTTCTCTCGGATCTAGATCGCTGGAGCGTCACCACCAGGTACCTGAATCCCCTCACCGCTTTGTCCTCCCTCCTATGTCTGCATCTCCATCTTCCCTGGATGTTTTGCGACTGAACCTGAGGGTCAACCATAGGAAACCGAGGCTGCAGATTTTTTATTTCGTCTATATTCTATATACCTCGTAGCCAGCTTGCAGCGCTCGTGATATGAAACCGTGATATGTTACTTCGAGTATGTCTGAATCTGAACAGCATTTTCAGAAGCTGCGCTGAAGAAAAAAAAACACCTCTTTTCCACACTGAATACCCTGACACAAGCCCACATCTGTATTTTCAGAATTTAGCTCTAATTATTTCTGTAGTTATTACACGCCAAACATGACACCAGATGCTATATATAATTCCATGGCAAACAATTTATCCTGAGGACAATAAGCCAGAGGTATCTTTTTTTAATTCTTCAACTTAAGATGATTCATATCAGTATATTGTTGTTTTAATTTTGGGCATAGAAGTTTGGGTTATACTTTCTCCACTACATTCTGTAAGTCACAAAGCTTCAAGTAAAACTATCATTTACTTATATGACAATATGAGCCTATATTGTAGTACTATGAACAGCCTTTTACGAATGATCTTTATCACTATTGGTGTCTCACTTAGATTGTTCTTTGTAGGCATGATGATATTCCGAAGGAAATTCCTGACCCTGAGGGAAAGAAGGTGCATATTTTGCTTATTCCA
This sequence comes from Saccharum hybrid cultivar R570, assembly GCA_038087645.1. Taxonomy (NCBI): domain Eukaryota; kingdom Viridiplantae; phylum Streptophyta; class Magnoliopsida; order Poales; family Poaceae; genus Saccharum; species Saccharum hybrid cultivar. The sequence continues at coordinate 24,814,646 of JAQSUU010000558.1, forward strand.
CATTATTTTTTATGGCACTTATTCCATAGTATACACATCTCCTCTGATCAGATCATTAGCAGATCCTTGATTTCACATTCTTCAATACCTGTTGCAGCCAGAGGATTTGGGATGATGAGGAAGATGGTGAATGTAAATCCCCAATTTTTATGCTTATTTTAAAAGTTCATATGCATTTGTTTATCAATGTGTGCAGAATTCAGGTCTTGTGAGGATGCTGTATCAGAGATGCTTTCTGGCAAGGTGCACACACAAAAGTTTTTTTTACCCAATCGGTATTGCTGATTTATGCTCCTTGCTGATGGTACAATGGGTCATGCCCATCATGTTTCAGGGATGGTTCTTGTGATAGTTATACAAGTTCTTATGGTAAGTTTTTACTGATTATTTTGCTCTCTTACTGTAGGGATAATAATTTGATCATCATAGAATGGAAGTTTGACCAGCTTTGAAATTAGCTGACAAAAGTTGTATTTTTGTTTTCATTGAGGTTGCATATATTAATTAATCTATGGATAATTAGATTATTAAAAAATTGTATATTTGCTTGAGCTGTTAATTCAACAGATTGCCTATCTCCTTTTGTAGAAAGTGAAAAGGATTCTCCTTTGGTTAAAGTTGGAGTCAATTTGTTCAAACTGCATAGTCTTTTTGGATTTTACCATCCGTTTCTGATCCCAGATAGGCACATACATACTGCATTTTCGGTTTCATGCGCTGTGGTGCACTTGAGTGTTCAGACTCAGATTAGGCAACATCTGATATATATAGTTAATGCTTCTGTCTTATTTCAGGTTCCTGAGGGCTCATGGTCTTGCAACTACTGCTGACGCATACTCTGCATGATAGATGATGATCATGGCCTGACCACATGCCAACAGTGTATGCATCTTACTTCCTCAATTAATCTCTTATTTTTTCCTCAGTTGCTTCCACAGGAGAAACTGATGGAGTGCATTGACATACCAGTGCAGATTTTGAGAACTGTGGTCCGCTGCTAAGCTTATAGCACGTCATTAGAGCATATAAGGTAGGGGAACCTGCAGGAAGTGAACACTTGCTCTATGCAACTATTTCCCCAAAGTACTTGCTTTGTTTTTGCTGGTACTTAGCATTTGGTTAACACTGAGCACATATGTGTCATATCTGTTTGACTGCCTCCCAATGACTTGCCTTGGTGCCTCCCCTTTTAGACTTCAATATAAATACTTTATCGAGTCACTATTATAAATTTATAATGAACAGAAGTTCCACACGACGTGAAATGTTCTTACTAAATATTTCACTGTTGTGTCTCTTTTCTGAAATAGTCCGCATATGATTCATAAGTTGTTTGTTTAAGTGCTTGTAGAAAAATATCATTGTATGATTGGTTTCAGTGGCGGATCCAGGACAAAATTCTAGGGGGGGGGCTGAACTTTATGACTGGCTCGACTTTCATCTTCAACCTCTGTCCAGTGTCCAACGCCTCCTTCCAAGCTCTAATGGCAGAACTTTCATTGGGGGGCACAGGGGGGCTAGTCTCTTCTTCTTCCTCTCTTTCTCTCCATTTTTCTTCTTTCATCCACCTCGTCTTCTCCCTCACCCCCATATTTCCATTGATGCACCAGTTGTAGGGGGGCTGGAGCCCCCCAGCCCCCCTGTAGATCCGCCCCTGATTGGTTTAATTGAACTGTGTGTCTTGGTGCAGGGTATTATTTCAAGTGCCTTCGCTAATCTCTGATTGAGATCAATGCAACAAGATGCGAGTTTTTTGGGTGTATATACCATAATCGACAAGGATCAACATGATGATGTCGTCGAGGCCATTAACCATATGCCATTCAATCAATCTACTAACTCAAATATTTCCTTGTAAATAATGTCTCATGTAACTCCACTTCTCATGAACTGTAAGTAGACGGGTTGCCTACCGTTATTCCAGTGTGTTGTATTGTTACTTTTGCTTTCGTAGGTGTTTAGGTGTGAAAACAACCTTTTTTTACATAATGTTTGGTGCAATCAACTATGTTGCTTTTTTGAATTAAATGTCACTTTAACATTGATATTTAAATTCACGGTACTGTTATCTTATCATGTGATCCATATGTTTTTAGAAACGTTTAGTTGTGCCTCCTCAGTTTGTGCCACTTCTCTATTCTAGAGCTTGGGCAGCAGGTTTAGGCTTTAGACTCGAAGGGTCCTTGAACGTGAGATGGGTTTCCATGGTTTTGTCGCCCTGTATAGTAGTAGCTTTGGTCTGTTTTGAGATCTTTATCGTGCTCTTCGTGACGGTTAATTTCACAAACTTTGTTTTTTTAATTAAATGTCACTTGAACTTTTGTATTTAATTTTTATAGTATTGTTATCTTATCGTGTCACACCCGGTTTTCTAAAGAACAAAACCAGGCTAATCATATGTGTGCCCAGGAAGTCCACACATATGCCAGAATGAAAAAGTATCAGAAACAATGTTATTATATAACATATACATAGCTAAATTAACACTTACATCAGAGTATCGCGGAACGGTGACTAAACTTCAGGCTCCATTCTTCTCAGGGACGGCTGACTGGGGGTAACATATGCCTAGCACTTCTACTAGTCTTCTGGAAACTCCACTACACCTTTGTCCTTCTTCCGAGTAGCATCTTACTACACACTGGAGTGTGGGGGAAATAGCAAGAGTGAGTCCATGTCGAACTCAACAAGTATAACACAGGGTTCATGAGGCTCAAAAAGGCTAGACACTGTTTGACTGCGTTTAGCTTTTAATCATCATATAATTAGCAATTGAGTAGCATCAAGGTAATTCAATCCCATTAATGAATCAATGATCAATTGTAATAAGGATAATGAATAGCATTAACATGAGCATAATAATAATCAACAATAATTAAGCATGATATAATAATGGTGATCATTTATTCTGTAAGAATACCCAAGGCCGCTCGTATCCGTGAGCACGGCTAGTATACCAGTTTATTAAACTCTGCGCAGAGGTGTACACTTTCACTGTGAGTCATGATTTCCATATGCTAAGGGGTCATGAATCCCTAAGCACAAGAAACCATATAAAGCCATTCAAAAGTTCGTCTAACAAGTTAGGGCCATTAGATTTACTCGGCAGGCAGATGTAGAACCCCCCTTCCCTGTGGCACAACAACCGCAGCCTATACACACTAGGCCAGGGGCTCGCACTACACCCAACGTGTCAAGCCATTCTTACGCCATTTAAGGTAACCACTAACAAGCTAGAAAAGGTCTCTTGAACAACTAGAGCCAGAGCCATATAGCCCTCACAGCTGTACTGTATATCCCGGTTATCACTTACAGATAAGTCCTTATGGAGAGTAACTAGAGCATCAAAATAACCCACATGCTCTAGCCCCCTTTCAACAGTAATAAAATCATCTTAATTGGTTGATTGCATAATCCATTAGTCAAATTACAAGATCATTGTTCATAATTAAGCACTAGCAATAGCTACCCAAATGCATAACCCATAGGTGACAAGGAAACAAGATATCAATATCTAAGTTATAATCTCTAAGGTTGTCAAGGTAGACACATGCATATGATATTGATTATAGTGAATAGGTAACAAGGATAGTCCCATGTTATACTTGCCTTGATCAAAGCTTTCCTCATGATCTGCTGGTCTGGCTCAAAATAATACTCCTAATCATCGTAGTACTGCTCACCGTCTAAATTCGATCACCAAGCATCAACATACAAACATTCCGAGCAAACATACACGAAGCAAACAAAAGATACAATTAAAACAGTACACCAACAGCAGAAAAACATTTAAGAAAGCTTACAAAACTATTCTACACATTACTACGATCACACAGACGTAAAGATCACAAAAATCAGACTTAAAACGTGAAAGTTATGAATTTCCTAAGATTTCCTATAGATAAATAATTACTTTAATATAAACTCAAAAATTAAATTTTCTAAACCTACTGTACAGCTACACTAACATGTAGAGCTCGCAAATACGAACCTAACGTAATTTGAACAGGTCAAATCGGAGTTAAAACGTAGAAGATATGATCTAAACAAGATTGTATGTGTATACGTATTTCTATTGTATTTCAGGATTTATTTTACTAAAGAAAAACGGCCACAAATCATACCATGACATCATGTGATGTCATCAAGCTAGCTAGCAAAATGAAGACAGCATGCACGGCACTATTTTGATTAATTTAACAAATCCACGTAAAAAGTTATTTAGACTAGATAAATCAAAACATAATTTAATTAAATAAAACCAAATCGGAACTACTCATATTTTATTTATAAACAATACCATATAATTTTATCAAGTTTAACCTTATCTTTGCAAAAGAAAAAGTATATATATGTGAAAACAACTGAACGAGTTATATATGTCGTGTATCTGTAACATGCTTTGAGTAAAATATATGATTTTAAAAACGTGTTAATATTTCCATTAACGTTGCTAGCAATCGTTATGGTCCAAGGTTCCTTTTAATTGAAAAACTGGTTCCATTATTATTAATCAATTTAATATTGAACTATATATATATAGAAAACATGTGGCAACTGAACGAAAGCACTTATGTTTCAAGATTGAACTAAGCATCTTATAATTCAAAAGATATTTAGTTTAATATTAATTAGATTGACATTAATTTAGGACAGACTAAAGTATAAACCCATATTGCGTTTAATTAGAAACTCAATTACACAAGCATAAATCAAATTAATATCTAACTTATAAATTTCAAAGATGTAAGACATGTTGACCATTGTTGCTAACACATAACTTCGATCGGCACTATTGCAAAACAACAAGAACGGATTTAAACCGGGATTTCTTTTAATTGAAAAGCTATTAAATAAATATATTAATCTAATTACTATTTAAATTAATAAATTCATAATCAAGTGATATGATAAACATCATTACTAATACATAGTTTACGTCGACACAAACACGACACCACGCGAATGGAATTGCAATACTTAGTTATTTTCTAATTAATAGCGATTAAATAATTATTAATCAAAAAAAATTCTAAATAAAGAAATTTATAATTATGAGACATGACCAACATTGGTACTACCGCGTAGAGCGCGACGACACGAATCTAACGCGACAAGAACTACTCAAATCAGACTTAAAACGACTAAACGGCCGGCATAATACAATCGATGGCAAACTTGTAATTAAGATCATCTCCTACCTTCACACATCTTCTTCATGCGCACGTACGCAGCCATTGGGGCTGCTGCTGCTCGTCGTGAAAGGAAAGGCCTCAATCAGGACCTTGGCCGGCTGGAGCGGCGACAGCCTGGCGCGTCAGACCAACGTGAGCCCGCGGTGAAGGCAGCAGGTGGCGGTGGCAGCTACTATACGAATCACGCGGAGCTCCTGGCGGCTTCATGCCACGAGAGGGACATGGCCAGTGCGCTGGCCAGGGGCCGCGGTGGCGCAGCACCAGAGATCGTGTGGGGAGGTCGCAGGAGACTAGCCGACGCGAGCAAGGGCCGGGTTGGCTGGAAACACTAACAAAGAGGCCGGCCATGGAGCTGCTCACCGGAAACCGGAAACGAGGTAGATGAATTAGGAAAACAAAGAAACGAGCACTGATCCGTGAAATAAAAAGCGTGCCGGTGTAGAGAACGACGAGAGGAACCTCTGAGTGGAAACGGAATTCGCCGGAGATGTCCGAGGTGGCCGAAAAAGCTCGCCGAACCTTCGTTGGAAGTTCGCCGAAACGCAAGCTGTAGATGCAGAACTTCGGCGAGAGGTGGAGGGAGCTACGAGCGGCGGCTCGCGACAACAGCGGCGGCGGCGGCAACAGCGGCGGAAAACAGGGCTAGCAGGCAGGCCGGACATATATATAGGGAGGAAGACTCTCCACCTTCACGTCAACTAGCGATATGGTGCTAATTGACGTTGCACCCTCCATCTTTACTAATAGGCCTAATTAATTATTAAAGCCCATGAATAGACATTTAGGATTATTGCATACAAGCTTCGGTGGAAAATGAGACATTTATTATTTTCGGAATTAATTAATTTCGTGGATAAAATAATTCTAGAAAAGTCCAGAATTATTATTTAAGCCGCGAAAAATACTCCGAAAATTCCGAAAATTCGAGGGAATTTTCTAGAGACATTATGGAACATGAGGAACCCAAATAAAGTATTTGGAGCTTATGAAAAGATGGATGAAGAGATCAAGGAAAAAGATTAAGCTCACGGAAATTGGAATTTTGGATCCAGAAAATACCAAAAAGTTTTCCGATGAGAAGTAAACGTCGTCCTATGGTATTTTGAAAATAATAGCGCTCACCAACACCAAAGACAAGCATCACACAAACACCACATTATCAAATTAATATGAAAAAGTTTTAAACCTCAATTTTCTATATTTAAATTAGCAGCAGCTTAACTTATCTAATAAATTTATTCAAACATTGAAATCATTTATTTTATTTAGTGTTTTCTAAGCACAACCCAAAATTGAAAATTTTAGGGTGTGACATATCGTGCGATCCTTGTGTTTTTAATACAAAATGTTAGCTATTCCGTAGCAACGCACGGGCATGCTACCTAGTTGGATAAAAAAGAAAAGAATATGTATACATTGTTGGATTTTATGATGATCTAACGACTAATAATAATAAGTACAGTATTCATTGCAATTACAAGCCTAGAAATTAAAAGATTAATCAAAAAAGAAAGAAAAATGTGTTGTTAGATTTTATGATAGCTTAACAACCGAGAATAAATAGTGTATTCGTGTCAAATACAAGGTCCAAAAGTTAGGAGATTACTCAGAGAAAAAAAAAGAATATGTCGCACTAGACTTTATGATGATCGTACGGCTGAGAATAAATAGAGTATACATGTAAAATACAAGGCCTAGAAATTACTAGATCAATGAGGAAAAAATACCACTGTTGGATTTTATGATAATCTAACAATTGAGAATAAATAGAGTATCCATGTCAAATACATCTAATAAATAACTCAATTAAATTTAGATCAATATGGAAAAATATTATAATCTAAATCCAGACATAGATGAAGACAATATAGTGGACCCAAATCAAGGTTTCTGTTGATGGCAACTCGATTGCATGCAATTAGATGATGCCAAGGAACAAATTCCGACAATACTGGCTGCGGTGGAAATTAAAAGGAAGAAGAAAGATACTAAGAATAGTGAAAAAAAAATAGCTTTCATGTGCTCCCAGATAGTATCATCGAAGGTACCAAACATCAAGTGGCAGCACTCAAGGCGGCGAGCATCGGCTACGAAGAATAGGATTTCAGCTTCAGCTTCAACTTTAACTTCAGGTAGTATCGGCTGAACAACAAAAATTGGACAAATAAACTTATGCATCGGACAATGAGAACTAATCCAGTTTAAACTTCTCTAGGTTCATTACTATTAAATGATGCCATCAAGTATATCAAAGACTTGCAGTGGCCAAATGACACCGACAAGAACAAGATTCTCACCAGCATCGGTTCATTGACCAAAATAATTTTTGAACAACTCTAGATGCTCATTCCAATTTAACTATATTGCTACATGTTAACGGTCTTATATGTAGTCTAATGCAAAGCCATGTAGAATTTTTATGATGTGGAGAGATAGAGAGGTGAGAGAAAGAAGTCATTATTTCATGAAACAACCATCTAATAAGCTAAAATTTAGGACTATGTGATAAGTCTGACACCATTGTATGAGTTATGATTGTCACACAACTCACAATGTTCCTTCTATTATTCTATGCACAGATTAATTAAGGAATACGAGTTATTACGAGACAACTAAAAGAACAACTCTTAACTCATGACTATGTGGAACTAAATGGTGCTGCCAGGCTCCTTGCAGATGGCTTCATGTTGGGGATTTGACCTCAGACAAACAGGCCCTTAGACTTCATGGTTGGCTAGCAATCTTTCCTACAACATTAACACGCAGGGAAGGAGGCGAAGACATCTTTACTACTTTGCTACTTCTCTCGAAGACGAAGACAAAGATTATGAAGCAAAGCCACTGTGCTTACTTCACTAATGAATGATGAGCGAAGACGATGGACACACTTCTGTTGACACCGTTTTTTGGCACGTGTCGAGATAATCAGAGTGGGCTAATCGGCAGAAGAAAAGTTATTGTGTATGTTGATAGCCGATAAAAGACAGCTTGTGAAGAAGGATGCCGATGGATGGTGGCGGTGTATGGAGAAGCTAGGTTGGATTGGGGTGTTGCCGATAAGGTTAAGGGTATTATTGCCGATGTCGATAAAGGAGGTTTGAAGACTGCTGCTGATGAAATAGGAAGTGTGCCGATGAAAGAAGACTTGAAGGCTGCTGCCGATGAAACAGGGAGTGTGCCGATGGAAAGGAGGTCGATGGGAATTCCATCGTAATTTAGGCGGACAAGGGAATAAGATAGGAATTAATTTCCTTTTCTATGTTTATTAGAGTATGATTTGTATAAGAGTCGTATGTTTTCTTAGATTTGGATTTAGTGTCCTAGTCGTATTTGGTTACGTTTCTGTAGATCAGGGTATAAATATAGAGTGAAGGGCAATGTAATATCAATCAATCAATATCAAAAACCAGCTTTTACTCTTATTTACATCTATTTACTTTCCCGCGACTTCGTCAATTTGCATATTTTTCCTTTTTTACGAGTTCTCATCGATTCGGCGAGTTGCATTGCTTCAGTGCGATCTTCGACGATCCTCGTGTTCTGCGTGAGTACCTCTTGGCCGTGACTTCCGGGCATATCGCTGTTGTCAGGACCAAAGTGCTCGTATCTTCATCCTTGTCGATTAACAGGTCAAATCGACTGGCACGCTTTGGATATCGATTTCGGATATTAGCCCTTTGTGTTTGCAGATCCACTTTTGCATCAACACATCTTTTGGCACGCTCGGTGGGACCAGATCTGATCAATATGTTCAATCCTGAGATCGATGCGGGGAACATCATCGCGGTATCAGAAGAAGATCTTAAGGAAGAACATAAACAGGCTATGGAAAAGGGTATAGAAGAATACAGACAACTTTGCTCGAAGTCATTCAGCTTGAACAAGAGTGGAAAAGTCATCCAGAAGCAAGATTTGCCGTTGCCTCGGCAAGTTACCTTTGATTCTAATCCGAGTAAACTTCAAGAGATGGTTAATTCTGCAGTAAATCATGCTTTAATTAATCACTCCAATGTGTTGTCCAATACTGTTCATAATGCTGTGGTTCGAACTTTCAAAGAAGGGCAAGCATCACCGCATTACGTTGGGCCTGCCTATCATCAACCAGAGTCAGCATCTGTTATTACTCCATCGGCTTCCCCAGCCGTTGTGGGTACAGAAGTTTCTTCCCCTCCAGTATCAGCAGGCTTATCTAACGTACAATCTACACCGATGCGATCAGATTCAGTATTATCAGGACGAGTTCAGTTTAATACAGATCTATCGGCATCGGCTTTATCAGGTCCTGTGCCACAGAATAACCAGACTCCTGCTAATTGGTGGAGATACGGTATGCCTCCAGAGCCATCTGCTTTTAACCCTGGGTTACCTCAAGTGTTTGACACAGCAGGAAAAGCTCATATGCCATCGGCTGGTTCGCCGATAGCTCAAGTGCCTCAATATACTACAACAACTACTGTGCAACCAACTCTAGGAAGTTTTCAGATGCCTTTGGGTCAAACATCTAATTCAAGTCCATCGGCAAACTTGTTACCGATGCAACAGAAGGCTCCTGCTGTAAGTCAACCTGGAGTCCAGTTCATGCCTCAAGCTGGTTGTAATTATCCAGCAATGCCAGCAAATTACTAGCCATCGGCAAATTTTGTACCGATGAACGCTAATAATAGTTGGTCAGGGCAGTTTCCAACTCAACATACAGTTCAGCCAAATCAGCAAGTTGCAGGGATTCATCAAGGTCATATGCAAGCTGGTTTTCAGAATCAAGCATCGGTAGCTCAGCCGATGAATCCTTTCCAGCAGGTTAATGGACTACAAGTAATGGCAAATAGGCCGATTGCTGGAGATCGTGGGCCACAAAGACATACAGAGGGATATTAGCAAGTACCTCCTGTAGAAATTCAGCCATATCGTCAATAAGATGTTGATGCTTTTTGGGCCGATAAAATAGCAGAGATTATAAAGGATCAATTTGGGATAAAACCCAAGGTCAATACTTATTCTTATCGGACTCCATATCCTCCGGCATATGATTTAATTCCTCTCCCAAATCAGTACAAGGCACCAGATTTCACTAAGTTCTCTAGGCAAGATGATACATCAACCATGAAACATGTTAATCGCTTCATTATTCAATGTGGAGAGGCAGCTAGCAGAGATGAATTAAGAGTTTGTTTGTTTTCATCATCTTTGTCTGGATCTGCATTCACATGGTTTATTTCATTACCATCAAATTCTATTATTACTTGGGCTGATCTAGAAAAGCAATTTCATAAATATTTCTTTGCTGGAGTTCATGAAAAGAAGCTTACCGATTTGGTAAAATTGAGACAGCGTAATGATGAATCGGTGGAAGGCTTTGTGCAAAGGCTACGAGATGTGAAAAATAAGTGTTATAGCCTGGTACTGGATGATCAGCAACTTGCCGATTTGGCTTTCCAAGGATTGTTGCCACACGTTAAGGACAGATATGCTTCTCAAGAGTTCGAAAGTCTAAGTCATCTCGTGCAAAGGATTTCTGATTAAGATGCTAGAGTTTTTGAACCCAAAAGGAATTGGAACAAGAAGGTTTCATTTATCGGAGAGGTAGAAGATTCTGATTCAGATGAAGAGCCAGTTATCGGTTTGGCTGAGTGGGTTAAAAATAAAAAGCCGATATCTTGTTCCTTTGGTCAAAAAGAGCCAGAGAAGTTTACTTTCGACATCACCAAAGCCGATAAGATATTTGATCTTCTGCTTCAAGAGGGCCAGATTAAGCTGTCACCTAATCATGTGATCCCATCGGCAGAAGAGTTGAAGAAAATGCTGTATTGCAAATGGCACAATGCAACTTCACACAGTACAAATGAGTGCAAAGTGTTTAGGCAACAGTTACAATTAGCTATTGAATATGGGAGAATTAAATTTGGTAATTCCAAGATCCAGAAGCCGATGAAAATTGATCAACATCCTTTTCCAGCAAATATGTTGGATGTTGAAGGAAAGACTAAGGTGTTGACATCAGAAGCTGCTGAGAAAAACGCATCAGTGGATCCCCAACATCGGATAACTACCGATGATGCAAAAAGCAAGGGGCTACTAGGAGAAAGCCTCCTCGATCTGGCATTATGATTACCCATCGAAGGCAACAGGAGGGCTGGCGTCAGCGAAGGGACCGATATCGACAACAGCAAGAAGAGAGACGCCGAGAGGAGTGGAATCGGCATAAGGATCATTGGAGGTGTCCGTTTTTTATTCATTGTTGGGAAGAAGGTATTAAATTACCTACTATTGAAAATTGCCCAGAGTGCAATGGTTATTATGGAGTTAATCGTTCAGAAAGGAGGTTTCAACCTGGCAATCAAGGTTTGTCCATCAATGAGCCGATCAGGGGTAAAGCATCAGTACATGATCGGCTGGGGGGGCAGGCTTAGTGTACATGAGAGGCTTGGTAAACGCGCTGCATATTTTCCGAGGAACTAAGAGGAGCTTGAAGAGATGGCAAACGTAAGAGTTCCTAATGAAGAAATATTTTATAGGGATCCTAATATACGTTGTGTAGAGTCAACTAGAACCTATTATCAGCCAGTTTGGAAAACTAAACTTCCTCAATGGTGTCCAGAAGGTTTGACAAAGACACAGAAAAGAAGGATGCAGCGAGAGTGTCAAGAGGACTTATACCGAGAAGAGAATTCCTCCAATGAGAGATCTGGCAATCAGCAGTGGCAAATAAAGCACAAAAATAAAGGCCCATCGGCAGATGTCAATATGGTGTTTATGTTGCCGATGGAATTTTTGGCACTCCTTGATAATGAGGAAGAAGCTGTTTTCTCTGACCAAATAGCTCAATTAACGCTAGATCCAATGATGGCTATTTTTGAGAAACCTGTCGATGATGAGAGACAGCATCTCAAGGCTTTGTTTGTGAAAGGCAGAGTTGATGGGCAGCCTGTATCTAAGATACTTATTGATAGAGGAGCTGCGATTAATATTATGCCTTATGTGATGTATCGAAAACTTGGTAAGGGAGATCAAGACTTAACCAAAACCGATATGATGCTAAAGGATTTTGAAGGCAATGTGTCACCGGCTAAAGGGGCAGTGTGCGTTGAGTTGACCATCGGCAACAAAACCTTACCGACGACTTTCTTTGTTATTAATGGCAAGGGTGCATATAATCTGCTTCTAGGAAGGGATTGGATTCATGCTAATTGTTGTGTTCCTTCTACAATGCATCAGTGCCTCGTACAATGGATTGGGGATAAAATTGAAGTTGTTCCTGGTGATTCTTCCTACATCATCGCATCGGCAAAATCAGATACTTATGAACGAACCAAGTCTATATCAGGAGAAGCTTGGGAAAAAGAGTTTCTCAAGGTTGCCGATTATGAAATTCCACCGATCCAAGCAGTCGGTTCTGAAGAAGAATTTTAATGGATAGGTTTGCCGATGATGGAAAATTAGGTCAAGGGTTTACATCGGCTGATGATTTAGTAGAAGTAGATATTGGTGAGGGTGATAGGCCAAGGCCTACTTTTATTAGTGCTAAGTTAGATTCCAAGTGTAAACAGCAATTAGTCAATTTGTTAAAAGAGTATAAAGATTGTTTTGCTTGGGATTATACTGAAATGCCTGGATTAGACCGATCGATAGTTGAACATCGGTTGCCTATTAAGTCTGGATTTCGGCCACATCAGCGGCCAGCGCGCCGATGCAATCCTAATATACTTCCTGATATTAAGGCCAAAATAACTAAATTAATTGAGGCAAAGTTTATTCGGCAGTGTCGATATACAGAGTGGATTTCTAATGTGGTTCCTGTTTATAAGAAAAATGGGAAACTTCGTGTTCGTGTTGATTTCAGGAATCTCAATAAAGCCACACCGATGGATGGTTATCCAATGCCGATTGCTGATTTGTTGATTGATGCTGCAGCAGGACATCAAATTATCAGCTTCATGGATGGTAATGCGGGTTATAATCAAATATTCATGGCTGAAGAAGATATTCCCAAGACTGCTTTTAGGTGTCCAGGTCATGTGGGATTATTTGAATGGATAGTTATGACGTTTGGTTTGAAAAATGCTGGTGCTACTTATCAAAGAGCTATGAACTTTATTTTTCATAAATACATCGGCACATTAGTATAGATCTACATCGATGATATAGTGATTAAGTCTGGAGATATCACAAAGTATCTAACCGATCTGCGAAAGATACTGGAGTGCACAAGGAAGCATGGACTAAAGATGAATCTTAATAAATGTGCATTTGGTGTATCGACAGGACAATTCTTGGGTTTTATGGTGCATCAGCGGGGCATTGAAATTAGTAGGAAGTCTATTGAGGCAATCAACAAGGTGGTTGCTCCTGCCAATAAAACTGAATTACAATCTTTGATCGGTAAGATTAATTTCATCAGGAGATTCATATCTAATCTGTCGGGTAAGATCAAGGCTTTCAGTCCATTATTGAAATTGAAAGCTAATCAGGAATTTAGATGGGGAGATGAACAACAATTAGCACTAGATAAAATTAAGAGCTACTTAACAAATCCTCCAGTGCTAGTTCCACCTCAACACGGGAAACCTTTCAGATTGTATTTGTCAACTGATGATACTGTTATCGGTTCAGCTCTTATTCAAGAATTTGAGGGGAAAGAACGTGTTATTTATTATTTAAGCAGACGGTTAGTGGATGCTGAAACCAGGTATTCAGCTATCGAGAGATTATGTCTGTATCTATACTTTTCTTGTATTAAGTTAAGGCATTATTTGCTATCGGCTGAGTGTACTATCATATGCAAAGACAACGTGGTCAAATATATGCTGTCGATGCCGATACTAAGTGGTAGAATTGGCAAGTGGATTTTAGCGTTATCAGAATTTGACCTATGTTATGAATCGACTAAGGCAGTTAAGGGGCAGGTTATAGCTGATTTTGTCACTCAACATTGCAACACAGTGGACTCTCTAGAGATCGCTCCTTGGACACTTTTCTTCGATGGGTCTACATGTGGTGAAGGAGCAGGTATCGGCATTGTGTTAATTTCCCCTCAGGGGAGGAAGTATGAGTTTTCATTGCCGATTGTTGCTACATCAACAAACAATCAGGCTGAACATCAAGCTTTGATAAAAGGGTTAGAATTGCTTAAGGAGATACGTGCCTGAAAGGATCAAGATGCCCAAGAGGGGGGGTGAATTGGGCTTTTCTAAAAATTAATTGCAAGAATTAAATCCTACAAGCCGGAATTCACCCCTAGTGCCTACTTGTGTTCCTAGAGAGTCTACCGTTAAAAAGTTTTGCACCCTAGTTTCCAATCCTAGTCTAGCATGGCAATTCTAGGAATGTAAAACAAGCAATGAAAGTAAATACGAGAAAGAAATTGCTTGAATGTAAAGGGGCAAGGAACACGGCGATGTTTTTCCGAGGTATCGGAGAGTCGCCACTCCCCACTAGTCCTCGTTGGAGCACCCGCGCAAGGGTGTCGCTCCCCCTTGATCCGCACAAGGATCAAGTGCTCTCTATGGGTTGATTCTTTGACACTCCGTCGCGGAGAATCACCCAAAACCGCTCACAACTTGAGTTGGGTCATCCACAAGCTCCGCCGGATGATCACCAAACTCCCAATCACCACCAAGCCGTCTAGGTGATGGCGATCACCAAGAGTAACAAGCTAGAACTCTCACTTGACCACAATGAGCCCAAATGAGGAGGTGGATGCACACTTGCTACTCTCGAATCACTAGTGAGGAAACTCAAACTTTGATTCTCAAATCTCTATCCTCACTAGAGCTCTTGCACTCCCTTGCACTCTAAAGGGTTTTCTCAGATGTTTGAATGAGCAAGAGACCTCTAAAAGAGGTGGAGGGGTTGTATTTATACACCCCTCAAAGAAAACGAACCGTTACTTTCTGACACGGGGTCACCGGACGCGCCGGTGCAACTCACCGGACGCGCCGGTCCCCCGTAACGGTCAAAACGCGATTTTGAAAACGAACCACCGGACGCGCTGGTGCAACTCACCGGACGCGTCCGACGTGCAAGGGTGCTTACTGTACTCACACCGGACGCGAGGCCGCGTCCGATGCCTGAAGACCGGACGCGTCCGGTCCTCTCTGGACCTTACTGGACTCGCACCGGACTCGCCGATCAAGTCCAGGTCGCGTCCGACGGGCGTTCTCCGACACGTGTCGGTCGCTGACCACCGCGTCCGGTCCTCGCGAGGACCGCGTCCGGTGATCAGGGCCGAACCCAGTCGCGGTAACGTACACACCGGACGCGTCCGGTGCTCCCGAAGACCGCGTCCGGTGCCTAGAAAACAACCCGAAACTTTCCGAAACGCGTCGCAACTTCAACCAAGTTGCTTCCAACTGAACTTTGAGCTATTCTAGGGTTGCCTAGCGCCAAGTTTAACAAGTGTGCACCACACCTAAACATAGGACTCGCCTAGGTCAAGCTACCCATTCATGCCCCCCTTTATAGTACGGCCAAAAGAGAAAAACGAAGATCCTAACGACTATTCCGAATGAGTCTCAACACTTCGTCATCCGGAACTAACCGTCCTTAATCTTGACGTCACTCTTTTGAAAACCGAAACGATTTCCATCAAGGGACACGAAGCCACTGTGCTCAAAGCAGTTATCACCTCCATGACCTAACTTACCAATGTTTCTGCAAAACACACGTTAGTCATGGTAATAAAGTGTTGTCATTAATTACTGAAACCAAACCTTGGGGCCTAGATGCTTTCAATCTCCCCCTTTTTGGTGATTGATGACAACACTAAGTTTCAATGGATTAGAGTGAAGGTTTTCGAGCATGCTTGGTTCACATAAGCAAAAGACAATAAGCATAAAAGGTTAGGAATTGCTTATGTGCTCCAAGCCAAAAGAGTGTACTTCATAAGATAAGACAAAAAGCGTTAGTACACATAAAGATATAGCTCATAAGTAATCGGAGTAAGGCACGGAAGCACAACCTTAGAGCTATAGCTAAAACGGTGACATATATTAATCACTGAGACGAAATAACACATTAAGACTCAAGGTTTACGACTCGATGACAATGTCACACGAATGCAATGCTGAAAAGTAAACATGATATGCATGAATGTAGCACACGAAAAACGAAAACCCACTAACAAACTCCCCCTGAAACTACTCTCTCTCCCCCTTTGGCATCAAGCGCCAAAAAACTAATCTAATCTGACGGGGGGACAGACGGAGTCGTGTCGGGTGCCGAGGTGCGCGGAGTGATCACGAAGTGAAGTGAATCGCCCTCGGAGTCGGAGCTATCTGGCTGACCCTCTGAAGAAGCACGTGGGTGTGAAGCGGTCTGGGTCTGAGCAGGAACAGGTACTGACTGTGTAGCAACAAGTGGATCTGTCTGAGTAACCTGAGCCTGAAGTGCGCCAGTAGCTGGGGGATCTGTCGAGGCAACTGAAGAAGGGAGGGTCTCTGTAGTCCCGGTCCCTGTCACTGGTGGAACGACTGCCTCGGAAGCTGACAACCCTGACGAAGTGTGAAACGTAGTCGTGTGCGAGGGTGTCGGCTGACCAGTCAACTCGCTGTAGGTGGCACTGAAATCACCAATAGGTGTGCCTGTCAGGAGATGCGGGCGAGGCTGGTCTGACGGTGTAAACCCCGTATGTATAGGAGTGAAACTCGGGGACTGAAAAGACTGGGGAACCTGCTGCTGTGGAGATGTAAACTGAAAGCTCGGCTGTCCCTGACTCGATGGACCGCTGGAATGCAAAGCCGGAGCCATGATAGATGCAGGCGGAGGAACCCCAACTGTGATGAGATGCCGCAGAAGATCCATGTACTGCTGCTGACTCTGTCGCTGCATCTCAACCTGTTGCCTCTGGATCTCAAGCTGCTGTCTCTGAAACTCGTCCTGGCGAGCCTGAATCTGTGCTAGTGCTGCAGCTGTATCCTGTGCCTGGCGCTGTATCTGCTGCTGCTGCTGCTCCTGAGCCTGGGTCAACCTCTCAAGGATAGCCACCATGGCTGGGTCTGAGCGGGAGGCTGAGCCAGATCCACCGGCCTCGTGGTCGTGAGACCGAGGAGACCGGTACCTGGGGATGGGCTGGTAGTCCTCATCTGTGCTGTCAGAAGTGACATCCTCAGGTATCTCAGCAGTCTGAGTCTCAAGGTCCGCGAGCTCTGCCTCGGCAAGCTCATCAACTCTGGCGTCCTGCTCAGCTGCTGTCTCAGGAACGTCTGGGCGCTCACGCTGTCCTGGCGCTGGAGCCTGCTCTCTAGTAACTGAAGCCCAAAGCTGTCTGATGTCATAATCAGGGAATGCTGTAGTAGTGTTGGCAATCTCTGCCCTGATCTCTGGTGGCATCTGGATAGCAGATCGGATGATGAAACAGATCCAGTGGGCATAGGGAAGCTAACGGTTACCCTTGAAGCCCTCAGCAATGGTGTCCTCCATCTCACTCAGGATAAGATCCCAGATATCAAACTGTCGCTGTGTCACGAGGTGGTGAACAACCCAAAGCTGCATCCTCGTCAGTCCCTCTCTGTAGCCAAGTCGAGGCAGTAGGGTGCGTCTGAGTATAGCATCCAGAACTCTGGCAAGTGGTGTCAGGCTGGCAGGAGTACGACGTGACCCTTCGCCAAAAGGCTCGCGAAAGCAGGGTCGAACCAGGTCGGTGGGTGGCACTGAACCACCGTGAGGGCGTCTGGGAGGTGGAGTCTGGCCATAGCACAACTGATGAATCCTCGTGTCAGAAGCAGGTAGTCTAAGGATCTCTCGGGCTCTGGAGCTGTAGAGTCTGTGATCGCGGCCTCTGAATGCAAAGTGAATGAACTCATGGGCAGGATCAATCCATAGTGAAGCATAGAACTCCCTGACCCATGTGCCGCAGTATGCACCTGTCCGTCCAAGAAGATCTGATAAGCCAGGCAGATAGGACAGATGCGGACGGAGCTGCTCTCCCACAACATCAACCAATGCCTCTAGTCGACATACCCTCTGAGGTCTGAAAGCAATGCCACTGTCAACTAGGGCCCTGTAGAAGTCCTCCTGAAGTGGGGTATAGAAACCCTCTGAAGCTCTGGGATCTCTGACAGGTGGAAACCATCGGCTGACCTCCACAAACCTCAGACTCTTCACCTGACGTGCTGAAGCACCCCTCAGGTCTAAGTGCTCGACCGGGGGTGACCCTCTAACTCTGGGAGGAGGTCGTGCTCCACGACGCTGGCCCTCTGGCCTGGGTGTCACCTGTGTACGGGCACGTGTGGAGCGGCGACGTGGTGGAGACTGAGCTGCCTGCTCCTCTGAATCCTCAGTGGCCTATGGAGCCTCAGTGGCCTGGGTAGACTCAGTAGCGGGTGTAGTCTCTGTAGCCTGTGTCTGCTCTGAGGGTGGATCAACTGACATCTGCTCTGAAGGTGCAGTAGCCTCGGTGCCCTCAGTGGTCTCAGTGCCGAGCTGTCGACCTTCAAGATGAAAGCGACGCTCGCCTATGTGTAAGCCACTGCGTCTGCCACCTCTCTCTGCCTGCTCTGCGGCGTCTACCACGGCCTGAGCAATCTCTGCATCTGACGGTGCCTTCCTCTTCTTTTTGGCTGCAATCTTGATGCGCTTACCACGCGCAATCTCATCACGACGGGGAGGACTGTTGTCCCCGTCACCAGGAGCACCACCGGCGTTCTTGCAACGCACCATACTGATCGACTGCCTGAAAACCTCTGAGAGATGATGAACTGACACTCGAGAGGCTTGGCCTCAATCCGTATCCGCAGGCTTGGCCTCGGATTTAGCGAACAGATCTGACCTGACACACCGACTGACTCGCTGCACGTATGGAATAGAGAGATATACTATAAGCACATATATATCTAAAGATACGAAACCCTAGATAGCAAGCACATGAGATACGAAGAGAAACGACGCGAAGCTACCTCGGATCGACGAGACGACGGTGAAGGGACGCGGTGACCTAGTTCGCGAGAACCCCGAGATCGGCGATCGAGCACTGAAACGACCAATCGAGATATGCAAGGGATAGTTATGGTCAACGGCAAGCCCTAACGATGAAAAAGAATTGAATTGAACGAAAGAAATCGAACGAGGCGATACCTCGAGCGAGGGTTAGGGCAAACCCTAGAAACCCTAGGTTAGGGTTTGGAGAAATCGAAGAAATCTCGGGCACGGATGGAGAACGTGGAGCTCGGGCGCACGAGGGTGAGCTGCGGCGGCTGCTGGTGAGGATCACGGCGCGGTGGAGGATGGCCGGCGGTGAGGAAAAGGCAGCGGGCTTTGGCGGCGCGGCGAAGGGCGTCTCGCGGCGATGGCGCGGGCGCACGGGGCGGCGCGGCTGGGCAGCGTGCGGCCAAGGTGGTGGCTGGAGCGCGGGCGGTAGAGGAGCTCGCCGGAGGCGAGGACGAGAGCAAGGGCGCGGTGCTCCGGCGAATCGGCGAGAAAAGCACGGGCGGCGGCGGATGTCGAGCGGTGAAGGAAAAAAAACGAAGACGAATCGGTTTTTATGAGGGCGCAGATCCGCTCGATACGGTATCACCGGACGCGGTGGTCAAAATCACCGGACGCGGTGGTGCAGCGTCCGGTGACACTCCAGTAAGCGCCTGGAGTGACCGGACGCGTCCGGTGTGGACTGACCGGACGCGGTCAGAGTCCGATGGCTGAGTGCTCGGGAATTCATCGCGGAGCACCGAACGCGGTGGTGGTAGCCGGGACCGGACGCGGTGGTCGTCAGAGGCGCGTTCGGTGCAGCGTCCGGTGCCAAGGTCTGGACTTTGTCTTCTGGATGACCGGACGCGCTGGTGGACACCGGGACCGGACGCGGTGGTGAAGCAACACTGCATCCGGTGCAGCGTCCGGTCGCTGTTTTTCGCCATTCTTCGTTCCGAACTTCGACGCGACTTCTCCCAATCAAGTTCCAATTCAAAGAGACGCAAATAAACACCAATTGGAACCCGATGTGAGTGACCTCACTCAAACCCTCAAATTTTTAAAATATTTTGCCTTAGGCTAGTATTATTTTTATGAAAATAGGCAATAAACACCCGAGGAGCAACGTATGGCCATGCAATAGAGTTTTTGGACCTTTAGGAGCGTCAAATGCTCTCTCTATTCATGGACGAACACAGAGGTTGCTCAAAGCTAAACCGAAAAGAAACGACAAACAAACAACCATGCATATGCAATGCAATACAAGAAAGTAAAGCTAGGTTGCTTGTCAAGTTTGATCCATGGTTAGGCTTCTTCACTCCTCCAAAGGAGGGTTATCGTAACCGTGTTAGCCAAGCCCTAAATGCATTGCGATAAAAGTAAACGTGACATATGATACAATGCAATGCAACGGACAACACACGCTCATTTTTTAAAGTTACTTGAATCAAGCACATTAAGTTCACTTCTTAGTCTACAAAAGGTAGCCTCGTCCAAAGGTTTAGTGAAGATATCCGCTAATTGATTTTCACTTCGTACACCTTCTAGTGATATGTCATTTTTAGCAACGTGATCTCTTAGAAAGTGATGGCGGATATCAATGTGCTTGGTGCGAGAGTGTTGTACCGGATTGTTAGCAATTTTAACGGCACTTTCATTGTCACATAAAAGTGGCACCTTTTCAAGAACAACTCCATAGTCTAGGAGGGTTTGTTTCATATATAAGATTTGTGCACAACAAGCCCCCGCGGCAATGTATTCCGCCTCGGCGGTGGACAAAGCCACACTATTTTGCTTTTTAGATGACCAAGATACTAGTGATCTCCCAAGCAAATGGCACCCTCCGGATGTGCTTTTTCTATCAATTTTGCAACCGGCATAATCCGAGTCGGAATAGCCAACTAGTTGGAATCTAGCTCCTTTGGGATACCATAGACCAATGCTTGGGGTGTGCTTAAGATATCTTAGGATTCTTTTTACGGCACTTAAGTGAGGTTCTTTAGGGCACGCTTGAAAGCGAGCACACATGCACACACTAAACATGATATCGGGCCTAGATGCGGTAAGGTACAACAAGCTACCAATCATAGAACGGTAGAGAGTTTGATCAACCGGTTTACCTCCCTCATCTAGGTCGAGATGTCCATTTGATGGCATTGGGGTCTTAATTGGCTTGCATTCTTCCATCTTGAATCTTTTGAGAAGATCCTTGGTATACTTTTCTTGAGAGATGAAAATCCCTTCTCTCATTTGCTTGACTTGAAAACCAAGGAAGAATGTGAGCTCACCAATCATTGACATCTCGAACTCCTTCGACATCAATTCACCAAACTCCTTGCAATAATCTTCATTTGTTGACCCGAAGATGATATCATCAACATACACTTGACAAATGAAGATCTCCCCATTAAGCTTCTTGGTGAATAGTGTGGTGTCAACCTTCCCGATGGTGAAGCCCTTCTCAATGAGGAAGTCCCGGAGGCGCTCATACCACGCTCTAGGGGCTTGCTTGAGCCCATATAGCGCCTTGGACAACCTATAAACATGATTAGGATATCTAGGGTCTTCAAACCCGGGAGGTTGATTGACATAGACTAGTTCATTTATAAAGCCATTTAAGAATGCACTTTTCACATCCATTTGATATAATTTCATATCATGATGTGATGCATATGCAAGGAGGATACGAATGGCTTCAAGTCTTGCAACGGGTGCAAAGGTCTCTCCAAAATCAAGGCCTTCAACTTGAGAGAACCCCTTTGCAACTAGTCTTGCCTTGTTCCTCACTACAATGCCTTGGTCATCTTGCTTGTTTCGGAACACCCACTTGGTTCCAATGACTCTTGCACCTTTAGGATGCTCTTCAAGTGTCCATACTTGGTTGCGGGTGAAGTTGTTCAATTCTTCATGCATGGCATTCACCCAATCCAGATCTTGAAGAGCTTCTTCTACATTCTTAGGTTCAACACAAGAGACAAAAGAGTGATGTTCAATGAAAGAAGCTAGCTTTTGAGATCGAGTCATTACTCCCTTTGTAGGACTCCCTATGATGAGTTCTTGTGGATGAGCTTGAAGTAGAGGTGAATTTCTTCTATCAACCACTTGAGGAGGTGGATGGAGAGCATCAACATCTTGTGCTTGTGCCTCGGCTTGTTCATGAGAGACATAGGTATCTTCATTTTCAACTCTCTCATTCTTGTCGTCATCTTGAGGCACATGTGATGAAGATGGTGGATCAATGATTTGCACATCGTCTTCATCATCCTTTGGCTTGATGTCTCCCACGGGCATGTTCTTCATGGCCTCCCTCAAGGGTTCATCACCTACATCATCACAATTCTCAATTGCTCCTTGGGAGCCGTTAGATTCATCAAATTCCACATCATATGTTTCTTCAACCAACCCGGTGGTATGGTTAAATACTCTATATGCTTTGGACTTTGATGAGTAACCAACAAGAAAACCAATATCACAACGTCTTTGAAACTTCCCTAGGTGTTGACGCTTCTTGTAGATGTAGCATTTGCAACCAAACACCCGGAAGAATGAGACGTCCGGCTTCTTCCCATTAAGCAACTCATAGGGGGTCTTGCCAAGAAACTTTTGGAGGAAGAGGCGATTTGAAGCATAGCATGCGGTGTTGATTGCCTCGGCCCAAAACTTTTCCGGAGTGTTGTACTCATCTAACATTGTTCTTGCAAGGGTGATCAAAGTCTGGTTCTTTCTCTCAACTACACCATTTTGTTGAGGAGTGTAGGTTGAAGAAACCTCATGCTTGATTCCAATTTCATCACAATAAGCTTCAATGTTGGTGTTGTCAAACTCTTTGCCATTGTCACTTCTAATCTTCTTTATCTTGACTTCAAATTCATTTTGAGCTCTCTTTGCAAACTTCTTGAAGCAACTTGCCACTTCGGATTTGTCATGAAGGAAGAAGGTCCATGTATATCTTGAGTAGTCATCCACTATCACAAGACAATAGAGGTTACCACCCAAGCTCTTGTAAGTTGTAGGTCCAAACAAATCCATGTGGAGAAGTTCTAGCACTCTTGAGGTTGACATGAAAGCCTTGGTTGGATGAGTGTTTGCAACTTGTTTGCCCGCTTGACATGCACTACAAGGTTTGTCCTTTTCAAACTTCACATCCTTCAATCCTCTTACTAGTTCTTTCTTCAATAGCTTGTTGAGAGTGCTCATTCCAACATGTGCAAGCCTCCTATGCCAAAGCCAACCAAGTGAGGTCTTGGTGAACAAACATGTCATCAAATTTGCATCTTCGGAGGTGAAGTCAACAAGATAAAGATTGTTATATCTAAAGCCTTTGAATATCACTTGCTTGTCATCTATCTTTGAAACTTCAACTTCATTTGGTGTGAACAAGCATTGGAAGCCAAGATCACAAAGTTTCCCAACGGATAACAAGTTGAAACTCAATGAAGCAACATAGAGCACATTTGAGAGTGAGTGATCATTTGATATTGCAATCTTGCCTATACCCTTGACTTTGCTCTTTGAATTATCCCCAAATGTGATCTTCTCTTGACATATCACATTCTCTTCAATGGAGGTGAACATACGAGGATCACCGGTCATATGTTGAGTGCAACCACTATCAATAACCCAATGAGATCCACCGGTCTTGTAGTTCACCTACACACAAGAGATCAAGCTTTTTGTTTAGGGACCCAAACTTGAGAGGGGCCCTTGACTTTCTCAACTAGTGACTTGGCAACCCATATTTTCTTTGGCCTATTCTTGTTTGGGGGACCCAAAAACATGACTTTCATCTTTCCATTTGAATCTTTTCTTAGCATGTAATGAGCATTGAAGGCAAAGGGTCTAGCATGCTTGGGCAAGGGTTGTGGTGGTGGAGTTTTGCACTCATGAGCAAAGTGACCTTCTTGACCACACTCAACACATCTCTTTGGCTTGGGCTTTGACTTGCTTTGTTGTTGAGCTTTTGCTTTCTTCTCTTGATTTGCCAAGTACCCAATACCACTTCTATCCATCTTCATTACGGTGTTCATGAGGAGCTCACTTTGCAAATATTGGCCTCTTGTGAACTTGCTTAGGCCGGTCTTGAGATGCTCTTTTTCTTGTTTGAGCTTCTTGTTCTCTTCAATGAGTGACTCATTTGTTGTTTGTTTCTCAAGAGCCATCAAACCTTTGAGCTTCTTGTTCTCATTTGCAAGCTTCTCATTCTCACACTTGATCTTGGCATAATCATCATGGTTGCATGACTCAACCACACTCTTGCCTTTGCTACTAGAACCTTGCTCAATGCTTTCAATGATCAAATCATCACATGATGTAGCTATATCACACTTAACAACATGGTTAG
The DNA here is from genome assembly GCA_038087645.1 of Saccharum hybrid cultivar R570. NCBI lineage: Eukaryota > Viridiplantae > Streptophyta > Magnoliopsida > Poales > Poaceae > Saccharum > Saccharum hybrid cultivar. The sequence continues at coordinate 24,839,078 of JAQSUU010000558.1, forward strand.
TAGCATCATGTGTCTCAAGAGCAAGTTCATTAGCAACCACAAGACTATCATAGTCAATTTTTAATGTGGTGTATTTGTCTTTTAGAGAGCTATGTCTAGTGATGAGCTCATCATGCTTCTTCTCAAGTTTATCATGTTGATCTTTAAGCTCTTTGTTAGAGGTTTTGAGCTCCTTGAGAGTAGAAGACATAATTTCATTTTGATCTCTAAGCTCACCACTAGTCTTTTGAACATTTTCAAGCTTAGATGAGAGTGATTCATTTTCATTTTGAAGATCATCATTTTCACTTCTAGTCCTTCTTATGATTTTAGTGTATTTGTTTAGCAATTTTACAAGTTCATCATAAGAAGGTGCATCAAATTCATCATCACTATCACTATCATCATCATCATCACTATCATGGTTTTGTACCTTTCGTTCACCCTTGGCCATAAGGCATAGGTGAGTAGTGGACGATGATGGTGAAGAAGGCGGTGAAGGTGGTGGTGAAGATGTTGGTGAAGATGATGGCCCCATCACAAATGCGGCAACCTTCTCTTTCTCATCATCGCTCTCATCTTCGGAGGAGCCACAAGATGATTCAATGTCGGTGAGCCAATCACCAACAATATAAGCCTTTCCACCCTTCTTCTTCTTGTAGAACTCCTTCTTCTTGCCATCCTTCTTCTTGTATGGCTTGTTCTTCTTCTTCTCATCTTCTTCATCACTTGAATCATTCTTCTTGCCCTTGTTCTTGTTCTTGAACTTGTCTTTTGATGGTCTAGGGCATTGATGAGCTAGGTGGCCAAGTTCACCACAATTGTAGCAATCCATCTCCGAGATGGGCTTTCTCTTGCTACTTGTGAAGAATTTCTTTTTCTTGCCATCGAACTTGATGCCACTCTTGTTAAGCTTCTTTAGCATCTTGGTGGTCTTCCTCACCATGAGTGCAAGTGATTCATCATCGATATCACTTTCACTTGAGCTTTCTTGCACGATCATGGCTTGGCCCTTCTTCTTCTTCTTGTCATGGCTAGCTTTGAAGGCCAAGTCTTTCTTCTTGGAAGATGATGAGCCCTCTTCCGGAGTGATGTGCATGTACATCTCATGAGCATTGATCTTCCCTAATACTTGAGTCGGTGTTGCGGTGGAGAGATCACTTTGATGAAGCACGGTGACAATGTGACCATACTTCTCAACGGGAAGCACACTCAAGATCCGCCTTGCAACATCCGATTGACTCATTTGAGTGAGTCCAAGAGCATTGAGGTCCTCTACAAGAACATTCAAGCGAGTGTACATGTCATTAGCACTTTCTTTGGGAAGCATCTCAAAAGAATTAGTTTTCTTTAAAGCAATATGATAGCGTTCCTCACGCTCACTCTTAGTTCCCTCATGGAGAGCACAAAGATTTTGCCACAAATCATGAGCGTTCTTTGCATTACGCACACGATTGAAGATATCTTTGCCTAAGCCCCGGTAGAGTGCATTTTTGGCCTTTGCATTCCACCGGTCGTACTTCTCCTCGTCACCCGTGGGGTTTGCGGGATCCTTGATAGCGGGAAGCCCTTCGGTTGCGGCTCTAAGACACCCGACATCTATGGCTTCGAGATGCGCCTCCATGCGGATTTTCCAATATGGAAAATCATCCCCATCAAAGGTGGGAGGTGGTCCTTCCCCGTTAGACATCTTGCTCTAGGCGGTAAAGCCTAAATTAGGAGCAACACGGCTCCGATACCAATTGAAAGGATCAAGATGCCCAAGAAGGGGGGTGAATTGGGCTTTTCTAAAAATTAATTGCAAGAATTAAATCCTACAAGCCGGAATTCACCCCTAGTGCCTACTTGTGTTCCTAGAGAGTCTACCGTTAAAAAGTTTTGCACCCTAGTTTCCAATCCTAGTCTAGCATGGCAATTCTAGGAATGTAAAACAAGTAATGAAAGTAAATACGAGAAAGAAATTGCTTGAATGTAAAGGGGCAAGGAACACGGCGATGTTTTTCCGAGGTATCGGAGAGTCGCCACTCCCCACTAGTCCTCGTTGGAGCACCCGCGCAAGGGTGTCGCTCCCCCTTGATCCGCGCAAGGATCAAGTGCTCTCTATGGGTTGATTCTTCGACACTCCGTCGCGGCGAATCACCCAAAACCGCTCACAACTTGAGTTGGGTCATCCACAAGCTCCGCCGGATGATCACCAAACTCCCAATCACCACCAAGCCGTCTAGGTGATGGCGATCACCAAGAGTAACAAGCTAGAACTCTCACTTGACCACAACGAGCCCAAATGAGGAGGTGGATGCACACTTGCTACTCTCGAATCACTAGTGAGGAAACTCAAACTTTGATTCTCAAATCTCTATCCTCACTAGAGCTCTTGCACTCCCTTGCACTCTAAAGGGTTTTCTCAGATGTTTGAATGAGCAAGAGACCTCTAAAAGAGGTGGAGGGGTTGTATTTATACACCCCTCAAAGAAAACGAACCGTTACTTTCTGACACGAGGTCACCGGACGCGCCGGTGCAACTCACCGGACGCGCCGGTCCCCCGTAACGGTCAAAACGCGATTTTGAAAACGAACCACCGGACGCGCTGGTGCAACTCACCGGACGCGTCCGACGTGCAAGGGTGCTTACTGTACTCACACCGGACGCGAGGCCGCGTCCGATGCCTGAAGACCGGACGCGTCCGGTCCTCTCTGGACCTTACTGGACTCGCACCAGACTCGCCGATCAAGTCCAGGTCGCGTCCGACGGGCGTTCTCCCTAGAAGACACATGTCGGTCGCTGACCACCGCGTCCGGTCCTCGCGAGGACCATGTCCGGTGATCAGGGCCGAACCCAGTCGCGGTAACGTACACACCGGACGCGTCCGGTGCTCCCGAAGACCGCGTCCGGTGCCTAGAAAACAACCCGAAACTTTCCGAAACGCGTCGCAACTTCAACCAAGTTGCTTCCAACTGAACTTTGAGCTATTCTAGGGTTGCCTAGCGCCAAGTTTAACAAGTGTGCACCACACCTAAACATAGGACTCGCCTAGGTCAAGCTACCCATTCATGCCCCCCTTTATAGTACGGCCAAAAGAGAAAAACGAAGATCCTAACGACTATTCCGAATGAGTCTCAACACTTCGTCATCCGGAACTAACCGTCCTTAATCTTGACGTCACTCTTTTGAAAACCGAAACGATTTCCATCAAGGGACACGAAGCCACTGTGCTCAAAGCAGTTATCACCTCCATGACCTAACTTACCAATGTTTCTGCAAAACACACATTAGTCATGGTAATAAAGTGTTGTCATTAATTACCGAAACCAAACCTTGGGGCCTAGATGCTTTCAGTGCCGATGCTGTTGAAATTTTTGGTGATTCTATGCTAGTTATAAATCAGTTGGCTGAAATTTATGAATGCCGAAGTAAAGTTTTAATTTTATATTATGAGAAATGTCTGCAATTGTTAAAAGGGTTTAGGAATTTTCATCTGGAACATGTTTCTCGATTGCATAATGAAGAGGCTAATCGATTAGCTCAGCATGCTTCAAAGTATCAGCCTATTCAAGAAGTATTAACATCGGTAGTCGATACCGATGACTGGAGAAAGGAAATTGTTGATTATTTAAAGGATCCATCTAAAAAGGTTGAAAGACGTATAAGATTCCAAGCTACCAAGTATGTGCTCCTTGATGATAAATTATATTACCGTACCATAGATGGAGTTTTACTCAGATGTGTTAGCATTGATGAATCAAAAAGCTTGATGGGTGAGATTCATGAAGGAGTATGTGGGGCTCATCAGTCGGCTTTCAAGATGAAATGGATGATCTGAAGAAATAGATATTATTGGCTGACTATTCTCGAAGATTGTTTTAAATATTTTAAAGGATGTCAGGAATGTCAAAAATTTGGTAATATTCAAAGAGCACCCGCATCGGCTATGAACCCCATAATTAAGCCTTGGTCGTTCCGGGGTTGGGCTATTGATCTCATCGGTCAGATTTATCCACCATCGAGTAAGGGGCATAAATTTATTTTGGTTGCTACCAATTATTTCATAAAATGGGTTGAAGCAATTCCTTTGAAAAAGGTGACATCGACTAATATGATTGATTTTGTTAAAGAGCATATTGTTTACCGATTTGGTATTCCTCAAACTATCACTACCGATCAAGGTACCATGTTTACATCAGGGGAATTTGATGAGTTTGCTGTGAGTATGGGGATTAAAGTTTTAAATTCTTCTCCATATTATGCCCAAGCTAATGGTCAGGCTGAGGCTTCTAACAAAGGAATTATCAAGCTCATTAAGCGTAAAATTAAAGAAAATCCTAAGAGGTAGCATACGGTATTAAATGAAGCCTTGTGGTCATATCGGATGTCGTGTCATGGTGCAACCAAGGTAACACCTTATCAGTTGGTATATGGACATGATGCAGTATTTCCTTGGGAGATTAAAACTGGCTCTAGGCGAATACATTCTCAAGATCAATTGACAGCCGATGACTATGATACCCTTATGAAAGATGAGTTGGAAGATGTGGCAGGTCATCGGTTAAAGGCTTTAGCTAGCATCGAAGAGAATAAGAAAAGGGTAGCCAGATGGTACGACAAGAAGGTGAAGATAAAGGAGTTTGTCGATGGGGATTTGGTTTGGAAGTTGATTTTACCGATTGGGACTAAAAGTTCAAAGTTTGGCAAATGATCGCCTAATTGGGAGGGTCCATATCGGATAAATCAATTTATTCCTGGTAATGCATATATTCTCGAAACCCTCGAAGGGGTTGTGTTTCCCAGAGCATTAAATGGAAAATATTTAAAGAAATATTACCCTAGTATCTGGATAGATGCATAAAAGTATAATTGCCGATAACAATCCTATCGGCTAGAGTTAAACAAAGCATCAATGTGTCATTGCCGATGCACTAGATGAGAATTACAGATTTAACAAAGATTGGATAGTCGATATTGCACGCAAGCGAATCACATCGGCTTCCTTCAATTCTTTAGCGTCTTCATCGGCAACCCCCTCCACAGGCTTGAGTTTCTTTTTCAAGGCCAAGGCCTTGCGAGCTTGGACATCCCTTTCTTGCTGAAGGGCTTTAATGACGTCAGGGAGCTGGTCTTCTTCTTGCCTGGCGTGAGTTAGGGCTGTTTCAACTTCTTCCAGTTCAGCTAGAAGAGCTGCTCTCTTTGCCAATAGATCCAGGATCTTCTGCTTAAGATCGGCACCTGAGGTCTGCAAGTTGCTGATGCTTTTGTGCTTCTCATTGGCAGTTTGTTTTAGCTGCAGCATCTCTTCCTTGAGCTGGGCTTGAGCTGCTCTATCGACGATATGGTGAGCAGCCCGTTGATATTGAAGTTGTCGGCTCTCTAGATGGACTGCTGGGAAGAGAGTTTCTTCAACATCGGCAGGAACTTGGCCACGGATTGTCTTGAAGATGGTTTTTGCAAGATCTGAATCGTTTACCAACTAAGCAGTATCTTGTTGTAACAGATTCAGAAGGGCTTCTAGCTTGGCACAAATTTCTGCCGATATCGTCCCCAGTGCTAGGGAAGAACTCGCTTCTTCTCCATCATCATCGGAGATGTCGATAGCAAAAGAAAACAAGCTATTGGGAGAATCTTGTTCCTGTGAAGAGTAAAGAAAGTCAGAGATCCTACCTAAGGATAGATATGGATATTATAAATCGAATAGGTCAATCAGTTTACCTGCTTCAAGGCGATTTCTTGGGCCTAGCTGGAAGGAGCAGCTTAAAGGGGGCCATGTGAGGGATCGGCAGAGCTGGCCGATGGGATGTCTTCTACGACTTCATCAATAGTTGGCCCTTGGGGTATGATGGCCGATGATACATTTTGTGCAGAAGGGTCAACTTGTTCAACTACATCGGTTGGCTGACTAACAGGTGTTGGAGCAGATGCAGGGACTGACATAAATTTCTGTCGTTTTTGCTGAGCCTCGGCATCAGTTAAAGCTTTACGCTTTACTTGGGTCTCAGCTACAGTTGGCTGGGGGGCATCGGCACTTGTTGATCGTGGAGCTTGAGCGCCTGGTGTGTTTGCTGATGTGCCCATTTGCTGCTGCAAAACAAGTGTAAGATTGGATGTTTAACAAATAAAATGTAAAGTTGAAAGAATACCTCTGAAGGTTGACTGGAGGTAGTGGTGCTTGGTGCTGGAAGAGTTGTCGATGATGATCCAGCAATGGCTCTTACACCCTGATGGTTACATGATTAATATAGTTTGTATCGGCATGAGTAAAAATAAACGAGGTTATTACCTTGAAAGCTTTTATTAGGCTTGAAGCGGCGGCTAACGGAGTAGCCCTAGCTGTTGCTAGCTTTGATCTAGAGGTGATGGTCTTGGCACGGGTCCTCTGGAAAGTTAAAGCGGCTAAGGTGGGGGCGTTGTAGCCGATCACTGAAATTGGGGAGATAGGTTGGAGGTTGAAAGGTTTCCCACTCTTGCTTATGGATGGAACTGGGTCATCGGCCTGTCACAAGAAAGATTAGCTGCCGATATATGAAAAAGGAGAAACAAAAGAAAGTTAAAAGAAACTTACTACATCATCAGGAATGGCATAGTCGGGATCGATCATGTGCCGATATGTATGGACAGATGTTGCGAATAACTGTTCCTTCCATTCTCGCCACCATTGCTTATATGATTCGGTAATAAAAGACGCTGGTGACCAGACGGAAAGATCAACGTCTGAGATATCGGCATCGGGGGCGAGTCTCACTACCCTGCTCCACTCTGTTCCGCTGGTGATTGTTTCTCTGGGCTTGATCACATCGGCAAAGCACAACTTGATTGGTAGTTTCCCAAAAGCCAGTTGACGGGATACTGCCGATGGATTGTAGAACTCATAGGTGGTATTGGAATTTTTCCCACTACCAAATGTGTTCACCGGGATTGCCCTGGGAGTGATGATGGCCATCATAAGCTCATTGTCTTGGTTCAGCTCGTCATCGGCAAAGTTGAAGAGAAGGGGGAACTTGTTCTCTTCATCGATATAGGGTACCCAAGCCCTATGATCGCGAGGGAGACCATTGTAGAAGTTTCGGAAAAATCTACCGATTTTATCTTCATTGGCCTCTGTTCCAGGGAGGACAATTATGGCTTCACCGAAGTTGAGAGGGGGGCGTGTTGCCGATTCTTCATCTCTAAGAACGTAATCTTCGGCGATTTCTCATGGGAATTCTTGGGAGAAGAAATCCCATTGCAGACGTTTATGCATATGGGCATTTAGCCACATATTAATAAACCACCATGGGCCTCCCAGATTGCCGATGGGTTCACCAAGCAAAAGCTTCTGGGATACTTGGTGGAGGAGGTGGTAGGTGGAGCTCAGAAGGTATCGACCGAGCGGGAACCTTACACCGTTGGCCAAGAGTTCGGCTGCAGGAAGGAAGGCGTTGGTTGGTCCTACCGATCGGCCACAGAAGATAAATTTTTCTAACCACATATTCAAGAATATGGCGTGTTCCCTCTGGTTAACAGTGCCAGTCTTCTGGTATTCCTGGATATATCCTGTCCAGCCGCCGATGTTGCGTGTGTTCACTCTATGTTCGGCTCTCCTACCATAGATGGAAGCCTCATCGACAGTCGAGATGTCCAAGCCAGTGAGCATGTATACATCGGCAAGAGTAGGGGCGGATGGACCATGACCAAACATGAAGGTGTTTGTTGTATCTGACCAGAAGTAAGCGGCAGCTATCATCATGGATTTATTCTTCTGCATATCGGCAATAGACAGCCTAATGCATTGGTCTATTTTCCGCTCTGCTCAGTACACCTGCATCGACCTGTTAACCCTCAAATACCAACCTTTCCCCCCTTTGGTGGGTTTGGGCCAGGATCAGAATGTATCCTTCCATAGATTCAAAGAAAAATTTTGAGCTTTGAAGGGAATTCTGTTAGCTTCTGCGTTGATCAAATCAGTTGGATCTGGGTCACCCATTGGACCTAGGCATTGGAAGTATGGTTGGTTGGTTGGAATAACCAGTTTGTTGCGTAGTTCCTAAGTTCGGAGGATCAAAAGAATGAGAAAAAAGAGAAAAATTACTAACTATATGAACTCGCAAAGATCAAAAGAATCAAGGTAAAAGTAACGGAAGTAGAACGAACCGCGGGGACGTTGAAGTTGATCGCCATTGCTCTGAGGAAGATGAAGGCACAGGCTGGGAACTTAAAGGTGATGCTGAAAGGAGCTCTTGTTGGTTGAGGTTGCGCGGTTGTTCGTTGAGGTCGCCGTCGGAGAGAGAGAATGCCAAAGGTTGGAGTCTGAGGGTAGAAGATGAGCGTTCCGGAGAAATCTATTTATAGACTGCTTGGAGTAGGGGTATTCTGGACTTATCTCTATGCCGCGCGCGTGTAGGTCGAGGTGGTTCAGATGGATATGGTAACTGTTCGCACGACAATCAAGGGATTGTACAGGAGATTTGATGGCAAGTGATCATGACTTGGAAAAGATCTCAGTACAAAATCTTTTGATTCTAAAAAGGTGGCGTTAATTATGTTAAGATCTTGCCGATGGATTATTATTTCGGTATCTTAACCATAATTAGGGCAAGAGTAGTTGGGGATTGTGCGATATTTGCTGATATGTGTGAATCAGAACTAGATTTGATTAGATTCAGTAACGGATTATGTCGTGCTTGGAAAATGGGTTGAGAAAAATAGGTAAAGGCAAATATTGTCTGGAGTAAATTTCGGAGCATCAATGTTTTATACTCCGAAATTGGGGGGCATGTGTTGACACCGTTTTTTGGCACGTGTCGAGATAATCAGAGTGGACTAATCGGCAGAAGAAAAGTTATTGTGTATGTTGATAGCCGATAAAAGACAGCTTGTGAAGAAGGCTGCCGATGGATGGTGGCAGTGTATGGAGAAGCTAGGTTGGATCGGGGTGTTGCCGATAAGGTTAAGGGTATTATTGTCGATGTCGATAAAGGATTTTTGAAGATTGCTGCTGATGAAATAGGAAGTGTGCCGATGAAAGAAGACTTGAAGGCTGCTGCCGATGAAACAGGGAGTGTGCCGATGGAAAGGAGGTCGATGGGAATTCCATCGTAATTTAGGCGGACAAGGGAATAAGATAGAAATTAATTTCCTTTTCTATGTTTATTAGAGTCTGATTTGTATAAGAGTCGTATGTTTCCTTAGATTTGGATTTAGTGTCCTAGTCGTATTTAGTTACGTTTCTGTAGATCAGGGTATAAATATAGAGTGAAGGGCAATGTAATATCAATCAATCAATATCAAAAACCAGCTTTTACTCTTATTTACATCTATTTACTTTCCGGCGACTTCGTCAATTTGCATATTTTTCCTTTTTCACGAGTTCTCAACGATTCGGCGAGTTGCATTGCTTCAGTGCGATCTTTGACGATCCTCGAGTTCCGCGTGAGTACCTCTTGGCCGTGACTTCCGGGCGTATCGCTGTTGTCAGGACTAAAGTGCTCGTATCTTCATCCTTGTCGATTAACAGGTCAAATCGACTGGCACGCTTTGGATATCGATTTCGGGTATTAGCCCTTTGTGTTTGCAGATCCACTTTTGCATCAACAACTTCGCTGTTAAGATCGAGTCAGAAGAGATGAAGATGAAGTCATTTCACTTCTAATGCGAAGACAGGCGGACGTCAACTTCGTGCGATACATCCTTAGCGTGTAAAACATAGGAACGAAGATGTAATGACCATCTTGCCCCTAATAAATAAAGGGGATGTATTCAATCATAATGGGGGTATTTAGGTCTTTTGTATAGAAATAATGAAGATAGGGACCTCTATAAATACCCCCTGACATATACTATTCAGGAATATAAAATGAATACCCATTTGAGTTCATTCTGTTCATTTGGTGTTGGAGTGAGAGTATTCTCACCCAACACTCCAACTCATGAAAATCATTGTGATGCATGAAGTTATACTATATGGAAAAAGAATCTGTAGATCCATAATAGAAGAAGCAAGATCATCTTAGAAAAAAGCTACTTGATTTGGCCTTGGCTAAAACTATGAAGTCACGAGATAATAATAGAAAAAAGGGAAAAGATGAGAAAGATGACAATAACACTTAGGTAGAGTTGAAGTTCATGCTAATAGATAGAGTAAAGAGGCATCAAGAGAAAGCAATTATAATCAAATAAATAAATAAACCAAACTATTTGCAAAAAAATATTCCCCAAATAAAAAATCCAATATACTACAATAAGCAAACTAGCTTCCCATGCTATTTGCGTGGGCCAACTTGCTAGCCTTTATGGTATTAATTAAAACATCTCTAGGCGCAAAGATCATCAGAGGTACGTGCTGATTATCTTTGAGCACATGTGCCTACGGTGTTGAACCATATCTTCAAGGATGAAATAAGAAATAGTAGTCGGAAAAAGTCTAATTGACCCCCCCAACTATTGGGGGTAGTCTACTTTACCCCCAAACTATGAAACGGTCTAATTTACCCCCTGAACTTTGCAAAACCGTCCAAATCACCCCCTCGAGCGGTTTGGGGCAGTGGTTTTGCTACAGTAAAAGCTGTTTTGCTACAGTAACGGCGGTTTTGTCTTTTTCTTTTTTATTTATTTCGTCTAAATCTTTGAAAAATCATAGTAAATCACAGAAAAATCATAAAATGGAAAATCTAGTTTTGTTGGACTCCACATGAGTAGATCTACACAGTGAACTTATAATATAGTATGCTTTAGTACAAAGTTTTTGTTGTATGAATTATTCAAATTAATTACAGAAAAAAATAGATCAAAATTTACAGCAAAAACTTTATACTAAAACATGCTATATTATAAGTTCACTGTGTAGATCTACTCATGTGGAGTCCAACAAAATTAGATTTTTTATTTTATGATTTTTCTGTGATTTACTATGATTTTTCAAAGATTTAGACGAAATAAATAAAAAAGAAAAAGACAAAACCGCCGTTACTGTAGCAAAACAGCTGTTACTGTAGCAAAACCACCGCCCAAAACCGCTCGAGGGGGTGATTTGGACGGTTTTGCAAAGTTCAGGGGGTAAATTAGACCGTTTCATAGTTTGGGGGGTAAAGTAGACTACCCCCAATAGTTGGGGGGGTCAATTAGACTTTTTCCAATAGTAGTCTGATGGAAAAGTTACTCATTGCTTTCCAGCAAGAAAACTACTACCCACTGAAATTATGAATCTTTATTGCTTTCCAGCAAGAAAACTCCTACCCACCAATTAGCATGGCTTGTGATGATTTCACCTTGCAAGGTATGGTGCATAACTGTTCCAAACACCCTTGTTTGAAGGTTTTAATAACTCGCGAAATTTCAGATCTTCATGGTGAATATCTAACATTATGTTGTAAAATTTTAAAAAGTTTTTAAATGAAGCAAGATAAGTTTCAAATTGCAGCAAGATCTCGTAGTAGCCAGAGGTTTGAACAACAAAACATGCACCTTGCATGTGCCCTCCAAGAAAAAACAGGAAAAAAATTCACCGGCGGTCCCTGAACTTGGCAGCTGGTGTCAGTTAGGTCTCCGAACTTTGAATAGTGTATTTCTAGGTCCCTGAACTTGGCTTCAGGTGTCATCTAGGTCCCTGAACTTGGCTTCAGGTGTCATCTAGGTCCCTGAACTTGGCTTTGGGTGTCACTTAGGTCCCCGAACTTTGAACAGTGTATTTTTGGGTCCCTGAACTTGGCTTCGGGTGTCATCTAGGTCCCAATGCTGACGTGGCGCGGTCCTACGTGTGGGGCCCACATGTCAGTCGGTTATATTTCTATTTCGAGGGTACTGTAGCTACAATTTCTAAAATATTTTAAAAACTGTATCTTTTTCATATGATCTCGGATAAAGATAATTTTTATATGAAAAATGTAGCTCTCGACGAGATCTACAACTTTCTAGTTTTGAGTTTTTTTAATTTGAGATCATTAAAATGATTAAAAAAGCTAAACAAATTTTCTGCAGTATATTAATCGCGTACAAACGATTGTCGCCCTGGAAAAATCATATCTTTTTTATATGCTATCAAATGGAGATGTTTTTTATATAAAAGTTGTAGCTCTCGATGAGATCTACGACTTTCTAGTTTTGTGTTTTTTAATTTGAGATCGCTAAAATGCTCAAAAAAAATTAAACAAATTTTTAACAGTATATTAATTCCTGAAAATTTGCAGTACAATTAGTAGATGAGGGGATGTGGCAGAATCACCGAAATTATGCTGGCCCACGTGTACCCGTCATTGTCTTAAAGACCGCTGACTACTATACACGAAAGCCAGATAATCCAGTAGTCTGTCAGGTGTCCTCGGGGAACCCTGAATCATCCACATTTTACAACTCATACAGGATCAATAATAGAGTTACCACAACATTACAACATTGATAAAACAATATCATACATCGAAGTTGCGGAAGATTTACAACATTAGATTACAAAACATGTTATGTACCTTTTAAATAACACTTAAGTTCCAAAAACTGAGTAGAACTACGAAAGGAACTTAAGTGAAGTACCTCGCTATGCCAGTGCCAGACTGTGCCTTGGCGGCCCGTTTGGACATATATATAGCCGCTGCCACTGATCATACGGTATTTTTGTGAGAGAGAACTGCAGCTAAAGCTGTTGCCGCCGCAGTAAAGAATGGGTACCGAACCGGCTCAATACCTCGCTACATTGGACATGCCCCGAAGAAAAACACAAAATGGTTTAAATTCAACTGCAAAATGGGCTGGGATCTTTTTATTCGTTATTATTTGCCCAACTCAATTCGACAAATGAATCGGACGAAAGAGGCACCTTGTATGTGCCTTTAAAAATTAAAATCAACGTTGCATGTGTCCGTCGCACACGATAGATGAACTCGTGACACCCGCACGACTGAACAGTAACTCGATCAGAACAACGGGTAGGTTAGCCGGGGCGTAGGGATGGCGTATAGCCGTTCGGCGCTTGGCGCCGACAGCCCAAAGACATCAGCGACGTCGATGTCCGACGGCTTCATGCCGCTGGGCAGCGCCCAGTCGAAGCCGTGCGCGAGCAGCGCGACGGCGAGCTCCAGCGCGTGCAGGCCCAGCGCCATCCCGGGGCATGACCGCCGGCCGGAGCCGAAGGGAAGGAACTCGAAGCAGCTGCCGTTGAGGTCGAGTCCGGAGGCGTCGCCACCTTCCTGTGCGGCGAACCGTGACGGGCGGAACACGACGGGGTCCTTCCACGTTTCGCGGTCGCGGCCGATGGCCCAGACGTTGACCGTCACCTGGGATCCCCTAGGCACGGAGTAGCCGCCGACGTCGCAGTCCTTGGCTGTCGCGTGGTAGAGCATCGGGATCGGCGGGTGCATGCGGAGTGTCTCCTTGACGACGCACGTCAGGAAGGGGAGCTCGCTGAGGTCCGACTCCGTCACGTTCCGGTCCATGCCCACCACGTCGGCGAGCTCCTGCTGCAGACGCCGTAGGTCGTCGGGGTTCCGCAGCAGCTCTTTCATCGCCCACTCGATGGACGATGCCACTGTCTCCGTCCCACCAAACATGATGTCCTGCATGCAACGTATGTACGATCCTTTGGCATAATTCCGCTTTATAAAGCTGTTTTTTTAGCTTTAGCAGCTCTACGAGCAGCTCTACCGGGAGTTGAAGCTATTTTTGAACCGTTTGACATGTGAAATTATGAAGCTTATTTCAAGGAGAAGGGTCGGAGATATGCATACACGCACTTACCAGGATGACTGCCTTGATGTTGCCACGGGTGAGGCGGAGGGAGCCATGCCGGTCATCGACGGCGTCACCAGGAATACAGGCGAGCATTTCGTCGACTATGTCGGCTTGGGCGTCCGTGGAACTCCTGCCTCTCTGTATGTGGTCGTCGATGATCTTGTCGATGAACCTGTCTAGCCCGTCGCGTGTCTCCCGGAGGCGGCGGTTCGGGTCGATCCAGGCCAGCCACGGCATGAAGTCGCCGATGTTGAACGTGCTAATGTTCTGGGAGAAATCTTTGAGGACGCCGATGTACTCGCCCAGGCCCTCACATCCGCGGGTGCCAAACGCGGCGCGGAAGATGACGTTCGTGCTCAGGCTGAAGACCAGCTCGCCCAGGTTGACCTCCTCGCCGCTACGCCGCGCGAGGGCGCGCACGAGCGCCGTGGACTCGTCGCGCACGGCGAGCCACGTCTCGGCGCGGCGCCGGCTGAAGAGCTTCGTGACCGAGAGCTTGCGCGCCTGGCGCCAGAAGGGCCCGTAGTGCGCGAACGCCATGTCGGCGTGGCCGTAGCTGAGGTACGCGATCGCGGTGGTGGCCGGCCGGTTCGCGAAGGCGACGTCCTGCGCCTGCAGCACCTCGCGCGCGTACTCCGCCGTGGACACCACGAACACGTGCCGTCGGCCGAGCCGGAGGTGCATGAGCCCGCCGTACCGCTCTGCTAGCGCCGCCAGGCCTCGGTGTGTCAGCTGACCCATCATCATCAGGTTGCCGATGATTGGGAGAGGCTTGGGGCCTCGCGGCAGCCGGAGCTTGCTCCATTGCCGCAGCTGCAAGAGCACGACTGCTAGCGAAGCTAGGAACACCCAGCTCATGAGGTCATTGGACCACTCCTTGGTGATCGTAGTGGCCATGCCAGCCATAGGTGTGTGTGACAGTGTGAGTTTTAGCTAGCTCGCTAGGTTGCATTTATATAGGCCCCGTTTGGCAGGGCTTCTTCAGCGGCTTTATGAGCCGTTTGGAGTCGTTTTCTACCAAACAAGGTAAAATAAAACGGCTTCACCGACGAAGCCCTTAAAAACGTGCTCTCATAGAGCTTTGGGGTGGGAAGGAGCCAAAAATAGTGGCTTCTCTCGGCTTCAACTCATCCTACGTGGCATTCTGTGAGAGCATATTTTAAAAAACTCTATATGTGAAGCTGTTTTGCCAAATGATTTAGCAAAATGACTCCGCTCCACCGATAGAGCTATTCATGGAGCCGTGCCAAACGGGCCATAGAGTTGGAACAAGGGGCATTGGGGCAGATCTAGAATAGAGAATCATCGATTTGATGTCACTAGTGTTCAGAAGATTGATTTTCTTTTGTCTTTCTCGAGCCGGAGCCCTCAAATCAGGGCCCTACTTTTAATTTGAGGACTTCCTCATATTTTTTAAGCCTCATATTTTACATCTGCTCCAGCAGAAGCCCTCAAACCCATCGTAATAGCCTATGACATACTGGGGAGTGAGCAGCAGCCCAGGGTAGTCGCGCAGAGGAGTCCACACCGGGAGGGAGCAGCCTCACTCCAGGTAGTCGCACGGAGGAGTCCACACCGGGAGGGACCAGCCTCGTCCGTCGCACCAGGTGTCACGGTCCACGTGGGAAACCCTAGCCACTAGCGTGTGGGGACAAAATGGTGGTGCGAACGGGGAGGGATCGATCACGCAGGGAAACGGAGGCGCGTAGAATGAAACCGTACATTGGGGGCTTGGCCTATAGCCCCCTAGGAATGGGGTCGAAGGCAGGATTTGGGTGCCCACCTAAATTTTAGGACTCTTAGAAGATTTAGGCTGGCCCATATAATAATTTATATCTCTTATAAAGATAAACTCTATTAGCCTAATTCTCTAGCACCTCCTTGAGCCACGTCATCTTCTACTTCTCCTGCTGCCGCATGCAAGTGCCCACTCACAAATGGTTTCAGCAGTGGATGCAGTTACCTACACATGACCATGCACGCATACTGCTAGCATTATTCTCTCACGTGACTTCCTCTCTTTCTCTTCAAAAACTAACTACAAATAATCAAGCTATACATAGATGACTCGATTGTAACACCCCAGGTGTTTATCACCAATTAGGCAGTGGGTTTGAGCTCAAACATGATAGATTAAGTGGAGATGAGCCTAATCTAAACTTGGAGTTGCACCATTGCTTTACATATAGGCCCCTTTTCAAGATATATTCTTGGGTGGTGTTATTGCAATATCTTTAGGTGTCTCACCTTAGTACCTATCCATATTGATCCCTGAAAAAGTTTCATGAAATTTGGAATCAAAAAGTCACATGAAATGATAAGTTCCATTCCTATTGGAATTTGCCCCATTAAGTTAATGGAACTATAGAACATCAACCAAACCTTGCAAACTGTCCAAATGACTCTAGATGAACTCTACAACACCTTAACTACACTTAGGGCACTTAATGGAACAATGTTCATGTTGATCATTTTGCCTAAATGTGCTTCTAAGTGATGGTTGATCATGTATGGACCTGGGAACACTTTTGTTTGACCGTTTCAAAAGTGTGACCTAGAAGCTTTGCATGACTGTGCACCCTTTGACAAAGTTGTAGAGAATTGTATAAGGAACAAACTTTGTTTAAGAGTCAAGTCATGAAAATGTGTGGAACATGCTCAAACAGGACCCACAAGTTAGTTTTAGGGCTGATTTCAGCAATTAGCCATTTTTAAGCACTAATTCCAGTAACATCGACGTTGGCATCCCGCGTTCTCGTGATTTTGCTAACCAACATGATTTGACCCCTTAACAAAAGTTGGAGTTTATGTTATGGAGAACAACATGTAAAAAGTTGGGATCAATTTGACTAAGTTTGGCATTGCAAAATCCCAAAACCGAGCCCTAGCTTAACATGTTGACACTGGTAATTTTGGGACTAATTATTTCCTAATCTACAGCTCTAATGACTATGACCCCTAAATAGGAAATGTAGAGCATGGTACGGGCTACAGCTTTGCCTTTAGGTCCAAGACCCAGATCAGCCCAGATCAGGCCCAAATTAGAGCTCAAACCGGTCCTTTCGGACGCATGCCAGCTCCAAAGGACGACGCGTGGTCAAGCGCGTGGCGACCATGCCAGCGTCGCGCCCCACTGTCTTGCCGCGTGCCCTGCCTCCTCCTCGCATGTGGTGAACGCCGAGCCGCTCCCAGACGCGCCATGCTCCCCACCGCTCGCCCTCCTCCGCTCTCTCCCTCGCTCGGCTCCGCCCTGAGCGCGCTGCCGCGACGTCCGCCATGGGCGAGCTCATGCGTTCATGTCCACGCCGGCCGTCTCACTGCTGCATCGGTCACGGGTCAAGTGAGACATAGCACCACCTCTGCCTTCCCCTGCTGCACCACCACACCATCTCCGGCCTCTCCTCGCCGTCATGAGCGCAGCCACCGTGCGCGCCATGCCCATGGCCGCCATGGCCGAGCTCCGGCCGCCACCGTGATTCCTTGTCTCCGGCTTCCCTTCGCCCGAATGAACTACTTCACCATCTTCCTCGCCTCGCGCTGCCCCTCCTGCGCCCATTCGTCGGCCGCCTCGGTCACCGGAGTGCCGCCGCCGCCGGCACGGCCATCGTCGGGCCGCCTACGCCCGTGGCCGAGCCGCTGCCGACCGCCTCACGCCGCTCCTCAGCCACCCACGGATGCGGAATGGCACAGCAGTGCTCGTGCCGCCCTTCAGCGCCGCTCCTCCACCGCCGGCGAGCCGCCGGCCGACCTTCCCCCTCGCCGGTGCTCGCTCCCCTGCTCTGCCATCCGGAGATGGAGACAAGCAGGCCGGTTCTCCCTCCATCTCTCTCTCTGTATATGACCGGTGGGTCCAACCGGGCCGCTGGTCCCACGCGACAGTTTAAGTAGTGTCTAGCTTGAGTATGTTATCGTGTACTTCTAGCAGATCCAGTTAGGGTGTGGGAGATTTCGTTTTTGAATTTCAGAAATTATGTAAATCTTCTAAAATCCATATCTCATGCTAGGTAATTCCAAAAATAGCAAAAATGGACTTTTTGGAAACCTTGAGAAAAGATCTATGCAGTAGAGTCATAAAATGTAACATGTTTGTAGATGTTTTCTGATGTATTTATTCAAGTTTTAAAAATGCTCTAAAAATGCCTTTAAACTTACCAGAGCAAGATCTGGAGTTTTATGACTCCAAAAATAGTGATTCTTGTTTTGTTAATTTTGTGATGACATGTACTTGCTAGGAAAAATATTAAACACACTAGTTGTTCACTGTTTTCTTAGGGTTTTGATTGGACCTTGATAAATAAGGAAATCTACATTATATTGTTTGTTATTTTTATATCTTGAGTTGTGATGCTCCAAATGATGTGAAATTTTTATGGTAGTCTTGTCATGATATGTATGTACTGTAGTATAAATTTCTTGGTCACTACTTATTGGATGATCTAGTTATTGATGTAACTTGTTTAGGGCTTGATAAATAGCTTATAAATAATATATAAATGATAAAATAGAAAATGTTGTTCCATTACCTTAGTATGAGGTTGTTCTATCATTTTTATCCATACTATGGCCATGTGTCACAGAAAATATGGAGTTTTAGGTTTAACTTGCTCTCCCATGATTTATTGCTATAGCCATTTGTCTTTTTCATAGAGATTGTTATACATGTCCAAATGGATTGAAATTTGGACATTATACTTTTGGGAGCATTTGTAGAACCCTGTAATTTTGGTAGAATTTATTGAGTATCCTTATGATGTGGTCATAATTCCACCTAATTATCTAAATAAATTAAGAAAATGTATTAAAAGAATTTATTTAGTAATTGACACTATGTTTTCTGATGTTCATTAGTCATGTATGAAATGTTTGTAAAGTTGGTTTTGTCCAATTATATGTTTGCAACATATGTTAATAATTATTTCTTGCGATTATTAGTTTCTGGACAGATCTGGGAACTTAGCAAAGTTCTTCATGATAATGTGCTTTGTTGTGAAACTTATTTATACAAAAGTTGTAGATAATTTATGTATCTAGCTTCTGTTAAAATTTGGTGTCATTTGGCCATATGGTTTAGAAACTACAGCTGTTCTAAGTTGGGTTAAGATTTATGTTGCTCTCTGTCCTTGCAGGACAGATTATGTACGTTCTGTATTTCGACCTGGTAAATGTTAGAATCAGGTTTAGTTATTTAAAAATGAAATGTGGACAATTTCATAAGATTTCTAGGATGTCTTCTTGCAAGTCATTTGGATTTGTAGAACTTCAGATATGATTGATTTACTCAGCTACTGCATGTATGTCCAGAATTATTGAAAATACATGATTGCTTGGTTACTTTGCTTGCGTATTGCTAAGTGTGATTCATGTCTTTGGTGATTAAGCTAGTACACCTGGGACTTTGTAAATCTTATATCATGCTTGGTATTGCTTTCTTTGCTATTTTAGCATGTTGGTTTGGGTAAGGTTACTTAAGTAATGTGTTGTGCTTATGTGTCTTTACTATAACCTTATACTTGCCTTGATTAATGTGTGATGTATCATCTATTGCATTTCCTTGTATTCATATATTTGCATCTTGCATTTCATTTAGATATGCTAGCTAAAACGCGTGAAAGATGTGGTGTTGGAGCCAAACCCGAGGACGGTGTTTGGTGGATCTATCCCGAAGATAGAAGGACCGGACAAGTGATAGATTGGGAGATGCTCGCCAAGCGGGTTTCATCTGACATACTCTAACTTGAGTCGGATCCCAGGCAAGCCCCAGAGCATTATAATCCTCCTATCTTCAAAGCAATTAATTATATATATATGTTATAAGTATTGTTGCATTAAGTGGTAGGAGTTGGTTGGAAACTCTTGCTGCATTATATCATTCCTTGTCCAGTTATATGAATCCTGAATCCTACTTAGACTAGGGTCGAGTAGATGCTTAGCCCTGCTTTAAGCGGTAGAAGTCAGGTGATTTCCTGTCACCTGCGAGATATAGGAATATTCATATATGGCACGGTTGGCTATATTGCTATCGTGGAATGGAACCATGTGTTAATAAAATGAAATGAGACCGGGCAGGATGACGATAGTGAAGCAACAAGGCATGGAGGTCTTGGGTGTGGATCTATCCCCGTCTGAGTCGTTTAAGGACCGATTCGCTATACGTCCTTGAGTCATGTTGAACGCAGTCTAACACTTAGTTGGCCGGATAAGTCGTTCCGACCGCGAAGCCGAGTAATATGGTTCAGGCCGGGAATCGAATGGTAGGTTGCATCTTGGAGGAGAGAAAGGATGTGCTTGGGGACATTGGCATGAGACCAAGGGGGGTTAGAGTCCCTATCACCTGGCAGAGTGTCGCCCTTGGGGTTGCGACATCATTCGGACCCGCGATTCCTGAATCGTACGAAAGGTGGCTTGTGCGACCCTGGTAGGGGCCTGCGCGGTGAGTGTTAGAAATACCCCTCCAGTTGGATAGGAATTCGATTCGAATCGCCGTCGCTCCCGGTTAGTGAGCACTTGACTTGAGCAGCGGCAACGTAGATTCCATTAAATTGAACGGATGGTTAATTGAATAACGATGGAAAGGTTGCCTCAATTTATACTTGCTATGGTTAATATTGTTTGCTCCTAATAAAGTGAGTCCTCTAGTACAGGTTCTAATATAGATGACAGGTTAATGATAATTAACTTGATGCTTAAGCATTAATGATTACTTATCCATAATAAGCTTTTATGCAAAATGTTGTCAAGCTAGCCCACTTTACCTCAGCCTTGCATGATCCTTGGTGTCACTTTATTTCTGGTTTATGACGGGTAAGTCTAGCTGAGTACCTTCTCGTACTCAGGGTTTTATCCCCACTTGTTGCAGGTTGTGATATATCTTGGCGACTGTAAGAGTTGGTTGACTCCTGCCATAGAGGCGGAGTGTGATCATGGGCATGATCCTTCTTATTTGTCTTGTCTCTAATGTTGTTGTTGGAAGTCGACCTTGGTACTGGCATGTATTTGAAATAAAATTAATGTTAGTTTCAAATTACTTTGCTTCCGCTACTTTTCAAATTAAGTTGTAATAACTATGTTGAACTCCGATGTATATTGAATTACTTGTGAAATGGTCGTAACACGTGACTTGTTATGTTGAATCACTACGATCTTGGCTTGTATGTTGGTTGGTTTGAAATCCCTCGTGATTTCATTGGACTACCGGAGTTATATGGGCTCAAGTGCGAGAATTTGATCACTTCGGTGATTGTTTTTGTACTTGTGCTCTTATAATTTGGACGGTTCCGTTACATCGATAGACTATAATGAGGACATATTTATATTCCTCCTTCATACCCGCGGCAACGCGCAGGGAATCCTCCTAGTTCCAATAAATCTTAAGGCCTCACTCACATATGCATGGTGTGATGGGGAACTTTAGTCCCACATTGCTACTCTAGGAGTGAAGCCAACTTAAATAGTTGAGTTGTCTCCATCTAGTTGAAGCTATTGTGGAGAGAAAGGGGAAAAACACATGCACGTGAATGGTACAACAAATTCTCGCTTCGCCCTAGCGGGTGCGCGCAACTTCTTGCCACTCTAGTTTTTTCGCATGCGAGAAGAAAATTGTGCTGACAAATTTTGGTAAGCAATTACTCTCGTATAATGATGGTTGTTCTGGTCTTCTAATATTGGGTCAATTATCTTAACGCTATGATTATGTGGCTGGTTAATTACCATATGCTGCGACGTGTGCTTACATTTTTGTCGAGACGTCCTCCAAAATATATACCTAATCATCTCCTCTTCATGCCTCTGTATTGTGCTGCCTCCGTCTTCCCCATCCCTTCGCTGATGTGTCATCGGTGCTAAGAGAGCAGATCTCCAAAGCCTACATCCCCTCGTGTCCTTGCACAGGGTAGGGCCCGTATCAAGTTTTTGAGAAGCGCCGTCGCGATAGCTTGCTGAACATCTACTTCCTCTATGACAGGTGTTCACAGGTCTACATTATTAAAGGTCTACTTCGTCTACTCTTTCACTATCTCTAGTGCCGACAACTTCACTATAAGAATATCTCTACTTTTTCTTCTGTTCATTCTCGCATTTCCTTTGTTGCTAGCATTAGTGAGTTTGAGTTTGCCTGAGATCATAGTGCTAGAGTCTTTGGTTTACGATCCACTAGCATATGTATCTGAGATAGGTTTATGTGTTGAATCGCACACCTATGATACTTGTTATTGCTTTTTCCTGAGTAGTGGAATTAATCTATTCAACACTAAATTGATATTATTTCCAACATTCTAAAAACCCAATAGGCATTTAGTGATGGCGGGATACTCTGATGCGATGAAATAGGAGAAGTTCGTTGGTGTGAATTTCAAGAGATGGCAGACGAGAGCCTAGCTGTGGCTCAGCTATGTGCGTGTTTCGGGTCATGAGTAATCCTCCTACACTACCTCTTGGATCTACCAAAGAGGTGCAGGAGTTTACCGCAGCTATGACGATTTTCATAGGATGCATCCTTAGCGTTCTCTCTGACTAGTTGTGTGATGTTTACACATACATCAAAAGTGTTGCGGAACTATCGGAGGCGCTTGAACACAAGTTCTCTACCTCAGATGCTAGGCGCGAGCTGTATGTGATGGAGTAGTACCATGACTTGAAAATGGTTGACAACCGTTCTGTCATGGAACATGCTCATAAGTTCCTACTCATTGTAAGAGAGCTCGAACAGCTTGGACATGTCTTCCCTAATAAGTTTGTGGCGGATGGCTTTATTGCCAAGTAGCCTTCAGTATGTAGGAATTTTACCACAACTCTAAAACATAGAAGACAGAAAATCTTCACTGAAGATTTGTTGGCTGGTCTTGATGTTGAAGAGAAGGCTCGGGCAAAGGATTCTCCATTGAAGATTTGTTGGCTGGTCTTGATGTTGAAGAGAAGGCTCGGGCAAAGGATGCTCCACCAAGAGCACCCGAAGGGCAGTCCAGTGCCAACATGATATAGCAAGCTGGGAAGAAGAACTAGAAGGGAAAAAGGAAAGGCTGCTCAGACTACTAATTTGAGAAGAAGACGATGAACATCTACCTCGTTTGCGGCGAGAATGGGCACTTTGCCAAGAAATGCAAGAACCACAAGGGCAAGAAGAATCAGCAAGGGCAGAAATCTACCAACGTGACTATTGGCGATCCTAGTGGAGACTTTAGGTACGGTAATTTACCTAGCGTATTTTCTACATGTCAATCTAATGTTTGGTGGATAGATATAGGAGTCAATATTCATGTTTGTATTGATATGTCCATGTTTTCATCTTACCAGGTCACACGAGGTTCAATCGTTGTGATGGAGAATGACTCACATGCTACTGTTCTTGGTGTTGGCTCGATCAATCCGAAGTTCACTTCAGGAAAGATCGTGGCTCAAGAACGTGCAGCATGCCCCCTCAATAAAGAAGAACCTTCTTAGTGGATCCCTCCTGTGTTGAGATGGATTCAATTTGGTCTTTGAGTCGAATAAAGTAACCATTTAGAGGCTTGGCTAATTTATTGGCAAAGGCTATGATAGCGGAGGCTTGGCTAATTTATTGGCAAAGTAATCATTTAGATCTTTTCAGTTTTCAATATCTATAATAAAGTGGTGAACCATGTTTTAATTCAAACAATTTTGTGGCTGATATATGGCATTCTCGTTTGTGTCACATTAATTTTGGTTTTATGTCATGACTATCTAGTATGAGTTTAATTCCTAAATTTTCTGTTGTCAAAGGTTCTATATGTCAAGCATGTGTGCAAGCAACAACCTCATAAGCCACACAAGACTATAGATGAGAGGCACACAACATTATTAGAACTCATACATTATGATATTTGTGAGATGAATGGTGTGTTGACAAAAGAAGAAAAAGATACTCTATGTGTTTGATGATTGATGATGCAACTAGGTATTGCTATATGTTTCTTCGAAAAACTAAAGATGAGGCATTAGAGTGTTTTAAGACATAAAGCTAAGGTGGAAAATCAACTAGAAAAGAAGATAAAACATGTTCGTCTAATCGTGGCGGGAAGTATTTTTCCAATGAGTTTGATCTTTTCTGTTCAGAGAATGGGATAATTAATGAACGAACACCTCCTATTCGTCTCAACCTAATGGGGTTGCCAAAAGAAAGAACCAAATATTAATGGACTTGGTGAATGCCATGTTAGGAACGTTTGGCATGGCAAAGGCATGGTGGGGGGATGTGTTGACAGCATGCCATGTTCTGAATAGAGTTCCCACTAAAAATAGTGATATGACTCCGTATGAAAGATGGAAAGGAAGGAAACCATCACTCCATTAGTTGCATACATGGGATTGTTTGGCCATGGTTAGTGTACCAATCTATATCTCTTATAAAGATAAACCCCACTAGCAATTTATCTTGCCATGTAAAGTGTCCACATCAGCATCCATCGGAACATCCCACTAGCACATTCAACTATCTCACCATGCAAAGTGTCCATATCAGCATCCACTAACACATCCAACTAACGCATGACATTATGTCTTCATTCAAGCTATTCCCATTAGCAAACCACATCATTTACTAACATATATTTAGTTTTCCACCTCAGAATGCTAAAAATCATCCACTATCATGTGTTATGATATTTATTCAATCATATTAGTAAATATAAGTAGTATAATTTCACCAGTGATTCTCGCAGCAACGCGCGGGGCATTCTTTTAGTTAATAAGAAATGCAAGGTCGGACATAAAACAATTGATTGTATCCTTTTAGGATATGTGCACCATAGCACGTCTTCTAAGTTCTCGATAATAAAATTAGACACACTTGATATTTTAGTTGATTCACTTCTGGAGTCATGGGATGTCACCTTCTTTGAAAATTTATTCCCAGTGAAAGATGCTTATTCTTTGCCTAGCTCTTTAAATGAATTAATTCCTGAACCCATGCTCACAATCGAGCCAGTTTAAAACCCACTTGAAAACAAAGAGAATGACGGGGCGTAACTCCTAGTAGGAGTAAGAGAAAAAGTATTGCAAAATCTTTTAGTGAAGACTTCACTGTGTACCTCATGGATGATACTACCATGACCATTGCAGAGGCATATGCATCACCCGATGCAGAACAATGGAAGGATGCAGTCCGTAGTGAGACGAACTCCACCTTGGATTTTGTTTTTATCTTTCTTCTTTTCCAAATGAGAGCTTGCTCCATTTGGACTAATCAACCTTCATCCATCTTCAAGCCTTGCTCTCCATCTTGGTGTGGACCTAACCAAGCTTAATCAAACAATTAGCAAAAGGTTAGTCCACTAGTTGTCCCAATTACCAAGACCAAACATAGGGCTTTCAATCTCCCCCTTTTTGGTAATTGATGACAACCTTCACAAAGATAGGAATTACTTTGAAATTCGAAGCTAGCACTTCACACATCTGTAAATTGCTAACTTGGTTGAGACCTTGTGTTGCTTATCCAGCATGAAGACCACTTGGGAAGGATTTGGATAAGTTTCACAAGATCCAACTAGGTAGTGTTAGCTCCCCTTGCATATGTGCTAGTGTGCTTGGATTTATGCTTGCACATATGCTAGATAGGAATTGTGGGAGAATAAACACTACTTATTGATAATTAGGTGTATAGGATAAACCTTTGTAGCGTGTATACCACTTGAATATGTGGTTTCCATTTGAAGATCACCATTTGAGCTCCATCCTTAGCATCATGGTTAGCTAGACATAAAAAACACTAGAAATCCTGTGAGATCAACATTATATGCAAGTTTCTATATACCACTTGAAAAACAAACTAACACTAAGGCTAGATCTAGATACCACTTTGTAACACCTACACATGCTAGTTTTGAATTCATCGATCAATCCTATAACTAGCAGCCACCACACTAATCTATGAAGATACCACTTGAAAAATCTATTTCTACTCAATGCAAATGCAAGGAACCATATGTATTGCACAGTACAAATGCAACAATCAAGTGTTCATGAGCTTTCTCCTTCTACTTCCATGCTTTCAAAATTTGATCCCTCTCTATTCTTCAATGCTTCCATCTTGAACAATCTTTGCTCGGTCCAACTTCTCTCCCCATTCTATCTTTGTGTCCAACTTCTCCCCGTTTGTCGTCAATTTCCATAAAAGGTGACACCATTTGGGAATGGCACTTGACAATACAAATCTTGTTGCTTCGGGATGGACATCACTTGAATCTTTGGAAGACACCACATTTGATGGAGATGATCACTTAAAGTTGAGGATCACTTGAACCTTATTAGATTGTTTTCATGAGCTTCTTTCTCTTTGGTTTGAACTTGTCAACTCGCATAAGCATTTAACTCAGTTTGAACCTTCTTCAAGCTTCTTCACATGTCCTTAAACAGTTGTCTTGTCAAAGTTGAGTTAAACACTTGTATTGCTCATCAACTAGATCAAACATGGTTTTCTTGCTCACGAACAAGCCAATGTATATCACTACCGGCTGGTGTAATGAACTAGTAGTGTTGCTCAAATCAACACCGTTGGTTGGAGTTCAGAACCGGCAGTTATCATAGGTATATCACTATCGGCTGGTTTAATGAACCGACATTGTTGCTCAACACTGTCGGTTGACAATACGAACCAGCAGTAAAGATTGTTATCACTACCGATTTTCTAAACCGGTAGAGATAGGAAAGCCACATCATTGCAGCTTTCCTTCTGCCAGTTCAAATTTCGACAGTGATAGGGGGTTTCAACTGATAGTGATGTCTTGGTCCGAGGTAGTGCATAGCCGATGCTTTATTACCATCACCCTAAGATGCAATTGGATGAGCAGGTTATTGAAGTTCTTTTGTGGTAGGCTCAGATGCTAGTTCGTTAAATTATCATGCATAGTTAATATGTATTTGAGTAATTAGCTGGTTTGTTTATTACTCCCTCCGTTCCAAATTATAACTCGCTTTGACTTTTTTGGTTCATCTATTTTGTTATGTATCTAGACATATTATTTCTCTAGATGTATAGCAAAATAGATATACCAAAAAGTTCAAACCGACTTATAATTTGGAATGGAGACGATAGGTAAGTAGAAGAATAACCCTGCGTTGCCACGAGACATTCAAATAAAAAATTTATAGAATATTAGATCAAACTATAGGAGAATGTGATAAGTAAATAAATAGTACAACATGGATACATTGTATGTTGATAGACTGAAAATAGTAATTGCATTTAGTGAAAGATGTTATAGCAATTATTGTGGGGCTGATGTGCCACTTAGTTTGCATGTGGAGATATTATATATATATATATATATATATATATATATATATATATATATATATATATATATATATATATATATATATATAACTATTACCCTACAGCTGGCTACAAAATAACTTATTCTGTAGCCACTTTGAGTTACGATAATTGCTATGTTAATTTACGAGATTATAGTAACTCCTTACTATGTGATTTACTATAACATTATGGTAAATATCCCCACGTGTTATAGTAATTCAACTATCGTAAATATATACTGACATTGTCGTAAATTAGTATATAAAATTATCGTAAATAGAGGTGGCTACAAAATAACTTATTTTGTAGCTAGCTATAGAGTATACTCTCCATATACACACACACACGGTTTAGTATGATTAGTGACTTTAATAATAGAGAGAATAAAAAATAATCGGCTGTATAATGGTGCATTGTGAGTTAATTTATTTATATTACTCTATACTACGTTGAGCGGAGATATATCCGCAGGACAAGCACGACCGATATTTTGTCCATCGTCTTTAGAGAAAGTATATAAGGCCAATAGGAGGAATTTGTTTTTTTTTTTTGGCATACCAAGCTTCCTAAAAAAAAAACAGAGGGAGTACGTGTTGATACTTAAATTTAGCTTGGTTGTGTAGAATATCAGATAGCTAAATTGGACTTCCAAACGCAGCCTTATTTGGACCACGTCTATAGAGAGCTCCGATGAGGACAGTCTCAGCGAGGTTTGCTTGTACCATACCCGAATTGGTGCGTCGCGAAGCAGCAGCTAGGTGGGAGGTCGACGACGGTTGACGTTCCCCTGGGGGCTGGGCTATAGTTGTCAACGGTCGGTTGGTGCGCTGTTAGTTTCAATATCGGTTCGCGTCACGTGGGATATATATATATATAATCATTAGAGAGACGATGGACGACAATGCCACCGGGGTCTTACTTAGCGCATGTGCGTCAGCAGGAGTAGCAGAGACGCAGCGTGCGCCCACCTAAATTAATAGTGACGCGTGCACCCGCACACTAAGCAGTGCACGTACTTATTCTGACAGACTTACTTCTTTCTTTCTCATATCTAGCTTTTCACTGTCCATTTTTCACTTTCCACTGCACTTTTCACTTTTCACTGTCCAGTTTTTCTTCCATCCAAATTCTACGAGCTAATTTTTTCTCTTTCGGGATAGCGGGTTTGTAGGAGATGAAAAAGGTGGAGAGATGGTTTGACATCCATATGGAAGTGAAAGTACTATTTTTAAACATTCATATGCCTTATGTTCCATAATACTTTATACAAGATTGATAATTTATCTGATACAGAAAAATTAAAATTGGTTATCGTAAAAAAAACTAGGAAAAAAAGTACATCTTATTTGTCAACATACAAATAGCTAATATAAAGCACATGTGGCTTCCATTTTCTTCAATACCAAAATAGTTGCCATTAATATCTAAAAAAACAATACAAGGTAAACAAATTAAAAATTGCATGAAGTTATATAAACTTCTTACTAAGTTCAAAATTTTGTACTGTAAGATTCCAAAATTTGAACTACCACATTATAAAACTCTGCACGGCTAGGTTTAAAACTTTACACTCAGAATTTATAAAACTTTAAAATTTAATATTGCAAACTTTATATTTCTAGTTACAAAACATTGAACTATGACATTTTAAAATTTGTGTTGCCACGTTTAAAACTTTACACTAAGAATTTATAAATTTTCAACTATGACACAACAAACTTTGTACTGCTAGATTCAAAACTTTACATTTAAAATTCACAAACTTTGAACCATCACATTATAAACCTTGTAATGCTAGATTAAAAACTTTGAACTATCACATTACAAACTTTGTAATGAGGTTCAAAAACTTTACAATCATAATTTATAAACTTTAAACTATCACATTATAAATTTTATAATGCTATGTTCAAAACTGTACACTCAAATTTTATAAACTTTTGAATTATGACATTACAAACTTTATACTGCTAGGTTCTAAACTTTGAATTATCGTATTATAAACTTTATGCTGCTAGATTCAAAAATTTACACTTAGAGTTTATAAACTTTAAACTCTGATATTACAAACTTTATAGTGATAGGTTCAAAACTTTAAACTAACACATTATAAACTTTTGCTCTAATGCAAGGTTCAAAACTTTGTAATTCTAAAATTTACATTTTAAATTCAGGAACTTTATACTAGCATCTTTAAAAACTTTGTACTTTAAGAATTAAAAATTTACATTTCAAACTTTATTTTTAAAATTGAGGAACTTTATACTAGCACATTTAAAACTTTGTATTTCAAACTTAAAAACTCTGTAATTTTAAACTTTATATTAGCATATTTAAAAATTTGTAATTCAAAGATTTAAAACTTTATAATTTTAAACTTTATTTTATACTGACTCATTTGAAACTTTGTACTGAGATGCTATGAACTTTGTACACCTAAAATGAAACTTTGTAATTTAAAACTTTGCACCAAATTTTTGAAAACTTTTTACTACCACATTTGAAACTTTATATACCTGAGTGCAAAACTTTATGAACATGTAAATTATCTCGAAACATATCCAACATGGATCTAGTTTTACAGCTCTCGTTGTAATGAACGTACTGGTACAAACGGAATTACAAAAGGATGATTCACAAGAAAGTTATCACATTTTAAAGTTTGTATACCATTTGTAAATAAAAAACAGCTCCGACACATAACCCTTTCTCTTCACACGCTCGTCGCTCAGTCCTTGCTTCCGCTTGCGCCACGCGTCCGCACTTTCCACTGTCCACTCTCCACGCTCATCACTCGTCTCTGCTTTTCTTACGCCACACATCCGCGCGCTGGTAAATGACGCAGCGCACGCGCGCCGAATAGTGATTGGGCAATGGCACGGATACCAGTACCGTACGTGACATACAGTATATGGAGTTCTGATGATCCGTACCAGAAGCGAGCCGAGGACACCCGCAGCCGGCCGGCGCGACGGTGCCCGCCGTTTGCATCGTTCAAACACTGTGTGGATGTACACTCCCCTGCACTGCACAGGTCCGGTGCGCAATGCATCATGCATGCACGGCATCCAGCTAGGCCCTGCGCTGCGAATCGAGAGTGGAAGTGGATCATGAATGGACTGATCACCCGATTCGTCAATCCGTTGCTTAATCATGGTGCTACTACTACAAATAATTAGAGAGACACCACCGCACCCAATCCCAGGTGGTTGGTCGGTCGGTAACACGAAACAGAATAGCAGACTGCATCCAGCCAGCGACGTGCCGCCGGACGCGACCGCCACCCTTCGCCTCGCACATCGGATAAGGCCGGTGTCACTGTATTTTCTCACATGTGTTGACAAGTTTCATCTCACGAAACTTTTATCATACTCTCTCCGTCCCAATATATCTGTCGTTGCGGCTACAGTCTCCCTCTCCCCTCGTAGCCTCACACCACCACACGCACCCGACTTTTCCAAAAAAAAAAAATCCCACCCTCATCCCACCTTTGGTTAGATCCGCAACGTCGCCGTTGCGCTCGCCCTCCATCCAGTCCCCTCCACCGAGATCCTCTTGCGCCACCCTCTGTTGAGTCCCCTACACTGAGATCTTTGTGTGCCGGGCCACGACAGCCAGGAGCACGGGCTCCTACACGCGTCAAGGAGCTCCGGCAGCGCACGGCGTCCGCCTCCTCCGGCCAGTCCATCCTACGCTGAGCCACGGGAGCCAGGAGCATGGCCCCCTCCACGCGACACCGCCGAGGCCCATTCAACGGTGGAGATCCAAGCACGACGTCCGCTCCGACCTACAGTTCAATCCTATACGAGCTTGCTAGCAGTAAGTGCCTAATACTGTATTCCTTTTTGTGTGGGCGGATTGCTTAGCATTTAGTACTACTGCTAGTATAAGATTAGTATTCAGAAACGGTATGGCATATATAAAAAAATAAAAACTTGATGATTAGTAGTAGTAGTATCAGATTAACATCTGCATCTGACACGGACGCCGCCTGCAATCTCAACTTCAGATTAGAGGATTCCTCTTGTTTTATATTGGGTGATTGGATACACTACTTGTGAATTTTTTATATGATTTTTGGTTGCAGTACCAGGTAATGAGCTTAGGATCTCAACGTGTGCTTTACAAATTCATAAACCTGTAGTTCGACAGCCTTTTTTTTTTGTTTTTTAGGCCTTTTTTCGAAAGATTCTCTCAAATATGTCCCTAGCGGAAAGATTTCAAAAAATAGACCCTTATCTTGGTGCCATGGTCGTCGGCGCCAAGGTAACACGGTATGGCGCCAAGACCTTAACGCGTGGCGCTGACGTGGCAGGGTCTTGGCGCCGTGATCTTTGGCGCCAAGACTTGGTGCCACTCTAATTGGCACCAAGCCTGGCGCCACAGATCACGACGTCAAGACTCTGTTTTAAGTACCCAAATTTACTGTGAGATGGACATGTTGGAATTTGTTAAGTCTTGATATTTACTAAGGTTTAGACATATGCAAATTGGCTAAGTCTGGAATTTTACCATGAGATGGACATATGCAAATTTTATCATGACTTGGATATTTAAAATTTTAGCTAAGTCTTTAAATTTACCATGAGATTAAGTCTTTAAATTTTGCTAAGTCTGGAATTTACAAATTTTGGCTAAGTCTTTAAATAACCAAGTCATGATAAAATTTGCATATGTCCATCACATGGTAAATTTGAAGACATTTAAAATTTTACCATGATATTGCAAAATGGCTTCATATTGTGGATTTGGATATTTAAAATTTTACTTTGGGCCAAAATTTAAAGACTTAGCCAAAATTTGCATATGCCCATCTCATGGTAAAATTTGCATATGCCCATCAAAATTTTACCATCCCCATCTCATAGTAAATTTAAAGACTTAGCCAAATAAATATGGATTTTTGCTACGTCTTGAATATGTTAGAATACCAACTACATATGGAAAAATGGCTTTTTTACCATGACTTGGACATTTACAAATTTGAAATTTTAACATGACTTGGATATTGAGAAATGTGACTAACTCTAAAGTTTTTACAGTGACTTTCTGTTTGATCACTTAGAACAACTTAGAAATACTTAGGATAAAAAATGATATACATGGTAACAGGTCTGTGGCGACAGGCTTGACGCCAATGACGGTGGCGCTAAGCTTGGCGCCAATAGTGACGGCGCCAAGGTGCTGCCACATCAGCGCCAGCTCGGCGTCGTCGGCCAAGTGGCATGGAGGCTTGGCGCCAACGTTAACAGCGCCAAGCTGTGTTATCTTGGCGCCAACGTTGGTGGCGCCAAGCCCTGGGTCCATTTCCTGAAATCTTTCCGTCAGGAACATATTTGAGAAAATCTTTCGAAAAAAAGGCTAAAAACAAAAAAAACGGTCTTCCGGCCGTTGTTGTCCCTCCTAAATATGACTCCAGCAAGTGCTGTCTGAAGTCCTCCAACCAAGCACGTAGTCATGGATGACCAATATTTGTATGGTTATACCTTCATAACCTTCGACTACCACGTATGAAAACAGAAAATACATTATGATTCATAAATAAAACGAAAAAAATACATCATGAGCTAAAATCACTTCAAAATTGAACATGACAACAATGACGGTCACCAAAGCACGCCACTGCCTGAATTAGGTACCAGCAAGCAAGCGTGAAGCTGCTGCCTGCCAACAAGATTGTTCCACGTAGCTGATGATGGCTTGCAGCATCCACAGGCTCTTTGTTGTGAGGGTGAAGAACAGGGTTCCATAGATGCAGAATCTTTCCCTTGTATAGGCTGATGATCATTGTGCCCCCGACGGACACCAAAACTCCAGCAATCTTAAGCGATCCTGACATGCTCATGATTCGCAATGCCTCCATCCTAATGCAAGAATTGAATGATGGACGCACAAATTGTACAGTTGAGTAAGCGTTTGAAGTACAACATTGTTATAGTGGACATGACATTGCCGTGGAATCAAGTGTGAACATTGCTATTAGGAATTAAATTTGTAGGAGTGATTCTAACAAAAGATAACTTAGCCAAACGCAATTGGTAAGCTAGTGAAAAGTATTACTTTTGCCAAAAAATGAGACAATTAAACACCATTTCTTTGAATGTCGATTTGCCCGTATGATTTGGGGCTGCATACATGTTGCATTAAGCATTCCTCAACCTCGTAGTATTCCTCGTATGTTCGGGAGTTGCCTACGGGGGTTTGGGAAGGACTTAAAATCTTTAGCTCTATCGGGGGCGGCAAGCTACCTATTGGTCGCTTTGGTTATGTAGAAATAATTTGGTGTTTGACAAGAAACATGCTTATTTCCCATTTTAGGTTCTATATTTGGTTATCCATTGGCTCTGCACATGGATTATCTTTAATATTGGCGCAAACGGTCATCGTGTATTTCTCCCAGACACATGGCTGGCAATCTAGTCTTAGGATTAATAGTCATTAGAGTGTTAGGCTCTTCTTTTGTTTTTTTTAGGTAGTGTGCTTTTTGCAGAGGTTGGAAAGGATTCACAACTTTTGTATCAACTAGATGTAAGGATTGTTAATTAATAAAATCATTCATTTATAAAAAAATTTAAATAAAAGTAATAAGGTATCTTTGGGATGGGAGACAGCCAAGGGGGATGTGCACTCCTAACGAGATAACGTAGTCACATCCCTGTATATGCTGCACAACTAGAGAATCATTTCATTGTTAAGCACTATCAACATAAGAGGTGTATTTTTTTATATAGAAATAGAGAAGTTGTACCTGAACACGAAGGAAAGTATGAAGGTTGCCAATGGAATTAAGTTGAGGAATATAGTAGCGTATGACGCCGTTGTGTCATGAAGGCCGAAGTAGAATAGGCTCATTGGTATGGCATATCTGCATGACATTTGGGTACGTAACACAAGTCATGTTCAAATTGATGCCTGAAGACTTCAAGCTTTCAGTACCAACAACTTTCTGAATCATGGCCGTTCAGATTTGAAATGTATGAGAAGAAAGTGTGTAGGTATGCCTCAGTGATATTTTTGTAGTGTAATAGTTTTTACGATCTCTTTTATGTTAGACAACAAATTGGATAACTGGTGTGATGATTGAAAAGTCAACATCGATTTGCTAGGGGACACATATATTCAAAACATTATTGCTTCCTTATATTTTTAAACATGTGGTGGACTGAACAGGTTGTTCGGAACCTCTCAGAATAACTTAATTAATGAACATATATTTACAGTTTACCCCATGCATGAACGCATTAAGGAAGATCCACCCAGCAGCGTGCCAGTCCATCTCTTTCCACTTCCCCCTACAGAAGGGATGAAAATAAGAACACATAGAGATGTTTGAAACTACGAATTTCCAACGCTGCTATACATCACTACCGCAGGTAGGTTTTTCCATGACAGGAAAAGCCAGCCATCAGCAAAAGTACCTAAAATCGTGAGGGACATATACATTGGACGATTCGGCAATATTACAATTTATTGCAGTTGGTTTTTAACCAAATAGGGCGGTTAAAAATAAAACAGCTGCTTCAATGGAGCTCCTTAAAATCCGGTTTCACAAGAGGTGGACGTCAGATGAAAGTGGAAAATATCAGCTTCTCTCAACTCCCTCCGCGACATCTACAATAAGAATCTGTTTCACTACACCTTTCTTTCAACATAGCTTCAGTTCCACTAGTGAAGCAAAACTGTACCACTGCTACATATCTTAATCTTTGATTGAAGGAGCGAACATTACTAGGCTTTCTTTTCTTTTCTTTTTCTTGATTGAAGCAACATTAAAATCAATTTATAATGTAGTATTACAAACAGAAAATGTATCTAGTTTAATTTGTCCAGGATGATCGAGTAGATAGAGTTGCTCGCTATGTAGCATCGACCAGATTAGGGCTTGTTTGGTTGCACACAAATTCACCCCAATCCACATGGTTTAGGAGGGATTTAAACTAAATTTCACCCCATTCCATGCCGAACCACGTGGATTGGGGTGGATTTGTGTGCAGCCAAACAAAACCTTACTAGGAATGATGGATTGATGGCAGTGGACGACCGACCTCTGCCGGAGAGACACATAAACTAGTCACACGCACCTCTCACGCAGGAGCGCGATGGGGAGGATGATGACGGCGCCGAAGAGGCTGCGGTAGGTGAGGAGCGCCAAGACGAACAAGCCGCCGCCGATGGCCACCTTGGACAGCAGCACCATGCCCGTGTTGAACAGCTGCACCAGCACCATCGCGACCGGCGCCTTCCACGCTGCCATCTCCTCCGCGTCTTCCGGCAGCGGCGGTGCCGCCTTCTTCTTCACTTCAGCTTCAGCCGCCGCCGCGCTAATGCCGCATGCCTCTTCGTCCACCATCGCTGTTGATTTTTGTCTTGCACTCAGATCTGTTAAATTCTAGCCAGCTCTCCATCTCCAACAATATATATATCTCCGGCGGTCCGGGCGTCCGGCCTCGTGTACGAGCAGTTCACGGCTCGATCAGGCCGCCGGACGAGTGTACACACGGCCTACGGCGCCGCCATTGCAGAACGTGTATATAGCGCGATTTCGTGCTCCTTTGTCCTTGGGGCGACGTGCATGCGTGTGCCACGTGAAAGTGTGAAACGCACACTTTTTGGGGGGGGTTAACTTGCACTGCGTTGCGTTGCGTGGCCAGTTTGCCTGCCAAACAAACCATTTCGAAAAAGGAAAAAATCCTAAACGAATGGCAATAGGCAGCAGTAGTAGCACATGACAGACCATTCGGATCGCGTGTGCAACATTCCTTTTGAGATGATTTCTTAAAATGGATCCTTTATATAATTTTTTTGCAAAATAGGCCCTTAGCAAGTACAACACCATGTGTAGCATGATGTATGGCCCACGGTATAGTAGCAGCTGGCTATCTGCCATTATGATATCATCCCCAACAGTATTCCTTCGATGCACTCTGTAAATCTTCGTTTGGAGAGTCATTCTTATTATAACAAAAATCACTCTCAATATCTACCCGACCTCTAACAGCTTTGGAAAGCCAGCCTCATGCTCCATCTTTGGAGAGCGAGAAACAAGAAATAGAATATGATAATATTTTGACATCTAGTTGAACTAGTTTGCTAGAGGGGTTCCCGTAGAGTAGAATTCACCAGTGGCCCTTAAAGTTGTCTAAATGTGTCATTTAGGCTCTCAAAGTCTCAAAATGTCTTTTTGACTCTCTAAAGTTGTAGCATATCTCATCTAGGTCCCAACGGGCATTACTCGACCCACTATCATACATGGTATGTCGATTCAGCGCTTACATAGATCTGACAGATGGGACCTGTATGTTAGCAGCAAGGCTTTACCTTAGAATCACATTTTTTCATAAAATCTGGGATGAAGATGATTTTTACGTGAAAATTGTAGCTCTCGATGAGATCTACAACTTTCTAGTTTTAAGTTTTTTTTTCATTTGAGATCGTTAAGATGCTTAAAAAATAATGTAAAGTTTCAACAACATATTAATCGCATACCAGGGGTTGTCGCCTTAGAAAAACTAGGCTTTATGATGTAAAAAAGGAACAATCTATTATCTTAGTATTTGGTCTATCAAAAGAGGTCCACATTAAATCTATTGGTCTAGAAATTACCATATTAACGAAAGAAAATAAACTCAGAATGTCTATAGACATCTAATAAATTACCAACTACTGTTATTACGCAAAATTAGTCCAAAATACCCTCTAGCCTCTCTGCTATTACCAAATTACCATTATTAAGAAAGACATAAAACTGATAAAAATAAAGAAAAACATTATAGTCATACATAATGTATTTCCTAAGGGTGAAATCAAAAGGATATGACATATGATAAAATACAAACATACCAGCTGAGAATTTTAGAAAAAGAATAAAGACATAGTAAATAAAGCAAAGAAGATAAAATCCAATATAAGAGAGAAATGATCTATCTATATATTGTGAAAAATACAAACGTTTATGAGGGAATTCACCTGATTTTTTTTGCCATGTTAATTACACTAAAAATATAAGAGTATTTTTATCTCTCCTATTATGGTCAAATTACTAGTTTTTTTTAACCTTTATAACTTTGAATACCCATCCTCCAAATCCTGGGCCTGCCTCTGACTATTAAAAAAAACTCATCCGCGGTGGCTAGGTAGCCACCGGGGATTCCAATTTTAGAAGAAGATTTTCTCACGCAGATCAAGAAAACCTCCGAACCTCTGCTCCATCCATACACAGTGACACTGCAGCTCCGTAAGATGAGCTGGCCCCAGACCTGTGCTTTAGATATGGGTAGGATGAGGGGGGGTTTTTTCTCTACCCTGGTCATTGTGGCCGAAGCCACGATAGTGAGTCCCTCAGAACTCGAACTCTGACCACCCGGGGAGGTACTGAGCCTGCACTAACCACTCGGTGAGCCATTCCCACCCCCTAACTATTCAAGGGGGGTGAGAAGTGGTGCCAGGAGCAGATCCAGGAGAAGGATAGGAATTGAAAGGTGTGCCTCATTCACATCATGCATGGTTATATAGCAAGAAAAAAAAGAACAAAACGATTGTCATATCATCACAATACAAACAAAAGAGATTATATTAGAGTAAGGGTATAAATTGGACAAATGAAAGATTGGAGGGTCAATAGAATAATATGCTTTTTTTCTAAAATTATTATCCCATGGACAATTTGCAGAAAATATCACTCAGTAGTCTTGATGGGGTGCACCTATACATACATTATACGAACATTTAAGTGCGAATAAACAATTATAGGTACAATAATGGAGCAAATACTGATTTTCGCTCGCGAACCGTCGTGAATGAAGATCAAAAAGTCAACAAGGGCCCTATGCAGACCTAGACTCTCACGCGAAGACGTCTCCTGTTCAAATGTCCGTTGCGTTCCGATGGTC
The DNA here is from genome assembly GCA_038087645.1 of Saccharum hybrid cultivar R570. Classification (NCBI taxonomy): domain Eukaryota; kingdom Viridiplantae; phylum Streptophyta; class Magnoliopsida; order Poales; family Poaceae; genus Saccharum; species Saccharum hybrid cultivar. Next base: position 24,876,897 of record JAQSUU010000558.1, read on the forward strand.
TTCCTTTTTCCCGTGCAATTGTTGTCGTGTCGACCGAATAATCGAGGAGGCCTTGCACAATTCATCATGAACGAACGATCGTCCACGCCAGGAGGCCCAGGACATGGCATGGGTGATGCATACCTGACACCCATGCTGCGCAAAGCCAGCCAGCATCTCACGCATTTCCATTGATGCTGACGCCCACCGGCCACACCGTGGTGCATAGGCCCTAGGGTTAGCCACTTGGCTTGCTGCATTCATTCCTGTTGTATTGATGCATTCCTTCTCAGGGAGTCTCTGGCACGGCTCCGTGTGAACAGCTCCGGCGCCTGCTGGTACTGTGCACACATGTAGCAACGAAAAAAGGGCTTTGGCTCCCTGCTAAATTTGCCTACACAGCAGAAGGAGTAGGCCGAGCTGCGTTTTCTACGCTCCCCGGCTCCACGCTCTACAGTATCTAGAGCCGGAGCTAGGAAGAGAGCTCAGTCAAACATACCCTTAAATTCTAACCGAATGTCGGTATCGCTAGCGAAAATCATAAACTAATCACCCCACAGGGAGCGATGCCAAGAGCCATACATTTGCCGAGTTGCATTTACAATTCCACCTAAAATACAACATAATTAGTTGCTGACATGCAACTACTTTGTTCTTTACTAAGGTCAGTCTCAATGAGGTTTTATTCTCAATAAATGACATGACACATTAGCAAATTTGCTTATGTGTGCCGAGCTATCTATGCAAAAAGAGGGGAAGAGAGTTGCATCCGGTCCTCACGGTCACCCAGGCAATGAAACACGACGAAACCCGCATGGAGGGCGATGAGTTTCAATCTCTCGTGCTCACGCGGATCCCTTGCATCGCGCATCTTCTCCTTTGTGGCGCCGCAGTAAATTCACGTATCATGTATGTACCTGATTCTGCATAAGACTTGATATTTCACTGCACAGTAGTAGTACGAGATGGGACGGGACGGTGCCTAGTTGTTGGACTCCACGTGTCGCATACGCGTACGTATATACATGCTTCCTCAGCTTGCATACAAGAAATTTCTCCCCTGCGTCGTGTACGTTTGTTGGACTTCACGTGTCGCGTACGCGTACGTACTTGGTTCCTCGGCTTGCAACAAGCAGGAAAATTCTCCACCACTGCGTCGTCGTACGTTAATGAATCTGATGCATATAAGAACATGATATTATTTCTAGTTTGCATGTAGTGTGAATAGCGATCGTAGTGTAACTATGTTTAGTTCAGATATATTTTTAAATGGCTATATCGTTTACATGGCACATAGGATCCCAACATCATGCATATATTAATTGTTACAACTTGTCTTGGAAATAGTGAAATGAAATCTTCCACTAAGAGAGTCAGTTTCATTTTTCAATTCAAATCTGCAAAACTGATGATGCAGTCTTAAAAATTGGGAAATGAAACCCACCACAAAGCCACAATTTGCCAACTGAAAAAAAAATGTATGTGCTCGTCACTACTGGTTCAGAAACCTAAAGCACTTAATACAGGTTTATGAAAAAAAAAATTGACCAATCAGATTATCACCACCTGTTCTGACACCTACAGTGATAGAGGTTCAGATCTCAAAGAAGTACTCTCATTTTCAAAAACAGTATTTGAACCAAGACTCAATTTATAATAAAGAGTATTGACATTTATTTTTATCTCTGAATAAGTTTACTATTAAAATAAATTTTATAACTAGTCTAATGATACTTATCTGATATCATAAATCATAAATATTAGTATGTTCCAGATTTAGCTAAATTTAATATTTTTTGAGTCATTCAAAATTAAGATTTGTATTTTTTTTACAGATGGAGTAGTTCTAGACATTCCAACGTCCAATTATACCCAAAGACGTGCTCCTCGTCTCGAGTCTATGCCACTAAGGACTCATCTATTGTAGTTGTGGACACAAGAACCATAAGACCAAACATTCTGTTTCCACCAAAAAGAAGAATTCCAAACAGTGCACTGGGTATGATATCCTGGAGTGGAAGTTTGAGGTGCTAGGTCTGGTGGGTTTTTTTTTTCTTTTTGGCTTTTACTTTGTACCAAAGTGGGCTAACCGGCAGAAGGGAGCAGGTAAAAAATGAAGTAACTTTGCTGAGATGGGTTGTATGGGCCAAAACCAAAGAAGGGAGGTGGGAAGGGGAAAAAAAAAGGAAAAAGTCTACTTTTCCTCCTCCAACTCTCACCAAAGTCCACTTTTCCTCCCTCAACTTCAAAACCGGACAAACCACCTCCCTCAACTTTTCAAACCGTGCATTTTACCTCCCTCGAGCGGTTTTGAAGGCGGTTTTGCTACAGTAAATGGCGGTATGCTACACTTACCGTGGTTTTGCTACAGTGTCCGTGTTTTGTTTTTTTTATTTCGGCTGAATTTTTGAAAAATCATAGTAAATCACAGAAAAATCATAAAATGGAAAATCCAATTTGGTTGCACTCCACATGAGTAGATCTACACAGTGAACATATAATATGGTATGCTTTAGTAAAAAGTTTTTGCTATGAAGGTTTTGCCTTTTTCTTTTTTATTTATTTCGGCTGAATCTTTGAAAAATCATAGTAAATTACAGAAAAATCATAAAATAGAAAATCTAATTTTGTTAGACTCCACATGAGTATATCTATATAGTGAACATATAATATGGTATGTTTTAGTACAAATTTTTTTGTTGTAGCTTTAGATCTATGTTTTTCTATAATTAATTGCAATAATTCATAGCTGCAGCTTCTATAATTATTTTGTTGAGAGCAATCAGCCATTGTCGGTTCTAGATCCGGCAGCCATATGAGTGATAAAGAACAAAAAAAAATGTTTCTAGGATTCAAACTCAAGACCTCAACGTTCTCTCAAATGTCTATACCAGCTTAGTTACGTAACACTTGTAACTATACAACTGATGCTATTCTTTTATCTACACAATTTATAATCTTATATAGAAAATGGAATACGAAGATATAGCATGAACATCCGGAAACAAATTTCACGCATATATATTCACCCAATGAATGCGTTGAGGGAAGTCCATCCAACAGCATGCAGCCTCCGATTAACACCACCTTGGACAGAAGCACTATCCCGGCGTTGAACAGCTGCACAGGCACGCCATCGCCGCCGGCATTCCCTCCACCACGCTGATCACGGTCATTGCCATGTTTGAACTGAAACGTGCCGCGCAACACTAGGTGTGCATGGGACGGGCAAGTTCAACCGAGGCTGTCTATATATGAGGGCCTTTGGGGGGGCAGCTCAACCACACGGGAGCTTCACTTGGTCTCACTCGGCCCAGTGCAGCCCAAAATTCGTGTGATCTGGCATGCATTCTTGTTTTTTCCTAAACCTTGTTTTTGTAAATAGTAATTGATCGATTTTTGAGCTACTTTTTTTTGTATATAAGGGGCTTGCCTTCCACCGGCTTTCGAAATTTAAAATTTCAAAAATTTGTAAAATGTCATCTTTTTAGTGACACAATATTTGCAAAAACCCCCAAACGTTGAAATATTCAACAATAGTATTTTGAGAGTAATGTTGAACAAATTCTGACAACATGATTAACATTTTGCATTTTTTTTAAAAAAAATTGTATTTGGATTGGAAAAGTACATTTGCCAACATTACAAAAAAATACAAAATGTATTCGTATCATGTTCCTTTTGTGTTAACTGTGAGCAACACCATGGTTCATGTCTTCATGATACATTCGAAATGAGCACTTAATTGGGTTAGAAAAACACATGGAAATTTTTAAAGTACATCAAAATCTTCCCACACACAGTCAACAGACGACTAGTTAGTGACCAATATCACTCACGGACTCACCTGTATATAAGAAAATCAGGTCATAGCTATTCACTGGATGTGGGAATTTTTTTTTACTTGTGATGAACTGAATATTTTTCGTTTTGCTTAACATCGTGACATGATTTTGAAAAATGAAAATTTGCAAGATAATTTCAACATGGACTGACGTAGTATTATTATCCAAGTAAACTATTTATCTTTCTATAAAAAAAGTTGTACTCATGGCGGCATAGCGAAATGGAAGGAATTCCCCCTTTTTTCAAACACATATTCCCACTTTTCAATCGGTTCAGATGGTTTAGCCAAAAGATGAGATAAAAAATTTCTATCAAAATGCTTATGTACATCAAATTCTACACTACAATTTTTTCTGTTTTTCTTTCGTCTCAAATCCTAGGGAGCCTAAGCATCTCATGGCCTCTTGCTCTCTGAGCCCACTCCATGAGCACCATCCTTACTGCTATCAACTCCCTACGCAGCTCGTCGAGCTTCTCCTCGAACACCGCCACCGTCTCCTCCAGCTCGTCGCACCGTCTCCTCGCAGCAGCTGCGACGGTCTCCGGGCAGCACCGGCCACCGGCCACAGCACATCTCACCGCCCGCCAGGCGGCCATCGCGGCGTCGAGCTCGGCCATGCACGGCACGCCGTCCTTCCTTCGCCGGTCGTACTCCTCCCTGACGTGCCTCTGCACCTCCAGGAGCGCGCACTCCCACTGCGCCACCACAGCCTTGCTGCCTCCGCCGCCGGCGTGGCAGGCGACGACGCCAGACACCGCGCGGCGCTGCCGGAACGCCAGCGCCGCGCCGAGCGCGCCGACGGCGAGCAGCGCCAAAGCGCGCGCGCCGGACAGAGCCTCGTCGTGTGCGCCGGGAGCGCCGGACGGATGCTTCGCGTGTTGCAGCAGCGCCCTCTCGCCGAGCTTGCGGAGGCTGGAGCCGCACTTGGCGAGCTCGGCGCCGCACCGCCGCTCCACAGCCTCGCACTCCGCGAACGCCGCCGCGGCGCGGCGCGCGGCCGCCTCGCCGCCGTGGCCTTCCTCGAGCCAGTGAAGCGCGACGCGCATGGCGGTGGCGTAGGTCCTGACTATGTCCAGCCGGTCCCGGAACCCCGCGCACGCGTCGAGCAGCTCCGCGGTGTCCTCGACGCACTCGTCCACGGTCTTCCGGTCAATGCCGGTGCCGGAGGCCGTCGTCTCCGACGCGGACGCCGCGACGAGGCGCCTCTGCGCGGCCACGGCGAGGCCGAGCGCGCGGCCGAGCCACGCGGCGCTGGTGCACGGCGTTGTCAGCGGGTCGGCGCGGAGCTCGTCGAGCTCGGCGGCGAGCCAGCGGTCATAAGCTGTCCGCACCGGCGGCCACGGCGCCACTACCGCCGGCGACGACGGTGCTAGTCGCGTGGAGAGGCGCGAGGAGAAGGAGCGGAGGAGAGCGGAAGGCTTCTTCATGGCTTGCTGCGGCCGCGCGCGGCGCGTCTCTGGCGGAGTGGTGGCGCCTCCTCCCGTCTTGGGGCTGCGGTTGGTGAGATGGTCTCCGGGCGGGTCTTGCAGCAGAAATCGTAGCTTGAGATGTTGATATGTGTGTGGTTCACTAGGAGGGCCGGTGATCTCTTTATATATCTGTCTGTGCCTCTATGCTCTTAGTCTGTGCTGGCTGTCAATTTTTAACTAGTTTGGCTCTGTGCTTGTGCTTGTGCTTGGACTAGGAGTAGTAAATGATTGGGATGTGGAGTGTGGGTTTATGCTAAGGCAACCCCCTTATTGTTACGCTAGCGCTCAGACGTCCGAACGGACACCCGTGTCTGGACACTGCACTCCCGTTTCCCACGCTTGGGCTAGCACGCCCCTGCCCTAGCCGCGCCCACGTGGGGGCCATGCCGCCATACCGCTCGTAGAGACTGCTCGCGCCCCCTCTGTTTCTCACGCGCATTGCAACATGTACACCACCTGATCTACTTTTACAACATCCAGATGAAACACTTGCAACATAGGTCCGAAACAGTTGAAACACGTACAACATATGTCTGAAACACTTGCAAAACACCAGAAAAAACTTAAAAACACGTGTGTAACCATTGCAAACATATGCAAACATCAAGATGAAAAACTTGCAACACACGTATAAAAACACTTGAAACACTTGCATATATATGCAACATCCCGATCTAGTTTTGCAATATCCAAACGAAACAATTGCAACATACGTCTGAAACAGATAAAACATTTTGGAACATACACCTGAAACATAGGTGTATAGCCATTGCAACATATGCAACATCTCGATCTACTTTTGCAACATCCTTATGAAACACTTGCAACATACCTCTAAAACATCTGAAACATTTGAAATGGACACTTGCAACATGCATCATATCTTGGTGCGGCCTCCTCTGCCGTTTGCATCGAGGCACCGTAGTAGTCGCGGAAGGCGAGCCTGGAGAGCTTCCGCGCCAGGGCCCGACGCTACTCCTTGCACAGCGCCCTCAGTGGCTAGTTGTGGCCGAGGGAGCGGTCGCCACGCATGGGCGTGGCGGTGCCCGCGCCGTTAGGCGAAGCGGGCTGTAGAGCAGAAGCAGCTGCAGGAAGCAGCGAGGCAGCGTAGTGGAGTAGGGGAAGGAGCAGTGCGGGGTGACAATCGGCGATGGAGCATTTTCGTATTGTTATGGTCCAGTCAACACAACATCCACAAACCTCTAGTTGACTAAAAAACTCATTCACCAGTGAAATTATTAATTACTGGAATTTGCAAATTCTGAATATTCCATTCAATAGTCTAGACTTTCATTTACTTTAAAATTTGAATTTCTTAAGTGGTTAAGCCTCAAACTCGCCAATAAGAGTTGCCTATTCAAATGCTCAGTAGTGTGATCGATATTTTCATATCTCCTCTTTGCTTGTATGGTTCTCGCTAGTCATCGTAAGAAAACTTTAGGGAAAATAATGTAATCTCATCTTAGAATTCACAAAAGAGCGTCGCATGTGTGCCTTAAAAGTCTTGTTTGTTGTACAAAGGGAAATGTGGGTCGTTTGGACATCTTCCATACATCCAATGATCCAAGGATCACATTCCCTCACTGCATCTATTGATTTCCCTTAGTTCCATTATGCTAAAATGATGTATCCATTGTAACAACAACATTATAGAGCACATCAGCCCACCGTTTTTAACAAAGATGCTAGAGGGGAGTGTGGAAAACCATAACACAAAAAACCGAGCATTTTTTTTCCATTTTGGCAGGAATTTGAACTAATGGTTGGAAAATTCAACGTGTTTCATGGAGACAAAGCAGAACTACCGATATTTGCATTTACACTAGGTGCCCAATAGAATCGAAAGTTGCCAATTCTCAGTAAATTTTGGTGGGAAATTCCAAACTCTATCTTTTTTAAATCACCTAGAAGTACAATGCTTTACTCCCTCCGTCCTGAATTATCTGTCGTTCGGAGTCATGCACGAAGACCAAAATGCCCCTACGAAGAGTACACATGACAGCCATCTGTCTCCTCTGCTGTTCGCTCGATTTCCGTGCGAGGGCGGGCGATGGTGTTGCAGCGACTAGTACTACGAGCGATGTGGCGACGAGGGGATAAGAACAGGGGGCCGGTGGGATGGGATGACAGGATAAGGCTGCTGGATGGTAAGTGTGAGACCCATGTACAGTGCCTCGACGATATATAATTCGGGACACGGTACTGGCGCTTTCATTCCTCCACAACAAGGTGTGGCCATGCCGTTTTTCCACCCCCTGCAGCCTGCACCTCGGGATCCGAGCTCATCAGGATCGCGGTCGTGCTGTAGCTCCCATTGGAGCGAATAATCAGCGAGGGGGGCGTAGGCCGGGCGTATGTGGAAGGCATGCATAGGAGGGCGTGCCTCAGGCCAGCCTGTGCGTCACCAGAGGCCGCCGCCTGTCCTGTTGCAATGCAATGGGAGGCCACCACGGGTGTTCTGCGAGACTGGGCGCCAATCATACGTTCGTCAACTGTTGCAGGGCAAGTGCACCAGCGCCGATGTCGATGTGTCGCTCCCAGCTGTGCGGGCGCCCGGTTTTTTTTATCTGCGTGGTCTCGGGGCGTCACAGTTGTGATCGATGGTGTCAAAGAATGGTAGAGGCCGCATGACGCAACAGTGCCGTGTCACGAGCCTTTCGGTGAGTAGGGGCATGGCAGTTCGGCAGAAATGCCTGTGTTATGCGTAAATTATAGCAAAAAAGCCTGCGTCGAATGTGGCCACAATGATCATATGGTTCGTTCCTGCTTTGTTGCTTTGCCACTGTCACCGAGCTTATCAGCCTCCTGCTGCATCTGCTCAAACTCTCCAATTATCGACACTAGCATCAGGATAACGCGTCAGCGCCAAGGTATGGATTCAGGCCAAGCCGCTTCACAGCAGCAACAGAGAGCAGCGGCTTTCACTGAACTATTAATTTGCTGACACCGCCAGCGGTTCAGTGGAACCACATGCTGTGTACAGATGCCTCCCTACCTGATGACCAGCCGTGGCATTCCCCCAAAGATGGCAGGTCATGGGTGCGATCTTCTTGCCCGTCCCAGGAAGTACGGACCCAAACTCTCTCCAGCTATATGCAGGCCCAATTTAAAGATGCTACCTCAGTTCGGATGACTGAAACTGCAACCCAAACTGTTGCTTCCAAGATAGCAAAATTCTTGCACCTTACGCCGCTATCTTACTCTCTTCATCCTAAAATACAAGATATCAAAGGTTCAAAATTTATCCTAAATTATAAGTTATTCAGGATTGTTCAGTCCAATCAATACGTGCATATGCCTTTTAAACACTATCTTGTACAAAATGAGTCATATAATTGGTAGTCGAAATCAATGACATGCAGTAGGTCACTGGTCATTTGCTTAGCCATGCTTGGTTACGGTACAAATCAATCAAGGGTTGGGTAGCCCTAACTCATGAGAATAGTAGTTCTTGGAGATGTACATGCACTCAGCTAAGATTAATAAACATGTTCCCCTTAGGAAATTAAAGATATAAAGGAAACATGATTGAAGAATTGTTATATCTGTTGTGAGAAATTTTCGGTACACAATGCCAAATTATTGGTTCAATAAGCCTAGTACATTGTTGTGACCGATTCACCCTGTGGAGTCGGCACATCTTAGAGCGAGGGATATAGCTCAGTGAGACACCGGTATACCAGACCATTATGGTCGTTCGTTGGTGTCTTGTCCAAACATGCAAAATGTTGAAGGCGTTACATGTGGCCCCAAGATATGGAGGTTCAGTCTTGCACTTTGTGTGGAAAAAGTAGTACACCGGCCTCTACAAGATTATTAAATTGATTCAAATTGCTACACTTTATAAGAAAAGTTCTTAACATTTAACTTCATTTAGACACGTGGAACTCATGGAAGATTCGAGTTTCTTTTGTTCCTTAAGCCAACAAAAGCTAGACCGGTTGGTCGACGCTTCCTGCGGCACCCCAGGTCCTAGGTTCGAACTCTCTCGGGGGCGAATTTCAGGCCTAAGGATAAAAAATCCCCTCGTCTGTCCCACGCCAAAGTACAGGTTTGTGGCCGTCCCGTCTCACGAGGATGTGGTGCTGCTATATATGGGTGGAGCCGAGGTTTGAGGATTTTCTCGATCTGCGTGAGAATGTCTTTTTCTTAATGAAATACCCGGTGGGACGTCCTTCCCCGCGGATTGAGTTTTTTTTTCTCTTGTTCCTTAAAGTCCTTCATGCAAAGTTTTCATACCCGTTATTTACCTTACATTTTCTGTTGGGTTCAAAATACTCTGCTCGTCTTTACTCTTTTAGCAATTTTATTTACCTATGACCCTGCTGCATCCACTGCACCATAATATTTTATTTAATAAATGTGGATAAGTCATACGAGTATAACCCATACTCAGGTGCTACTGATAAATTTGTTTTTTAGGTTACCGGAAACCTTGATATGGTCACTCGAGCAAACTCGGGTATGGTCTGTGGCACTCGGTAGGCTGGGCACACCTATCACGCTTGGTAACCAAGAAATGGAAAACAACTATTGGCGAAGAACCTAGGCAGTGTGTTTTGGGTTATATCATGCGGACTTGCTAGCGCCTGGAGTTCCGATCCGAGCGCTAGCGTCTGGACGCTACCCGCACAGGGAGCAAATGAGTGTTTGGTGTGTCGGGCTTGTGAGAGAGCGCACCAGTAGTGGTCCCACGCCACCCTAGACGTTGCCCACACCACCCCGGACGTCACCCGCATCACTGGCTGCCGCTTCCCATGCGCATCCCATGTGCAACACCGTACCCGATCTACTTTTGAAACATCCAAATACAACAGTTGCAACATACAAAAGAAGATAGATGAAACAATTGAAACAAGTGTCTGAAACACTTACAAAAATGTTTGAAAAACATTTGAAAATCATTGCAAACATATGCAACATCCAGAGAAACACTTGCAAACATACGTTTGAAATACCTAAAAACACTTGAAACATGCATGTATATGCAACATCTAAATCTATTTTTGCAACATCTAGACAAAGCACTTGCAATATTCATATGGAGATGAAACATTTGGAACATACACTTGAAACATATGTATATAGCCATTACAATATGTGCAACATCCCGATCTACTTTTGCAATATCGATATACAACACTTGTAACATACCTCGAAAATATCTAAAACACTTGAAACATACTATTGCAACATGCGCTTTTAACGTAACATCTGCTTGCTGCTTGGACGAATGAAGGCTCGTCGATGCGGAGATCGACGCCGGCACGGAGCTCGAAGCCGCAGAGTGGCGCGGAGGTCGCCGGTGTGAAGCTCGTTGGCGGCACAGACCTCGGTAGGGGCAGGGGCCAGGGCAGGGCAGGCAGATGGAGCACGGCCACAACTGCAGGCGCGAGTCTGAGAGTAAGCTAGCGAGCACCTAGCGCGTTGGGCTCACCGTGCGCGCGCGGGGGCTGGAGGCAGGTTGCGAGTGGGGGCGATGCAAGTGAGGACGGGGTCCGTCCCACAAGCAGAGCAAGCGAGCGACGCGGGCAGAGGCGGCGTGGGTGAGTGCAGGTCCATCCGTATGGATGGACGCCCTATAAAGAACGTTTCCGTTGCGCTTAAAATACTTACTGCAACCATGATTCTGTATTTGTGCTATAGTGGAGTGCACATGTTTCACCCTTGTCTCCCCCGTTACACAACACCACCGTTACTTTATTAATAACAGTATTCCCCTCTACTTTATTCAACACTAAGCACTCATTAACCACTAACCAGAATCTCACGCCAGAGCGAGGCTAATAACACTGTACTAAGGTAAGGTACCTAAGGTAGGACTTTGTTTGCTCGAGAACGCAGCAATTTTTACACTCAAAATCCCCTATCATGTGCTTGACAAAGGGAGAGGCACAGTGTGCGTTGCGGCAGGACAGCGACCACTTGATTCTTGGGTGCTGCTTGGTCTCCTGGTGCAGAACCAAGATGAACCCCAGCCACCTCTGCTTAGGTTCCATCCTGCTCGACCAGAGTCCAGAGTGCAGCAGCAAGGATATATGCATTGAGGCCTTATTTAGATGCATGTGTATCTATCTCAATCCACGTGTGTCAGAATGAAATGAAATGAAATTTAATTTAATTCCACTTCAATCAACTTTAACACACGTGAATTAAGATGAATTCATGCGCATCCAAATAAGACCTAAAATGGTTGCGAATTCATGGTAAAACTGTCGATGCTGTTCCGACACTAGTGGGCGACGAGGTGAACACGTATGCCCCCAAAGAATTGCACCATTTAGAAATTGGCGTCTCATTTATTGTTTGTTCATCAGTCCATGAGAAGAATCCAATATGAACAGCATGGATGTGGGAGAGAACTGCAGCAGATTGTCCTAACTGGTGTGGGGACACGGATCCGGTGCAGTTGTTACTGCTACTGCAAGATAAGCAGTGGTGCACCTCAGCCATCCACCAGTGAAGGAACGGCTTGGATGAGAGCTCTCCTTCTCCCTCTTTTTTTTTGTATCATTTAATTTTCTGTCACCCTTTGCTAATAGTCGGTTCTTGACTGAAAAAATTAGAGATCAGAAAAGAGAAGGCATAAATATTACAATAATACAATTAAGACATGATATCCCGTTAACAGTATTTCCTTTATCTAAAAAAACCCGTTAACAGTATAATGACATAGTATATTGCATATATTTTACTTAGGACTGGGTTAATTATAAAACATTGCACAGTGGTAGGCTAATTAGTGAGATGAATCTATTAAGTCTAATTAATCTACGATTAGCAAATGTTTACTGTAGCACCACATTATCAAATCATAGACTAATTAGGCTTAATAGATTCGTCTCGTTAATTAGCCTCAATCTGTGCAATTAGTTTTTGTAATTAGTTTATGTTTAATACTCCAAATTAGTGTCAAACATCCGATGTGACAGGAACTAAATTTTAGTATGAGGAACCAAACACCCCTGTAATGATTTTTCAAATTACTGCATTATGTATAATTAACCTATACTTACGTAACATATTCTCTATAAGTGTCGGACATCTATCCCATGGTTAAAACTACAACATGTGCGAACCGAACCTAGCTCAGTTGGTCAGGTTCCTTATGGTCGAACCTGTCCACCCGGGTTCAAGTTCTCGACTTGGCATGAATGCTCGCATTTTTCTAGATTTATTCCAGAATTTAACGGCATTGTGCTTTCAGTGGTAGGCGACGTTTCTGTCGACAACGAGACGTCTGTGGTGACTTCGTCAATCTCGAGATGTGCTGGCAAATCTTTTCGGATGTGTTCATAGGGGTAGAGTTTACGTACCTGTATTTACAGGGGTGAGTGCGCGTGCATATTAAGTGTCTACGTTTTGTACTTGTGTAATTTGCAAAAAAAAAAATGCAACATGTATAATTAGACAAAGGAAGGAATATTTTGCAAAGGTTTTTGTACCGAAGTGGGTCGCTTTGCTCGTCTCAGTAATAAAATGGCGCCAAACACTTCTTTGCTGCTGCCATTTCCTTCCAAAAGGATTGTTGGTAGAATAAAGTAAAGAGAAAAAAAAGGAAAAAGAAAGTCTCTCATCCAAGCCGTTTATTCTCTTATGGATGGCTGAGGTGCAGCCACTGCTTATCTTGCAGTGACAGTAACAACTGCACACGATCTGTGTCCCTGGTGTGGCAGCTGTGGCCATCTCATGAGCTGACGGCTGGTGTTGATGTGTGCCTTCAAGTTCTAATATTGCTGTGTCAGTTACATACATCCAAGTGAATGACTGACTGCTCAATCAAGTTAGTTATACTAGCTGTTCATGGAAAATAGATTTAATGCACATTATTCACTACAGGAACCGGTGGCTTCCCCGAGTGCCAGTTGCACTCGGGAAGGCCCAGTTGCACTCGGGGAAGCCTTCCCCGAGTGCAACACTCGGGGAAGAGCTTCCGGCTAATCCTCTAACGGGGGAAGTCGTCTTCCCCGAGTGCCGAAAATCATGCACTCGGGGAAGGCTTCGCCGAGTGTCGTGCCGGCACTCGGGGAAGATTTGACGCCGTCGGCCGACAGCCGTTGCCGTTTTCTTTTTTTATTTTCTTCCCCGAGTGTTTTTCTTCCCCGAGTGCAACACTCGGGGAAGATTTTTGTCTTTTTTTTAAAAAAACCTCTTCCCCGAGAGCCGCATCTCAGACACTCGGGGAAGAAATTTGTTTTTTTTAAACCCTCTTCCCCGAGTGCCACAGCTCAGACACTCGGTGAAGAAATTTGTTTTTTTTTAAAAAAAAAACTTCTTCCCCGAGTGTTTTTCTTCCCCGAGTGCAACACTCGGGGAAGATTTTTATCTTTTTTTAAAAAACCTCTTCCCCGAGTGCCGCAGCCCAGACACTCGGGGAAGAAATTTATCTTTTTTTAAAAAAAAACTTCTCCCCGAGTGCCGCAACCCAGGCACTCGGGGAAGCCACCTCTAAAAATTCTTTTTTTTGCTTTTTTCTTTTCCATGTAAACAACAAAGCATATATATATATATCACAAACCACAAATCAACAGCAATATCTCACAAACCACATTTATATATCACAAACGACCAAATTTGTTCAAAATCCACAATATATTACAAACCGCACGTTCAAAAGTACACACTATTCTAAGTTCACAAGTTCAATACATAAAAACGACTTCCGCAGACGGCTCACGGCGACCGTGAGGGTTGGGACGGCCCAGCGTGCGATCCCGGCGACGTTCCAGGTGGGGATGGCCCGACGTGCGATGCTGGCGACCCTTCGACATGGTTCGACGCCGCTCCCGATTGATGCTGCAAAAAAAAGAGAAGGATTGCACGTGAGTGACAATATAAAAATGTAAGGAGTGTAGAGAAAAGCTAAAAATTTCGGCAGCACCTCCCCTGCACGGGGAGGTTTCCAAAACCTGCAAGAAAAATGTCGGCACGAAGGCCGACAACCACATTTCCGGCACGAAGGCCGACACATCAACAAATCCGGCACGAAGGCCGACATATCAACAAATCCAGCACGAAGGCCATCACTAGGTTTGACACTATGCATGAGCAAAAAAAAGTAAAACAACCGTACTCATACTCACCGGAGTAGACTCTCGACGATGTGGTGGTGGTGGTGCAAGCTGCTGTGCTAGGATCTCCCAACCTTGTTGCTTCTCAAGTTGTTGTACGAACTTGAGCAAATCTTCTTGCTGGGATTCCAAAGCTTGTATCCTCTGACGCTCGGCCTCCCGCTCAGCCCGCTCAGCCTCCCGCTCAGCCAGCTGAGCCTCCTGCTGGGCCCGAAGTTGTTGCAACTCGGCCTGCAACATTTGACCCCAATGTTTCAATAATGTTGCAATAAAAACATTTAGCAACAGACAATCCATCGAGCTCAATTAAATAGGTAAAAAAAACCTGTACATCTAAAGCCTATGTACATTGGATCAATGCAAGAGACAATCCATCGAGCTCAATTAAATAGGTAAAAAAAACCTGTACATCTGATTTTAGATACAAAACAAATTCACACGGCTATCAAACAAAGAACAATATTTTCCAATAAGCAAATATTTTCCACCATACAATCGAACATCAGGGCATCTGTGTATATATAGATCAATGCAAAACTAATAATGAACACACCATAGTGTCAGTTAAGTTCAGATGTGAGGCACACATGTTTTGTCAAAGAACAGGGGCGGTGTCAGTCTTGGAGGAAGGGCCATGGATGCAAGCCAGAGCAGTGATGCCAGCAAATGGTGGGCAGGGGCAGTGGGGCTCATAAGTTCAGATGGTGCTCATAAGTTCAGATGCTGCCAATAAGTTTAAAGTTCAAAGAAAAAAAATACGGTAAGCCTGAATATATAGAGCAATCTCCTGTTCAGTTCGAGAGAGAGAAAAAAAGTTCAAAGAAATGCAATAAGCCTGAATGGGAGTGGGAGTGAACTACTTTGACAAAATACTGACATAATTCCAGAGAGGAGCCATATTTCTGGTGACCACGGCACAAATGTTTTGTCATGACTGTCTATTTGTGTGTGAATATATACAGCAATGTGACGTAGCATATAACAGGACCTCCTCATTTCCAAATCTCACAAACTGAGAATCAGGCCATACTCAAAATCCCAACATCACAAGTTTAATAGTTTATTACTAATATACTACTACTCCCCTCTTTCAAACTGTACAGCTATGCGTTGCAGTCATGTCAAATTGAGGCAAAACTAATGTGCGGAAGATCAAACCAAGTTATGCATCCAGAAAGTATATAACTTAAGACAGTGCAGATTGGAAGCTTTATTACTCACTACGATTGGAAGCAAGAAGCACAGATCGACGAAATGCAGGACCCTGTCTCCTCCACGCTTGGCTCGGGATCACTGCTTCGTTGTCCTCAAAGCTCCCACGGAGGTTGGCGGCTGGATCCAGGGCGTCGGCAGACTGACACGGACTAGAGCAGCGGCGGCCTGAGAGAGGTGGCACATAGGGGATGAAGCTAGGGCGGTGGGGAGCTGTGAGAGGTGGCGGTGCTCCAGGCTAGGGCGGCTGGGCCATGGAGGGCGGCGCGGCTGGCAACTAGGACGACGGCGGCATGCGGGGCGGCGCCATGGGGTAAGGGCGGCGCCCTCGCTCGGTGAGGGGCTAAGTCAGGAGAGGCTCGCTCGGTGAGTGGCTAAGTCAGGAGAGGGGATAACAAGAAGTTAGGGTTTCATCTTTATGCAGATCTCAACCGTCCGATTGTGAATCAACGGACAGAAAATTTTGGGCCGAACTGGAAATCATGGCCCAAATAGGAAATCATGGATCTCTTTTTTTTCTTTTTTTTTCTTTTCTATAAATTTTGTGAACTTCTACAGTTTTGGATTAGTAAATGATTTCTGGTGAAAAAGTTGTCAACTGTAAAGTTCTGTAACTTTTTGAGATCTACAACTTTCATTTTTTGTCATTTTTTATGTGACTTTGTTTTATAAATTTAAAATTTTAATTTCAAAAAATATCAAATTGAAACAATATTTTCATATAGTAAATGATTTCAGCTGCAAAAGTCGTAAACATACAAGTTGTACGACTCATCAAGATCTACAACTTTTATTTTGAACATTTGTTCGTCCGACAAATTGATAGTAACATTGTTCATAAAATTTACATCTCACTCTTAGAGTTTATGAAACTCTAATAGAGAGATATAAGATTTGTGAACAATTTAATTATCAGTTTGTCGGATGAACAAATGACCAAAATAAATATTGTAGATCTTGATGAGTTGTACAACTTTTATGTTCATGACTTTTTCAGCTGAAATCATTTATTGCTTCAAAATGTTGTTTGAAATTGCTTCATCATGTGATCACATACGGAGATGTCTGGGTTTTAGGCTTCCGACATCGCAACTTACTCGAAACCTTCTCAATTTTTTACCATAGCCTCTACATGCGATATCATGACGCCCAGACAAGTTTCATGATTTTCGGACCTCGTTCGGATTTTATATAATTTAAATACACTTTTCCCGCAAGTTGTTCATCATGTTACGGCAACAAGATGCTCGACATTTCATGTGAGTTCCTGGATACGGACTCAACATACACCAAATATCATGAATATCATTTTTTGAATCACCAAATTCCATTATTTCATGCATCTGCAGTTCAAATTTGAAGTATCAAAAAAATTCAACGAAACGAAAAAAAACTAACGAAATATACCAAAATAAGTCAAAATTGTCTCAAATTTGAACAAGGAGTTTCAAATAATGTGGAAAGGCCTCACAAAAAAATGGGCCAAAAAAAACTAAAAAAAAATCTTCCCCGAGTGACAGGACAGGGCACTCGGGGAAGAAACCCTTCCCCGAGTGCCTGGACAGGGCACTCGGGGAAGATGCTAGTTTCCCCGAGTGCCCTGTCCTGGCACTCGGGGAAGGGTCTCTTCCCCGAGTGCCAGGAAAGACGCTCGGGGAAGATTTTTTTTAAAAGTTTTAACGGTGTGAACGAGTTGGACCGTCAACTAATATTTTTCTTCCCCGAGTGTCGCTCTTCCCCGAGTGTTGGGTCTTTACCGAGTGCCAGGCACTCTGGGGCACTCGGGGAAGCCGATCTTCCCCGAGTGCAACACTCGGGGAAGAGAGGCTTCCCCGAGTGCCCGATTTTTGGCACTCGGGGAAGCATGCGACACTCGGGAAATTTTGCCTCTCCTGTAGTGATTGGGGTATTGAATTCTGCCAAAGCTTTCACTTGAAGTCAGCCGCTCCA
Source organism: Saccharum hybrid cultivar R570 (assembly GCA_038087645.1). Taxonomy (NCBI): domain Eukaryota; kingdom Viridiplantae; phylum Streptophyta; class Magnoliopsida; order Poales; family Poaceae; genus Saccharum; species Saccharum hybrid cultivar. The sequence continues at coordinate 24,894,425 of JAQSUU010000558.1, forward strand.
TTATTTTTTAAAAAGAATAACGAAGAGAATTCTATTAAAGATGGATCAGGCTAATATATAGTTTTCCCATATACAGCTGTTATGAGATAAGCTAACACAGCAGCATTGGCAGTACCAAAATTCCTGTGTGTTGAAACATTTGGTAACTGCTCATATCAGCATCTTCGACTCAGTCAAGACTCAAGATCATGAGTCCCAGTTCCAACACCAGAATCTTTCAGGAAATCTACTATAGTATGATCTGTAGCTTGTGCCAGGGGCAGCGCCTACCTGTAAGGCTGTAATGACCCCTAACAACCTCGCTAACAATCCCAAGAGCTATACTAGCTAGGGTATAGTGTATGAGCATACATATGTAGCTAAGCGTACAGTTAGATAACTCTTAACAACACCCAACATCCGACCACTGGATTAAGAACCAATTAACCAAAGTGGTGATTACGTAATGCAGTGCTGAGAGTATCCAACCGCACTATCGATCGCTTAATTCATGGGTGAAAGTGATTAATAATTGGTAAGCCTGGGTCTAGTCTAATAGCGATATTTCTGCTGCAGCCTGCAGATGCTGCTGCTGCGCACATGGATGGAGACGAGAGCATGCTGGAGCCTGGTGTGGCCGGCGGCTTTGCGGTGGTGTACGACCAACTGTCCTTGCCATATGGCACCTTTGCCGCTGCTCAAAGTGAAAGGAAATGGTTCTCTTTAGGCAATGCAACTTGCTCTCGTTATGCATTAAACTTATGAATTATGCTGTCCTCCTCCTGATAGGGTTCCAGCTCTAGTTCCACATCAAATTTAGAGTTTATTAAAAAGCAAAAATAAAGTAGCTTACCTCTCAGTGTTTAGCAGCTTGAACTAGAAACATCATAAGACTCACCCCAACGAAGCGAGTTTTTAATAGATGTTGATATATCCAACTGATAGACTATTTAACAAACCTGAACTTACATTATAAATTTTAATTAACAAACATAAACTTAAACCTGTGTTCAAAATATTTTTTTAAACGTGTGTTCAAAAATATTTGAATTCAAGTGACTTTCAGTTTTGAAATGTAAAACTTCAAAGACATTCACTTGACAGGACGGTGCAGCGGCCATTGAAAGTTTCAGAATTTGAAACGAGATACAAGGAAAAAGGAAAATATGCAAGGCATCATGGTGCAGGGCACAAATGAAACTCCCAACTTGTCAGTGTACATGTGTCCCACATGTCTGCTCAATTAAAATTACACATGGGTCCCTTTTTTTAGTCTTCATCATCAACCTTTTCACGCAGATGGGGAATCTTTTGGCAATTATTCTTAGCTCCCAAGAGCATTGCAACCATAGATCAAGATCATGATGTTCCGTCACCATAGAAGATAACAATGATTTGATAAGATTTTGCCTACTTCTACGGACGGAAGGCCATGCATAATGCATTGCCTTTTGGAGGCAACGCAAAGCATTTCGATTGTCATATATATATATATATATATATATATATATATATATATATATATATATATATATATATATATATATATATATATATATATATATATATATATATATATATATATATATATATAGTATAGCCACAATTTTGGGTTAATTAAATTAAGGAATTCATCCATTCTGTTACCTTTGTTAGCTAGGTTTTTTTATACCAAAGTGCAAACACTATTTAATCGGTATTCAATTTGTTAATTTATTTTGTGATCCTCCAGTGATTAACAACTTAGTTTTTAAAATGAAATGCTGATTGACAGGTATGGTTAGTCTTCTTGCAGGTTGAAACAGTTTTCTTTAAAATAGAACGCTAGAAATTGCGGGGTTCTCTTAATTAGGCAACATAATTGTTGATGGATTAGCACTTGGCCATGGCCAGTAGTCTCTGGATTCTTGAGCTCCAATCACACTAGGCAAGATCAGGGTTAGGTTAAGGCTGGACCGACGTGATCATTATTAAAAAATCCGACCATTCTCAGTCACGCCCAAACTACTAGCGTGGTAAAGAAATAGAAATGCATAATGGAACACAAGAAGAATTAGGTGTGCTTTTCTGTACTTGTAGGAAACAATTCCCAATTTTAAGCGAATAACAATGTTCAACACAGAACGCTCAACACTGCAAGATAAATCTCTTGCATTGTAAGCAGAAAGTATAACCAACCCAGCCATGCATACATACAGCTACAGCATGGGAAACAAATAAATTGATTGTTAATTAAGCAAGTGAATGAAGCTTTGAGATCTATCAAATCCAGCTAGCTTTTGGTCTTAACTGAAAGTAGTGCCTGTATTTTATACCTTCAACTTGCACATCGATGCATTGTACTAGATCTTAAACACTGACAGAGTTAGCATGATAGCAATTAGTAGTTTAAGTTTCGTTTTTGGTGCTTCGTCTTTTTGCAAGGAACACAGAGAGCTTTTTTTTGTTTCAGACACATTTCGTCTCGGAGGTTAAGTAGAATATATCTGTGACCGTAATCGAAGGAAGGAATATTACCGTGCATGGGATGGGACACCGAGGAATGGGTGCTGGCTTCTTTGCCGCCCGGCCGGTTGCTGGTGAACACTGAACAGCTTGCACGACGCCTGTCTGCGAAACGGACGGCATTTCCGTGATGAGCCCCTTGACGCTCTCTCATCAGCCCCCGTGCAGTGCCTACCCCTGTCCCCCATGCATGCGCCATATGCATGCGTACGTGATGCGGTCAAGCAGCGCGGCTACCGAATGGCAAACTCGTCAAGCATGAAGAGAGATGCGTCTCTGGTCCTGTGGTGTCCGTCACGAAAGAGAGGGTCTTTAGTTTCCCCGTTTTCTCTTCTGCATGTAAGTAATTCAAGGTTCATACGGCGTGGTTAAGCTGACAGCTGAGCCTCGCCGCTAACAGGATTTTGCATACCTTGTGTTTGGTTGAGGAAGATGTAAAGAATGGCACATCTTTATGTCCTACTCCTACTCAACTTAATTAGATTTTAAAAAGTAAACTGGCCAGCGCACAGGGCCGTCTCTAGGCCTAGGCGCCGGAGGTTCCACGCCTAGAGTCCAAGCCACTGAGGGGTCCATGAGTTCATATGTGCTAATATGCACCACTTGCATATGTTTCGATGTGGTAGTAATTAAAGGTCTATAGACTAAGGTCCTGTTTGGAGCCGTCTCTTACCGGCTTACGGTAAAAAAAAAAAAGGCGGATGAACTCCCCCGGACTGCGTGATTCCCAGGCCGTTTTTCCCGCCCACGATTCTTCTCCATGCAGTGTTTCCAAGTGGAAGCGGAAGAGGAATCGGCAGGCGATATAGTGGAAAAATCCTCCCAACTCACTTGGCCCTCTCACCCCTCCTCTCGTTGGCCCTCACCCTTCTGCTAGCTCGAGAGGCATTGGTGCCACCACCGGGCTTCTCCTCCCCACGTGCGTCCACCTCCGAGATCCTCCACCGCCGCCACCATAGAGCTCCAAGATCTGCCGTAGCATCCAAACTTCCTCCTCCCCAGCCGCTGCCAACTCCGCGCTTCAAGTTTTGTCACCAATTTCACTCTTTGAGCTCTACCATCAGGCTCGTCCTCCCTAGGCATGGTAGCTAGGCTCATCCTTCCCATGTGTGACTGGGCTCCTCCTCACGCGCCATCAGCTCCGTGCTTTAAGCTCCTCCTCTTCCTCAGTACGCAGGCGAGGTCCCAATGTCTGTCTCCCTCCCTCCTCATTCGGTAGACACCCCCACCCCCACCCTCGCCCCGCCCCCAACCCACCTACCCCAAATGTTACTCTTTGACTCCTTTCGCTTCTTAGCGAGCTAGCTTTTGAAGAAATGAGCTTTGAATCGAAGCGTTAACAATTTAAGTTGTTTTAAAAGGGCCTAAAGCTTAGTGTTCATTCTATATCTGGTCATTCTTACTACTTTATTTTGATGCTTTGTCCCGATGGTGGTGAAACCGGTGGCAGTTGTATAACAAAGCTATCAAGTATGTCCTATTTCTGAATTCCAACAATCCAATTTAATGATCTTATTTGAGTTATCTAATCTATTCTCACTGGCGGAAGGGGGCTAGCTGGGGCCATGCCCGCCGCCGCCGCCCCCCCCCCCCCCCCCCCCCCCCCCCCCCCCCGCCCCCAGCACACACACAGTAGAGAATTTATTAATAACTCTATAATATTTTATTTTACAGTATAATAAGACACCAATTTACCTATTTTTTGTCATAATATTTTTTTTATGAATACTTATGAATACTAACTACAAATGTAAAAAACATTAAAAAATTAATGAGACATACGCTTATTTATATATTTATTTATTATATTTAAAAGTGTCATCATGTTTGACTGGTCCCCTTAATCAAAATTGCTAGTCCGTCACTGTCTTGTTGCTTGTTTCTCGCTTGGTTTGGTCATTTGGATCTAGTAATAGCGTCGTATGGTACGTGCCTAGCTAGTTTTTGGTCGCTCAAATGCAATTTGTGGGGTGTTTTGTCAGTTTAAATCACTTCTCTTAGACCGTGACAATCTTGGACAAGATGCTTCGGAATGAGCAGGAGTACAGGCAAATCTAAGCACCTCATGATGCCCTCCTGCTATCTGCGCCCACTCCAAGAGCAACATTCTAACAGCTATCAACTCTCTATGCAGCTCGCCGACCTTCTCCTCGAACGCCGCCACCGTGTCCTCCAGCTCGTCGCACCTTCTCCTCGCCTCTGCTACGATGGTCTCCGGGCAGCGGCCACGCCCGCTGGCCACGGCGCATCTCACCGCCCGGCTTGCGGCCGCCGCGGCGTCGAGCTCGGCCATGCACGGGACGCCCTCCTTTCTCCGCCGGTCGTACTCCTCCCTGACGTGCCTCTGCACGTCCTGGAGCGCGCACTCCCACTGCGCCGCGGCCTTGCCGCTGCTGGCGAGGCCAGACACGCTGCGGCGTGGCCGGAACGCCAGCGCCGTGCCCAGCGCGCCGACGGCTAGCACCGCCAGCGCGCGCGCGCCGGACACAGCCTCTTCGTCGAACCAGCAGTGCGCGCCGGTGGTGACCTGCTGCTGCCTGCTGGCGCGCAGCAGCGCCTTCTCGCCCAGCCTGCGCAGGTTGGAGCCGCACTTGGCGAGCTCGGCGCCGCAACGCCGCTCCACGGCCTCGCACTCCGCGAACGCCGCCGCGGCGCGGCGCGCGGCGGCCACTCCCTCGCCGCCGTGGCCGAGGCCGCCTTCGAGCCAGTGCAGCGCGGTGCGCGTGGCGGCGACGTAGCCCCTGAGCGTGTCCAGGCGGTCGCGGAGCCCGGCGCACGCGTCGAGCAGCTCCGCGGTGTCGTCGACGCACTCGTCGATGGTCCTCCGGTCGATGCTGGCGCTGGCGGCGCCGCCGCTCGCTGTGCCCGACGCGATGAGGCGCCTCTGCGCGGCGACGGCGAGGCTGAGCGCGCGGCCGAGCCATGCGGCGTTGGTGCAGGGTGCGAGCGGGTCGGCGCGGAGCTCGTCCAGCTCAGTGGCGAGCCAGCGGTCGTAGGCCGATCGGACCGGCGGCCATGGAGCCACCGCCGGCGAGGGCGCGAACCGCGTGGATAGGCGCGAGGAGAAGGAGCGGAGGAGCGTGGACGGCTTCTTCATGCTGCGCTCTGCCTTTGTTGGGTGATGTGTGCTCCTGTGGGAGGGCTGCACACGCCTTTTATATAACACTGTAGATGTGTGCTTGTTGTGAGTTAGGCTGTGTTTAGATGGGGGTGTAAAATTTTTTGTTTTTATTTGTTAATTAGTGTCCAATGATGGACTAATTAGGTTCGAAAGATTCGTCTCGTGATTTACAACTAAATTGTATAATTAGTTATTTTTTACCTATATTTAATGCTCCATGCATGCATCCAAAGATTCGATGTGACAGGAAATCTTGTAAATTGTTTGGAACTTTGAAGCATCTAAACAGGGCCTTAGAGTTGTAAAGGATTGGAGCGCATCGTCAGCAAACAAAACAACCCGAGTGTTGTTTAGCATTTGTCGTCTCAATACATGTTCTTTGGAAAAAAAAATCTTGACTGTACCTGGAACGAGATTAGAGGAGTTTAACTTAGGATAAAGTTAAAGTGACGCAAAATTTGAAACAAATAAAGTACATTATATCAAATAAATGCACTATCAAGATATATTTTATTCTGAATTTGATGAAAAACTAATTCCAGTCACTGAATTTGTATATAATTCCAATTCTCCAAAGGGGGTAAGCTTACAAACTAACCCCAAAATTCACTCTATTTAATTTTCTTGTTAGCTTTTACGAGGTGAAGTTTAGTGTTCACTTAAGAGAACTCCTAATGGCAAGGCGGCCATGTACACCCTTGGCAACAACAACAAAGCTTTGCCTCCTAACTAATTTGATGTTATAGATATTTGTGTACTTTTGTATAAATTTGCTTAACATTAAACAAGCAACTTAGGATAAAAACTAAGATGACATATATTTCGAAATCGATGGATTGGAGTAATATCATAACTTATGATTACAAATGAATAAAAACTAGTGGCCTTGTCAACAAACCTATAGATGCTTCTTTTACGGTGGCGTACTACTAACCTATATGGCTACATATATGCATGTCCCTATATGCTTCTTCTTGGTTCATATCTATCCTGCCGGGGATGATGTTATCATGCTGATACTAATTAATCATCAAAGGCTTTCATGCTTCGGTTCCTCCAACAGTATGATATCATTATTCATACTCTTGGCGGCAGTTATACTTTAATGGTTGTATGGTTTGTAACCTATTGCTTGTGCTATCTACTTCTCAAAAAGGGGTCCCCAACAATCAAGCTGGCTCCAGGTTACTTGGTGCCAACTCATCAGCATGGGCCCCACATGTAAGAATTTCTTATTTTGTACCTTCTCTCTTATCTACTTCCTCTGTCCCAAATTAACTGTCATTTTGAGTTTTTGTGCCACAAGTTTGACTCGGTTTGTAGAAAATACGTGTAATATTTGTATCTTTAAATAAATTTGTTAAAAAACTAGATTCAAAGATCTTTCCGATAATACTAATTATGTACCATAAATATTAATATTTCTTTAAATATATTTAGTCAAAGTTGTTTCTGGGGAGCAAAAAGGACAGTTATTTTGGGACAGAGGGAGTATATATGAGGCTACAGTCAATACTTATCTATTACGACACCTCCAATAATAAGAGTCAGTTATCAACTCTTATATGTTGCCTCATTATGTTTGTCCTATGGTGTTTTTATTCATATATTCTCTCTAGTCAAAACAGAGATAGATGAGTTATATCTATCATGCATTGAGATGCCCACAGAGCTTAACTTTTCTCTTACCGCTAGATCAAAGGCTTTTGTCCTCTTTTCTCCTCCATGTGCCATCTAATACTAGCTTAGATTTGGTCATTGGAGGTTCCCTTACTCTCCATCATCCCAACATCCCATGCCTTCCTCGCCTCATTATCCAAATTCACCGATCCCTAAACGTTGATCCTTCAGGCTTCCCCACCTGCATGGAAGATGTGATAGATGAAGCAGCACCCATTTAGGGCTTGTTTGGTTTGGTGGAGACTAGAGAAGATTGAAAGGTATTGAGGGGGGTTTTATTCCATATAAGTAAAAATCTCCGTTGGTCCCTTTCAATCATCTCCAATCCACTTGATTGGGGATTAACTGAACAAGCCACCATGGAGAATCTGATGAGGCGCTCCACCGGATACATTGATGTTGGCCCACACTTGCCGCTAGCCACTGGACTCCCTAGCCTGCAGGCCACTGCAGCCTGAGGCCTATGTCTGCGAGGTAGAAGCATGTGGACACCGAAGAAGGGGGCATGAAGACGCTCAATCTATGGTGGAGATTGACTCCACGCTATGATGCGGAAGGGGAAAGCTGCACTTGCCATCTTGTGTGCTTGTGTCCTTGGCGCTCTGAGCTAGCGACAAAAAGAGCACTAGCGAGCTACTCCCTCCACGTCACTTTAGATCCTTTGTCAGCTAGCTACGTAAATCGTCATAGGAGATACCCTAATAAGTAACCGCAACACAACAGTGCTGCCATCACCATTATTATATATGTTAATAACAATGGTAACACAACAAACAACAAACAACTTCACGAGGCTACCTAATAGCAATTTACCTACCTGTGTATTCCTTCATATGAGGATATGTCATATGGATCCACTCAATTAGAACAGAGGATCGGCGTGGGCGGAGCCAAGCCCCGGCTACCCTGGGACGCTGCCCGGGCTCCCCTGCCTACAACTAATACGCAACGCTCGTCTATTTGATATCTGTATAATGCTCCGTTAGTACTTCCATCCAATTTAATGATGTGAGAGAGTGTTTGACGGTAGCTTTTAATCTGCTGTGCACGGGTGCCCTGCGTCCCTTCCCCTACCTCAAATTATCGCATCTCATTTGCTACAGCAGCTGGCAGGTGAGCAGCATGTGGCAGGAGCAATGCTGACCATGGTGCCAAGAATATTAGCCTGATTTTATTATTCTATATATCTTTGATTTTAGCTTATCTTGTTATTACACAATCGACATGTTAAGGAAAAAAAAATTGCTTTTAGTTACCTAAATTAACACATACTCTACCTTCACACTGAAAAAAAATTAGGACACAATCTTTATTTGATTTTGTATGCTAAGAAATTGTAGCTTGATCTAATATGTTATAAATTTATGGCCCTGTTCATCTGGCTTATAATCCGTCTTATTCGGCTTGTTTTTTAGCCGGAACAGTATTTTTCTCTCACAAAAAATCAGCCAACAGTATTTTTCAGCCGGCTTATAATTCCAGCCGAACGGGGCCATGTATGTGGCTTGTCACGGTTAAGCATATGGCATATTGTCTCGCCCAGCTCTCTAAAACTCCTGGTTCCGCCACTAGATTAGAGATGTAGTCAACCAAACACACGGTTTGGCCCCCTGCTGCGCCTAACCCTAGTCGATTCCCCGTAGGCAGGGCGTATGTGGAAGCCGGTACAGCCTGTGTAGTGTCTCAGATCGCCAAATGGCAGCCCTGCTGTTGTGAACCTCAACTTGCAATGGGAGGCCACCACGGGTGCAGGGCATGTTGGGCGAGATTTGGCGCCAATCATATGCCCCCGGCACACGTCGCACAATCCACCCATAATCGGCATGGTTTTCAGAGGTTCTGGACAAAGACGGTGGTGTTTAGAAAATGCATGTTACTGTGAGGTCCTGATTGCTTGCATTTGGGAGCTTTATGATCCAGGCACCATTCATCAAGCCGCTGTTTTTGTAATCAGTATCCAATGGCAGTGAGCACAAGCTGATGTACGTATATAGGACACGATCGATTGTTGGTTTTAAATGAAGCGAAAAAGCTACATATGTGTGAACAGGATCCACTGTCGTTCAAAAGTGGCTCATGTTCTTTAGCTCTCTGTTTTTTTATTATATTTGAGCGGCTTAGATCCTGCTGCCTGTATATTTTCTTTTCTAGTGGGGAAAATAACTTTAGAATGTAGTAGCTGTGTGTATATGTATTGCACCTTTCGTGGGTAGATATAGTCAGGAAAGTTGGGCTGCTTGGAATGGTAGCCACACAATAACTCATCAGATTTATGCATCTTCGCTTCTCCTATATTTCAAATGTCTGGTTTTTTTTATTGTTGTTCAGGCACCATACAATTTTGTCATTGTTTAGCTATCAAAAAAAATATGAGTTGTTCTTTTAATTGTACTAGTTGAGTGTGCAAGATTGCTGTCTAAAAATTTCTAAAAAATAATGCACCTGAAATATAGCAACTCCCAAATGAATGTCAACTTTATAAATAATCATGCATATTATTAGCATATATAATTCCTCTGGAAACCTAATTAGGCCTCAAATTTCTGGGAAACAAAGATCTGCGATATATGGGCTAAGAACATTGCAGGACATAGGTCGGTGTGTCCACAAAGTGAGTCATCTAACTTTGTCCTGAAGCAAGACCTTATCTAAAAAATGGCCAGTATGGCTGAAATAACACTTGGACATCATTTGAATAAATAGCAATTTTCTGGAAACAAATGCAGAGGGTCCTCTATGAAAGAACAAATAAAAACGGACGAGAAGAAAGAGAAAAAAGAAATGAGGGACAATGCGTAGTATGATCATTGGTGTTTGAACAAGGGGATCACACCAATTTCAAACACTTCAACTCAAATTGCCACTATCCAGCCCATACACACACTAATATTTAGATAGGGTTTGGGGTTTTTTCTTTGTTTTCCTTTTTTCCATTAGCCACCTGTGTCGCACGCCGGTACGGAAACGAGCATGCTGGGGCTTTTGGGTCCTTTAATGGTACCCGTGTGCAGCGTGCTCCCTTATCAGATTTTTTTATGGCTAGGTTGTTTTTCATCATAATTTCCTAGTGAGTTTCCTAAAAACTGATTGGAACTAATGGAATTTCCATGTGAGTTACACACAATAGACAGTGAAATTAATTTTTCCTATGTCAGGTTTCCATACTCAAAACAATCTTACAAATGTCTATCGGATTTATGAAAATTGAAAGTTCAATGCATAATCTTTTTCTATTGGTTTCTGGATAACCACCCGAAAAGATCCATACTGAAAAGGGTACTATTTCAGTTTCCAGTAGTGTCAATTCATACAATTTTCTTCCTTTGTCCTCATAAGCACACCATCAAAGAAACAGAAATTTCTGAATGCTACCCTTACTCCCCATCTCTACTTGCATATCTTCATTGTTTAACCTAGTGTTTCAGTGTTGACCCTTGTTCCCTCCACCGAAACAACAACAGCATATAGGGGGACACCTCATGTCCTCGTCACCCCATAATTAAACTAAAACAAATGCAACCCTAATCAATGTGGAGCATACTTAACACTGCACAATTAACCTAAAGGCATCTCCACCTTACTTTATTTGACACTAACCACTAATAATTAATCACTAACCACAATTCCGCCAAAATGGAGCTAACAACACCACTGCACTTAGCTAGGTACACATGCATGGTTTTTATTTTATTTTGCTTGAGTACACCGCCTTTTCAACACCGCTCTACGGTCATGTGCTTGACAATGGGAGAATCGCACCGTGGTGGCAGGATGGCGACCGGGCTAGATTCTTGGGTGCCCCTTGGTCTCCTGGTGCAGCGCCAAGATCAACTCCAGCCACATTTGTTTAGGCCCCATCCTGCCCCAGATTGCATCAACAAAGATGTCTGTGTGATTGCATTGTGATGGTTGTGCATTTGTGATGAATTTGTAGGTACATGATACTTCGAGTGGGCGACGAGGTGAACACGTATGTCCCTAAGAATTGCATCATTTAGAAATGGAGGTGTTAATTATATATGCAGCTCTTCTTGGTTGAGTCTCCAGAAGAATCCAGCATGAACAGCAAAGTGGCAGCTGTAGGTTTCTCATCTGACTGGAATTGATGTGGCTTCAAGTTCCAGTGTTGTTGCGTCAGTTACATCGATCCAAGTGGATGGCTGTTCAATCAAGTTAGTTATATATACTCGTTGCACAGCTCAACTTGTGCATGGAAAATTCATTTGGTGAACTATTGATGTATTGTATTCTGCCAAGGCTCTCAGCATGCAGTTTGTTTTTTTAAGAAGGGAAGTTCAATTATTTGAAGAAGAATTTGGATGCTTCAAGAAAATAATGGCATCTGTTTTAATAAATCAAGGTGGGGCGGATTCCTATAAAATCAGTGGCTAAATTTCTGTGCAAGTGTTTGTCTGCCCATACGGCCAAATGGACCTTTTCCTTTCATCAAACAATCACATCAAACAAAACAGTTGCATGCCATTCTGGCTTGCCTTAAAACAGTGTTGGCTATTCAAGCCAAAAAAATGTTTTAAATTTCTTTTCAAAAAACTCGGTTCACAACCCAAGTAAAGTAGTTACTTTTAGTAAACATTCAAATAAAGAAGAGATCATTTTCGTCTCCAAGAAAAATTCTGCGTTGATGAAAGAAAATCAGTAACCGAAGTTGCACACAGTTCATGATCTCTACTACCAACACAACTTCTCTCTCTTAACATAATTCTACCCAAAAAATCCGTGATTGCCAGAGTATTCCTTCAAAACCCTGACAAGCCAAAGGCAGCCTACCTTTAATGACTCCTAACAGCCCTAACAATCCCAAGACCTATACTAATATTTTCACCATTGTTCTTCCATCACCCACAGTCAATACTTGGACATGGAACCAAAACTAGATAAACACTTGACATCCAACGTCCGACCACTGGATCAAGAATAAAAGCAGCGAGTGATCAAGCAAGCAAACCAGAGCCGAGAGTATCCAGCAACCGCACTAAGAATGCATGGTTTCGTGTAATTGAGTACTGGTGAGCAAATCTAACAGCGAGATTTCTGCAGATGCTGCTGCTGAAGCACATGGAGATACGCATGCACATGGCTGCTTAGTGTGGGGGTGTACGACCAACTGTCCTTGGCAACTTTGCTTCTGTCGGCACCTTTGTTTATCTGCAGATGCATTGAACTAGTATATTATGTGTAATAGTGGTTTATCAGTCTATGTAATCAGGCACTAGAAAGGCTTCCAGAGAAAAATGCCGAGGATTTTCATTATATTGAAACCCTGCACTAACCATCTTTTGCAGCAAATAAATCCAAAAGGAGAAAATTTGCCATTTCCAGAGAACTTGTATATTGGGGAGCTTTCAGTTTGGTAACTAACAATTCCAATTTGAGCCCAAAGCTCAATAAAACAAAACTTGCCCAAATCTGAATAAACTTTAAGCTCAAGACATGCATAGCTAGTTCAATTAGAAGATATGGATTTTAGCTATAAATATACAGCAATGGTATCTGGCATGCGTAGCCCGTACAACGTCTGCTCAACTAAACTATCAGATTGGTCCCTTCTGTCAGTCTCTCCCTCATCAACCTTCTATGCAAAGCAGGGGAATCATATTATTCTTGACTTTCAAGACCACTGAAGCCACAATTTGGCCATGTGCCACGCATTAGGATCGATGGTTTAATAAAGATTACACGACGTAGATCAAGATCGATCTATTCGATGATCCTGAACCGTACAGTTCATCATGATTGAATAAAAAAATCTAAGCATGCCTCAACGGCCATGCATTGGCTTTTGGAGGAAACACATAGCATTTTGCTCAACTTAGTTTAGCTATTGCTCCTTGGTTTATTTACTTGCTTAAGACTGAAAGTTACTGTCCATAAAAAAGTAGCCAAAGTCTTGTGCCCAAGGGAATCATGGCATTGTTTTGTTTACTTTTTTAGGCTGCTTATATCCAAAGTGCCTTTAGTAATCAATACTCTTTGTCATATAAATTTACATGGGACAAACTTTGACCAATAATTATTCTAATAATACATAACTTTTATAAAAAAATTATATTACCATATTTATATTTGAAATAATTATAATTATAATTTTGTACCACATAAATAAAATATTAATAGTGTAGTTAATGGTGAAAGCATTATTATCCTAACAAAACCTGTAAAAAACAGGGAGGGGTATTGGGGGAGGTTGGCGGTACTAAGCAATAATATTACTATTTTCTTAAAATCCCATTATTCCAAAATATGCACTGTAACAAGCAATAATTACATAGAATGGAACAATGCTAATCAGAGAGGGGAAAAAGAAAGAGAAACGGTTTAGTACTTTGGGAAACTATTCACAATTTTAACCATATATCAAAATATGAAACGCCTCAGGTTAAATTCCAGTATAAAGTATCTTTAAAAACAAAGGTTTGGAAAAGTGTAGAAAGGCCAGTGCTTCAGAAATTCAAGCAGCAAGTACAAGCAACCCAGCCATACGTACAGGATGGGAGACATGCTTATATAGTTGATTAAGCCGCTCAATAAAGTGCCATGATCGATCAAATCAAGCTAGCTTTTGGACTTCTGGTAGCTACTGAAAGTATTTTATGCCGTCGACTTGCAAACTAATGCATTGTACCAGGCCTTAAGTATTGACAGATTAAGCATGGCAGCATGCAATTAGTTTAGGTCATGTTCTGTTGTGCTACAAGCCTACAACCAATCAAGGGCGCACTGATGGGGGGCGGTTATGCGTGCTTTGGCATTTTGCAGGGAACACAAAGCACTTTTGTTCTGACGAATTTTGTTGCTGTCAAGGCCAACAAAAAAAAAGAGTAGCCAAGCATTTCAACGACCCTGAAACGTGAAGCCAGTGATGCGTTGTCTGTGTGTGCAGGTTCTTCTAACCCCAGCTCGGCCATGTTTGAAGTTTGAACTGAACAATGCAGAAGAGCATCCAGGCCAGAAAAAAAAAAACAGTTACAGTGATATTTTTCTTCTATAAAAAAAAAGCAGTGAAATGTCGAATTCTTTTTTCTTTATGTGGAAACGTCACATTCTACTACAACTACTAAGTTTTCCTCTTCAACTGCATATTTTCTTTTTTCACAACATTTTCAGCCCTTTGAAGGAGGCTAGAAATGATTTTTTTCAGCGCATTTTCGTCTTCAAAGTTGGCTAGAAAATTAGAAATAATCTGCGGCCATAAACACCGGGAAAGAATATTACCATGCTGCGAAGCAGAGCACAGGGGAATGGGATGCTGCCCTGCTTGCCTCCCGGCGCCGGCGAGCAATCACGACACATGTCCGTGAATTGGACGGCAACTCCGTCAGCTGCATGGACCCTGTGCCTCCCATGTGACGCAGCTGGTGGACGGCGGTGGCGACAACTGCGTCGTGCATGACGCCAAGCCAAGCATGGCGAAATAGGCTCCTGATTGCTTCATGTCATCATGTGCCCCTGCTGCGTTCCCCGTCACTCCGTCAGTGTCTACGTTGATGCACGACGACCACGGACCCAGGCCAACCCATCTTTTCAACTCTTGGACGCAGGAAAAAACAAATGCATCTAAAAAAAAGAACTCTAAATACACCACTCATGGAGCCACTGGATACAGCTTTGCTGTCTTTCATACATGATACGATATACCAGGCAAGAGGCAATAGCTGTCTCACATCTGTATGATGCAACAGTGAACTTCGAAATAGAGATATGACAAACTTCATGACAGGGGTGCAATCAAACAGGCACCCGTTTCTGAGGCTAAAATGATGTACAGTGTCATAGAGCAAGTATACCTGTAGGCTACTCTACCCCGGGTGTTTCAGAGTTCATCGTACCATTGGCTCATTTCGATCCAACTATGACCTAAGGGGCTGCCTTTGTTGCCTAATGCACAAGAACGCCAAGCCCCGCAGGGGATTCACATTGCACATTACATGACGCCGCGACAATCCCAATAGAACTAATTCTACCTCCAACCCAACCTATCAAAGATCTATGGGTTTTTTTTCTCCGCGTCTTTCTGAGATGTTCCGATGAAGGGAACACAGCTTGATGATAACTAATACACCAACAAAAGCCATGCCCTACAGAGTCCAGACCTATGCCAGGATCACCAGTTTGGCAACAAAAACAGAGCCATGGATGTACACAATGGAAACTTCTGTTTAGAGGATCCAACAGCCAACAGATGGTGCAGCGCTCTTCATTCTAGAGATTTGAGGAGCCTGAACAACCCCACCGCCTCCCTTATTCGCGAGAAGGCGATGCAAAATGCTTGCACCTCAACGAAGAGATCTTGCACTGCACACAACCAAGCATCTAGAAAAATGTCATCCTTTGCACAGTATGGGGTTTCAGTCTTAATCAATAACAGAATAAGTAATACACAAATGAACACAAGTCTAAAAATCTAAATCAACTGGCCCTCAATTGAAGAAGGAAATCAATGTGCATGAAATAACTATGAACAGTGCAAGAAACCAATCGTTCTCCCTGAAAACGAGTCCAGATATTATGTGAGGGGGCCAGCTCAGGGCCCAAAGGACACAGCTCTGCCCATCTTTTTTGTGCAACAGATTTTACTACATCCAAACATCAAAAGGTGAAGGAAAAAATAATCACTTAAAATTTCAGTCAATTTTGGGGAGACAGATTTCTAACCATGCTTCTATGATTGTTCCAACTGAGTTCCAGAAGGTAACTTAATTCGCTGTGCATACAATTCGCAAAATTTAATATTTTCACATATAATAAGTACACCAGTCACCAGTTTACATTCCATTTGAAACCTTCCTATAAAAGGATGAAAACTTTAAAAATCTCAGGTAAGTGGCAACTACGATGAGGCACCTCCCTACTAATGACTAAACCACGTAAACAGATAGATAAACAATTAAACATGTTGAATTGGAACACAGATTTTCAGCAACCATTGAGTTTACAACAGATACACATGAAAAAGGAACAAATGAAAATTAGTTTCATCAAAGTAGAAAAGTTAAAGATCAGCATGAAAGCTTGTTATTATTTATTCTAGGAGATCAAATATGATGATTTATTGAGTGTTAATTATAAAACTTTAGATCAATAGAAGTACAAAACTGAGTAGCTTACAGAGAACATGCAAGTTCGAAATACTGTACAACTAGAGACATCTCTAATGATTTTCCTCACTATAATAGAGAAAGTAGATAGAGAACTGCATTAGAAGTGCAATATGAGAATTGCACATTGATACACTCACCATCTATTATCTTGTTCCGAATGAGGCTCTGTAGAAAAACACATACTAGTCTCACTAGTCTATTTTGCATATACTTGTCCTGCAAACAATGTTAGTTAAGAAGGTTTATCAACACTTAACAAAGTGCCATGTGTATCATTTAACACACTTATAGGAATGTTCAGCTTTCATTCAAATAGTCAACAGAAACAAAAGTGGACCCTCATTTTAGCATGTGCAGGAAGGAAGCAGTAAATAGGAAAATATTAACACTCCATCGTAGTACATCAGGAGTAAATAGATGGCTGTACTCAATAGACATTCAAACTTGAAGTTGAAATATTATAGTGTGAATACAACAGCACTTTCGTAGACAACATCATTAACTCATAATTATTTCTCCCAAAAAAAACATGTTGAGTTAGTCTCTGAAGCATAAATCAATGCAATGATTCCACCAGGAGGTGGCTGCATTTGGTATTGAAGAATGGATCTTAGGTCCATATAATGCAATACTTTTAATTTACATATAAATGAAATTCATGTTCCTGGGATAAATAGAATTTGATCGAAAACAAGTAGTGCTCAACCCAATAAACATTTTAGCATCCCAAAACTGATGTTGGAACCATGTGACCATGATTATCAAAAGATGCTGATCTACCAGAAAAGATGGAATGCATGATTAAAAAACAGACCTTAATGTCTTCACATGATCGAATACAGTTTGAGATATAGTCGTGAACAAATCCTGGTGGCAAAACTACTGCAGTAGTGAGCCTGTTTACTACTTCCATTGAATGCAAGCTCATATCCATATGGACAATAACATCAAAGTATCTGTCAAACAATAAGGCAAGTGTGAAACCTGACATGCAGAAAAAACACAATAATTACAAGGATAAAGATAAAACAAATGAAAAAGCTAGTATTTATACGCATCCATGTCCGGAGAGTTGATTAGCTTTGAAAGAACTTCGACAGCTATAAGTGGATTATGTTCAACAAGGTCCTGAAAGCAGAAACTGGTCAGACCGTCAGACCAATAGCAAAGCAGGCAAAGTATTCAGCATTTTGTCAGGAGCAAGCACATACAGGGAGCTTCTGTGGTGTCATCCCACAATGATAAACTAGCTTCCAGTTCTTCCCCAGATCTTCAATAATTTTCTGCAAGAAGTAATAAATTCATTAGACATGTAAAATGATCAAAATTTCAAAATATAACACTATAGAACTTCTGCTGTTATCCTGTAACATTATGCCAGATAAACACTTCATTGACCTAGAACCACCTGCACATTGCATGTTGCGACTACTACCACTATACTTCAAATACGTGCAAGTTTATTTATGATTTATTACTTTTGTACTTCATGTTTCTAAAGATGGCACTAATATTTTGTATTCCTAGTCCTATAACTGACTTCCCTATCTAGATGTTTCATTTTCAGTTTTTCCTATTTTTTCATTTCTTCATTCAACAAGGTGGTTAACCAATCACTCAAGATAGACGAACAAAGGTTGTAGGCATGCTCATAGGCAGCACCTAGAAATGGTTATACACCCAGCAGGCCAGCTTGGTGGCTGGTTTCAAAAATGCTGAGATTGAACTCATTTTTCTTTAAAATCAAATTAGGTGATTTTGAATGACTTTCAACTTTCGGCTTGCTTCGGTAAGCTCAGTTTGAAGTTGGGCATCAAACAACACAAGAGACTATAATAAATGATAACATATCAATTTCAATGAAAGCTAAAAAAAGTTAGTTGGCTAGTTACCCAAACCTAAATTTAGAAGGCCTAGAACCCAATGTCTACCTGAGCTAGCTCTCTACTACACCCAGCTCGGTAGTTATACAAGTGAAATAAAAGCTTCTATTGGGAGCACCCAACTACAAAATCCTAGGTCGGCTACTAGCCGGAGCGTCAAGTATTAACATCCAGAGGTAGTATAAGAAATTTGGTAGCCTTTATTAGATCTTTCTTTGGGGCCATGCCGGTAAAATAGGAATACTTGTTCGAATATAAGGCAAGGATCTGGGTCGTCATGGCAGGTAAGATTAGTTTCCATCTATATCTCTAGGATATCTTAACATCCAAGCCATCATGTACTATACAAACAGTTCACAAGGCCCAATAGAAATCATCCAATATCCATATTATTCATATTCTCACATGGTATCAAAGCAAGCGCCCACTACTCCACAGCTCTTGAATTATCGTCTCCATTGTTTTCAGGTCGTCCGATTAATCGCGATTAATCGTCCTGGTCGCCCCAGGGACTCGATAAGGTTCCTCGACTCGACCAGTTCGACCAGAAACCTGGTCGTCCGATTAATCGTCGATTAATCGCGATTAATCGTCCGACCAGGCCATGGACGACTAGTTTGAGAGCTTCTTGTTGGGCCTGTTTTGACTGGGTGAACTTAGTGGGCCTGTAGTTCGGCCTGTTAGGGTTAGATATATACTGAAGGAGGCAACTTCCCCCCACCCCCCCTAGAAGAAGATGATGATGATGATGAACACCAAGAACAAGAAGCAACAGCAATGGAGGAGGATGATGTTTTTGCACATGGAGATGGAGCTGGAGATGGAGATGAAGATGGAGATGGAGATGGAGATGGAGATGGAGATGGAGAATTCCATTTGAATAATGATTTGTTGCTTGATTAGAACCATTAGATGGCTATTGGCTAGTTTGTCTACTTTGTGTTTACTGTTGAACACTTGAACACTTTAGAAAAGAGAAGAAAACAACTCCCACAAGTAAGTCACTAGCTAAACACTAATGCAGTCTTGATGCTTGCTTTATTGTGTATACTAAATAGTATATATAGGTCTATATGTATAAGTATATATGTCCTGATAAGGTGGACGATTAGGTGGACGACCAGGTCGACCAGGGTTCGATTAATCGACCTGGTCGACGACTAATCGCGATTAATCGTCCGGTCGACCCCAGGGCGACCAGGTTCGACCAGCCGACCTGAAAACAATGATCGTCTCCATGCTTCAACATTGCACCACCCCCAAAGAGATGATCTCCACGGGGTTTGCACACTATTGGTATGTTGCCAATACAGTGCGATGCTAACATCTAGAGATTTTTCCAAACACTTCACATCAGGTTTTCTCTGTTTTTCCCTGATCATAGACCGGTCTGCGTCCTTTGCGCCTAGGGCCGGCTCTATGGTTCGAGGGCCCTAGGGTGAACAGGCACTATCATTTATAGCATGATAAAGCAGGTAATAATAATAGTATGCTTAATTCTTGAAAAACAATGTGCATACCTAAAACTAAAATAGTAGCAACAGATCAGTATTCCTAATTCTAGAGATGCAAAAGCACCCAAAATTGCACGCAAGGGCGCAACCGGAATCAAATCATGCAATGGCAAAAGTACCGGCGACAATCCAAACAATCCGTACAACCTTGAAGAAAACTAGCTTACTGCTGGTTTTGCTGCCAATTCTATTCTCCATGGTGGTGATGAGCGAACAAGGAGGACCGAGGAGCCTAAGGCACCATCAAGTCGAGGCGAAAACACTGACAACATATCAAAGGCCAACAGGCGACTACACATTTCTTTTTTTTCTACTGGGCCTGGGAACCTTCTGCAGGTTTTGCATCTGCTATCCCACATAGGCCAAAGGCGGTCGCCCCTCCCGCCTAGGCCAAGCCCTATTTTGCGCCAATCCAAGTGCATATCTACCCAGTTGTCATCCAACACTAGATTATCGCTAGCTTACCATCCACAGCCATGAGGTGTCGCACTTCCTAGAACCAACGTTTGAGTCAACACCATCATCGTTGAGATCACTGCCCAACCAGGCAATGGGTCTGCCTCATGTTACTCACTCTTTTCGTGGCGTGGGCTATCTTGTTAGAGTATATTTGGTAGTTTAGATATAGTGTATCGTAGATGGTCATATGTATCTGTGGGTTGCATTGCCTCCCAAGCCTTGTAATCCATATAAACTTCCCAAGGGCTCAATGCAATACATCCATCCAACTACACCACCTTCGGGTTGGAAGCATCCATTCCCGCACTGGTTCTTCTTCATCCAACACAACCACTCCTGGTTGGAGCCCCCTCCCTTGTACGTCCGGTATTGGCAACACTGGTACGTGCTTTCATCCCTAACACGTTGCTAGGTCTGGCAAACCCGGCATACATCTCGATTCAAGCGGCTTAACTGCATCGACTTCGGCATCGACCCTCCTGTTCCCACCATGTCTACCTCAGTTGCATCGTCACCTTTCTTCTACGTCCACGACGGCCCTAAATGCGACGATCCCGGCATCACCCCCTTCCACGACGATTGCCACGACACATCTCCGTCACCACCATGGTGCCTCTTGTGCACCTACGGCTTCATATGTGTGACCGTCTCAACATCGGCGACCCGACCACAACTATGTCGACCTCAGCTATCTCCAGCATGGCTTCTTCGACCACAGCTTTTGCACCCTCGCACTTGGCTACCTCGACATCAGCACAAAGGGCTATAATCGCATGAGCTCCTTGTTGGTTTCTACTCTGCGGGGACGGATGTTAGCCTTTGGCTTCTCTTCTCCACTGCAATGCTCCCGCTACGACTGCGGGGGGATGTTATATATTTGGTAGTTCAGATATCATAGATTGCCATATGTATCTATGGGTTGTCTTGCCTCCCAAGTCTTGTACTATATATGAACTACCCAAGGGCTCAATGCAATACATCCACTATCCAAATAAACACCATCTACCGTCCTCAAAGCCGCTAGTGGGTCGTACAATGAAGATCAAGTTGATTATGTGCACACGTGTGCTCGTGTTGGTGCCTTAGGCCTACAACTTTGCTTTCCAAGGCATGTCAACAACACACAGGTCTTGGCAACATTGGCAACAAAAAAAGGCTATCATCTAGTTGAACAACCTTGTCGCTTCCGACTCTAGTCTAAGCATTCACATTGCTCATGCTATGATTATGGCAAGGATCCATAAGAATCTAGGTTGTTATGGTAGGATAGGATTAGTTTCCATTTCTATCTCTAGGATTGTTTAACCAACTCACAGGGCTCAATACAGACAATCCAATATCCACAGTATTCACATTCTCACAATACTTATAATAAGTTCTCTCTTTTGTGGACCAATCCCACATTGTCCTATCTACAAGTACCTAACAATTAAGCTAAGAAAATCAAACAGTGTATTAAATCTTGGAACATAGTAACGATTCAACAAACAAATATGCCTATAATATTTATCTTTCCAATTTTAATGCTGTTTGAAACCCAATGATTGGGTTGGCCCGCTACCATGTTTCCGGTTGCGCCTGCTGTAGACATTGCGGAATGCATCCTTAGGCTTAGGAGGCATAACTATGCATTTCTGTTATAGCATATATACTAAATATTAGCATTAAACAATAAGATGAGCATTAGAACAATACATAGTACCATCCAGAAAAATGTGAATCCAACATTTGCAATGCAATAAACTTTTAAAAGTTAAGTAAAATAAAGTGCAACAAGCGCAAACACATCCTGGAGTTGTTGATTTTGAATAATGTGATTCAGTTTTTAACATAGCAGAGCATTTTTTTCACCCAAATGTCACACCTATCACTATATGCTATCAAAAAACTTCATTACCACATTTGCTCACCAGCTGGTCGAAAACTATGGATGTAATGTATATGTAGTATTTCACTGTAAAAAAATACATTGTTGTATTGTATGATATTGAATGAGAAAAAAACTGGGTGTTCTACCCTTTATAGTCCATACCACAAGGAAAAATAAAAAACTATTGTTTAGCCTTTTCATCGAAGACCATCCTTTTGAGGGTCCATCAAACTCCCTTCTAGTTGCTTTGTGTGAGTCCCTTATTTTCTTTTATTTATATATCTCTACTAGGCCCCTTATTTCTATATGAAATATACATACTCACTTTTAAGACTAATTTCAAATAGAACTCAGTTTCTAGTTAATTAGCATATTAAAAATTGTATAGTAAAAATAAATACATGAAAACCCATATAAACTAAATACTACAAAATCTACTTAAAATAACCAAACACCCTTCCATGCTTTTTATATTAGTGATTTAGTTACTCCTTTTTAAACAAAGCAATAGTTAATAGGATCAATCCAAAAACTTATAGTTTCCATAAGCTAGCCAATTTGATTGAGTTGGAATGGACAATCTCCACGCCATCTTCTCTAGAGAAGAGTAAGCTATTAGTACTACAGCTCTATCCTCTTGCATGCAATGAAAAATTGACATTCCCGACTTAACTCTTGCCCCATGGACTTCTCTAGTTGCCCTTCACATCATCACAAGTCGCCTCAGATTGAGACTACTTGCACTGGTCTGCCCTTTGTTGCATTAAGCGTTGGGGACCCAAGTTGCTTAGCCAACACTATCCTTTGCACACCATCACTTGTCTTCTTAGCCATCACACGCTAACATATTCCACAAGGTGCTCCCTTGGACCATCCACAATCACAACTAACACTCGGCAACACATCAACACTCAATGCTTTCACTGCCAGCTGGCCACCAATTACACAACCTACACTCAGTAACACCTTACGAGGAATTCAGGATTAGAACCAGTGAAGCTAACTTTGAAGAGAACAAGATAGTAATAGACAACAGATGGATGCAGCCTCACCCACATATTGCGGGTATGGGCTCTACCCACAAGGAAGCAACAGTTACACCAACTAAATAAGTAGCATGAAGGGCTTAGACGCTTAGTTCTATTATTTTATAGAAAATATTTAAAGAAATCAAGTAAAAAACAAATGGTAAAATAATCAAGCGCTAACAAACCCGCATTTCTTTAAATGATGCAAAATCCTATGGATCAGGTACTATTTTAGTAGACTGAACTATCAGCATATCCATTTGAGAATAAGGTTGCAGAAAGAACCTCTTGCTGGGCCACTGCAAGTGGACCTTTACAAGCTTGGTCAACCAGATCTCGAATCCCAGCACCTCGGCTAGTGTCCGCACACATGGTACCATCCCATAGTAGCTCATGGTTGTTGTCTATGTTCAGCCACTGTAACTGTACATAAGTACATTCATAGATAAATGCATATGTTAAGAAATAAAATTAGTGTATGAATAAACAATTCTTCTTAATGCAATGATGTGCAGGTCTCCTGCGTATTCAAGAAAAAAATGAACTCTTAAATTGCAACCTTACCTCCCCTTCAAGAATTTCAAGTCTTGGTGGAGAGGGTCGTATCCATTGAGGAGGCAATCCTTTAAGTGATGTTTGTTGAAGTAATGTAGCAACCATGTCATCTCTATTGGGTATTATTGAGGACACCCTGTGAATAATAAATAAAGAACTTGGTTCATAATAAAACCAGTAGAAGTAAAATGAATTCCAAGTTACGGATGCCCAAACAGTCATTGCAAGCAGATAGTTGTGTATACATACTCCGATGAATTACCGAAGCTTTGAAAAACATCTGGGTCAGGAATAGCACTTCTGACAGTGGCATCTCTGAAATTACTAGAGAAGGGCAGAGGTCGTGCAGCATCATAGGAACATTGTTTCTCGAGCTGTTCTCTTGGCAAAAGGACCTAAAAAATAGATGCCCATCTTAACAACTAATCCTACATATACTGGACATAGTTTGCCTACCAAGTGTATCAACTAAGTTTCATAATTGTATGAAGGTACAATCATCTACCTGAGATGCATAATCAGATCCATTCAAGTAATCGACAGCAGACTGCTTCAGAACCTGAACATTAATGAAAAGCAAAGTTAGTATACAATGCCAAATATATCTTTTGTGGAAATGTACAAACTGAGATCTACCTCACAAACTTGCGAAGTATATCTTTTAGTAAACATACAAACTGAGAACTGCCTCAGCTGATCTACCATTTTTTTATGCATGTAAGCAAGGTGACTAGAAACTAATGCTGAAATTTAGTAACTTATATCCAATTACAATCCCCTAAACATAGAAACCAAATATCCTACTCCCTAATCTTCTCATGCTAGGACACCTAAATCCCAAACACATATTTCGAGATAATCTCGCCACCTTGGACTGTTATATGATGTTATTTGGTTTTTTGATACAGGCAATAAAATGTGGAGAATTAGAGGATAAGCTATCAGAGTAGTAGGAAAAAAAAACTTCCAGTGCGGGAACCAGTCACCAATTGCCAGCTGCAACTGCAAGTCATCCAATACAGAATGTTTGCATTGCCATCTAACGGCAAACAAACGCTTTTATTCCTTGTTATTTCCAGATCATCTACACTACTCCATCCAACATTGTATGGTGCATGTGTATTTCAATAATTAAACTTTGTAGGTTTCAACTAGATTTGTGATATAAAACTGGAATTATAAGGTCATAATTTTTAATTGGTACCAACTTATAGCAAGAATAAATGATCAAAGTTCAACTTAAGTCATGCCTTATATTTTCAGATATAAGGTGTGACACAATTATATTTTAGGGAAGGAAAGTATACACTCTATAGCCATGTTTCATCACTGTCCTGCACAATATGTCAGCACTCATGCAGCCTCAATTCATGTAATGTTTCCAAAATAATCATCATACATAATTGGACAACTACACAACCTCACTATTGTCCCCATTAGTCGAACTTAACAAAACTTGGAGAAATGCCTGTTCTGCTTTCTCAGAAGTTTCTTCACATGCAGCCTGCAAGAAACAAAAAAAAAAGTCATGAAAGACTCCAAAGTCCAAACATTTACATGATTTGTTGTACTTCAAAAGGCACAAAGATCTTCAAAACATTGAAATATTGGATTATGCTATTGGTGTGGTACATAAGAACAATATCAACAGTAACTTGTCTTCTTATATGGGCAAAACGAATCACAGCTAAGCATGATGATAAACAAAAGGTAACATAGTCAATTTCCGAATTGGGGTAACATTTTATGCAGATTGGTATAACATTACATCACACCTCTAAACTTAAGACACTTTGCAACAGGTTCACCTTGCTCAAGGTAACAAGTTCATACATGGCTCTATACGAAGGACTCAAGGAAGCCACGATAAGTAAATCGCACGACAATATTCATGTAGCGCTAACCATTTACTAGCTGTGTACACATCAACCCTTTGAATAGTTTAACAATCAACAAAACATAGCAAGAAAAATGTATATATCAAGTATAAATTTTTAGGCATAATTTATTTTGCTAACAGCAGAACCGGATGGCATTCACTTGCAGCCATGTCATTGTATATAGGATTAAGTGAGACTACAGCTTAGACCTGGGATTTGCTGAAGCTGTAGCTCAATTACCAATGGCAATTGGCAAAATATAATTTACTCAAAAGAAAAATAACTGAATGTAGTTACTCTTTGGCAATTTTCATTGAAATAACAAAATGGACAGGTCAGCATGTATTAAGTAATCCCTCGGTTAAACCAGATATTATACCTCAGGTTAATACCATGGGAAAGTAAAAAGTGGGTGACATATAAAGTGGGTCTACAGACTTTTGTTTTCCCATTCAGTTATTGCTTTAGTTAATGCATATGGCAACAGATTTACTACTTGAAACTGAAATAACAAAGGAATAGACAAGTTTTACAGCTTACATTTATTAAAAGAGGAAGAAATGGATTTGCCAACTGTGAGGAATAACCTTGATGTAGAATTGCAAATGCAACTAAACGCTCAGCAGGTTGAAGCATCATCTTGTCCTGATTAGAGAAAAAGTACCATAATTAAAGCCTGGCTTTAATACTGCTATGGTAAGAGAACAAATCCAAGGAAGAATATAACATCAATTAGACTGTGAACTTCTGGCCTGCATATTTTCTATTCATTTCAGTGATAGAAGAGCACAAAGGTCCTTCAGGTTAAAATGCCCAGTAAAGTGCTTGCTTCGAACAGCATTTCCTTTAGAATCCACACATTATGCAAAGAAGACTGCAAGGTGACTGGTTAACAGAGCTCAAGTACCCTGTGGCAACGAATTTCAGGCTGGGTTAGAAGAAAAAAAAGGCCCCTCGTTGGTTCATACTCTTTATCCAATAAGCCAGGGTAACTGTGATAAGCTGCTGGCCCCAAAGAGCGGTGCCGCCAATGGCTCGTGTGTGAAAAAACAACCTTCGGGGACTTTAATGGACCAGTAAGAGTCTAGGCTCTGTGTTAAAAAAAATAAAAAAAATGTCCAGGAGGTTTCTCCCTCCCACCGGTCTTTTTTTTATCAACACACTAGTTAAGCCTGAACTGTGAACTATTATATATAATTCAAACAAATTTATGATGCCAAGCTTTGGGAATGGTGATATGACAAATATAATCAAGCCTATCTGCTCTGGAAGCCACTTGTGTCTGTGCCTTCTTATTTGTAATTCTCTAAAACAGAAAAAATAATAATTCAATTATGAAACAGATGAGATAAATTAAAAATTTGCCACGGAGAACTCATAAAACTGTATAAATGAAACAAAGGTAACAAAACCTTATGAAACACATTATTGCTCTACTTAAATCAGAACCTTGCATTATTTTTAGGAGTTAGAAAACTTGCATTTCACTACCCTTTATTATTATATTGAAACTATAAGACATGTGGAACAATATGCATACTTCCCTTTGTATTGAAACTACAAGCCACGTGGAACAATACGCATACTTCCCACGGCCTTTGGTGGGATAAAAGAACCAAAAGCTACAGTTTACGGCAAAAACGATCGAAAGAATGTAGAAAATCTCAGCTTAGCCTATTGATTACGCCAACTAACAGGTAAGAAGACATCATGATGTGTACAGATTTTCATGCCTAGCTGACTAGATGATTTTTATTTCTTGTTCCCAGGACAGAACTCTGGGTATCTCGTGCATTGGCTGTTGGAAGGTTTGGTTACTCTCCACAGGCATAGAAATGCTGAGGCACTGCCCCTTGCTGTGTTGATGCCAGATGGTTGCACTGGTAACTTTAGGGTAAGGATCATTGTAAGAGCACTAGACATAAGCTAAAATAGTAATAATAAAAGATTCAAACTACACTGACACCAAACAACCTCATCAGTACCTGGTACTTTTTTTTTGGAAAGTTACCTGATATCTTTTTCATTTGTGCCAAGTAACTTGACCCACAGACAATCCGCTGCAGTGCTGCTACGCTCCATACCAATACTCCAACAAAAACTCAGCAGTAACCAAAGCAGCTAATTATATTGCCATTCTTTGTGTACGCAACTAACCACAATTCTCAAATCCACATCCACTGAAGCCTCCGGAGCCCAAGTAGACCACTAAGTGAGATTCCATTAGCAGTGTGCTCACCACGAGCCACAATTCTAACATCGACCAAAGCCAAAACTTCCACTGATTTTTCAACTGAAGATTTAGTTCGAACAAAGCAGCTAGAACCACAGACATGATTGAAGAAACTGAAAAGGTAAACTTTCACTGAATTGCCGCTAGAACCCATCCAAAACCCACAAATTTGATTCAAGAAGTGAATAAGCCAGGCCCTGCCATTGCCGAACCTAACAGTTCCCCGAATCAACCCGGTCCCCGGAACTCCAACAACCACCACGCCCAACCCAACAATCCAACGGCACGCGGCTCCAACAAGAGCGGCGCCTGAAACTAGACGTAAACGGCGGGGAGGGTATCTGGTCACGAGGAGCCACGCACCTCGAGGACGAAGCTGACGGCGTTGCCGAACCGGGGGCGGCGCTCGGGGGGCACGCGTGCGAGGAAATCCGCGACGGCGTCCTCGAGCGGGCGCGAGACGGCGGAGACCAGCGCCAGGAGGTCAGCGCACTCCTCGCCCCGCAGCGCGCCCATGGGCGCGTAGGTGGATGGCTTCGGAGCCGCCGCCGCCGCCGCAACCGCAACCCTCGGCGGCGCCGGCGGCGAGGTGCCGGCCTCGTCGTCCTTCTTGTCAGACATTGGGGCGCGGGGGAGGGAGGGGGTTACGAGACGTCGGATGGGTTTATTGGGCTCCGACGGGCGCCTGAGTTTTTGTTTATTTGGATGGTTTTTGCGGGTTAGGTGAGGATTCACACCGCGTGCAAATATGTGCCGAGGTTGTTAAATTTTATTATTTTTATTATATTATTATTGTTATTATTATTATTGTTATCATTATTATTGTTATTAGCGTGGATTTATTCTACACCATCAATTAAATTTGTAAAATCTTATACTATACTTAGATTATATATTTTTTAAAAAATGTTAAGTACGTCATAGACAGATTTAGTTTTCTAGATGATGTATAAGATTTTTTAAGAGTTTGAAAATTTTTTGGGTTTTAAAGATTGTCTATATAAGTGACGTATAATCAAGGCTAGCACAAGGAGAGATCCATGGGTATAGCAAGGAGTCATGCGTGTGAGAGTTTGGAAATTTTTTGGGTTTTAAAGATTGTCTATATAAGTGACGTATAATCAAGGCAACAACTAGCACAGGGAGAGATCCATGGGTATAGCAAGGAGTCATGCGTGTGAGAAGTTAGTGATCACCTTAGAGATGAAAACAAGGAGCGAAAACTAGAGGGAAAGATGCGACACGCTAAAAAGAATTGGTCTATCTATACACGTACCTATATCTGTATCTATATCTGTATATATCTATATCTATATATCTATACTCATATCTGTATCTATATTTATATTATATATCTTTTGTAAAGATAATCTCCAATATAAGTCTATCTCAACATACAAACCATCTACATCATTCTCGCTAACTATTTACATCATCTCCTACTAATAGTCATGTCATCCTACTAACTTCTAACACCTTAATTGCAAGTTATCCACATCATCTCCACTTATTTTCATCCAAAATTCTTCACGGCCTGTGCAGCAACGCGCGGGGTATCTTTAGCGTAAACTCCACTAGCCTTCTACCTCACATGCAAGCTACATGCAAATATGATAGTTACTTTTCCTTCAATTTATCCACGTCAGCGAGCCACATCATTCAGTAGCATGCATTTAGTTGATCACATCAGCGTGCCACATTATTCGCTAACATTCACTTATGATAGTTTATTTGTTCAAATAAGTAAATATAAGTGGTCTAATTTTATTTTAAATCATATGGTATCCTTCTAGTAACTTAGAGGAGGAAAACGATTAAAAGGTAGATAGATTTTGCTTTATCCAACGGTCTGTCCTTCATTGAGTATACGTTTATTAGTTTTGCTCATCCTTTAAATAGTCGATAGCTTTAAACAATCAAATTTTATTAAACACCTTTTTATTTTAAGGACAATCTTAATTGTAACCATGTATCACATCTTGTTAAAACATTTATTTCTCACATATAAGTTGATGCTTATTGGAGGCCTAGGGCGGATGAAGAAAAAAATAACATTCGTGTACTTTGTTTCTAAGTTGTTCTAAAGCACTCGCTTTCAAAAAAAAAAGTTGTTCTAAAGCACTCAGTCATATCTCCTAAGTTTGAAACCTACAAGGCACTCGTTTCGGTTTCATAATACTAGCCCAAACACGTGGATAGTGAGAAGTGCGGGACATGTTAATAATTTTTGAACAGTAGGACAATGTTTGGAACAGTAAAACATGGTACTCAAACGGTGTCTGAATATTGTTTAAATAGTACATGAATGAATTGTAAGGGCAGTGACCGAACAGTGTGTAAATAGTAATCAAACAATCTTTGAATAGTAATCGGAGCGAAGAGAAGCCGTGGAATCATGCGCCGTTGAAGAGAGGGATATTTGTCTGTTTTTTGTATTTTATAAAAAATGACAAGTGGCATGTGTGATACGGATGCCACCTTGTTTAGTTTTTTATCCAAAGTAAATCAAATATATCACAAAGTAGGAAATTGTCGCGTCTTTAAGATTGTCATCGTGTGGCATCCAACACAAGATACACAAAAGTAATTGGAACGTGGACTCAGTGGCGTAGCTAGGGTTCAGTGCAAGGGTGGTCCGTCTAAATGTAATGAGCCAAATAATAGTGTTCTAAATGCAATCTTCATTATAGTATAGAACACATATATTGTAGTTTCAACATTAATCTAAATTCTATGGTGGTCCATGGCACAACGTGCCACTTAGCTAGCTCCACCTATGAACGTGGTGTATATGACATAGGTCCATGGCAGGAGACTTTATGTTTTGGAATGTGGTGTATATCCCATAGTTAGAATGCATTCATAAAAAAATATGTGCCGTTTTATGAATGCCTTCAAAATTAATGTATGTTGCATTCATATTGGTTGCATCTCATATTTTCTTTGCAAAATTTAAAACATGTTTATACATTGATTACAATTTTTTGTGAATTTTACGTATTTCCAAAAAAATTTCTCCATGGTGTAGAGCTAACTCTATTTTAAAAACTTCTAAGGATGCTTTCACGAGCTTTAAGTATTTTTATTTTATTTTTTCTATACCAATCTATCTCTAAAGGAAAAATTAAAATTTTAAAAACTTAAGGTGTTTTATGTAATTTTAAAACCTTATCAAGTATTTACCATTTTTTTACTAAAAAGGTTTAAAACCACCTTTAAACAATTCAACCCACTCTAAACTAGGACATGAAGGTAATTTGAATGGTTCTAAGAATTAAAGGGGGTAAGATATGTAGTTTCAGAGTGAGAAATAAAATCAGACTAAATCTGTACTAGTACAGAGAGTTTTTTTTAGCAAAGTAGTACAGAGAGATAGAATATGAAAAGGTGCTTTCGTTCTTGTGGAATAAGAAGCCCTCTACCTTAATGAAAGGAAAATAGAAACCAAATAGGATCGTCTAGTTCCTACAGAACCTATCATTTTTTTATATTTCTTTTTCCGGCCCATGTGCAGTGAAGATCCTGGGCCGAAAACAAAACTCACTGTCGGATGACAACCACCCCCAATACCAGAAAGGAAAAGCTGGCCTGTGGCCAGCGTTGGGGCTTTGTAATCGGTGACTTATTTTATTTACATAAATAAATATCAAACAAATTAAGTAGTTGCATTCTTAACTTTTAGTATCACGTAGTTAGAGTTACCTATATTTTTTCATCTAAAAATACAACCATCCCATGTGCATTATTTACATCATCGCCTCGCGGGCTGGCTCAACACGGGCAAGAGCGCGCGGCAACGCCGCGCGGGGTTTCTAGTCGGTGACTTATTCACCATCATTGCAGCACACTGCTGCTAATAAAGTTTGCTTTTTATAAAAAAAAACGTTGGGGGCTCAGTCAGCAAAAAAAAAAAAACCCTGCCCGAAGGCCCGAACTGTTAGCACGCTGCACGCCGCGTACCAAATCGGATGGGCGGCCATATTCGATCCATGACAGATTGACAGGACTGGTGATATTTAACGGGCTTAGGAACTGGGCCCAAGTCGGTTCCAGAAGTTCCTTTCCTCTACGCCTCGACGGGCTACGGGCTACGGGCTACGGCGCCTTCTGGAACACCCGGAAGCGAGAACGGAGAACTTGCCGACAGGACGGCAAGCTGTCCATGCCGTGCGGTTGAGTACAATTAAGCGCCCCTCCTGCCGGGCCGTTCTAGTCGCGCCGTGCGCGGCCACGACGGCGCATTCGATGCTGGGCCACCGGGGTAGTTGCAGTTGCAGTGCCTTTACTTCCCGCCACAGGACTCTGGCAAACACAAGCTGCATGCGTGCAGTTCACCGTCCGCCTCCCCCACCGGCCACCGGCACATCTCTCTCCCTCTTCCCCTCCGCCACGGCCAGGGCCGTACCTACGATTTGGAAGACCCTGAACGAAACTCGTGATGTGGCCCTAAAATCTATAAAAAAATAATATAACAAAGGCATAATTTTACTTCATTATAAAGTTTCAAATATACGTTGTTCTTACAATACTCAGAACATATCAAATCTTGATGCTAAAACAATACAAAAGTACTTAAGCAACAAACTGACCTTATATTCTAGTTTCTACTGAAAAGCATCATTCTCCTAGGCCTTGTTTAGATTGAAAAAAAATTTAACCCGATGAATAGTACCACTTTCGTCTTATTTAACAAATATTGTCTAATCGTGGACCAACTAGGCTCAAAAGATTCATCTCGCGATTTTCAACTAAACTGTGTAATTAGTTATTTTTTACCTACATTTAATACTCCATATAAACAGCTAAAAATTGATGTGATAGAAAGAGAGCAAAAAAAACTTAGAATTTTGAGGACAACTAAACAAGGCCCTAGTATTCTTCGAAATGAAGTCTTCAATTATATCTTCATACTTGATCATCTCCAAGATATCATTTTCAAGTGCTATTGTTGCCAACCCATTGAGTCTTTCTTGTGTCATTGCACATCGCAAGTAGGACTTCAATAACTTGAGTTTAGAAAAGCTTCTTTCCGCAGATGCAACGGTAACTGGAATGGTTAACAAAACTCTGTATGCAATAATGGCGTTTGGGAAAGAACCATATTGTTTCAAATATTTCAGAATATCAAGAGGGCCCATAGATCTGTCAATATGATCTTGAATGAACTTTAACTCCACGTATAATTCTCTTCCATCAATATCTGAATGTTCTCCACTTTTAAGTTTAGCTTCTAGATTGACACAAGAAGAAAGCAATTTTCTATCACCCAAGGAACGCAAGTTATCTGAAGTAAATAGGAAACCAAAATTATTTTGGAATTCCTCATATTGTTCAAATCTCCTAGAAAGTGAAACTATGGCTTGATCAACAACAGGTATAAAATAATCACGCCGAAATGAATCTTCTGCAGATTGCGAAGGAGAAGATGCATCATCAGGGCTCTCACCAAATTGTCTTTTCCTTTTGATCTTACGTTTGGTGCGAAAAATCGGATCAATTTCCATCTCTAGTGCAATTTCTGTTGCAACTTGCAAAGCTTTTGAAAAGCCCGTTTCTCTGTACTCTTTGAAAAAGGATATTAGCTCTCGTACATTCTCAATGGCAGTATCGATAATCATATCCTTTGCTTGTAGCTGCTTGCTGACCAAATTAACAGCGGATAATAGTTCATACCAGATGAGTATTGCCACTAAAAATTCAAAGCTACCAAGCTCATTGTCTGCTAAGGATTTAGCTTCACTACTTGACAATGGATCATCATCACTTTCAGCCACTTGGAGCAAAGCCTCCCGTATTTCTTGCATCTGGAACCTTATAGCCTTAACACTATCAACACGACTCTCCCAACGAGTAGTTGACAATGGCTTGAGTGTCAATCCTGTAATGTTATCCAAAAGAATCTGCCATTTCTTAGTGGATTTACCAAATGTCATATAGATGCGTTGTATGACTCCAAAAAAATCTTTTGCTTTACCACAAGACTTGGCCATGTCACATAATGTTAGATTCAGACTGTGACAGCCACAAGCTGAATAAAAAGCCATGGGATTTATATCCAAAAGTTTCTTTTGTACCCCTTGATGTTTCCCTTTCATATTTGACCCATTGTCATATCCCTGCCCTCTCACATTGTCTATATCAAGGTCAAGATTCTTCAATTCATTCTGTAAGACATCAAACAATCCTTGTCCACTAGTATCTTTTACCTCCAAAAATCCTAGAAAGGATTCTTCAACACAAACAGAATCTGAGGACATATCAACATACCTTATGATCAAAGACATTTGTTCCTGATGGCTTGCATCAGGAGTGCAATCAAGTATAACCGAGAAGTACTTTGCTTGTTTTACCTTTCTAATGATTTCACTCCTAATTGCATCAGCGAGCAAACTTATTAACTCGTTCTGGATGCCATGACCAAGATAGTGCTTATGAATTTCATCATTGGTGATGCGCCGAACATGCTCTTGGATAACAGGGTCAAATTCAGCAAGCAATTGAACCATTCCTAAGAAATTTCCATTGCTATCTTGGTATAACTTGCTATTACTGCCACGGAATGCTAGATTATGTGATGCAAGAAATTTTACAATTAAGATAATTCTGTACAAAACTTTTCTCCAATGCTCCCTTTCCTTTTGGATTTCTCTTTGAGCAACGCTGTCAATTGTTTGATCATTCTGCAACCTGAGACGCAATTCATACCAAGAAGCCATATTCGAGACATGCTCTGCACTAGTTTCATGCTCTTTAAGTCTAGTGCCAAAATGATTCCAATCACTGAACCCATCATTTGCCAACTGTCCTTTTGCATGCCCCTTTCTCAATAATTTGCAACAAAAGCAAAATACTCTATCTAGAGGTTTGCAATATACAAGCCATTCTCTGTCACAAGTTTCACCATTTGCGAGAACTCTAGTGTAAAATGTTGCAGAAAATCTTCTAGAAAATCTATCTTTGGGACCTTTAAGAATTGATAAATCTCTTTTAGGACCCTTCTGCAGCAATATATCAATCATTTTAGAATCAAGTGAATCCCAATATCTTGGATCATATATGTCAGGCTGGAAAGAACTATTGTTATCATTGTTACTTTCAGTTCTAGCATGTGCTTCATCAACATGTCCGATACCTTCGCTGTTAATTTCTGGCCCAACTTCTACTGTGTTTCTACCATCATCAGCATGACCCTCGCCAACATTAGTATCAGGGATTTGATTTTGAGAAGTAAACTGAGAATCTGTCAAAACATATCTATCAAGAGCACCCCTTTGAGTTTGAGCTGCTGCTTCTAATCTCTGTTTCTTCTTACGTTTTTCATGACCAGATTCAAACCTCCTATTTCTTGAAGACATGATGCAAATCTGAAATCTCCTGTGAAATTCCCTAATTATAATGCAGATTTTTAGACTAAAATGCTTTTCAAGGTACAAGTGTACAACTGCACACAATTGGGGATGAAATTTGTGTGCGTACCGACTACCGAGCTGCCGACGGCGACATGTTGGTGTTGGTTCTCGGCGCCGGCGGATGACAGCTACTTCTTGGCGATGCCGATCTTTGCGTGAATCGTGATCGCCGCGAGCCCACGATGCCGTGCCGAACAGCCACGTCTAGGTCTACCAGCTCCAGCTGCAGCGGCGCAACGATGAAAGGATTGCGGCAAACGTCGCTGCCGAGTGCTGACTTCCAGGCCTATAAGTATATGCGTACGTATGGGCTATGGACTATGGGGAAGAAGGAGTCCGATGGCCTGCCAAGTTTCTTGGGCTGATGGGCTGATGGACTATATGTGTACTAAATTTGGTGGCCCTAGAACTATGAGGCTCAGAACAGGTGCACACTTTGCACCTGCTGATATACGGGGCTGCCACGGCACGGCCCACGGCGCGGCCTTAATCTTGATGAATTAATGCCATCCGCGCGGTCTCCGTCGTGCCACCGCCTACCAGAACCCACCCGTGGCCCGCCGCTAGCTGCCGGCGGCGAAGGCGCTCGTCTCCCCGCTGACACCTCGGCCCCGCCACGAGCCCACGAGTCCTGTTCCTCGTAAATACTATCCCACGACAGAGAACCGCCCGGCGCGCGAACTGTACGTGTGGCCACGCGACTGACAGGTCGTCGCGCACCCGGTCGGCTCCACACGTCAGGGACCGTGCGTCTACTACCCTGTCCCGCAATCCCATCCCCATCAGGACACCAACACCAAGATCATGTCTCCGTCTCGCTTGTTTTAAGCACGGGAAGACGGAAGAAGACGACGGGTGGACGCTTGGACAAACAGCCTCGTCACAGTCCCGCTCGATTCGAAGATTGAAGAGTCCAACGCCACACGAAATCCTCCGCGCGGCCGGCCGGCGGCCATGGGCAAGCCGCGGATCCGGCGCCGGCGCCGGTGACGAAGGGGAGGGTGGCGCCGCCGATGTCGTGGCGGACGCGGCTCTCGGTGCTGGCCGCGGGGTACGTCACCGACGCCACGCGCCGCGCCGACGGCACCGTCAACCGCCGCCTGCTGGGCGTGCTCGACAAGGGCGTCGCGGCGTGCGCGGCCCCGCGCAACGGCGTCGCCTCGCGGGACGTCACCATCGACCCGGCCGTGCCCCTCCGCGCGCGCCTCTTCTACCCCTGCGCCGCTCCCGCCGCCGACGCCGACGCGGAGGAGGCGGAGCGCCCGGCGGCGGTGCCCGTCGTCGTGTTCTTCCACGGCGGCGGGTTCGCGTACCTCTCCGCGGCGTCCCCGGCCTACGACGCCGCGTGCCGCCGCATCGCCAGGCACGCCGGCGCGGCCGTGCTGTCCGTCGACTACCGCCGCTCGCCCGAGCACCGCTTCCCCGCCGCCTACGACGACGGCTTCGCCGCGCTCCGCTTCCTCGACGACGGCGGGCTCGGGCCCGACCCACCCATCGACGCCGCGCAGTGCTTCCTGGCCGGGGACAGCGCGGGCGGCAACATCGCGCACCACGTGGCGCGCCGCTACGCGCTGGACCCGTCCGCCTTCGCGAGCCTCCGCCTCGCGGGCCTCATCGCCATCCAGCCATTCTTCGGCGGCGACGAGCGCACGCCCGCCGAGCTGCGGCTCGTGGGCGCGCCCATCGTCTCCGTGCCGCGCACCGACTGGATGTGGCGCGCGTTCCTGCCCCACGGCGCCGACCGCGACCACGAGGCGGCGTCGCCCGAGGGCGCCACCGCGGGCATCGACGCCGCCAGTCTCTTCCCGCCCGCCACGGTCGTCATCGGCGGGTACGACCCGCTGCAAGACTGGCAGCGCCGGTACTGCGACGCGCTGCGCGGCAAGGGGAAGGAGGTGAGGGTACTCGAGTACCCCGACGCCATCCACGCCTTCTACGTGTTCCCGGAGTTCCCGGAGTCCAGGGATCTCATGCTACGGATCAAGGAGATCGTCGCCGGCAGCAGCAAGTGACCGGAGCAACGGACGGCGTGGCATCTGTGGCGTGGGCGCGCGTAGCTGTCGCTGAGATGCTTCTGCTAGCAGAGGATTAGGTAGGTGGATGCACCTGGGATTGTGTTGAGTGACTGGGATCGGTGACGTGGACTGGGACGGTGGTTGGTGTCTAGTGTGACGTGGTTCTTATCATGCAACCCGTGTGGGACGCGTCACAGTCTCACTAATGTGAGATCATGATGACGATCGAAAATGGTCTTTGGCTTCTCATGGACGTACGTGGCAGGCCTATGAATAACCATCTTTTTTTATGTCGCATTATTAGTGGATTGTCCTTGGGCTAGAGGATCAAGACACGAAGAGCTCAAATCCTGGCCCATGATTAGCTCATCATTGTACTAACGAGCCTCTTCTATCATGTGTGCAATTAAGCCCATGTCAAGTCCATATAAACAACTTCTTGTGTTACGCAAGTGTCCAATTTATGTCATATTTCTTATAAACATGAATATGCATAGAAATACAAAGCATATTTGAAAACAAGGTCAGTATTAGTCAGCAAGTGGCGCATATGATCCAAATATGTATGAAAGTATCAGTAAAACATGCAATAAAATATGTGCATAAGCAACAATGCGTGTGCAGGGAGGATTAAAGTGGCAACAAACGGTGGAACAACCATGGCCACCTTCAACGGTATAGCCATGGTCTCCAACTCTAAGGCTTTGTCATGCCATCGGGCTTCATAGGCTTGCTAGGCTGACACATATGGCACATGTAAGGCTCTACCTTGCCATGTGTAACTTAACCGTGTCATGTCGGGCTCAATCAAGCCCTACCGGGCTTCGCTGGGTGCGTGTTGGTCCATACCATGCTGTCCGTTTAGACAACTATAGATCTATATAAATAATTATTTGCTGCTAGCTAGAGAAAGCCACCTAATAATTTTTTTGTTAGCTAACTAGGCTATGTTTGGATCCTCCAATTGATATTTCAATGCATCAAGTGGAATATGTATAACTATTGGATTAAAAAGAAGATGCAACCTTTATTAGTTAAACTTTAATAAATGTGGATGGAAATACAAGTAAAATACAATCACAGAAAACTCAAGACAAGGTTTCCCATAGTTATATCTATATGCAGGACATTCATACATAGCTGATGCTCCCGCCATATCATTTATTAGAGCACTTGATGATACAATGGATAAACGATGGGCTTGTATTTTATTTGGTTTCTTTAGTGCCACCACTTGAGGTGGCAGACATGTTGTTAAGATCTTCACCATTCTTTATCTCCAATGCATTTCTACTTGTAAGAACATGGTTGTCTTCAGGAAATTGTGAGTCTTCTTTCACTAATTTGTGCAATGTAGACTCAGAAGCCACCGTATCCTTAGTAGAATGGATGTTGCTACCACTTGTACAATCATAATTCTCAGGGCATTTCTGCACAACAATATTTTGATGATCACCATCAACAACTTTTCCATGGCCCACTAGATGAGTCACTGTGGTTGATGTGGCAGTTTTGGTACTTTCATAGCTTGCTGCAAGAAATTGTGTTTCCTGAAAAAAAAGGATTTTGAACATTATGTGTTAAATGAGTTATGATATTGGAAAAAAATAGAGTTTCCTAAGTTATCTTATGAACCTGTAGTAGTTGGGATGTATTGCTGGATGCAGGTTCCTGATCATGATTTGTCCCATGCCTTTGGAGAACACCATTGAGGAAAATATAAGGCTTGGTAGAATTAATGGCCTCTGTGATATCTGATTCAAGTATGGTGAAGCGGCCATGGGATGAGGCACACATCCAAGCATGGATTGCCAGTTCTTGGATAAATAGCTCACATAGCTTTGTCACGAATGGTGGAGTGTCAGATGATGTCATGAGACTACCAAGATTGGCTCTAATGATTTCTTCAATATTGGCCATGGGTAAATTGTGACAGTTGCGGTTCATTAAATTCTCAATGTCCTCTTGTCTTCTCCAAAACTCATCAATTGCTTGTTCTTGTGGTGTCATCAAAGGTGTTGATGGTGATCCATGCAACTCCTGTGCATGCTCACTTCTTTCTTCTGATCCATTTGACATTGCCAAGGATCTATATGCTCAAATCGATTCCATGCACATCAAGTGAATTAGGTACTACCTAATTCATAATATAATGCTAAAAATTGGCATAATTAATAACATTCAGGACCTTTTGTAAAAACTATACAAAATTAGATGAACACAACGAAGGAGTTATTATTTCCTAAATAAAGAAAACAATCCTCAAAAACAAATCATGCCATCACCCTCTCCATTAGTGAATTAACTTATCGAATAACAAGATAGACTTATTACCTTAGTCAAGCTTCTATGAACTTCTACTTGAAATTGCTGATCAATTAACTGATGATTAATACAAGAGAAATAGTGGCCTTGGTGGTTTATATAGAGGATTTCGAGGCGATTTTAAGGTAACGGACAAATGTACACGTTTCAGAAAGAATCAGAGAAAAGGTTGATGGCCCCTAATGGATTTCTTTTGGGTTTGTTAATGGTCTGTCACCATTCTAACAACCTTGGAGTGTCTTAAACGCCATAGTGCATTTATGTGTGTGGCACACACAATAACTTTTAAATCTCCAAAGCTTTTTAGATATATCTTCCAGCTCATCCTTATCTAGCCACCGCTACTTGCAAGCTTTTCACCAGACAAAGACATTTTTGGATATCATGAGTATTTAACCAATGGTTCATGAGAAACTAAACACCATCAGAAGAAAGCATGTACTGTTATGTGTTTGGGATCGTGTCGTATCCTCAAGTACTTCATTTAGTCACCTCAAACTTTTCATTTAGGAAAATAATATAATACTTGATATCCTCCAACCTTTTCATGTCTAGATCAACTTCAATTTGTTGTTGTTATGAAAAATATTGGTATAAGGTGTAAGGACTGATAAATTGGTTACTTGATGCTATAACATACATTAATATGAGGTGTAAAAAGTAATAAAGTGAATTCCTAATAGTATGATAGCATCATCATATTTATTTATCCCATTCTATAGATCATGCTATGGTGTGTCATCGAGTTGTATCAACTCAAATATTTGCATATTCTTTATCTTTCATGGATGAATGCTCAAGTTATATGATTAGCTAAATATTATTTCGAGGCGATTTTAAGGTAACAGACAAATGTACACGTTTCAGAACGAATAAGAGAAAAGGTTGATGGCCCCTAATGGATTTCTTTTGGGTTTGTTAATGGTCTGTCACCATTCTAACAACCTTGGAGTGTCTTAAATGCCATAGTGCATTTATGTGCGTGGCACACACAATAACTTTTAAATCTCTAAAGCTTTTTAGATATATCTTCCAGCTCATCCTTATCTAGCCACCGCTACTTGCAAGCTTTTCACCAGACAAAGACACTTTTAGACATCATGAGTATTTAACCAATGGTTCATGAGAAACTAAACTGTGGCAGAATCGCCTAATCTAATGCCCTCCCAAGAGTACTCGTCTTCCATTAGACACTAAGTACCCCAGGGAGAACACTAAACTACGCGATTCCGTCGAGCACACCGCAAGGGAGAACTCGAAGATCCACATTTTTACATCAGGATCACAAATGAGAGAGTAAAATTTACAACATCCTTACCATTTCTTACATCACTTTTAGTACAACATCAGAGTAATTCATTATGTAGTTATGATAGCAGAATGTAAAACATTATCAGAGTCCAGCGGAAAAGAAACCATTTAATGACAAGTTAACCATTAACATGAAGTTTAATTGCATGAAATGATTACAGATTAATAGTATTCCCTTATAAAACTTTTGGTGAGAGTTTTAATAAATCAGCTCTACTCCGCATCGTAAAGGAAACCCTCGTTGAGCCCACCAGAAGGTTTCCATATACAAGTGTCAGCTTATCAGCACCTGTTACCTGCAACAGGGTAGAACAAACCCTGAGTACTCAATTG
The DNA here is from genome assembly GCA_038087645.1 of Saccharum hybrid cultivar R570. Classification (NCBI taxonomy): domain Eukaryota; kingdom Viridiplantae; phylum Streptophyta; class Magnoliopsida; order Poales; family Poaceae; genus Saccharum; species Saccharum hybrid cultivar. Next base: position 24,935,644 of record JAQSUU010000558.1, read on the forward strand.
TACTCCGCAAGACTTACCCATCAGGAGAAAGTAAAAAGACTCCAAGGATTATGCAAGGCTTTTTGGCTTGTGGGTTTCTGTTTGCAAGAAGCAGCACTAAGAGTATGTCCTTAATTTGTTACTTTTAATAGCCGTATTTTATTTCTTATCCAACCTTCTATGTAAGCACCTATTCTATAATCAAGCAGGGTTGAGTAAAAGAAACCATTTTTTTATCTTTCAACTGCCAGTTCTTACTACGATACCAGAGCGTAGTCAAGCCGTACCGTCACGCAGAAACGGCGATTCATGAATCAATATGCCCAGCTGGGTGCCCCAAAAACACACGCCTTGCTTGTACCCCGGGCACAAGCAAGACCAACCCATTCCACTCCTGTCAAGGGGTCCAGGTCCCCGTCCAAGCTCGGACTTTAAGCCCCCAACACTGCAGACCCGACCTCAGTATGGTGTTTAGACCTCCTTAACTCAATATATAAGACCACCCTAAAAAGCTAGTCTGGAAAGAACCGGAACCCATGACAAGAGAGAAACAAGTCTTCCCGCTCCCATAAGCAAGTATATGCTCGGGACAATAAATTTGTGACTTGACTAGAGTCCATGCAACGAACGGTCCTTAATTGACACAGGCGGAACAAATGCAACCAGAGCCCCGCTCTGTTGCCCAACCAGGTCCAAGTCCATCCAATCCGTTCCGCTCGGTCTCCAATTATCCATATACATTTATATTACATGTGATAGTAACATGATAATAGTAACAATATTAGAATTCATATCTCTCGCGAGTGACAGGAAATCACTCGACTTCTACCGAAGTCCTGTAGCATAACAATCTACACGATCCTGACATGCTAGTAAGACTCATGGGATTAGGATATTTATATGCAAGTGGGTTTCATTCAACTCCTTTAAACTTAATGCACAAGCATAAAATAAAGTGCAAAATAATAGGGGTTATGCACCGGGGCTTGCCTAGGTAAAGATTTAACCAAAAGTTAGCGTCCCGTGGTGACGACACGATCATCAAGACACCATCTTTCTGTTACTCCAGTCGACTCCCCGATCCATCGTCGTCCCTATAATGAGATTCGCAAATACAACGTAGAGACGTGAAAACTCGATGGCAAACGCAACGCTCAAAAATATGACTACGTTCCCCAAGCTAACGAGCGCGTAGATGGTTAACGTACTCAGCTACGCACCCACGATGTCAGATGGGACATTATTTTCCAACCATTGTTTTGTCACACAGACCGAGGTGTCGGTTTATCATTTTATCAATTAAACACATATATTCTAATTAAGGTTCATTAGCTACCCTAACACATTAATTATTATGGAACCACAAAAGTTACGGTGAGCAGCTAATAATATTGGGGGATTTGCTATAAAATTTTCAAAGCCAACACTATCCCCAATTCCACACAAAAAGTTCCACAAGTTTATATTTTAATAATATTAAGCATGTTAAAATATTTAAGGCAACCTAGAAATATCAAAGAGCTACGTGAACCAATTACACTAATAGCTAAATCATGATTTTTGGAATCTAAAAAAAGTTGGTTTCACAATTCTTGGACTAGTACATAATTTCATATTGATGTGACAAGTTTATCTTAGAATTGAAATTACAAAATGCTTTAGAACCAGAGAAGGCCGGCAGCCACCCAAACAGCGTAGCGGCCAGGTCCGGCCCATCCCGGGGCACGGCTGCGCGTGACGCCGCCAGCCCAGCTGGCCCGCCCCGCCTGCGCGCATGCACAACTGCAAAAGGGCCCCCGACCTAAGCGCGAATTCAACCGCCCTCCGTCCCACTATTCCCCCCTCTCACTGACGCTCGCATTTAACCCCCCGGACTAAGCCCAATTCAAGCACGTGCGTCCCTGACATGCCGATGCACGACGGCGCGGCTCCGGTCGGCGCTTGGCTGCTACGCCGGGCGCGTAGGACCCTCGCTGGCCCAGCTATGGGGCCGACCACCGTACACGAGCCAGGTGGTGGTGGTTGGAAGCGGTGGAGCACGGGGAGGTGCCCTAGGGTTAGCTACAGCGGCAGGCGGCGGTTCCCTATGATGGCGCGGCCGTTCCGGAGGACCTAAACACTGACGAGGAGGTCGAGGCGGCTGGGAAGCAATAGAGCCTTACCGTTGTCTGCGATGCGGTGATGGTCGGGGCGGAGAAGCGCCGAGGTGGCCCGGCCACAAGCGACCGATCTGTGCGGTGGCGTTCAGTGGCGGACTTGGCCGCGTCACCGCGTCACCAGCGAGCGTCCTGGCCAACAGACGTGAGCATCGGATGGGGGAGGTCAAGGCGAGTCCAAGGGTACCAGCAACCGAGCCAATTTGTACCTTACCCGAATCCACGCTACCCAAGGCGGCGAGATGGTGGGAGACTCCAACTGCGTCACCGCGGTGCACGATTGTGGCCCGATGTAAGGGGTGTGGCTAGGCAACTCCCATGACGAGTCGCCGGTGCAAGGAATTGGACTGCCCTTGCCCGAGCTGTGTGAGAAGGGAAATCATAGGTGGTTCTATCATAGAACATGGAGGGCGAGCACACGGGCAAGCACGGGCAGTTAAGGTGGGTGGCTACGGTCGTGGCAGGGCAACACGCTGTGCTATTGACGAGGCGAGGAGACACGGCGTGACGCGCACGGTATGGTGACCCGACCGAGCGGGACACCGATTCCTGTCTAGGGCAGAGCAGGGCAGGGGGGCATCGACGCATAGGATGTCTCCATCGACTGTGGCCGAGTTAATGAGGCAGAGGCGGCATAGGACGATACGACGAGGCGGCAGCTGCGGCGTCAGCCTGCCCCGCGGTCGGTTTGGCCTGATGCGTGGCATGTCGTGGTCGGCAGCACGCGCACGCCCCAGCGCAGCGCAAGCGGCATGGCCGCGGCTAGGCCCCAGCGCCAGCGGTGACCCCCCCACACGAGGTGACCGCGAACAGGAGGCCGGCCGGCACAAATGTGACGCGCACGAATCTTAAAGCGTGCCCAAACTCGGTTACAACTTGGTAATTGCTCCACCGACTTGAGGGGGCTCAAGATGGCACATCCGGCTATGGTTAAGGGCAACAAACACCGACCAAGGTTCACTGGATAGGCAAAAAATGAGGCACGCCAACTAGGGTTCGTCACTGATGTAGACGATTCGCGAACGCAGTCCCAAGTCAAGAGTTACCTCGCGTTCTAACGAAGTTCGGGAAATTTTTGAGCGAGAAAAGTGACGTTCCCACAACCGCAACCGATGCCAAGCGTCAAGTACACCCTTTGAGGCAACCAACTATGCAATAATGCGGTGGTGGTGCTTAGGCATTTTGGTTGGAATTTGAATGTCAACATGGCATTGTCATTAATTCTTTCTGTCTTAGACTCGGTCTAGAGTTCAGGTAGAAATGAATTTCGAAATCGATTTTTGGAGCTAACAAAACTCTAGCTAACAATATTTATTCCCCAAACAAGAAGGTTGCACTTCCATCTACACAACACTCGCATAAATCTTTACTTAAGTGCAAAGCTCAAATTACATTTTATTTTTGTCATAAAAACCTATTGTTCTATTGCTAGTTAAGGGCTCATGAGCATGTTTTCAAGTAAACCAATTAACCGTCATTATTTGTTTACTATTTCTTGTGAGGGAAAATTGTAAAACTCGAGAACTTGTTTACTCAATTTCTTTTTGATCTTAAACAGGATGCTAAGCAAGCTCGTAACACCAGGGGTGTTACATAAACACCATGAAAAGAAAGCATGTACTATTATGTGTTTGGGATTGTGTCGTATCCTCAAGTACTTCATTTAGTCACCTCAAACTTTTCATTTAGGAAAATAATATAATACTTGATATCCTCCAACCTTTTCATGTCTAGATCAACTTCAATTTGTTGTTGTTATGAAAAATATTGGTATGAGGTGTAAGGACTGATAAACTGATTACTTGATGCTATAACATACATTAATATGAGGTGTAAAAAGTAATAAAGTGAATTCCTAATAGTATGATAGTATCATCATATTTATTTATCCCATTCTATAGATCATGCTATGGTGTGTCATCGAGTTGTACCAACTCAAATATTTGCATATTATTTATCTTTCATGGATGAATGCTCAAGTTATATGATTAGCTGAATATTATTTTGGAGTTTATGGACAACTATTGAGTGTATTCCTCAATATTGTTGTCCTTAGCACACTATAGGGACCCCAATTCACCCCATGGAGAACTACAAATATTTTCAATTATCCACAAGTGCAAAGAAAACCATTAATGAGACACTATTCATTAATGAGTGTTGGTAAATAATTATAAGATATCTCTAATATCTCTAGTGTGAGTTTATATGGTGGCACATGACCAAATTCTTTGCTAGGTTTCTCTGGTTCAATAGGGGCTTGAAGATGGATGGTCGAACATACAGTTGTTGAGGCAAAGGCAATGGGCTAGCCCTTGGTAGTAGGCACTCGGAATGGTTCCTACAAATCAAAATTAGAGAAGAACAAGGTCGAGCTTGCTACCAAGAGGTAGCCCCTCATCTTTGCCTTAACCATTAGATATCTGGACATTGATCTTCAATCACCTATTGTGCTGGATGTTGTCGGTGAAGAGTCAAAGAATTTAGCCATGCACAACCATATAAATTCACACCAATAGTTGTTTGTCTTTCATCCTACCATCCAACCTAGAGGAGCTAGTTGTGCTAGAGCATGGTGAATTAAAGGCATGAAACCCTTAAAGCCCTAGTTTGATTTTGGTAATTGAGTGACAACTAGTGGACTAATGCTTTTAATGAAGATGATTGAGCTACATCCACATGATGGCGTTGAGGAAGGTGACAACCGTGGTGAAGATGGTGATGGCCACATGTTCAAGATGCTCAACCTTGGAGAGAATAGAAGAAGATGGAGTTTGGAGCAAGACCGAAGGCAAAGGTATATCAATAGTACTTTGCTTTTGCCGACCAAGGTGTATTAGAGTGCACAGTTAGGTTTAGGGTAGATAACTATACTATTAAGAGGGAAACTCTAAAGCAATTATGGTTATGTAGTGCCACTAGATGATGATTAACTGTGCATATGTATTAGACCTAATGACATGGTGAGGAAGCAATTGAAAATGTTTTGAAAATGCTAACTCAAGTGCTCAAGGTGTTGGTGTTCTATGGAAATGGAACACACTTTGGAGTTAGCACATTTGAAAACTTGCTTGAGAGAAGGGCTCAATGTAGGGGTTCTACACTCACCGGAATTATCTGGTGCCCCTACTAGGGAAGCTATCGAAGATTAGGCTATGCACTTAGCCTCCTTGTGAACTAACTTTTTGTTGTTGAGGAGGAGTCACTAGATTTATCCAGTGCCTTGGCTCATGGAGCTCCTATTGACACCAACGGTGGCAAATAGGTAAACACATGGTGGAAAGACTAGATACGGCTATCACCACCTACTAGCATTCACAAACAATCCATGCGAAAAGCAACATACATAGGCAAGGTATTGTCTAGACACCATGTCTACACTATATCTCACTACTCTAACCATAATCCACTAAGTTCCCTTAGTGAAGCTAGAGCACTCTACTAAAGTAAAGAAGGTACCAATGAGAACAAGTTATATATCAGTTTACCAGAACTACAGATCAGTTTCCATAAAGAATCTTGGATGCTTACTTACAGACAAGGCCGCATCCATCAAGGAAGTAGCCATTGTCGCTCTGTTCGCTTGGCTGATAAGCCATGGCTGAAAGTATTGTTCACTGATTTGTTGTGAGAGAAAAACATTATTCACTTGCTGAAAAAGTATGGCTTATAAGACAAGTGAACAGGGTTGGATTTATAGAAAGTTGTATTCATTGCAAAAAGCATGGCGTTGGTTAGGAAATGACATGCTATGGTGAAGTTTATATTCTGTTAGGTGGGAGCAATTAAGTAATTATATAAACATATATATGGATAGCTCAAGAATAAGTTGCACAGTTGTGCTCTCACTACTCTAAAACTAGAAGTATAACCATTATCGTCCAAGGATGTTCATGCGTTCGAAGAGAACTCTGCAGAGGTGTACCCACACAGAGATCTAGGATGAACCTCCATATCCATGCCTGAATAAGGGTTGCCTCAAGGTTCCAACATTTACCTAGTGTGTCCAACTAATCCATGAATGGTACGACGATGAGTAGAAGTACCATCTTCTTTTAGCTACCTTGCGCTACACCCCAAGCTCAATCCATGTGATTAGGTCATCACCACTATGTACTTGGCTTGTCACACCCATACATGACCATGTGGTCTGTGCAGGGGTTACTTTGTATAATAGAGAAATAGTCCTTAGCTACTCCATGAGCTATGCCACTCGAGATTTGATACTCATAGTGACCTTACCCCTCATTGAGCCAATCTAGACAATAAATTAATCACTTAAGTCTAATTAAAGGTTGGCCTTAGTCAAGTTATTGGCTAAGACAAGTTAATTTCCCTAGAAAAGTTTTTAAGTCGTTAATTGAATCTGGTGTGCCATTTTGAACGCGCAAATATGAGTTCCCACTCATACTCGACTTCTAAGTTCTAAGCCAACTAAGCATAATTAAATGTCCCGAAACCAAATTTTAATCATGTAAGGCTAATCATCATAAGGTGTGAGACTAATCTTTAGTGAAATCAAGATAGTTGTTTAATCATCCGTATGAAATGCAACTAACAGTATGAACATATAAAAATGAGTTTCCAAAATAGAGTTCCAATAGTAGTGGTGTCTACGTGTCATGATGTACGGGTGATCTCGGGAGATCATGACTGCCTGTAAATGTTCCTTACTTTGTATTACACCTGCAAAGGAGAGGGAAGGGGGTAGAGTTGAGAGAAACTCAAAAGGATGGATGGCTTTGGGGAGACTAGAAGGGTTAGGCCTTGTATGCTAAAGAGAGAAGCAGGTTAGGTGATTTGAGGATCAACTAGCCTTTGACCACAACCTTTTAAATCAGCTCCTATGTTTCGTATATTTAGCATTTTTACAGAAAAGCCCTAGGTCTTCCAAAAATAGAGGTTTCTAATAAAACCCTAGGTTTAACCTCCATTTTTTTAAAAAAACCTTTCTTTAACCTTTAAAGCATAGGAATAACATAAAAAATAAACCATAGCTCCATAAATTGTGAAACCACCTTCATTATCTTTCTAGAGTTATGTTTTGTCTATTTAAATTATGCTCCTATGCATTTGTATTGATTTCATGTTTTAATTATACAATGATAGTAGTAAAGAAGTATATAGGAATCTTATACTCACCCAGTGCCCTCCCTACTAGCTTCTATATATCTTTATTGCACTGGAACTTCAGTGTGTCGCACTACCACTTTATTTATCATTACCCCTGCTAGACTTTGGTACAATATAATTGGTATAGTGAAGAACAATCTATTCAACAATTACTCTTAGCCATAGCTTTCCCCAAGGATATTAATATGATACCTTGGGATACTCCTGCGTGAAGTACTACAATCATGTTTCGACGCGTTTGCATAAATAACTACTTGAACATAAGAAATACCAATCAATATCAACATATCAAGAAACCTAGTTAGAAGCAACCCAACAATTACGATAACCAACGTCAACAACTGTGAGACAACAAGACAACCCCTGCAACAACCAACAACATAAGGCATAGGAGGTCAAGGCGTCCAAAGCGAAGGGCTAGAAGGTCGAGGAGGTTGAGGGCAACAGAAAGACCGGGGTTGGGAGGTACATTATCACTTCTATGGCTTAGGCCATGGGAACACAACTATCTGCTATGAAAAAGGCATGGAGTTCAAAGGGAAGCAAGCCTCCCCAAAAGAGAAGGAACAACACAAGGAGATCTTATGGTAAAACTATTTTGTTTTAATTACAAATTAGAAGGCAAGTAACTATTTTGCCTAAGATTTTGAAACCTGGATTTGAAAACAATTGGTTTGGTCATGATTAATTATGCCTGGTAGATAAAATCTTTTGATGAGATCTTGTCTTTTAGCATAAATGCATTTCAAACTATATGTTTGAAATTTAGTTTGTGCTAAAGTTAACCTAAAAAGGTTACAACCAAAATTTTTTAATTTTAAACCTTGACCTTATAGACATTTGTTTTTTCCAAATAAGAATGTGAAATATCTAGGTAAAGTTTGAACTCAAACCCAAACTAAACAATTTTCTTTTCTTTTCTAAATTTAGGTCAATCCGCTCTCTCTTTTCTAATCTTCTAAATCAGTTGTGTTCTAGATAAATGTATGGATGTCAGCGAGCCACATCATCCATTATCATTTATTTAGGTGTGCATACTAACATGTCCGTGTTGATATTTGGTAACACAATTAGGAAATAGGATCCGCAAGCGCACGGATATTGGCTGTTTTGGGGTCGGTCTATAGAATGGTAGTTTGAAATGTTTCCAAAATCGGCAAAAAGATCGGATTCTATATCCAGCATGAAATCAGGTGGTGGAATTTCTTCCATTTGTGGCTCAAAACTTGGGATAGCTGAAGTAGGTGAAAAATTTGGCAGAGTGTCTACTTCGGCTTCGTAGGTTTTATCATGGAGGGCATTATCCATCTCAGCTTCTAGGATTCTATTCAAGATCCCCTTAGCTTCATCAGTAGGGATACGAAAGAAAGAACCTCTAGCCATAGTATGCAGCATTTGTTTATTATCTTTCTGAAGACCTCGAAAAAAGTGAAATAAAAGAACAGTGTCTTCAAGCAAAAGTTTTGGACCAGATTCTAAAATATCAGAAAAACGTTTCCAGGATTTCCCCAAAGTTTCATTATCTTTTTGTTTAAAAGATAGGACTTCGAGTCTAAGGTCACCAGTACGGTCAAGGGAATAAAAATCTAGACAAAAGTTGGCTCTTAAAACTCCTCATTCACCTTACTGTTGACTTACCTTCTGACTATACCATCGTCTAGCTTCTCCTCTTAAAGAAAAAGGAAAAAGCTTCCAACGTAAAGTCTTATCAGAGATGCCATCAATGCGAAGACAATCACATGTCTGCTCAAAATCTCTAATACGAAGGTAAGGGTTTTCGTCTTCCTTTCCCGAAAAAGATAAATTTTGAATCATCGCAATCAACCTTGAACTTAACTTATACTGGGATGTTTGGATAGGCTGCGATGACTCCCATGGTAAAAGGTCAGTTGCTGAAGGTGTTGCGGCATCAGAGATAGATATAGAACCTTGGTTTTCCATTTTTTGGTAAAAAGAAAAAGAAAGAATGAAAAAGATAAGAAAATAAAAAGTATGAATACAAGCTAGTAGTAAGACTCAAGGTTATCTCAGCAAACCGTCTTTCTCCCCGGCAACGGCGCCAGAAATGCTTGTTGATATTTGGTAACGCAATTAGGAAATAGGATCCGCAAGCGCACGTATATCGGTGAGCACTTCACCCGAGATGTTATCCTGGGTATCGTATTTATATTTTTACCTTTAGGAGAAAGAGTGCATCTGACTAACCAAATCTATTACTACTAACCTTTAGGCTACAACCACTATGATTCGATGTGAGTGATGTATAGAGAAGACTACAACCGCACTCTTCTTCTAACCTTGGTAAGGATGATCTACTGTTCTATTGGGGAGGTTTACGGAATCTAGACACCACAAAGGATGTTCAACCCGCACCTATAAACCCTATCGATCCTGCTAACGGGATATGGAATACAAAGGTAACTCGGAATTGTCACGTTCCTCGCTACTACCACGGTCCGGCTAGACGAGGGGATATCTATGAGTATCCTAGCTTAAACACCACGTTTACGCTAGAGATGATCACTCTAAACTCTACGCGAAGAGATCAAAGTAAACTCATAAACCAAAGAACAATAAAACAAAGAACTTACTAGAATTTAGAAGTCGAATTACTGAAGAATCCTGAGAACAAGCCTCGGGTTAGAAGAACTTGCTCCCGCAGGTACAACCTCGGAGTAGACACCGACAGGCCGGCTTCCTCCGATCTACACCTCCACTCTATCTCTCTCAATCTAGTAGAACTAATTCTACTTTCACATTGGATGCTAAGCCCTAAGAGGTGGGAACCCTAGAGGGAACCTCTCTCTCTAAACCCTAACTAGAGATATGCAACTGAATAATGAATTGGGGTCCCCTCCACCAGGGGTCAGGGGCCTTGCTTATATAGCCCTTTTGGATGAATCTGGACCGTCGGATCAAACCGACCTTCATCCTACGGTTTTCCTTGATCCTCAAAGGCGGTGGAGCATAATCCGCGAGACTCGACCTGATTGGTCCCGGGGGCAGGGCGGGCGCCCTAGGGCACAGGGCGGGCGCCCTGTGTCCTGGCCCGTTACGGCTCCCGTTCGTTCTCGTGGCTTCTGGAATCTTCTAGATGTAAGATAATTACGTGTTCGGTTAATATCCCGTCATTAATCCGACATGTGGGCCTTTCTTCTGTATTTCCTGATAACCCCCTACAGAAATAGATAAACAGCAAAACTCGTGGAATTCTGTTAGATCAAACCCTAATTCTAGGTGTTGCTTGCATATAGGTCCTTTTCATTATTTATTTGATGGTTATAATTGATACTTAAGAACCGTCAACAAACACCCCCATACTTAGGCTTTTACTCGTCCTCAAGAAAAGGTTGGTTAATAAAACATCTGGGGTTGAAACATTCTTTCATACCTGCAGGGTGTTGTAAAAATCCACTGTGCACTTATAGTCAGGGAAATATATGGTCAGAGTAAAGAGCCTTTCTTCTTCTTAATCCCTATCACTTGGAGTTTTTACATATTTTTGAAAAGAAAAACTTAGCATACCTTTATCCTCATAGGTGCTCTCAGAGTCACTCATTATCTTTTATATTTCTCTCTGAGGCTGTTTTGATTTTGCAAAAATAATTCTTTAAGCATACATACCTTGCATTTATTGTATGGTCAAAACCGGATCCGAGGAGAAGAATGCCATACTCTTAGATCAAAAATTTTGAAAATTAAAAACTTGTCACTCTTACTGGCATATTGCTTATTAGAGGGACCATGGGCTATCATTTTCTTTCCATCATATTTTTATCATATCTCATTTTTTTTTCATTTTGGGTGGATACCGAGGTACCCCTAATTCTACTGCCGGACACTTGTCCATTTTTTCCACGAGGTTATCGAGCACTTGCTCCTTTTTATTTCCTCGATATATTCATAATTTTGCATAGCCCATGCCTCTAACGCAATAATACTTCGGAAGAGTGAATCTTTCTGAATAAAAATGTCTTGATCTTAGGAGTATGATAAATCTCTCAACAAGGGTCTAACTTGTTTTGAACAAACTCAATACAAAGCAGATAGCTTTAATTAATATTTTCATGTTTAGCAGGCATATAAAACTTGAGGATGGTAGCTATAATTTTGAGATTTTTAAAACAAATTCTCCAAGCAATAAAGATACTAAGAATAAGGTACTCATACCCTTACCATCTCTTATTCCACAATGACTTTTAGCAACACAGGGTTTTGAAATAATTTTAATAATTACAAGTTTCCAGGAAATATCACAGAGTGAGATTGATCATGATTATAAGAATTTTTATCCTTTTAATTTATCATGTTTAGAGAGATAAAATTATGCACAAACTAAGGTGAGTGTGTAAGTGTGTAATAAAAGTGTGCAGAGTGTGTACCTGGTTCATGGAGTGGTGCGATCGAAGTGTGTGTGACATGTCAGGGAATCTCCCCCATACGTGTTTTCTGCTTTCTTGCACAAAAGTAAAGTAGAGACACACAAGACATACTAATAATAATCTTTATTAATCTTGAGGCATTTATTACAACCGAATAATAATAATAACCGAATATAATAGATCTAAACTGATTATAAGCGAACCTAATCGAATCTAATAATAACTAAGACATATATAGCCCCAAGATCTAATCTAGATAGCTCAGCGACGCTCACGCCTCCTAAGACTATTCTCTAACTCATCGATCCTCTTGTTGGCGTCGGCAAGGTCATCCCGTAGCTTTAGGATCGTAGTGTTATGGTTGAAGGTCCTCCGATCCATAGAGATATTGGAGTTCTGAATTTCTATAATGCTGTTCTTGATCACCCGTAGCTCCTCATCCACATCTGCAATGGTCCTGCGGCGCTTGGGAGGTGTCTCGAAAGCATTAAGAGCATGCTTGGGTGCTTCCTTCGGAGGAACGAAGTGGACCTTAGCTGCCCTAACACCCTCGAAGTAAGGTCTCTCCTCCGTGGTATAGCGGACACTAGAGATCTCGCCGCTCCGGTTGGTCTTCGCTCCGATGATCCGCTCATTGGGTTTTGGCGGCAGGATCTTTGTTCCGGCTGGTACCTTGATGATCTCCTTCCCCTTCGACGATGATGGCGAGCCTTCGAGCAATAGGGGCTGCGTAGGTGCGGTAAGAACTGGGCGAGCAAAGTAGGATTGGGCAGAGCTACGTTGACGTGGTGGCATGGCTTCTAGCTGTCACTCTGTGTTGGCCGGGACGAGAGCGTAGGCGTCGGGATCCTCCTTGGGCTTCTTGTTGAGGTCGTAGGGGACGACTTCCCAATCGACGTGGAACTTCTCGGCCATTGGAGCAGCTAGGAACTAAGCAAGATCTAATTTGAGGAAGGAGAGAAGGCTTGAATGAATTGGTGCTAAAAGCTGACATTGGGGGTCTGTTTATATAGGGGGTAAAACTGCTCTCGTGCATGGTCGGGACTCTTCCCGCCGTCATGTTTGCGAAACAAACCAAGGACGGAATTTTCCAGATAGCAACGGGCGAGGTTATCGCATGGGAGAAGTCTGGGGCCGAGGGGAGACAGGGGCAGGGCGCCCGCCCTCATCCTCAGGGCGCCCGCCCTGTGTCCGGTTCCTCTACAAGCCTACTTTCTCGAGCGTGTTTCTCACCGTGTTTTTATCCTGAAAAATATATACTTGGCCAAAAACGTCAAATTAAAAGCGTCGGGCTTTAATTTTTAATTGGAAGGTAAAAATTGATCACGTCTATTTCTTCTAATTCTTTATTGGGCTCTAAAAATAATTTAAGACGTTGACCATTTACCTTGAATAACGTACCTTCGTCATTTTGAAGTGTGATAGCTCCGTGGGATGATGAATGAATTACCTTGAATGGTCCTTCCCATTTGCTCCGGAGCTTTCCATGCCCGAAAAGCTTCACCCTGGAATTAAAAAGTAATACCTTATCTCCGGGTGAGAACTCCTTCTTCTTGATCCTCTTGTCATGCCATCTCTTGACTCTTTCTTTGTAGATCTTTGAATTGTGATATGCTTTCTCCCGCCATTCTTCTAACTCCGATAATTGCATTCTTCTATGTTTTCCGGCGATATCTAGGTCCATATTCCATCTTTTTATGGCCCAGTGTGCCTTGAACTCAAGTTCAACAGGTAGGTGACAGGTCTTTCCGTATACCAATTGGTATGGAGACATTCCAATTGGGGTCTTGTATGCTGTCCGGTAAGCCCAGAGTGCATCGGGTAACTTGTCCTTTCATGCCGTTCCCATCTCGTTCACCGTCTTCTGAAGAATGTTCTTGATTTGCTTGTTAGAAGTCTCTGCTTGGCCACTTGTCTGAGGATGATAGGGAGTAGCGACGTTGTGACGGATTCCATGTCTTGATAGATAGTGCTCGAAGCGCTTGTCAATGAAGTGTGATCCTCCATCACTTATCACTATCCTGGGGACTCCAAATCTTGGAAATATGATTTCCTCAAACATCCTCTTCGAACTGATATTATCGGCATGCTTGCAAGGTAGTGCCTCTACCCACTTGGAGACGTAATCAACCGCCACCAAGATGAACTCACACTTCTTTGATGGGGGAAATGGACCCATGTAGTCTATTCCCCAGACATCAAAGAGTTCAATCTGAAGGTTGTTGGTGAGTGGCATGGCATCCCTTGTATTTATGTTTCCGTGCCTTTGACATGGCCCACATCTTCTGATATATTGCTTCGTGTCATCGTACATCGTAGGCCAGTAGAATCCACATTGCCAGATCTTTGAATGTGTACGGAATGCTCCATAGTGACCTCTGTATGGTGATGAGTGACATCTGTCGATGATCTTCAATCCTTCCTCAGTGGTCACACATCTTCTAAGTAGGCCATCAGCGCATACTCGGAAGAGATATGGCTCATCCCATATATGTGAACGACTTTCCTGAATAAGCTTCTTCTTGTTTGCTCCGGGTGGTACATAACCTGAAACCATAAAATTAACAATATCTGCATACCAGGGGTCAGATCTGTTAATCCCGTAAAGCATGTCGTCCCGGAGTGAGTCATTAATGGGGGGTTCCTGTGAATTCTTAAAGTACATTCTAGACAAGTGATCAGCAACAGAATTTTCTACTCCCTTTTTATCTTTTATTTCTAAGTCAAATTCTTGGAGTAATAAAATCCATCTGATTAAGCGGGGTTTCGCATCTTTCTTAGTGAGCAAATATTTTAGTGCAGCATGATCAGTGTAAACAATTATCTTAGCTCCAACTAAATAAGATCTAAATTTATCAATGGCAAAAACAACAGCCAGAAGCTCTTTTTCAGTGGTTGCATAATTAAGTTGAGCTCCTATCAAAGTTTTACTTGCATAAGCAATTGCATGATGCTTTTTATCTTTAGTTTGTCCCAAAACTGCCCCCACAGCATAATCACTAGCATCACACATAATTTCAAAAGGCAACGACCAATCAGGGGGTTGAATGATTAGTGCAGAGATGAGTGCTTGCTTTAATAAATTGAAAGAATTTAGACATGCATCATCAAATTCGAAAGGAGCATCCTTGGCTAGCAAAAGAGTAAGTGGTCTCGCAATAAATGAAAAGTCTTTTATAAATCTGCGATAAAACCAGCATGGCCAAGAAAACTTCGAATTCCTTTTATATTCACAGGTGGAGGTAGTTGTTCAATTACTTCAATTTTAGCTCTATCTACCTCAATACCTCTTTCAGACACTAGGTGTCCTAGCACTATTCCTTCTCTAACCATAAAATGACATTTTTCCCAATTAAGGATTAAGTGCTTTTCTTCACATCTTTGCAAAACCTTATCTAAGTTCTCAAGACAACTATCAAAAGTTTTTCCATAAACTGAGAAATCATCCATGAAAACTTCCATAATCTCTTCATTCATATCAGAAAATATAGACATCATACATCTTTGAAAAGAAGCTGGTGCATTACATAACCCAAAAGACATTCTACGATAAGCATACGTTCCATATGGGCATGTAAAAGTGGTTTTGCTTTGATCATCAGGATGGATAGGGATCTGGTGATACCCTGAATATCCATCTAGAAAATAGAAAAACGAGTGTTTTGCTAACCGCTCAAGCATCTCATCTATAAAAGGCAAAGGAAAATGATCCTTTTTCGTGGCTTTATTAAGTTTTCTATAGTCTATGCACATCCGCCACCCAGTGACGGTGCGTTGCGGAATTAGCTCATTCTTATCATTAGTAACAACAGTCATGCCTCCCTTTTTAGGCACAACTTGAACAGGGCTTACCCACTCACTATGCGGCACAGGATATATAATCCCTGCATGCAGCAACTTTATAACTTCTTTTTTAACTACCTCTCTCATCGCGTTGTTAAGTCTACATTGAGGCTCTCGAGAGGGTGTAACAGAAGGATCTGTCGGAATACGATGGGTACAAATCATAGGACTGATTCCTGTGAGATCTTGAAGTGAGTAGCCGAAAACATAGTGGTGTTTTTCAAGAATGGTCATTAATCGCAGAGTTTGCTCCTGAGTGAGTTTATTACTAACGATCACAGGAAACTCTAGATTATTGTTTAGGAAAGCATAGGTAAGACCGGGTGGTAAAGTTTTGAGTTCTATGGGGGGTCTAGGTGTTTCTGCAAACTCATTTAAGGGTTCAGGTTCAGAAGGTTCGGCCTCTTCTTCAGTGAAGAAGGGGGCTTCCTCTTCTAAGTCTGGATCATCTAAAAGTTCTAGAGATGCAGCCTTTACCTCCTCCATAGGATCAGGCAAAAGATATGGCTCGGTCTTATTATTCAAGGAGTGAGTTATCGTAATTGGAAGTTTAAAATCCTTTCCCAAGGAAATGTGGAGCTTTCCAGTTTGACCTTCATAAAGGAGTCTTCTTAAAGGTTGTCCAATCAGTAGGTCGAAACCCCATATATCAAAGATATAAAAGTTCAAATGAACCATGGAGCCTTCTACCATAAAGGGTAGGACATTAATAATTCCAAGACTGGGGACTAATCGTCCCGAAGATTCCTTTATGACCTTTGTTGTGGGGGTTAAAACAAGTTTCCCAAATAAATTAAGTGCAAAAGCTTCGGACATAATATTGATCCCCACAACAGGATTATAGAGAGCGTTAAATTGATCAGAATTATAAGCACAACGTATAGTTATAGAGGGTGTGTCCACTCGGATTACTTCAGAGGAAAGCTCTGACTCCTCTAACCATTCGCTACTCATAACCGAGATAAGCTCTCTCAATTGACGTTCACTTGGTAAACAAATGCTAAATTGGCTGTTTTGGGGTCGGTCTATAGAATGGTAGTTTGAAATGTTTCCAAAATCGGCAAAAAGATCGGATTCTATATCCAGCATGAAATCAGGTGGTGGAATTTCTTCCTTTTGTGGCTCAAAACTTGGGATAGCTGAAGTAGGTAAAAAATTTGGCAGAGTGTCTACTTCGGCTTCGTAGGTTTTATCATGGAGGGCATTATCCATCTCAGCTTCTAGGATTCTATTCAAGATCCCCTTAGCTTCATCAGTAGGGATACGAAAGAAAGAACCTCTAGCCATAGTATGCAGCATTTGTTTATTATCTTTCTGAAGACCTCGAAAAAAGTGAAATAAAAGAACAGTGTCTTCAAGCAAAAGTTTTGGACCAGATTCTAAAATATCAGAAAAACGTTTCCAGGATTTCCCCAAAGTTTCATTATCTTTTTGTTTAAAAGATAGGACTTCGAGTCTAAGGTCACCAGTACGGTCAAGGGAATAAAAATCTAGACAAAAGTTGGCTCTTAAAACTCCTCATTCACCTTACTGTTGACTTACCTTCTGACTATACCATCGTCTAGCTTCTCCTCTTAAAGAAAAAGGAAAAAGCTTCCAACGTAAAGTCTTATCAGAGATGCCATCAATGCGAAGACAATCACATGTCTGCTCAAAATCTCTAATACGAAGGTAAGGGTTTTCGTCTTCCTTTCCCGAAAAAGATAAATTTTGAATCATCGCAATCAACCTTGAACTTAACTTATACTGGGATGTTTGGATAGGCTGCGATGACTCCCATGGTAAAAGGTCAGTTGCTGAAGGTGTTGCGGCATCAGAGATAGATATAGAACCTTGGTTTTCCATTTTTTGGTAAAAAGAAAAAGAAAGAATGAAAAAGATAAGAAAATAAAAAGTATGAATACAAGCTAGTAGTAAGACTCAAGGTTATCTCAGCAAACCGTCTTTCTCCCCGGCAACGGCGCCAGAAATGCTTGTTGATATTTGGTAACGCAATTAGGAAATAGGATCCGCAAGCGCACGTATATCGGTGAGCACTTCACCCGAGATGTTATCCTGGGTATCGTATTTATATTTTTACCTTTAGGAGAAAGAGTGCATCTGACTAACCAAATCTATTACTACTAACCTTTAGGCTACAACCACTATGATTCGATGTGAGTGATGTATAGAGAAGACTACAACCGCACTCTTCTTCTAACCTTGGTAAGGATGATCTACTGTTCTATTGGGGAGGTTTACGGAATCTAGACACCACAAAGGATGTTCAACCCGCACCTATAAACCCTATCGATCCTGCTAACGGGATATGGAATACAAAGGTAACTCGGAATTGTCACGTTCCTCGCTACTACCACGGTCCGGCTAGACGAGGGGATATCTATGAGTATCCTAGCTTAAACACCACGTTTACGCTAGAGATGATCACTCTAAACTCTACGCGAAGAGATCAAAGTAAACTCATAAACCAAAGAACAATAAAACAAAGAACTTACTAGAATTTAGAAGTCGAATTACTGAAGAATCCTGAGAACAAGCCTCGGGTTAGAAGAACTTGCTCCCGCAGGTACAACCTCGGAGTAGACACCGACAGGCCGGCTTCCTCCGATCTACACCTCCACTCTATCTCTCTCAATCTAGTAGAACTAATTCTACTTTCACATTGGATGCTAAGCCCTAAGAGGTGGGAACCCTAGAGGGAACCTCTCTCTCTAAACCCTAACTAGAGATATGCAACTGAATAATGAATTAGGGTCCCCTCCACCAGGGGTCAGGGGCCTTGCTTATATAGCCCTTTTGGATGAATCTGGACCGTCGGATCAAACCGACCTTCATCCTACGGTTTTCCTTGATCCTCAAAGGTGGTGGAGCATAATCCGCGAGACTCGACCTGATTGGTCCCGGGGGCAGGGCGGGCGCCCTAGGGCACAGGGCGGGCGCCCTGTGTCCTGGCCCGTTACGGCTCCCGTTCGTTCTCGTGGCTTCTGGAATCTTCTAGATGTAAGATAATTACGTGTTCGGTTAATATCCCGTCATTAATCCGACATGTGGGCCTTTCTTCCGTATTTCCTGATAACCCCCTGCAGAAATAGATAAACAGCAAAACTCGTGGAATTCTGTTAGATCAAACCCTAATTCTAGGTGTTGCTTGCATATAGGTCCTTTTCTTTATTTATTTGATGGTTATAATTGATACTTAAGAACCGTCAACAGTCCGCACCATCTGCTAACATTCATAGTTTATCTGTTCATGTAAATTGATATAAGTATTATAATTTCATTTGAAATTATCAACAGCCCCATAGCAGCACCTAGGGTATTGTTGTAGTTAACAATATTTTTTTTATAAATTTGGTCAAACTTAAGAGAAGTTGAATGGAAACAAAATTAAAACATCAAGATTTATAGAACGGAGGCACTAGAAAACTCCTTTCAAAAGCATGCAATCAGTCAACAAGTTCTTTTTCACAATTGATTCCACATTCTCCCTCAGGCCTCTGCCTATAATATAATGTATGTATTTCAGTTGTTCTAAGAGCATCTCCAAGGGACTTTGCAAATGAGGTTTGCATTTGAGAATTTGCCAAAAACCTCAAAAAAGAGGGCTCCAATGGTTTTGCATATTAGTTTTGCATTTGTGGAAACTTTGCAATTCTCAGGTTCGGTTTGGCATTTATGCAGAGTCCGCTCGACTTGGCAAACGCGACTCCCGCGACTCTCGCGCCCGGTCCTCCCTCTCGCACGTGCCATATCTTCTCACGCCTTCTCTATCGCAATAAATGACAGCATGGCCAAGGACCGAACCAACATGTCTTTGTTTTTTACTCGAAAATTTGTGCACAATCCGAGCGGCTGAGAACATAAAGAAGTCATCGTCGACTCGTCATCCAATTGTCTTCGGAGACGTGATCTGGAAGCCCTCTTCTGCCGCAGCTGGGAACAATTACGCGCCTCAGAACATTGAACAAAATAAAAAATATGTCGGACACAAGTATTTACGAAGGACAAACCTTGGCGATCCGCAGCGCAAGCCTGTTTGATGGAGTCGTCGGCGGCATCGTGGGCAAGAGGAGCACCGATCATTCACAGCCTGGTCTCCAAAAAACAAAATCACCAATCCTTGTTTTCGAACAACGGGGACTACGAGCAGTACCAACGCGATTGTACATACCTTTGTCCAGCAGCGACATCGATCTGGAAGCCGTCCAAGGGCAGCAGCGATCTGGATGCCTTCCAAGGGCACCAGCGACCTGGTGGACGGCAGCAGCGACGTGAATTGGCGGCATGGACTGGACGCGCGATCACCTGGACGCGCGAAGGAACCGGCGGCGCGAGGGCGAGGAGAAAGCGCGCGCACGTGAGACCGCGGGAAGAAAATCGCGCGCGAAGGAAAAGAAAAGTTTCGGTGGGTCACCTAGGTCCACAAATTGAGTAATTGCCAAGTCCATTTGCAAAGTCCCTTGGAGATGGCCTATTTTTAGACTTTACATTTTGGTTTGGGACTTTGCAAACAACAACAAATGCAAAATCCCTTGGAGATGCTCTAAGTGAAACTATTCTAATTTTAACTAGGTATATATAGGAACGAGTATTAACATCTATTGTATCTAATAAATTATAAGAATGCATTTACAGTTCATTTAATAAATCTCATTTGATATTGCAACAATATTCTAAAATTTAGTTAGACTTAATATAGTTTATGTTATAACAATCCAATTTTTTTGACGCCTCTTAACTTGGTACAGCTGTAATATCTAAACATGTGCGAACACAAGCAAACCTCCCACACGCGCACACACTCACACCTCTACGCACATATTAAGACCTACAACTATACGCAGCTTGAAGATCACGTCCTTAATGAGATCGACAGAGTCACTAAGGGCTCCGTAGATGACGGACACATTGTTCTGACCGAGTCACTGAGGGCTCCGTAGATGATGGACACGTCGTTCTGACCATTGTGGCACCACGTGAGAAGGAGACAACTGAAATTTATTTTGGGAAGGGGAATCACGCATCGAGCGGCGTTCGTCGAGCGGCGCTCGAACGCGTGACCGCCTGCTTCCGCGTCGGGAGAGCAGACCGACCGAGCTGCGGCCCGTTCCAAAATTGCTTCCGCGTCGGGAGAGCAGACCGACCGAGCTGCGGCCCGTTCCAAAATTGCTTCCGCGTCGGGAGAGCAGACCGACCGAGCTGCGGCCCGTTCCAAAATTGCTTCCGACCGACCGAGCTACGGCCCGTTCCAAAATTGATTATACTTCAGAACGGTGGGAGTAGACGCAGCTATATTACGGCCGGCCGTAATATAGGCGTTCCGTACGGCTACTCCATTTTTGGCTACCCCAACAATAGTATACTATTGTCTTTCCTTTTCTAGCAAAAACTGCTGCCGCTGCTTTTACCCCCAACAACAGTATACTATTGTCTTTCCTTTTTCTGGCAAAAACTGCTGCCATTGTTTTTTGCACGTGCACTGGGCTGCCACGGGAGAGATGCGGTGTCTACTACCTAGCTGGCCATGTAAGATTTTCTGATAGTGCAACAGAAAAATGTAGCAACAAAATTATATGAAAACTGCACAAATACAGATCACATATCTCCTGTTTATACAAATTTTATCAACCTGATAGGCAAATTAGGTTTTATAATGTGCCACAGCACTGCACATGAAACTAGAGCAGCAACAAAAAAAGCATTATTCAACTCTGATCCAAAAAAGCAAAATTACTTCTCTTCGTGCAAAATCTGAAAACAAAAAACACAGGTCATTTAGAAAAACTTCATTTTTAGAGGCAAAGAGAACTACACAGCTGCATAATCAAAACATGTAATTTTAATCAGAAGAAGCACATGGTTCGATATATAAACACATGATTTAGGACTGCATGATCAGAAAAAATGTACTAGCAATTTAAGTATCATTCCTTAGGCAACAATGTCTCCCTAAATAGGCAATTTATGTATTCTGAAAAAGCAAGTATAGTGTCTATGTTCATTTGCATTCCACAGCCCCACCCTCACCCCCACCCCTGATTTATTTGCAAAACAAAAAAAATACATAGCTCAGATTTCATTTTTTATGTGTCGCGCCTATTTGTGTAACAGGCAAAAATACAAATTAAACAGAGGCAAGGTGATGATGTAAAAACTAGTTTTGTACAAAAGGCAGACTAGTTTAATGACTAAACATAAATGATCAGCATAACAGAAAGGATAAAAAAAAGGCATGTTTCATTCCCTATAGCTGAACATCCATCCCAATGTTCAGCATATGGAAACCCACAATCATGACTGTAGGGATAAACAATATAGAACTCAATGCATATAAACAAATGTGGTTGTATGTAGAAAACATAACATTAGTTGGAGGAGAAAAACCACTAATTTGTTAGACTGAATTGGAACACCAATATTAACAAGTTCATAGTTGTATATGGGCTTCTCTGTCTCATTGTCACTATTATCAAGTCGTCCAACTAAAATGCAACTAATTGCAGATTAGTAGTCCTAGTCGGATGGCCTTTTTGACTAGTAAGGAAAGGCTAAATTACCTATTCAGGGGCACATTGTTGCCTAACAAATGGCACTTTAATTGCCAAAAAGAAATTACAAAGGTGCTAACATGGGGCTGCTAGGAAAAATAGGTGACACCGGATTGCTCACCTTCACGTGCTATCATCCGCCTTTTCGCTGGACCATGGATGTTGATGCTCCCTGGCAGAGATCACCCCACCGCTTGCAGCCGCAACTCCACCCGGAACGTGGCTCCGCCTGCCTTAGCTTTGCCCGGCATCTGGCAAAGGAGGAGGTGCCGAGGACACTGATTATCCATTCCAAACAGTTGGAATCAAACACAGACTGCATAGGAATGATCTTGTTCAATTGATAAAGCCCAGGGGCATACCACTGATCTTCGATTGATGAAGCCCGGCAGCCAAACAGACGACTATTCCTGTAAAGAAGTACATGTAAACAGTGCATTGAACTGTTTAAAATACAAGTGCAATAGCAAGATGTAGCAACTGAAAAGAAGTACCTAAAAGTGCTAGTGCTAGGGGATGTTCCTAGAGCCTTTATTGGTGATGAGCAGGTTGCTGCTGGTAATGTTGCAGTGGATTACATTTTCTTAGACAATTTAAGTGTATGCACTAGGCAACAATGTCTTCCTAAATAGACAATTTATATATTCTTGAAAGCAAGTAGTGCCTACGTTCATTTGCAACCCACAGCTAGGCCCTATGATTTCTACAATTTCTGAGATAAGACTATCTCTTGAGGAGTCTAAATTTGAAGATAACGAGCAACTTTCAAGTGCTGCTCCCACCACCCAAGTTGCTGCTCTCTCACCCTAAAATGCTATTGCTACTGCCCACCGGATGCAACCATCCAGTTACATTTCTATGTGGACATCAACATTAACAAGTGTACAAGAATCTACCTGAGGGCCGAGGCTTAGGCCTATGATCTAGAGAACTACTTTCAGAAGCTCAGTGCCTGTCACTTTTATTAGAGTCTAGGCACCCAGCTGACATGCAAAAAGAAAAGCGAATACATGGTAATTTTACCATGCATTTTGTTTCAATGTTTCAGTTACTTTTGGAAGCCCTGAAATATTCTGCCAGTTTCAGTATTGAATGTTTCACAACAAATGTGCATTGTGTGTTGAGAGATATTAACTGATTGTAGGCCCTAGAAAAATTGATTTCATGTTGGACTAGCCAGGTATAACGGAACAGCAAGCAATCTCCAGTTAACTTGTACAAAACAGATATACAAACCATGATGACAGGGACAGCAAGCTGGAGATTGGTATGGTATCTGAATATATAGAGTGTGAGCACCATATAGCTGACAGAGTGCATCTCGGGGATCATTATGTTAGAGAAGCAACTGCGAAGCGCTACGTATCTGGCCTTGCCCAAGAACATGCCCAACAGGATGCGAGATGAACATACTTGTGGTGGAGATGTACATAACAGTGCCACACTGTGACCGACCTGATGGTCGTGCCTTGCAGGCCATGGCTGCAACTGAATCTTTCTGTACTTCCTACGGTCAAATACACAGCAAGAGATACTTGAAATGGAAGGATCAATCACAAGCATCTCACATTGGCACTTGGAATTCCACCAAGCTGAAGGCAGCATAATTGTTTTGTGGCACTCGAAATTCAAAACCCGATGCTCCACTAGCAGCAGCATCATAGTCACTTCCTCGATCATCGGAAAAAACTGGGAACTGAAGATAACATCAGAAAGGACATCTCCTGTAGGTATATGAACTATATACTGTTGCCACCACTATGCACTGCAGCAACAAGAGTTTCCAGTTTCTCAGGCTTTTCATCATCAGATTCACCGAAGGCAGCAACATCAACATAGCAAGGACATGAAGGCTTGCAGACACGTGACAGAGTACCTCTCAGCCAAGTCGAATGACGGCCATGATAGAGGACGCAGCCTAGCATCACAGCTCATCAACCGGAGTTCTGAAGGTAGAGCCCATGGCCTGTGCTGCCTGTGTAGCACTGCATCTGAATGGAGACGAGAAACAGCTTTGTGAGAGGATGAGGAAATTCATCAAACACCTGTCGGGCAAGGTTCTGGGAACCGCGTCCTCCTCCTCGGGCACCACCAACTTGCGAGAGGTGGGGTGGGCGTTGCCGCCGGCGGTG
Organism: Saccharum hybrid cultivar R570; assembly: GCA_038087645.1. Classification (NCBI taxonomy): domain Eukaryota; kingdom Viridiplantae; phylum Streptophyta; class Magnoliopsida; order Poales; family Poaceae; genus Saccharum; species Saccharum hybrid cultivar. The sequence goes on from JAQSUU010000558.1 coordinate 24,959,817, forward strand.
GAGGAGAGGCTGCGCGAGGTCGTGACGTACGACTCCGGCGGAGGAGAGGCTGCGCGTGGCCGTGATGTACGACTCCTCCGGGATGTGGCCGTCGTGAGCGGAGCCTGGCCTGACGAAGGGGACTCCAGGGTTGGTGATGAATCGGCGCAGCACATCCAGGACGGCGTCGGGCGCGGGCGAGGTGGATGCGGGTGGCCATGGCCCGGCGCGGCGGCGCCAGGTCGTGGTCGTCGCAGAGGAAGTCATGGAGGCCGAGCCCCTTGGCGAAGTGCTCCTCGGTGACCTGCTCCGCCAGCGCCACCGAAGCGGCCAGCAGCTTGTCGTCGCGGACATGGGTGGCGCTGCCGGGGAATGGAAGGACACCGACGAGCGCTTGGTGCTGGATGGGCTCCTTTGGGTCAGAGTCCGGGAGGCGGAGCGCGGAGCCCGTGGCGGCGTCGAGGACGAAGTAGCGCAGGTCAGAGGCGGAGGAATCGAGTAGTGGAGCTGGCGCAGAAGGGAGGGAGCTGTTGACGCTGCGCTCGTTGTCGTCGGGGCCGGCGAGCTCGAGGGAGATGACGGTCGGCGTCCGCGTAGCAACCGCAGGTGAGGCGGGCGGCGCGGTAGGGGCCGATGTGAACGCCGACGTGGCGGCGATCCCCAGTCTCCGCGCGGATTTCCCCATCGCCGGCGCAGGTGGGGGCGGGGAGGAACTCGGCGCTGGCACGGGGAGGCGGTGGGCGATGAGGAGGACACCGGGGAGGAGCTCGCCATTCGCCGGTCGGCAGTCGCCGGTCGCCAGGGAGAGAGAGACGCGGGGAATGAAAAGGTCCTAGACGACGCGTGGAAGGATAAGAGCAGTGGTCGCGTGCGTGTGCCTTGCGGTGGGATGCCGAACGCTGCGCGTGGGATTAGAGCGTGCGTGCGACAGGACAAAAGCACGGCCGGCCGGAAACAAGTCATTACCTTATAAGATAAGTTGGTGTGAAGTCGTGTTTTGTGCCCACCTCTTCCAGAAGACCCGAAGTTCACCAAACTAGGAAACCAATTATGTGGCAATTACTTAAGCTGCGGAAAAAGCAGAGCTCAGTAGCTCACACGGTCACACGTTCTGAGTCTGAAACTTGAAAACCACGCTCGCAGCCCGGCCTGGCCCGTATAAATACATACGACCCATTAGCAAAGCTGCAGCTTCGAGGCCTCACCCACTCAGCCACTCTCCCGAGCCCGCAGCGATCCATCGCATCAGCCATTCGTCCCCGCGCAAGCGTGCAATCAATGGCGGAGGCTCCCACGACGCCGCCGCGGAAGCCGAAGCCGCCGATGTCGCGCCTCATGCGGCTGTCCCTCAAGTTCGTGGACAGGGTCACCGACGCCACCCGCCGGGCAGACGGGACGCTGAGCCGCTGCGCGCTGTCGCTGCTGGACCCGCGCGTCCCGGCCATCACCTCCCCATGCCGCGGCGTCGCCTCCCGGGACGTTGTCCTCGACGGCGCCCTCCGCCTCCGCGCGCGCCTCTTCCACCCGGCCATGAAGACGGCGAAGAAGTCCACGGGCCCCCTCCCCGTGATCGTCTTCTTCCACGGCGGCGGGTTCGCGTACCTCTCCGCGGCGTCCGCGGCCTACGACGCCGCGTGCCGCCGCATGGCGCGGTACGCGTCCGCGGCCGTGCTCTCCGTCGACTACCGCCGTGCCCCGGAGCACCAGTTCCCGGCGCCCTACGACGACGGGATCGCGGCGCTGCGCTTCCTCGACGACCCCAAGAACCACCCCGCGGCCGTCCCGCTCGACGTCTCCCGCTGCTTCGTCGCGGGCGACAGCGCCGGCGGCAACATCGCGCACCACGTGGCCCGCCGCTACGCGTCCGACGCCGCCTCGTTCGGAAACGTCCGCGTCGCCGGCCTGATCGCCATCCAGCCCTTCTTCGGCGGCGAGGAGCGGACGCCCTCGGAGCTCCGCCTGGACGGCGCCGCGCCCATCGTGTCCATCGACCGCACCGACTGGATGTGGCGCGCGTTCCTGCCGCCCGGCTGCGACCGCACCCACGAGGCCGCCAACTTCGCGTCCCCGGCCGCCGCCGCGGGCCTCGACTCCCCGGCGTTCCCGCCCGTGCTCCTCGCCATCGGCGGCTTCGACCCGCTGCAGGACTGGCAGCGCCGGTACGGCGAGATGCTCAAGAGCATGGGCAAGGACGTGCGGGTGGTTGAGTACCCCGACGCCATCCACGCCTTCTACGTCTTCCCCGGGTTCGACGACGCGCGAGACTTCATGATACGCATCGCTGAGTTCGTCGCCGAAAGCGCCGGCGGCCGAAGTAGTAGCGACTAGCGAGTGATCAGAGCCGCCGGAGCTGGAGAAGCAGTCTGCACTCTGCAGTGGCCAGGTGCTTGTCGCCGTTGTGTGTCATCGTCGTGGCATGTGCAGCAGCGAGGTGTTTGGTACAAGTGACGTGCCGAGCCTTGTGCTGTGGGCTGTGACGTTTTGGAGGATGTGGTGGTGTGCTTGCGTGGTTGAGTGAGAGTAGAAAATGTGTGTGATTGTTATTGTTACTTTGGTAAGTTTGGTATGATAAGTCCGATGAATGATGTAAATTTTAATTAACTAATCCAGTTGGTGGTTTCGTGATGCATGGTGTCTGATGGGGACTCAAACCTACCGGCACTAGAAGATTAAAAATGAGGTTAACCACTTTAAATACATCGAGAAACACAGATACAGTAGTTTTGACTTTTTAATCAGCACTGAGGTTGGAGCCACAACTTTGTTGAAGTCATGAAGAAAAATTTTTGCTAAATCTGAACTTATGATTTCCTTTTAAAAATTTTTGCTAAATCTGAACTTGGCCTCTACATAGAATCCCTTATATTTCAGTATAAATTTTAGAAGTCATAATGCACTTTATTTAGGATAGAAGGAGTATATCGTAAGTTTAATTAATAGTTACAATATAATATGGAACCCAAATAGACTCGAAAGGTTGTGGATGGAGGTGGATCTAGAACAAAAATGACCATGAAAACTGTAGCAATCTCCAAAACAATGGTGATAGCGAACCAATCAACAGTTTAATGAACCAAACATAATCCATATTCTAAGTTACAATGATATGGGACCCAAATAGACTCAAAGGTTGTGATGGATGTGGATCTAGAATAAAAATGTCCATGAAAATTGCATCAAGCTCCAAAACAATGGTGATAGGGAATCAATCAACAATCTAATGAACCGAACATATATCGTAAGTTACAATGATATTGGACCCAAATAGACTCGTAAGGTTGTGGATGGAGGTGGATCTACAACAAAAATGACCATTTCTATAACATTTCACCTTCATCATGCATCTAGAAACATATTACTTCCATTCGAGAAAGGATATAATTTTAGTTCTCTTCTTAGTCAAACTGTCTGAAATTTGATCAAATTTATAGAAAAATATGTATCCTTTCCTAGATGAAGACAGTAGATAAGAGTTGTATGGCTTATGGTTATGCATATATATGGTCATCAATATGGCTCACTACCTATGATTTGTATTATGAAACCCGACCAGTTCAATTTAATTTGGATACTTCTGCGGAGGGCTACATGTGTACTTGAGCACATTATTATATATCTAGGTAAGCTTAATGTCAGTGTTTTGTCACCCGACGAGTGAATTTATACGAATGTCGCGCTGCTCTAGGAAGACAATGGTAGTATCCAAAGACACAGGTAATTATACTGGTTCAGGCCAGAGCCCTACGTCCAGTCTTAGAGAAAAGATCGAGTGCGTGTTCCTTGGTTGAATGCTCTGTAGTTCTTACAATGGGGGTTGCAAGAAGAGTGGAAGAGGTAGGAGAGTGGAGAGGGACTGCCCAAATAAAGTCTTGAGAGTCCATCCCCTTGGAAGGGTGCCCTGGCTGCTCTTATATAGAGTCCGAGGCCATGTCACGTACAGAGAGTTAGGTTCTCCTGACCAGGCGGTCATGAGCATGAGGGAGGGAAACTAGCTATCTTGGCTTGCAAGGAAGGCCGTCTTGTTTTGATGTTAGCGCACGCCCGAACGTGGTTGTCATCATGGTCTTCTGTCCACGTCGAGGCATGGGGCGGCGTGGTGCCACAGTGTCGGCCGTATTGGCACTGTTGGCATGGTGGTGTTTCGCCAGCCATCCTGTGCGATGTGGTCTTGCTGTGGCCTTCGTCATCGTCTCCTAGTCTTACGAGGGTGTCGTACGAGAGTAGGTAGCCGCCCCGGGGTCGTTGGTTGTCATGCTAGTCGTGGTGCTAGTGGCCACAATCCCGAGCATCTGGGTCATGGCCCTTGTTGGCTTGGCTGGCCTTAGAAGTCAAGACCATAGTCACGAGCCCCATCCCGTGGTGGGTGGGGTCGTGCTCCCGTCTCGTCGGGCCGTATTTGTATGGTGGTTCACCATACCTGTCGTCACCGTCTGGCGGTGCTGTCTTGTCTGCGCAGCGTGGCACAGGGATGGTGTTTGTCCGGACCGAGGGGATGGCTATCCCCTCAGTCCTGGTGGGGTGAGTGGGGCGTGCTTGCTCTGGTCAGAGCAGGCATACTTGGTGGACCTTGGCCTTTCTCCATCCCTTCCAGGGGACGGGATGGAGGAGAGGTCGTGCGACGTATGGTGAAGGGAGAAGGAAGAGGTCGTGGCCGACTCCCCATCTCAGTGGTTGGCCCAGGCCCTCATAGCTTAGTTGGGCCTCGGTCGCTTGGGCTTGTACTAGCTTGTTTGTCGTAGGCCGCCCAAGCAGCTAACTAATCGGTGCCTTGAGATACCCGGGGTATCATAACCCCGACACTTAAGTTGGGAGATAGGTCACAAATCATGTTATGGCTGGTTGGGTACATTTTTACCTTAAGTCACAGTATCCAAACATGTACAACATTGTTTGGCAAAAAACATAATGTAGTTGTGACTCTTGCTACTTTCCTGCTCAATATCTCTTCTAGGAGGGTATTAGTTGGGAATAAGCTTATAGACTAGCAAAACTTAGTGGCTATAATTGAAAATATTCACTTACAGAAAGATACAGATACTTTTTTTTGTCTTTTAAAAAGTAATGGTCTCTTCACTATAAATGCAATGTATAAATATCTTATTAAACACACGAGTTTATGTGTCCTAGAAAATTTGGTGTCTAAAGGTACCACTTCAAATTAAGATTTCTCTATGGTTCCTGAGGAGGGTAAATCTACAAAAGAAAATTTCAGCAAGAAGAAATTGTGTGGTAGCAAGTTGCATGAATATAACAATTCAACACCTTGTCTTTGATTGTATTTATGCTACATCTCTTTTGTGTGCAGTACATTTAGCTTAGGTTTAACACCTCGAAGTGACAATCACAATCTTTTTCATGGGTGGTAAAGATAGAGGGGAGTTTAAATAAATCCTTAGTGTTAATAGAAGGGACATGCACAAATGAAATATTTTTTATAGGTACCGACCCAAAACTTTTCAAGGGAACACATTAGCTACATTGGATGTAGTTACAATGAGGTAAAAACGACAAGAACTGCATCCTCCATGTTTGTTGAGTGCTCAAGATGGCCATCATATCTTTCTTCTTTTTCCTTTGGATGGCCAAATAATACTAGGGTTGAATTATGAGCTGGACATATTTGGTTATTTAATCTCGATATAGTAGTTGGTCTAGTTCTCTTCATAGAATTGTCTTTTTCTGTATACTTTCCCTATTCTATTGCTACCGCAGGTCTTATGCAATCGATTGGATCATATAGATACCCCTTCAACAAAACAAAGGTCATCAAAAGGATCTTGGACAACTCACCAAAGTACGAAAGCTAGTAAAAATGGATTCCTATTTAAAAAATGACTAACAGTATAGATAAGCTCACATTAACCCATCAATTTTGAACCCAATTTAGGATGTTTCTTGGAAAGTTTCGAATTCAATGAGCAATAATGGGAACATCAAAATTAAATGCCACATTACAGTTCCAAGAATGACAAAACAAGGGTTGAACAATATTACTTAGGGCCTATTTGATGACCTCTAGATCATTAGAATATGATTTTGAATGAGATATAATAATCTAGATTATGGATTATAATAGTTTAGGTCATCTGGATTTCTAGATTACGGGTGCAGAATTATCGGATTTGATCTTTTAAGCACCTATAATATCCTATTAATATATTTGTGATGGATTATAAGATTCCAACAATCTATTTGTTGGTATATATTTCTCGTAGGATTTTGCGTCATACAAGTGATCAACGTTTCACGTATCGGGAATCAGAGAGGTTAGCACATAAGTAAGGTCTATACTGGTTCGGCTACGAAGTACTTTACATCTAGTGGAGAACAACTTCTCTTTGCACTCAGAGTAGGGGTGCTGATAATATGTGGTTGTATGTCTATGAACCGAGATGCAACCTCATATGGTTAGGGTTACCTGTCTTATAATTTGGAACGGATCATGGCCACGTACCGTGGTCAAATGTCCAAGGTTGGGGAGATAATGGAGAGCGGCCTTGACCCTTGAAAGCCCAAGTTTGGTTTTGGTAATTAATGACACCAAGTTGCTAATGCTATTGTATCAAGTGTGATTAAGCTAGGCATAAGCAACACATGTGATGAAGGTGGACGTGGCAAGGAGTGGTAGCCACAAGGTCACAAAGAGATGGTGCATATACATGAAATGTAGATCATGGTGGAGATGCACTTAAAGTGGTGGACTTGATGTTCAAGTGGAAGAGAAGGATCTAAGAGCGCAAGGCAAAGGTATAACCATAGGGTTTTCCTTTTGCCGGTCAAAGTTGAGTAGAGAAGTGATTGACCGGGTTTAGGATACATAGCCGACTATCAAGAGGGGCAATCACGGTTAGCTCGGGAATCAAGTGCCACTAGATCAATGTCTTGAGCATATGCATTTAGGATCTAGTAAAGAGCTAACATAACGCCTTGGAAAATGTTTGTGAAAATGCTAACACACGAGCACAAGGTGGTGATCACTTGTTGGTGTTGGCACTTTTGCGAAGGCGGTGGAGTTTAAGTGGTAGAGAGGGGTTTGGGTTCCTCTCTCCCTCCCGCCGAGCTTGCGAGGCGGGATTCGGCGCTTTTTGGAGAAGTGAAATGCCTATTTTCTATTGCGCCGAAAGTTGGAAAAGAAACGAAGGCGAACGGAGGTCACTGCGTGCACCGGACGCTGCACCGGACGCGGTCACTGTACGACCGGCGCGTCCGGTCAGGCGAACAGCGGTTCACGAGGATCACCGGACGCGGTGCGCGTCCGGTCATAGGTCACCGGACGCGTCCGGTCTTCCAGGGAGCTTACTGGACTCCCACCGGACGCGGGCACTGTGGCGTCCGGTCCGTTCTTCAGCGCGTCCGGTGGTTGTTTTGTAGTGCGCGGCTCGGTGTTGACCGGCGCGTCCGGTGGGTCACGGGACCGGCGCGTCCGGTCATGACCAGCGCGTCCGGTCGCTCGGTCGAGCGCGTCCGGTCAACGGTAATGGCTAGTTCGAACGGCACTATTCTCGTCTGTCGCGTAGTGACCGGACGCGTCCGGTCACCCGGACCGGCGCGTCCGGTGCAGCGCGTTTTCTGCTGCGTCGTTTCTAACGGCTAGTTGCGTACCCCTTCGTTATAAATAGATGGTGGACGGGTTTTGAGGGTAACTCTTGCACATTTTGAGATATAGAGACATCCTTTGAGCTAGAGAACAATCCCTCCACTCATCTCTTTGATTGATTGCACATCTTGAGTGAGATTGAGTGAGATTCAAGTGCATTGCTTGAGAGTTGCATTCTAGAGGCACTTGATCTTCGAGTTGCTGCGGATTTCTTGTTACTCTTCCGTGTTTCCCGACACGGTAGACGGCTTGGAGCAGCGGAGGTGATTGAGCTTGCAATTGGAGATTGTTGGAGCCTTCACCAAGTGTTGTAAGGGGTTCTTGATCCTTCCCCGCGGGAGTTCGCAAATTGGATACTCTAGTGGAGCTCGTGGCTTGGAGGATCCCCATCTTGTGTGCGGTTGTGCGGCGCCCGCCGAGGGCTCGACTCTTGATAGTCGATTAGCTCGCGAACCGACAAGTGGGTGCATCGCCACAACGAGGAGTAGCTTGCCGGGAAGCAAGTGAACCTCGGGATAAAATCTTGTGTCATTCTCTTCCCGTGGACTTCTCTTGTGTGATTGTTTGATTGGTACTTCACATCTCTACACGGCGGTATAATCACTCGAAGCTCTTCTCTCGTATTTCTTCTCGTACCTAGCTTGTTGTTGTTGTGTTTAGTGGATAGCCTTGAACTAGACTTGTGTAGGTGGCTTGCTTAATTAGTTAGTGCTAGTGCTTTTTGCTCCGCCACCTTTTATACTAACTTGTGGTTAAGTATTTTGTGTAGAAGGTTTTTATTAGGCTATTCACCCCCCCTCTAGCCTTTTTGGACCTTACAAGTGGTATCGGAGCCGAGGCACCGTTTATTTGAGGCTTAACAACCTACGGTGATAAAGAAATGGCTCAATTAAGTTTGCACATCAACAACACCAAGAAGGCACCTCACTTTGATGGCACAAATTATGCATATTGGAAGGTTAAGATGACCGCACACCTCAAGTCAATCAATAGAGAAGTGTGGAAGGTCACCGAAACAAAATTTGAGGTTGCTAATCCGGAAGCACCTACACCGGTAGAAGAGAAGAAGCTCCAATGCAATGACATTGCCATTAGTGCTCTTCATGAGGCACTAGATGACAAGACCTTTGAGCAAGTGAAGAACATTGAGATCGCTCATGATGCTTGGGCCAAGCTAGAAGAAACATTTGAGGGCACCGAAGGCACAAAGACCGCTAAAGCATATATCTTGCAAGAAAAATTTTCAAGCTTTAAGATGCAAGATGATGAGAGTGTACCGGAGATGTTTCATAGATTGCAAGTCATTGTCAATGAGCTCAAGGCACTTGGTGAGGAAGTCAAGGACAACCAATTCTCTATGAAGTTCTTGAGAAGCTTGCCCAAGAGGTTTGATACATTGATCACCGTGCTAGTGAGGACAACATTGAAGGATTCAACTCCTCAACAAATATTTCAAGAAGTGATGACCGATGATTCATATAGAGAAGATGATGAGAAGGATGAGTTGGTCAAGAAGAAGAAGAAGGAGAATGAGAAGAAAGATGATGAAAAGAAGAAGAGTGTGGCATTCAAAGCCACCACATCCAAGGGCAAATCCAAGATTGAATCATCAAGTGAAGAAGACTCAAGCTCTTGTGATAGTGATGACATTGATGAGAAGATGGCTCTCTTTGTCAAGCAATTTGGCAAATTCATGAAGAAGAAGGGCTATCGTGCAAGGAGGAGGAAGAACTCATCCAAGAAGAATGAGCATACCATGAGATGCTTTAGATGCCATAGCAAAGATCATCTTATTGCAAAGTGTCCTTATGATAGTGATGATGAAGATGCTATCAAGAAGGAAAGGAAGAAGCAAAAGAAGAAGCAAGAAAAGAAGGAGAGCTCTCACAAAAAGAAGAATGATTCTCATGTTGCTACATGGGATAGTGATGATTCCTCAAGTGATGATGAGGATGACTACAAGAGCAAGAAGAAGGGACATGCTAGCATTGCCATCCAAGAGAAGGTCTCCCTCTTCGACACTCCATCGTGCTTCATGGCTAAGGCCGCTAAGGTATCATCCGATGATGAGAGTGATCATGATAATGCTAGTGATAGTGATAGTGATGAAGAAGAATTCACTAAAGATGAACTAATCACTATGCTAGAAGATTGCACTCAACATTATAAAGAATCTAGAAAGGAATGCAAGGGCTTGCTTAAGGAAAAGAAAAACCTTATGCAAGAACTTGATGAGCTTAGAGCATCTTATGAGAGTCTAAAGGTAGACCATAAGAAACTTCAAAAGTCTCACACTAAGCTTGAAGAAGCTCATTCCTCTCTAGTTGAAAAATGTGAAAACATGCCAACTAATGTTGAGAAAGCTAAAACTTGCAACATAGGCATATCTTGTGATATAATTGATGAATCTTGTCATAAGCCTATTGTTGTTGCTCCCACTAACCCTTCATGTAGCTCATCTACATCATCCTCATCTAGTAGTGATGGTTTCACTTGTGACTCCACACTTATAGTTGAGAATGAAAATCTCAAGAAGGAGGTAAAAGAGCTCAATCACACTTTAGCTAAGGCTTATGGTGGTGAGGACCGCTTGCTTATGTGCTTGGGTAGCCAAAGAGCTTCTCTCTACAAAGAGGGATTGGGCTATAACCCCAAGAAAGGCAAGGCCGCTTTTGCTCCTCACAAGACTCGTTTTGTGAAGAACAATGGTAGCTATCGCAAAAGTTGCAAGCAAGTTGGTCACATAGAGCGACATTGCATGAACAAGAAATCCAATGCTAATGTATCCTCAATTAAGTTTGATTCTTTCTATATACTTACCAAGGGTACAAATGGTGTTCATGCTAAGTTCATTGGTACACCATGGGTCGGCTCAAAGAAGAAAGCCATTTGGGTACCAAGGAGCTTGGTCACTAACCTTGGAGGACCCAAACAAGTTTGGGTACCTAAAAAGAATTGATCTTATCTTGTAGGTCAATTACAAAGCCGGAGGAAGGCATTGGGTGCTTGATAGTGGGTGCACTCAACATATGACCGGAGATTCTTGTATGTTCAAATCAATTGATACAAGTCAAAATGGTGGTTTTGATGCTATCACTTTCGGCAACAACAAGAAAGGCAAGGTCAAGGGGCTTGGTAAAATTGCTATCTCAAATGACATGAGCATATCTAATGTGTTGCTAGTTGAGAGCTTGGATTTCAATCTTTTGTCGGTGGCACAACTTTGTGATCTTGGCTTCAAGTGCATATTTGGTAGTGATGATGTTGAAGTCATAAGTGTTGATGGATCAAATTTGATATTCAAAGGGTTTAGACATGGTAGCTTATACTTGGTTGACTTCAATGATAGTGAGACACAATTGACATCATGCTTGCTTAGCAAATCTAGTATGGGTTGGTTATGGCATAGAAGGCTTGGTCATGTTGGAATGAAACAATTGAACAAACTTTTGAGGCATGACTTAGTTAGAGGTTTGAAAGATGTCACCTTTGAGAAGGATAAACCTTGTAGTGCTTGTCAAGCCGGCAAACAAGTTGGAAATAAACATCCTAGTAAGAGTGAAATGAGCACATCAAAGGCATTTGAGCTATTGCACATGGACTTGTTTGGGCCAACAACATACACTAGTATTGGTGGCAACAAGTATGGTTTTGTGATAGTGGATGACTACACTAGATACACTTGGGTGTTCTTTCTCTATGACAAGAGTGATGTTTATGATCTATTCAAGTCTTTTGTCAAGAGAGTGCAAAATGAGTTTGAGACTACCATCAAGAAGATTAGAAGTGACAATGGTAGTGAGTTCAAGAACACAAGAATTGAAGATTTATGTGATGATCTTGGAATTGGACATCAATTCTCACCAACATACACTCCTCAATCAAATGGTGTAGTTGAAAGAAAGAATAGAACTTTGATTGACATGGCTAGATCAATGCTTAGTGAATACAATGTGAGTCATTCATTTTGGAGTGAAGCTATCAACACGGCTTGCTATTGTAGCAACCGTCTCTATTGTCATGGGAAGCTTGGAAAGACACCATATGAGCTATTGAATGGAAGAAAGCCCAACATTGCATACTTTAGAGTGTTTGGTTGCAAATGCTATATTCTCAAGAAAGGCACTAGATTGAGCAAGTTTGAAAAGAAATGTGATGAAGGATTCTTACTTGGTTATTCTACCACAAGCAAAGCATATAGAGTTTGGAATCTCACAAGTGGCACCTTGGAAGAAGTTCATGATGTTGAGTTTGATGAAACCCAAGGATCTCAAAATGAAGCTCAAAATCTTGATGATGTGAGAGGAGATCAATTGTCAAATGCAATGAAGAATATGGATATTGGTGACATAAGGCCGAGGCAAGTTGATGATGATGATGATACTCATGTGATCAACCAAAGTGTGCAAATTGATACAAATCAAGCAAGCTCTAGTGGTTCTCATGATGAAGTGCAAGATCAAGGTCAAACAAGTGGAAGTAATCAACTCCCAATACTCCAACCTACTAGTATTGCAAGAGATCATCCATTGGATCAAATCATTGGTGGAATTCAAAGTGGTGTTCAAACTAGATCAAGATTAGCATCCTTTTGTGAGCACTACTCATTTGTCTCATTAGAAGAACCAAAGAAGATAGAAGATGCATTGAAAGATTCCGATTGGGTAAATGCCATGCATGAAGAGCTAAACAACTTCACTAGAAATCAAGTTTGGGAACTTGTTGAAAGGCCGAAGAACTACAATGTGATTGGTACTAAGTGGGTCTTTAAAAATAAGCAAGATCAAGATGGCATGGTTGTGAGGAACAAAGCAAGATTAGTAGCACAAGGATACACTCAAGTTGAGGGTCTTGACTTTGGAGAAACATATGCACCGGTTGCAAGATTGGAGGCTATTAGAATCTTATTAGCATATGCTTGTGCACACAACATCAAGCTCTATCAAATGGATGTCAAGAGTGCATTTCTTAATGGTTACATCAATGAAGAAGTCTATGTTGAGCAACCTCCCGGTTTTGAAGATGACAAGAAGCCCAACCATGTTTACAAGCTCAAGAAGGCATTGTATGGTTTGAAACAAGCACCTAGAGCATGGTATGAGAGATTGAGGGACTTTCTTCTCTCTAAAGGGTTCAAGATGGGAAAGGTTGATACCACTCTCTTCACCAAGAAGCTTGGAAATGACTTGTTTGTGTTGCAAATCTATGTGGATGATATCATTTTTGGATCAACCAATCAAGATTTTTGTGAAGAGTTTGGAAATATGATGGCAAAAGAGTTTGAGATGTCTATGATCGGAGAGCTTAGTTACTTCCTTGGACTTCAAATCAAGCAAATGAAGAATGGCACTTTTGTAAGTCAAGGGAAGTACATCAAGGACATGATCAAGAAGTTTGGATTGCAAGATGCTAAGCCAATGAGTACACCAATGGGCACAAATGATCAATTGGGTATTGATGATAGTGGTAACATGGTAGATCAAAAGCAATATCGGTCTATGATTGGAAGTTTGCTATATGTCACCGCTTCTAGGCCAGATGTGATGTTTAGTGTGTGCAAGTGTGCAAGATATCAAGCTTCACCTAGAGAAAGTCACTTGAAAGCAACCAAGAGGATATTGAGATATCTTAAGGGCACTCATGATGTTGGATTATGGTTTCCAAAGGGGTCAAGTTTTGAGTTGATTGGATATTCGGACTCCGACTATGGTGGATGCAAGATTGATAGAATGAGCACAAGTGGCACTTGTCAATTGCTTGGAAGATCTCTTGTTTCATGGTCATCAAAGAAACAAAATAGTGTTGCACTATCTACCGCCGAGGCCGAATACATTAGTGCCGGTAGTTGTTGTGCACAATTGCTTTGGATGAAGGCCACCTTGAATGACTTTGGAATCAAGTTCAAGAATGTGCCATTGTTTTGTGACAATGAAAGTGCTATCAAGATGACTCAAAATCCGGTTCAACATTCAAGAACAAAGCACATTGACATAAGGCATCACTTCATAAGAGACCATCAACAAAAGGGTGATATTAACATTGAGAGCATTGGCACCGAAGATCAACTAGCCGACATATTCACAAAGCCACTTGATGAGAAGAGATTTTACAAGTTGAAGAATGAATTGAACATACTTGACTTCTCCAACTTGAAATGAGTGCACCCCCACATTATTATATGACATGCTTCTCCTCCGATATAGCGAGGTAAAGTTGTTTGACATATCATCCATACTTTGCTAAGGACATGGTTAGAACATATAGACATATTTGCATGACAAATAGGCTCATTCATGAAAATCAAATGATTTTAATGTATATATGGTACCACTATTGCTTCTATGTTTGATTGATCTAGTGGTAGCATATGACATGTTTGTGGGCTTGCAAACCTAGTGTTGAATCTAGAAAATGAGCTCATGATGTGTAATTCAACATGGTCAAGATAACCCTTATACTTTATGAGGTGTGAAGAAGCTTGTCCTTGGATCAAACCGAATTACATATTCTAGCAAGTGATCTAGATTGAACCATAATTTGGACTCCCTCATATTGATTGACTTAACTCTCACTAAAATTGGCACCTTTTTGGTGATTGTTGACAAAGGGGGAGAGAAAAGTCACAAAGATAGAAAAGTCACAAAGGGGGAGAAAGATATAATAAGAGGGGAGAGAAAAGTCACAAAGAGAAAAAGTTACTAATGGGGAGAGAAAGCATAAGATAAGACTTTGGAAAGGAATCAATTAAATTTGAGCACACAAGTAGGGGGAGCAAGCTCATGAACTATTTGTTGCATTTGTATGCGCATTAACATGATGATTTGTTGCATTGCAAAGCTTAAATTCATATTCATACTTGTGTGGTGTTTGCTAGAATTAGAACTTGAATGATGATTTGTTAAGAGTAACTTTTTAAGTGGTATCTAGACACCCTTTGCTTATAATGTTGATCTCACGGGGTACTTTAGTGTTTGTGATCTTTACAAGTGAGGTATTACAAGTGGTGTCTAGCTACATCGATGCTAAGGATGGTATATAAAGGCAACTCCGATTGGTATCATGCTTCAAAGGTCCATTCTATATACCTTAGCATCAATTTGATAGTAGTAACTCTCCCAAAATTCTAATCCATACATATGTGCACAATTGAACCAAACTCATGGAAGCACATATGTAGGGGGAGCTAATACAATCGAAATTGAAAATTGAATTCATTTCATATCTTTGTGATGGTTGTCATCAATTACCAAAAAGGGGGAGATTGAAAGCCCAAGTTTGGTTTTGGTAATTAATGACACCAAGTTGCTAATGCTATTGTATCAAGTGTGATTAAGCTAGGCATAAGCAACACATGTGATGAAGGTGGACGTGGCAAGGAGTGGTAGCCACAAGGTCACAAAGAGATGGTGCATATACATGAAATGTAGATCATGGTGGAGATGCACTTAAAGTGGTGGACTTGATGTTCAAGTGGAAGAGAAGGATCTAAGAGCGCAAGGCAAAGGTATAACCATAGGGTTTTCCTTTTGCCGGTCAAAGTTGAGTAGAGAAGTGATTGACCGGGTTTAGGATACATAGCCGACTATCAAGAGGGGCAATCACGGTTAGCTCGGGAATCAAGTGCCACTAGATCAATGTCTTGAGCATATGCATTTAGGATCTAGTAAAGAGCTAACATAACGCCTTGGAAAATGTTTGTGAAAATGCTAACACACGAGCACAAGGTGGTGATCACTTGTTGGTGTTGGCACTTTTGCGAAGGCGGTGGAGTTTAAGTGGTAGAGAGGGGTTTGGGTTCCTCTCTCCCTCCCGCCGAGCTTGCGAGGCGGGATTCGGCGCTTTTTGGAGAAGTGAAATGCCTATTTTCTATTGCGCCGAAAGTTGGAAAAGAAACGAAGGCGAACGGAGGTCACTGCGTGCACCGGACGCTGCACCGGACGCGGTCACTGTACGACCGGCGCGTCCGGTCAGGCGAACAGCGGTTCACGAGGATCACCGGACGCGGTGCGCGTCCGGTCATAGGTCACCGGACGCGTCCGGTCTTCCAGGGAGCTTACTGGACTCCCACCGGACGCGGGCACTGTGGCGTCCGGTCCGTTCTTCAGCGCGTCCGGTGGTTGTTTTGTAGTGCGCGGCTCGGTGTTGACCGGCGCGTCCGGTGGGTCACGGGACCGGCGCGTCCGGTCATGACCAGCGCGTCCGGTCGCTCGGTCGAGCGCGTCCGGTCAACGGTAACGGCTAGTTCGAACGGCACTATTCTCGTCTGTCGCGTAGTGACCGGACGCGTCCGGTCACCCGGACCGGCGCGTCCGGTGCAGCGCGTTTTCTGCTGCGTCGTTTCTAACGGCTAGTTGCGTACCCCTTCGTTATAAATAGATGGTGGACGGGTTTTGAGGGTAACTCTTGCACATTTTGAGATATAGAGACATCCTTTGAGCTAGAGAACAATCCCTCCACTCATCTCTTTGATTGATTGCACATCTTGAGTGAGATTGAGTGAGATTCAAGTGCATTGCTTGAGAGTTGCATTCTAGAGGCACTTGATCTTCGAGTTGCTGCGGATTTCTTGTTACTCTTCCGTGTTTCCCGACACGGTAGACGGCTTGGAGCAGCGGAGGTGATTGAGCTTGCAATTGGAGATTGTTGGAGCCTTCACCAAGTGTTGTAAGGGGTTCTTGATCCTTCCCCGCGGGAGTTCGCAAATTGGATACTCTAGTGGAGCTCGTGGCTTGGAGGATCCCCATCTTGTGTGCGGTTGTGCGGCGCCCGCCGAGGGCTCGACTCTTGATAGTCGATTAGCTCGCGAACCGACAAGTGGGTGCATCGCCACAACGAGGAGTAGCTTGCCGGGAAGCAAGTGAACCTCGGGATAAAATCTTGTGTCATTCTCTTCCCGTGGACTTCTCTTGTGTGATTGTTTGATTGGTACTTCACATCTCTACACGGCGGTATAATCACTCGAAGCTCTTCTCTCGTATTTCTTCTCGTACCTAGCTTGTTGTTGTTGTGTTTAGTGGATAGCCTTGAACTAGACTTGTGTAGGTGGCTTGCTTAATTAGTTAGTGCTAGTGCTTTTTGCTCCGCCACCTTTTATACTAACTTGTGGTTAAGTATTTTGTGTAGAAGGTTTTTATTAGGCTATTCACCCCCCCCCTCTAGCCTTTTTGGACCTTACAACCCTGACCCGCTCCTCTCCTTCCTCGTCCCCGCCCCAACACCACCTCCCCCACCCAGATCCGCCGCTCCCACAGCTCCACCCAACCAACCGCCTACAGATCCGAACTCCCGGAAGCCAGAGCTACACACTGGTGGGCACCTTAGGGGTGGGCACTCAACAAGCACGGAGATCAAAGCTGCTCAAGAATGGGCCCTAGAGGACCTGAAGTCACCGGCACCTCCACCGCATGCGCCGCCATCAACCCAGACAGTCGCGCCTCGGCCGTAGTCGCCAGCTTCAAAGGCGTCATCGGAGCTATAGTCGCTAGCACCACAAGCTTTCCCCTAATTGCCAAGCCCGACCCTGATCGATCCTGAACTGCAGGAGAGGGGATGGGCGCTCCTACCAGATTTGGCGAGAGACTTGAATATGCTGAGCAAGCAACGGGCGAAGACCAATGAAGGAGAAGGCAGAGCCACCACCACTCCTGAGGATCCACCGGTGATCCATTGCATTGATGCAACCAGCCAGAAGCATTCAGAGGGGCAAGCGCATAAAGAAGGTACGGTCAATGAGGCCTCAATCCTCCGCTCCAGGATTCCTGCAAGCCACAAAGGGAATCAAATTCAAGAGGGGAGCTGTATTCATGGCGAAGAGAGGCAGCTCAGTTTTTTAGATCCCCGCTGCCCCTCCACAGCCGTGCCGGGGGAGAAGGCCCCTACAACGGAGCAGGGTGATTCGAGCTCATGTCACAAGGGTCATCAATTGCGCCCGGTCACCAGAGAGGAGGGCTCCCACAGACAGAAGGAAGTTGAAATTGGAGGGAAGATGATTCAATCCCCCCACCAACCGAGGGTCAGTCTAACGGGCTTTGAGTTCTTCAAGCACAAGCCAGAGGGGAAGTGCTTTAATTGTTTTGCCTCAAACCACATCGCTCGATTCTGTCGCTCCTTGCATAGATGTTGGAAATGCTTCCGTTCTGGGCACAGAGCCAATAAATGCAGAGCCAAGGCACCAAGCCTTCGCCATATAACCAGAGCTACCTAGTAGCACAAGATGACCACTCTCAAGCTCATCACCTCAACTTCTCCACCTGAGAGGGACGCTCGGTCCTACATTAAAGTTGTTCGTGGGGCGGCTCCCATGGTGGCAAGGTACCTAGGGGATCCGTGAGCCCGGCTGGCTCACAGCCACTATGCGGTGACGGCCACCGGCGCTATGAAGCGCCTCCGCGATAACCTCATAAACAGGGCGGTGGTGTGCTGGCTCGACTCCAACAGGCACGACACCGACCCGCACCACTTGAGCGACGCCCTCCTCAGCAAGCTTCATCTACGCCATGGAGAGTTCCAGGTAGTCAAGCGTTACCCTAAGCAGTTTCTTGTCATCTGCTCAGAGCCGGAGACAAGGCAGAGGCTACTGGACCGAGGGGGCATCTCCAACAGAGGCAGAGACTTCCACTTCGCTCCATGGACTGAGCGCCTCCACGCCACCAACACCAAATGGGAGTTCCATGTCAAGGTGCGTATCGAGGGCATTCCTATTCACTGCTGGGCAGAGGATGTGGCGGCAAGGGCGCTGGGGAGGAGCTGTGCGGTGCACTACCTGGAGGAGAAGATGCGCCGCTGCGAGTGTACCAGGATGTTCGACCTGTGGGAGTGGTGCTGCGACCCCTGCGACATCCCTAATGAGGTCGTGCTCATGGTCACCGAGCCGGACAGGGAGCAACCACCGACATCTATCCCGCTGCCACTAGCGCCACCGCACCACGATGCCCTAGTCGACCTCAAGCGTGCCCAAGTGTTCCTGCTACACAACCACCTAGAGGTCATTGAGGACCTGTCCTTCCTGCAAGGCCATGGCAGGGAGGGCGGGCCTATGAACCACAAGCCTTGACGGGAGCTGATTTGGTCCTACAGGGCGCCAGACACTGTGGGCGAGCATGTCCCCGACAAGCGGGGAAATGATCACGATAGAGGCTTGGTCTACCATCGCCAGAGGGTCGACGACGACTTCGACCACACGTGCCGCAACTAGGGCACTCGCCGCCAACGCAGCATCTCCAGCTGGGTCAGGAACCCGAGCTGCAGGGGAGGCATTGAAGACTGCATCAACTCCACCAGATGACGCGGAGGAAGAAGCAGGGCTGCCTACAATGACCATCAGGCGCCAACTCAAGTCTGGAAGGTGAAGGATGTCAAGGAAGAAAAGAAGCAGAAGAAGGTCTCCTTCACAGACCCAATTGCAACAGAGCTCAAGCCGCCCAAGCGTGCTCAGCCAGACGACAGCATCTTCCTCATCAAGGGTAACTGCCAAAACATACTGCCATATCCTCCTGTCCATACCTCTGTTGACATATTTGAAGAGGAAAACATGGTCTTATCTGCTCCAACATCACACACAGCTATGGAGCCTAGTACTGAACACGCCAGTGACATCAGTAAGAATCTCACGATGATGGAGGCAGCCAAGATGCAGCAGGCACTGGCGGTGACTCTGAAGCTCATGGAGAGGACACTGGTGGCCACGAGGGACGATCTATTATGCCCCCAATCCACACAACCTGTTACTACTCCTGGGACAACAATGTTAGATTCTAGGGTAGTACATGTAGACAGTACTGGGACTGATCTAGCAGTTGAACATGTTCCATCCCTGATGGAGCAGAATCTAGAGAACTACACTACTACACAGGAACTGGTACTAGTTGCAGACATAGGAATACTAGGGGGTAGTCAGGAAGCACAATTAGTGATAGATGAGACCGTACAAGGGACACATGCTGATGTTCTTGGGGAGGATCTGGTAGTTACTCAGGCTTCATCACCCATAGAGCTAGAATCGGAACACCCGGCCATCACTACTGGGGAGGGGGCGTCAAACCCCATCCCAACTACAGAGGGTGGACATGGCATTGGTACAGTTAGAAGTGAAACCACATCACATCAGGTGGTAACTAACCGCACTACAGAAAACGAAATCCACCCACAACTGCAATTAATAGATGAATTTTTAGAATCAATCTCCATACCTATCCAGCAACCTCTAGTCCAGGAGGCCCCTCAAAGCCCCCAAGGCATTAATTCGAACATAGGTAGGACGAACCAGAGGGAAGTTGAGCTCTCAACTCAAAGGAAAAGTGAAGGAGAATATAATTGGTGGAATATTGGATGTATTGCATTGGGCTTCATGGGCTGATTATATAGGGTACATAGGACTAACACCTCATGTGGGTACACAATGTGGTACTATTCCTATTTACTCTAACATCCCCCCGCAGTCACAGCGGGAGCACTGCAGACAGTGAGACTGGAGAAGAAGCTGACAAAGCTAACATCTCCCCGCAGTCATAATAGTCGATGCGTCACGCATGCTGTGGCTGGAGAAGAAGCCGATGACTCCTCATGCAAGGCGGTAGCCCTTTATGCCAATGTCGAGGTAGCCGAGTGTGAGGGCGCAGTAGCCGTGGTCGAAGAAGCCGTGCTGAAGATGACCGAGGTCGACGTAGTTGTGGTCAGGTTGCCGTGTCGATGGAGCTGCAGGCGCACAAGGGGCGCCATGGTGATGACGGAGACGCGTTGAGGCAATCGTCGTGGGAGGAGGCGATGCCGAAGTCGACGCAGTCAGGGCCGTCGTGGACGTAGAAGAAAGGCGACGATGCAATCGAGGCAGACGGGGTGGGAACGGAAGGGTCGATGCCGAAGTCGATGCAGTCAAGCCGCCTGAGCGCCGAGGCGAGGCTGGATTTGCCAGATCCAGCAACGTGTCGGGGACGAAAGCACGCGACGGTGTTGCCAATACCAGGCGTACAAGGGAGAGCCCCAACCGCGAGGTTGTGCTGGACGAAGAAGAAGCAATGCGGGAGAGGACGCATCGGCGAGTAGGACTCAGCGACGACGCGATGCGGCGGCCGGACCGGCGAGCAGGGCTCAGCAACGGTGCGGGTAGGGGCAGCTCGATGACGAAGACCCAATCAGCAAGACGAAGACCTTGTGCAGACGGATAGCGCAGCAGGGATTGCGCATCACAGTCATCGATGCACAGGTGACGGCGATGTAGATGCAACGGCGAAGCAGACACACGGGTGACGGTGCTGCGGCCTGATGAGGCGACACAGCAGCAGCCCTGTTGCTCGGAGAAGATGCACGTAGTACTCGGCGATGGTCGGCGTGCCGGGGCAGCCGATGTGTCGGGGCAGCCGATGCCGATGCCGGAGTAGTACGCGCGAGGTCGACGGGCGGTGGGCGACTCAATCCCGATCAGTGATTGGGTAAACCAAAAAAATATAATAGCAGGAGATCGGGTGTACCCAACGAAACAACACACTCGGAGTTGGACGGCGCCGAGGCGCACGGGTCGCGGTCACGCGTGGTCGCGCGAGGATGGCGCAGATTAGCCGGCCGCCACCATGGCGGCTCGGTGTCAGGGTCGACTTGGCCCGGGCCACCACCACGGCAGCGCAGGATGGGGGCGACGCCAGCGCCTCCATGGCGAGCATGGTGAGGGCGACGAGGTAGCGTGACGTCGCGAGAAAGCCCGAACTGCTGCTGGACGACGACGAAGATGGCAGCGGGATCAATAGGATCCGGCGCCTAAAGGGGTGGCGCTGCCCCCGGCGGAGATCGATCTCTCCCCGGGGGCGCGCGTTGCGGAAGCAGCGGCGGCTAGGGTTAGGATCTAAACCTAGGCGAATGATACCATGAAGGAGAATATAATTGGTGGAATATTGGATGTATTGCATTGGGCTTCATGGGCTGATTATATAGGGTACATAGGACTAACACCTCATGTGGGTACACAATGTGGTACTATTCCTATTTACTCTAACAAAAAGTACTAGGCTTGAAAAGAAAGCAGAGCTCAATGTAGGCAAAGATGAAGTGCAAGTTGCACAAGACCTGCTAATAAGAAAGTTAGGGGAATTAGCAGGAGATGAAACTAACACTAATGAACTTGAGTATGATTTTTATGCACAACATTTCGAGAGGTCCATCAAACAGAGCAAGATGGAGGCGATCTAGGTGCTGATCGAGCAGGGAAACAAGAAGATGAAGAAGGGCAGCAACATGGAGAGGAGGACTGCTGAGGTGGGTCTGGACGCCTAGTTGGGCCTCCAGCACAAGTGGATCAAGTTACATCATGTTACACCCCCTACAGTTAGAGGGGTGGGCCGAGCGCCCAATGTATCAGTGGGGGTCTTTCGGGCCCTTGTCGTCCTTTAGGTTTGTTGGTCAAATTGGTAGTGATTCCTGCTGGTCGTGGAGCCTTTGGCAAGACGAATGTAAGAGTTATGGAGCCTGCTGGCCATGGAGCCTTCGGCGAATCATGGTTGACGAACTCAGAGCCTGCTAGCCTAGTAGCCTTTGCCATGTGGGATGTAAGGATGCAATCAAACTGAGGATCAGGAATGCTTGCTTAGTTCAGTATTTTTACTGGTGTTCTCTGCTGCTTAGTGGCTCACAAGTAGATTGCTTGTTGATCAATGTCAGTCAAAGACTGCAATATCCTGTGTTGGAATGTTAGAGGACTAAATGACGGTGCCAAGAGAGCTAGTGTACGCAACCAGATCATCTCCTCGAGGGCAACAGTTGTTTGCTTGCAGGAAACTAAAATCACTAACTGGACACACACTTTACTGGCGAAATGGTGGGTGCGGACATGGCACGGAACGCCCAATTCCTACCCTCTATAGGAGCCTCGGGTGGAATCCTACTAGCGGCCTCATCACGGTTTTTTCAGTTAGATAATCCCCATTTGACTGCCAATATGATCTCGGCGACACTGATGATGTGTAACAATCTAGAAATTTGCAAGAAACAAAAATCACAACTACAAAATTTTTTCTAAAATAACCTATGTTTGGTGGAGTGTCATATAGGAAACCAACCCTAGTTGCACAAGTAGCACCTAGTCTAGTTAATTGCATTTTGCATTTAATTATATATTCATGAGTTGCTTCTTATGTTCTTTGTATTGTTAAATAAAAATAGTCACATTTATTTAATGAGTTGCTTAAATTAAATAAATATGTAATTATAACCGTGGCAAATAAATTAAAACCATAAACGACCTCTAGTGGACCTCACTAGGGTATACACATGTGTGCAACACAAGTGTATGCACATAGGAACAAGGACTAGTTAGTAAAAGAGAAGAAATAAAATAGAAAAGCCTTTCCAAATAAACAGGAAAGAAGAAACCCTATGTGGCCCAGCCAACCCCACTGAGCCAGCCTACCAAGCCGGCCTGCTCATCTCCGAGCCGACCCAGCCAGCCGCCCACATCTCGTGGCTCAGCGCAGTAGCCGTCGCAGCCTGGCCCAGCTAGTGCACCAACACGCGCGCGCACGCTCGCCACGCGAGCCGGCCTAGCAGAGCCAAGCGGCCGTCGGCCCGCGAAGCTACCTGTTACGCGACAGAGGGCGCCGCGTCTTCTTTCTTCTCCACGCCACTGACGAGCGGGACCCGAAGGTCATCCCCAACCTTCCGCTTCCTCTGTTCAACCAAAAACGGCGAGGAGCAGGGGATAGGGTCACACAAGAAGCAAGGGGAGATTCCCTCTGCCCCCTCCCTTTTGCTCTACCGTGCGCACCAAGGAGCAAACCGGTCCCATTTGTTAGCCGCTCGTGCTTGTCGGTCACACACCACGAGCACGCCCGAAGCCGCGCGTGAACATGCCATGACCCACCGAGCTCGGCCGCCCTCTGACACCACAAAACCGTCACGGAATCACAGCTGGCACCACCATTCCCGAATCACGCCGACCCCACGTGCCTAGGATCCTAGCCAAGGGGCATGGATCACCGCCACGTGGCTCGGATGCCCCCATCACCATTCGCCCGCCATTGTTGAGCTCGGACTATAAAGTCCCGAGCCGAATTCTAGCCCCTCCCATCCTCTACACGCCGCCGCCCCGGTGGCTTCATCACACCGCACCGTTCCAGAGAGGAGGAAGGGAGGAAGGGAAGGAGGAGCAACAAGGAGGAACCGGGACCGCGGGGGGGCACAATCCAAGCTCGTCGGAGACAAAGGCGGCGCTGCTCGACTTCTTCACTAAGGGGCTCCTCTGCACTGCACAGCAACGGCTCGTCACTGCTCTGAATCACCACCGCATCGCCATCCTACTGCCGCAAGCCCAAGGTGAGCCGCTCTTCTCACCACCCTCCTCCGCTCGCCACCGTTTGCACACCGGCGTGGCCACGGCATCTCCATACCGGAGGTGGCCAAGGCTAAGCCCCGAGCATCACCACACACGCTTAGGTAGGCTTAGCCGCAGTAGCATCGCGCACCTAGGGCCGGAGAACGCTGAGAGCGGCACGACGCGGGATGTGCCCGCCATGGCTAGAGCTCGCCGTGGCGAGGTCAAGACACCGCGGTGTAAACACGGTAGAGGCAGGAGCAAGGGGTCCAACAGATTCGCCTTGGCGAGGGACACACCATGCACACCTTAAGAGAAGGAGGGATCCCTAGAGGCATGGCCGGAGGTGTTCCGCCCGGTCGGACCCATCGAGCCATCTCTCCCTAGTTCACCAGAACAGGGGAGGCGTCGGAGCACCGCCGCGCACCCAACTACGGACACGGGCTCCGCCACGTGGTAAGGTCCTCGTCGGTGGCCTTAAAGCCTTTCTGATGTTTCCAATTGAAAATCCAAGGGCCGATTTGGACCTCAGAATGACCGTGGAGGCCTTGCCGCCGCTCAGCGCACCGGCCGAGCTACCACCGCCATGAACAAGCTCCCTAGAAACTCTAATCCGCACCTTTGATCCCTCCATTGAGTTCCTTGTGACCACGCGGTGCTCTCGAGCCTACGAGTACTGCCCTTGAGCCCCCAGAGCATGAGCACGGCCGCTCGCCACCAGTGAGAATGCGGCCGAACAGAGGAAGCAAGGAAAGAGGAGCAGAGAAACGACTAGGTGCACTCGGTGCACCATGAGCCGAGGGGAAAGAGAAGAGGGTGGGTCGGGTCCACCGTGGACCGCGTTCAAAGCCCATGGACCAAGCCTGTCTGTTCACCATGAGCCGAGCGCATGGACCCGCAAACCATTTGAAACCCAGATGCGTGACGTGGCGAAGCCACAACTTGACACGTGTCTGGGCCGGCCCGGCCCAGACCGGCCCGTATCCAGCCCTGACCTAGCCCACCAAGGCCCGGTCTCGGCCCGGTCAGGGTTGACCATTGACCGTTGACCATTGACCAGTCAACGGGACCCATCTGTCAGTGGCACATTCTGTCCCAGCCAATCGGATGCTGCCACGTGTCACTGCCTGGAATTTTCCTTTTCTTTTTCTTTTCCCAAAAATCATTTAATCTTTAGAAATTCATAACTAATTCATTTTAACTCAGAAAAATCCCAAACTAGTTTCTAAATTTTTCTAAAAATGAGCTCTACATCTTAGGATTGTGTTTGAGTGCATTTGGATCTTTTAAATTTCTGTTGCTTCTTTGTGCACCTCTATAGGAGTCGTTAATGCGACTCTACATTACGTTTAACAGAGCCGGAGGACCTGCCGACTAAGGAGTATGACCCCGACTACTGCGAGGACTTGGGTGACAACTTGCCAGGTGCCACGCCCCACCCACTTCCGTAGATCCTATTACGCATGCAAATATAGAATTGCTAGCGCTTTACTTTTTGTGCAATAATATGTTGATAGGCTACATGATAGATGCTTTACTTTGAGCCCTTTACCTTGTTGCAACCTTACTCCTGCTCACCCTGCTGTTAGGCTAGATGCTCGCATGTTACATATTACTGCTTTTACTCTTACTCGCATTATATCTGTGATGTGATGCCGGTGAGTGAGAGGCGTATATGTATAAGGCACGTAGTGCCGAGAACTTGGTAAACTTGATAAAAAAACTAGGGAGATCTTGGCGTGCGTCTTGGGTGAGTGGTGAGGGTTGAGTCGATCGGACAGGATCCTATGACGAGTCTTTGGGGCAAGTCTTGCTGGAGGGGTGCGACCTGGGCATCCCTCACGAGAGTTACCTGTGGCGGGTATTTTTGTGAGGTGAACTGGGGTGTTGGTTATCCCTGGTGGAGGTGTTGCCGTAGCATGGGGAAGACAGTGTTTCCCCTTTGAGAAGATATCATGTCTGGTCCCCCTAAGGACTGGTATGTCTTGAGAACCGGAACCATGGGACCTTCGTGCACACCACTCGCTCCCGATGGGCGGGAGACGAGTACCCGACTAACTAGGGCAGTACCACTACTACTAGGTTGGAAGGTGATAGTGTAGGGAGGTACGGGCATGGGGACCCACACCCTCCTAAGACAGCATAGTGACCTTGGGGACCCGGTACTACGTCTCACAGTCTCAGCGTTTCGGTGGACACCGGGGTGGCCTAGGGCTGAGCGGTAGGGTGGTACTGTACCGGTTGGGAGGCAGTCGGAATCAGCCTAGACGAGCCGGATCATCGAGGATGGCGATCTTATGGATTACAGGTGTACACGCTCTGCAGAGTTGATCGATCTATACGTATAGCCGCATCCGCGGATATGGACATTCCCATGACCTACGCTTCACTTGATTAGAGAGAGGAGTCCTTTCTACCTTTTCCCTAGGTTTCGTGTTGGATTCCGGCTTTGGCCGTAGAGACAAGATCTGAGCGGGAGTCAATCTCGTCGCCTAGAGAGAGAGTGAGATGAGATGTGTTGTGTGTGATAGGATTGGGAAAATGTGTGACTAAGATGGGTTAAAAACTGATGAATATCTTATTATTAGAATATTAACGACTTGCATAGGAAACCCACAGCCTAAATAGGTCTCTTTCTACTTTTCTCAATGCATTCCACTTTCCACAAAGCATTGCAATCATAGGGTGGGCGATGCGTGGCTAGTACCAAGTGTACTGATAGATTTTTGACAGGTTCTGAGCCCGAGTACGACTACGAGGGCGATGATTGGGAAGACTAGAGGGTCTGTTCTACGCTCGAGCTGGTTCTAGGAGATCGTTTTCCGCTGCTATCTACGTCGGATGCTGTTCCGGATGCTTGTGTGAGTGTGTTCCGCCCTGCGAGGCGAAGAGAATCAATTATGTAAAACTCTCTATTGTACTCTGATATTCGTGCATGACTTTATGTATCACTGAGATTTGGGTAAATTGACGGAATGTTTCATCATTTTACACTTCGTTTCTGTGGATTTCCCTTCGTGGAAATCAAGGACGTTTCATGATGCTAGCGGATAACAGAAAGTGGTCACTCACAGGAGTTTATGGACCACAATTGGATCAGGAGAAAGTTCTCTTCATGCAAGAGCTAACTGATCTCAGGCAGCACATGCTCCTGGAATGGCTCCTTCTAGGAGATTTCAATCTGATATACTGAGCCCAATATAAAAACAATGGCCGACTGAACCTAACCCTGCTTAATAGTTTCAAGTCCATGATAGACAACCTGCTGCTAGCACCAATAGAATTACAAGGGAAAAGGTTCACCTTGTGCAATGATCAACAAACGCCCACAATGACAAAGATAGATCAATTCTTTGCAACATCTGAATGGCTAGCTTCCTTTCCTAGGACACACCTACAAGCCCTGGCCTCCCTAGGATCCGACCACTGCCCTTTATTCTTACAGGGTGATGTGACCATGGAGTTCTACAGGGGGTTCATATTCGAGTCACACTGGCTGAATTGGCCTGACTTTCTAGAAACGGTGAAAGAGGTGTGGGAAAAACCGGTCGACACTCAGGACGCCATTCTGAGACTGCATGTCAAACTTTTGAGAACCGCAAAGGCCCTGAAGCTGTGGAGAAGGAAGAACTTCAGTGACTGGAAAGTGCGGTGGGCTATTCTAAACATCAGCCTAGCAAATTTAGAGAGGGCCCAGGAAGCCAGACCTCTAACACAAGAAGAGATAGCTTTTAAATGATACCTCAAATCTGAAGCACTGGGGCTAGCAACAATACAGAAGTCAAGGGCGAGACAGCATTCACGGTTAACGTGGATCAGGAAGGGGGACACGAACACAAGATTTTTCCATTTGCATGCCAACGCAAGGAGAAAGAAGGTCTATATCCCCTCTCTAACGACCCAATCGAGGGCTGTGGTCTTGCAAAAAGAGAAGGCAAATGCAATACACTCACATTTCTCTCAGGTGCTGGGGACTCCTAATGCAAGAACAAAGGCCATTAATTGGGAGGAACTCGCGTATGTGCATCATAATCTGGAAGAGTTGGACACACCTTTTACACAAGAAGAGATTGTGGCGGTAATCAAGGATATGCCTTCGAAGAAATCACCGGGACCAGATGGATTTATTGGCATATTCTACAAGAGATGCTGGACAATCATAAAGGAGGACCTGGCACAGGCAATCTTTAGCTTCTACTCGCACCGAACGGCTAAACTAAACCTGGTAAACGAAGCAAACATCGTTCTTCTGCCCAAGAATCAGGTAGCGGCCACAATCTTAGATTACAGACTGATAAGCCTAATCAACAGTGTGGCCAAAATAATTACTAAAATCTTAGCCAACAAACTTGCTCCAAGGATGAACGAGTTAGTATCTGGGGCGCAGAACACATTCATCAAAAAAAGATGTATTCACGACAACTTTATTTACTGCCAGAGTCATACAACTGCTCCACCGTAAGAAGAAACTGGCCCTATTCATCAAACTTGATATCTCTAAAGCTTTTGATTCCCTTAGCTGGCCGTTCCTACTTGAAGTCATGAAGGCGCTGGGGTTTAGCATGAAATGGCGTGATTGGATTGCGGCACTCCTAGGTTCCGCGTCATCAAAGGTGCTCGTGAATGGACAACCAATGGAGGGTATCAGATATGCGAGGGGGCTAAGGCAGGGCGACCCCCTCTCTCCGCTTCTGTTTATATTGGCCATTGACCCACTTCAACGCATCATCGAGGTTGCGGCTCAAAAAGGAATCCTAAAACCGATATTACCAAAGGCAGCAAGGTTGCGCTGCTCGCTATATGTTGACACCGCCGCCATCTTCTCCGAGCCATCACCAATGGAGCTTGAACGGCTTCTCAAGATTTTAACATTCTTTGGAAATTGTTCGGGCCTCAAGATCAATATGTCGAAAATGGTAATCTTCCCAATCCGAATAGACAACACGATGGTATCCCAGCTGCTGCACAATTTCCCAGGGAAGATCAACAAATTTCCCGAAAAATACTTGGGACTTCCTCTACATATCCGGAAGCTGAGAAGGATCGATGTCCAACCACTAATTGATAAGATTGGGGCAAGGCTGCCTGGTTGGAAGGGAAGATTAGTCTCCACGGTGGGAAGAGAGACGATGGTCAAGACGGTCCTATCATCCCAACCTATTTACCATATGACAACTTTTCCAAAACAAAAGTGGTTAATACGAAAGATGATCGAATAAGGAGGAGTTTTCTTTGGAGAGGTGAAACACCAGACACAGTGTATGGGGGACACTCTTTGGTTAACTGGCCTACAGTATGTCGCCCAAAAATAAAAGGGGGCCTGGGAGTCTTGGACCTGGAACGTTTCGCTAGGGCGTTGAGATGGCTGTGGTTACAGTGGAATCACAAGGAGAGAGCATGGTCGGGATTGGAGCTCCTGTGTGACAAACACGATCGTGAGCTCTTCGCGGCTTCCACGGTGGTCTCGATTGGTGATGGGAGAACCGCTCGCTTTTGGTCATCCTCCTGGATGAATGGTAGTACCCTCAAATCCTTGGCACCGGGACTTTATAAGAAATCAAAGAGGAAGAAACTAACAGTACACGAAGCTTTGCAGCAGAATAGATGGATTGCGCACATACTACCGTTGCAATCCTCCCAGGAGATACACGAATAAGTGAAATTGTGGGAGCTGCTGAGGGATGTCCAATTAGTGGATAATACTGAAGATACAATTAGTTGGTGATGGACAACGAATGGAGATTATACCACCAAGAGCGCTTATCGCATACAGTTCGAAGGCTGCTATAGCAAACTAAAGCTTTCACCGATTTGGAAAGCGAGAGCGGAAGCCAAGTGCCATTTTTTTTGCTTGGACCTTAATGCACAAGAAAATCCTTACTGCCAACAACATGGGCAAACGCAATTGGCCAAGCGACCCCATCTGCAAGCTGTGTAGCAGTGAACCAGAAACACCGAATCATCTTTGCATACACTGCCCTTACACACAGCAAGTTTGGTCAACGCTCAGAAGATGGTTCAACCTGACAGTGCTAAATTCAGTAGATATGGCTGGCTCAATACATGGCTACTGGCGAAAATGCCGTGCCAAATTCGACAAAACACAGAAAAGAAGTATAGATGGAATCATGATCTATCTTTGGTGGAATATTTGGAAAGAAAGGAATAGGAGAACGTTCCAACAAAAATCATTGACTCCGGATCAGGTAGCGCATCTATGCAAGGATGACATATTCTAGTTCCAACATGCAACAACCCCTACAAGATGCAAAGAATAGGCTCCCCTTTTTGCAACGCTGGTGGCTCGGCGCTCCAGTGGTAGTAGTTTTGTTTTGCTGCCTCCTTGTTTTTGTTCTTTTTCTGGAGCGACGGCCTGCGCGCTGTAGTAGGCTCCGGTTCAGGTGGGTAAGTGGTGGTAGTAGGAAGTCTAGTTGTGAGTCTTGTAGTGGGGCTTTTGTGGTTGTAATGGCCTTTTACTTTTGCTCTTTATTCGTCTAATAAAAATACGGTAAAACTGTTGTCGCCTTTCTAAAAAATTTGGAACGGAGGGAGTAGTAATAATAATCACCTAAATTTGCACCCAAATTACCTGCATTTGCTATTTCAAACATAATTTAAAGTAACATCTGTTGACACCAAAAGTTGGCACGCTTACCCTAGAAAAAAGGAATCGGCGGAGGTGTTTTGAGTAACATGTTTTTGGTTAATCGGCCAAATTAATAAGTTTGTAATGCTTTTGTGGTCGATTTGAGGTATTGTAGTCTTGTATACTCGTAAACACGTGCCAGCCAAGATCTACATGCATAGAAGAAAGATACGTCGGAGGTTGAACGACGTTGATGCGCAGTCCGTTTGTTACACGAAGGCAGAGTCCAGACGGAAGCAGCTTTATTTGCCGAGGACGTCCATGCAAGGAAAGTATAAAAGGGATTTTATCTTATTGATTTGATTATGGCCGGCGTGAGAAGCAAACGTGCAAGACAAGATGGCTGGCTGCATGTACATGACGTGAAGGAGCTAAGGCAAAGCGAAACCACAATATAGAAAGATATGCATGAGGCCGGTGGTTGCTTGCTTTGGCAAAAGATTACATGCACGCAGGATCGGGCAAGGAAGGAATATAGAGCAGACGCAAGGCAAGCAAGTCCAAGAGATATGATCTTGCATGCAAGAAGGAGAAGCCAGGAGATATACCCAAATACGTCCACGTGACCGTGACGTGTTCTTTTGGGACTCCGTGGCTGAAACAAAGATCGATGTTGCTGTGTACCGGCGTAGCCGGATTAAATTGGTATGTTTGAGCTAGACTAGAATTTCTATGTAACAGAAAGGCCAGGCACGCCCCTATCTATACCTAATAATAAATCTATTCTATCTATATTATATTATATTATATTATATTATATTATATTATATTATATTATATTATATTATATTATATTATATTATATTATATTATATTATATTATATTAATACTAAAGAGATAAAATTTTAGGCTTTTTTTTTCGTCCATCCATTTGTTTAGTCTGTCTTTCCCTAACTAGCTTCGTGAATATGGATGTTGTTTATATCTCTGCAACTCTCATATTTATATGACACATATTGGACAGAGTTTCTAAAGTAATATAGATAGTTATAGGAATCCTAATCCAAATAGATGTCTTCGATTATAAGTATGTTGTATAGGAATTCTAACTCAAATAGGAAAAAATATAAATTAGGAAATATATTATCTCTAACGGCCAGATTGAAAGCTAGATATTATCTTTGCCGTATGGATATCTCATGGAGTCCTGTAGACTCACGTTTAAATCAATATATTGGATAGAGCATGGCTTGCAATTCGTACTCTCTTGGTTCAAGACGTGGCCGATTCATAGCATGCAACGTATATGATGCATGCATGCACACGGACCCTTGTTCAAATCTGATGCACGTAGAGAAGAGGAAAACGAAGCAAACACATAGTATTATTATCTATATGTATACCTAATAATAAAGAGATAAAATTTCAGCCAAGACTTTTTTTCCGCAAGATTTTTTCACTCCGGTATGCTTGTATATATTTTTTTCTATTCCAGTTCGGGTTCTATTTCAGTCTGGGTTCTATTCAGCCACTTTTTTGTTTGTTTTTTGTTCGTCTGCCCTCCTGTAAGGCTATAGTAGAAATTGATGTGAACACACATGCCCCACAGATCCACCAAATCCGACATGAACACGCATGCACATAGATCCACTCCTCGCCGTAACTCATCATCCTATAAATAGACGACTCCGCACCCAAAACATCTATTCTTCTTTAATCTATCACGAGAACAACTCAATCTTAGAAAGACAAGGCGAAATAATTTGTCAAAACAAAGACGAGACGAAATAACCCATCGCAGTTAGAGCGTCGACGTCAGCAAGGCCAAACAGAGACAACAAATACCTCTGCTCCTCTTCGGATTTGATGGATACTGAACCGGAGACAGACAACCTATTCGCTTGATCTTATCAGCCAGAACCAGTTAGTCATTCAGCAGTGTTTTTCTCTTACAGCAAATCAGCATCAGCTAGAATCAGCCAGTCAGAAACCATCCAGCAAACATGTTGTAGCTTGGAGATTGAATCGAAGAAGCACCATGCCCAGCCTAACTGAATGAGCACGTCGTGCCTGGATATCATTCATGGACCTTCACGAGCTTGAGTTTGCCTGAGCCCGGAGCTAGCACTAACGGCTGTTGTATCTCCCACCACGGTAATATCCCATCATGAACGAGATCTGCAACGATTTGCTCAGGGCTACAAGGATGGTGCCTGGTCGCACACGCCAATTCGCCTGAGCTTCCTGTCCGCATGGTGGGAGTCGACGTCGCCGGGATTTGGAGGCCCAGGATCTAGATCTCGATTCACCATGTTCGCTTATGCTGAAATTTGGCTTATGCTGAAATATTGTGAGAAAAAATACTGTTCCGTGGCTTGAAAGTAGTTTGAATAAGCTGAAGCAAACAGGACGATTTTCTTCATATGTGGAGCTAGAGTTTTGAGAGAGAAAGAGGAAAGAGATGCGCGAGAAATAAACAATGTACTTTGGTATTTGCAGATAAAATGTTGAAAAACAGAAGGGCATTGTGCGGTGTAGCTATGCCACTATCTGGCTCTACAGAGTGCAGACTGCACATGGGTGGCTCATGGGGAGGGCATCAAAGAGGTGGGCAGATAGCATGTGCCGCGTGGAGTCTCCATGAACAGGTGGTGCATGCAATGAACTGACTCACTAACATTGGCAATTTTTCCAAGATAAAGGTACCTCATGAATAGACCCACAAAGTCACAATATTGGCGAGGAAGAAAACATGCTGGGATACTATTAAAAAATAAAATTTCAAATAAATTTTCATAGCACAGATGAGAGCCATATAGTGCTCGCCCTATCCTGAAGCTTTTCTACCTGGATGAGAGCAAAAGAGCTGAAAAGAAGCTTCAACTCATCCTATCCCAAGACTTTTCAGGTTTGGATGAGAGCAAGAAGGCTGACAAGCCAACACTCGACCTATCCCAAGTTATTTTCACAGCACGGATAAGAGCCAGATAGCGCTCACCCTATCCTGGAGCTATTCAGCCCGGATGAGAGCAAAAGAGCTGAAAGGAAGCTTGAGCTCACCCTATCCCAAGCCTATTCAGTCTTGGATGAGAGTAAGAAAGCTGACAAGCCAACACTCGACCTATTCTGAGTTGCTTTCACAGCACGAATGAGAGCAAAAGAGCTGAAAAGAAGCTTGAGCTCACCCTATCCCAAGCCTGTTCAGGTTTGGATGAGAGTAAAAGGGTTGACAAGCCAACACTCGACCTATCCCGAGTTGTTTTCACAACACAGATGAGTGTCAGATAGCGCTCGCCCTATCCCGGAGCTATTTAGCGCAGATAAGAGCAAAAGAGCTGAAAAGAAGCTTGAGCTTGCTCTATCCCAAGTATTTTCAGGCTTGGATTAGAGTAAGAAGGCTGATAAGCCAACGCTCGACCTATCCCGAGTTGTTTTCACAGCACAGATGAGAGCCAGATAGCGCTCGCTCTATTTTTTATGGCGCAGATAAGAGCCCGATAGCGCTCGCCCTATCACGGAGTCATTCCACAATGGACGAAAAGAACCCTATCAACCTAGCGCCAACGCTCAACAAGACTCATGAAGACATAAAAACAAGAGTACGGCCAGTTGATGTGACATAACTCTAAAGCACCTGGATACGCCCACAACGATTAAGTCTTATGTCCAGCACATAGCTAAAGAAAATTCTAAGATCTGGGAAAACAACTTGAAAGGAGTCATAAAAGGATGATTACTCAAATAATTCAAGCAAAATAGTAAAAATATATTCGAAGAGCTAGAGTTTCTTTACAAGGCAACATATAAAGTATATCTTTACAAAGGAGGCGCCTAGGTACTACAAAGCCTAGCTGTCAGCTTCATCATCAAAAGAAGGGAGTTGAATATCAAGCTTCTCGCCGATGAAGTTGGCCAGATCTTCAACTTCAGGCTCAGCTTTCTCGATGGAATCCAAATAGTCATCATCATCGGCTTTCTCCCTAAGTTTTTCTAGAGGGACCATCGGAGCAAGAACCCAGATATGAGCCAAGACATTCTTGATGCACGTCTGGACCCCATTCTTGATGAAACTCTAAAGGCGCACAGGGATCAGCGGGATGAAGTCACCCCAGGTCCTTCCATCATCTTTAGAAGTCCGAAGAAACTTCGCAACGGTCTTGAAAGATTTCAACAAGGTCACAAACCGTTGGTCAGATACCGCCAGCTTCTTTGACAAATCATCAATGGTTTTCATTCCCTGCACAAGATCCCAGTCACCACCAAGTCTAATTAGTTGGGCGCGAGTGAGGTCTTCTTTAGCATGAGCTTTTACCTCCTCGGCCCTATTATGATTAGAGCGAACCGATATCTTCATCTCTTCAACATTATCCAAGAGCTTTTGCTTATTTCTACAAAGGGCTAATCAAGGCAAATAGAGAAAATCAGACAAATGAATAACAGAGAAATAAGAGGTGAAAGGAAACAAAACATGTAAGTACTTGAAATACCTTCACATTCCCTCTTAAGACTGTTAGATTTTCTAGATAACTCTCACAAGGCGACAGTGGCATCATCCCTCTGCTTTGCCTCGATGACTTCGCGCACGGAGTGCCCTCTCAGAAGTTTAGCGCCCTTGGCACTCGAAATCCAGCTTTACCTCCTTACTGGCCAGCTTTGCCTTCAGCTGGCTCAATTCAAAGGCTAGTTTCTTCTCAGTCTCACCTGAGCCAAAGAAGCTAAAGTGATCCCGAGAGAAAGACTTCTCTCACGGAAAAAGGAAGGAATGAGAAAAAGAAGCCAAAATGCCAAAAATAAGAAAGAAGAAGATACCTACCTGAAGCTACTCTCCAAAAGAAGCCGTTCTAGCCGAGAGGTTCTCCCAAGCCACGGTCAACTTGGACAGATGATGAGTGGCATCAAACTCCAACACCATATCATCTTCCAGACGCTGACTGCCTGAAGCGTGGTCGACAGGAGAAGAAATCGGCAGAGGAGCTGAAACCACAACCAGAGTCGTGTCTTGCGCGGTAGAGGCCCCAGCCACCTCCGAAGTCGGTTCTCTACCACGGTCACGGTCACAACGGGATTGGGTGACTCCACAGCGGCTTGATCAACCTGGGCCACCGCCTGCCCCATAGTCGTCTCGCTGACCGTACGCTATGAATCTTAGGACTCGGTGTGCGAAGGAGCACCAGCCGACT
This sequence comes from Saccharum hybrid cultivar R570, assembly GCA_038087645.1. Classification (NCBI taxonomy): domain Eukaryota; kingdom Viridiplantae; phylum Streptophyta; class Magnoliopsida; order Poales; family Poaceae; genus Saccharum; species Saccharum hybrid cultivar. The sequence goes on from JAQSUU010000558.1 coordinate 24,995,454, forward strand.
GAGATAAAGTTGGCTAGGGGTTGGGGGAAGGCGATGACGATAGCCTACAAGATGACAAAGGAACTCTCCAATAAGGAAATATACAAGAAAGACAAGGACAGAACAAGCTAGTCAGAATTCACTCACCTAGCTGTTCTTCTTTTCAGGCTGATACCCCCAAGCCAAACAGATGGTTTAGGCAGGGGCATAGTGGTGGAAAAAATATCATCGCCGTCCTACATCAAGGTTGGCGGGATTAGCGTCTGAGTCCCTACGGAACTCAAGCTCAACCCCTGCTTACTACAAAAGACGAAGGCGAGACAAATCAACAAAAAAACTCAAATCAATGCAAGACTAAACAGGAACAAAAGTTCTAACTACTCACCAATGAGTAGCAAGGGATGAACCATCTTCTTCATCCTCATCCTCGATGAGCTCGACCACGCTGCCTTCGAAAAGGAAAAGAAGCACTCGGTTAAGGACGCAAACAAACACCAAGGAAGGCGAAGAATATTTATACGCTCACCTAGGAGCATGCTACCTATGACTTGAGTAGCTAGATGAGTACTTAGATGACGGGGTTTCTTGGTAGCGGACGCATTGGTGGAAGTATCATCCACCTGCGCCCTCTTGGAGGTGGTGCGAGGAGCTCGAGGAACTGGGCGCGACACATATTCAACATAATGACCGAATTCCTCAAAAGACAAGCCAGAAAGTATAGTGTCAAAGCGGGACTTACTAGTTACAGAGGCTCCCGCCTGGTTTTCATCAACCCCCGCCCCAACAGGGTTGTTCTCAGAGGAGAGCATGGGCAAGTCATCAAAATTTTGCCCCAAGTCCTACAAGCAACCAAAAAACAAGAAGGTAAGTAGAAGAAAGAAAGATAGAAAGTACTCACGAAGAATAAAACAACTTACAGAAGGGGGCAGACGGTCAGCACAGTACTCTAGGACCGTATGAGGGACAACGATCACCCCCTTCAGGACCTTCCTGAGGCACTCCAACACTTCTTCTTCTGTCAACTCCAGAGCTAGAACCATCCGAGATGGGTCCTCAGCTCTAGAGTACTCGAAGCCGTAGTTTTCCCTCACCTTCAAAGGTTGAACCCAACGACGAAGGAAGCTAGCAACAATCCCAAATCTAGTCAGGCCTTGCTGCTTCAGAGTCTGTATCTTCTCAAGCAGCAACTTGATCTTCTTGAGTTCATCACTTGTCAGAGGGGCCTTCTCCCAATGGTCATTGACCGCAGGATCGGAGTTCGAATGAACAGCAAGAGGAGGGTTTATTCCTAGCATAAAACCACTCGAAACACCACTCCTTGATAGAATCAACCAAGTCGTAGTCAAAGAACAAACCTTTTTTTACCCTGCCAAAATTGAATCCCACAACCACCCAGAGGAGAGGTACTGTCACTCCAGGAGTGTGGTTTTAGGCGGAAGAAATAGCGAAACAAGAAAATAGAAGGAAGGATTCCAAGGAAAGCCTCGCAAAGATGAACAAACACTGAAAGGTAGAGGACAACATTTGGGATAAGATGGTTTAAGAAAATACCAAAATATTGAAGAAAACGATGAAAAAAGGAGATGCTGGGAGGCAGAGTCCAGCAAGGATGAAGGAGACGAAAAGAATGATCTCACCAGGGCTAGGGGAAGGAACCCGGTGCTCGCCAGGGGTCTTCCAATCAGCGAAGCCTTGATCCTGTATCAAGCCATCGCTGACCAACTCTCGTAGCTGATCCTCCGTGGTAGTCGGGGAAGGCCAGATCTTCTCCATAGCCCTCATAGCGATAAACTCTTGGTTTTCAATCACCTTGAGTGCCTCCACTTCGTCCACCAGAACCTCCTTTGACTTGCTACTTGACGCCTTCTTCTTGCCCATACACTGAGGGTGCTCTAGTCTCACAGAGAGGATGACGGCAATGCGTGGGCAGTGGCAGCGCTTGAGTGGCGGTGATGGTGGTAGTGGAGCTTTGAAGCGAGGTTAGGGTTTTGCGAAGGCAGAATGCTACAAGGCCAAGGCAGGTAAGGAAAAAGAAGAAGGAGAAGGGCCCCTTATATAGATTTACAACGGTAAAACAAGACCCAAATGGCCCGTTAAGCCAACAGGTCATTTCCACCTTTTACACATTGAATGTAGGATGCAATCGAAGCGACAGATTGCATGCCTTTTTACAACGGAACAGTACAATGGGTAGATTTCAGACTTATCCGTTCACACTGCAAGGTTGCCAAACTATTACAGCTCGTAACACTCAGAAAAAACTCACCAATCGCAAGATACACAGAAGAGATTACAAAATGCTGCTAAAGAATCCAGATTTTCCAGAAACAACCCAGATGATACTCAAAGGCACTCAGACAATAAAAAAGGAGACAACAACTCAGAAAATAAGATTTTTTCTATTACAAATATCTTCAAGAGATACAAAATTACAGATCTCACAAGACCCAAAGAAATCAGAACTACGATGAACAAGGTAGCAACAAGGAGCACAGAAAGAACATGGCTTAGGAAACGACTACGTGCCCCTAGTTGCTACTCGGTAGAACGCACTCTACTCGGCTACACTGTTTTCTTCAAAGGAGGAGCGCAGTGCATTCAAGATTGGTGTCAGCGGCTCAGTGTGACAACATGGACCAGGTGAGGCTTGTAGACATCTGTCTACCCAAGCCCGATATGATCCTAGATCAGATGCTGATCTGTACTGGACAGTCGTAAGGCAGAGTGGAAGGATCAACCCAGAACCGCTAGACGAGGCAACACATCTCACATCACAAGACTTCTTCCACCTGCCAGGATGGACTACCTAGCACAATGCCACCACGAGATTAGTCTACCTCTAATCTCTATCACAAGACTTCTTTCATTCACTACAAGCAATACAAGACTTCTGACTCACTTCTGGGGGCTGCTCGACCTCACAAACTATCATATTCACGGCTGCAAGACTACAAGTTCTACACCAAGACTTTGCTGATTTATAGCAGCTCGCTAGTAGGGTATTTATAGGCCAAAGAGCGGTGTACATGGAACAAATGCACTAACAACAGAAGACTCAAAGAAGTGACATAAAGCAATAAAGGAAAAGCAATCGCGCTAGAAGACACAGTGCTTAAGGACAGTATATCCGAAAGAATATGCCAACACTGTACAACCCGTGACTGCATAGCATTCAACCGACTCAACTACCACCTACCTCCTACCACCTACCTCTGACAGAGAGCAACATACCTGAGAACATGCAAGAGACCCTCTATCCGAGTTCTTCCTGAACAAAAGAACCCGGATATATGCTCGGGGGCTACAGGGTACATATCCTCAGGAGAGATTTTCAGTTTTTCCAATGTACAGATCCAGGACCCTCCAACTTTTTGTTCCAAATAGTAAGAGGCTCAGGGGTTACACTCACTGAGTGCACTTCTTCAAAAAAGCGCACATCACTCAGGAGACTTCTTCAAGAAAAAACCACTTTAAGGCTTCTCTTCAAAAGAACCTGGACTAGGTTCGTTTCACCAAGCAAGGCCAGAGAAATAAGGAGGCTTTCGAGTTAAACCATGAAATGCTCGGGGATTTATTGATGGGGGACCCATAGGGTTTCCCAGCGATACGGCTTCAAGTCGTGGGCTCTGGCCTAGCCCACGGACTGAAGTAGGAAATGGTGCAGCGACTGCTACACCGAATCCGAGTAGAATAGGCTAAACTAGCCGGGCTCCTATAGGAAAGTACTTTCTATATCTAGTACAAGACACCTTCTTTGTATCCGACTAGGATTGTAATCGCACCACAGCCTTCTCTACCAATATAAAGAGAGGCTGTGGGCACTGTTGTAAAAAAAGCAACATAAAATAACAATTAATCTAACGCAAAGGCTAACGCCGACTGGACGTAAAGGCTATTACTCGATCACGATCAAGGGTCTAAACCAGTATAAATCAACTGTCTCTGTGTTCATCGTCGAGTTTCAGCATACGTCGAAGCCCAAACAACTGTCCCGGGTACCTCTGTGGCAGGCTATCGGTGATCAAACATCGACAGACTGATCTCTTGTAAACATTGGTATTAATTAAAGTTATCAATATTATGCTAGATAGTTCATTGTTTAACACAATATCACTAATTGCACGATCTAGATTGAAATTCGTTGGTCTTATCTATTTTGATCTATCGTTTGCTGATTACTATCAAAGTTGAATTCGATTCTGGATGTTGGATCCTATTTGATGACTAATCTATCTCAATGCTGCATCAACTAACTCGATCTATAGATAGCATGTCAAATTAGACACTGTTGGTTAATAGATCTATCTATTAAGAAGGGCATGGCGTCAGCTACCCGCTATGTCTTCATTGGTTATTTAGCCGATGGCCTGAGCTTCCATGCGCATAACATGCTTTCGTGATTCCTTTGCGATATAAGTAGATCTAACGATCTCTAGTCTCTGATCTAGGGTCCTACTGTCAATGCTGTATCAGACGACTCGACCTGTTGATGGCACAATAGATTGAGTCTAGTTATTTGTAGATTTATTTGTATCCAACGGATGAGTGATCGTATGCCGTGCGACATGATCACTGGAATCGGCTGTTTTAGCCGATAGCCCACTTTGTTGAGGATGTACTGGCTATTTATATGCTTTTACTTATTTTTGTCTTGGTTAAAAGCTAGTATGTCTCTCACATGTATGCTTACACGTCTACCCTTACATCTTTCGCATGTTTTCATGATCATCGGCTAAGTTAGATCTATGCAACTGAGTAAATGATAATTGTCGATATTCTTGTTTTGCTTACATTATATCGTGAACATGCTGGATATCGACTCTCTAGTCAATAGCCTTATCGTGCTGGCCACTTGGCCGTATATTTGGAACTGTTTAGACAAACACCGGTATGTTCCACCTTAAGTTACGGATCAATTTTCTCTTCTCGTCAATTGTAGAGTCAAATTGACTGGCACGCCCTCGGTCACGACTATCCGGTTAGGTGCCCTTCATAAGCCCGGAGAGAGCTCGAGATCTGCTTCGTGTGGTTTCTCTTGGCTTGCTTCGTGTCGGCGGCTCCCTTTCGCCTTTTTGCCATTGACAACATCTATATTTGCATTTAAACTATCCACCTAACCATTATAACAAATAATCTAAGTAACCCTTAAATATGCATATAAATTAATCACTCTTGTAGTTATAAAAGTAAACTAAAATGCCTCCTCAAATCAATATCTAAACTAACATTTATGGGAAAATGTTTAAATAAATATAAATGACATCTTTATAAGTTTTAAATTAAATTACCAACTCTATCACTATTATTGTGTAAAAAGATAAATTTTAGTAAGGAAATCATGCATTATATGTATGCATGAATGGTAAAAATATATTTGTATCCTCAACAATCATGAAAAATGTCTCAGTAAGATTCTATGAATTATTGTTGGTATATTTAAACGCACACAGATAAATTCGCAAGCGCACAGATATCGATATAGCATTTCATCGAAAAGTATTCCAGAATATCGAACTCAAGGAAACATGTGTGAATTTAACTATGTCTAACTTAACCCGGAGCAACAACAAGGCAAGATAAATAGGAGCGTAGAAGGACTCACTAAGGTTTTTTAGTTCTAACTTCGATAAGTTATGTCTTCTACTATTCAAACAGGAGATGGTCTAGAAAGGACTCAACAAGGCTATATAGTCACCCTTGCGATTTACCACTGATCCAGAATGTAGGGTACATCCACGAGTAACCAAGTCTAAGCACCATGCTTTACACTATGGATACTACTCTAATCCAAGAGCGACAAGGATTAAAGTACTCAAAAAGAGTCACAAACCAGATGAACAATATAAACACAATACTTACTTGAATCAGAAGTTGATTGCCAGAGAAATCTCAAAAGCAAGCTCAAGTAGAACTTGATTCCGCCAGTGTACAAGCCGTAGAGAGAGAGCATTGACAGGCCGACACTTCCTCCAAACTCTTTCCTCACTCTCTATCTCACTAGACTAGATCTTATCATGGAGAACTTATCTTCTCTTGATTGCTGACTCTGATCCTGATGATGAGGTTAGGAATTGTGGCTTAGGGTTTTTGAATTTTAGGATGCTCTACTGGAGGAGGTGCAGGGGCATATATATGGGGCCATGTCAAATCTGGACCCTCGGATCAAATCGACCTTGAGCAACGACGTAGATTTGATCTTTAAGGCGGTGGAGAACCGACATTTGAAGGAGGGACTGACATGTGGGCTCCACAGGCCGGCCGGCCTGCTGGTGGGGCCGACTGGCCCCACATGTCAGTGGCTCAGTATGAGTTGCAGTGGTTTTGCTTCTAGAGTGTTCTGGATTCTTCCTAAGTCGGTTTCATCATGGATAATCATGATTTACTTTGACGAATAAGTCTTCCTTGACGGTTTTCTGATTAAATCCTCCTACAGTCATGAAATCACCAAAATTCATAGAACTCATTAGTTTTAAACATTATACCTATGTTGGTGATCCATTTTAATCATTTATGCAAGGTATATTGATGGTTTATGATTAACATTAACTACCATCAACAAGCTCCCCCACACTTAGACTTTTACTCATCCTCGATAAAAGAATGGATTACTGAAGACATAACCTTGGGATAAGACATCAACATAAAACCATTCCCAGTCATACATGCACTACAGGATTTAGAGTGTCTACTATGAAACTTTGGGCAGTTAAAGAATGGAATAGCTCGAAACATATCACCATATTCTTTTAGTCAGGTCAATTGGAGAAATATTTTAGGATTTTGAAAACAAAACATAGCTCCTTCTCCTTTTGTGGTACTCTCAAATCACTCAATATATGTGGTATTTTTGGATCCTCACCAAGACATAGATAACTTTGCCTTCTTTTTACCTACTTCTAAAAGTTTATGTGGAGCTTAGGTAGGAATAAATATGAAATCATACTTGCATTGCGTATATTTTAAAGTCAAAACAAGGATCCAAGGAGAAAAATGTCATACTCTTAGATCAGGATGTGCATGTGTGTGGATATATATATATGTACTGTGGCTAACCTAATTCTACCATGCTCCTGAAACATATCTCTCTTGTTTGAAACTTGAAATACTTTGCAAGAGCAGGGGCTATCTTTTTTTCTTCTTTTCTCTCTTTTTTTAGATTGGCATCTAAGAACCCATTGTTTTCAATATCTTGGACACTTTTGTGTCCATTTTTTAACTTTCTTCTTTTTTACTTTTGCATAGCCCATGCATCTTTTCTGTAACAGAACTTTCAAGAGAGATATTTACATGTACTTAGAGCATTTATTCCGTGAAATCCTAACAAACATATTTTTGTGTCTAATCCCAATGTAGAAGTAGAATATTTTTGGATGGGTCTAAATGAAAAATATGTTTTTGCGTAATACCAGTGTAGGAGCAGCAGGTATATGTGGAGTGTACGTGATCTTGATCTTGAGAGCATGATAAGTTTCTCAACGAAGGTCGCAAGGTTTGACCAAACTCAATGCAATTAGCAAGTAGTATATGTAGAAGGTTTTCTTAGTTTATCATATTTGGCTCTGGTAGGACTTTGCTTTACCACAAAGAAGAGATATAGCTATATTCTTTTTAGAGCTTTCAAATAAAATTCTTCAATAACGAGACATCAAGAATTAGGTTCTCATTATTCTACTATATCTCATTTCACAACAACTTAAGTAACATGGGGTCCATAATAATTAGTTCGCAATAGTAGCAAAACTTCCAGGAAAAGTATTATGTGAATCTATCCTTAAGTCATGACTGAAATAATCTTTCCTCATGTTTTAAAGTTGTTTTATCAAAAGATTTTCAGTTCAGTTCGAAACAGAAAGCAAGATAGGTAAAAATTGATCATACGGGATACAAACCTAACCGTGGATGAAGCGCAAGGCGGGGAGGGATTGGCCTGGGATGGCCGGCCCATGTAGGAGGCCGGGCGGCCCACTCTGGGGCTCGATTGAGTCCAGCTTTGTCATATGTGGTCCTTGCGTCGATTCATTTTGAAATTCATGATTTTCGCGATCGGATCTCGTTTTGTTTACCTTTATGCACAACATGTGGAGACAAACACATATCCAAAAAGTAGAGAGCAAATAATAGCAACAAAATTCCATTGATATCACTTAAGGCACTTTTGTTACAATCTCATCCTAAGCAAATTTTAACTAACACCTAAGCAAATGGTCTAAACATATGACCTAAGCGTGCCTTATCAATCAACATCTGACTCTCAATTCTTATACTTGTCCTTATTGACAACATAATGGCGTAAGATAGTCATCTCGTATTCTGAATCCTTGCGATAGATATGCTCTTGGTCGATCCTATGCTGTAAAGCATGGGTAGCCTAGGTAAGGTCTTTCATCTTGTTATGCAAAATTCCAACGGTCATCTGCTAGCACCTCTTCATTCTCTTGGGAAGGTGGTGGTGCCCTCTTCTTCTTCTCTTCTTGAGGCTTGGATGGCGCAACCTTAACTTGCTCTGGAGCAGCCTGAACACTGTCAATGGTCACACGGTTCATGACCACCTTGTACTTGGCACAGGTGACATCTCCAAATTTGGTTGTCCGTACCCCATCATCATCTCGTTTGGCTTGGGTGGAAGAAGGTTGATCTCCTTGGGCACCTTGATCGGCTTCAGTGCATTGTGTTGATCGAACAGAGGCTCCTGCTGGGGTGGCAAAGCGAGCACCAGATGATGAATAGCTTGGGTGAAGTAGGACTGAACAGGGAGGACTAGAGCTATCTCTCTTGGTGGAACAACACTTAGTGCTAAAGCTTTTTTGGGCTTCTTGTTAAGGTTGACTCCGAAGGGGACGATCTCTCTTCTGGCCATTGGAACTTGGCAGGAGGAGAGCTTCTAGGCTGCTGTAAGGCTTGTTGGGATGGTTTGGGAGGCTAGCAGGGGCTTCTTTATATAGGGCGAGATATGGGCAGTAGGGATCAAGATCTATCCATAATGGCTCTCATAACGATGGATGATCGAATGACCCAGGTATCTGGAGAATTCTACTAGATAATGATCGAAGGTTCGTGAGGGAATTGAACGGAGGCAAGGAGACAGATAGGTGGGCTAGGCGGCCACAGCAGGAGGCCGGCCAACCTCTCCCTGCAGCGCCTCGCGATCCACTTTTTCGTTACACCTCCTAACGCTTACCTAATTTAGAAAAATCTATTTTCATGTTACGAATCATAAAGAGGAGGGCAGAGATAAATATCTATGGCAAAATAATGAAATCTATTTCATCTAAATCCTCAGCAGGTTTTTTAGGTTCTAGAAAAATCTTGAAATGATGACCATTTACCTTAAATAACGTACCTTCATCTTTTTGAAGTTTTACCGCTCCACGCAACGAGGTGCTTATGACTTCGAATGGTCCTTCACATTTGCTTCGAAGTTTTCCATGCCCGAATAATTTCACCCTAAAATTAAAAAGTAATACCTTATCACCTGGGGCAAATTCTTTCTTCATGATCCTCTTATCGTGCCATCTCTTCATTCTCTCCTTGTATATCTTGGCATTGTGATATGCTTTTTCATGCCATTCATGAAGCTCAGAGAGTTGTATCTTTCTCTTAGTTCTTGCAGCTTCCAGGTCCATGTTCCACGTTTGATGGTCCAGTGAGCCTTGAATTATAGCTCAACGGGTAGATGACATGTCTTCCCATAGACAAGTTGATATAATGATATTCCAAGAGGTGTTTTATAGGCCATGTGGTAGGCCCATAATGCATCGGGTAATCTATCCTTCCATGCAAGTCCCAATCTCGTTGACCGTCTTCTGCAGAATATTCTTGATTTGTTTGTTCGATGTTTCTGCTTGGCCACTTATTTGAGGTGATATGGAGTTGCGATGTAGTGACAGATCCCATTCTTTGACAAGTACTTGCGAAAGTTCTTATCAATGAAGTGAGTGCCTCCATCACTTATCACCATTCTTGGAACACCGAAGCATGGAAATATTGTTTCTTCAAACATTCTTTTAGAGCTCTTGGCATCAGCAGCTCTACATGGCATAACTTCAACCACTTGGAGACATAGTCGACTGCCACCAAGATGTACTCATAATTCTTCGACTTTGGAAATGGCCCATGTAGTCGATACCCCAGACATCGAAAAGTTCAATCTGGAGGTTGTTGCTGAGTGGCATGGCATCTCTTGAATTAATGTTCACGTGCCTCTGACATGAACCACATCTTTGGATAAAGTCCTTTGTGTCTTCATACATGGTTGGCTAGAAAAATCCACTTTGCCAGATCTTTGCATGAGTGCGGGATGCACCATAATGTCCTCCATGTGATGATGAGTGGCATCGTTCTATGATCTTGATGCCTTCTTCTGCCGGTACACATCTTCTGAGCTGGCCGTTAGAGCAAACTCTGTAGTGGTACGACTCATCCCAAATGTGGAGGCAACTTTCATAAATGAGCTTTCTTTTGTTCTCCCCTGGTGGTACATAACCTGCAACCATAAAATTGATAATATTCGTGTACCAGGGGTCAGATCTTGTGATCTTGAAGAGCATGTCGTCCCGCAAGGAATCATTGATGGGTAATTCTTGTGGATTCTCAAATTGCATTCTAGACAAATGATCGGCAACATAGTTTTCTACTCTCTTTTTATCTTTTATTTTTAAGTCAAATTCTTGGAGTAACAAAATCCATCTTGTAAGACGAGGTTTAGCATCTTTCTTAGTGAGTAGGTATTTCAAAGCAGCATGATCGGTGTAAATAATCACCTTAGCTCCTACTCCCTCTAGTCCTTTTTAAGTGGCACACGACCATTTTTCAATTTGGCCGATTTAAGTGGCGGAGTTAGCAAAATGAAGCTAATTATGGCCGGGATTTATTACCTAGCCAGATAACGAAGCGCTAGACACTGAACCGTTGCATGCGTGAGCCATGCAGCTCGCTTTCCTTTTTCACCGGCCTATACAAGTGATGAGGTACGAGTGTTTTCTGATGCTCCTTTCTATTCCACGAGCGATGACTGTGGTGGCATCCGCCGGTGAGGGAGACGGCCAAGATGCTCACGGCGAAAGACTGGTCCATGGTATCGACTACGTGCCAGATTCATTTGACGCAAGCGAAGATGAGGACAACGGCGTTGAGGTCGAATCAGCTCGTGGCGAAGCACGGATCCGCGGCGTCAACTACGTGCAACTTCATCATGATCTGTACAACAACATGGCGAGGTATACTTTCATAAAAAAAAAGAACAGCAAGGTATACAGAAAAAGAATGAAGTGGAAAACGGATTATACCTTCATCGTTGTCTTGCCAAAACACATGATTATCAAACTAAAATAAGTCTTCAGGTATCTCATCCCAATCAACTGGATTGGGAAGGAACACCTCGACTACAGCTTGCTACACCGGCTCGTTGATGTCAATGCCAATTCCTTTGGGTGGTTCGGCCATGGTAGATGAAGCGCATGATAGCAAGAATAGTGTGGAGAAGATGAAGAGTGTTTTTGCCTATGCATGGCTATTTATAGAGCAAAGTCTGGCTGCACAACGCTACAGCTTCAGCTTGTTTAAAATTTCACTTGGCAATAAGAAATTGTGGAGGAAAGGGCATGCAGATTTCGGTTGGTTTTCATCTCGAGTGAGAAAAGTGGCGCCAAGTTGTTTCATCTGTTCAAAAATCATGGAGGGAAACTAAAATACGAGTACGGTGGACCAACTCCCTTCGTCGGTTTGGCTGACTGCATGCATGGCTGCGCGGGGCGGCTGCATAATCGACACGGATTAATTACTCTCCACGGCCGTAATCAACTCTCGTCTTGGTCTCTGTGATTCTCCTCCTGGCACCACTTATATAGGACTAGAGGGAGTACTAAGTAAGATCTAAATTAGTCTATAGCAAAAACTATAGTTAGAAGTTCTTTTTTATTTGTTGCATAATTAAGTTAAGGTCCTGTCAAAGTTTTACTAGTATAGGCAATTGCATGATGCTTCTTAGCTTTTGTTCGACCCAAAACTGCTCCTATAGCATAATCACTTGCATCACACATAATTTTAAAAGTTAAAGACCAATCAGGGGTTGAATGATTGGTGTAGAGATGAGTGCTTTCTTAAGAATTTCAAATAATTTCAAGCATGCATCATAAGTTCAAAGGAAACATTATTGGCCAAAAGATTTGTAAGTGGTCCAGCAATGTGTGAAAAATCTTTTATAAAACAACGGTAAAACCCTGCATGGCCAAGAAAGCTACGGATTCCTCTAATATTAATGGGAGGAGGTAATTGTTCAATTACTTCTATTTTAGCTCTATCTACCTCAATCCCGCATTCGGACACTAAGTGTTCAAGGACTATGCCTTCTCTAACCATAAAATGACATTTTTCTCAATTAAGGACTAAGTGCTTTTCTTCATATCTTTGTAAAACTTTGTCTAAATTTTTAAGACAATGATCAAAAGTTTTTCCATAAACAGAAAAATCATCTATTAAAATCATATCAGAAAATATAGACATCATACATCTTTGGAAATAAGCTGGAGCATTACATAGTCCAAAAGACATTCTATTCTATGATAAGCATAAGTTCTATATGGACATGTAAAAGTGGGTTTACTTTGGTCATCAGGATGTGTGTGATAAGCTGACAAGGCGAACAAAACTTGATCTCACTTGCATATGTTTCGAAGATTTTTTGTAGTAGCAATTTATGTATATTAATTTATGACATGTAGTAACTTGCAAATTACAACTTATGCAAACTTATGCACACAAGTTGTATTGAATAACTTTTGCTAGTCGAATTTGTTCGGTAGCATGGCTACACCTGCGCAGACGTTCCTTTTTTGTTTTTTTCCTATCATTTTTGCACTTTTTTGTTATATATTTATAAGTTATACTATATAGTTATTTTTGTGCATAGTTTTCATATTTCTACTAATATGTTATGATTTTGATTTGTACATCTAAGTTCTTGAATATAACGAATACGTCCAACTTTACATCTAAGTCATTCGTTAAGTTATATATCTAAGTTATACATACAATTTATACATAAAAGTTTGTGTATAATTTTTATAGGTTTCTATGAAATTATATTGATAACTTTGTTCCGCAAAATATTATACAGAAAAGTTATGCGTATAACTTTGTCACGTAGGAAGTTATATGTATAAGTTATGAGCATAACTTTGTTACGGTTGAAGGTATATGTTGAAGTCATGCGTATAAGTTATACCGTTGAAGTTTGTTCGACAAATTATACGTAAAAGTTGTGAGTATAACTCTGTAACTTTTCAAAAAAATAAAAGTTGCAGAAAATATTTTTGCCAAAAATGAAAAACTTTCTAAAAAAGGAAAATTGCGGATTTTTTTTGCCCAAAATGAAAAGTTGCAGGGATGTCTGATCGTTCACCAAATTTGAATCTAGCGAGCATTCGTTGTTGGGGATGGGAGGGAGAAGTATCATACACAGAATCCTGTCGGTTAGATTTGAGCGAGTAAGGAGAGAAAAGACTCAGAAATAATTTGGATGGTTGATTTCTACGCTGTTGTTTTTATTGGTATATTTTCTGGTGTGTGTGTGGAGGAGGACTATCTCTGCGGGGGAGATTTTTTTAAGGTAGGCTTAGCATAGAAAAAAATGGTGCTTTAGTTGAGTAGATGATAGTTGATGAAAGCATCTTCGTAACATGAGTCTCAGATTTTTTTTTTGACGTGACATGAACACATAATGTGAAATGTGTTGTAGTAGTGTGGGACTGTGGTATAATTTGTTTCAAAGTTTCGCTATTTACTTTACTTTGTTGAAATATTGCCCCATTCAACTAAAAAATGTCAATTTAGGATTTTCTAAGTCAAATTATCTTAAATTTAGTAAACTTTATACAAACAAATATAAATATTTGTAAAATGAAATAAAAGCCATTAGATTTATTATGAAATATATTTCAATAATATCTCCATTAGGTTGGAATAATATCTTATTTATAAATATAAGTTCAATAAAACTTAAAATAGATGAACTTAGAATAAAACTAGAGTGGCATATTTTTGGGACAAACTATGTTACAACGGCCTCTAAATTACATATGGGCCATGCTAGCGCCCGAAAGCCCGCACATGGTGCTTCGCCTGCCACTACACGCGCTTGCTGTTGCACAAGCCCACCCACGCCTACCCGCCCATGCCGCTTGGTTTCCCGCACGCATGCACATGGGGACCACCAGCGCCCACACCGTATCACGCACACGGGGACTGCCTGTACGTGCTCATGAAACACTTGCAACATAAAAGCACTTTCTGTAACATACGTCTGAAGCTGATGAAACATTTGGAACATACTTTTGTAACATATGTGTATGGTCACTGCAACATATGTAATATCTAGATAAAACACTTGCAACATGCTTCTAAAGTAGATGAAACATTTTGAATAGATACTTGCAACATACGTGTATAGTCATTGCAATATATGCAATATATAGATCTACTTTTGCAACATCTATATGAAACACTTGTAACATACATCTGGAACATCTTGCAACATACGCTTTCAATACAACATGGGCAGGTGGCAGGGTGTCCTGGTGCGCCCTGTGAGACGGCTGTGTGCGGGCAGGGCGCGCGATGGCCAGGGCAAATCTGCACAGGCAAACAGGGCGCGGGTGGGGTGTATGTAAAATTACCTTCTATCTTATCTTTTAGGCGCTAGATTTTGAAAATTGTTGGAGTTGTATCTTTTTTACGTCTTCCAGTATATTTTGCGAATGTTGGAAAACCTGTTTTTGGAGAATAATTTTTTAGATGCTGTTGGAGATGACAGGGATAAATTATGTACTAGTGGTTTGTTGCTTCTTCTATATGCTTGGATCCACGGCGAATAATTCGTCGGCACTTAAATAATTTATTTATTTATCGTCCGTCCACGAACAATCTTTATCTTTTAGCCACAAATTTAATTTATCACAACCGAAAACGAAAGTAAAAACACCAATTTCCTTTTGCTAACGATCGATACTGAACCATCGACTATCCAAGAACAAGGCAGTAAACAGAAGAGGGATCACCGAATCATGATCGAGCTGGCACTAAGGATGAAAACGGTCAGAAACGGTCGAAAACGGACTTATGAAATAGAAAATGAAAGCGGTTTGTTCGGTACATTTCTACATTTTAGCAATTAAAGAATACAAAAAATGGTTAAAAATGGTTGTGAAACCAATTGAAACTGACAATTTTTTATGTTTAAAAACGAAACCATAATATAGAAAACGAAAGCGGTCGGTTCGGGATATTTCCATTCCGTTTTCATCCTTAGCTGGCACAATGAAAAGAGGGGTACCTCTCCATCTGTTGCCTAGCGTCTCCAGCTAGCAAAGTTCCTGCTCTCATACATACATATACTAAGAAGAAACAATTGATCATGGTTTATTTTTCTCATCAAGAAACACGGTGCAAGTTGGAATGTCGACGACAATATATCCTTGCACACGCAAATATATAAACCTTAATCGATGGCTTAATATTTCTCCAAGAAATTTCCTCTTCTCATCTCATGACCAGAAAACTGATCAAATCCACACACACGCAAAAGAGAAGACCTCAAACTACAAAAACCTACTGAATCGCTGCCGATAGACGATTAATAGTAAGAATTGTTTACGTCCGGCGGCCCGCCGAGGAGTGTCTGCATCTGGGACTGGTGCTCATACTCCATCTGCTCAATCTGCATCTCGCGTTCCAGCACAAAGAGCAGCGGGAGGCCCAGCACGAGGAACGTCGTCCCCGCCAACCACGCCGCCTTCCCCACGCTCCGCGCCAGCTTCTCCGCCATCGCCGCTATCTCCGCCACGGCCGATGACATGTTTGCCGCCGGCTCTGCCTTCGTTGCTGCTCGCCGATTAGTAATACTCAGCTCGTAACTGATTGATTGAGGTTGGGAGTCTACTACAGAGCCGCGGTACGTACGTATATATGCGTGGGCATACGCCGCACGAGCTTCTCGTCTTTTATTTCCTCACATGTTCCTGTTTCCTTTTCCGGATCGATACCTGAGTCCGTTGAGGAGACGTGGATAGGCGATCAATTTTAGCATGCGGTGAGTTTTTCAAATAAAAAATAGCATACGTGTCTACCTTTTGCAAAATCATATCATCTGTCTATATGTTTGAACTCGGTCTAGAACTTCTTTATTTTTTGCAAAATCATATACTCTATATATATATCTATCGGTAATTCTAGAAAGCGGGCATCCGTCCGCCCCGGACGCTTTGTTGATGGGCCACGACGCTGGCCTAACTACCCCTTCCTATCGGCTCGGGAATTTCTAAAAAAAAAGAATCGGTCTTTCTACCTCGTAGCCCTCTTCCTTCCCCAACGCATCGCACCCTGCGCGCAGCTCGCACACCGCGCCATCGCCTGTAGCCCTGCCGACCACCAGCGTAGCCATGCGCCCCATCGCCTCTTCACTGCTCTGACCCAACATCGCGCCGCCCTCCCCGCCCACCTGCTGCGCCGCCACGCTTGCTCCCCCGCACCCCGGACTGTCGATGGCCGTCGGCTCCTTGAACTCAGGGAGGGTGCCAAGGACCGCCAGCTACCCTTCTTCCGAGATCTGTCCATCGCCTCCTTGAACTCGATGTGGACTCCATCTTCTCCGCTCCTCGCCCCGGGCTGCTGCCTCTAGTGAACACATGCCGACGAGCCTCTATTCTCACAGGCAACAAGGAGATGTTGCGTTAAAAGCGTATGTTGCCAGCACATATTTCAAGTGTTTTACATATTTCAGAGGTACGTTGCAATTGTTTCATACGGATGTTGCAAAAGTGAGGATGTTGCATATGTTGCAACGGTTGTACACCTATGTTGCAAGCTTTTATTCTCAATGTTTCATCTATTTTTTTCAAAGTATGTTGAAAGTGTATTTATTTAGATGTTGCATATGTTTTACACGTATGTTACAAGTGCTTTATCTGGTTGTTGCATATGTTTTACAATGTTTTTCAAGTGTTTTTCATGTGTTTTTGCAAGTATTTCATATGCATGTTTCAACTGTTTTATCTGCCTTCAGACGTATGTTGTAAATGTTGTATCTGTGTGTTTCAAAAGTAGATCGGGCGTTGCATCCCATCCTCGCTTTTGCTGCCTCGTTTTGGTGTCTCCTCCTCTCGGTGCTAGCTGGCATCCGCCGCCCCTCCTCCTCTTCTCGATGCTAGTGACGTTAGAGGGCGGCACGGCCCCCATGCGCGCGAACGTTCGGGCGCTGTAGGCGTGGGCGTGCGGACGTTCGGGCGCTACCAAGCCCATACATGTATTAATATTAAACCTGAAAAAATTCTCCCATCTATTTTTTATTTTTCATAATGTGCTTACACCTCTTCGGTACGTGGACTCAAGACCCATATATATATATAATACTAAAGAGGCAAAATTTGTAGCTTCTTTTTTTTTCCAACCCCGTCACTGGCTCGGTCTCACCATGCTCAGCTGTGTCCGTGCCGATTTCTTTTCTATTTTCACAGTTGCCAACGGAGATTAGGAGTAGGGTAGAGAATACAAATAAATACAGGGTTCCAAATGTAAAGATGCTAGAGGGAAAGAAAAGGTGAGACGATCTTAATAGTTTTTGAAATATATCAGAGTTCCTGATGTAAAATGTCCATATCCGAATGCGTATCTCCTGGTGGGCTTCTTTCAACCTGGGCTAAATCCTTGCAGTTGGGCCAGTTGAGCTGGACCAAGCCCATGCAAGTTTTTTTTCTTTTTCTTTCGTTTTTCTTTTTCTCTATAAAAACAGAGATCTTGTAAAATTCACCAAAAATCATAGAAAAATCAGAAAAATGTCAAACTAGTTTTGTTAGCTTCATAAAAATGTATGTTATGAATCTTTTTAGGTTGTACTTTGTCTATAGGTGTGTTAAATCATCCTTGCATACGTTATATGCATAAAGGTTTGGCGATAACCAAGAACGTGTCAGAGACAAACCCCAAATATGTGGAGGTGGCCGAGGAATACGAGAAGGAGGTCGTCGTCGGTGTTCCTGAAGCCTTCACTAACTTTCCATTGTTCAGTCCGAACTCCTACTTTTCAGCACTTATTATGTTTATTTGTGCATTAATTTTTGATTTGAGCAGAAGGATTTACACCATCTTATGTAGTTTTGATTAGATTAGAAACAAAACTTATTTCTATTAAAGTATGGATTAGTCAACTGTACAACTAATTATTTCGTAAACCAAAATCTTGAGATTATTATCTAATGACATCTAAACAAATGTATTTATGTAATTTCCGATGACAAGGACTGTCGTGTGAAAATTCAAAAGAGATCTCAATTGCTGATGGACAAACCAATCATTGACACATCGACAAAAAAATTATAGAGATTGATATGATGCATCAAAAACGCTAGAAAGGTCAATATTGAGTCATAGAAACACATAGTTATTATGAAAAATTAAAGTTATAATATATTTATAGCTAAATAATTATGCGCTTTGCAATAGAAGAAAAAATATATCAAGGTGTATTTTAATTTGATACAGGTTTAATAAGACATTGTTATTTATTGTGAGCATTGACTTATATTATGGATGTCATGATCATCATAAAATAAAATTATAAAAGGATAAAACATAAGTAGATATGTACCATTCACGTTATCATTTTGCATGAATGCTTGATAGTTTTTTTTCTCCCGTTGCAATGCACGGGCGTATATCTGTTAGTACTTATTCAAGTTAGAACTGCACATGTTCGTGTCTAACTCTAATGACAGTATAGAGTTTGATTGAAATACTTATTATAATAGATGACGTGACCATCACATAATTCCCTGACCTATAAATTATTTTGGTAACACTGTGATAAGGTCTATGTTTTGGTACAACGCATGAATATTTTGCTTGTAATGTAAAAACTGAGATAGACACTCTTCAAGCAGACATGGATGAGGTTTAATAAAAGGAAAAACAACAAAATTGTATCTCCCATGTAGATTAAAGGACTACTTGATACAACAACAACATGCATCTGCAATGTGTTTTACACATGGGTGCATCATGACACAAGTCTAAATTAAATTCCATATTTTGGAAATGAAAATTTCATTCTAGCCTTTACATGTGTTTTGTACTCAATCATGTATTATTATAGGACGTTATAGGCACCAAGAGACCTCTAAGCTCTTCCTTGGCCAGGCCACCCTCCAACTCTTCCTAGAGCGCAACCACGGGGATTCGAACTTATGTCACTTACTCCAAAGTTGGAACAACTAGCTACCCAAGCCTCCTTCCAATCCCTCAATCATGTCTATATCTCTTATAATCCTAAACCTCACTAGAGATATTCCTCAACATGTAAGTTGTCCACCTCAGTAAGGCACTATCACATGTAATTGAAACCTACTAACACATGTAATTGTGATGTCCACGTCAGCGAGACACCAACATTTTGTTGTCCACGTCAACGTGCCACGTAATCCATGTCACATTCAGCCCAATTTGGAATTTGGCCCATAGTGGCCCATGTGCATGTTAATGAGATATCGTGGGGGTTTAATCCCACCTTGGCTGTTAAAGGTCAGTTAGACTAACATATAAGGCTTCTAGAGTCCATTCCATTATCCCCGGGTTAATCTTTTTACGCGAAGCGAGGAACAAAGCGTAAGTGGGATGGTGGTAGGTGTGGCTCACTCAGCGTGTTGACTGGATCTGAGCCGTTTAGACTCTGGGGCGTTACAAATAGTATCAGAGCCGACCTTCGCGGCCACGGACACGTGCAGGTTAGGTGCGCGAACATGGGGTTCATTGCGCGTGTAGGCTCTGTGGGGTACATGGCGTGGCACATGTGTCGGCACTGGATGCATGGTCGCGTGTGCTAAGAGGGAACGTTCCTAGTCATCGTTTGCCCGGTTGTGGGTGTGTTGGGCCAACAAGGACGTCAGTTCCTTTAAGGGGGGTGTATGTCACATCCGGCCTAATTTGGTCCCACCTTGGTTGTTAAAGGTGGGTTAGACCAATATATAAGGCTTCTAAAGTCCATCCCATCATCCCCGGGTTAATCCTTTTACGCGAAGCGAGGAAGAAAGTGCAAGTGGGATGGTGGTAGGTGTGGTTCACTTAGCGTGTAGAGTGGATCTGAGCCGTTTAGACTCTGGGGCGTTACAATCCATTAGCATTAATTTATAATAGTATATTTCTTCATATAAGTAATTATATATAGACTAATTTCATTCTAAATCATTCGCAATTCCCGCAGCAACGCGTGGGATATGCTTCTAGTTATTACGAAGTTGGATGCTAACAAGTACAAGCTCTCCAAAAGCAAAGAAAAAAGAGACCAATATGGACTAGAGCAAAGTAAGTGCTAGATCTATTAGAAGGCAGCCATCCCTACTCACCAAAAATCTCGATTGTCACGGTCTCCATCAATTGGCACGCCTAAAAAATGTGTTTGTTGTCCTCCTTTTGAAGGATGGACTAGGACACTGTCCAGTAGGTCAACTTAAAAATCACCAGCAAATAAGATTATAATACATTTTCTTATCAAAACTTATGTCATTTCTGTAACAGAATGCCCAAATTTATAAGAGCACAAGTACGTCGGCCACTGCTAGAACAATAGCTCACTCACTATTAAAGAGAGGAAAAGGAACATGACAATGTTTTACTAAGGTATCAGAGAGTCGGCACTCCCCATTAGTCCTCGTTGGAGCACCCGCGCAAGGGTATCGCTCCCCCTTGATCCCCACAAGGATCAAAGTGCTCTCTAAGGGTTGATTCTTCGTCACTCCAACACGGTGAATCACCCAGAATCGTTTACACCATGAGTTGGGCCTCTCGCAATCGTCACCATGCTCCTAGTCACCACCAAGCCGTCTAAGTGATGTCGATCACCAAGAGTAGAAAGCACAAACTCTCACTTGACTGAAACAAACCTAATGAGGAATATGGATGCACACTTGCTACTCCCTATGCACTAATTTGGTCCTTAATATTGCGGTTATCAAATCTCAATCGCCCCACTAGGCATGAACCCCCTTGCTCTCCAATGGATGCAACCAGCTAAAACAAATGGCAAGAGGGCTTCTTTGCACGAGTTGAAGGGGTATAAATAGCCCCCAACCACCAAAGTAGCCATAGACCACTTATTGCACAAAAATTGGGACCATCAAATGATCCAATGCCCTTCCCAACGGCTAGTTCTGAAACAGTCATAAACTAGCTGTTACTGCATAGTAGTAGCATATAGGCCATGCATCAGAGTAATCCGATGCCTCTAGATCCTCTCTAGTTGCTTTCTGCAAGGCATCGAATCAGGACGCATTACTCCGATGCTCTGCACTAATTACTCCAATCCTCTTGTGCTAACCAAACCCTAACTACAAAGGGTTGTACCTTATAATCCGATGGTCTCTGACCTAGACCATCAGACTAATCCAATGCTACACCAAACCCTAGCCTCTGAACAACACATAGCTTATAGTCCGATGGTACCCATCGAATTAATCCGATGGTACCAAAACTGCACCATTCACTTCCTTTTCAATCTCCTTTGCGAATGGGATTGCTTCAAATTGATTCTTGGGCCTTCTCTGAGCTACTTAGTGCTAAGTTTGACAAGTGTGCACCACACCTAAACCATTAGACTCACCTAGGTCAAGCTACTAGTTTATACCCCCCTTTATAGTACGACTAATGGAAAAGACACTTAGAACTAGTCCCGTCCTTAACCTTGTTATTCATCCTTTGAAAACCAAAGTGAATTCCATCAAGGGGCCATGAAAACCATTGAGTACCCAAACAATCACCATTATCGTGACCTAAGTCATATTACCTCTACAAAACACACATTAGTCACAACACCGAAACCCAACTAGGGGCCTAGATGCTTTCAATAATACCACCCAAAGGACATCAATATTTACTCTATCTTCTGAACAACTTCCTAAGGTGAAAACTATAATTGAATCCAAATCCTTCTAGTTTCCATCTACATGACTACTACGTGGTCTATGTGATTACAAATTGAAGCATTGTGATATGGTGGAAGAAGATTGTTATATTATCCAAGAATTTGATGCTGCTTACCTAAGACTATTCTTAGGCTTAAAAGGATTAGAGTTGAGGACAAATCCTTTTTAAGAATGAGGATT
Organism: Saccharum hybrid cultivar R570; assembly: GCA_038087645.1. Classification (NCBI taxonomy): domain Eukaryota; kingdom Viridiplantae; phylum Streptophyta; class Magnoliopsida; order Poales; family Poaceae; genus Saccharum; species Saccharum hybrid cultivar. The sequence goes on from JAQSUU010000558.1 coordinate 25,017,575, forward strand.
GTGATGAGGGCATTCGAGCGAAGTAGCCATTATCATGAGTAAGGCATGGATTAATAAGCGTAAACCATGGATTAACCCATGTAATCCATGGACTAACCCAAGAACTAATTACATGAGTCCATGGAAGAGCTGTAATATATGGGGTAACCCATATAAGAGATTGCATAAGCCACTAACTATCATCTATGTCAAGACATGTCTCAGCAATACCATTTCAACATGAGCACATAACCCAACAGATCATTGGCATGAACCAAAGGATATTACACATAGTCATGCCAGCAAGTTAGAACAAGAGGTGCACTCATTCCTTTCTAAGTGTTACTTCAATTCAGATAAGAACTTTATACTACCTAATAGCTCTACATTTTGATTTGACAAGCAATGTTTATACACAAGTAGGCATTAAACACACAAGCTGAAATCTATTACATGGAGATATCAGAAGAATATATGAGATGGAACTAGCCACCATCCAAGTCAAGATGGATAACATTGAGTACAATGACTTGTAAATGGAGGCCAATATGGACGCTAACAAAGTGGTGAACAGATTGCACGGAGATGGAGAATCGAATACAATTCTCTTTTGTTCAGTTTTGTGCTAACAAACCTGGAGAGAGATTTCTACCCCTTTGCTCTTATAATATCCTTTGTGGGATTTGCAGAAACGACACATCATTGGCACCCAATTGGTGCTCCTGCTCTATTATTGATTCTATGGTGTATTGGTTCGTTCTTTGATAGTGTGGTTGGGTAAATCCTCGATTGAGGTCATCGATTGGAGATGGTAGTTGGCTTTGAATTTAATTTCTCAGATTGTACTAGTTAATGTTGTTTTTCATCTGTTGATCTTGTTCATGATCCTATGCCATGAAGATTGCTAACGATACTTATCAGGGTTCATGCTTCCTGTCGTTCCTAGTTCCCTTAATTCGTGAGAGTCATAATGTTTCTACAAATTACAAGGGTCAAGTCCTCCTCTGACTGCTCGTCGTTGTCTCCTTCTAACATTTGTGAAAACATTTCCTCTGGGAGTGCTATCATTGTGTGCTTGATCCTGAAACCCACAAATCCAATGCTAGCTTTTAAGTATTATTCATATATCACTACTTCATATCAGGAAAATATTGTATGAGTGCAATGAAGTGCATGAAAAGTGTACCTAAGTTCCAGATCCATGATATTAATGTTTTCTCCATTTTTCATAGTCTGGTTGCAAGATATTACAATGGAACCTCCAATAGGACAAAACTTCACAGAAGCAAATAGGAATTCGAATAGGAGATTCTGCAGTAGCTGCATTAAGTACGGATTATTAAGCCTTTGCTTACAAAATTTCTCTGCAAGGTTGGTAGATATTGTGATCCCTTTTCCTTGACAAGCTGGCCGTACTTCACTTACTGCGGCCTCCACCATGTCTTGTAACACAAGTTCACCCATCTCGAAATCCATATGACTTGACCTGTGGACCCAGCAATATAATGGAACATTATTAAGGCAATGGCCCTTACATTGATGTAAATCAGATAGAAAAACTACTAGCATGCTATGAGAAGTTAATAAAAACAAATGAACAAAACCTTCAACCTTTTTATCATACTTCTATGTCGCATCTGCTTCTCCAATTCTAGCTCCTTATTTATGTGGACGGCAAACACTTGTGCTATGAATTCACAGGCATGCCGTAGCGAAAAGGGGACATATCTAGGGCTCATATGCTGGCAAACAATGAGACCCCATAGCTTCTTCCTCGGGTGCCGCCATTGTGTTGGTTGTTCATGCTTGGCTTCAGAATATTCTCCATTTTCACTTATTGAAACAGCCATTACTAGAGAGGCAACCGATTTCATGTTCTTCATATACTGAAGGTGACAACTGTGTGGCACCCCAAGAGTTGAACCACACAAGCTAACATTAAAAGGGAGTTCCTCGTCTTTGATAATCTTCACTGGCCTCAGAGAGAAATCACATATCATTTGAACTTGGTGCTTCATGAAAAGAATCCTGGCGGCTTGAGGGATATCAGTGGCTGGATAGTGTAGGCCAATAAATGGTTCAAGACCAGGTTTTCTAACCTCAGCAATGATCTCACCATGATAATCTTCATGGAACTTGTAAGCCATGACTCTATCATATCCCACTAAGTCAAAGATTTCTTGTACCAAAGTATGGCACAAGACCTCCATGCTTCCACCTGGCACTGACTGGATCTTTGATACTGCCGGTGCTGCAAGCATGTAAGACTGTGGCAAATCCCATGCAGCAGCAGTAGAAAATTCAGAAGGCTTCACTCGCTCAAAATCTACCATTAGACAATCAGTCTCAGTCACCTGATGGGCAATGGCATAAAAGAGCTTGCCTGATGATCTGCACTCAACTAGGACTGGATTCAGAGAAGAAACATCAGCAGACCTTAGTACCATATATAGTGATGTGGCACTATATTCCACGAAAAGCGACAACACATTGGTCCCAATGGACAACATTGGGGATTCATAGATACTTGACTCTGCATGGCTGACTGTGCTAAGCATCTCAGGTGCATTCTCACTGAATGCAATGACATTGAGGCTCTTTGCATCAAGCACCAACAAGCAACCAAATGGTTGCAAGTATGCTATGTCCTTCTCTGAACGCCCCTGATGTAAATTATTTGAAGTGGTCCCCTCTAATAGCATCGGGTTGCCAAAGGAATTATGACAATCTTCATATTTTGTGCCAAGTTCAGCATCAACGGTTGTTTGTGCTAACATCCTTTCTAGGGAACTCTGGCGAGTTCTGTTGGAAGAATTGGAGAATTGCGTCGTATGTCTTGGTGAAAACATTTTGTACCTCAAGTATATGATCCGCTCAAAGGTACTTCCACTTGTACCACCCCTGCCTTGATAACACATCAAGTGAGACCGCTATTGAAATTTGAAAACATAAGACCTAGTGTACTACAGGGGATATACAAGGTGAAATTTCAGTAATGACAAAGCCGCTGACACGATTATATACAGTGTAGCAGTACAACCTTTTGTTCTGTAGTGCAATTTATCATGTGTTTGGGAAGGCATATTGCTCTAGTATATATCCAAAGATTTTTCTAAGGGATACAAAACATATTGTTTAATTACAACCATTACTCCACAATACATGGGTGGCAGTGGCACTGTCTACATCCAACGCTCACTCTATAATTAGAGCCGGTTCCGTATGGTTAGTGATAACAACTTTTTCGATGGTTGTTTTGCAGTTGAAGTTCAAGGAACATTTTTATTAACTCATAGTTAGTGATTAACAGGGTGACAATTCACAGTTAGTGACTAACAAGGTGATTAGCGTTAATGAAATTAACAGTGCTTAGAGTTTTCAACAGGTAGCTAAAGTCAAACAGTGTGCATCCATATATATGGTCCCTTTGTGGACTTGTCAGTACGACGCTCCCTACCTCAGCATTTAGGTATCCATACTAATCCCAATCCCACAATAGGTTTTCTCCCTTCTTTTTCCTATTACTACGAGCTAGCAAACATAAAGTTGAGTGTACACAGATGAGAGCGAACTAAGAGAAATTAAAGATCCTTGATGCAGAACCAAGTACTAGTAGCTAGGGAAGCTGTTTACACCAAAACATATTCAGATTTGCGGGTTGGCAACTAATCCAAGGCAATAAAAATAAAAACAAGCTGGGAATGGAAGGAACGGAAATAATGAAAGTCCTGGCTGCAGAAGACGTACCAGGGCAGTAGGCAGTGAGAGCCCGATCTGTTTGTTGCCCCCTGCGGTCCTGCCAATCATATATGCATATGCATATGCATGTGGTGGCAGTCGATCACCACCAGGTGCAAATTTATAGGCGCTTGCGCGCATGGATCGGAGCATCCGCTCGTCACGCCCCATTCGCCGTCAGGCAGTCCTTGCGTGTTCGGTCTGCTCCTGAAATCGCCGGTGATGTTTGCCGTTCCGGGCTGCATCCTTTGCAGCGCTGGGAGGCCTCCACGTCTCCCTTTAATCCAGATGAAGAATTTCCGTTACGGGGAGAACGGACAATCATACGCATTTGTGGAAGTAATAGCCTCTCTCGACACGGTTTGGTGCTCAGCACAAAAGGCATTCGGTTTCATTTCCCTGCGAGAATTTCTGCCGAACCACTAGCGGTCCGTGGTGGTGTGCTAGATTGCTACCTTTATGCCTTGCGTTGGAGATGGATGCTACACATATATATAATCGGCAGCTACCCCCAAAAAAAAAGTTGTATATCATCAGCAGGTAAAGAACCATGCGTAACAACCCAGCGAGACCGTGCCCCCGAGGCCTGTGTCGTAGAATTTTTAATACATACTATTGGCGGCAAAAACAGTCAGTGGACTCTGCATTTTCGTATTTGAGAATCAAATAAAATCGAAAATGGTCAAATTTGAGACAATTTGGAATAAACTAGACCAATCTGGGGAAAAGCTCGGTTGCTAGTGGCCGAACTTAACCGGCCCAGACTGGTTTTGACTGAGTTGGTTGCCGCACTGTGCAAACCGGCCTGCTGGCATTTGAAACCGTCTTAAGCTAGTTTCGTCAACTTATCCGATCTCGTGAAAAACCTTTGTATATACTGTTTTAGCTAGGAAGGTTTTCTACTGGTATAAGACCACCATGCTGTCTCTCTAATACACAAAAGATCAACAAATTAATCTACTATCCTTTGCCCCTTACTTTCAGCCTTTTCAACCTCTATTGTCCATTGCCTCTCTCGTCGATATTTGTTGGCATTCTAGGTAGCCTTGCTGATCCTATGACAACTTTGTTGTGACATTCTCCAACGGCTTTAGGTGTTGTGTTAACCGAGGCTAGGGTTAGCCACTGGATTTATCTGGTGCTACCCTCTAACAGTGCACTGGAGAAAGAGGGCCCTTAGCACATTGTGTGGGAGATTCAAAGGGGTCACCAAAAAACAAGGTGTGGACCATCGGACTTTTGCGGTGCGTCCAAAACCTCTCTCGTCGTGGACTAGAGAACTCCCAGACACATATGATTTGTCTGGTCGTGTCCCTAGGGGTCACCGAACAAAGCATCCGTGGGTGGTTCTTTGTGAACATTCCCAGCATAGAGGTTTGGCGTTCACGGGATAAGTCAGGTGATAGGTACCGGAAAACCATCAGATAAAGGGTCTACTCAACGGCTAGTTGACCATTTAAATTTGACTGTTGGATGATGTGTCACATCGTGTCGGCTCCTTTATCCAGTGGGCCATTTCCGGTGCCCACCGGAATCTCCGGTGCCTACATTTTTGTTAATTGGTTCTTAGGGGCAACAAATACTTGTGTGGTTGGCCATTTAAACTATCTTGGAACCCTTGGCTGATATTTGTGCACCCATAGAGTTTGAGTAATGCCTCCAACTCACTTGCATAGCCTGGGACCGCATTTGTGTAGAATAATTGGAGTGGTTCTAATACCTTGCATTGATAGTGTGCGTCTAGTGGCACTTGGTGAATAGTTCTTGTAGTGAGCTCTTGTTACTCCTGGTGGTTGTCGCTGCCTAGACGGCTTTGGTGCTGTGGAGATTGTCGAGCACTGCTTGGTGATTTTGTGGGGGCTCCGATTGGTGGTTTTGTGAGGGGCTTTGTCCTCATCCCCGTAGAAGATTCGCAAAGAGTAACTATAGTGGGATCACGAGGCTTGGAGAGGTTCTTGGTGATCCACTAGCTTTCATACTAGTGCCCAAGTTGTAGGGGGCGAGTTTGTATGCTCGCGAGGCTAGTGAAGCAGTGATCCAATAGAATCCACCTCAACAAAGATTAAGTTGCAGGCAAGCAACCGAACTTCGGGATAAAAATCTTGTGTCACTTGCCCTCGCTGGTTTGCTCTTTACTACACTTCTATTTACATTCCATATTTGTGCTTCTGTAGTCGTTTATGTAGTGGTAGCTCTCTAGTGAGGAGAATAGTTTGGTTGCTTTACTTGTAAGCTCACTAGTTGTAGTTCTTGCTCTGAGTAGCTTGTGTGGTTTAGTTGTAGTAGTTAAACTTGCTACTAGACTTGTGTAGGAGGGTTTGCTTTGGAGTGAATAGGCTAGGCAACTAATGGCTATTAGGATTGTCTTCTATACTAATCAACTTTCCTAGTGTCTCTGTCTTTGTGGAGAACTCTAATAGGCTGTTCATCCCTCCTCTAGCCATCTAGAGAGATCCTTTTAGTTGAGTGCATTGGTATGAATTGATTTATAGATTTGCAAGTATCAGGGAGAGTCGCTCTGAGTGATAACTTGTTGCAAACATCATATTGTACTCTTTTCTTTGTATAAGTTTTTCTTTGGGGTTTCTCATATAAAGTTTTTGATGAAGCAATATCAACACAAGGTTATGTTGTATTATATATTTTTCTCCATATGGGTTTTGGGAGGGTGATATTGGAACATAAGTTACATTGTACTCTTTTCTCTGCGTGAGTTCTCTCGTTTGTGGTTTCTCATATAAATTTTCTGATGAGGCAATGTTAACAAAAAAGTTATATGCAATATCATCTATTTTTTCCCATCGGGGTTTTTAGAAGATGATATTTGGGGCATATTGATCATTTGATTAACATGTTTTTAGAATAAGACTTTGGGTTTATCTCAAAAGGTCTAAATAACATTGCTGATTGTATTTCACGGTGTTTATCCTTATTTCAAAAGGTCTAAATAACTCCTTGCGTGTTCGGTCTGCTCCTGAAATCGCCGGTGATGTTTGCCGTTCCGGGCTGAATCCTTTGCAGCGCTGGGAGGCCTCCACGTCTCCCTTTAATCCAGATGAAGAATTTCCGTTACGGGGAAAACGGACAATCATACGCATTTGTGGAAGTAATAGCCTCTCTCGACACGGTTTGGTGCTCAGCACAAAAGGCATTCGGTTTCATTTCCCTGCGAGAATTTCTGCCGAACCACTAGCGGTCCGTGGTGGTGTGCTAGATTGCTACCTTTATGCCTTGCGTTGGAGATGGATGCTACACATATATATAATCGGCAGCTACCAAAAAAAAAGTTGTATATCATCAGCAGGTAAAGAACCATGCGTAACAACCCAGCGAGACCGTGCCCCCGAGGCCTGTGTCGTAGAATTTTTAATACATACTATTGGCGGCAAAAACAGTCAGTGGACTGTGCATTTTCGTATTTGAGAATCAAATAAAATCGAAAATGGTCAAATTTGAGACAATTTGGAATAAATAAACTAGACCAATCTGGGGAAAAGCCCGGTTGCTAGTGGCCGAACTTAACCGGCCCAGACTGGTTTGCCTGAGTTGGTTGCCGCACTGTGCAAACCGGCCTAGGCTGGCATTTGAAACCGACTTAAGCTAGTTTTGTCAATATGAATCTGTTTCAACTCAAATTTGATCAAAACTCATCTGATCTTATGGAAAACTTTTGTATATCCTCTTTTAGGAACGTTTTCTACCGATATAAGACCACCACCCTCTCTCTCTAATACACAACCAATCAACAAATTGATCTATTATCCACTATCCTTTGCCCCTTACTTTGAGCTTTTTCAACCTCTATTGTCCATTGCCTCTCTCGATGATATTTGTTGGCATTTTAGGTAGCCTTGCTGATCTATGACAACTTGGTTGTGATATTCTCCAACGGCTTTAGGTGTTGTGTTAACCGATGCTAGGGTTAGCCACCGGATTTATCTAGTGCTACCCTCTAATAGTGCACCCACTACTACACAACTGACCTTTCGTCGATCGCCCAAAATACCTTTAGTCTCGGTGATTTCGGCGGCCGGGACTAGATAGATCTTTAGTTCCGGTTGGTGTTACCAACTGGGACTAAAGGTCCCTCGCCAACGGTTCTGTTGTCAGGCGCTGTCTGGAGGGACCTTTAGTCCCGGTTGGTAACACCAACCGGGACTCAAGCCCTGCCTTTAGTCCCGGTCAGTGCCACGGACTGGGACTACATCTTTTGTCCCGGTCCGTGGCACCGACCGGGACTATAGGACTTGGTTTAGTCCCGGTTGGTGTTACCAACCGGGATTAAAACCTCCTCCTATAAATTGAACCTCCCTCTTCTTCCTCCCTGTCCGAGCCCTTTCTTGTTCATGTTCTTGTTGCTTGTTCTTCCATTGTTCTTGCTTGTCTCATCTCCGGCGATCAATCCACTTCAAACGCTTTTACGCCATCGTCGATTTGTTTGAAATGTTGCTAGCTTCATCCTCCTATGTTTTAACAGCACCATATGTAAATCCATGTTGTATATGGCTATTTTATTTCATATTGCTAGCTCCAATCACTTTTCATGTTTGAATTTTTATGAACGATGCTAATTATAGTACCTAGAAAGTAGTATACACATATAAATTATATTTCCTAGAAAGTAATATAATTTAGTTCTATTATAGAATTTTTAGGATACTTTTTACTTTAATTTGTTCATGTTCTCATTTTAAAATATTAAATAATGTTGATTCTTTCTAATTTTGAAACAAATTTATTTTAACTTTAAAAATTCTTCAAATTAATTTTATTTAGAGATAAAATTACACCTTTTAATAGAAAAATACAAAATTTATGATTTTGCTATCTTTTTATTAACGTCCGCAAATAAATTTTATGAAATGATGAACCACTTATAAAATTTTGAACTCAATTAGACAAGGTTGTGCCGCGCTCTTTTCTCATGCTGGGCTTTTAATTATGTGATGCCATATAATGCAGATAATGACACGCCATTAAATGTTCATTGAGGGCGTGCGAGAATTCTGCATAGTGGCAGAGGAAAACAAGCGGGATGGTTTTATGTGTTGCCCATGTGCCGTGTGTATGAATTTGAAAGAATTTTGTAGCTCAAGAAGTATTCACTTGCACTCGTTCAAGTCGGGTTTCATGCCAAACTACATTTGTTGGACCAAGCACGGAGAGACCGGGGTTATGATGGAAGAAGGTGAAGAAGAACAAGCGGACCCTGACGATATTTTTGCTCAATACTGTGACTTCGCGATGGAGGAAGTTGAAGAAGAGGCGGATGCAGAAAACAGTATCGCTGAAGATGACGATGCTCTTGGTGATGTCATTCGTGACGCACAGAGAGATTGTGAAAGTGAGAAGGAGAAGGCTAAGTTTGACCAAATGCTACAGGATCACAAGAAGTTACTCTACCCGTCGGCCGAAGATGGCCAGAAAAAGCTAGGCACGACACTAGAGTTGTTACAGTGGAAGGCAGAGAATGGTATATCTGACAAGACATTTGGAAAATTACTGAAGATCCAAAAAAAGATGCTTCCGAAGCCTAATGAATTGCCCACCACTACATACGAAGCAAAAAAGATCGTCTGCCCTTTAGGATTACAAATCGAGAAGATACATGCACATACGAAGCAAAAAAGATCGTCTGCCCTTTAGGATTACGAATCGAGAAGATACATGCATATCCTAATGACTGCATCCTGTACCGTGGCGTTCACGAGAATTTAGATGAATGCCCTGTTTGTCATGCGTCACGGTACAAGATCTTGCGAGATGATCCTGGCGATGTTTAGGTAGCCTTGCTGATCTATGACAACTTTGTTGTGATATTCTCCAACGGCTTTAGGTGCTGTGTTAACCGATGCTATGGTTAGCCACCGGATTTATCTAGTGCTACCCTCTAATAGTGCACCGGAGAAAGAGGTCCCTTAGCACATTGTGCGGGATATTCAAAGGGGGTCACCAAAAAACAAGGTGTGGACCACCAGACTTTTGCAGTGCATCCAAAACCTCTCTTGTTGTGGACTAGAGAACTCCTAGACACATAGGATTTTTGCAGTCGTGTCCCTAGGGGCCACCGAACAAAGCATTCGTGGGTGGTTATTCTTTGTGAACATTCCCAGCATGGAGGTTTGGCGTTCACGGGATAAGGTTATCTCCACAGGGGGTTTTGGGAGGGTGATATTGGAACATAAGTTACCTTGTACTCTTTTCTCTGTGTGAGTTTTCCCATTTGTGGTTTCTCATAAAAATTTTCTGACGAGGCAATGTTATATGCAATATCATCTATTTTTCCCCATCGGGGTTTTTAGAAGATGATATTTGAGGCATATTGATCATATGATTAACATGCTTTTAGAATAAGACTTTGGGTTTATCTCAAAAGGTCTAAATAACATTGTTGATTGTATTTCATGGTGTTTATCCTTATTTCAAAAGGTCTAAATAACATGTTTTAAGAAGGTATACTAATATTACTTTGGTTTTTACCACAAGGTTTCCATAGACTGTGGTGATGCATAATGGATGAACAATGTAGCCTACAAGGATCTAATTGATCAAGATAGAGTGTTGAGAATTATTCTTAATGATCGATTAGGAGTTAATCCCTCTCATTAGCAACTAAAAATGGCAGTTCCTCTAGGTACAGACCAGGGGTGTCATTTTACTCCCTCTCTAGTAAGTAACTGCCCACATGAAGCCAAGTATATATATGTACAACACTATTTATTGGAATATGAGAACTCTCATTTTGCATCACTGGATTTCTCCGGCTCTTTTACTTCTAACAGTATTTACATTGATTTGGAGCTTATTTTCATGTTCCTGTCACTTTATTGCTCATGGTGGTGCTCATTATTGTTTGAAACAAATAAGATCCAAATTACTCCAAATATAGCATCAACAAGGAGATGACATTTTTGGAAAAAACAGTAGTAGTTTCTTTTTATTTAAATTAATTAGGTATTAATTTTTAGAGATTAAATTAAACTTTAATTACTTCTAAAAAGCAGAAAACCCCTTTGAATCCATTCAAATCCTGCTAGAGGACCAAATCTATTTTGTTTGACTGTTGGAGGGTGTCCTGTACTGAGTTTCGTAGTTCTAGGTTAAAAATCAGACAACCATACAAGTTGGAGGTTAAACAAAATTATTGATTACCCTTGAATTTGAACCCATGGATGTACCTGAAATCAAATGTAAGCATGGTCGCAAGGGAAAAAATTAGGAGTTGAATTCAAACAACATGGTCAAAACTACAAATTGATTCATCGATTTTGCTTATGTTTAAATATAGGATCATTCATGTTTCAGAGGGCTTGTTTGCCTTGGCTCTGTCCAGCTTTAGTTTGACATGTTGGCTAGTGAAGAACCCCCGAGCTCCCCAACAGGCGACTCGGGGACAACCGCCAGCGTCGCTAGTCCCCACCGTCCCTGCCTCTCCTCCGGCCGCCGCCGCCACTCTTTGGCGAGTAGCGGCAGCGGCGGCCTGTGGCAGTGCTAAAAAACGAGAGAAGCAGCGCTTAGAATCAATCAATAAGCAAAACAATCCAAATCACATCACACCAAAAAAAGGAAAAGGAGAAGTGAGCAAACTGCACGGCTAAGAAGAGAGAAGCAGCGCTAGCACCTGCGCCGGTTCTTGTGCTAGGCATGATGACCATGTGCATGCACGTTAACCATTTGAGCTGCTGCTGCCAGGTTGAGATCTGTAGGTACAGTGCTTCTCAGCAGCCACGCCCTGACACGAAGCCATTAGAGCGCTAGCATTGATCGTCCTGAGCTCACCATAGCCGTTGCGAGCGCTGCCCCAACCATACATATCTTCTTCAACAAAAACAACGATCAAATTGAAGACTCGTCCGGACTAGGTACGCTCTTTTTTTTCACACGTCCCTATTCGAACTGGTTTCGTCCGTTCTTTTTCCAAGCTTTATAAGCATCCACTTCAATAGTCAGTTTTCAACTTAACTGTCTGTTCTAATTTAGTCATTTCCCATAAATATCAATAATAATATAATAATATTATACGCCTTTAAGCCCTTGACCTCTTCTTTAAGAAATGTTTTTTTTTCATCACCACACTATTGGTACAATTCTAATTAGAAACAAAACGTATCTTATTGATACAACCTTGCTCAGCCGATATGGTTCAATCAATTGAACTGTGGACTGAAATCTAAAGTTAGTTGTTCAGTTTAGTCTAACAAATATCTTTTCAAACACAATTCTAGATGAATTTTTATACAAAGAGTAAAATATAAAGAGAAATGTATTATTTTGTTCCTTGTTTTTCTTAAATGTTTGGTACTTTTTCTTCCGTTGCAACGCACAGGCATATTTGCTAGTAATATTTTATTTATAAATATAAGTTCAATAAAACTTAAAATAGATTAACTTAGAATAAAACTAGAGTGGCATATTTTTGGGACAAACTATGTTACAACGGCCTCCAAATTACTTACGGGCCATGCTAGCGCTCGAAAGCCCACACATGCTGCTGCGCCTACCATTGCACGCGCTTGCTGTTGCACAAGCCCACCCACGCCTACCGGCCCACGCCGCTTCATTTCCCGTACGCATGCACATGGGGACCACCAGCGCCCACACCATATCACGCACACAGGGACTGTCTGTACGTGCTCATGAAACACTTGCAACATGAAAACACTTTCTGCAATATACGTCTGAAGCTGATGAAACATTTAGAACATACTTTTGCAACATATGTGTATGGCCATTGCAACATATGTAACATCTAGATAAAACACTTGCAACATGCTTCTAAAGTAGATGAAACATTTTGAATAGATACTTGCAACATACGTGTATAGTCATTGCAACATATGCAATATATAGATTTACTTTTGCAACGTCTATATGAAACACTTGCGATATACATCTGAAACACTTGACACATCCGTTTGCAACATACGCTTTCAATGCAACATGGGCAGGTGACGTGGCGTCCTGGTGCGGTGGAGGCGGCCCTGTGAGACGGCCGTGCGCGGGCGGGGCGCGTGATGGCCAGGGCAAATCTGCGCAGGCGAACAGGGCGAGAGTGAAGGGCGCGGGCGGGGTGTATGTAAAATTACCTTCTATCTTATCTTTTAGGCGCTAGATTTTGGAAATTGTTGGAGTTGTATCTTTTTTATGTCTTCCAGTATATTTTGCGAATGTTGGAAAACCTGTTTTTAGAGAATAATTTTTTAGATACTGTTGGAGATGACAGGGATAAATTCTGTTCTAGTGGTTTGTTGCTTCTTCTATATGCTTGGATCCATGGCGAATAATTCGTCGGCACTTAAATAATTTATTTATTTATCGTCCGTCCACGAACAATCTTTATCTTTTAGCCACAAATTTAATTTGTCACAACCGAAAACGAAAGTAAAAACACCAATTTCCTTTTGCTAACGATCGAGACTGAACCATCGACTATCAAGAACAAGGCAGTAAACAGAAGAGGGATCACCGAATCATGATCGAGCTGGCACAATGAAAAGAGGGGTACCTCTCAATCTGTTGCCTAGCGTCTCCAGCTAGCAAAGTTCCTGCTCTCATACATACATATACTAAGAAGAAACAATTGATCATGGTTTATTTTTCTCATCAAGAAACACGGTGCAAGTTGGAATGTCGACGACAATATATCCTTGCACACGCAAATATATAAACCTTAATCGATGGCTTAATATTTGTCCAAGAAATTTCCTCTTCTCATCTCATGACCATAAAACTGATCAAATCCACACACACGCAAAAGAGAGGACCTCAAACTACAAAAATCTACTGAACGCTGCCGATAGACGATTAATAGTAAGAATTGTTTACGTCCGGCGGCCCGCCGAGGAGTGTCTGCATCTGGGACTGGTGCTCATACTCCATCTGCTCAATCTGCATCTCGCGCTCCAGCACAAAGAGCAGCGGGAGGCCCAGCACGAGGAACGTCGTCCCCGCCAACCACGCCGCCTTCCCCACGCTCCGCGCCAGCTTCTCCGCCATCGCCGCTATCTCCGCCACGGATGACATGTTTGCCGCCGGCTCTGCCTTCGTTGCTGCTCGCCGATTAGTAATACTCAGCTCGTAACTGATTGATTGAGGTTGGGAGTCTACTACAGAGCCGCGGTACGTACGTATATATGCGTGGGCATACGCCGCACGAGCTTCTCGTCTTTTATTTCCTCACATGTTCCTGTTTCCTTTTCCGGATCGATACCTGAGTCCGTTGAGGAGACGTGGATAGGCGATCAATTTTAGCATGCGGTGAGTTTTTCAAATAAAAAATAGCATACGTGTCTACCTTTTGCAAAATCATATCATCTGTCTATATGTTTGAACTCGGTCTAGAACTTCTTTATTTTTTGCAAAATCATATACTCTATATATATATCTATCGGTAATTCTAGAAAGCGGGCATCCGTCCGCCCCGGACGCTTTGTTGATGGGCCACGACGCTGGCCTAACTACCCCTTCCTATCGGCTCGGGAATTTCTAAAAAAAAAGAATCGGTCTTTCTACCTCGTAGCCCTCTTCCTTCCCCAACGCATCGCACCCTGCGCGCAGCTCGCACACCGCGCCATCGCCTGTAGCCCTGCCGACCACCAGCGTAGCCATGCGCCCCATCGCCTCTTCACTGCTCTGACCCAACATCGCGCCGCCCTCCCCGCCCACCTGCTGCGCCGCCACGCTTGCTCCCCCGCACCCCGGACTGTCGATGGCCGTCGGCTCCTTGAACTCAGGGAGGGTGCCAAGGACCGCCAGCTACCCTTCTTCCGAGATCTGTCCATCGCCTCCTTGAACTCGATGTGGACTCCATCTTCTCCGCTCCTCGCCCCGGGCTGCTGCCTCTAGTGAACACATGCCGACGAGCCTCTATTCTCACAGGCAACAAGGAGATGTTGCGTTAAAAGCGTATGTTGCCAGCACATATTTCAAGTGTTTTAGATATTTCAGAGGTACGTTGCAATTGTTTCATACGGATGTTGCAAAAGTGAGGATGTTGCATATGTTGCAACGGTTGTACACCTATGTTGCAAGCTTTTATTCTCAATGTTTCATCTATTTTTTTCAAAGTATGTTGAAAGTGTATTTATTTAGATGTTGCATATGTTTTACACGTATGTTACAAGTGCTTTATCTGGTTGTTGCATATGTTTTACAATGTTTTTCAAGTGTTTTTCATGTGTTTTTGCAAGTATTTCATATGCATGTTTCAACTGTTTTATCTGCCTTCAGACGTATGTTGTAAATGTTGTATCTGTGTGTTTCAAAAGTAGATCGGGCGTTGCATCCCATCCTCGCTTTTGCTGCCTCGTTTTGGTGTCTCCTCCTCTCGGTGCTAGCTGGCATCCGCCACCCCTCCTCCTCTTCTCGATGCTAGTGACGTTAGAGGGCGGCACGGCCCCCATGCGCGCGAACGTTCGGGCGCTGTAGGCGTGGGCGTGCGGACGTTCGGGCGCTACCAAGCCCATACATGTATTAATATTAAACCTGAAAAAATTCTCCCGTCTATTTTTTATTTTTCATAATGTGCTTACACCTCTTCGGTACGTGGACTCAAGACCCATATATATATATAATACTAAAGAGGCAAAATTTGTAGCTTCTTTTTTTTTCCAACCCCGTCACTGGCTCGGTCTCACCATGCTCAGCTGTGTCCGTGCCGATTTCTTTTCTATTTTCACAGTTGCCAACGGAGATTAGGAGTAGGGTAGAGAATACAAATAAATATAGGGTTCCAAATGTAAAGATGCTAGAGGGAAAGAAAAGGTGAGACGATCTTAATAGTTTTTGAAATATATCAGAGTTCCTGATGTAAAATGTCCATATCCGAATGCGTATCTCCTGGTGGGCTTCTTTCAACCTGGGCTAAATCCTTGCAGTTGGGCCAGTTGAGCTGGACCAAGCCCATGCAAGTTTTTTTTCTTTTTCTTTCGTTTTTCTTTTTCTCTATAAAAACAGAGATCTTGTAAAATTCACCAAAAATCATAGAAAAATCAGAAAAATGTCAAACTAGTTTTGTTAGCTTCATAAAAATGTATGTTATGAATCTTTTTAGGTTGTACTTTGTCTATAGGTGTGTTAAATCATCCTTGCATACGTTATATGCATAAAGGTTTGGCGATAACCAAGAACGTGTCAGAGACAAACCCCAAATATGTGGAGGTGGCCGAGGAATACGAGAAGGAGGTCGTCGTCGGTGTTCCTGAAGCCTTCACTAACTTTCCATTGTTCAGTCCGAACTCCTACTTTTCAGCACTTATTATGTTTATTTGTGCATTAATTTTTGATTTGAGCAGAAGGATTTACACCATCTTATGTAGTTTTGATTAGATTAGAAACAAAACTTATTTCTATTAAAGTATGGATTAGTCAACTGTACAACTAATTATTTCGTAAACCAAAATCTTGAGATTATTATCTAATGACATCTAAACAAATGTATTTATGTAATTTCCGATGACAAGGACTGTCGTGTGAAAATTCAAAAGAGATCTCAATTGCTGATGGACAAACCAATCATTGACACATCGACAAAAAAATTATAGAGATTGATATGATGCATCAAAAACGCTAGAAAGGTCAATATTGAGTCATAGAAACACATAGTTATTATGAAAAATTAAAGTTATAATATATTTATAGCTAAATAATTATGCGCTTTGCAATAGAAGAAAAAATATATCAAGGTGTATTTTAATTTGATACAGGTTTAATAAGACATTGTTATTTATTGTGAGCATTGACTTATATTATGGATGTCATGATCATCATAAAATAAAATTATAAAAGGATAAAACATAAGTAGATATGTACCATTCACGTTATCATTTTGCATGAATGCTTGATAGTTTTTTTTCTCCCGTTGCAATGCACGGGCGTATATCTGTTAGTACTTATTCAAGTTAGAACTGCACATGTTCGTGTCTAACTCTAATGACAGTATAGAGTTTGATTGAAATACTTATTATAATAGATGACGTGACCATCACATAATTCCCTGACCTATAAATTATTTTGGTAACACTGTGATAAGGTCTATGTTTTGGTACAACGCATGAATATTTTGCTTGTAATGTAAAAACTGAGATAGACACTCTTCAAGCAGACATGGATGAGGTTTAATAAAAGGAAAAACAACAAAATTGTATCTCCCATGTAGATTAAAGGACTACTGGATACAACAACAACATGCATCTGCAATGTGTTTTACACATGGGTGCATCATGACACAAGTCTAAATTAAATTCCATATTTTGGAAATGAAAATTTCATTCTAGCCTTTACATGTGTTTTGTACTCAATCATGTATTATTATAGGACGTTATAGGCACCAAGAGACCTCTAAGCTCTTCCTTGGCCAGGCCACCCTCCAACTCTTCCTAGAGCGCAACCACGGGGATTCGAACTTATGTCACTTACTCCAAAGTTGGAACAACTAGCTACCCAAGCCTCCTTCCAATCCCTCAATCATGTCTATATCTCTTATAATCCTAAACCTCACTAGAGATATTCCTCAACATGTAAGTTGTCCACCTCAGTAAGGCACTATCACATGTAATTGAAACCTACTAACACATGTAATTGTGATGTCCACGTCAGCGAGACACCAACATTTTGTTGTCCACGTCAACGTGCCACGTAATCCATGTCACATTCAGCCCAATTTGGAATTTGGCCCATAGTGGCCCATGTGCATGTTAATGAGATATCGTGGGGGTTTAATCCCACCTTGGCTGTTAAAGGTCAGTTAGACTAACATATAAGGCTTCTAGAGTCCATTCCATTATCCCCGGGTTAATCTTTTTACGCGAAGCGAGGAACAAAGCGTAAGTGGGATGGTGGTAGGTGTGGCTCACTCAGCGTGTTGACTGGATCTGAGCCGTTTAGACTCTGGGGCGTTACAAATAGTATCAGAGCCGACCTTCGGGGCCACGGACACGTGCAGGTTAGGTGCGCGAACATGGGGTTCATTGCGCGTGTAGGCTCTGTGGGGTACATGGCGTGGCACATGTGTCGGCACTGGATGCATGGTCGCGTGTGCTAAGAGGGAACGTTCCTAGTCATCGTTTGCCCGGTTGTGGGTGTGTTGGGCCAACAAGGACGTCAGTTCCTTTAAGGGGGGTGTATGTCACATCCGGCCTAATTTGGTCCCACCTTGGTTGTTAAAGGTGGGTTAGACCAATATATAAGGCTTCTAAAGTCCATCCCATCATCCCCGGGTTAATCCTTTTACGCGAAGCGAGGAAGAAAGTGCAAGTGGGATGGTGGTAGGTGTGGTTCACTTAGCGTGTAGAGTGGATCTGAGCCGTTTAGACTCTGGGGCGTTACAATCCATTAGCATTAATTTATAATAGTATATTTCTTCATATAAGTAATTATATATAGACTAATTTCATTCTAAATCATTCGCAATTCCCGCAGCAACGCGTGGGATATGCTTCTAGTTATTACGAAGTTGGATGCTAACAAGTACAAGCTCTCCAAAAGCAAAGAAAAAAGAGACCAATATGGACTAGAGCAAAGTAAGTGCTAGATCTATTAGAAGGCAGCCATCCCTACTCACCAAAAATCTCGATTGTCACGGTCTCCATCAATTGGCACGCCTAAAAAATGTGTTTGTTGTCCTCCTTTTGAAGGATGGACTAGGACACTGTCCAGTAGGTCAACTTAAAAATCACCAGCAAATAAGATTATAATACCTTTTCTTATCAAAACTTATGTCATTTCTGTAACAGAATGCCCAAATTTATAAGAGCACAAGTACGTCGGCCACTGCTAGAACAATAGCTCACTCACTATTAAAGAGAGGAAAAGGAACATGACAATGTTTTACTAAGGTATCAGAGAGTCGGCACTCCCCATTAGTCCTCGTTGGAGCACCCGCGCAAGGGTATCGCTCCCCCTTGATCCCCACAAGGATCAAAGTGCTCTCTAAGGGTTGATTCTTCGTCACTCCAACACGGTGAATCACCCAGAATCGTTTACACCATGAGTTGGGCCTCTCGCAATCGTCACCATGCTCCTAGTCACCACCAAGCCGTCTAAGTGATGTCGATCACCAAGAGTAGAAAGCACAAACTCTCACTTGACTGAAACAAACCTAATGAGGAATATGGATGCACACTTGCTACTCCCTATGCACTAATTTGGTCCTTAATATTGCGGTTATCAAATCTCAATCGCCCCACTAGGCGTGAACCCCCTTGCTCTCCAATGGATGCAACCAGCTAAAACAAATGGCAAGAGGGCTTCTTTGCACGAGTTGAAGGGGTATAAATAGCCCCCAACCACCAAAGTAGCCATAGACCACTTATTGCACAAAAATTGGGCCCATCAAATGATCCAATGCCCTTCCCAACGGCTAGTTCTGAAACAGTCATAAACTAGCTGTTACTGCATAGTAGTAGCATATAGGCCATGCATCAGAGTAATCCGATGCCTCTAGATCCTCTCTAGTTGCTTTCTGCAAGGCATCGAATCAGGACGCATTACTCCGATGCTCTGCACTAATTACTCCAATCCTCTTGTGCTAACCAAACCCTAACTACAAAGGGTTGTACCTTATAATCCGATGGTCTCTGACCTAGACCATCAGACTAATCCAATGCTACACCAAACCCTAGCCTCTGAACAACACATAGCTTATAGTCCGATGGTACCCATCGAATTAATCCGATGGTACCAAAACTGCACCATTCACTTCCTTTTCAATCTCCTTTGCGAATGGGATTGCTTCAAATTGATTCTTGGGCCTTCTCTGAGCTACTTAGTGCTAAGTTTGACAAGTGTGCACCACACCTAAACCATTAGACTCACCTAGGTCAAGCTACTAGTTTATACCCCCCTTTATAGTACGACTAATGGAAAAGACACTTAGAACTAGTCCCGTCCTTAACCTTGTTATTCATCCTTTGAAAACCAAAGTGAATTCCATCAAGGGGCCATGAAAACCATTGAGTACCCAAACAATCACCATTATCGTGACCTAAGTCATATTACCTCTACAAAACACACATTAGTCACAACACCGAAACCCAACTAGGGGCCTAGATGCTTTCAATAATACCACCCAAAGGACATCAATATTTACTCTATCTTCTGAACAACTTCCTAAGGTGAAAACTATAATTGAATCCAAATCCTTCTAGTTTCCATCTACATGACTACTACGTGGTCTATGTGATTACAAATTGAAGCATTGTGATATGGTGGAAGAAGATTGTTATATTATCCAAGAATTTGATGTTGCTTACCTAAGACTATTCTTAGGCTTAAAAGGATTAGAGTTGAGGACAAATCCTTTTTAAGAATGAGGATTGTGATGAGGGCATTCGAGCGAAGTAGCCATTATCATGAGTAAGGCATGGATTAATAAGCGTAAACCATGGATTAACCCATGTAATCCATGGACTAACCCAAGAACTAATTACATGAGTCCATGGAAGAGCTGTAATATATGGGGTAACCCATATAAGAGATTGCATAAGCCACTAACTATCATCTATGTCAAGACATGTCTCAGCAATACCATTTCAACATGAGCACATAACCCAACAGATCATTGGCATGAACCAAAGGATATTACACATAGTCATGCCAGCAAGTTAGAACAAGAGGTGCACTCATTCCTTTCTAAGTGTTACTTCAATTCAGATAAGAACTTTATACTACCTAATAGCTCTGCATTTTGATTTGACAAGCAATGTTTATACACAAGTAGGCATTAAACACACAAGCTGAAATCTATTACATGGAGATATCAGAAGAATATATGAGATGGAACTAGCCACCATCCAAGTCAAGATGGATAACATTGATTACAATGACTTGTAAATGGAGGCCAATATGGACGCTAACAAAGTGGTGAACAGATTGCACGGAGATGGAGAATCGAATACAATTCTCTTTTGTTCAGTTTTGTGCTAACAAACCTGGAGAGAGATTTCTACCCCTTTGCTCTTATAATATCCTTTGTGGGATTTGCAGAAACGACACATCATTGGCACCCAATTGGTGCTCCTGCTCTATTATTGATTCTATGGTGTATTGGTTCGTTCTTTGATAGTGTGGTTGGGTAAATCCTCGATTGAGGTCATCGATTGGAGATGGTAGTTGGCTTTGAATTTAATTTCTCAGATTGTACTAGTTAATGTTGTTTTTCATCTGTTGATCTTGTTCATGATCCTATGCCATGAAGATTGCTAACGATACTTATCAGGGTTCATGCTTCCTGTCGTTCCTAGTTCCCTTAATTCGTGAGAGTCATAATGTTTCTACAAATTACAAGGGTCAAGTCCTCCTCTGACTGCTCGTCGTTGTCTCCTTCTAACATTTGTGAAAACATTTCCTCTGGGAGTGCTATCATTGTGTGCTTGATCCTGAAACCCACAAATCCAATGCTAGCTTTTAAGTATTATTCATATATCACTACTTCATATCAGGAAAATATTGTATGAGTGCAATGAAGTGCATGAAAAGTGTACCTAAGTTCCAGATCCATGATATTAATGTTTTCTCCATTTTTCATAGTCTGGTTGCAAGATATTACAATGGAACCTCCAATAGGACAAAACTTCACAGAAGCAAATAGGAATTCGAATAGGAGATTCTGCAGTAGCTGCATTAAGTACGGATTATTAAGCCTTTGCTTACAAAATTTCTCTGCAAGGTTGGTAGATATTGTGATCCCTTTTCCTTGACAAGCTGGCCGTACTTCACTTACTGCGGCCTCCACCATGTCTTGTAACACAAGTTCACCCATCTCGAAATCCATATGACTTGACCTGTGGACCCAGCAATATAATGGAACATTATTAAGGCAATGGCCCTTACATTGATGTAAATCAGATAGAAAAACTACTAGCATGCTATGAGAAGTTAATAAAAACAAATGAACAAAACCTTCAACCTTTTTATCATACTTCTATGTCGCATCTGCTTCTCCAATTCTAGCTCCTTATTTATGTGGACGGCAAACACTTGTGCTATGAATTCACAGGCATGCCGTAGCGAAAAGGGGACATATCTAGGGCTCATATGCTGGCAAACAATGAGACCCCATAGCTTCTTCCTCGGGTGCCGCCATTGTGTTGGTTGTTCATGCTTGGCTTCAGAATATTCTCCATTTTCACTTATTGAAACAGCCATTACTAGAGAGGCAACCGATTTCATGTTCTTCATATACTGAAGGTGACAACTGTGTGGCACCCCAAGAGTTGAACCACACAAGCTAACATTAAAAGGGAGTTCCTCGTCTTTGATAATCTTCACTGGCCTCAGAGAGAAATCACATATCATTTGAACTTGGTGCTTCATGAAAAGAATCCTGGCGGCTTGAGGGATATCAGTGGCTGGATAGTGTAGGCCAATAAATGGTTCAAGACCAGGTTTTCTAACCTCAGCAATGATCTCACCATGATAATCTTCATGGAACTTGTAAGCCATGACTCTATCATATCCCACTAAGTCAAAGATTTCTTGTACCAAAGTATGGCACAAGACCTCCATGCTTCCACCTGGCACTGACTGGATCTTTGATACTGCCGGTGCTGCAAGCATGTAAGACTGTGGCAAATCCCATGCAGCAGCAGTAGAAAATTCAGAAGGCTTCACTCGCTCAAAATCTACCATTAGACAATCAGTCTCAGTCACCTGATGGGCAATGGCATAAAAGAGCTTGCCTGATGATCTGCACTCAACTAGGACTGGATTCAGAGAAGAAACATCAGCAGACCTTAGTACCTTATATAGTGATGTGGCACTATATTCCACGAAAAGCGACAACACATTGGTCCCAATGGACAACATTGGGGATTCATAGATACTTGACTCTGCATGGCTGACTGTGCTAAGCATCTCAGGTGCATTCTCACTGAATGCAATGACATTGAGGCTCTTTGCATCAAGCACCAACAAGCAACCAAATGGTTGCAAGTATGCTATGTCCTTCTCTGAACGCCCCTGATGTAAATTATTTGAAGTGGTCCCCTCTAATAGCATCGGGTTGCCAAAGGAATTATGACAATCTTCATATTTTGTGCCAAGTTCAGCATCAACGGTTGTTTGTGCTAACATCCTTTCTAGGGAACTCTGGCGAGTTCTGTTGGAAGAATTGGAGAATTGCGTCGTATGTCTTGGTGAAAACATTTTGTACCTCAAGTATATGATCCGCTCAAAGGTACTTCCACTTGTACCACCCCTGCCTTGATAACACATCAAGTGAGACCGCTATTGAAATTTGAAAACATAAGACCTAGTGTACTACAGGGGATATACAAGGTGAAATTTCAGTAATGACAAAGCCGCTGACACGATTATATACAGTGTAGCAGTACAACCTTTTGTTCTGTAGTGCAATTTATCATGTGTTTGGGAAGGCATATTGCTCTAGTATATATCCAAAGATTTTTCTAAGGGATACAAAACATATTGTTTAATTACAACCATTACTCCACAATACATGGGTGGCAGTGGCACTGTCTACATCCAACGCTCACTCTATAATTAGAGCCGGTTCCGTATGGTTAGTGATAACAACTTTTTCGATGGTTGTTTTGCAGTTGAAGTTCAAGGAACATTTTTATTAACTCATAGTTAGTGATTAACAGGGTGACAATTCACAGTTAGTGACTAACAAGGTGATTAGCGTTAATGAAATTAACAGTGCTTAGAGTTTTCAACAGGTAGCTAAAGTCAAACAGTGTGCATCCATATATATGGTCCCTTTGTGGACTTGTCAGTACGACGCTCCCTACCTCAGCATTTAGGTATCCATACTAATCCCAATCCCACAATAGGTTTTCTCCCTTCTTTTTCCTATTACTACGAGCTAGCAAACATAAAGTTGAGTGTACACAGATGAGAGCGAACTAAGAGAAATTAAAGATCCTTGATGCAGAACCAAGTACTAGTAGCTAGGGAAGCTGTTTACACCAAAACATATTCAGATTTGCGGGTTGGCAACTAATCCAAGGCAATAAAAATAAAAACAAGCTGGGAATGGAAGGAACGGAAATAATGAAAGTCCTGGCTGCAGAAGACGTACCAGGGCAGTAGGCAGTGAGAGCCCGATCTGTTTGTTGCCCCCTGCGGTCCTGCCAATCATATATGCATATGCATATGCATGTGGTGGCAGTCGATCACCACCAGGTGCAAATTTATAGGCGCTTGCGCGCATGGATCGGAGCATCCGCTCGTCACGCCCCATTCGCCGTCAGGCAGTCCTTGCGTGTTCGGTCTGCTCCTGAAATCGCCGGTGATGTTTGCCGTTCCGGGCTGCATCCTTTGCAGCGCTGGGAGGCCTCCACGTCTCCCTTTAATCCAGATGAAGAATTTCCGTTACGGGGAGAACGGACAATCATACGCATTTGTGGAAGTAATAGCCTCTCTCGACACGGTTTGGTGCTCAGCACAAAAGGCATTCGGTTTCATTTCCCTGCGAGAATTTCTGCCGAACCACTAGCGGTCCGTGGTGGTGTGCTAGATTGCTACCTTTATGCCTTGCGTTGGAGATGGATGCTACACATATATATAATCGGCAGCTACCCCCAAAAAAAAAGTTGTATATCATCAGCAGGTAAAGAACCATGCGTAACAACCCAGCGAGACCGTGCCCCCGAGGCCTGTGTCGTAGAATTTTTAATACATACTATTGGCGGCAAAAACAGTCAGTGGACTCTGCATTTTCGTATTTGAGAATCAAATAAAATCGAAAATGGTCAAATTTGAGACAATTTGGAATAAACTAGACCAATCTGGGGAAAAGCTCGGTTGCTAGTGGCCGAACTTAACCGGCCCAGACTGGTTTTGACTGAGTTGGTTGCCGCACTGTGCAAACCGGCCTGCTGGCATTTGAAACCGTCTTAAGCTAGTTTCGTCAACTTATCCGATCTCGTGAAAAACCTTTGTATATACTGTTTTAGCTAGGAAGGTTTTCTACTGGTATAAGACCACCATGCTGTCTCTCTAATACACAAAAGATCAACAAATTAATCTACTATCCTTTGCCCCTTACTTTCAGCCTTTTCAACCTCTATTGTCCATTGCCTCTCTCGTCGATATTTGTTGGCATTCTAGGTAGCCTTGCTGATCCTATGACAACTTTGTTGTGACATTCTCCAACGGCTTTAGGTGTTGTGTTAACCGAGGCTAGGGTTAGCCACTGGATTTATCTGGTGCTACCCTCTAACAGTGCACTGGAGAAAGAGGGCCCTTAGCACATTGTGTGGGAGATTCAAAGGGGTCACCAAAAAACAAGGTGTGGACCATCGGACTTTTGCGGTGCGTCCAAAACCTCTCTCGTCGTGGACTAGAGAACTCCCAGACACATATGATTTGTCTGGTCGTGTCCCTAGGGGTCACCGAACAAAGCATCCGTGGGTGGTTCTTTGTGAACATTCCCAGCATAGAGGTTTGGCGTTCACGGGATAAGTCAGGTGATAGGTACCGGAAAACCATCAGATAAAGGGTCTACTCAACGGCTAGTTGACCATTTAAATTTGACTGTTGGATGATGTGTCACATCGTGTCGGCTCCTTTATCCAGTGGGCCATTTCCGGTGCCCACCGGAATCTCCGGTGCCTACATTTTTGTTAATTGGTTCTTAGGGGCAACAAATACTTGTGTGGTTGGCCATTTAAACTATCTTGGAACCCTTGGCTGATATTTGTGCACCCATAGAGTTTGAGTAATGCCTCCAACTCACTTGCATAGCCTGGGACCGCATTTGTGTAGAATAATTGGAGTGGTTCTAATACCTTGCATTGATAGTGTGCGTCTAGTGGCACTTGGTGAATAGTTCTTGTAGTGAGCTCTTGTTACTCCTGGTGGTTGTCGCTGCCTAGACGGCTTTGGTGCTGTGGAGATTGTCGAGCACTGCTTGGTGATTTTGTGGGGGCTCCGATTGGTGGTTTTGTGAGGGGCTTTGTCCTCATCCCCGTAGAAGATTCGCAAAGAGTAACTATAGTGGGATCACGAGGCTTGGAGAGGTTCTTGGTGATCCACTAGCTTTCATACTAGTGCCCAAGTTGTAGGGGGCGAGTTTGTATGCTCGCGAGGCTAGTGAAGCAGTGATCCAATAGAATCCACCTCAACAAAGATTAAGTTGCAGGCAAGCAACCGAACTTCGGGATAAAAATCTTGTGTCACTTGCCCTCGCTGGTTTGCTCTTTACTACACTTCTATTTACATTCCATATTTGTGCTTCTGTAGTCGTTTATGTAGTGGTAGCTCTCTAGTGAGGAGAATAGTTTGGTTGCTTTACTTGTAAGCTCACTAGTTGTAGTTCTTGCTCTGAGTAGCTTGTGTGGTTTAGTTGTAGTAGTTAAACTTGCTACTAGACTTGTGTAGGAGGGTTTGCTTTGGAGTGAATAGGCTAGGCAACTAATGGCTATTAGGATTGTCTTCTATACTAATCAACTTTCCTAGTGTCTCTGTCTTTGTGGAGAACTCTAATAGGCTGTTCATCCCTCCTCTAGCCATCTAGAGAGATCCTTTTAGTTGAGTGCATTGGTATGAATTGATTTATAGATTTGCAAGTATCAGGGAGAGTCGCTCTGAGTGATAACTTGTTGCAAACATCATATTGTACTCTTTTCTTTGTATAAGTTTTTCTTTGGGGTTTCTCATATAAAGTTTTTGATGAAGCAATATCAACACAAGGTTATGTTGTATTATATATTTTTCTCCATATGGGTTTTGGGAGGGTGATATTGGAACATAAGTTACATTGTACTCTTTTCTCTGCGTGAGTTCTCTCGTTTGTGGTTTCTCATATAAATTTTCTGATGAGGCAATGTTAACAAAAAAGTTATATGCAATATCATCTATTTTTTCCCATCGGGGTTTTTAGAAGATGATATTTGGGGCATATTGATCATTTGATTAACATGTTTTTAGAATAAGACTTTGGGTTTATCTCAAAAGGTCTAAATAACATTGCTGATTGTATTTCACGGTGTTTATCCTTATTTCAAAAGGTCTAAATAACTCCTTGCGTGTTCGGTCTGCTCCTGAAATCGCCGGTGATGTTTGCCGTTCCGGGCTGAATCCTTTGCAGCGCTGGGAGGCCTCCACGTCTCCCTTTAATCCAGATGAAGAATTTCCGTTACGGGGAAAACGGACAATCATACGCATTTGTGGAAGTAATAGCCTCTCTCGACACGGTTTGGTGCTCAGCACAAAAGGCATTCGGTTTCATTTCCCTGCGAGAATTTCTGCCGAACCACTAGCGGTCCGTGGTGGTGTGCTAGATTGCTACCTTTATGCCTTGCGTTGGAGATGGATGCTACACATATATATAATCGGCAGCTACCAAAAAAAAAGTTGTATATCATCAGCAGGTAAAGAACCATGCGTAACAACCCAGCGAGACCGTGCCCCCGAGGCCTGTGTCGTAGAATTTTTAATACATACTATTGGCGGCAAAAACAGTCAGTGGACTGTGCATTTTCGTATTTGAGAATCAAATAAAATCGAAAATGGTCAAATTTGAGACAATTTGGAATAAATAAACTAGACCAATCTGGGGAAAAGCCCGGTTGCTAGTGGCCGAACTTAACCGGCCCAGACTGGTTTGCCTGAGTTGGTTGCCGCACTGTGCAAACCGGCCTAGGCTGGCATTTGAAACCGACTTAAGCTAGTTTTGTCAATATGAATCTGTTTCAACTCAAATTTGATCAAAACTCATCTGATCTTATGGAAAACTTTTGTATATCCTCTTTTAGGAACGTTTTCTACCGATATAAGACCACCACCCTCTCTCTCTAATACACAACCAATCAACAAATTGATCTATTATCCACTATCCTTTGCCCCTTACTTTGAGCTTTTTCAACCTCTATTGTCCATTGCCTCTCTCGATGATATTTGTTGGCATTTTAGGTAGCCTTGCTGATCTATGACAACTTGGTTGTGATATTCTCCAACGGCTTTAGGTGTTGTGTTAACCGATGCTAGGGTTAGCCACCGGATTTATCTAGTGCTACCCTCTAATAGTGCACCCACTACTACACAACTGACCTTTCGTCGATCGCCCAAAATACCTTTAGTCTCGGTGATTTCGGCGGCCGGGACTAGATAGATCTTTAGTTCCGGTTGGTGTTACCAACTGGGACTAAAGGTCCCTCGCCAACGGTTCTGTTGTCAGGCGCTGTCTGGAGGGACCTTTAGTCCCGGTTGGTAACACCAACCGGGACTCAAGCCCTGCCTTTAGTCCCGGTCAGTGCCACGGACTGGGACTACATCTTTTGTCCCGGTCCGTGGCACCGACCGGGACTATAGGACTTGGTTTAGTCCCGGTTGGTGTTACCAACCGGGATTAAAACCTCCTCCTATAAATTGAACCTCCCTCTTCTTCCTCCCTGTCCGAGCCCTTTCTTGTTCATGTTCTTGTTGCTTGTTCTTCCATTGTTCTTGCTTGTCTCATCTCCGGCGATCAATCCACTTCAAACGCTTTTACGCCATCGTCGATTTGTTTGAAATGTTGCTAGCTTCATCCTCCTATGTTTTAACAGCACCATATGTAAATCCATGTTGTATATGGCTATTTTATTTCATATTGCTAGCTCCAATCACTTTTCATGTTTGAATTTTTATGAACGATGCTAATTATAGTACCTAGAAAGTAGTATACACATATAAATTATATTTCCTAGAAAGTAATATAATTTAGTTCTATTATAGAATTTTTAGGATACTTTTTACTTTAATTTGTTCATGTTCTCATTTTAAAATATTAAATAATGTTGATTCTTTCTAATTTTGAAACAAATTTATTTTAACTTTAAAAATTCTTCAAATTAATTTTATTTAGAGATAAAATTACACCTTTTAATAGAAAAATACAAAATTTATGATTTTGCTATCTTTTTATTAACGTCCGCAAATAAATTTTATGAAATGATGAACCACTTATAAAATTTTGAACTCAATTAGACAAGGTTGTGCCGCGCTCTTTTCTCATGCTGGGCTTTTAATTATGTGATGCCATATAATGCAGATAATGACACGCCATTAAATGTTCATTGAGGGCGTGCGAGAATTCTGCATAGTGGCAGAGGAAAACAAGCGGGATGGTTTTATGTGTTGCCCATGTGCCGTGTGTATGAATTTGAAAGAATTTTGTAGCTCAAGAAGTATTCACTTGCACTCGTTCAAGTCGGGTTTCATGCCAAACTACATTTGTTGGACCAAGCACGGAGAGACCGGGGTTATGATGGAAGAAGGTGAAGAAGAACAAGCGGACCCTGACGATATTTTTGCTCAATACTGTGACTTCGCGATGGAGGAAGTTGAAGAAGAGGCGGATGCAGAAAACAGTATCGCTGAAGATGACGATGCTCTTGGTGATGTCATTCGTGACGCACAGAGAGATTGTGAAAGTGAGAAGGAGAAGGCTAAGTTTGACCAAATGCTACAGGATCACAAGAAGTTACTCTACCCGTCGGCCGAAGATGGCCAGAAAAAGCTAGGCACGACACTAGAGTTGTTACAGTGGAAGGCAGAGAATGGTATATCTGACAAGACATTTGGAAAATTACTGAAGATCCAAAAAAAGATGCTTCCGAAGCCTAATGAATTGCCCACCACTACATACGAAGCAAAAAAGATCGTCTGCCCTTTAGGATTACAAATCGAGAAGATACATGCACATACGAAGCAAAAAAGATCGTCTGCCCTTTAGGATTACGAATCGAGAAGATACATGCATATCCTAATGACTGCATCCTGTACCGTGGCGTTCACGAGAATTTAGATGAATGCCCTGTTTGTCATGCGTCACGGTACAAGATCTTGCGAGATGATCCTGGCGATGTTTAGGTAGCCTTGCTGATCTATGACAACTTTGTTGTGATATTCTCCAACGGCTTTAGGTGCTGTGTTAACCGATGCTATGGTTAGCCACCGGATTTATCTAGTGCTACCCTCTAATAGTGCACCGGAGAAAGAGGTCCCTTAGCACATTGTGCGGGATATTCAAAGGGGGTCACCAAAAAACAAGGTGTGGACCACCAGACTTTTGCAGTGCATCCAAAACCTCTCTTGTTGTGGACTAGAGAACTCCTAGACACATAGGATTTTTGCAGTCGTGTCCCTAGGGGCCACCGAACAAAGCATCCGTGGGTGGTTTGTGAACATTCCCAGCATGGAGGTTTGGCGTTCACGGGATAAGGTTATCTCCACAGGGGGTTTTGGGAGGGTGATATTGGAACATAAGTTACCTTGTACTCTTTTCTCTGTGTGAGTTTTCCCATTTGTGGTTTCTCATAAAAATTTTCTGACGAGGCAATGTTATATGCAATATCATCTATTTTTCCCCATCGGGGTTTTTAGAAGATGATATTTGAGGCATATTGATCATATGATTAACATGCTTTTAGAATAAGACTTTGGGTTTATCTCAAAAGGTCTAAATAACATTGTTGATTGTATTTCATGGTGTTTATCCTTATTTCAAAAGGTCTAAATAACATGTTTTAAGAAGGTATACTAATATTACTTTGGTTTTTACCACAAGGTTTCCATAGACTGTGGTGATGCATAATGGATGAACAATGTAGCCTACAAGGATCTAATTGATCAAGATAGAGTGTTGAGAATTATTCTTAATGATCGATTAGGAGTTAATCCCTCTCATTAGCAACTAAAAATGGCAGTTCCTCTAGGTACAGACCAGGGGTGTCATTTTACTCCCTCTCTAGTAAGTAACTGCCCACATGAAGCCAAGTATATATATGTACAACACTATTTATTGGAATATGAGAACTCTCATTTTGCATCACTGGATTTCTCCGGCTCTTTTACTTCTAACAGTATTTACATTGATTTGGAGCTTATTTTCATGTTCCTGTCACTTTATTGCTCATGGTGGTGCTCATTATTGTTTGAAACAAATAAGATCCAAATTACTCCAAATATAGCATCAACAAGGAGATGACATTTTTGGAAAAAAACAGTAGTAGTTTCTTTTTATTTAAATTAATTAGGTATTAATTTTTAGAGATTAAATTAAACTTTAATTACTTCTAAAAAGTAGAAAACCCCTTTGAATCCATTCAAATCCTGCTAGAGGACCAAATCTATTTTGTTTGACTGTTGGAGGGTGTCCTGTACTGAGTTTCGTAGTTCTAGGTTAAAAATCAGACAACCATACAAGTTGGAGGTTAAACAAAATTATTGATTACCCTTGAATTTGAACCCATGGATGTACCTGAAATCAAATGTAAGCATGGTCGCAAGGGAAAAAATTAGGAGTTGAATTCAAACAACATGGTCAAAACTACAAATTGATTCATCGATTTTGCTTATGTTTAAATATAGGATCATTCATGTTTCAGAGGGCTTGTTTGCCTTGGCTCTGTCCAGCTTTAGTTTGACATGTTGGCTAGTGAAGAACCCCCGAGCTCCCCAACAGGCGACTCGGGGACAACCGCCAGCGTCGCTAGTCCCCACCGTCCCTGCCTCTCCTCCGGCCGCCGCCGCCACTCTTTGGCGAGTAGCGGCAGCGGCGGCCTGTGGCAGTGCTAAAAAACGAGAGAAGCAGCGCTTAGAATCAATCAATAAGCAAAACAATCCAAATCACATCACACCAAAAAAAGGAAAAGGAGAAGTGAGCAAACTGCACGGCTAAGAAGAGAGAAGCAGCGCTAGCACCTGCGCCGGTTCTTGTGCTAGGCATGATGACCATGTGCATGCACGTTAACCATTTGAGCTGCTGCTGCCAGGTTGAGATCTGTAGGTACAGTGCTTCTCAGCAGCCACGCCCTGGCACGAAGCCATTAGAGCGCTAGCATTGATCGTCCTGAGCTCACCATAGCCGTTGCGAGCGCTGCCCCAACCATACATATCTTCTTCAACAAAAACAACGATCAAATTGAAGACTCGTCCGGACTAGGTATGCTCTTTTTTTTCACACGTCCCTATTCGAACTGGTTTCGTCCGTTCTTTTTCCAAGCTTTATAAGCATCCACTTCAATAGTCAGTTTTCAACTTAACTGTCTGTTCTAATTTAGTCATTTCCCATAAATATCAATAATAATATAATAATATTATACGCCTTTAAGCCCTTGACCTCTTCTTTAAGAAATGTTTTTTTTTCATCACCACACTATTGGTACAATTCTAATTAGAAACAAAACGTATCTTATTGATACAACCTTGCTCAGCCGATATGGTTCAATCAATTGAACTGTGGACTGAAATCTAAAGTTAGTTGTTCAGTTTAGTCTAACAAATATCTTTTCAAACACAATTCTAGATGAATTTTTATACAAAGAGTAAAATATAAAGAGAAATGTATTATTTTGTTCCTTGTTTTTCTTAAATGTTTGGTACTTTTTCTTCCGTTGCAACGCACAGGCATATTTGCTAGTAATATTTTATTTATAAATATAAGTTCAATAAAACTTAAAATAGATTAACTTAGAATAAAACTAGAGTGGCATATTTTTGGGACAAACTATGTTACAACGGCCTCCAAATTACTTACGGGCCATGCTAGCGCTCGAAAGCCCACACATGCTGCTGCGCCTACCATTGCACGCGCTTGCTGTTGCACAAGCCCACCCACGCCTACCGGCCCACGCCGCTTCATTTCCCGTACGCATGCACATGGGGACCACCAGCGCCCACACCGTATCACGCACACAGGGACTGTCTGTACGTGCTCATGAAACACTTGCAACATGAAAACACTTTCTGCAATATACGTCTGAAGCTGATGAAATATTTAGAACATACTTTTGCAACATATGTGTATGGCCATTGCAACATATGTAACATCTAGATAAAACACTTGCAACATGCTTCTAAAGTAGATGAAACATTTTGAATAGATACTTGCAACATACGTGTATAGTCATTGCAACATATGCAATATATAGATTTACTTTTGCAACGTCTATATGAAACACTTGCGATATACATCTGAAACACTTGACACATCCGTTTGCAACATACGCTTTCAATGCAACATGGGCAGGTGACGTGGCGTCCTGGTGCGGTGGAGGCGGCCCTGTGAGACGGCCGTGCGCGGGCGGGGCGCGTGATGGCCAGGGCAAATCTGCGCAGGCGAACAGGGCGAGAGTGAAGGGCGCGGGCGGGGTGTATGTAAAATTACCTTCTATCTTATCTTTTAGGCGCTAGATTTTGGAAATTGTTGGAGTTGTATCTTTTTTATGTCTTCCAGTATATTTTGCGAATGTTGGAAAACCTGTTTTTAGAGAATAATTTTTTAGATACTGTTGGAGATGACAGGGATAAATTCTGTTCTAGTGGTTTGTTGCTTCTTCTATATGCTTGGATCCATGGCGAATAATTCGTCGGCACTTAAATAATTTATTTATTTATCGTCCGTCCACGAACAATCTTTATCTTTTAGCCACAAATTTAATTTGTCACAACCGAAAACGAAAGTAAAAACACCAATTTCCTTTTGCTAACGATCGAGACTGAACCATCGACTATCAAGAACAAGGCAGTAAACAGAAGAGGGATCACCGAATCATGATCGAGCTGGCACAATGAAAAGAGGGGTACCTCTCAATCTGTTGCCTAGCGTCTCCAGCTAGCAAAGTTCCTGCTCTCATACATACATATACTAAGAAGAAACAATTGATCATGGTTTATTTTTCTCATCAAGAAACACGGTGCAAGTTGGAATGTCGACGACAATATATCCTTGCACACGCAAATATATAAACCTTAATCGATGGCTTAATATTTGTCCAAGAAATTTCCTCTTCTCATCTCATGACCATAAAACTGATCAAATCCACACACACGCAAAAGAGAGGACCTCAAACTACAAAAATCTACTGAACGCTGCCGATAGACGATTAATAGTAAGAATTGTTTACGTCCGGCGGCCCGCCGAGGAGTGTCTGCATCTGGGACTGGTGCTCATACTCCATCTGCTCAATCTGCATCTCGCGCTCCAGCACAAAGAGCAGCGGGAGGCCCAGCACGAGGAACGTCGTCCCCGCCAACCACGCCGCCTTCCCCACGCTCCGCGCCAGCTTCTCCGCCATCGCCGCTATCTCCGCCACGGATGACATGTTTGCCGCCGGCTCTGCCTTCGTTGCTGCTCGCCGATTAGTAATACTCAGCTCGTAACTGATTGATTGAGGTTGGGAGTCTACTACAGAGCCGCGGTACGTACGTATATATGCGTGGGCATACGCCGCACGAGCTTCTCGTCTTTTATTTCCTCACATGTTCCTGTTTCCTTTTCCGGATCGATACCTGAGTCCGTTGAGGAGACGTGGATAGGCGATCAATTTTAGCATGCGGTGAGTTTTTCAAATAAAAAATAGCATACGTGTCTACCTTTTGCAAAATCATATCATCTGTCTATATGTTTGAACTCGGTCTAGAACTTCTTTATTTTTTGCAAAATCATATACTCTATATATATATATCTATCGGTAATTCTAGAAAGCGGGCATCCGTCCGCCCCGGACGCTTTGTTGATGGGCCACGACGCTGGCCTAACTACCCCTTCCTATCGGCTCGGGAATTTCTAAAAAAAAAGAATCGGTCTTTCTACCTCGTAGCCCTCTTCCTTCCCCAACGCATCGCACCCTGCGCGCAGCTCGCACACCGCGCCATCGCCTGTAGCCCTGCCGACCACCAGCGTAGCCATGCGCCCCATCGCCTCTTCACTGCTCTGACCCAACATCGCGCCGCCCTCCCCGCCCACCTGCTGCGCCGCCACGCTTGCTCCCCCGCACCCCGGACTGTCGATGGCCGTCGGCTCCTTGAACTCAGGGAGGGTGCCAAGGACCGCCAGCTACCCTTCTTCCGAGATCTGTCCATCGCCTCCTTGAACTCGATGTGGACTCCATCTTCTCCGCTCCTCGCCCCGGGCTGCTGCCTCTAGTGAACACATGCCGACGAGCCTCTATTCTCACAGGCAACAAGGAGATGTTGCGTTAAAAGCGTATGTTGCCAGCACATATTTCAAGTGTTTTAGATATTTCAGAGGTACGTTGCAATTGTTTCATACGGATGTTGCAAAAGTGAGGATGTTGCATATGTTGCAACGGTTGTACACCTATGTTGCAAGCTTTTATTCTCAATGTTTCATCTATTTTTTTCAAAGTATGTTGAAAGTGTATTTATTTAGATGTTGCATATGTTTTACACGTATGTTACAAGTGCTTTATCTGGTTGTTGCATATGTTTTACAATGTTTTTCAAGTGTTTTTCATGTGTTTTTGCAAGTATTTCATATGCATGTTTCAACTGTTTTATCTGCCTTCAGACGTATGTTGTAAATGTTGTATCTGTGTGTTTCAAAAGTAGATCGGGCGTTGCATCCCATCCTCGCTTTTGCTGCCTCGTTTTGGTGTCTCCTCCTCTCGGTGCTAGCTGGCATCCGCCGCCCCTCCTCCTCTTCTCGATGCTAGTGACGTTAGAGGGCGGCACGGCCCCCATGCGCGCGAACGTTCGGGCGCTGTAGGCGTGGGCGTGCGGACGTTCGGGCGCTACCAAGCCCATACATGTATTAATATTAAACCTGAAAAAATTCTCCCGTCTATTTTTTATTTTTCATAATGTGCTTACACCTCTTCGGTACGTGGACTCAAGACCCATATATATATATATAATACTAAAGAGGCAAAATTTGTAGCTTCTTTTTTTTTCCAACCCCGTCACTGGCTCGGTCTCACCATGCTCAGCTGTGTCCGTGCCGATTTCTTTTCTATTTTCACAGTTGCCAACGGAGATTAGGAGTAGGGTAGAGAATACAAATAAATATAGGGTTCCAAATGTAAAGATGCTAGAGGGAAAGAAAAGGTGAGACGATCTTAATAGTTTTTGAAATATATCAGAGTTCCTGATGTAAAATGTCCATATCCGAATGCGTATCTCCTGGTGGGCTTCTTTCAACCTGGGCTAAATCCTTGCAGTTGGGCCAGTTGAGCTGGACCAAGCCCATGCAAGTTTTTTTTTCTTTTTCTTTCGTTTTTCTTTTTCTCTATAAAAACAGAGATCTTGTAAAATTCACCAAAAATCATAGAAAAATCAGAAAAATGTCAAACTAGTTTTGTTAGCTTCATAAAAATGTATGTTATGAATCTTTTTAGGTTGTACTTTGTCTATAGGTGTGTTAAATCATCCTTGCATACGTTATATGCATAAAGGTTTGGCGATAACCAAGAACGTGTCAGAGACAAACCCCAAATATGTGGAGGTGGCCGAGGAATACGAGAAGGAGGTCGTCGTCGGTGTTCCTGAAGCCTTCACTAACTTTCCATTGTTCAGTCCGAACTCCTACTTTTCAGCACTTATTATGTTTATTTGTGCATTAATTTTTGATTTGAGCAGAAGGATTTACACCATCTTATGTAGTTTTGATTAGATTAGAAACAAAACTTATTTCTATTAAAGTATGGATTAGTCAACTGTACAACTAATTATTTCGTAAACCAAAATCTTGAGATTATTATCTAATGACATCTAAACAAATGTATTTATGTAATTTCCGATGACAAGGACTGTCGTGTGAAAATTCAAAAGAGATCTCAATTGCTGATGGACAAACCAATCATTGACACATCGACAAAAAAATTATAGAGATTGATATGATGCATCAAAAACGCTAGAAAGGTCAATATTGAGTCATAGAAACACATA
Organism: Saccharum hybrid cultivar R570; assembly: GCA_038087645.1. Taxonomy (NCBI): domain Eukaryota; kingdom Viridiplantae; phylum Streptophyta; class Magnoliopsida; order Poales; family Poaceae; genus Saccharum; species Saccharum hybrid cultivar. Next base: position 25,053,926 of record JAQSUU010000558.1, read on the forward strand.
GTTATTATGAAAAATTAAAGTTATAATATATTTATAGCTAAATAATTATGCGCTTTGCAATAGAAGAAAAAATATATCAAGGTGTATTTTAATTTGATACAGGTTTAATAAGACATTGTTATTTATTGTGAGCATTGACTTATATTATGGATGTCATGATCATCATAAAATAAAATTATAAAAGGATAAAACATAAGTAGATATGTACCATTCACGTTATCATTTTGCATGAATGCTTGATAGTTTTTTTCTCCCGTTGCAATGCACGGGCATATATCTGTTAGTACTTATTCAAGTTAGAACTGCACATGTTCGTGTCTAACTCTAATGACAGTATAGAGTTTGATTGAAATACTTATTATAATAGATGACGTGACCATCACATAATTCCCTGACCTATAAATTATTTTGGTAACACTGTGATAAGGTCTATGTTTTGGTACAACGCATGAATATTTTGCTTGTAATGTAAAAACTGAGATAGACACTCTTCAAGCAGACATGGATGAGGTTTAATAAAAGGAAAAACAACAAAATTGTATCTCCCATGTAGATTAAAGGACTACTGGATACAACAACAACATGCATCTGCAATGTGTTTTACACATGGGTGCATCATGACACAAGTCTAAATTAAATTCCATATTTTGGAAATGAAAATTTCATTCTAGCCTTTACATGTGTTTTGTACTCAATCATGTATTATTATAGGACGTTATAGGCACCAAGAGACCTCTAAGCTCTTCCTTGGCCAGGCCACCCTCCAACTCTTCCTAGAGCGCAACCACGGGGATTCGAACTTATGTCACTTACTCCAAAGTTGGAACAACTAGCTACCCAAGCCTCCTTCCAATCCCTCAATCATGTCTATATCTCTTATAATCCTAAACCTCACTAGAGATATTCCTCAACATGTAAGTTGTCCACCTCAGTAAGGCACTATCACATGTAATTGAAACCTACTAACACATGTAATTGTGATGTCCACGTCAGCGAGACACCAACATTTTGTTGTCCACGTCAACGTGCCACGTAATCCATGTCACATTCAGCCCAATTTGGAATTTGGCCCATAGTGGCCCATGTGCATGTTAATGAGATATCGTGGGGGTTTAATCCCACCTTGGCTGTTAAAGGTCAGTTAGACTAACATATAAGGCTTCTAGAGTCCATTCCATTATCCCCGGGTTAATCTTTTTACGCGAAGCGAGGAACAAAGCGTAAGTGGGATGGTGGTAGGTGTGGCTCACTCAGCGTGTTGACTGGATCTGAGCCGTTTAGACTCTGGGGCGTTACAAATAGTATCAGAGCCGACCTTCGGGGCCACGGACACGTGCAGGTTAGGTGCGCGAACATGGGGTTCATTGCGCGTGTAGGCTCTGTGGGGTACATGGCGTGGCACATGTGTCGGCACTGGATGCATGGTCGCGTGTGCTAAGAGGGAACGTTCCTAGTCATCGTTTGCCCGGTTGTGGGTGTGTTGGGCCAACAAGGACGTCAGTTCCTTTAAGGGGGGTGTATGTCACATCCGGCCTAATTTGGTCCCACCTTGGTTGTTAAAGGTGGGTTAGACCAATATATAAGGCTTCTAAAGTCCATCCCATCATCCCCGGGTTAATCCTTTTACGCGAAGCGAGGAAGAAAGTGCAAGTGGGATGGTGGTAGGTGTGGTTCACTTAGCGTGTAGAGTGGATCTGAGCCGTTTAGACTCTGGGGCGTTACAATCCATTAGCATTAATTTATAATAGTATATTTCTTCATATAAGTAATTATATATAGACTAATTTCATTCTAAATCATTCGCAATTCCCGCAGCAACGCGTGGGATATGCTTCTAGTTATTACGAAGTTGGATGCTAACAAGTACAAGCTCTCCAACAGCAAAGAAAAAAGAGACCAATATGGACTAGAGCAAAGTAAGTGCTAGATCTATTAGAAGGCAGCCATCCCTACTCACCAAAAATCTCGATTGTCACGGTCTCCATCAATTGGCACGCCTAAAAAATGTGTTTGTTGTCCTCCTTTTGAAGGATGGACTAGGACACTGTCCAGTAGGTCAACTTAAAAATCACCAGCAAATAAGATTATAATACCTTTTCTTATCAAAACTTATGTCATTTCTGTAACAGAATGCCCAAATTTATAAGAGCACAAGTACGTCGGCCACTGCTAGAACAATAGCTCACTCACTATTAAAGAGAGGAAAAGGAACATGACAATGTTTTACTAAGGTATCAGAGAGTCGGCACTCCCCATTAGTCCTCGTTGGAGCACCCGCGCAAGGGTATCGCTCCCCCTTGATCCCCACAAGGATCAAAGTGCTCTCTAAGGGTTGATTCTTCGTCACTCCAACACGGTGAATCACCCAGAATCGTTTACACCATGAGTTGGGCCTCTCGCAATCGTCACCATGCTCCTAGTCACCACCAAGCCGTCTAAGTGATGTCGATCACCAAGAGTAGAAAGCACAAACTCTCACTTGACTGAAACAAACCTAATGAGGAATATGGATGCACACTTGCTACTCCCTATGCACTAATTTGGTCCTTAATATTGCGGTTATCAAATCTCAATCGCCCCACTAGGCATGAACCCCCTTGCTCTCCAATGGATGCAACCAGCTAAAACAAATGGCAAGAGGGCTTCTTTGCACGAGTTGAAGGGGTATAAATAGCCCCCAACCACCAAAGTAGCCATAGACCACTTATTGCACAAAAATTGGGACCATCAAATGATCCAATGCCCTTCCCAACGGCTAGTTCTGAAACAGTCATAAACTAGCTGTTACTGCATAGTAGTAGCATATAGGCCATGCATCAGAGTAATCCGATGCCTCTAGATCCTCTCTAGTTGCTTTCTGCAAGGCATCGAATCAGGACGCATTACTCCGATGCTCTGCACTAATTACTCCAATCCTCTTGTGCTAACCAAACCCTAACTACAAAGGGTTGTACCTTATAATCCGATGGTCTCTGACCTAGACCATCAGACTAATCCAATGCTACACCAAACCCTAGCCTCTGAACAACACATAGCTTATAGTCCGATGGTACCCATCGAATTAATCCGATGGTACCAAAACTGCACCATTCACTTCCTTTTCAATCTCCTTTGCGAATGGGATTGCTTCAAATTGATTCTTGGGCCTTCTCTGAGCTACTTAGTGCTAAGTTTGACAAGTGTGCACCACACCTAAACCA